>OY728135.1:773544991-774876305 GCA_963277665.1 Viscum album | reverse complement strand
AGTCAGCTCTACTACAGTGGTCAGCATTGCTACAATTTCCAAAAATAAATTGGGCCAGAGGCCTTCGGCCCCCGGAACAGGGGCGCGTTGCCCCCTGCAACCCCCAACAAGCTCACCGTGGAGCTCGACCCGCGGAAGTTGCAGCTTGGTGCGTAGTACAGACCACAAGCATTCAGGCCAAACATCCAAACCGGATCGAGCTACACCAATCCAACAAAAAATGTTATAATTGGTTAGTTAAGATGTCACCGTCAAGCTATGCAAGAAAATACCGTTTAGGTTGATGCTAACACGTTAAGTAACCAATTATTTCTTCCCTGAAAAAAACGTTAGCACATTTACAAGTATAGAAATCAAGGCACATACGATATGTTGCAATCAATGCACGCAATGAAATAAATATGGCATGGCATATGCATGACATGTGAATGCTCAGGTGCCTATCATAATGCATGAACAATGCTCCCTTATCGTACCAGGCCAAGGGTAAAAGAAAATCCATAAAGATAATAAATGCCACAAGCCATGTGCGTTACCCAACGGTGAAATCTAAATATAACTATAATAGGAAAAAACCGGAACAGCAAGTCTCATCCCAAATAACTTGGTTTTTTCCCTATACATGGGTTAGCTACTCCCAGACACAGGCTCATTAGCAAATTCCGACACTTCCTAGTCTTCTGTCTACCAATCCAAAACCGTAAGACAAAGAAAAAGAAAAAGAAAAGGCTTTGATACCACTTTGTGACGTCTCGGACCCAACTCATAAGTAACCGAACTCAGTTGACCACATGGTTTCAAACGCATTTCCCCTTACGCCAGAGGCTGCCGACTAACAGCGAGGGTCTGTGATGGTATAATGGGAAGACTATACCCTATTTATCATAGTGGAACATAACGGTGATATACAAATAAAACACCAGCGGAAGTAATACATCCAGATAAATAAAATCAGACATAATCCATATCCAGTGTCACATACAAAAAATGATGTCATGATGCTATACAAAAATGGGAAGCAGGGATACAACACGACACATGCTATACAAAAATGCACAAAAAGATCAAAACTATCTTCAATAGCATCGCGAGCACAAACTCGGTCCTCTGATCTCGTACTCCATCCTAGAACAGAAAATCAAGTGTGTTCATAGCGGGGCGCTTCCCTTTGTCCCTACCTGCATCCATTAAGTCTGTTCGAGTACCAATCAGCGGCCCGAGTAAAACTCAACAGGCCACCGCCAACGGTGTTTATAATTGATCCAGTCTGTGAGTATATAAAGAAGCAGTGTGCAGGTAATGATAACAAAGCACCAAACGGAACAGATCTGTGCTTTGACTCGCCAAAAACCAAAACAGAAATAGGATGAACACACAAAAATATGGAAGGAATGCACTGCCCCAATATTATGCTAATAAATTTTTACAGTATAAATGTCTTGGATGATTCCAGTATTGAAAGAGAACAAATGAAGATGTTATGTGTTATGAATTAAAGAGAGATAAGGAGTCGAAGGAATAATGTCTGCTATTGTATGTATTTTCTGTAGGTATATTTGTATCATAAAACTCAATTACAATGGAAAATAGGTAAAAACTGCAATTAGAAGAACTTGGAAGACCACATCCCTGGTTATCTAGCCTGCAGAAGAAGAGAGCTCCAATTCTGAAGGTTGGCCCACTGCTCTTCACCACGACTGAACCTCAGTCCGTTCCAACAGATTTCCCCCCGATCCTCTCTCAACAAAATCTCCAGCTGTATTAATAGCTCTTTCCTGCCAAACAGTCTAACCGCCCCCCAATGCCACATTTACCACTTTACCCTTCCTTTGATAAGTGTATTAAAAGGAGCCTCGAACCATTATTCCTAACATTTCACCCCTCCTCAAAAAGCACCTTGTCCCCAAGGTGGAAGTTGGGAAACTGTGAGCAAATCAGCTCGGCGTCTTCCCAAGTCGCCTCCTCTCATGGCCTACCCTTCCATTGTATGAGCCACAACCCATGTGGGAGCCCGGTCGCCCGTTTAGTGGCCAGAATAGCAGTGGTTCTGCTCCTGCAGTGAAATCGTTGTCCTGTAATTCTGGTAAATCAGTCTGCACTGCTGACTTCCCCACCGCCTGTTTGAGCTGCAACACATGGAACACTAGGTGAATTCGTGTAGTATTTGGCAGGGAGAGCTTGTAAGTCGTGTTTCCCAGTCGAGCTAGAATCTGGTATGGGCCATAATATCTTGCAGCTAGCTTGGGGTTAAGCTTGGAAGATTTGGAGGTCTGTACGGTAGGCCTAAGCTTCACAAAAACTGAATCTCCCGCCTCATAAGATACATCTTGCAGGCGTCAGTTGGCATAATGTGTCATCACCTGCTGGGCGAGCGTGAGAAAGGTTACTTCAGAACTAGAGTAAAATTTGATCCTGCAGGGGCTGAGGCAACAAAATCAACTGGTGTGTTCCCACCAACGAACCGCAATACTGTTGGGGACTTCCTGCCATACACTACCTCAAAGGGGGTCAGCTTGGTGGCTGTGTGGGGAGTAGTGTTATAGCAATATTTTGCCCAAGGCCCAACGCGCCCAAGAAAGAGGCCGTTCCGAAGCAAAGCAGCGGAGATAAGTTTCTAAATATTTGTTGACTATCTCCGTTTGTCCATCTGTTTGGAAGTGGTAGGAGGAACTCATTATCAATGTGGTTCCCTCCATTCAGAACAATTCTTTCCAAAAAATACTAACAAAGATTGGGTCCCGGTCACTGACGATGGAGCTGGAAATCCCATGTAGGCAGACCACTTCTCTAGCAAAAATCTCAACCACTAATTTAGCTGTATAGGGATGCCTTAATAGCACAAAATACGAATATTTTTGTTGAACCCTGTTTTTATTATTCTGGGTATTTCCGAGTCCCACATCGGAATACCCTTTTATGTATTCCGTATTTTCAATCTATAAAAGAAGGTCTCCGCCTCACCTTGAGGTATGGAGATTACCTCTTCTACATGGTATCAGAGGGAAACATAATCCCGAGCCCTCCCTCCTTTAAATATTTTTTCCCCTCTCCTCCCGGCTCTACCCTAAGTGGCACCCCTCCCCTCCGGGGTCTGCCCTACGCAGCCACCCCCCCCCCCCCTCCAGCGGGTGTGCCCTACGCGGCCACCGCCTCCCCTCTCACGGGTCTGCCCTACGCGGCCACCCGGCTCTACCCTACGCGTCGCCTCCTCCGCTGTGCCGCACTCCGGCGTCCCGATCCCGTCCCCGCCCTCCGCAGCGGGCCCCTTTCCAGCGGCGACTCCCGGCCCGCTCTTCCCAGCAGCGATCCCGGCCCGCCCTTCCCTCGGCGTATACCGGCACCCTCTGGCCGGTCGGCTCCCGCTCCCGTCGCCCCGGCTTCCTGTGCGCCTGATCCTTCGGCGCCCTCCCGCGATCCCGACGACCGGCCGCGACGCACTCTCGCGACGCACTCCCGCGGCGCACTCCATTCCGGCGACGCACTCCCGCGGCGGTTATCCCTGACGGCGCTCCTCCTGCAGCGTCCCTACCCACGGCGCACTCCATTCCCGGCTCTCCAGCAAACCTCCCGCCCGCAGGACCTCTCCCGCACGCGGCTATGTTGCTGGCAGCTTCTCTCGCCCGACGATGCCAGCGGACTCTCTTCTCGGCCGCGTCCCGCCCTTCCCCGCAGGAGCACTCCGCCCCGATGGCCTGCTCTCCCGCCTCCATCCAGGCGCAACCCCCCACTGGCCTGCTCTCCCTTCCAGGCGGCATCCCGGTGTAACCGGCTCCCCCTTCCGGACGACATCCCGGCGTCCTCCAACGGCTAACCGATTTCCACCGGCTCCGCCTCTCCCAACGGCATCCTCCAGGACGACCGGCCCTCCCTTCCCGACGGCATCCCGGCGTCCTCCCGGATCCCTCTGCGTGCGGCACTCACCAGGCGGCTCCCTTGTGACGTCACCGACAGCCCGCCACCTTCGCGCCAGCCCTCCTACGCTGGTGCCACCCCTCCACCGGCTACCTGATTCACCGGCAGCTCCCTGTGCATCCTCTCAGTTCCTACTTCGGCTCCCAGAGGTGCTTCCAACTCCCGGCGCTGCCCGCCTTCTTGCAGCCGTTCATCGCGACGGCGGTCCGACGCCTCTGGCAGCCTCCTAACTCCATCTGCGACCAGCACTAACCAGAACAGCGGACCCAACCGCAAAAAGTCCTGTATCCCTGCGGTCTCCCCGGTTGATCAGCACTCGTCGGCCCGCCTCTCCCTCCACAGTCTCCAGGCGCCTCTTCCCGGCGATCCCGCCTCTTCCCGGCTACTGGATCTGATGTGGTCTCCCGGCCCCCGCCCTCCTCAGCGGTCTCTCGGCCTGCCTCCCACGGTCTCCCAACCCCTGTCTGAGCACTCGTCCTCATCTCATCGAGCGCCAGCCTGGATGCTCGTCACCGGTGCGTCCAAACATCTCACCGGGTTGGTATGTTCACTACCTACCATCCATCTACTAGTGCTTCTCCAATCACTATTGCCAAGGGATCAACAATCCCCATTGCGGGATTTGGCACATGCCATGTGACCTCGTCTATTAGTCTGCCTTCAGTCGGTCACGTTCCTCACAGTCGGTTTAATCTTCTCTCCATCAGCAAACTCATCAAAGATTTAAATTGTGCTGCTATTTTTACATCCTCGGGTGTTGTTTTTCAGGAGCGGTCGACGAATCGGGAACTTGGTCGAGGTCATCTGCAGGCCGGGGTGTACATACTCGATCTCCCACAACCTCTTGCTTGCTCATCCACCTCAGCCCGTGCCTTTGACCTTCATTCTCGCCTTGGTCATCCGCCCGCTTCCGTCCTACATAAGCTTTGCCCCCAATTTTATCCTAACCTTTCCTTCCATTGTGAACCCTGCAAGTTTGCAAAACATCATCGGGTGACATTTGTTCCTCGATTGGACCCGCGTGCCGCGAATCCTTTTGACCTTGTTCGTTCCGATGTCTGGGGTCCTTGCAGGGTTCCTAGTCAGCCCGAGTTCCAGTATTATATTACCTTTATTGATGACTACTCCCGCATGACCTGGCTCTACCTTCTTTGTGATTGGTCTGAAGTGTTTTCTACTTTTCAGACCTTCTACAATGAGATTCATACTCAATTCTCAACCTCCCTGAAATGTCTCCACTCCGACAATGGACGGGAATATTTATCCACTCCCCTTCAACAGTTTCTCAAGGAAAAGGCATTATTCACCAGACATCTTGCCCCGATACACCTCAGCAGAATGGAGTGGTCGAGCGGAAATATCGCCATATTCTGGAGACTGCCCGTGCCCTCCTATTCCACATGAAGGTGCCTCTCAAATTTTGGTGCGATGCTATCCTGACTGCTACATACCTCATTAACCGCTTCCCTTCTTTTATCCTTCAAGGGGAGACTACTTTTCGGACTTTGTTCTCCTCTCTCCCTCCTCACTCACTTCCACTGCGTGTCTTTGGGTGTCTTTGTTATGTTCGTGACACTCGGCCCGGTCTCTCCAAACTCTCTCCTAAATCCCTCCGCTGCATATTCCTCAGCTATTCCCGCACTCAACGCGGATATCGTTGTTTCTCTCCAGACCTACGGCGGTATATCATCTCTGCTGACGTCTCGTTTGTTGAGAGCGCTCCCTTTTCACATCCCTCTCCCCATCCAGACACGGACATTGATGATTGTCTTCCTCTCATTATCCACCCTTCACTGGTGTCTCCCCCTGTTGTTGATCACCATTTTGGTACGGTCTACTCTCGTCGCCCATCGACTGTACCCCTTGTCCCGGCCGAGGACCCAATCATCCCCGCTTCGTCCGATGCTCCTGCCCCGGCACCAGACGACTTGCCCATTGCACTGCGGAAAGGTACTCGATCTTGCCAGCGTACTCCTCTATTTGTCTCTTCATACAGCGGTTTGTTAGCTCTTAAGACGGTATCTATTCCTCACACAGTTGGTGATGTCAAATCTCACCCGGGGTGGCTAGCAGCAATGCGGGATGAATTGCAGGCTCTGGAAGAAAGTCATACTTGGGATCTTTTTCCCCTTCCAGCAGACAAAAAGGCGGTTGGTAACAAATGGATTTACACAGTCAGGTTGAATCCCGATGGCACTCTCCATCGACTCAAAGCCCGCCTTGTGGCAAAGGGCTTCGCGCATACTTATGGTATTGACTGCTTTGATACCTTCTCTCCAGTTGCGAAGATGGCCTCCGTTCGATTATTCATCTCTCTGGTCGCCCATCATCATTGGCCTCTTTATCAACTGGATGTCAAGAATGTTTTCCTCCATTGATTTCTTGAAGATGAAGTTTATCTACAGCAGCCCCCCGTATTTTGTGCCTCCGGCACCGAGTCTCACGTCCATCGACTCTGTCGCTCTCTTTACGGCCTCAAGCAGTCTCCTCGTGCTTGGTTTGGTCGATTCAGCACCGTCGTCACCGATTTTGGGCTCTCCCGCAGCATTAAGGACCACACAGTGTTCTACAGGACGACATTTGCTAGTTGCGTCCTGTTGGTCGTTTATGTGGATGATATCATCATCACCAGCAGCAACTCTTATGGAGTCACCCACCTCAAGGGGCATCTTCACCAACACTTCCACACTAAGGATCTCGGTCCTCTCACATACTTCCTAGGCATCGAGGTCTCCTATTTTTCAGACACCATCTTCCTCTGCCAAAGGAAATATGCATTGAATATTCTGCAGGATGATGGGCTGACACAGACCACTACTGTGGACACTCCTCTGGAGCCTGAGGAATAGTCTCTCTATGACTCCTCGGAACCGTATTCACACCCAGAGCGGTACCGTCAACTGGTGGACAAACTCAATTATCTCACCATGACTCGTCTCGACATTGTCTGCGTTGTTGGCAAAGCGAGTCAATTTATGGAGCATCCGACCACCTCTCAGTGGGATGTTGTCCTCTGCATCGCCAAATACATCAAACGAGATCCTGTCTGTGGTCTTCGCTACTCCCAGCATGCTCATCTGAATATTAAGGCCTTTTGAGATGTTGATTATGCTGGTTGTCTTGCTACCCGGAAATCTACTTCTGGGTTTGTCGTGTTCTTGGCAGGCAACCTCATCTCCTGGCGCAGCAAGAAACAGACTGTCGTCTCCCGCTCCAGTGCGGAGTCCGAGTACCGAGCCATCGCCACCATCACTACAGAGATCATTTGGCTTCAACGTCTCCTCCAGGAGCTTGGCTTTCCTCCACAGACATCTGCTCATATCTGGTGTGACAATCAGGCAGCCACCAAGATTGTTTCGAATCCCGTTTTCCATGAACGCACGAAGCATATTGAGGTGGACTGCCACTTTCTTCACCACCACCTGGAGCACGATCATGTCAGCCTTAGGCCACATCCCAACGGCGGACCAATTTGCTGACATCTTCACCAAATGCCTCCTAAGAGCTCGCCTCGCCTCGCTCAGTTCCAAGCTGGGCATCCACAGCATCTACGACCCAGTTTGAGGGGGAGTGTGTCTGGTCTTTCCTTGATGGTATCTTTCTTTCGTGGGACTCGTGTTCCAAGCTGAGCATGTCCAGCTTGAGGGGGAGTGTTGAACCCTATTTTTATTATTCTGGGTATTTCCGAGTCCCACATCGAAATACCCCTTTATGTATTCCGTATTTTCAATCTATAAAAGAAGGTCTCTGCCTCACCTTGAGGTATGAAGATTAACTCTTCTACAATGTTGAAAGTCGGTCCACAACAACAAGTATAACAGTAAACCCCTGGGATTTGGGCAGCCTGGAAATAAAATCCATTGATATTTCATCCCAAACTAAATCAGGAATAGGCAGCGTTTGAAGGAGGCCAGCAGGAGCCATAGCCTGACTTTTTTGTCATTGACATGTGTCACATTCTTTAACGAACTGCGTGATACGTCGTGGCATCCCCTTCCTAAATATTCCCGTTGCTAAACGTTTGCAAGTCTTGTGGAAACCCACATGAACCCCTACTGTTGAAGAATGGAAATAATGCAGGAACTTTGGTATAAGGCTGGATTTGCAGGGCAAAACCAACCGCCCTTTCTTGAGCCCATCCCACAGGTTGTATCCAGGGTATGTTTCTCGCAGTTTTTCAATAGCGTCAAAGATTTTCTTAAGTTCCGGATCCTGCTGTATTTCTGCTTTAACATCCTTTTCCATCCAAAACGGCTCTGAAATCGCAGTTCCCAGTTGCTTTTCTTCGGCATTGTTGCCCACTTCTCCTTCGACCATTCAGGAAAGAGAATTTGTTGCCCGATTTTCTCGTCCGGGTTTGTATACTACCTCAAAATCGAGTCCTAAAAGTTTTTCTTGCCAATTTTGTTGGTTGGTTGTGTGGTATCGTTGGCTGAGGAGGTGTTTGAGGGCTTTATGGTCCGTATAGATTACGAAATGTTTTTCAATCAAATATTGTCTCCAGTGGTTCACAGCAAGGACAAGGGTCATTACCTCCTTCTCATATGTAAGAACCTGTGTTTTTCCGAACTGCAGTTTTGAGTAGAAATTTGAACTTTTGCTTTCAGATGCTCAGGAAAGGTAAAATGGTCTTTTTTCCCGAGCAGATGATCACGGATAATTTTTCCGACCACTCCGTTGGTCCCAAAATAGGGTGTTTACCCTAGGACATGAGTTTGGTGGAAATCCGAGCAGTTCGAATTTTGGCGGAATAATTAATATTTAATATTTATTAAATTAAATATTAATTTAATCATGTAGGTTTGTTCGGAGATAACTTTTGAACGGAGTGTCGGATTGAGATTGTCTCCGCCATTGAGTCTGGAATGGAGAGTTTAGCTTAAGCGAGGCATAAACTTGAATTGGGCGTCGGAAACGGCCCGTGACACCTTTTTCTTTTTCTTTCTCTTTCCTTTTCTTCTTTCCTCCTCCTTCCTCTTCTTTCCTCCTCCTTACGCACGCCTCCTGTGTGGCTCCTCCTTGGTCGTGACCTAAGAGAGAAAAGGGAGAGGGAGATAGAGTGTGAGAAGGGAAGAGAGGTACTGTTACGAAGCTCTCGACGCGCTGGTGTGACGTGCGGCAACCGTGGACGGTGTAATTGAGCGAAGCTTCAGCGGTTTCCGCCTGAAAGTAGACCCGTTTACGTTTTCGCTGTAGATCCCCTTTTAGTTGGTTGTTTCAAGTTTTTATAGTCATATATTGCTTGTTTGTGGCCTCTTGAGGCTCGATCTGTTGTTTCGGAGCGAAAACGGGGGTTTCGAGCGATCTAAGAGTTTTCCCGTCGGAAAACCCAGGTTACACGGCGTGTGTTTAACACGTGCCTGTCGTGGGGTGTGGCAAAAACAAATATAACCTATGTTAAAATGTATTATAGTGTATTACCTAGGTTGTCTCCAGAGAGGAGTGCACAACAATTAAGATGTCACCTTAAAATAGAAAGAAGTGAGGTTGTTTTTAGAAATTGTTTGATTTAGAAAATACAAGAAAGAAACTAAATAAAGTAAAGTAATTAAGTGAAAGTTTTGAAACAAATTGACAAATGATGTGATTTAAATCAGTGATATGAAATGGTGATCAGGTTAGGGTCGGTTTTCCAATTGTAATTCTATCATTGTTCATTTTACCCAATTCTCCTCTGCTAAATCGTTAAGAGTGAGAATCCACAATCGTTTCTTATCACTCCCTTGGTCAATTAAAAATGTGAGAATAAACCTTACTAAAATCTTAGGTTGGTCTACTCTCCTTCCAATGTGTAATAGAGTTGTAGAAAATACCCCCAATTATCTTAGGCAATTCCCAATCGGGTCTTGTTTATCCCAAGTAATCAAGAACATTCACTACTCCTCACACACGTACCGGTGATCACCGAGTACTTCACCACTAAGTCCTGATCTATTCCATCGTTTATAAACCAGAACCTAGTGGAGGGAGATATTGATCATTGACCAAATATAAATGAACAACAGAATCTAAAATCAGATACAATCGTATATGATAATAAAAACTGTTATAGGAAATTGAAACTGATTCACAGAAGAGAATAGGATTTTAAAACATTAAGATAAGGAACTCATGAAATACAACATGGAAAACCTCTCCTTCCCCAATCACACAGAAGTTTACCCCACCATGGTAAGGGTAATTGTGACTAAGGGGAAAGAAGAACACATTACAAGACTAAGAAGTGTAAAACAAAGAAAAGAAAGAACAGAAATTTGATCCTCCAGAATCTGTCCTCCAGAAGTTTGCCTCTGTTCTGCCCACCAGCTGGCCGAAACTCACTGAGGTCCCTTCTTATAGAATGTTGGAAATGAAGTTTTCTATCGACCCTCAAAATTTGAGAGTCATTGGACAGGTGTAAAGAAAGATATGGCCGAATCAATGACCATTACTTTTCTGGCCGCCAAACACTGTTTCACCCACTCCACTTGGACGCGCCCAAAAGATGCCTTAATGAGATTCATATTTTCTGAAATTTAATATGAACCGTCCCTTGAAAGTCCTCTGTCGACACCAGCTGGAAGCACCTCATTCTAAGGTCGGCTGAATGAGATATTCCATATTTAATGCAGTGGGGTCCATTCTGCCTGCCAAACTGATTTCTCCACTTGATTGAATTTTCTGTACCATTGGGTTTCGAATTGGGTCTTGGTCCAGAAGGAACATTTGAAACCCACAAGCATAGGAATCCTACAAAAAAGGATTCACATCAATTGGACCCATATTATAAAAGTTATGCCCGAAAAACAGAATCTATATAAAACTGCCAATTTTACAGAATTACCCCATTTTCACATTTAAGCCCAAAATACACCAAAAACACATAAATGATGCAAATAAACTAACATTGAATAATTGGGAGGGATTAAATCATTGAAAAACATATAAATAATAATGAAAATATTAACTCTATCAATTCCCCCACACTTATCACTTGGACTCCTGGACAAGTTAGAATCAAAATAAAATCAAAGTAAATTCAAAACACATATCCATGAGATCCACCAATTTGAAAACAAGAAACAAAATATATCATGCCTCCTCAAACTCTATTATTTCATGTTCTTAATTTAGGATCATTCAATAAATTTACTCTTCATTTCTCCTCCCATGCACACAAAACACTTACCTAACTTTCATTATCTCTCATTACACAAATCTCAATTTTTTAGCAATGTCTTTCTCATCCAAACTCATACAAGGGTCACCATAGGCTTGATAAATTCCTACATCTCCACCCGATGTGAGTCAAAGACATATGTTTATCATGAGGACTTGTTAAGGTTGTTCTGTGGCTTTAGGTTGGTAGGATTTATATGTGAAAATTATGAGGCTGAATGAAGAGGGTTTGGCTCTTTTTGAAGCACAATTGCATTACTCTAATTTTCACAAAAGTATGGTCTTCTCTTCACTCCCCTTAGTAGAAAATAAACTCCTTCTCCATGGAATATCAAGGAATGTTCTCATAGTTCATCATTTCAGCAGCAAACATTTCAATCTTCTCAAATATAATATTTATTGAAAGCTCCAGAAAAGGCACAACTTCCTTTTTACATTAGAAGCTCCAGAAAGGCACAGTTTCTCTCATCATGAAAGCTCCAGAAAAGGCACAGCTTTCAGCAGAATGATTTTTTTTTTTTTTGCAGCAATAACATCTCTTCAACATTTTTTTTCACCCAAAGTATCCCTAAAAAAAAGATAGTACAATACAAGACATCTTCCCCCCACACTTATGTTCAAATAGATCATGCAATTTCACTTCAAGAGCAGGTTGGATAGGGAATATTGGCTTGTAATGTGGCTAACCTAACAGGATGTTCATGGCTTCTATGGGCTATAAGGATTAAATGTTCAAGGTAGGCCATTATGAAAGGTATTATCTTGAAAAGGGGGCTTTCAAACCAAAGAAATGTCTCAATCATTTAAAACACAAGTACCTCAAACCCTCAAGTTTTGACAGGAATAAATCAAATTCTGGTTAAATCAAGCATGATTTGGTTCTCTCAAGAAATGAGGTGAATGTAAATATAAAAATAATAGGTTTAGAAGCCTCACGGGAATGTGATTTAAAATATAAAGACAGTGATATGTGGCATGGGATTCAAAAAACAGAGTATTTTTTCATGAAATTCCCAAAGAATTGAACTTGAAACAATGTCATTTTCAACATTCATTTAAGCTCAGTTTCAAGGAATAAATTATTTCACTCATGGAGATGGGTTTCAAAAATATCAATGATAATCATTTCAGCTCAAAAGTTTCAAAAACACACAAAAATTGAAAAATAAACACACAAAATTTTAAACACACACATGTTTTTTTAATACAATTAGGAAAATAAACAACACATAAAAATCCTACACTATAAAGGTTCCCTCCCCCACACTTAAATGATGCAGTGTCCACAATGCATTCAAATGTATTTAACATGTAAGAATATTGGAAATTGAATCACAACAATCATGAAAATATAAAGGAGAGGTACGACCTGATGGAGTTTATTGATAAACAGGTTGGAGGAGTGTGATCTCCTCCATTGGCTCTGATGGCATGGTCCCAAGGAATTTCTTCAATCTGTGCCCATTAACAGTGAATGGATCCTTCGCTCCATCCTTCACAATCTTCACAGCACCAAAAGGATATACATTAGTAACTATAAATGGACCTTCCCACCTGGAACGAAGTTTACCTGGCATCAGCTTGAGTCTTGAATTGAATAACACCTTGTCTCCAGGATGAAAGTCTTTTGGTTGGATCAGTTTGTCATGAGCCACTCTTGTTCTCTCTTTGTAAATCCTAGAATTTTCAAATGCTTCCCTTCTAATTTCTTCCAACTCTTGTAACTGCAATCTTCTCTCTTTCCTAGCACTTTCAAGATCCAAATTCATCTTCCTCACAGCCCAGTATGACTTGTGTTCCAATTCCACAGGTAGGTGACAACTTTTCCCATAAATCAACCTATATGGACTCATTCCAATTGGGGTTTTGTAGGCTGTCCTGTAAGCCCATAATGTGTCTTCTAACCTTTGGCTCCAATCCTTCCTATTTGGATTAACAGTCTTTTCCAAAATTCCTTTGATTTCCCTATTGGACACTTCAGCTTGCCCATTAATCTGTGGATGATAGGGAGTTGATGTTTTATAATGCACCCCATACCTTTTCAACAAAGCCTCCATTCTTCTGTTGCAAAAGTGAGTCCCTTAATCACTAATGATGGCTCTAGGAACTCCAAACCTACAAAATATGTTAGCCCTGACAAAATCACAAACAACTTTAGCATCGTCAGTCCTGATGGCTTTTGCTTCCACCCATTTGGAAACATAATCAACAGCAAGCAAAATATAAGAATTTCCAAATGACATTGGGAAAGGGCCCATAAAATCTATCCCCCAAACTTCAAATATTTCACAAAAATTAAGTGGCTTTTGGGGCATTTCTTGTCTCTTTGAAATATTTCCTGTAAACTGACATTTTTCACACCGTTTACAAAATTCATGAGAATCTTTGAAAAGTGTTGGCCAATAAAGTCCAGATTCTAAAACCTTCCTTGTTGTCCTTTGAGGTCCAAAGTGGCCTCCACAAGCTAATGTGTGACAAAACCTAAAAACTGATTCAATTTCATTTTTAGGCAAACATCTTATCATTTGGTCATTGCAAATCTTCCAAAGAAATGGATCATCCCAGATGTAATATCTAGATTCAGCTTTCAATTTGTGAATTTGGTGATAATTTAAATGAGATGGGACCTGAGATGTTACCAGATAATTGACCATGTCAGCATACCAAGGTACTTCTCCTTCAATCAAGTACAACTGCTCTCCTGGAAGGCGATCATTTAGTGGTTCAGTGTCTGGAATTTCAACTTCAGCGGTGTTGAGTAGTCTACTTAAGTGATCAGCCACTTGGTTCTCAGATCCCTTCTTATCTTTGATTTCTATGTTGAACTCCTGTAGTAGTAGCATCCATCTCACTAGCCTTGGTTTTGCTTCAGCCTTCTTCATCAAGTACCTAAGAGCTGCATGATCATAAAACACAATGACTTTAGTTCCAAGCAGATACGATCTAAATCTTTCTAAAGCAAAAACAACTGCTAAAAACTCTTTTTCTGTTGTTGTGTAGTTGAATTGGGCCGCATCTAAGGTTTTCGAGGCATATGCAATGACTTGTGGCCTGCCCTCAATTCGCTGAGAAAGGACAGCTCCAACTGCTTGGTTTGAAGCATCACAAAGTAGCTCAAATGGTTCTTCCCAATTTGGTGGCTGCATCACTGGTGGTGTAATCAATCACTTCTTTAACTCATCAAATGCTTCCCTACATGAACCGTTGAAATCAAAATCAGCATCTTTCAAAAGTAATCTAGAGAGAGGGAGAGAAATCTTACTGAAATCTTTTATAAACCTCCTGTAGAATCCTGCATGTCCTAAAAATGATCTAACATGTTTCACACAAGTTGGGTAAGGCAAAGAATTTATCACTTCAATTTTTGATTTATCAACTGCAATGTCTTTCTGAGAAATGACATGCCCAAGGACAATTCATCTCTCAACCATAAAATGACACTTTTCAAAATTCAAAACAAGGTTTTTTTCAATGCAAGTTTTCAAAACTTTTTCCAGATTTTTCAAACAATGGTCAAAAGAATTTCCAAAAACTATGAAATCATCCAAGAAAACTTCCAAGCAATCTTCAATGTGATCAGAAAATATACTTACCATACACCTCTGAAATGTACCTGGAGCATTACACAATCCAAATGGCATCCTTTTGTATGCAAAAGTGCCGAAAGGATAAGTAAAGGTAGTCTTCTCTTGATCTTCGGGAGCAATGGGTACCTAAAAATAACCCGAAAATCCATCCAAAAAGCAATAATGAGTTCTACCTGCCAACCTCTCTAGCATCTGGTCAATGAAAGGGATAGGGAAATGGTCTTTTCGAGTGACCTGATTCAACTCCCTAAAATCTATGCATACTCTCCAGTTATTCTGAATTCTCACAGGGATTAATTCATTCTTTTCATTCCTCACAATGGTTAGGCCAGTTTTCTTTGGGACTACATGGATGGGGCTAACCCATTGTGAATCTGATATAGGATAGATGATCTCAGCTTCTAATAACTTCTCAATCTCTTTTTTCACAACCTCCATCAGGGTAGGGTTCAGCCTCCTTTGGGGTTGTCTGACAGGTTTGGAATCTCCCTCAAGAAAAATTCGATGTGAGCAAATTTTTGGGTTTATTCCAGGTATATCACTTAAGCTCCACCCTATTGCTTGGACATTCTCTCTCAAAATCTCAATCAATGATTTTTCTTGAGTTTCAGATAGATTATTAGCAATTATTACTGGTAACTTCTCTCCCTCCATAAGGTAAACATATTTTAAATCAGTGGGGAGTGGTTTTAATTCCAGATCAGGAGGATGCTCAAGAGATGAAACTAAATTGAGGTTCTCCACTTCCAATGGTTTGAAATCCTGCACATAAGAAATCATATCATCTTCATCATCATTTAACAAATCAGTGCGCGACCCTCCTGTTGTGTTTTTAATTAAAGTTAAAATAAAATTAAAATAAAAACCTAATCTAATAAGATCTCTCCCTCACTCCTCTCGGCCAGAACCCGCACGAGGCCACCCCCTTGGAGCCGCGACGCACGGAGCTCCTCTTGACTCCCTCTCTTCCTCCGTTTTCTCCCGATCTCTGGAGGTTTCTTCGTCGACTCTCCATGGTAAGCTCCTCCCTTCTTCCCTCTCCTTCTTGGCCGATTTTAGGGCTCCTCCTTGCCCTAATTTCGTTCGGCCAAGCACCCCTAGGTTTAGGGTGTGGTTGGTTTCGGTTTCTTTCTTGTTCCGCTTGGTCCAGAGTTATGCGGAAGGTCCCCCGGGACCTTGTTGGTGTGCATACGACATCCGCTGCCGAAGGCGAGGCAGATTGCGGTGATTTTGATCCGCCGGTTTGTTTCCAAGGTAAGGGTTTTGCCCGGTTAGTGTTTGTGCATCCTCTAAATTAATGTCTTAGGTTGTTAAAGAGTTCCTGGTATGTTTCACCTTGTGCGTTAGGCTTTTGGAGTGGTTTTGCTTTGCCGGAGTCTAGGCGACTCGCATGCGTAGGCATGGGCGTGCCTATGCTCAGTGGGGGAGCAGCAACGGCTTTAGTTAGAAAGCGCCAAGAGCCGGAGTGGACGGATGGATCCACCTTGAGGTAGGGTCCCTCTCCTTGCCCTTTAATTTAAAGTGAAGCATTTAAAGAGTTTAATACTGCATTGTTTTAGTATTTTAATTATGCAAGTTTAGTCGATTAAATGCTTTTGTGCAAATCGTGTGAATTGCAGGAATAAGATAAAATGGTTGCTTGGTCACTAAACCAACGATTTAATAATAAAACCCCTCGATCAGAGGTGCGATGTCTTCAAGATAAAAGTAGGAAGTAGATTCTTATACTGACCTACTAAACTCTTGTTATGCTTTGATGAAACTTGAATGAAACGGTTTAGGCTGGTAAGACCATGCCTTAGGATAATGGAATAAGAACGGCTTATGTTAATGGAATGGATCTAGTGAATGGGACTTACCTAGGAGGGGTAGTCTATAGCACCTCTTTATGCTTTGTAAATCCCTAAATGTCCTTGAAATGATATAAGAGGAATGAAGAATGAACTGGGGGTTAGCCAATACCGTACATGAGCGGGTTGCCTCATGTACCTTAAGTATATATGTGATGAATATGATAGACGATGTGATAATGATACTTGAGATGGTTTGCCTTAAGTATGTTTGTATGAACGTGATTATAACCTTTTGCGTGGTTATGGGCTATATGATTGACTGTGATTGTGATAATGATTACGAATGGAAATTGAACATGAATGGTATTTGAAATGGTTTTGGGTATGGGATGGAGTTTTGCCCCTTGACCCTTGTATGCTAATTCTTGAATTGCTAGCCCGCGTGAGTTGAATGCTTTTGAACTGCTTAAAATGTGAACAAAGTCATGGGTGAATCATGGATCCCATGTGAGATGCCATGGACGGACTCATACGAGACTTGTTACCGAAATGCCGAGTGAATCATGGATCCCATGTGAGATGCCATGGACAGACTCGAACGAGGCTTGTTACTGAAATGCCGAGTGAATCATGGATCCCATGTGAGATGCCATGGACGGACTCAACAGGGCATGATATGTCCTGGGCGATACCCAGATCTTATTTATAGGATTCCGAGGACGGGCTAAGTTGACGGACTATACCGTACCTAGAGCGAGGCCGGGTACCTAGGAGGTTCGCCGGAACGGGCTTGTAGAGTGATGTCGGGTTCCTAGAGGTTCACTGGAACGGGCTTGTAGGGTGTTGGTGGATTTTCTCCCTGAACGATGCCTGGTTTCCGATTTGAGTATTCCAGGAACGGGTTCAGGGAATGGTTTGAACACCTAAATAAAAATGATAAATGAATGGAATGGGTACTTAAAGCGATGCCAAGCCAAAGAACAATGTTTGGGTCGGTCTTGCTAAGTTTCCTTGTTTACCGCCTTACTTGTTTACTGCTTTACCTGTTGCTGTTCAATTAAATACACACTGTCTGGATTGGGTTAGACATCGGTGGTGCCGGCCTACTGAGATTATTATCTCACACCCTACTCGGGCCGTCATTGCACTGGGGTACCCGAGTAGACCTTCTTGCTTGCAGGACCTAGGTTGTATGTTGTGTTGTTTGTACTTGAGGAGTTAGGAGCAGAGGACCAAGCGGGAGCTTGGGATGCTCAGGAGAACGCCCGTTGGGCTCTGCTGTCTTTTCTTATTTCATTTGTATTGTATTGAAAGCATGTTGTATTGTTTACTGCTTTCCATATCTGTATCATCATCCCTGTATTGTGACAACTGGCTTTGGCCACTTTTTATAAAAATGATCACAATTTGTCTTCCGCTGTTGTTGTTCATTGTTTACCTATTGCGGCTTCCGCTTTTGAATGTTATTTACTCTGAGATACCGTTGTGCAACTCTGATAAGAGGGTATAGTCTCCCCACTATCACCCCCCGAAACCCTCGCTGCTAGTCGGCAGCCTCTGGCGTACGGGGAGACGCGTTTGAGGCCATGTGACCTACCGGTCCGACCACCGGGTCGATGGTGAGCCGGGCCGGGACGTTACACTTTGGGCTCGGAGATTGCTTTGAAGGCGACAATAAAGGTATTCCTATGGTGGGGAGTACCAGATTAGTCATAGTTAAATGTCTTCCGTGTAGGAGACAGTTGTTGATGCTATAATATTGGTCATTGGACAGTCCAGATAGATTGGTTGTGTAGATGCTCTAGTTGAGAGCATGGCTACTGGTCCTTTCACCAAGCTTCTCAGGGACAAGAAGGTTTTTGGTGGGGAGTTTGTAAGAACCCGTGTTTTTTCAAACTGTGCTTTTGAGCAGAAATTTGAACTTTTGCTTTCAGATGCTCGAGAGGGGTAAAATTGTCTTTTTCCCCGAGCAGATGATCTCAGATAATTTTTCCGACCACTTCGTTGGTCCCGAAATAGGATGTTTACCCTAGAACAGGAGTTTAGTGAAAATCCGAGGTGTTTAAATTTTGACGGAATAATTAATATTTAATATTTATTAAATTAAATATTAATTTAATCGCGCAGATTTTTTCGGAGATAACTTTTGAACGAAGTGTCGGATTAAGATTTTGTTTCCGTCATTGAGTCCGGAACGGGGCGTTTAGCCTAAGTGAGGCATAAACTCAAGTCGGGCGTAAGGTCGGCTCGTGCCCCCTTTTTCTTTTTCTTTCCTTTTCTTCTTTTCTTTTCCTTCCTCTTCTTTACTCCTTACGCCTCTTGTGTGGCTCCTCCTTGGTCGTGACCTAAGAGAGAAAAGGGAGAGTGAGATAGAGTGAGAGAGGGAAGGGAAGAGAGGTATCGTTGTGAAGCTCTCGACGCGCTGGTGTGACGTGCAGGAACCGTGGACGGTGTAATCGAGCGAAGCTTCGGCGGTTTCCGCCCGAAAGTAGGTCCATTTACGTTTTCACCAGAGATCCCCTTTTAGTTTCGAGTTTTTATAGCTATATATTGCTTGTTTGTGGCCTCTGGAGGCCCAATCTGTTGTTTCGGGGGCGAAAACGAGGGCTTTGGGCGATTCGAGGGTTTTCCGGTCGGGAAACCCAAGTTACACGGCGTGTGTTCCAGGGGAGCACGCCATGTGTTCTTCCCGTTCGGGGAAGAAGAAATTTTCTTAAGTACACACCGTGTACTCTGAGTACACGCCGTGTGGTGGTACATAGCCGTGTGTCCAGCCATGTGAAAAAGAACACGAAATGTTGGTTTTAGACAGTACACGCCGTGTACTTAAAAGTACACACTGTGTACTTTTACACAGGCAGACCTCGTGTTGTTCTGGCCATGTATAAGTGCACAGCCAGGGGGAGGGATAAGAGTACAAGCCGTGTACTTTTTCAGCTTAGAGGTTTTGGGTATTTTGTGCCCTGGAATTCAGAATTGGGCGTGTAAGTAGTCCATTCGGAGCATTTTTCCGCGTAGATCGCAATGGTGAAACCCGTGGAGTGTTTTGAGGACTCTTAAGGGGTGTTTTGGGGTTTCTATCTAAACGGAGAGGTTCTTCCTCCCGTTATCGACTTCAGTCGTCACCCGAGAGTGAGACTTGGCGTGGATGATAGGTTGGGTGTTTGGACCAACGTAGTTGAAATCTTGTTCTGATATGAGTTGTGAGCTATCTCCCTTGACCTTTGCTTTTGAGGACATTCCCCTCGTGAGGCGTGCCCTTCTGGCCTATGAGGCTGTGAGACCAGATGCTTCCAAGGATCCCCTGAGGGATGTCTTTGCTTATGTGTTGATCTAGGGAGTCCCTTATAGGATCCCTGTATTCATGTATCGTTTCAAGGATCCCCATTGTAGGATGCCTCCGTTGCTTGACCGACCCTGAGTTATGCGTCGAGTTTGGGTAGAGATGGTGTTTGGGTGTCACCTAGAACCCGTGTCGAACTGGTAAGCCCATGAGGTTGTGGGTGTAGTGTTAGGTTGGGCGTTCGGGCCACCCTCACTCGTTGTGTTCACTTGTTTATTGTTGATGCAGTGATGTTCACTAGAGGTGCTTCCTGGTTGGCGGTTGTCGAACCTGACGCGAGGCGTCTTTCTTTCTTTTGGGATGCCCGGACGTTCTTCCTCGGATTCGTGTTGCTAATTGGGATGACCAGATGTGCTTACCTGGTATCCGGCTTCTAAGCCATGTTATTTCTGATATTTTACTAGTACTCAGAGGTATTACCTGGGACCAGGGCCGGCCCAAGGGCAAGCCCAACAAGACCCTAGGCTAGGGCAACAAATTAAAACGGGGCAACCCACCGCCTCTGCCTCCAGCCCCTCCAGCGACGACGCCTCCCGTTGATAACACCTCCCCGACCCGCCTCCTTCTGCGGCGCCTCCCCCCACCCAAATCTCTCCAGCATGTTGCTGGTCTCCACTGCAGTCGGAACAATGGATCGACCACTTGTGTTTGCTAGATGTTGGTCGCCATCATCAAATCCTTGTACAGCGGCACCCGCTTCCATCCCTGTCATTCCCCCTCCCCGTGATGCCTGCCTCCTAGCTTCACCTCATCGTCTCTACTAACAATGCCTCCCTGCCATCTTTGATGCGTTGCCCCAATAAATTCAAACTCAATCCTAAATTCTTGTCCTTTATTCCTTAATTCACGTGTTATTTTTATGTCACTGATCTTTTAATTTATCGTAGCTGTTATTATTATTATTATGGAATCAGTATTTATTTGAACTTTTGGTTTGTATGTGCTTATTTAATTATAGGGCAACATTTTCATGGTCTGGATAGTCATTTTATCAGGGTAGGCTCTGCCCACCGTTGTCGAGCCTTCGCAACTCCCTGCCAGGCACATACTGAATGCATCCGGTGCTTTAATTTTATTTACAAATTATATTCTATTTTCCGTCTTAATTAAAATATTATTATATTTAAGGGCAACATTTTTTATAATGGACTTGGGCAACAATATTGCTCGGGCCGACCCTGCCTGGGACTTGACTGTTGAGCTTGGAAGTATATATATATTGTGATATATTTTGTTGGGAGGTCCAAAGGTGCTTCCTGGTATCCGGCTGTTGAGCCTTACATGTTTAATTTTACGCCTTGAGTGATACTTGGATTCTAGTGGTAGGAATGTCTTGGACGGCTGAATGATATATGATGAGGAGGATTACGCTCTCCTCGATGCGGGCTTGGCCCGAGTTTGGGATGGCATCGTCATCGGAATGGCATGACCATCGGGATTGAGTGATGCTGATCACTAGTTGGGCTTGGCCCAGATTTGCTTGAGTGGTTTTGACCACATGATTGAGCATCGTGGACGTTGGTTTGAGGCAGTGTGACTGTCAGGTTGGGCATGGCCCGGGATACTTGGATGGCATGACCATCGGTTTTGAGCGACATGGTCGCAGGGGCACGAGGTGCCAGAGATGGTGTGGCTTGGGTTCTTCATTTGGTGATTACCGCTCACCCGTGATGGCCAAAGCGCCGATTGAGTCGTGTACACACAAGTTGACTCCATGATGAGGTGGTTTTGACCACTCGTGTGGGTAGAGGCCCCCGATAGTTGATGTTTAAATATTTGAGATTTGGGGTGTTTGTCGTAGGAAGTCACGTGGGATGTGAGAAGCCTTCGGTTGATAGCGATGAGGCTATCAGGTTGGGGGTTGAGGCTCGTCGTGAATGAGGCGTGGGCCGGGACTTTTATTTGAGGACAGACATCGTTGTTCCTCCGGTTGTCGTGTCATGGGCCGACGTGAGCTTTCGAGCAGAGGTCCGTGGGACCGGGATACTATTTTCTGGGCGTGCCTTCGGGACATCGGTACTTGAGACACGAGGTGTCAGGAGGCACGTAGTGTCGGGCTGTGTGATTGAGGTGGAACCTGGGGGTTCACTTGGGCTTCGTGACTACAGGAGTACCTTGGACCATGGGTCAAGGACTCTCTTCACTTCTGAGATTCCGACATTGGCCGAAGCAGGTATATGTCGATCGGGATTACGGAACCAAGGATCGACTGTTGGTTGGTTATCATGATGTTCGGTTTCACTTAGGCATGAATGTCACATCTATGTATGTATGTATGTATAGGTATGGGACTACACAGGCATACGCATATAGATATGGACATCCATGGTGGCACTTACCCAGTTGATAGAGATTACCGGCCCCGAGTTCGACCGTGGTTTCACGTTGGATTTACATTTCTTTTGGTTGTGTTTCAGCTAGGTTGAGCACGTTGCTTTTGCATACACTTATAGCAGCACGATTATAGGTTGCTTGCCGGGGTAACCTACTGAGATTCTTTCTCACCCCTGCACGTGCCCCTCGGTGTACGTGTAGACCTTATGTCTGCTTTTTAGGTTTAGCACGAGTTGCATGGATAGGGTTGAGGTTGCTTGTTCAAGCGGAGCTGCTCGAGTGGTTCTTTTGATCGGGCTGGGGCGGTTCGACAGTGTCTGAAGATCGGGTACGTGGGTTGGCTCGGAGTTAGTAGTAGAGCCTTGTACTTTTACTTTCAGTTTCTTTTGTATTATTGTATCTGTATGGTCGGCCTAATGGGTGACCAGTGTTGTTTTGTATTGCATAGTTGTTCGGGTTTTTTACAGCATTTTACTATTGCACCTTGTTCTATTTCAGTTGTTTATCGCTTCCGCACTTTGTTTACTTTCTGGTGTGTATGATACTTGGTTATTTTCTTTATTTGCTTACTCTGATATGAGGGCATAGTCTCCCCACTATCACCTCTCAGGCCCTCACTGCTTGTCGGCGGCCTCTGGCGTACAGGGAAGCGTGCTTAAAGCTTTGTGGCAAACCGGCTCGAAGCACCGGTTTAGTGGCATCCGAGTCGGGACGTTACATCATAGATTGATTTGGAGAGATTGGACTCTGCCAAAGCTTTGCTGAAGTATGCAACTGGCCGGCGCGACTGCATTAGGACTGCTCTCACCCCCCTTCCTGATGCATCGCATTCAATAACAAATGTTTTTTGAAAATTTTGTAAAGCTAACGGTGGGGCAGTTGTCATACATTCCTTTAAGGTTTCAAATGTTTGTTCAGTCGCTGCATTCCAAAGAAAATTATCCTTTTTGGTTACCTCGGTGAGGGGTTTGGCAATCTTTCCATAATCTTCAATAAATTTCCTATAATACCATGTAAGGCCTAGAAATCCACGAACTCCCTTCACAGTTTGCGAGCATGGCCAACCTTGAACGCATTCTATCTTGTTAGGATTCAAGGATACCCCCTTACATGAAATAATATGTCCAAGGTATTCCACTGACAGTTGTGCAAAAAAACATTTTTTCCTGTTCACAAGCAGCTGATTCTCCTCCAATATTTGCAAGGCCGACTCAAGATGGCTTAGGTGCTCGGCCCATGTCTTGTTATAAACAAGTGTGTCGTCAAAAAATGGTAGACTGAAAAATGGTCGGGCCATTCATCAACCCAAATGGCATGACTAGAAATTCATAATGCCCTTCATGCGTTTTGAAGGCAGTCTTGCTGACGTCCTCCTGATTTTTCTCCAGTTACGGCACTCTCTTGTCTACTACCTCCTGGTTTCTCAAGTGTGGCTCTGCTCTGTTTCCCGGTTTCCAATCCTCTCTCCACCTGAAGCTCAATTTCCTTCAGTCTTTCCAGCGTATGCTCCTCCATGTTGCGCATCCAAAGCGCTGCGCGGTCCTCCAGCTGTTGTGCCAGATCCTGTGCTTCTCGTTGGCTTTCGTTTTGTACCAGCGTCATCTTCTCCATGCTATCTTGTACCGCTGTCACCGCCTGCCGAAAGCCTTCCAAAGTTTTCTCAATGGTCGAAACTCAGTTCTCCATGGTCGCTCGATCCAGCAACGTCACTTTCTCTTTCTCAAGTTTGGTTCCCAGCGGAGCCGCCAATTTGTTATGAATTAAAGAGAGATAAGAAGTCGAAGGAATGATGCCTACTATTGTAAGTATTTTTTGTAGGTATATTTGTATCATAAAACTCAATTACAATAGAAATTAGGTAAAAACTGCAATTAAAAGAACCCGGAAGACCACTTCCTTGGTTATCTCGCCTGCAGAAGAAGAGAGCTCCGATTCTGAAGGTTGGCCCACTGCTCTTCACCATGACTGAACCCTTAGTCCTTTCCAACAGATTTTCCCCGATCCCCTCTCAACAGAATCTCCAGCTGTATTAATAGCTCTTTCCTGCCAAACAGTCTAACAGCCTCCTATGCCACATTTACCACTATACCCTTCCTTTGATAAGTGTGTATTAAAGGGGGGCTCAAACCATTATTCCCAACACTATGGAGAATGAAATCGCTAGAGTTGGGTTTGGTTTTGGAAAATGTTTCTTGTTTTCATCTTCCAGATATGTATGAGAAGATATGATAGAAAATATTTTGAAAAGTAAAGGTAAAACATGAAAATGCTGATGCTCTTTGCTTACCTCCTCAACAGTGCCCATAACTGCATCGAACCCAATATAGGAGAAAAAAACAATTCCTGACCCAGCTAGCATGCCATTAACTCCAAAAGGGAAATACCTAAAAGCGAAAAAACAAATGATGCATATACACTATTTGGCCACAAGGATATACACATGATTGTGTTTTCAATGAGCACACAAATCTGCCAGAGCTCACATTACCCGCTGGGAGGTCCATATCCAGCCCATCCATTCTTGAAAGCCAAATACCCTCCAGCTATTAGAATGAAACCCATGACGCAAACATTCACTGTTGTAACAATGGCTTGCACGAATGAACTCTGATGAAAAAATGGGTCCAACAAAAATTGAATATCAGAAAAATATTCTTCAAAACAAAAACATAAAAATAATGATACAAAAGCATACCCCCTTGATTCCAATACAGAGAAGTCCGGTGACAATCAAAATCAGAACAGCTGCACAAGGATCGACCACAACACCCACCCTAGGAATCGTGTGGCGAGCTATAAAAACAGGCAGTTTATTCCCCCCAATGAAAAACAAAGCCTGGATTGTATTTTTTTGTTAAATAAATACAAATTTATCAATATGGAATGATATTGAAACTACAGTACTGAAACAAAGGGTACTGACATATTTGTTACTGTTAGAGTCTGCGTCCCACATCGGACTAGTGGTCCGGTGTGGTCTTTATTATTTGTTATAAATACACCCAAGGGCTCCTTTAGAGGATACACCTTGGGGGTTCGGGTCTCTCTTTTTATTACTCTACATGGTATCAGAGGGTTTTCTAACCCGATCCCTCCCTCCCGTCTAGGTTTTTTTTTTCCGACTCGCCAATCCCCCGTGGGGGGCGGCGGCCTCAAAGCCCCGTAGGGTTACCGCCGCCGCCCCTCCGCCTCTGCCCCACGCTGCTCCTGCCGGTCCTCATTCCCGGCCCGTGGCGGCTCCCCAACGGCCCTCCTACGCCTCCTGCGCGGATCGCCCCTCTCGCCGTGCGCGCGCCTCCTGCACCGTCGCCCCTCCCCTCCCTCCCGAGCAGCCGGCCCCCTGTCCGGTGGCCCTCTCGCCGCGTCGTCCCCCCGGCTCCCGGCGTCTCCTCCCGGCGGCCCTCCCTCCCGGCGCGCGATCCTCCCGGCGACTCCATCCTACGCGCGACTCCAGCCGGATCTCGCTCTGTCCGGCGGCCGATCCTGCCTGGCGCGCCTCCAGTTCCCATCGTCGGCCCTCCGCGGTTCTTCCCGTCGGCGTCCAAACCCCGACGGCCTCCGGCGCCTCCCGCGCCTCCCGCTGCTCCAGCGCCTCCCGCTGCTCCCGCGCGCTCGCGGCTCCCGGCTCCCGGCGGATCTCCCTCCAGTCCGGCGACCCCTCTCCGGCGGCATCTCCCGTCCCGCTCCCCTCCCGGCGACCTCGCCCGCTGCACTCCGGCCGGCTCCGGCCTGATCCAGGCTACTCCGGCCAGATCCGGCGATTTTCGGCCAGATCCGGCCAAATCCGGTGAGTTCCGGACTGTTCCGGCCAGATCCGTCCCCGCGCATCTCCGCTGCAATCCCGCTGCAACGTCGCCTCCCTTTTCAGCCGGTCTCCCCACCCTGTCGGCGCCTCCGACAGCCGGCCTCCTCCGGCTTCCAGCGCCGTCTCCCGGCCTCCTGCTCCCTCGCCGGCCTCCTCCTGCTCTTCTCTTCCGGCAGCCAGCCGGCTCCAGTTTCTCCCTGCGGCTGCCCAGCTTCAAGTTTCGGCTCTCCGACACCTCCTGCGGCATCCCCGCCTCGCCGGCATCTCCCGACGACTCCCGGCAACCGCATCTCTGTCCGCCGGCACGTCCATTCGCTGGCGCAGCAGCTCGACCACCTAGGATTTGGGCCCGTTGGCGCCGCCAGCCCCGCAACAATTCTGCGGAATCCCCGCCTCCCGTCGCCGGCCCCGCAAATGCGGTTTTCCCGGTGCTAGTTTGGATTTCCCGGCGTTTCATCGACCGGCCCCACTAGTGCGGTGTTCCTGGTGTTCCGTCAACCGGCCGGTCTGAGTGGTTTCATCTGCTGCGCCCGCACCATCATCCATCCATCATCCTGCGTGGGAGCTGTGATCGTGAGGGGGAGCATCAGTGTTGCAGTATTTTTCCTTTATTTTATTTCGTCTTGTTTTGTCATCAAGCTGGGCATGTCCAGCTTGAGGGGGAGTGTTAGTGTCTGTTTTGTTGCTTTCTTTTCATTATGTGTCCAAGCTACATACACCTAGCTTGAGGGGGAGTGTTAGAGTCCGCGTCCCACATCGGACTAGTGGTCCGGTGTGGTCTTTATTATTTGTTATAAATACACCCTAAGGGCTCCTTTAGAGGATACACCTTGGGGGTTCGGATCTCTCTTTTTATTACTCTACAGTTACATTTTCATGAAGTGAAGACATATTCATGTTGCATATTGCCAAGCATATCATTTAATCCAAAATGAATCGTACATATTTTTTATCATTCTCCTGTTAAATGACCATTAATTTAATTGAAAAACCAACTTGCTGAAATGAAAAGTTCACCTACTCCAAATGCCAAAGCAAATCATCAGACCAAATGCCAAAGGGACCAAACATTCATCACTATATGAGCAATTTCAGGTTCAACTGCGACTAAAAAGACAAACCCTTTAAATTTGAAATCTAACTTTCATTGGCTCCCTTTTCTGCAAGTCCAATACTGCTTTCCCAATGCATTTGTATTTCAAGACTTCAACATGATCCATGGATAGCCTAGTTCTTCATTTGAAATTAGTAGAGGTTGACCATATGTTTTATCATAAACAACACACACCAGCTTCTCCATCGCTCACACTCATCCAAATTTCTATGGAGTGGACAAACACCAAGACTATGTTTGGTACAAGAAAAGTCTTTTAGACTGAAACGAAAAAAATATGAAAGAGGGGATGAGAAAATGATTAGTAAGTCAATAGTTTGATTGCTATGCATAAAAAAGAATGAAAAAATGTGTTAAATAGTATAAATATTCAATGATGAAAAAATATAATATAAATTTTCTTCATTTTTTTAAGGGATGTTATTGTCAATAATACATAAAATCAAGAACAATAATGCCGAACAAATTTATTTTTTTCAAGAAATTAACATTCCATCAAAATTGGGAGGAGTCTTGCCTCCCCCAAATGATGGAACTTCCCTCAGCCACGTACTAAACATGGTTTTCTCCAGTCATCTCAACTCATTCTTCTCAACTCATTCTTTTTCCCAGACCGGTGTTCGTACCAAACACAGCCTAACTTCTAAGAAAGTGTAAGCCTTTGTATCTTTTATACTAATCTATAAATATAACAACCCAGCCTTACTTAGAAGGTGCAGATTTTGGTGTCTCTCCATCTACATGGTATTAGTAGAGTGGGTTACCCAAAGGAGATTATACCAGATGGCTGCCCTCCATGCCTCCTGCGCCCTGCGCCAGCCACGCCTCCTGTGCCATCACCCTCCCATCCCGCTGCCCTCCCCAATCGAGCCACGCTGCCCCCAACCAACTTCTGTCTGCCTTCTGTGGAACCCCCTCCTCCTCCTCAGCACGCCTTCACCCAGTTCGCGCACACCCTTGCCTGGCAGCACACATCAGTCACACGGGCATCTGTCCAGGCACGGCACCTCCTGCTCTCTCTGCTGTCATACCTGGCTCCCGCCTGTCATGCTCGCTGCTGTGCACTTCTTGAGCATGCATGCCCAGGCCCCGCACTTCTATGCTCTGGCATCTAGAGCCACTGCTGCTGCTCTCTACCAGATCTGCACCAGGGCTCCATTCCAGGCACGCGTCCCTTGCACCCGGTTCTGTCATCCCTTCTTCTGCGCAATCCAAGCACACCAGCGGAAGCCACGCCAGCCCAATATGCACGCCACTGCAGCGCGCTTCCCGCACGTCAACCCCTGGGCGCCACCTGCTGCAAAAGGGTAAAAAGCACAGCTTTTTATCTGATGTGCTGCAAGGCTGTCTATGCGCCTCAAGTGGTTCAGCGCCCAACACAGTCGCTGATTTTCTGTCCGGACCTCCGTCGGGCGTCTTCGTCACTGCCCGGAGCACTGTTGGGATGCCTGGACCTCCATCGTGCTTAATCATCACTGCCCAAACCTCCGGTGGGCATCTTCATCACTGCCTGAATCTCCATCGGGCTGCCCAGACCTCCATCGGGCTGCCCAGACCTCCATCGGGCCCGTTTCTGGTGACAACTTTGGGTCCTCAAGTTGGGCGCCGTATCACTCAGCCTTTTGGGTCTACAAGTCGGGCACCATTTCACCCGGCCTTTTATGTCTGCAAGTTGGGCGCCGTTTCACCCAACCATTTGGGTCTGCAAGTCACGTTTCACCCGGCTGCTTAGGTCCGCGAGACGGGCACCTTTTCACCCAACCGTTTGGGTCGGAATGACAGCCACTGTTTCACCTGGCTGTTAGGGTGTGCAAAACAATCATAGTTTTTGATAGAGATGCGCCCTAAAACCATACATTTTTTAAGTGTAATTGGCTATATCGTTTTATACGATATAGGTATATCATATGGCATGATATAAGATATCTTGCTACTGTCTTCACCAATCGTAATGTACGATTGGGCTATATTGTTTTGCATGGATCGTAACATACGATTTTCAATGCTTCCTATAATTGATTGGCAACCGAATGATAAGCTTTATCATTCGGGCATTTCTTCCACAATGGCTATCATTATTATGAGTGCATGGGAGGATCGTTGCATTCATGAGATGAATGCGTGTATAGCCGAGGCATTAACTCATACGTTATGTAAAGTATGAGTTAATGCATGAACACTTGGGAATGTCCTGAGGACTATATAAGGGAGCCGCTGCCATTGTGATGGGTGTGTTCTTGCTTGCCTTAGCTTACTGATGACGTCTAACCTCCCTAGCAAAATTCTACGAACGTTTGATCTGGAGCTATAAATCATCATGCACGCAGATGAACATTGACAAAAGCTTCAGGTAAAGAATTTGTACTGCACCAGGTTTGGGGATATGCCACGAGCAACAGCTGAGCCACCAATTGTATATTCTAGCATCAAAGCCCAGCCAACCAACCAAGCAACTCTGATATTGATGAGAACAATAGTTAAAAACAACAGAAGAAAAATAATATAGTTCTACACCTTGAGCATGCACCAACAATTGAAGGCATGAAATATAAATTTCACCAGCTGTCTAGGAATTTCATGCATATAATAAGAGAACAAAACCTACATGCAAAACATCACATTATTCAAGACAGATGAGCATAAATATATAGACGTTGAAATTTATATTGTACCCTACTCCAACACATATGTATGAATAATGGTAAGCACTCCCAGCAGATGGGCAACGACCTGCAAGCTCTATGTAACAGAATGCTGACAGTGCAGCTGCTATCCCAGCAATTAGGAAGGATATGGGGAGAGCTGGTCCAGCCTGCTCCCTGGCAACTGTTCCAACAAGGATGTAGACTCCGGCACCAATAGTGGACCCAACACCTGGTTACATTATTTGGAAAATTAGTCATTGAACACGTGTAGAATAATACATCCAGTAAGCGTAGCAAATATAAGCCTAAAGCTATAAGTAATGAAATTCAAGAATCACAAGGCTTGGCTAACACATCAACCAACAAAATACAAGTTTAGGAGTATTCAATGCTAAACCTACAGGATAAATACTAAACATACCCATTGTTTGCAATAAATTGCAGTGAGCAGATAATGAATTGGCATATTCTGCTAAGTTAAGGAAATTTCGGTATTGCCCAGATGAATTCCTGCATTGTCAAAAAAGGGCTACCATTTTTCACCTTTCTTTCTCTCAGGCAGCCAAACCAGCATAAGGCACGTCAAGTTTTTCATGCACCACGCATCATATGCTCTCCCTGTTCTATGAATTGAACCCTTTCCAGCCATTTGGAGAAGAGAGTGCAGGTGATTGGGCCAGAACAAAGAAAATTTGTGATGTTAGAACAATCTAAGCAGCTCACCAGCCCTCTGAGTTCTAGTAAAATGGCATGTTTTGGCACGGAAACTTTCTAAAGTGGAGCTGACAAGACACTTGCTCGGGCAAAAGGAGAAATGATTGGGCAAAATAAAAAGTGGGGAACCAAAGAAAAAATTTAACTGCGATGTAACTTTTAGCCTGCCATTAGTACAGACACACAGTTGTTCTTATTACTTCATTGCCACAGCCCTGCTTGCCAATTTAATCTCCCAGTTTGATCCTGTCAACAAAAAGTTCTAGAGTCTCCTAGATAGTTAAATTTTCCATGTTTTGGAGGTTGCAATGCAGGCATTGGACCTGCAACAAAAACATTAAACCAGTTTTTGATGAACATGAATCTCTTTGCCACCAATGGAAGTGGATAGGTCCCATGACATGTAAGATTACTGGCCGCTTGTTTAACGTCCTGATTGTACAATTACCGAAACATTTTCACAGTTCGCATAATAGTCAGTATCCTAAAAAACATTAAAACCAGTTTTCAGTGAAAAGATATTCCCGCTGTCGCAAAAGGGAGGGGAGCGTGTATAAGATTACTGACGGCTTGCTTCTCATTGTCATTGCCCCGCGGAAGTGTTCTAACAATTGGCTTGTTTAAAAATACAAAAAAATAAATAAACCATGTCCGAGAGTATTCCAGAGAAACAAAACAACTGACAGGTGCGTGTTAATAAACAAAAAAAGGACGCCAAGCTATTCAGTGGGATTGATTACCGATGGCGACTAGATCAACGGCGGACAATCTTCTCGACAATTCACCGCCTTTTCGTCTTCCATGAACCGAATCGACCTGCTAAAACTCCTACATGTTGGCTATACAAGCCGAGAAATATGAGAAGAAAAATTGAAGAGGAAGAAAAATTGACACACAACACAAAGAAGCTTTCAAGCTTTTTCACAATTGAAATTTCAGACTACAATTACATCAATTTATAGACCCACAACATTAAATGTCTAGCATTTATGTTGGTACAAAGAAAGACTAAAACATTAAATACAGAGAATCTATGACGGTACAAGGAAAGACCAAAATATTAAATGATGAGCATTTATGACAATATAAAGATATATAAAATCTTTAAATGCAGAGCATTTAAATTTATTCAAAGAAAATAAATGGAGGTGGACCCATGGAAAAAAAAATGTACAAGTAATAAATGACGCCGCAGACAGCTTTGACTCATATTTTTGGTTTGCAATTCCAACACTCCCCTTCAAACCAAAACCGGCTTCATTCCGAGCATCGTTCTGAGTCTTTTGAATGCATCTGACGGTAATGCCTTTGTGAAAATATCAGCCACATGCTCCGTAATATGACAATATTCCAATTTTATCGTTTTCTGCTTCACATGATCTCTCAAAAAATGTAATTGGGTATCAATATGTTTGCTTCTTCCATGCTGCACCGGATTTTTGGCAAGTTCAATTGTCGACTTGTTATCAACATATATCACTGTGGATCCATCCTGCGGATGCTGCAACTCCTTCAGCAGATTTCTCAACCAGATTCCTTCACAAACAGTGGATGATGCCGCCACGTACTTTGCTTCACATGTAGACAAGGCGACCACACTTTGCTTCCTTGAATTCCACGTAAAAGCAGTCGATCCAAGAAAAAATACATACCCAGTGGTGCTTTTTCTTTCATCTTGGTCGTCTCCCCAGTCACTGTCTGAGTATCCATGCAGATTTGCTTCTTCATTGTATGAAAAAAAAGACCAAAATCCACCGTTCCTTTAACGTACCTGAGGATACGTTTTGCCGCTAACCAGTGTGACTCTTTTGGTGCTTCCATGTACCTGCTTAGAAGCCCAACACTATAGACAATATCAGGCCTTGTGATTGTGAGATACCTCAGGCTTCCAATTAGACTCTTGAACAGAGTCGAGTCAACACTTCTTCCTTCTCCATCTTTTGTCAGTTTTAAGCTCATTGCCACAGGTGTGTTTACAACATTGCAATTAGCCATCTTGAATTTTTCAAGCAACTCCTTAGCATACCTCTTCTGAGAAATATAGATGCCTCCATGTTGTTACTTTACTTCTATGCCCAGAAAGAAGGACATGAGACCTCCGTCGGTCATCTCGAACTCCTTGAACATAGCCTTCTTGAAATCATCGAACATCTGTCGACTATTCCCTGTAAACAGCAAATCATCAACATACAAGTATGCAATGATTATATTGCCACGATCATTCTTCTTGATGTAAACTGCATGCTCATATGGACATTTGGTGAAGCCGTTCTCTCGAAGATAGCTGTCAATGCGTGCATTCCAAGCACGAGGAGCCTGCTTCAACCCATAAAGAGTTTTCTTCAGTCGATACACTTTGTCTTCCTCCCCTTGCATAACAAAGCCTTCAGGCTGGTCTACATAGACATCTTCCTCTACAATTCCATTCAGGAATGCAGACTTCACATCCAATTGGTAGATCATCCAACTGTGATGAACAACAAGGGAGATAATCATTCTCACAGTGTCAAGGCGAGCAACCGGAGCGAAGATTTCTTCATAGTCCACCCCATACTTCTGTTTGTACCCCTTTGCTACGAGCCTTGCCTTGTAGCGATCAATTTCACCATCAGCATTTTCGCTTGATCTTGTACACCCATTTGACACCAATGGATTTCTGGCTATTAGGAAGTGTGGTCAACTCCCATGTGTCATTTTTCTCTATGGCACGAATTTCTTCTCCCATAGCCATTCTCCAACATTCTTCCCTTACGGCTTCCTGAAACGTCAGAGACTCATGATCTGCATACAGGCAAAAAAGATTTACCTCTTTGGTTTGCTCATAAATGTCGCTTAAGCTTTTCATTTTTATGGGTTCCATGGGTGAGGATGAGCTCGCCAAATTTTGACTTGGTGGAGTCCTTTCAGGAGTGATGAAATGTCCTCCTGGACTCCTGTGTACTGATGATATGCCCGGGGAAAGTGTTGCTGGCGTTTTCTCCTGATGATCACGCCTTTCTTCAGGATCTTCTGTTTCGACTGGAATCTCTTTGTTTGGTTCTTCATCATTCCACTTCCAAGATTCTTCCTCACTAAAGACCACATCTCTACTCACCACTAATTTATTGGTTAGTGTATTGTAGAGCTTATAGGCTTTAGACTCTTCATTGTAGCCGATGAAGATGCACTTTTCACCACGATCATCAAGCTTCCTTCTTCTCGCTTCTGGAACTTGAGTGTAGGCAACACACCTGAAGATTCTTAGGTGTGCTACGCTCGGTTTGTAGCCACTCCATGCCTCTTGTGGTGTCATGTTTCCGACGCTCTTCGTTGGGCACCGATTGAGAAGATAGGCAGTACATGCCACTGCTTCTGCCCAGAAGTTCTTTGGCAAGCCTTTCTCCTTCAGCATGGTCCTCGTCATGTCGAGGATGGTGCGGTTCTTCCTTTCTGCGATGCCATTATGCTGTGGCGTGTAGGCTGCAGTGTATTGCTGTTTGATGCCATGTTCCCTACAGAAATCTTGAAATGCATTTGAGGTGTATTCTCCACCTCTGTCAGATCTGAGTACTTTGATTCTGTGGCCACTTTCAGTTTCAACATGAGCTTTAAAAGTTTTAAAGATAGTGAAAGCAGAAGATTTTTCTTTGATGCAATACACCCACAACTTTCTGCTGAAGTCATCAATAAGGGTAATAAAATATCTATTACCTCCAAGTGACGGTGTTTCAAGTGGTCCGCAGATATCAGTGTGAACCAACTGAAGTGGTTCCGTTGCTCTTCTAGACACTCCACTTAGAAATGAGTTCCTTTGTTGTTTGCCGAGTGTACACGCCTCACACACATGATTTGGAACTTCAATTGCTGGCAATCCGCGCACCATGCTTGATGAGGATAGAAGTTTAAGCCCGCTAAAATGCAGATGTCCAAATCGCAGATTCCATCTCCATGAGTCATTCTTCATGAGTCCCAAGAGACACTCCTCAGACTTTGTGTTGATTCGTAGCAGAAACATGCGATTCTTCGCCATTTGGACTTGAGCAACAAGTCTCCTGTGAGCATCCCTTATAGACAAAGAAGGATTTTCCAAGTGTATGACATACCCCTTCTCAAGAAGTTGGCCGAGACTGATGATATTATTTTTCATACTTGGTACATAATATACATTAGAAATGTAATTCGACTCTCCATTCATCAGATAGATTTTTATTTTACCTTTGCCTCTCACGGGTACCTTGGATGAGTCGCCACGAACTTCTTCGGTGAGTTCCTCGAACGGTTGTTTGTTACCACTCATGTGGTTGCTTGCACCAGTGTCGAGATACCAAACATCGGGGCGTTCACATGCCTTTTCTTGTGCGAGGAGGAGTGTGGTACCTTCTTCTTCATGATGAGATGTTTCATCATAATTGGATCATTCATCGTGATCCACTTTGCTCCAACAATCAGAAGCATAATGCCCAAATTTCTTACAGTTGTGGCATTGAATGTTCTTTGCGTTTCCACGACCACGCGTGAATCGTCCTCCACCATTCCCTCTTCCACGAAAGTTGGTAGGATTTTGTTGCTTTTGTTGATGGCTTGGATAATATCCACGCCCTATTCCTCTTCCACGATGACCACCTCGTTGCGTGTGGCCATTCTTTTGTTCTTGTAGAGTCAACTTGGACTCCAAGGCATGCTCTATTGTTGAACCGGTATTCTTTTGCATCCATTGCTCATGCACTTGCAACGACCCCATCAGTTCTTCAGTGGACAGTTTCTCCAAATCCTTTGATTCATCGATTGCCACAACCACATGCTCAAACTTGGTTGTGAGAGATTGAAGTGATTTTTTGATAACTCGAATGTCCTCCACTTTTTCACCATTCCTTTTCAAATTGTTAAAAATAACAATTAATCTTGAGAAATAATCGGAGATGCTCTCACCTTCTTTCATGTGCGCCGCTTCAAATTCCGCTCTTAATGTTTGAAGACGTACCCGCTTCACTCGATCAACACCTTTGAAGACGGTGGCAAGGGTATCCCAAGCTTGCTTGCTTGATGTTTCTTCGACAATCTTTTCGAACGTTGATTCATCCAACCCTTGATAGAGGAGGAACAACGCCTTGTTGTCTTTCTTTCTTTGATTTTTGAGGGTCGCCTTTTCTTCATTCGTGAAGGCAGCTTCTTCCGCCGTAGTGGGTACAACATACTCGTCGGTAACGATCTCCCATAATTCTTGTGACCCGAATAACGCCTTCATTTGGATGAACCACCTTTCATAGTTGTCCTTGGACAACTTCGGAACTTGCGACTGGATTGCGGCCATCTTAAAAAAAATTGGAGAATTTTGGTAACTTGGCTCTGATACCAGTTTGTTGGCTATACAAGCCGAGAAATATGAGAAGAAAAAATTGAAGAGGAAGACAAATTGGCACACAACACAAAGAAGCTTTCAAGCTTTTTCACAATTGAAATTTCAGACTACAATTACATCAATTTATAGACCCACAACATTAAATGCCTAGCATTTATGTTGGTACAAAGAAAGACCAAAAAATTAAATACAGAGAATCTATGACGGTACAAGGAAAGACCAAAATATTAAATGCTGAGCATTTATGACAGTATAAAGATATACCAAATCTTTAAATGCAGAGCATTTAAATTTATTCAAAGTAAATAAATGGAGGTGGACCCATGAAAAAAAATGTGCAAGTAATAAATGACGCCGCAGGAAACTTTGACTCATATTTTTGGTTTGCAATTCGAACACTACTGCTCCCCACATTCGTTTGCATATCAGCGCGCGCTGTGCTTCCCCTGAGCTCGAGCACTGATTCTTCTTTCTAACAAAAAAACGAAGATCCAGACCCCGAGCACGAAATAGACCGACTTTCCTTCCCCGCGAACTCGGGATGATTGAGTGAGCTGCTGGAGATTATATTTGTTAGTCCTTTTCTAATCCATCGATATCCGTACCAACCGGCCCGGACGATTTGGTTGGTTTAATTTAATTTTAAATTATTTTAAAATTATTTTATTTGTTTTCCATGCGCTGAGGCCCCATCAAAACCGATCAAACCAAACAGATTTAAATCGATAAAATTCCATTAAAATCAATTAGCTGATTGAAATGGGTTTATGAATATTGTTTTTGTATTCAGTTCGATTTCAGTGGATTTAATCGTTTTAAATCTAAACTAAACAATTAAAAGAAGTGTGAAAACTATCATTGAAACTAAAAGTGATTGTTATTTTTCTATGGTCAAATTTGAATATATATCATAAATCTTTATTGTTTCCTTATTATAATGGAACATTTGTGATGTTTGAGTGAATGTAGTAATCAAACCAAGTTGAAAGTCAACCCATGTTTATAAATCCCTTTAAATTATATCGAATTATTTATTTCATTTAAACATTGAATTGATCATTTTCTTCAAACTTAATCTCTTATTTTATCGAGATCTTCACATTATTTTAGAACATTTGGTTATTGTGAATTTGGTTCCTTTTTTGTTGTTAATTAAATGTATAATTCAATAAGCATGTTATTTGCATTATTTAATTTGAATATTAACGTTGATTTGATTTTATCCCCACAAGAGATTTTTTTATCCCCACAAGAGTTGAATGTTAATCACACATGAGGATCCTTTGATTCTTACGTGAGCTCCTTTTGATTCATATGTGAGGCCTTGCTCATTGACTTACCTTCCTCAGATTATGGTCATTCATATGTGGGCTCTGATGCGGTTTAGTTTCACCTTACGTGGAGCTTTTATTCTCACCTGACACAGGAATCTCTTATTCTGACGCGGGAGCACTTTAATCTCACGTGAGTCGGGTGTTAGGATTGTGAACTCTCTTTAAAGGATCTGGATTCAGTTTACAGGAAGTTCATGACTCAGTTCACCAGAAGACAACAGTGGCGGGAAGACTTCATCGATGGTGGGTTGTCAGATCACTGGAATCTCAGGTTGTTAGTTTACCGGAAGTTTGAGTAGTCTCTGTTATATTATGCCTTTACACAGAAATATGTGAGAAAATAGTAAGGCATGGAAGCACTATTCGACTACCAATGATTGGTGGTCAAGTAGGATAAAGCTACAGGGGATCAACAGTTTCACAACGTAATGAATGGACGTTTACGACTATATGAAGTCAGTGATATCGGATGACCAGGTGTGGCCCTCTATAAAAGGAGGGTGGGACCACCTTGGTGAAGTGTGTCGAGAAATCTCTTGGGTTAGCTATCTAAGTGGCGGTACAATCACATTGACTTTAACATTGTACTTCCAAAGAAATAAAATATTGTGGCATTCTCCAGCGGGCGTATGATGAAAATATGAACCACGTAAAACTAAATTGTTCCTTACTTTTTTTGTTTGCTTGTGTGTGGGTGTTTTCCCCAAAAGACTTTGTGCGTGGTGATTTAGGGTGCTTTCAAACTTCCCAAGTTTTGAATCATCTAGTCAAGGAGGTGGGTGTGTCGCTGTTCATGAAGTTTGAAGCATAAAATTTTGGTGGATTAAAGATCAAAACATCTGGTGACTTTATTGTCTACACCCATGACTCTTCCCAACAAGTGGTATTAAAGCTTGGTTCAAAACACAAAAATTCCAGCATACTGAGGTATCTTCTCTTCATATGACGTTAGCAAGCAATGTTTCTTTCAATATATGGGAGAAGAAGATAATTGTGAAACTTATATCAGCATTGTCAGATATGTGTGGAGGTTATTCAATATGAGATTATTGGAAGTGAGATCAATGAAAAATCATGTTAACGACTTTAACATGATCTAGAATTAGCTCGGGACAGTAAAGGTAACATCTATTGATGACGTTTGAGATATTTTGTTTCTGTCCTCTTTACCAAAATTGTGGGAAGTGATGGTGACGACAATGAAAAATTCATCTAGTAAAATTGATATAGTGTTTGATGATGTCCTAAACTTGATTCTGAGCAAAGAGTTCCAAAGGAAGGAATTTCAGGGATCTTTCAAAAATGCAATGAATGTTGATGGAAGCACTACTGGAAAATCGGGCTATAGCCACGGTCAAAAACCGTGGCTATAGGGGTCAAAATCATGGCTATAACCTATAGCCACGTTTCCAGCTAGCCGTGACACCTATTGGCGTGGCTATAGCTAAAATCTATAGCCACGGTTTTATTGGGCTATAGCCACGGTTTTAAACCGTGACTATAGCCCTATTGCCATGGTTTCACTAAACCGTGGCTATAACCCCCATATATGTCCACCGCAATAGTTGGTCTATAGCCACAATTGTCCCCTGTGGCAACGGGGTTATAGCCACGATTTATAATTGTGGCTATAGCCCAATAAAACCATGGCTATAGCCCGAAATTAATTTTCGTCCATCGAGATTCGATCTCTGTACCTTCGCTATGTAGACCAAACACCTTTCCACTACTCCACAGACATCTTTGAGGATATATATATATATATTGTTAAATATATTATTAAAAACTGTGGCTATAACATGTAAACCGTGGCTATAAACCTTCCCGCCATTTTTTCGCGGGTTAATTTTTTTCCCGAGCAAGGGCGGGAGATCTATAGCCACGGTTTTGATGAACCGTGGCTATAGTTTATGAAAAAAATACCCTATAGCCACGGTTTAACCAAAACCGTGGCTATAAACCTTTGAAAAAGACTCTATAGCCACTGTTGCACCCAAACCGTGGCTATAACCCTTGGAAAAAGACCCTATAGCCACGATTTCACCCAAACCGTGGCTATAGATTTCGGAAAAAATCATATAGCCACGGTTTCACTAAACTGTGGCTATAGCCTTTGAAATTAAACCCTATAGCCACGGTTTTGTTGAAAACTGTGGCTATAGCCTCGTTTTCTAGTAGTGAAGAGGGTTTTCATGTCATTGAAGGAATAAGAGATGCTCACTGGATGAATTTATAAGGAGGAATCGAGGTAAACCGATTAGACCCGACCCTGCATGTTGGCATCATGGGAAGAAGGGACACCTCAAGAAGGATTGTCATGATTAGAAGGTCATCGGAAGGAAAACTTCTAGAATATCGGGTTCCAAAAATACTATAGTGGAAGAAGGTAGCACTATGTAAGTTAGTTCAAATATTCCAATGGAATCTTGGATCATAAATTTCAATGCATCCTTTCATTCCACAGGAGAAAGAGAACACATGTCAATTTCTTTTTTCTAGAAATTTTGGTAAAGTGCATATAGCGAATGATGAAACTTTATAGATCATGGTAAAGGGATATGTGAAGGTTCAAATGCAGAATGAAATCCTTCTTGAGCTAAAGGTTGTTCGTTATATTCCCAGTCTTTAGAAGAATCTTATTTATGTTGGCCAGTTGAATAAAGCTGGGTTTGGAACAAGTTTTTCTAATGGAGTGTGGAAGATCACTCAGGGTTCTCTTATCATTGCTAGAGGGGTGTAAGATGAAACTATCTACCTTTTTAGAAGAATAGAAAGAGTCACAATTGTCGGAGTATCAACTTTCAGATGCTCAGAGTTGTGGCACTGTTGATTGGGTTATCTTAGTGAGAAGATTATGGAGATTTTAGTGGTAAAAGAAATGTTGAAGCCTGATCAAGTAAACTTTGGAAGTTTTGAAAGTTGCATACTTGGAAAGAAATAGAAGGCCTCTTTCAATATCAAAGGAAGAACTCATAGGAATCGAAATCTAGAACCTATAAATACTGATGTCTGGGTACCATCCCTAATTAAATCACATGGTGGGTTGTAATACATCGTGACTTTCATTAATGATTCCACAAGGAAAGTGTAGGTGTATTTCTTAAAATAAGTCGAATGTGTTTGGAATCTTTGTTAAGTGGAAAGGAATAGTGTAGAGAAAAATTAAATGTAAGTTGAAGTGTCTATGATCTGATAATGGAGGTGAGTTCACCGAAAGGAGTTTCTGAAACTACTACAGACATAGGGGAATTAAACACGAGAAAACGATTATTGGAATGCCTAAGAAAAATGGCATTCTGGAGAGGATGAATCATACATTAATGGAAAAGGTGAGAAGCATGAGAGTTCACATTGGAATGCCTAAGAAATTTTGGATAGAAGATGTGTACACAGCCACATACTTAGTCAACCAAGGTCCTTCTTCGACAATTGGGTAGGAGTTACGGAAGCACAATGGCCTGGTAAAACATCGGAACATCATCATCTTATGATCTTTGGTTGTGTTACTTATGTTCAAGTAAATGTTAAGGATTGGGACAAACTTAAATCAAAGTCACACACATATTTATTTGTAGGGTATGATAATGAAGAATTTGGATTTTGACTTTAGGATGATATCAAGAGGGAAGTCATCAAAAGTAGAAATGTTATCATTAATGAGCATTTTCTTCAGAGGGACCAAAAAAATTGTGGCAAAGTAAGATGAGAAGAAAGAATCATCTCAAGTCCAAACTGACCCAGGTGGATGTTTTAAAGGAATTCCAATTCCAGAAAGTTCAGGTGATACCGATTCTATAATAAATTCTCAAATTCAAAAGGAAAATTCATGTAGTATCATTAGAAGTTTAGAAAGTAGACCGATTGAAGTAATACTTGAAAGTTTGGTGACTGGCGAAGCTCTTCACAGAACATCGGAAGGAGACTTTCTAAAATAATGACGCACCCGTACACATTGTTGAATTAGTACGGGCTGTGGTCAGATTAGAATTGTTGATTTCCCAAACTTCACTTACCATTTAGGCGTAGTATAATGACAGTCCAGAGTCAATCCCATAGGAATCGTAAGCTGGCATTAACAATTGATGGTTGAAGACCCTTTGGGGTAAGAGTCCTTTCTAGTTTGCTTTAGTTTGGGAAATACTATATCTATGGTGGTTGATGGTTGCTTCAATGAGAGAGAGATCGAGATCAATTTTGGGTATCCATAGAAAAGATGATATTAACACTAACTTGATAGGATCCTAAGGTTTAGGATGCGAAGAAAGTGGAGATCACTAGTTGATTTTGATCAAATAAACTAGTTCTACCTAGGAGGTGACTATTCCTTGATCGGGTGATAGTAACAACCTAGATGTATTAAGCTTGGATTCTAAGAAATAAAGTATTTTAGGCTATTGGTCACAGCCTAATCTACTCTAACCAAGATGGGGTCTTTCACTTAAATATCCCATGATCATGGATGTTTAATTGAATTGGATAGACATTGATTATTTATCCTAATTACTAATCCCTTAAGGTTGTTAAGTTTATAATTAAATATTTTAATAATTCAGATGCCCCTACTCTCGATCCCTAACTCGGGTGGTTTAGCCACTCATGGTAGGTTTGAGTGTAAACAATTGAATAATTGAAACCATTCTTGACATGCTAAGAACGATTGAATTTAAATGCTTAATACACATGTAATAGTTTAGATTCATAAACTAGAATAAGCATATAATAAATATTAAAGAGACGTAAATCACAATGCAATCATGCACTTATTTGGAATGAGAACTGAAATGGATTCAACATGAACTCGTTGATGATTGATGATGAACGATGGTGGCAATGTAAAAGGGAAATGAAGGCAATGATGAAAAATGATCCACGAAACTTTTATTTAAACCAAATAATGAAAAGGGTGGAGAAGTTTGAGTTTAGAGAGAAGGGTACAAAAGAGAACTCAAAGGAATAAAAAACATAGAAGAATTATACTCTGGTTTCTCTCTAAAACCAATGTTAGACTGCTTTATTTATAGCCGAAAAATCACATGATGTGTAATGAGATTCGCGTCTTGTAATGATGAATCCATGTAAATCTCCACAGTTTTTTATCTATGCATATATCGTGCATATCTCATCTGAGATTTGAAATTTTGACAACTTTCACGACATGATTCCTGGTCTCACAACATGTATCCTCTTTCCAGCCAAATCTTCAGAGCGGATTTTCCATTCAAGTGGTTAACGATGTGTATCCCCATCTCACGACGTGTAATGGCTGCTTCTCACGCAGACTTCACAACTTGAGTCACGACTTGTTTCACAACATCCGACATCCCATGAGACTCTATTACACGACGTGAACTGAGGTTTCATGATGTGTAATAGGCAACTCCTCTTTTTCTTCATTTTATTCTTTGAAACCTTGGGAACCTATTTCCTGAAAAATTTGGAATATACCAAGTGCATTATCAAATATATCATTGAAAACCTTAATTAAATGATAGCAAAAATTATATATGATTTCATCTTATTAAATAATTAGGACCAAAAAGAGCTGAAGCACAAACAGAGTTGTGAATGTTTTCTAGGATTAGACAAACACTACAAGAAATCGGAGTATTTGCGATGAGATCCCATCGCAAATAACCCGTCGCGGAAAATGGCGTCGCAATTAAAACTATTAACGACGGTCTCGTCGCTAATAATATTAATAGCGACGGGAAAGATTACCGTCGCAAATACTTCTCGGGTTATTTTTAAAAAACCTATTTGCGACGGGCCCGTCGCAAAGAACTTTTGCGACGGGTATCTTTGCCCGCCGCAAATAGTTATTTTGAAATAACTATTGGCGACGGGTCCGTCGCAAATACTTTTTGCGACAGGCTCCTATTCCCACCGTAAATACCTTTTCGAAAAACTCTATTTGCGACGAGCCTCTTTTCCCGCCGCAAATATTTATTTTGAAATAACTATTCGCGATGGGCCCGACGCAAATACCTTTTGCAACGGGTCCTTATTCCTATCGCAAATAAGTATAAAAAAATAAAAAAATGAAATAATAATATAATAAAAAAATAATATTTTAATAATAATAATAAAATTATAATTCAATCAAATATTAAAATAAAAAATAATTCCAATATTTAAAACATTATAATTAATTATAATTTTAAATATATTTAAAATTCTTAATATAATAAAATATGAATAATATTAAAAAATATTAACAATCATATTAATACTATAATATAAAAAATGTAATATTATATAATATAATAATGTTATTATTACTATTAATATTTATGAAAATCTATTATTAATATTATTAAAATAATTAAAATATGAAAATTATCGATATTTTCAAAAAATATATATATATATAAAACATTAAAAAAATAATACTAATAATAAATCATAATTTTTTTAAATAATAAATCATAAATTTTTATCAATATTTACAATAAAAAAATATAAAATAATAATAAAATAGTAAGAGTAATATTATTATTAATAAAATAAACAAACATTAAAAAGATAATACAAATAATAAATAATAAACTATTAAAAATAAATATGAATTAAATAATGCAACATTGACACCAATATAAAAAAGACAGAAACTATAAATAGAAAATAATTCATATTTTGAATTCAAAAAACTTTATAACATCAAAATAAATCACTGGTCCGAAGGAGGGGGTGGAGCTGGAGGATCTGGAGGAGCTGGTGGAGGAAACTATATCCCTAATGCATAAGTCAGACGACGCATGTACTCCATCTGCTCCTGATGGTGCTGCTGCCACCGACTCATCTGCTCCTCGTACTCCTGCTGCTGTCGTCGGCGCTCCTCCTCATGCTGCTGCTGCTGCTGACGCATCTCCTCCTGCTCCTTACGGAGACTCTCTATCAGCTCAGTTTGTGATCGCAACTGATCCTCATACTGTGATGCGAAAGATGATGCACGAGCTCCACTCAAGCTGGACTCCGACATCGCAAAACTACCATAATAAGCCGCAGGAGTCAACTGAGAGCTGATACCAACTACTCAGCCCTTCTCAAAGCCATACTGGGTCGCCTGCATCCATGCGGCCACATCAAAATGATGGCCACTGGTCTGATCAGATGTCTCGGACTGACCCTCATCCTGGGTCTGTGACATCGCGACCTCATATAACTCTTTCAAATGCAATTTGAAATTAAAATTGTGAATATATTATATGCAGTTAATTTTCAAACTGAAAAACAAATAATACTGACCACAATCTGACGCTGGTGATCACCTCTAATCTCCCCAGTAACTGGATCACTATACATCCTCCGATATACGTCGTACTCTGTAATATCGAGCTGCTCGACAAAATATAAGAATATAAAATAAACTGTTAATATTTAAAGTTATATAAAATATTTTTAAAAAATGTACATACCAGATGTTGTCTATGCGTACTAAATGTACGACTCCCAGCTCGATGAGTCACCTCTTGTCTCCCCCGATTCTACCTCCCCAACGATGATCTCCTCTAAAAGACAACACTTAACCAGTGTGAACATAATCCATCCCATACGTGGGATGAAATGTACTCTGGTCGGTGGGCTCTACAGGACTCATCAAACACGGACACTCCAGCTTTTTTCATGGTCATTTTTCTTAAATTGTGTAAAAACTGACGTAATCGCTGACGCATCACCACCTCCCATGCCTCGTGGATGGCGTCACGCATGGTATCATCGATCGGATACCATAAACCCTACAAATAATTTACAATATCAAGTTATAAATGAAATAAATTTCAAAATAAAAACTATTTATTTACGTACCAACCAATGGCCGAACATGGCCTGCTGCACATCAACAGGAATATGTTCCCACATGGTCCATGGCTGAGAAAAATAGTTGCGCAAAATAGCACTGCCCTGTCCTACTGTTATATGTGGAAAACTGTAAAAAAAATAATCGAACATTTATTATGTAAATAATTTAATGAAATCTTAAAAAAATGCACAGGTTATCAGACCTTCGCGTGCGTGGATCGAACCCAAGACGCAGACGTCGCTCGGGGATGGGGTCAGGGATCATCAGTCGTGCAAGACCATGCCCCCTCCGCATACTCCCTGAAGTGTCAGTAGGCTGAGGGTCAGATGACCCAAAATCATCCTCATCCAAAGGTAGGTCAGCCTCCGACAACTGACGAAATAACTTATCGTTCATCTGAAACAGAAAATGAATGTTGTTAGCAAATAATTAAAAATTATTATTATATATACATATATATACGTTATGATTATATATAACTAACATTGAATTGTATTAATGTTCACCTTCATCATCATCTTCATATCTGACGATGTCATCTTCATATTCCTCCTCAATATCATCGATATCCATTTGAGTTTCAGTTCCATCATCTCTTACCATTTCAAATTCATTTGTGACATCATTAACATCATCGTCACCATCGAATCTTAATTGTGGGATGTCATCATAGATACTCACATTTCTTTGTGAAAAAGATGGATTTTGAGTAGTCTCTTGAAAAACATCAATTCCTTGCACTTCAGTGAAACAAGCTTCACTTTGAGAAAACTGATTGTCTCGAATTTTGATTTTTATTATGCTCAACCAATCACTCAGGTCTCTTAACGTAGCACAATACTTTGCATAATAAACTTGATGTGCCTGTTGAGCCAGTAAAAATGGTTCATTTACTGCAAGAAGACTTTTATATTTAATATCGATGATTCCATGAGTAGGATGAACACGAACTCCTCTCTCAGTATCCAACCACCGACATTTGAACATCGTTATGTAATGCTGTCCTAGATAACAGAGTTCAATAATTTCATCAAGCATGCCATAAAAGTCAACTTCATTTTCTCTATGATGAGATCCTCTCAAGAAAATTCCACCGTTCATTGTTTTTTTGGATTCCCCATATGCACGTGTATGAAATCGAAATCCATTCACCACATATGAATTATAAGATTTAACCATTTTGGATGGTGGACTACTCAATATACACAGACATTTGTCAATTTTATCAGCATGTTGAGACACCTAAAAATTTGTAAAATAATTATCAATATAATAAACAATAAACTGAATGAGATGTTAAAACATGAAGAATTTATGTTACCAGTTTTTGAAACCACAGAGAAATTTTTTTCTGCTGGCGTTCTTCGAGAGAAGCTGCTGTAATTTGTGGAAGTTGTTTCTTGATATGATTATCATATAACCTAAAAAATAAAGTTACTTATTGTAACATAAATGATAGAATAAGTTATAGAAGCACTTACAATACAAATGATGTCATCTCTTCACAGTTGAGCAGAACATACGTATAAGCTCTGTGATGTTCATCATCCGAAATCCATCGTTCATGAACTCCACCGAAACCAAGCTCTAACTGATTAAAAACTGGTAATTTATTGTCCATTCCATCATCAACATTTCCCTCATTCCATCCCATGTGGTTGTGTTTTGAGGGATACTTAGATTCAAAATAGTGAGAGCAGAAAAAAGATATTTCTTCTTGAAAATAAGCTTCAACAATTGATCCTTCAACAGATGCTTTGTTACGTACTTTTTTTTTCAACTTCTGCATGCATCTTTCGAATGGGTCCATCCATCGAAATTGTATTGGACCTCCACACTTTGCTTCATGTGGAAAATGTAATATCAAATGTTCCATTGAGTCAAAGAAAGATGGCGGAAATATTTTTTCTAGTTTACATATAATTACAACAACATCTTCTTCAAGTTTTCTTAGAACATCATAATCTACTGTCACTGCACAAATGTCTCAAAAAAAATGACATGTCTGTTATCGAATCCCAAACCATGGAATTCAACAGACCTCTTAATCCAATTGACATAAGTATTTCCATTATAACATGACAATCATGACTTTTTAATCCGCTAATATAACCATTCTTTACACATCTATTCAAATTGGAAGCACATCCATCTAGAAGTCTCAAATCTGCAATCCACTGACAAAATAATAAGCGACTTTCTTTGGACAGTGTATAAGCTTCTTTTGGCTTCATTAACCTTTGTGTTCTGACATTCTCAAACAGTTCGAGTTTTGGGCGCCTGCAAATTTGGGCAAGATCTAATCGTGCCTTTACATTATCTTTGCTCTTACCAGGTGTATCCAAAATTGTATGAAATAAATTATCAAAATAGTTCTTCTCAATATGCATAACATCTAGCATGTGGCAGACCAACAAATCAGACCAATATGGAAAATCCCAAAAAATGCTCCGTTTTATCCAATTGTGTTCTTTCCCAAAGACATAAATTTTATGTTGGTTTATTATGGGTCCAAATGTGATGGGAGGTAATGAAAATACAACTGATTTTAACTCCGTACCTGATAGCATTTTAGGAGGTCCATCCCTTTCAATTGTACCTTTTCTAAAATGAGATTTGTTCCTCCGAAAAGGATGATCAGTTGGAAGAAATCTGCGATGACAGTCAAAATAACAAAGTTTTTTTCCATGGAAAAGCATAAATGCTTTGTTCTATCCCATACAGTAAGGACATGATTTTGGTCCATGTGTACTCCATCCAGATAACATTTCATATGCCGGGAAGTCACTAATTGTCCACATCAATGCTGCTCTTAGTATGAAATTCTGTTTCGCAGCAACATCATATGTATTGACACCAATACTCCATAATAAATTTAATTTATCAATCAATGGTTTCAAATATACACCAATATTCTTTTTCGAATGTTCTGGGACTAATAAGGTCAAAAAGATATAGGGCTCCTTCATCAGCATCCATGGAGGTAAATTGTACGGAGTTATAAAGACAGACCAACATAAATACTGACTACCATAAGATCCAAACGGACATAAACAATCAGTGGAAAGACCTAGTCGCACGTTTCAAGCTTCTAAAGCAAATGACGGATGCACTCTATCAAAATGTTTCCATGAATCACCATCGGCTGGATGATTCAAGCTTTTACTGGTTGAAATATTTCTTTTGTGTCATGGCATCATTGTCGCTGTATTCTTAGACATGAATAAACACTGCAGTCTGGATGTAAGTGGAAAATATCTCAATTGTTTTACAAGAATCAAGCCAGACTTCCCATGTTGAGCGTCTTTATACCTCGGTTGTCCACATGTGGGACAACTATCCAACGACTCATTTTCACCAGAATATAAAATGAAATCATTTGAACATGCATGAATCTTCTGAAAACTAAGTCCCAAATTCCGAACTAGCCTCTTACTCTTATAGTAATTTGCTGGAAAAACATTTCCTTTGGGTAACAGTGTTTTAACCAAAGAAAATATCTAATCAAAACAGTTGTTTGACATTCCATTATCTGATTTGATAGCCATAAATTTTTCAACTACTTCTAACTTGATTATCTTGCAACCAGGATATAATGCATCCTCAGCAAACCTCAGAAACTCATAAAATTAAGATGGTGCCAACTTAGGAGTTGAATCGATATCATCCTGATTTTTCGGTATGTTGAAAATATGGACCTGCAACATCATGTACTAAATTTTGAAACCGCGATGAATCCAAAATCAAGTTAGTATCACCTTCTCTGGAAATGCGTTCACCGTGTTGATACCAAAAAACATAATCCAGTTGAAAACCAAAACGCAAGAGATGTCCCCCAACTTTATCAAATGTGTCAAACGTTCTCAGTGCACATTTTTTACAAGGACATTTTATTGTGCCTTCTGAAACAAATTCTGGATTTGATGATGCAAATGATAAGAAAGTCTCTACACCCTCAATATATACAAGATTTAAACCAGAACTGTTTGGATTTCTACGTTGATTTATCCATACACGGTCTTCTAATAATGACTGTTTCCAACTTCATTGTTCCATATTTTTCTACAAAACATTAAAAAATAACTGGTTTTGAATAATTTTATATTATAAAAATTCCCAAAAAGAGAAGATATTAGAACTACTTAATAATTACCACTATTTACAAGCGACACAATTTTCAGTGAAATTACTGCTAATTACTGCTAATTATTGGTAATTATCAGTAATTATTACTAATTATTGGTAATTATCGATAATTATTACTAATTATTGGTAATTACTGATAATTATTCGCAACATGATTTGATCCATTCTTAACATGTTCAAATATTAAAGGGTCTTTAATATTTAGGTCGTGCTCAATAAAAAGTTTGTGTCAGCTATGTATAATGTTAACTTAGAAAAATCCCAAAAAAGAGAAGATATTAGAACTACTTCTTAATAATTACCATTACTTACGAGCGATACAATTCTCAGTGAAATTACTACGAATTATTGCTAATTATTGGTAATTATCGGTAATTACTGATAATTATTCGAAACATGATTTGATCTATTCTTAACATGTTCATATCTTAAAAGGTCATTAATATTTAGGTCATGCTCAATAAAAGTTTGCATCAGTGTGTACAATGTAAACTCTATAATTGTCTTTGCTTGGTTGATCACCTTGCAAGTAGCGTTGCAATAAGATGACCCAAATTATGTCGTTTACGTCTCTAAGAATCATCTTGCATTACCGTTTAAATCGCTATTTATTTTAATTCCTAATTATTTGAATTAAATCACTATTTATTTTATTTGATAATTATTTTAATTATTTGCTAATTATTTTAATTAATTATTTGAATTAAATCACTATTTATTTTAATTATTTGCTAATTATTTGAATAAATCCAATTAAATCGCTATTTATTTTAATTTATAATTATTTTAATTATTTGCTAATTATTTTAATTATTTTCTAATTATTTGAATTATTTGAATTAAATTGCTATTTATTTTAATTATTTGCTAATTATTTGAATAAATCTAATTATTTGAATAAATCTAATTATTTGAATAAATCTATTTTAATTATTTGCAAATTATCTTAATTATTTGAAAATTTCTAATTAAATCTAATTATTACCAAATAAATATCCCCCAGGAGTGTCAAACCAAGAGTGCAGTAAGACCCTTTGTCGTGTACCAGGATACCCCGGGTCAAGCCCGAAACTCCTTGTCAGAGTTTTCACTCCTAGGTACATCTGTGCCAGAGCCGCCTCTACTTGTTCGTATCCAGACAATGATTTATTTGATTGATAAACCAAAACTATACTTAACTACTAATTATACCGAATTAATTATGACTAATTATTTATAATTATTTATAAAAATATCATTTTATTAATAAAACTAAATATAAACAATAAATTAATTTAAATCTAATTTAATTAGAACAATAATTAAAATTAATATAAAAAAATGAAATAAATATAAAATTAAATAAAACATAAATACCTTTGAAATCTTGAAGCTATGGACCCCTTTGATTGCCTTTCGACGGTCTCGCAAAAAGAATCAAATTTTTTTTGCTTAAAACTAAAGCTTCAAGGAGAAGAGAGGAGAAGAAGAAGATTTAAATGTTTTCAAAACTGAAACGGTTGGGGGTATATATAGGTTAACGTATTTGCGATGGGATTATTTGCGACGGGTAACCCGTCACAAATACCGCTATTTGCGACGGATCCCATCGCAAATTCTTGCCGCCCACATTAATTACGGTCGGCGTTTAAAAAGGATTTTGCGACGGGAATCGTTGCAAATACTTACCTGCCGACATAACGTTAGCGACGGGTGGAGTTTCCCGTCGCAAATACCCTGATGCGGTAAATACTATTTTCAATGGATACCCGTCGCTAATACTTCTATTTGCGACATGTACCCGTTGCAAATTCCCACCGCCCACATTAATTACAGTTGGTGTTTAAAAAGGCTTTTGCAACGGGAACCGTCTCAAATACTTACCTTCCGACATAACGTTAGCGACGGGCGGAGTTTCCCGTCGCAAATACCCTAACGCGGTAAATACTATTTGCGATAGGCGGCTTTACCCGTCGCAAATAGTATTTACCACGACAGGGTATTTGCGACGGGGCATAGCCACCCGTCGCAAATACTTTACCCGCGTTTTGGTGCGAAATCCACGCCAAACCTATTGCGACGGAGACATTTTCCCTGTCGCAAATGATAAGTTATTTGCGATGAGAATATATTCCCGTCGCAAATATCCCTTTCGTCGGACCTGTTGCGACGGGAATATGTCCCGTCACAATAAACCCTTTTTCCCATAGTGAAACAATACAGGGGTATGGTATTAATCTTTAATTCTTAATATTAATGGATGGAAGATAACCTAAAATTATAGAAGATGTGGCTAGTGAAAAGGCCCAACCAGAATCAATGCAATCACTGTGAGGGAGAGGGGGTGAATCAGTGATATCTTTTTATTTTATATTATCTTTCTTGTATAATAAACTTCACCTCCTATTAAATATTTATCACTTTGCTAAAAACAATAAATTCACGCATCCCCATGGACAACAGTATTTATAAGGTTCAATACTCAATAAGAGTATCTAGTCATTAGCATGGTTTGGAAATAATCCAATACCACACAATCCATTAGAAAAAAATCATTTTGTATGGATACAACAAGTAGGAAATACCCTTACACTTGTGTAACACTATGATCAATACAATAATTCACGTGTTTCTCATAGCATGAAATATGTAAATAAGTTTTCGTAACAAGTTTGGAAACCATCACCAATTAGTTCCAAACATGTCACTATGTTGCTTTAATAACTTCCACCTTTGTAATTATTTAGAAAACAAATTTTCACTTTCTTACCCAACAGTAGGTAGGAGCAACTTCTCTGGACTCTATAGAAAGACTTAGTCCGATCTCTCAATCTGATTCATCTATCTGATTCTTCAGTTCGAAAACAAGTCTGATTCGTCAGTCTGATTGTTCAGTCCTATCCGGTGAATCGTGACCACAACTCTTCTGATCACAACTTCAGTCCATAAATCTTCCTCTTCCAATTTTATCTAAAAAAAACTCCAGTGCTCTTCTTTTTGCGCACATGAACAGTGTCATTGTCTTTTATACTTGCACCCCTTTATATAGGTGCACCAGAAACATAAAAATTGGGCACCCAAAATGATTTTCCCACTCAAACAAATTCATATATTGGAATTAATTAAGAAATTCAAGATTCATTTGACTATTTCTCAACACTTCTCATCACTTCTAGATTCTTCTTGAATATTCTTGAATTCTTCATAACTTCTTAATTATAAACCTCATTTGAATAATAAAATTTCAAGTGCTCAGTATGGAAACTGACAGTTTGAAACATTTCATTCCAAATCATGTTTTTCATTTTGGTTCTCTTGATTCAATTAAAAAACAAGCCACACACAAGACTTCTAACTCTGATTCTCTAAACCAACTGAAAATGTTTTTTCATACAATTCATTAAAACTTATAAAGACTTAAGAAACCTATAACAACAATTCAGTACCAACTTCAATATGATTCACCTTTTTATCATCTTTCTTCATTTTTTCAACTGCCACTCAGACCGATGACACTGTGTTTGTTGAAACTCAACATATGATGAATTATCGGTGTCAAATCTTGTTCAATGAACTCTAATGATTTGATCAAAATAAAAATCATTAACTACATTGTTGCATTTTTTCTGATTGATCCGTCCTTGATTCCTATATGATTCATCGGTGTCAATAACTCAATTGATTGATCGACATCAACAACTTCTCGGCTCAGTCGCACTCAACAAGGGTAGTTTGATGTTTGGACTCTGATGGAACTCTACAACCAATGCCTTATTGGGGCAAAAAACTCATTTTATGGACCATTGGATACAAATTCTTCAATTAATCAGACCATTCGATGGATTGGTCGATCAACACTTTTGTAAAACCTATGAATTCAACAAATTCAAACTCCTAATATTCAAACAAATTCAGTGTTCAATATTCCGAGTCTGATACTCCCTTCACCTAATCACCAAAACTTACAAAGTAAGTTCATTTCTCCTAATGACAAACAAATACAAAACATTCAGCAAAACACCTCTTCCAGCATCTGAAAAACCATCTCCAGCCAACTTAAATTGGTGGAAATGGAGGTTTTCCCAACAATTTTTTACCAACGGTTTGAAAAAACCATTGGTATACTATAAAAAATAGCAACTTTCCCAACGATTTTTTTAAATTGTTGGCATTGTGTTTTTAGAAGGAAGATTTCCCAATGGTTTACTTAAACTATTGGTAAATCTTGAAATTATCTAATCTATACCAACGATTTTTTAAAATCATTGGTAAATAAGAGATTTCCCAACGGTTTTTAAAAACTGTTGGGAAAGGTTTCCCCCAATTACACAGCAACCCAACTCCCCCATACGCGCGATTTCAGGCCCTAATCCAAACCTCTTCCGAAGCTCTCTCTTTAAACTAGGGTGAAAAACTCCTTCCACCCGATAGATACATCTTCAATCAAGCAATTTTTTTATTTCTACACTTCAAATTAGTAAGTGATACCTTAGTTTTAATGTTCTGCATCTATTTTGTTTTGTTTTCTGTTTTGATTTGGCCTAAACCAAAGTTCTGTGCGGTCTGTGGCATGGTATACCGAACACTTTGATTTGTTTTATGTTTTTGTTTTACACTTCAAGTGTCATGATTGTGTGAATCACCTTTATTTGAAGTCTTCATACCCACTCCTTCTATGTAGAGTTCGTGAAACATATGAACTAATGGGTGCTGGTGAGATGTATCCCCACTCAAAGATGGTAAAGGGTATTGGATATAAGGATGGTCCATGTGAAGGGATTAGGGACGGTTGGGGTAGTGGTGTAGGTGGTTTTCCATTTTTTTTTAGTGGGGTGATATAGTAGTTTCTATGGACTTTAGTTTAGTTGAAAATTGGATTTGGATTTTGTATTTATAGTTTTTGTTCAAGGAATAATGGGAATGGTAGTGATATTGAGGATGAATTGGCTATTGGTTGGGTGATGGATTGGAATTGTGATATTGGTTGGATTGGGTATAAGTAATTTTCAAGGTATTATATTGGTATTGCCTCCCCTGAACACCCCCACCCCACCCCCTGGGCACCCCTCCATTGAACAACCCCCCCACACCCCCACACCCTTGGACAACCCCCACCCCCTGGACACCCCCACCCCCTTGGACAGCCCCCCCAGAAACCCCTCACCCCCCATGGACAACCCCCCTCCCCCACCCCTGGATACCCCCCATTCCCTGGACATCCCCACCCCCTAGACACCCCTATTGGACAACCCCCCACCCCTTTGCACACCCCCACCCCCTTGGACAACCCCCACCCCCTGGAAACCCCCACCCCATGGACACCCCCACCCCCTGGACACCCCTCACCCCCCATGGACACCCCCATCCCCCTGGACACCCCCACCCCCTGGACACCACCACCCCCTTGGATAACCTCCCACCCCCTGGACACCCCCACCACCTGGACACTGGACACCCCACCCCCTGGACACCCCCACCCACCTGGACACCCTCCACCCCTTGGACAACCCCCACCCCCTTGGACAACCCCCCCAGACACCACCCCACCTCCTGAACACCACCCTACCTCCTAAGTGCTTGACCCAATTTTTAATTTAGAATTAACCATGTAGGTGATTTCCCCTTTCCCTAATGACATTTACTAAGTGACCCATAGAGCCTTATAAATTGAATTTGTCATGTTTTGATAAATTGAATGTTGTTTTGAATGAAATGGCTAATGCATGATGGTTTTCCTTTCCTAATTAATAAAATGGTTTTAAATAAAATTACCCTAAGAGGGGATGCAGTGGGGTAGGGGGCTGTCCAGGGGGGGGGGTTATCCAGGGGGTAGGGGGATGCAGGGGTGTGGGGGTGTCCACGGAGGGGTGTGGGCTGTCAAGGGGGTTAGGGTGGGATATCCAGGTGGGGGAGGGGGTGTGGGATATCCAGGGGGTGGGCTGTCCAGGGGGTGGGGGCGGTCTGTCCAGGTGGGGGGGGGGATGTTCAGGTGTGGGGTGGTGAGTTGTCCAGGTGTGGGTGGTGGGTTGTCTAGGTGGGTGGTGGGTGTGTGTGTGTGGGGGGGGTGTCCAGGTGGGGGTGAGGGGTGTCCAGATGGGGTGGGGGTGGGGGTGGGCTGTCCAAGTGGGGGGGGGGTTGTCCAGGGGGGTAGGGGGTGCAGGGGTGTGGAGGAGGGGGGGAGGGGGGTGGGCTATCAGGGGGTGGGGGTGGGCTATCCAGGTGGGGGAGGGGGGGGGGGCTGTCCAGGGGGTGGGTTATCCAAGGGGGGTTGTGGGTGGGGTGGGGGGGGGGGTTGTCCAGGTGGGGGAGGTAGTGTGGGTTGTCCAGGGAGGAGGGGGGTGTCCAGGTGGGGGTGGGGGGGGGGGCTGTCCAGGTGGGGTGGGGGGCTATCCAGGTGGGGGTGTTTAGGGGGGAGGGGGGGGAGGGGGGCTGCAGGGGTGTGTGTGGGGGGGGGGGGTGGGTTTTCCCGGGGGGTGTCCACTCTGATACTCTACAAAAAATAGGAATCACATATAACCAATGTATAGTTGCTTTCACACGTTAAGACTTTTCTTGAAGTTCCATGCCAATACTCACTCTCACTCTTCAAAGAAGAAGTGATCTCTACAAATAAATCTCACTCAGGTTCTTATCCACTATCCATATTGATCTCATACAAATTTAACATTCGTACAACTACATTTCGCCTAATGATATAACAAAGCTCATACTCCCATGAGTAGTGTCCCATAAAAACTTGGCTCATATGCCTAAACAACATACATATGATCATATTTGACACACACACAAAATTTTGTAAACATAGAGAATACTATATTTACACCTTGTATCACAACCTATAATTATCTCTCAACTAGCCTCTCAAGGCATCAATAAGCCACATACCTAGCTCAAAATTTGGAGGTGTGTTTACAATTAGGTGTGTTTTTTTTATAATTCATGTATGATATTTAGAGTTGAAGATAAAATCCAATCCACATATAATATTTAGAGGTGTGTTTACAATTATGTGTGTTGTGATTTATATGTATGATATTCACAGTTTACACCAATAGTCTTCTGGGTCATCTATAATAGGCTTGAAATCATGATACAATTGGATAGATATTGGATTCTACGACCCTAGTTTGGGGGTGGATACCCCCACCCCCTTTGACAGCCCCCCACCCCCACCCCCACCCCCTGGACATCCCCCCACCCCCTGGACACCCCCACCCCCAAGGACAGCCCCCACCCCCTGGACAACCCCCCACCCCCTTGTATAGCCCCCCAGAACACCACCCCACCCCCTGGACACCCCCACCCCCCTGGACACCCCACCCCCGCTGGACAACCCCCACCCCCCTGGATAGCCCCCCCCGGACACCACCCCACCCCCCGGATACCCCCACCCCCTGGACACCCCCACCCCCTCAACACCCCCACTCACTTGGACAGTCCCACCCCCTTGGATATCCCCCCACCCCCTGGACACCCCCACCCCCCTGGAAAGCCTCCCCTGGACACCACCCCACCCCCTGGACACCCCCACCCCCACCCCCTTGGACAGTGTATGTGATCACTCAAATAATCTACTAAAATATAAAATTTCTTCGATCTAAAATTTACTCAACTCCTAAATATTTCTCCTCTACAAGTGTACATGATATTGTACACTCATGTATAGTTATTCAAAGATATTTTTTTATAAATATAGTATTTTTTTATCTTTTATATTATGATTCTCATATAGAGTAGTGTGTCAGTTATGGTTTCATATAAAGTGAACAATTCTCGTTTACTTAAATATATTTTCAATGAAACTTCAATCTTATTGAATTGATTTTGACGAAATGACTTATTTTTTTTATATAATGGGTATAATTTGGATGTATAAAACCGATCAGATCTTAAGAGATTTTCAAAAAAATTTGGAGAGCTTTTTAGATTTTTCATTTCACAATGCTTCAGATAGTGGTCACATACACTGCCCATGTTACAATTGTGTTGGAAGACCTTGGTTGAGACATGAAGAAGTCATCTACCACATAACCAAATATGGTTTTCAAGAAAACTACTATGTGTGGTATCACAATGGGGAGAAAATGAAATCTCAAATTACTGATGATCCAAATGAGAGGACTGGATTGGAGAATTTGTTATATGAACAGTTTCTGTTTATTCGTTATCATAAAAAAGAAAGGATTCTGATCTAAGAAGACTTTGATATGAGCACACATGATACGTCTAATGAAAATGATGATGTTGTTAGGGTGAAAAAACTGAATGATGCTACCATGAATCTAGTATATCGACAATGCAGTAAAATGAAAAAGCTGGAATTTTTAATCCGATTGTTTCATGGGAAAACTATGTATGAGATTTCTAACACTTACATCGATTAAATTCTTACCTTCTTGAAGGACTTACTTCCAGATGATGCAGATATTCCCTCAAACCACTATATGGCATGGAAGTTAGTTGATGAACTTGGATTTTCAAGAAACAAAATTCATGCTTTCCCGAAAGATTGCAGTTTATTCTGGGAGTAAATTGGTGAACGAAATAATTGTATAAAATGTGGCACATCCCACTGGAAGCTAAAAGCTGATGGAATACCATCACGTGTGCCACATAAAGTAATGTGAAACTTTCCATTGATCCCCAGACTCCAGAATCTTTTTATGTCTGATAAAATATCAATAAAAATGCGATGGCATGATACCGAGAGAAAGAAGACTAATGATGAGTTGGTTCACCCTACAGATGGATTTACATGGCAGATATTTGATGCTTGATATCCTGATTTTTCAACTGATGTGCGTAATGTGAGGCTGGGTCTTTTATATGACAGTTTTAATCCATTTGGGAAGATGCTTACTTTTCACAACACATGGCCGATTTGTATACACATTTATAACCTCCCCCCATGGTTGTGTATGGAAAAACCTTTCAATTTCATGAGTATACTCATATTTGGCCCTTATGATCCCGAAAATGATATAGACGTATACATGCAACCTTTAATAAAAGAGTTAAAACTTCTTTGGGATGTGGGTGTGCGCACATACGATGCCTGTTTGAAAGACATATTTCAGATGCGTGTTGCGCTTATGTTGAAGATCAATGATTTTTCTTCTTATACAATGATTTCTGGATGGAGCACGAAGGGAAAACTATCATGTTCTATTTGTATGAAGAATACATGATCCAAAAGACTGAAACATCATTGTAATTTCAGTTTTATGGTACATCGACGATTCTTGCCAATGGACCATCCATATAAAAATAATCGTCAAAGATTTGACAATACCATGGAGACCAATGATCCACCTCATCGTATGTCTGAAACTAATGTGCTTAATGAATTGAAAGAATTCAGTTTTTTATTCGGGAAGGGTCAAATGAAATTTGTAAAGAGAAAGAATGTTTTCACTGAAACCTGTTACAATTGTAAGAAGAGAAGTATCTTCTTTGATTTTCCTTACTGGTTAACCAATATGTTATGTCATTACTTAGATGTAACCCACATTGAAAAAGAAGAGAAGTATCTTCTTTGATTTTCCTTAACAATTGTCTGACCTTTACCAACGGTTTGAAACTGTTGGTAAAGGATAAGTTTCTAGTAGTGTTAGTCCCAACAATCTCCCCTTTGGATTTTGTTGGAAACCAACCTCATTAAATAACCGAAACTTTATAACTCAAGATATAGATCACTAATCAATAATTCTAAGCCTACATTAGTGAACTAATTGTTGGAAACAAGAATCATTGAACTTCAAAACCACATTGTCCATAAGTAGCGACTAAGAAAACAACTTCTTCAAACTTTCACCTTCTTCTTCACAGTGAATCTTCTCTTCAAAACTTATCAACTTTCCTGTAAACAATTTTCCTAAAAAAACTTCAAAAAACTATTAAAACATTTCACACATTCATATGATTAAATCACATTTTACCCCTTTTAACGCCTCCCCCCGAAATATATTCTTCCTTAAAAGGTTTAACACATACCAATGGATAGATTTATGAAACATCATTTTTCTCCACCTTAACAACACTATCCAAAGACTAGATGAGCATGGGGATAGAAACATATGACTCAAACTTGGAGAGAAATAGGTTGGATGTCCATGTTCAACCTTAGTTCATAAAAAGCTTCCTTTTGTAAAGGTTTTGTGAAAATATCATCAACTTGTTCTGTTTTAGGAACATATTCCAACTTGAGTTCATTATTCTCCACATGATCTTTGATGAAGTGATATTTGATATCAATATGATTTGAATGATATTTTTTCACTATATTCCTAGTGAGATTTATAGCACTTTGATTATCACAACCCAAGAGAATGGGTAACTTCATTTCAACTAGAAAATCTTCTAATCGAGTCTTCATCCACATAAGTTGTGTTGTAGCATGAGTTACATCAATATATTCAGCTTTAGTCATGATAAGATTTACAGAATTCTACTTTTCATTATTCAAACTCACACAAATTTGTCCCAAGAAGAAAAATACACCAGATACAGATATTATATTATCCATACTTCCTACCCAATCAACATATGTATAACCAAACAAATCAATTCTTCCTCAACTGTCATATTTGACACTGAAATATTTTGTGCCTATGATATATGTAAGAATTCATTTTCCTATCAAGAGATGATATTATTTTGGATCAATTTGGAATATTACACATAAGGTAACAACATAAAACAATATATAGTCTTGAAGTTTTTAGATATAGAAAACTTCCAATAAGCTTTCAAAATTCCTTATAATCCACTTCCTTTACTTATTAATCTTTAGATGGCTCAATTCCCACTAAAATTGGTGTGGAAATAGGTTTTGAATTTTACATTACAAACTTCTTACGAAGTTTCTTAGAATACTTCCCTTGAGATAGAAAAATATATTTCTTATTTTGTGGAGTTTGTAATCCAAGAAAATATTTCATCTCAACAATCATTGACATTTCAAACAACTTCTTTATCTCTTCAGAAAAAATTTCACATGTTATTTTATCATTACCATCAAAGATAATATTATCAATGTAAACAATTAAAATGATAGAGATCTCATAATTTTCTTTGATGCAGAGATTACTTTCAACTCTTCCTTTCCTAAAATTCAAATTTCTTAAGTAGGCATCCAATTTTCAATACTAAGCTCTCAGATCTTGCTTTAACCCATACAAATCATTCTTCAACTTGAACACATAACTTTAATATTTTCAAATTATAAATCCACATGGTTTTTCAACATAAACTTATTCATCTAGTTCTAAATTCAGAAATGATGATTTCACATCCATCTGAAAATTTCTATAATATTGTTGTGTAACAATTGAAAGAAAGATTATAATTGTTTCTAACCTTTCTACTTGAGAAAAAGTCTCATCAAAATCAATTCCTTCAATTTGTGAGTAACCTTTTCAAACCAATCAAGCTTTGTTTCTTATCACTTCATCATATTCATTCAACTTGTTTCAAAATACCCACTTTTTACCAATAATATTTTTATTATTTAGTTTGGGTACAAGTTCCCAAGTATCATTTTTCTTAATATGTTCCAACTCTTAATTTATATAATGAATCCACTCATGATGCTAGAAAACTTAATTAACATATTTTGGATCAACTTTTGAATACGAAGAAGTATGTGCAAAAAATCTTGATGTTATTCTTATTTGAACTTTTTTTATTGATCACCAATGATGTTTTATACTTACAACTATTTCCTCATCTTGGGATGAGATGTATGAAGTTATTCATCATCACTAGAAATAACTGAGTCTGATTCTTCCATTTGCACGACACCACCATTATTGGAATTATTTCCATGTTTCTTAACAACCACTCTTTCATATTATTCATCTTACTTATCTTCATGAATTTGTGAAACTTCTTCTTCAGTTTTTTCAAGAACTTTTACATCAACAAAATCAACTATATTTCAAGTTTCTTTGTTGAAACATCTATACCTTATACCATTTAGAGCATAGCCAATAAAGATTCCATCTTCACCTCTTTGATCAAATTTTCCAATATTTACACCTTTGTTCTTTATGATGCAGGGACTCCTGAAAACCCCCAAGTGTTTCAAACCTGGAATTTTATTGTAGAACATTTCACCAGGATTTATATCAAAAATTGAGTTATAGAAACAATGATTCTAAATATAAACTATTGTACCCATCGCCTTCCTATGAAAGTAGTAAGAGATCCCATGTTCAATCAACATTGTACGCCCCATCTCCACCAAACTTATATTCTTTATTTCAGCAACACCATTCTGTTGTGGTGTGTAAGGTGCACTGAACTCATGACAAATACCATGTTTTTTAAGATAACTCCTAAATTCTTTATTTTTTTATTCACCACCATTATCAGTTCACAACTTCTTCATAGAATATCCACATTTCTTTTCCGCTCTTCTCCTAAAACTCTTAAACATTTTAAGAACTTCCAGTTTATGTTTCAAATACATAATACATGTAATATGAGTAAAATCATCAATGAAAGAAATGAAGTACTTATTTATAAAAGTTGATTTCTTGCTCATTGGACCACAAATATCAGAATGAATAAACTCCAGGGGTTGATTTTAACGAATTTCAAGTTTCTTATGCACCAAGTTAGTAATTTTCCCTTTCTGACAAATAAAACAACACCAATCTCTTTTTCTTGTCATATTAGGAATATCACAAACATTGTCTCACTTTGTTAACTTACTCGTGTTCCTCTAACGCATATGTCCCAATATTTGATGCCATAATTTATTTTCTTGCATCATGATTAGATAACATAGATTTTGTTCATCACTAACTTGAAACAAGTTTCCCTTTGTACATTGACCTCTCGTAATAATTTTTCCATTTTATACTCTTTTCACAACAAAACCATCTTTTCTGAAAACAACTTTATTGTCCTTATCACAAAGTTGTGAAACACTTAACAAGTTTTGTTTCATCCCATCAATAAATAAAGGCATTTTTCACTATAAGAAAAAAGGGTTTCGCAGTGGTTTTTAGCGGCAATTATTAAAACTGTGGTTAAATGTGTTTTTTATTTATTTTATTTATTTTATTTTTTTGCGGCAGTTTTAAAAAATCGCCACTAATTTAGATTTTTTAATTTTTTTTAAAAAATAAATTTAATTTTACTGGCAGTTTATAAAAACCTCCACTAAATTAATGGAAAAAATATCAAATATTAAATATTAAATTAGGATTTATTATTAAAAAATATGATTTATTATTTATATTCATTTATTATTTATTATTTATAATTATAATTAATTATAATGTGTTAATTATTAATCGTATATAATTATTATTTAATAGTTATCCAAAACTTAAATTAATTCTTGTATAAGTTGAAAATCAGAATTCATCATCAAATGACTAGAACTTTTGATTTGGGTGTCCATTTTAGCTTCATAACCAGTCAAATCGAAGCTTATGAAATGAAATAAAATCACATTCGATAATAATTAGGTAATAACTAATAGAATAAAATTTATTATAGTTTTAAGAAAAGTTGAAAATCAAACATTAATTTCAAACGATCATAACTTTTGATCTAAGTGTTCGTTTGGGCTCTACTATGTATAAAATTGATGCCTAAGATGATCTCTACACCATGTTGATTGGGGGAACCTTGTTCACTATTTGTTTGAGGTCAAAAGAGGTCTGAAGGCCTCCGAAATTGAGTTTTTTGTTTGGATATCATGATTTTTGAACATTCGACGACATTTTATCTTCGTTTAAGAGTGTTTTCATTTGCTTTTAGGTTGTCTATGTTTTTATTATATTGATTTACATTTCTATTGATTTGATGATGTTACAGTTATTATTATTTTCCCTCTCAGTGATTTATCACATTATATATATATATATATATTGGTATGCACTTATATACATTTATGTATATTTATTTATAATTTATATATATATATATATATATCATTGTTTATTTAAAATTATATATAATTATACCTATGCATGAATATTTGTATGCATCTATGAATATTTATCTATATTTATATACATATTTAAATATTTATACATATTTATGTATGTATATTTTTATATTTACTTATGTTTATATATATATATATATTAATATACAATTACTCACACACACACACATATATATGTGTGTGTGTTTATATATATTACTTCCATTTATTATTTATTATTATTTTTCATTTATTGTTTATTATTTATTAATTTATTAGTTATTCATTTATTACTTATTTATTATATATTCATTTATTATTCATTATTTATTATTAATTAATTATTAATTAATTATTTAATCTTTATTTAATCTTTATTATATATTATTACACAATATTTATTTTTTATTATTACTTAGTTATTATTTATTTATTTATATTATATATTTATTATTAACGTATTATTTATTTATTATTTATCTATTTTTTATTTTCTATTTATTTATTATTTGTTATATTAATTTATAATTTAATTTATATTGATTAATTTTAATTTTTAATTTATTATTTTTTATTGTTTATTTATTATTTGTCAATTGTTTATATATTTATAAATAATTTATTATTAATTTATTAATAATTTATTATTTACGTGTTATTTTTTATTGCTTATTTATTATATAATCATTATTTATTAATTTATAATTAATTTATTTGTTATTTGTTATTTATTATTTATTTAGAATTTACTATTATTTATTATTTATTAATTCTTGTTTCTTATTTGTTTATCATTTATTTATTATTTATTATCATTTGTTATTATTATTTATTTATTTATTATTTATTATTTATTATTTATTAGTTATTATTTATTTATTACTTATTTATTATTCATTTATTATTTATGTATTATTTAATATTTATTTATTATTTGATATTCATTATTTATTATTAAAAATTCATTTATTACGTATTTATTATTTATTTAATATTTAAGTATTTATTAATTAATTATTTAATATTTATTTAATATTTATTAATATTTTATTAGTCGTTTATTATTTAGCTATTATTTATTATTATTTATCATCATTTATTTTTATTTTTATTATTTAATTTTTTATTATTATTTATGATTTATGATTTATTTAATATTTATTTATTACATATTTATTATTGATTTAATATTTATTTATTTATTATTTAGTTGTTATTTATTTATTATTTATTATTTATTTATTATTATTTTCATTATTATTCATTTATTTCTTATTTCTTATTTATTCATTATTCATTATTTATTTATTATTTATTTAATATTTAATTACTATTTGATTATTACGTATTTATTATTTATCTATTATCTTTTATTTATTAATTTATTATTTATTATATATTCATTATTTATTATTCTTTAATATAATTGTTTGTTTTTTATGTGTGTGTATATATATGAGTATATTACTTATTTTTTTCTCACTACATGAAGAGTTTGCTGGAGTGGTAAACTCTTTACAGAATAGCCAAGATATAAGGGGTTCAAATCTCTTTGAGTGCATATATATGCCAGATTTATGTATGACATACATAGTAGGATAAATAAGTAATAAATATTAATAAATAAATAATAATAATAAATTAAATAACAAATAAATAATAATTTAATTAATTATATAAATAAATAGTAAAGAAATAAATAATAATAAGTAATGACAAATAATAACAACAAATAAATAAAAATAAATAAATAAAAATAAATAAAAATAAGATAAATAATAAATAGATAATAATTTAATTCATTACATAAATAAATAATAATAAATTAATTAATTACTTAAATAAAAAAAACAAAAAAAAACAAAAAAACAAAAAAATCACTGCTAGACATCTAGCATCCGTTTAAACCGTCGCAAAATGAAACGCCACTAAATAAAAACCCACCGCAAAAAAACTATCATGAAATGGTTCTTGACACACAAATACATGATGCTTTAAGAAAGCACCACACATCATATAATGATGATTTAAACCACCGCTAAATGCTAAAAAAACCACTGGGAAATACTTATTTTTTTGTAGTGTTTGGATTTTGGTTTCTCTTCCCCAATAATAGCAGATCCAACACCATTGATTTTGAGTGATTGATCATTTCCAAACATCATTGTTCCTTCTTTAAAGTCTTTCACATTCTTCAACAGCTTCAAATCTCCTATCATATGTAAAGAGTACCCACTATCCAAAATCCAGGATCGTTCTCCTTATGTAGCTTTTAGAGCAGTTTCTACAATAAGAGCTTTTTCTTTGCCTTTATCTTCCTTCACATCTGGCTTTTGAGAGTTGTTACAATTTTTTTTGTGCTTATAGAAAAACAAGACATACTTTAGCAAGATGTGCAAGTTGTTAACCTATTTCACAAACAGTTTCCAAAGATTGGAATTTATTTTCAACTTTCAAAATAACATTCTCAGAGTTCCTACTCTGAGAGGATTGACCCCCCTCAAACTTTTATTCATGTTACTCATGGGATAATTATAGTGTTGTAGATTGAACCAACATATGCTTGATGTATGTCCAAATCCACTACAATACCAACAATATCCATAAAAAGAACACTTTACTCGATAACATCCATATTGTCTGGAGTTGTAAACTTATTTTTCTGCAAATTTCTTACTTTCCATGTTAGGACTTTATTGAGCCCTAGAAGTTCTACTATCTTTCGAAATCTTCTTCTTCAACTTGAACTTTTTCTCATCTTCAACAAAATTTCCAGAAGTAGCAACATTTTATTCAGACTTTGAATTTTTTGAAACTTCGGAATTTTCAACTTTGTTGGTTTTGGCTACATACATGATTTCTTAGATTTCTTCTTCTTATGAACATCTTCATTTTTATTTTCAACCTTTAAAGATAACTTTTGTTGATATTTCTCAAGTACACACTTCTCATAACCTTCACCAATTTCATAAATAGAGTTTTTGAAACTCGTAACTCCTTCCACACTTTTAGAGAACTTTTTTTTGAACAAGTTCTAATCATCCTCCTTCAATTTTATCTTTATTTCAAGCCGTTCATTATAATTATTTTCTTTTTCAAGATACTTCTTCAAACAATCAATCTCTTCCAAAAACAAAGATTTCTCTTCAAGAAAATATTCTTGATTGTTTGTTGTAGAGCCTTATTTTTTCAACTTCTTGATTTATCTTTTAGGTCATACAATTTTTTGAAGTCATCCTTTAAAATAACTTTTCAAGGCATACTCTAACTAAGTTTCTTTTTCTCCTTCTCCTCCTTCTTCTTCTCCTTCTTCTTTAGAACTATTGTTTTCATCATTAAATTTTTCAATAAACTTGTTTTATCCATCAACTTCAGTGAAATTTTCAGCTTCAACTTCACTGTAATAATCTTTAGATAAAAAACTTCTCCTTTTGGATTTGGAGAACTTTTTATATTTTCCCTTAGAATATGATTTTGATTTGTCAACATGTTTCTTCTAAGATCTTTTTGACTTTCTATTATCTTCATCACTTTCTTCTTCATCCTTTCTTCGAAGGAAATTTGCTGTAAAATGCCTAATAACTCCACATTGAAATAATTTTAGTGGTAAATTCCCTTTTTACTTACCTGTGCCTCTTTTCACACTTTTATAATACAAGGATAAGAATTCATAAAAATTGTTACTAACCTCATCTTCACTATCAAATTCACCAACTTCTTCATCTTCAAGAACTTTATTATATTTTTCTTACTTTGAAGATTTGAAGGAAATTTCTCGATCAACCTTTTATTTGATTTTCATAACTTTCTCTCTTATCATTTAATATGTAATGAGAGTGATATGTAAATAATTTAAAGATAGAATTTCAGGATATCTATCTTCCAAATATGAACCTTGGAATCAAACTTGTTCAGAAGGATTTGTAATATCTTCTCAATAACTGTTGAATCTTCCAACTTCTCACCAAGACATCTTATGGTGCTAACAATATCATTCACCCTTGTGAAAAAGTCTCCAACATATTCATAGTCACCCATTTTGAGGTCTTCATACTCCAACATCCAGATTTTCAACTTTTCCTTCTTCACCTTTGTATTTCCTTCATATATATTTTTCAAATTCTCCCAAATACCTTTGAAAGTTCCACCTCCCTTCACTCTAAGAAATTCAATTTTAGAGAGTGATGAAAGTAAAGAATTTTTATCCCTTCTATCATTCTCTAATTTTTTCTTATCAATAAATGTAAGCGGAACAATTTCAGCATGAGGAGGAAATCCATTTGTATCAGCTTCCAAAACATCATATCCAATAAAGATAATATATGGAAACATTATATCTTTCCAGATATGATATTTCTTTCTATATAAAACTATAATCCTCTTACTTTTCACACAATACAAATTCTCCATAATAACTTCTCTTCAAGAACTTTAGAAAAGTAATAAATGAAGGGAACCTGGATCTGATACCAATTGAAAAGGACCAACTAGGATCAATGAGATACCACACGGTCCACTATAAAATAATCCCTTTGTGTGGATACAATAAGTATAAAATACCCTTACACTTGTGTAACACGATAATCAATACAACAATGCATGTACTTCTTCTAGCATGAATATGTAAAATAATTTTTTCTAACAAGTTTAGAAACCTTCAGTAATTGGTTTCGAGAATGTGACTATTTTTCTTCAATAACTTCCACCTTTTTAATTCTTCAAAAAATAATTATTCACTTTCTTACCTAGTAGCAAGTAGGAACATATTCTATAGAATTTGTACAAATACTCAGTCTGATCCCTCACTCTAATTCATGTGTTTGATTCTTCAGTCCGAAAACAAGTCTAATTTGTTAGTTTGATTGTTCAGTCTGATCCATTGAATCATGACCAAAAATCTTCTGATCATAAATTCAGTACAGAAATATTTCTCTTCCAATTTTGTCTAAAAAAACTCTAGTTATCTGCCTTTTGTACATGTAAACAACGTCAATCTCTTCTGTACTTGAAACCATTTATATAGGTGCACCAGAAATAAAAAATACGTGAACCTAAAATTATTTTCCCACATAAACAAATTTACAGATTTGAATTAATTCAAAAATTCAAGCTTCATTTGACCACTTCTCAATGCTTCTCAACTCTTCAATATTATTCTCAAATCTTCATGAATTATCTGGAACTTCTTAATTGCAAACCTTATTTGAATAAGAACATTTCAAGTGCTTGGTTAAAAAACTAATAGTCTAAAATATTTCACTCTGAAACATGTTTTCCATTTCGGTTCTCTTGATTTAATTAAAAAACAAGTAACACACAAGACTTCTCACTTAGATTCTCCAAACCAACTGAAACTATTTTCCATAAAAATTATTTTAAATTCTAATGACTTCAGAACCCTACAATAACAGTTCAGTACTAACTTCAATATGTTTCAACTTTTCATCCTCTTTTTTCATTTGTTTAACTACCACTCAGATCGATGACACTGCATTATATGAAACTAAGATTCTGATGACCTATCAGTGTCAAATCTTGTCTAACAAACTTAGATTCATTGAGACAAATAAAAATGGTTGACTATATTGTTTCATTTCATCTGATTGATCAGTATCTGATTCCCATATGATTCATCGGTGTCAATAACTCAACTGATCGATCAACATCAACAACTTCTCTGCTCAGTCATGCTCAAAAAATTGGGTAGTCTAATGTTATGCATCTAATATAACTCTAAAACTGATGCCTTATCAGTGAAATACAATCATATGATGGATCATTGGCTACAACTTGTTCGATGAATCAGTTCGTCTGATGGATCGGTCGATCATCACTTTTTCAAAACCTCCAACTTTAGAAAATTCAAACTCCCAGTCTTCAAAAAACTTATAGATACTCTCTTCATCTGATCACCAAAAATTACAAAGTAAGTTGATTTCTACTAATGAAAAAAATACAAAACATTAAATAAACCACTTCTTCCAGCATATGAAAAACCATCTCCAGCCAACTTGGTCCCAACAACTAGTCTCAGTGATTCTACTAAGTGGGAGTTAACTATGAAGGAAGAGTTGTATTCATTATATAGGAATGAAACCTGAGATCTAACATAAACTCTACATAGAAAGATGGTGCTAGATAATAAATGGGTTTTCAAGTTAAAGGATGAAGTAAATGAAAGTAAGTGGTATAATGCAAGATTGATGGTGAAAGGTTTCCAACAAAAGGAAGGTATTGAATTTTCAAAAATATTTTTACTAGTTGTTAAGAATACTATTATCAAAACTATATTGATTATAATTTCTTCCAAAGATCTATATTTATATCTAATGGATGGGAAGACTGATTTTATTCATGATGATCTGGAGGAGGAAATTTGTATGAAATGACTTGATAGTTTTGTTGACAAATGAAATCATGGCTTGGTGTGTAAACTCAAAAGGAGTATTTTATGGGTTAAAACAAGTGTCAAGGTAGTGGAAGTTTAATTTTTATTCTTTTATGTCAAATAAAGTTTTCATATGATGAAACATAATAGTTTCGGGTGCAACAAAAGTGCTGGGAAGAGTGATAAATAAATTTTTTTCCGATCCGATGGATTATTTTCAATATTTTTAGTGACGCGAAATCCATGACTAATGAAATATTTACATAAGATATTGATATAAGGAAACTTGTAACCCATATAGAGGATCTTTTACAATAAATTTGTAATTAATTTATTCAGATCTAGAAGAATAGGTTACCTTAGATTAGGTTATTTCTTTGATGTAGATGTTGACCATGCGAAAACCCTTTTATAGATCACCTTCGTTTCTCTATAAGGATCCAAGTTTAAAATCCCTATAGCAGTGATCCACACATGTTTCTTTAATCTCAGAGCAATGCTAATTGATTTTTGGTGTAACGCCCCGACCCCAGAATCTCAGAGCTGGTGCATTATTTTAAATACATTTTCATGATTTCAAGGAATCAAGTCCCGAAGGACCGATCAATTTAGTAGTCTTGGAAATAAGATACATACATAAGTTCAACATTACAACTTGAAAAGAAAAACAACACTAATTTATTCCATTAGAAACATCCAATCTTACAAGATTATTCCTGCAAGTCACTCATAAATAAATTCTTCATATCCTAGGAAAATGAAACATAAGAAAGGGGTGAGATCAAACGCTCAGTAAGAGTAAGAAATACAGTAGAAGATAACATAAACATTAGGCATGGTGAATAATTGAAAACACATGCCTTTACAAATAGTAAACATGAACACTTTATGGAAGGAATATGGGCTGAGTAAATAATTCCATAATAAAACATAGTCATGGGTATTCTACTAGTCGAATAACCACATGAAATATAAATAGCTAATCTCATAATGATGGAATTCATAATGCCGAACATCATAACCACATAGTCAAGGCCTCGTGCCAAGACTACAAATAAGATTTTGTCAAGGCCTTGTGCCAAGACACTAGTTTGTCTCATGAGACCTACCGAGGCATCGATGATATATAACGGGATCCACCCATCACTTACTAAGCCCAATGCATTCCTCATATGAAAAGGTTTAAACATAATCTAAACATTCGTATTAAAACTAGCATACGAAATGTCAATATTTTAACCACAAACCATGAATGACATAAAAATAGCACATCCACAGTAAACCATAACTCATTCAATACAATATGGATGATTGTATTATAATAAATAAACCTAAATTGATAATAATGAATGATAGTGACATAGATGAAAATAATCATCAAAACTATTTGAGAGAAATATCCCCCCTTTTCTTGAAAATATTTAAAAGTCTCACTATTTATCAAGAAGCTTTTTAAAATAGATTTTTGAATCAAAGTGTCCCATACCACTTTGAAACTTTTGAAAGAAATTAACAATTTAAAACATTCATGTCCATATAAATAAATCATTAAAACCATTTTTAAAACATAGACATTAATGATAAATATTTAGTAGAATAAAATTTTAAAACATTTAAAATGATATTTTAGTTAGAGTTACTAACCAAATGAAAGACACTTGAATACAAATAATTGAGGTAATAAAAAATTTATAATATCATGAGAATAAAGGGATTCATGATATACAATGTCAAAGTACAATATATATACCAAACAAAAGTGAGTTTGCGCATAACAACAAATAAGACTCAATGGAATGTAAGTTGAGATGAAATCCCTTATAAAGACTGTATCCTTAGGTTAAGGATAAATCAATGACATAATTATGTGTGAAAAATATAAATAAACTCAATATGATTGGATATTCAGTGTAAATCAATCAGAGTACATTCACATATATTCTTTTAAAAACTACACCAATGAATTGGATGTTTAACTCAATGAATGGAGATTGAGTTAAAATTACTCTTATCAAGTTCATATAGATGACTTGATAATTTATAAATGGAGTGATTATATATATCAAAATTATATCCACATAAAGTGGATTGGAAATTACTACACCAATAATAAATATTTATTCCACACATAATCATGGAGTAAAATAATCAATGAAGTATGCGTAAAGCCCAATGAGTGGAAATTGAAATTTGAAATTCCCTTACCGATTTGGTAACTTAAGAAACATACACACCATGAAAGAAGTATCATACAATGAAGATGTAAATATACATAAATTAAATTATATTACAAAAATAATACAATCATGGACAGTACATACACCACACAAAAGGAAATAGTGGCAATATAGCATGAATCTCACAGGAATAAGAAGTGAGATGAAACCCCTTACCATGTTGTAATCAATCGAGTCGTATGACCAAAAGTTAATAACCACCAAATGAATCATATAATACCATGAATATAAATAGAATAATGATAATATATATCAAATGGTATTATACAATACACCACATTCAATAAATAAGTGGCGAACAATGGAAATCTCACAGAATTATAAGTGAGATATGAAACCCCTTACCTCAAGTCCGACTTGTCTTGTATGTTCCTTGTTATTCCTGAATAATAAACTTAAGTTAATTTCTAATTGAATAAGAAAAATTTTCAAGTTTATTATTCCTTTTATATCACTTATTACCTTTCTATAACAATTAGTTAATTATTTGAGTTCATATTGGATATTTTATCGATGTTCGGAACTTGAGTCAAAAATGAACTTGTTATAATTACAATTTTTCTTTGTGTTCAAAAGTCCATTATCTCCAGAATGATATACATGATTTAGATATCATATATATATTATATATCCATTAAATATATGTATTTATAATAGTACATAACATTTGGAGATAAGAAATGAAATGCATCATTCATGGAGACGGTAAGCCGTACGTACACATGAACGCTACTTTCATTTCCATTTTGTATTTTAATGGAATTAAAACATAATTATACATAGGTATATTATAATTAAAGTATAATATTATATATAATATCCTTAAATTCATCCTTTATATTTCCCACATAAGGCATTAACGAGTCATATCACTTTGAGGGGGCCGTATTCCGCACTTCCTCAAATGAAATAATCGCGTTTTACCCATAATGGAAACCATAAAGGAATGATATAAATGGAAAATATAGAATCATAAAGAAAACATAAAAATAATATATATAATATATAAATATAGTGCCATCTTAATGGCCACCATGATAGATGGTAGGATATAATTGAACAAACATCGTTTTATGAGGCATTAGTTTTCCATCCACAAAAACAATATATTCTTTACCCATTAAATGGAGGTGTGTGTATGTGTAGTTCAAATAATTTTCATAAAAACATCATAGTATGTTGAGGATATTGGTTTTGTTATAAAATAATGTAATAAAAAGATTTTAGGGGTTGGATAAGTAAAATGAAAGAAAAGAAGTTAAGAGAAACCATTACCTTTAATTTGGGTAACTCCCTTTGGTTTGAACCAAACAGACTTCTTGAAGTGACTTCTGCCTAAGGTAAGGATTATACATGGAAGAGATGGATTTTTAGAGCTTATTTGGATGGAGGTTGGATGATCCAATGGGCTTTAGATGTGTTAGGTATGGGTTAGAAGTTTTGTCCTTTAATAAGGGAGAAGAGGGGCTCTTTAGGAAAGTTTAAAACTGTTATTTTATTATAAACTTATATTCAGTTTCAAAAGGTCTGAAACTCATTAAAGTCGAATATAAGATGACTCATGTTTGAAATAAAATCATACAATAATAATTATACAGGTTTTGGATATTGTTTTAATATTAATAATCTTATTTATTTAAATCATTTATTAAGGAGGTAAATACTGCATCATTATTGTGTCATATATAATTTAATTTATTTGATGTCTAAAAATTATAAAAAAATACCATAATGTAGGAAATCATTTTATATTTCCAATTATTATTTATAGTAAAAAATATGACTTATATAACCCTATATAAAAATTAATATACTAAAAGATATTTGTCAATGTCATTTTTGTCTTACTTTAAGTTAATTAAAATAAAGTGTCATTATCATTCTTAAGTGGCTCAATGGGGTCCCAAAATCGACCCAATTATGACCATGGTTGGAAATGACTCATAAAATAAGGTTAGGACAAGTGTTAAGGTAATTTTGTATTATTATAACATTCTTTTTACCTTGAATTACCCTATTTACCTGTAACCGCGGTAAATAAGTCAAAAGTTACTATTCACCAAAAATTATTTTCATCTTATTGAACCAAATTTTACATACTAATAAAAATAATTTATGTCTTATTTTCAAAATTCAATTCACAAAAGCGGTAAAATTTCATTTAAATGAAAAAGTCAGTTTTTAACTACTACTAAGTGGTTTTACTATTCATCAAAAATTTATTTTTTTCAGAAACATACCAAAAATTCAGCCTAAGATATATTTGATATTATGAATTCAAAAATTATTTCTATTTTACCAAATTAAAATCATAGAAATTGTATTAATTAATTTAAAATTAATTCTCGTTGTCAAAACAAATAGCGTGTTTCTAAGAAACAATAACTATCAAAAGATTGACACTTCTTTATGTATAATTTCAAAGTGAAATTAATTCCAATGACCAAAATTGGATTAAATGGTAAAAATATAATATAATTATACTTCCAAACCATTCAAATGTATAATTTAACACTATAAATTATTCTGATTAAAAAAAAGTTGTTTTCAATTAAAATTTCGTATTTTTCACTATTCACCTAAATATGAAAGTTATCAGAAAAACACCAAAAATTTATCAAAACTAAAATTTTATGTCTCGATTCAAATAATAAGTTTATTTTGTTAAATTGACTATATAAAAGTGTCAAATATTGGATTTAAAAGGGTTCACCATTAAAAGGCAGTAAAATTTCATTTTTGAAAAATACTTTTTTTTATCTGAAAAAATTGAATTTGTTCTTATATTATGTATAAAAAAAATAATATGGATTATAAAATTATATGTAGTATATAAAATTTAAAATTCAGTAAATACTATTCATAACCACTTTTTGAATGGCTAGTTTGGTAAGTCGGGGTGCGCTCAAACTCGGTGTTGCGTGTAGCGCAAGCTATTGAATTACTTTAAAGAATATAACTTACTATGAAATATTGGGGTGTTACATTCTTCCAACTTTTGGAAATTGCATCCTCACAATTTTTAAAATTGGGCTTGGAAACTTTATTGAAAGTCCCACATCAAAAAAAAAGGGTCAATAAAACTATCACTTTAAAAGAAATAAAGAGAAGTAAAAAGGTCACCCGGGATAACCCATACTAGGATTCCATGTAATGAAACATGGATATGGAAGATAAACTAAGTGTCAAGTTATGATAGAGAGGGATAGAAAATATGATCAGGAGAAAGTTAACAACAAGAAAACCACAAACTTGTGATGGGATAAACAGTCATTAATTTCCCAGTATGAAAGTAAACAGACGACGTTTTTTTTGTTTTAAGTTCCATTTCATAAAGTTGAGGAATTTATTTATGAGATTGACTAAGAACATAAAGAGATATACTTAGTTTTTAAGTAGAGTTTCATTTTTTATTAAATTTCTACCACTAACTCATCTTTTTTTTCAAATGATGAGTATTCAAGATGACTTGGTCACATCAGAAGAGCTAGAATAAACTTCTAGAGAATCACATGATCCAAAAAGGATAAACTATATATTTACCTTGTCTTTAGAGATTAAACAAAACCAAAATGGTTTTTACAAGATCAGATAATCCCAAAAAAGGATAATCCTTTAGATAAAGAAATACTAATCTTAATTTCTAAAATTAAACCAACAATACCACAAAGTTAAATAAATACCATTAAATAAACAATTGTCCTTAAAATACTTCAGTATAATCCAAACTAATATTTAAACCCAAAACTTAGAAGAATTTGGTTATGTAGTCTTCCACGTTAAATTGTATATCCAAATGACATCAACTATTCTTAAAGTCACATACTTAAAAGTAATTAAACCAATCACATATTCTCTATGATAGGATAATCATTTCCATAAATAACCCAAATTACTATAAATCCACAATAAAAACATAGATAAAAATCCACCATTACTCCTCAAATGAAATTCCATAGTATTCTATTTTCCTTAAGCATATAGTATTCCCAACAGAGTGAACATCTTCCAAAATATCATTTATCACTTAATCACCAAATCATTTTCATATACTAAGGGTATCCATTTGATAAGACATAAGATCCAAAATTAACTTATTATTGATCAATAAAATCATTTAACTAAAAATAATTAGTCACACTAACCAGGGAATTCACGTAGTCCAGTGGTAGGCGATAAATCCCAATCACACTCTGGTTGTGGGTTCAATTCCCACAACTTTTTCCGACGCGATGGGTTGTCACATGGTCTGTGTGTTGTCTTTTTTCAAAAAATATATTTTATAACATTACAAAAATGAGACAAATTCCTCAAAATAACCATAACATAATTTAACCACAAATGTTATCTCATACCTTGCATTTTCATCCCAAAATTTAATAACTTGTAATTTCCTCAAACTCAACGATCATATAAAACCAAATGGTTATTTATAACTATATACACAAGAGAAAAGACAATTCTTCCTCAAATATCATTTTCACATGAAAAAATACAGGGTTACAAATACAAGATAAAAGTCTTCAAAAGTAATCCCATCAAAAAAAAGCACTAATACTTTTAAACATTTCACCATCCATTTATTTTCACATAGCTTCTTCCTTGACCAAGAGGATATCCTATAGAATAGGGCATTCACTTGGGTAATGGCCAGGTCCCCTAAATTTACGGAAAATTATTGTAAATAGATTCTTGGGACCATTTTTAGTTTCTTCCATAGTACTCTTCATTTTCCTCGAAAATTCTTTACTTTATGTCCTTCTTTCCCACACTTAACGTATTTCTTTGTTCTATTGAGACACTTTCCTGGGTGTCTCCATCCACATTTCCTGCATAATGGAAATTGAGGTTTCTTTTCTCCATGGTCTCCACTACTAGAGCTCTTATCATTCAACGCCTTTCTCTTCTTTGTTGAGTTCGGGAGTTGGTTAATATATATGTTGTTGATCATATTTTTGGAAAACTGATTCAGCATGAACATGATATCTTTTATGCCTATCAATATTCCATTTTTTTGCTCATTTCCACCACCATTCCCACCTTGTACATCATGCTAAAAGTTACTATGACTTCCTTGGAATCTATCTATTGACTAAAACCAAAAAGCATTGTGTGAGTAATAATAGTCATAAAATCATTTAGAGAATATCATGACACCAAATTTTCAATTTAAAACACATTAGGATTAACCAAGGTCATTTATTCCCATCTTATATTAAAATCATTCAAATCGATTTGTAAATAAAATGTAAATTATCCTAATCAAACCCCCCAGGAGTGTCATAACCAAGAGTGCAGCAAGGCCTGTTGTCCTGTACCAGGATACCCTAGGTCAAGCCCGAAACTCCTTGTCAGAGTTTTCACTCCTAGGTACATCTGTTCTAGATCCACCTCTACCTGATCGTATCCAAATAGGGATGTATTTCTTGGAAAATACACAAAATCTCTACATTACCAAAATTCTAGGAAGTTCTTATATAATAATCCTCAAATTCTATCTTAGGGTAATGTGCTCTAATTAGAGTTTATCTAAATCTAGTTTCCAAGATTTGTACTAAACTTCTTCTGATACCAACTATAACGCCCCAACCCCAGAATCTAGGAGCCAGTGCATTATTTTAATACATTGGCATGATTACAAGAAATCAAGTCCCGAATGACCGATCAATTTAGTAGTCTTCGAAACAAGATACATACATAAGTTCAATATTACAACTTGAAAAGAAAAACAACACTAATTTATTCCATTAGAAACATCCAAGCTTCCAAGATTATTCCTGCAAGTCACTCATAACTAATTTATTCATATCCTGGGAAAATGAAACATAAGAAAGGGGTGAGCTCAAATGCTTAGTAAGAGTAAGCAATATAGTGGAAGATAACATAAATATTAGGCATGGTGAATAATTGAAACACATGCCTTTACAAATAGTAAACATGAAAACTTTATGGAAGGAATATGGGTTGAGTAAATAATTCCATAATAAAACATAGTCATGGGTATTCTACTAGTCGAATAACCACATGAAATATCAATAGCTAATATCATAATAATGGAATGCATAATTCCAGACATCATAACCACATATTCAAGGCCTCGTGCCAAGACTACAAATAATATTTTGTCAAGGCCTTGTGCCAAGACACTAGTTTGTATCATGAGACCTGCCGATGCATCAAAGAGATATAACGGGATCCAAACGTCACTTACTAAGTTCAATGAATTCCTCATATGAAAAGTTTTAAACATAATCTAAACATTCGTATTAAAAATAGCATACGAAATGTCAATATTTTAACCACAAACCATGAATGACATAAAAATAACACATCTGCAGTCAACCATAAATCATTCAATACAATATGGATGATTGTATTATAATAAATCAACCTCAATCTAGAATAATGAATGATAGTGACATAGATGAAAATAATCATCAAAACTATTTGAGATAAATATCCCCCTTTTTCTTGAAAACATTTAAAAGTATCATTATTTATCAAAAAGCTTTTTAAAATAGATTCTTGAATCAAAGTGTCCCATACCACTTTGAAACTTTTGAAAGGAATTAAAATTTTAAAACATTCATGTCAATATAAATAAATCCTTAAAACTATTTAAAAAAATGGACATTAATGAGAAATATTTAGAAGAATAAATTTTTAAAACATTTAAAATGATATTTTAGTTAGAGTTCCTAACCAAATGAGAGATGCTTGAATAAAAATAATTGAGGTATTGAAAACTTTATAATATCATGAGAATAAATGGATTCATGATATACTATGTCAAATTACAATATATATACCAAACAAAAGTGAGTTGGAACATAACAACAAAGAAGACTCAATGGAATGTAAGTTGAGATGAAATCCCTTATAAAGACCATATCCTTAGGTTAAGGATAAATCAATGACATAATTATGTGTAAGAAATATAAATACACTCAATATGATTGTATATTCAGTGTAAATCAATCAGAGGACATTCACACATATTCTTGTAAAAACAACACCAATGAATTGGATGTTTAACTCAATGAATGGAGATTGAGTTAAAATTACTCTTATCAAGTTCATATCGATGAATTGAGAATATATAAATGGAGTGATTATGTGTATCAAAAGTGTATCCAAAGAAAGGGTAGTGTAAATTAATACATAAATAATAAATAGTGATTCCACACATAATCATGGAGTAAAATAATCAATGAAGTATGCGTAAAGCCCAATGAGTGGAAATTGAAAATTGAAATTCCCTTACCGATTTGGTAACTTACGAAACATACAACCCGTGAAAGAATTATCATAAAATGAAGATTTAAATACCCATAAATTAAATTATATTACATAAATAATACAATCATGGTCCATACATACACCACACAAAAGGAAATAGTGGCAATATAGCATGAATCTCACGGGAATAAGAAGTGAGATGAAAACCCCTTACCATGTTGTAATCAATCGAGTCGTATGACCAAAAGTTAATAACCACAAAATGAATCATAGAATACCATTAATATAAATAGAATAATGATAATATATATCAAATGGAAGTACATAATATACCACATGCAATAAATAAGTGGCGAACAATGGAAATCTCACGGAATTAAAAGTGAGATAAGAAACCTCTTACCTCAAGTCTGACTTGTCTTGTATATTCCTTATTATTATTGAATAATAAACTTAAGTTAATTTCTACTTGAATAAGAACATTTTTCAAGTTTATTATTCCTTTTATATCACTTATTACCTTGCTATAAAAATTAGTTAATTATTTGAGTTCATATTGGATATTTTATTGATGTTCGGAACTTGAGTAAAAAATGAACTTCTTATAATTACAATTTTTCTATGTGGTCAAAAGTCCATTATCTCAAAAATGATATACATGATTTAGATATCATATATATATATATTATATATCCAGTATATATATGTATTTATAACAGTAAATAATATTTGGAGATAAGAAATGAAATGCATCGTTCATGGAGACAGTAAGCCGTACGTACGCATGAACACTACTTTCATTTCTATTTTGTATTTTAATGAAATTAAAACATAATTAAACATAATTATATTATAATTATAGTATAATATCATATATAATATCATTAAATCCATCCTTTATACATCCCACATAAGGAATTAATGAGTCATATCACTTTGAGGGGACGGTAGTCCGCACTTCCTCAAATGAAATTATCGCGTTTTACCCATAATGGAAACCATAAAGGAATAATATAAATATAAAATATAGAAACATAAAGAAAACATAAACATAATATATATCATATATAAATACAGTTCCATATTAATGGACACCATGAGAGGCGGTAGTATATAATTGAACAATCATCGTTTCGTGAGGTGTTAGTTTTCCATCCACAGAAACAATATGTTCTTTACCCATTAGATGAAGGTGTGTGTAAGTTTAGTTAAAATACTTATCATAAAAACATACTAGTATATTTAGGACACTGATGTTGTTATAAAATAAAGGAATAAAAAGATTTTAGGGGTTGGAGAAGTAAAAGAAAAGAAAATAAGTTAAGATAAACCATTACCTTTAATTTGGGTAACTACCTTTGGTTTAAACCAAACAGACTTCTTGAAGTGACTTATGCCTAAGGTAAAGATTCTAGGTGGAAGAGATAAATCTTGAGGGATTATTTGGGTAGGGGTTGGATGATCCAAGGGACTTGAGAGGTGTGAGAGATGGGTTAGAAGTGGTGTCCTTTTATAAGGGAGAGGAGGGGCTCTTTAGGAAAGTTTGAAAATTTTATTTTATTATAAACTTATATTCAGTTTCAAAAGGTCCAAAACTAATTAAAGTCTAAGATAAGATAACTCATGTTCTAAATAAAATCATACAATAATAATTGGACAAGTTTTGAATATTGTTTTAATATTAATAATCTTATTTATTTAATTCATTTATTAATGAGGTAAATACTTTATCATTATTGTGTCATAAATAATTTAATTTATTTAATGTCTAAAAATTATAAAAAAATACCATAATGTAAGAAATATTTTTATCTTTCCAACGAATATTTATAGTTGAAAGGATGACTTATATAACCCAATGTAAAAATTGAGATACTAAAATATATTTGTTAATGTCATTTTTGTCTTACTTTAAGTTAATTAAAATAAAGTGTCATTATCATTCTTAAGTGGCTCAATGGGGTCTCAAAATAGACCCAAGTATGCCCATGGTCGGCCATGACCCATCCAATAAGGTTAGGACAAGTGTTAAGGTAATTTTGTATTATTATAATATTCTTTTTACCTTGAATTACCCTATTTACCTTTAATCGCGGTAAATAAAAATCAAAAGTTACTATTCACCAAAAATTATTTCCATCTTATTGAACCAAATTTTACTTACTAATGATAAAATTTTATGTCAGATTTTCGAAATTCAATTCACAGAAGCGGTAAAATTTCATTTAAATGAAAAATTCAGTTTTTTAACTACTACTAAGTGGTTTTACTATTCATAAAAAATTGAAGTTTTTCAGAAAAATACAAAAAAATAAGCCTAAGCTATATTTGATATTCAAAATTCAAAAATGGTGTATATTTTACCAAATTCAAAACATAGAAATTGAATTAATTAATTTAAAATTAATTCCCGTTGTCAAAACAAATAGCGTGTTTCTAAAAAACAATAACTATCAAAAGATTGACACTTGTTTATGTATAATTTCAAAGTGAAATTAATTCAAATGACCAAAATTATATTAAATGGTAAAAATATAATCTAATTATACTTCCAAACCATTTAAATGTATAATTTAACACTATAAATTATTCTGATTAAAAAAAGTTGTTTTCAATTAAAATTTAGTATTTTTCACTATTCACCCAAATATGAAAGTTATCAGAAAAACACAAAACATTTATCAAAACTAAATTTTTATGTCCTGATTCTAAATAAGAAATTTATTTTGTCAAATTGAATATATAAAAGTGTCAAATATTATATTTAAAAGGGTTCACCATTAAAAGGAGGTAAAATTGTTTTTTTGAAAAATACTTTTTTTTATCTGAAAAAATTGAATTCGTTCTTATATTATGTCTAAAAAAACATAATATGGATTCTAAAATTATATGTAGTATATAAAATTTAAAATTCAGTTAATACTATTTATAACCAATTTTTTAATGACTAGTTTGGTAAGTCGGGGTTCGCTCAAACTCGGCATTGCGTGTAGCGCAAGCTGTTGAATTACTTTAAAGAAGATAACTTACTATAAAATCTTGGGGTGTTACATTTGGATTCTAGTGTGGTGAATCAATTGTCTTGCGTCATTCATGTTGATCACTCGTCATTCGATCTTGAATAAATCTCTCTTACGTTTCTTATTCTTGAGAGGGAGAGAGAAAAATCAATCCAAGAGAGAATTGTTTTTTGTAAAAAATGATTCTCTATTTCTTGATTAACCCTACACAATAGATATAAACATTTATTTATATATTTAGAAATTAGGTTGAAAATATTATTTAATTATATACCGACCCTTAAATAATATAATAACCTTTGTTAAACCCTATGCCAAAATAATAATAATAATAATAATAATAATTTATGGTGTGTGTGCTAACTTAAAAAAACAAATATTATTTTACTAGATTGTAAATGAATATTTATCATCATATGTGGTCTTGGTCCATTAAAAATTCTCAGAATTTATTGAATACCCGAGTAAATATTTAATTAAATATTTTATTCATCAACAATTTTTTTTTCGATTGATAAACATGAATAAAATTATTCCCCAGTCTTGAGAATAATATCTATTCTATTAATTAAATTCAAATATAAATTAATTGAGATTAATAGAAACACCTAGTGTGTGACCCTCTAGGATTCTTTTTCGTTGGAATTAGACAGACTTTCCTAAAATCCAAGATTACTATCTAGCAACGGGTCAAGGCACCCAATAGAAAGAAATTAATGTTGCAACATCAAAAACCACATATGAATGCTAATTGTGTAATATAATCTATTTTTCATAATATATCATCATGCAAGTTGCACATATGTGTCACCAACATATATGCTTGATTCATATTTCTTTGATTGTCAAAAATAAACCCATCATTATACCATGACCATGGAATTTAATGCGTGTAACATACTGTTAGTTTTTTCAAGTATTCCTAAACACTCCTTTTAATTAATATTTGGTAGGGTTTTGTTTGGGGTTGTTTTGGGTTGAAAATTTATGAATTTTGAGAATTCTGGGCTGGTGCACAGTTGACACACGACCTGCGCATGGTTGACCAAACTGTGAGGTAAGGGTTTTCATCTCAAGTTCCTCTCTTTGAGACATATTTGATATTATGAACCTAATTTAATTTATGTTGTGCATATAATTCCATTTTAGATATCATATCATGAATTATATTTTATTCATGTTTTTTAATTTCAATTACAATCCATCTCTTTCAAGGGGTTTTGATTAAAATGTTACTCAAGTCACAAGGGTTTTCTTTGTCTCAATTATCCTTTCAATTTCACTTGTTTTGCCTTTACCTCCCAATTTATTTAGGATAAGATTTATTCTTTTTTAAGGATCCATTATTGAAGATTCTTTTTAAAGTAAGTGATATGCAAATTTATATTTTACGTCAATGCTAAAAATATTTTCTAAGAGTTTTTTAAGTTTTAATTTCCATTTCCCTTTTTATATTCAAAAGTATTTTCCCTAATTGGGTTTATTTTTCATGATTTTTCCTATAATATATAGGTTATCATTTAGTGTATTGAACACATGGTATCAAATAATTAAATTATTATGATATCGTTTGATACATTCTTTTGTGAGGTTGTTTTTTATTTATGTCAACACCCTTCTATATTTCCTTGTTGCACTTGGGTTATGTTCTTTTGAAATCACTCACCATATTTCTATAGATGGATTATGATCATGTTATTAGAGTATGGAATTATTTTTATACTCATTTATCTATATGGTGTAAACATCACATTTTACATAATTCAGGTTTTATGATATTCACCTAGAAAGTATGTTATTCTATTAACATGGGGAAATGTATTGGAATTACATATATTTTTATGCCAATATGGATGATTATTGGAAAGTTGACTATCTATTATTTAACCACATACCTTTTTACTTCGGATGGGATATGATCATGTATTATTTACATTCTTTATATTATTATTCCAATATGGATGATTATTGGAAAGTTTATTATGTATTGTTTGACCATATTCCTTCTTTCTCTAGATTAGAAATGATCATGTTATCCCTTTTATTGACATAAGGAAAAGTATTGACATTCTTGATGATTATTTACTATTAATGCGGGTTGATTATCCATCAATATTCTATATCTTTCATTATATATATATATATCTATGTTTTTATTCAGTAAGAGGTTCCTTAGGGAATGGTTTGAAAAGTATTGTTGACTATTATGGTGAATTCACTATACTTAATGAGGTTATAGGTGAGGATTAAAATTATATAGCCCCTAAATGAATCAACAGGTCTCATGAGAAAAAATAGGTTGAGTTTTAGTGTATGCTTCTTCCCATGATAGGATAATGGTATAGCATTAGGCCTTGTAAATAGGTTATTATTGTCCAACATTATGCATTCCATCAGTATGAGATCAGTATTATTGATATTCATGTTTTTATTTATTGTCATGGATATAAAATTCTCTTAGTTTCAATTTTATTATGGCTTCATGTTGTTTTCTTCTTCCTGTCATAATATTTATGCCATGTTTATGCATGATTTATTTATTTTCATGTTTTCCCATACCGATCATTTGAGCTCACCCCTTTTTTTGTTTCTATTTCCCCATATTATGAATAAATCCATATACATGACATGTTTAAAAGGAATTCATGTGTGGTGGAATTTATTGAAGATGTTTAAGACTAATTGTGGTTTAATTAGTTTTGTGTATATTGAAAAAAAATGTCTTCTTGATACAAAGAACATGGGTTTTATTAGTTTATGATATGTCCTAATTCTCTAAAGATCTAAACATGAAAATATCCTTCAGATGTAAGAGATTAAATAATAATTATTAATTTGTAATTATTGATGGTTATATATATATTATTTTATATATGGTATCAAAGAGATTATGTAAATTATGTGTTTATGACACTAGATTTGAGAGTGTGGGTCCAAGGCATCACATTTGGTATCAAAATAAAGGTTTATATAACTTTGGAGATTAGGATGTTTGCTAAGGATAATTTAGGGGTTGATAAGTTAAGGTTTATCATAATATAAAAGTTATAGATAAACCTTTGTGAAAATATTTAATTTAATGTTAAGATAATAATTCACATTTTATTATGGGATTAAGATAAGAGAACTTCATTAAAAATCATAGGAATAATTTTAAGTATAAGATGACATCCTGAAGTTTTGGTAAAGTATTGAGTATGTTATTTTACTAAAAATTACATCCATGTATGGATATAATAGTGGATGAAGGACTTGACACATATGTACCTAGCGTAAATAACCTTGAAAAGGGAAGATCGGGTATTAACTCAATCGTCACTTAGTGCATGGAAAATAGGCCTAACTACACACCTGGTTTGACACTCTTGAGGGATATTCTTTGTTTGATTCACATTCACTTTATAAACCATTATGAGGGATTTGGATATGTTTAGGTTAGATAACCTAATAGGAAAGTGACCATGGAAAACATATATTGAAATATAGAGATTCATAAGTTATGGTTCACAATAAATGATATATACTTTCTTGAATAAAGGGTAAGTTGGATTTTGAGAGCATATATTTCAACTATTTTTGGGTTAAGAATATTTTAATAAAGTTAGTGGTAATTTTGGATATATATTTTAATGCATTAGGTTGTGAAGTATATGATAAACCAACTTAAAGTAACCTAGGTTAAACTAAGATTGATATAGGTTGAACTAAAGGAATTAAAGACTAATGTGATGATAAGGGTAAAAGGTTTTATGGTTTAATCCATTTTATGTTATTGATTATGATAATTCTCCCATATTGTTAATGTTTTTAGGAATTTTAACCATTTTAGTTTTAATAATGGTTGGAACTAGAAGGATCCATGGGTGTGATGGATAATGCACAAATTACCTCAATAAAAAACCCAACAGAATGAGATTTGGAGTGAAAAATATTGTTATTATGCCAAACTAGATATTATAAAATATGATTAACAATGTGAATGTACTCGAAGAACCAAACACACCAAATAAGATAAAGATGGAGTCTTATGAAAGATCAAGTGATTAAGATAATAAAGAAGAGAATATTAAATTTTCTAAATGTAAAAACTGTGGGAAGAAACATGAGAGAAATTTACTTAAATGGATAGGTAAATGATATACGTGTGGTGATGAAGGTTATAAAACTCACAAGTGTAAGGAAAATAGATAATCTATAAAAACCTATTTCTTCAATTGAAAGAGAGTTGAGAATTATACAACTCAATGTCCCAATCCAAGGGACAATGAAGGAAATAGTCACCATCAACCATACAAACAAGGGAAATCATATTCAACCACTACTAATGTATCATATAGTGAGTTTTTACTCTATATTTTCTAGTGCCTTATTTCATGTATGTTTTAACTTACTACTAGATATTGAGTTATAAATAAAAACCCTTAATGGTATGATTATCATATAAATCATTTTCAAGGTTTGTGGGAACTTATTACTTATGGATCTAGATATTCTTCCCTTTTTAGAATTCCATGTGAAATTAGGAATAGGATAACTCCCTTTATAAATCACTTATAATAATTTTTCATATAGATAAATCTCATTTCACATCCTAAATAAACCCATGATCATTTAGCAGTGTATGGTTAAATATGAGTTCACTATAGAAATTACTCTGTTATAATAAGTCAAATTACGATGGCATAATTTATTCAAGGGGGGATAATGTAACACCCCAAAATTTTAATATATTATTACCTTTAAATAAGCCAAATGTGTTTTTTAGCTTGCTCCTCATGCAACACTGAACTAAAACAAAACCGTGATATATTTAGATAAAAATATAAATATTAAGTATGGACTTTAAAACTTAGCAATTTAATTAGTGATAATGAATATGAGTAACAAATTTATGAAATATTTATAGAAATAAAATGATGGATACTTTTAATATGAATGAAATTCAATTATTATAACAAAACAACTAATAAAATCATTTCATGCTTAAAATTTTTTTTTTTTATAAAATTAGTGTTTTATTTCAAGAATCTAAGTATATTATGTTTAGATAATAATAAAATATATTTATAATATAAATGATATATTACCATTAAATTAATTTTTAACTATAGGAAATAAGAATAAATAATAGTTAACATTTCAAAAAGCTATTTTCCAATATGAATAGTTTTCCACTATATTTTGGGATTTTATTTAAATATTGAATTATATAATTTTAGAAACTTAATTTGAAAAAACTAACATCATTTTTTGATTAATAATAATAACATAATATTTTGATAAATGTTTGGGATTTTTCTAAAAGGAATCATTTTAGGTGAATAATGTGAAATACCGTTTTTACAAATAACATGAATTTTATGACATTATTAGTATATAATTATGAATTTTAAATTCATGAAACATTTTTATAAGATAAAGTATGTATTTTATATATGAATTTTTACTTTAAAAAATGTTGGTTTTAATTTAGAACCCCATATTTTATATTTTAGAACATAAGTAATATTTTCTCAATTTTTTTAATATATTATAAATTTTTATTTTAAAATTAATTTTTATCACTTTTATAAATTGGATAAAATGAAATAGATTTAAAATTTATAATTGGTGGGTCCAAATTATCTCATAAGGATCACTTTATTTTTAGGCATAATGATTAAGTTACGTTGGGTAGAAACTAGTTATCGCTGTAAAAGCTAAAAGGGTAAAAGTAATAATTCAAGGGGTAAAGGGCCTGAAACATGATAAAAGCATGTATAAAATCGAGTTGAAGAGGTTATATATAAATTTCCTCATCCACAATAAATTATTTATCAATTTTGGAACCACTTGTCATGTTTAACATGTGCTCCCTTTATATTAAGTTGAAATATTTATAAAAAAGTCATTCTCACCACTTAAAAAAGGGGCCTCTCACCAACCCTTCAAAGAACACCTAAAAATCCAGTTTATTCATGAAAACATACATTTTTTACTTCCTATAGAATAATATTTCACTCTAATAATCCTATTTTCACATGATATTAGCCTACGTCACCCATTTCCAAGGGATCTTCCAAGGAAATCTCAAAGTGCTCAACATGAGTAATCATTTTTACTTAACTTTTTTCATTTATTTTTTTTATTTTGAAATTATAATTTTAAAATACCTATTTAATAAGATAAGTATTGGTTATATTACTAATTTATTATTCTATGGGAATAATTTTTAATCACTTTCCTCTTTTCTATTAATAAAAAATAGTAATTCATGCGTTGTGCGAACTACCGCCTCCATGACACACCATGTTTCGTTTTCATTCACCACCTTAAAAGGATGATATAAAGGTGAATTTAATAAATAATTATTATATTTATATCATGTTTATTATTCTTAAATAATAAACTATATTACTTCTTTATCCCATTCTATAGAAAATGAAATCGTCAACCATGCGTACGTGTGGAGTACCGCATCCATGGAATGATTGATTTCCATTTTTCTTTTCATAACCAAATTACATGGATGGTCATGAGAATGATATTAAAGGATAAATATTATATTTATTATATAATTAAGTTTATTTAATTAAAAATTTTAGGACCTATTAACGATATGATCAAAAAATTATTATCGTTAATTCAATCATTTAAAACGAGCGAACCAAGAGGAAAAATGATATATTATTTATAAGAAATAACTTTATATAAATTATATTCTCTTTATAATTATTTAAAATTTTTATATATCACACTAAGAATCACAAAATAATATCATTATTTTTTTATAATCATATCACAACTAAACCACCACGTAATCACCCATTAATCATGGCAGGTTCATGTTTGGGTCGGTTTAACCACCTACTTGAACAATAATATGAATTTATATCATGTATTACCATGATAAATTATTTAATAGTATAATATTATATAAATATGTAAATATTTTTTTGGGTTCTGTTAAGGTTATATGAATACTTAAATCATATAATTATGAAATCACCCTTTATTCATTAAGAAACACCAAAACATGCTCATCGCCTATTTCAACATCATGAATTGTAACCAAATTTAACATGAAATGAAATTATAGACTTATAAACTATGTTGGAACATATATTACAATACCATAATTATCTAATAATGATTAAATTTGGGAAATCAATACATATCAACACTTCTTTTATGGAACTAGTTCAAAGTGATAAAGATTACTTACACCCTTTGTTGAAAATAGGTAAAAAATAACTAATATATATATATATATATAATGATTATAAATGAGGATTATAAATGGTTATAGTTATGAATAAGGTTAGTATGTATGTATTTAATGAACTTAATTTAATTATTCATGATGTTTTTTGCAAGTGTAGAATGAATCAGGACCGAGGTAAGAGTTTTTGTCTCAAATTTATCTCTTTGAGACATGTTTATTATTATGCACCTAATTTTATTTATTTGGTGCATATAATTCCCATTTGATATATCATATCATGAATTATATTTTAATCATGGTATTTTAAGTTCAATTACAAGCCCTCTATTTCAAGGGATTTTTATTAAAATGTTACTTAAGTTACAAGAGTTTTCTTAGTCTTAATTTTGATTCTTTGAGACATGTTACATATTATACACCATGTTTCCTATGTATGGTTTTATATTTAATTACTATCCCATGAATTTTATATACATTATTTTCTTATAATTAATGGGATAAACTAATACAAATCAAGTTATTTTCTTCAAATGTATTTTGACTCAAGTGTTTCCCCAATCATAAGATTTTTTGTTAGGCTACTAATGTTTATCCAAAATATCCCATATACATTAGGTTTTAATGATACCAAATACCCTTAATTTTTTACTGATGATATTGTTTTACAAGTGAGTTTATAAAGTTTTATCCTATTCTTATGTATTTGGTGGTTAATTTCTGTAAATATAGATTCTAAATGATTTTGTATACAATATTCCTAAGTATGGAAAACTGGATACATTCAATTTTTATCCATATGGTGAAAATGGATATGTCGATCAAATGTATATGTCGATAAATTTTCTACATAAAGAAAACAACTACATCAAAATTGCCTATGTTGCGGAATTACTTACATGGAAATTGCCTATGTCAACAAGACTGCCCACATGAGAAATCACCGACATGATCAATCGACTATGTAAAACAATTATGTAGAGTAATTGGAAATGTGAGAAATCACCAACATGATCAATCATCTAATTAAATATGATACATGAAGAAATCAGTTACATTAATCTCCTACATGTTGAAATCAACTACATCATTTCAATCAGCTCCATCAGAATTAGTTATGTCAGAATCAACTATGTCAGATTCAGTGATGTGAATAAAAAGCCTACATGATTCAATTTGGATACATGAAGCAAAATTGGCTACATGGATTCAATTTTGAAAATGGGCTACATCATTCTACAAGTTGGTACTTTTTACCATTGAAGCACTCGGGTGAACAATTTTAATGATACTATACAATCCTTAAATGCTTGATTTCCTCTTTTAGATAAAATTGAATATAATAAGAGCCAAGTAATAAGATATAAGACAAGGAAAATATATTTTATTTTCTCTACTATTTATGAGGTATTTTCAATAAAAAAATACATGTAAATGATCATTGATTATACGAATCATGTGATGTGAATTTAAATAAGAATAAGTGCATGCATTTCAAATAAAGCGTGTGTGTGAGAGTGAATTTTTTTTCATGTGAAGTGAATTACACAATAAAATATAGAAAAATCATTCTCAAATATATCAAAAAAATGAAACTCTATTTTTCTATGAAAATAAGGAATAAGAAGTCTCATTTTCATCAACTGTGCTCATTAAAAAATCTTACTGAGTTCAAAAGACCCTCCTTGAGATTCTTATTCTTTTGATCATTTATCTTGGAGGTCATTCTTTTTCTGTTAGTTGTATCTTATAGATATGACATGAAATATATATATATAAAAATTAATTATATTTCATTGTAAAGGTTCCCAGTAAAATAACCTTTAAAGGCTATTGTTTGTTAAGCCTTTCTAGATCCCAATTGAAAGCTCCTGTACTTGCAAAAAGTGTCAAATTCTTACACTTAGTTGTGAATTCCCTAGAAAAAGGACTGGTAGTCCCTGAAAAAAGGACTGATCTAGTGAAAATCATAACACTTGTAGAGAAGAGTATTGGTGGAGTGGACAAAGAGACTTCTATTCCCTAAACCACTATAAATATCCCTATGTCTATTTTTCTCCTATATTCTTTTATTTCTAATGCATACTTATTTTAAAGAACAGAATAAATGTCAGTTATAAACAATAGTGGGTAGTTTTTCCAAGTGAAGAAAAATTTAAAGGACTCAATTCATCCCTATTGAGTTTTATTACAGTCATTCTTTAACAATATTTAGTATCATATGGAGTGATTTTTGAGTTCTTAGCTGTAAAATGTTGAAATATAAAGATCTATTCAATAATAAATGCTATGACTAAAAATATAGAAGGAATGTTTATAGTCACAAAACCTTATTTTAATGGTGATAATTATGGTTGTTATAAGGAATGGATGATCATATATCTAAAAAATCTTAGTATGAAGGTTTATCTCAAATCCATGAAGACTTATGAAATTATAAAGACAGAACTATAAACTTGGGATGCTAAAACTGGGAAAAAATATTATCTGAATTATAAATATATGAATGCTATAATTTTTGTATTAGGTTCAGATGATTTCAATAGAGTTTATCAATGTCAAAAATTCCATAAAATATTGCCTACAATTTTAGTTGCTTATGAAGTAATATATAACGTGTGGGATCTCAGATATAATACTACCAAATTAAAGTTTGACACTTTTAGAATAATTGATGGTGAGAGTATCACATAGTTGAATGAAATACTTATAGAAATTGTAAATAATGTTGTTTATTTATAGACACTTATTATTGAACAAAACTAGGCTCTAAAAGTTCTCAGAATACTACCACTAGGTGGAGTGGTATTTTGGCTGCTATCAGGCAATCAAAAGAGGTCAAAAACTTAAAAATAAAATATCTTATTGAAACTATGATGATGTATGAGGTATATATAGAATCTAAGTCTAGAGAACATAGGTTATTTAAGAAGTATAATATTACTTTAAAATTCTCAACTTCAAAGAATGACAATAAGTTTAAAGAAGTTTAGATAGCTGAGTCATCTGATAAAAATTCTTCAAGTAGTTCTGATTTAGACAGTGAGATTTCTCACATTGCTAGAAAATTCAAGAAGTTATATAAATAATGAATAGGTTTAAATAAAACTTTTTTAAAAAATAATTTAGATGAATATTATAATGAAGTGAGATGTTATGAGTGTAAAAATCTTGGACACATAAATCGTAATTATCTATAGCATCAAGATGACAAAAATTCAAAAAATAAATACTTCAAGGAAGCTGGTCACAAAAATAAGGCTAAGAATTTCATGAAGATAACATGGAGTGATTTGGAAAATTCTAGCGATGTTTCATCTTCAGAATCTGAATTTGAGTATTCTAATTAGAAATTAAACATGTGTTTCATGGAATATATTGATGAGGTATATTTTTGTTATTTTTATAAGCATGAAACAGAATCAAAAAATTAAAATTTATCATTTGAGGAACTGAATTAATATTGTTCCATGTTAGAAACTAAGTAAGAATCTTTAAAAAAGAAAAAAAAACTCTCAAAAAAACTTATAAAGTGATTGTTAATGAAAATTAAGACTCAAATAAACAAATTATAATTTTAAAAAAGAAATTGGATGATTCGATTGCATCATGTATTGAACATGGAAATAAAATTAAAAAGTTACAAAAATAATTTCAATAATTTAAATTTGTTGCTAGTGTATTTAAAAAATATGAAAATTATTTAAATAAAATTCTTGGAAATAATAAAAATGATAAAAATAAATTTGGAATAGGAAGTTAAGGTGAAAAACTAAAGTTTTACAAGAACTATTTTGTATCAAGTTACAAAATTAAAATCTTCCAAAAATTTCTTGTTTTCATTATGGTGAGATAAGACACTATTTAAATAATTTCAATTTAAAAACCTATAGTTTTTTGGAGTTAAAAATTATTTTTCCCAAAATGCTTTTCAAAGTTCAGTGCTAATGGTTTTGGACAACCCAAAAAGATTTGGGTTCCTAAATCCTTAGTTGATAAATTTTTTGGACCCAAGAAAATATGGGCACCAAAACACACTTTTGATGATAATGATAAAGTAAATATTATGGGAGTTAGGTATATTGAAAATACAGATTCTATCCTTATCAAAAAATTTCTCTATATGGAAGGTTTAAATCACAATTTGATAATTATCTATTAACTTTGAAATGAATGTTATTTCATTAATTTTTCAAATAATGCATGTTCAATTCTTAAATATAAAATTCTTAAATTCAAGGCACCATGAATAGAGAATGTTTATACTTTAGATCTTAATTATTTGAGTAGATAAAAGGTGAAATATTTAAATGATAAAATAAATGAGTCATGGATATGGCATAGAATATTAGAACATTATAATGTGTATTATTTGAGAAAACTATCAAAAATTAATTTAGTTTCAAATTTACCTCAACTTAAATTGAATAAAATGAAGTTATGTGATGCATGCCAAATAGGAAAGAAACACAATTCATATTTTAATCCAATTAAAAAGGTTTCTACTTCTATACCCTTAGAATATATTCATATGTATTTTTTTGGGACATCTAGAGTTTAAATCCTTAGAGGAAAATATTTTTTCATGTTTTAGTTGATGAATATTATATATTTACCTGGGTTTTATTTTTTTTAAGTGTTAAAAATTATGCTTGTTCTATTTTTATAAGTTTTTAAAAACTGGTTAAAAAAGAGAAAGATACCAAAATTATTTCTTTAAGAAGTGGACATGGAGGACAATTTTAAATCCATGAGTTCAATACCTATTGTTCAAAACATGGCATTAATCATACCTTTTCTACCCCCAGTACATCTCAATAGAATGGTTTTATTTAAAAGAGGAATAAAACTTTTCAATAAATTGATAGAATAATGTTATGAAAATATAATACGCCTACCCAAGTTTGGGATGAATATGTGAATATAGTATGTTATGTTATAAACATATTTCTAATTATACATATTTTAAAGAAAAAACCACATGAGATATAAAATAATAGAAAACCAAAAGTTGTATACTTTAAGGTTTTTGGATGTAAGGTTTATATTCTAAACAATAAGGATAGTCTTGATAAGTTTGATCCAAAATCTAATGAATGAACTTCCTAGGCTATTCTACTACTTTAAAATCATATAGAGTCTTCAATAAATGATCAATGATTATTGAATAATCAACTCATGTGAAATTTGATAAAAGTGATCATTTTGATCACAAAGTAACTCAAATTGACGAACTAAGTGATTCTTTTGAAAACATGAGTTTTTAATCTCTCCTTTATAATAAAAAGGAGAAAGAGTTGGAACATGATTTTCCAAAACCAAATCCTGAAAGGTTATATTCTAGTGAGCCTAAAAGTGTGCCTCCTGGACAACCTAAAACTCTTAATAAACTTCCTTTAGAAACTATTATAGAAATTTTAGATGAAGGAATTATAACTATAAGGAGTGTATGAAACCCTGTATAGTTTTTTACCTTTTTATCTTAGTTAAAACCAAATTCTATTGAAGTATAATTAATGGATGAAATGTGGGTTGTATCTATGAAAGAGGAATTAAACCAGTTCTAGTGAAAAATGTATGATAATTAGTTGATAGACCCCACGACTATCCTGTTATAGGAAAAATGGGTTTTTATGAATATGTAGAATGATTTTGGTGTGATAACTAGGAACAAGGATAGATTAATAGCTAAAGGATATAATTAGGAAGAAGGTATAGATTATGAGGAGAAATTATCCCCAATAGCTAGATTATAATCCATTAGGATTATTTTATCCTATGAATTATATATGAATTTTAAATTAAATCATATTGATGTAAAATATGTTTTTATAAATGGTTTTATAATGGAAGAATTTTATGTTGAACAACCTCATGGTTTTGAAAATCCTCATTTTCTAAATTCAGTTTTTAGACTTACCAAAGCTCTTTATAGCCTTAAACAAGCACCTAGAGCTTGTTATGAGCATTTAAGTTATTTTATTTTATCAAATGGATTTTCAATTGGTAATAAAGATCCTACTTTATTTAATAAAACACCATCTTCAGATATTTTTAGTGAAAATATTTATTGATGATGTAAGTTTTTGTTTTACAAATAAAAAATTGTGTAATGAATTTTCAAAACTCATGCAAAAATAATTTGAAATGAGTATGATGGGTGAGTTAAATTATTTCATAGGATTTAAATTTTTTCAAAAAGACATTGGGAATGTGCTAAATCAAATCATATACATACTAGAATTTATTAAAAGGTTTTTACTTGAAATTGGTAAAGTATATACTACCCGTATGGGTTCTAATGAAAAACTTGAATTGGATGAAGTTGGGAAGCCGGTTGACAACAAGATTTATAGAGAAATAATAGGGAGTTTATTGTATTTGAATACTATTAGAACAAATATTATATTTTCAGTATGTCTTTGTTATTTATTTCAAGCTAATACTAAATAATATCTTTTAAAATCCACTAAAATAATTTTGGGATATTTAAAAGGAACAATTTCAATTTCCTTAATTTTCCCCAAAACTTATGATTTTAATTTAATATCATACTCAAATGAAGAATTTGGTGGTTGTAGAAAAAATAGTAAGAGTACTTCAGGAACTTTCCATTTTCTAAGTAAATCCCTGGTATCTTATTCTAGTAAGAAGAAACACTCTATTACATTATCTACTACCAAAGAAGAATATATTACTAGGGATAGTTGTTGTGAACAAGTGATATGGATGAAATAAAACTTAAAAGAATTTGGATTCAATTATAATCAATTTTTATTTAATGTGATTAAACTAGTGCTATCATCATTTCTTTGAATCCAATAAATCATTCAATAACAAGTTATATAGACTTAATGCATCATTTCTTAAGAGATTATGCTAAAAATGTGATATTTCTCTTGAATTTATCTTTATAGAGAATCAGTTAGTAGATATTTTTACTAAACCCCTTGCATGTGAGTGTTTTGATTTTATTAAAAGATAATTGGGTTTATTTATTTTTAAATATATTTAATTCATTTTATTTATTCTGATTTAAATGAATTTATTTTCTTTATTATTGTTGAAATTTAAAATAAGTATTCTATTATATTATTTAGTTTAATTATATCTGAAAATTATTCTTTTTTGTATTGTTTGTTTATTTAATTTTTTAGAAAGTTGAAATTTATTTATATTCTTTTATTTATTTATTTATTTATTATTTATTTTTATTATTTATTTATCATTCATAAGTGACCCTAAACCAAAACTAATTATGTAAGAAAATTGGGATTCAATTACATGAATGAATACAAAAATCATATTATAATCCTTTTACCATTCACATATATAACCTACCTTTCAAGATGAACCGTCATCTCTAACCTCTCAATCCCTGTTCAACCTTGAACTAGACTATTCAAAATGGGAAATTCAAAGTGTGTTGATGATGGAAGCTCAAGTTCATTAAAGAAATATAAAGGAAGTGTAAGAAGAGTTATTATGGTAAAATCAATAGATATGACATGGATGAAGACAATTGAAATGCTATTAAAGAAAGTTCTTGTGTTTCATGGTTGAGTTTTTGTGCTTGATGAGAAGAATTCAAATTTCTTTTGAGGAAAAACTAGTCAGTTATTAATAAATGTCAAGTTTTACCTTAATCAAATAGGGGATATAATATTGTTAAATGTAAAAAAATATAGTGGTCGTTTCTCTTATTAAAATGGATAATATCTTTCATTGTCCCCATGAGGGAGAGTTTTCTTTCAGTCAGACACTTATCAAGACAAGCTTAGTAGGTCCAAAAAGAGTATTCAATTTTTTTGGAACCTCTATTTTTGAAAAGAAACCCTTTAAATAGAATCTTGATGAATGAAATGTTTTATGTAAGTTTGTGCGGACAGGTATACCACAAATGGAAGGAGATATGTAAAAAGTTTTTTTCCAAGATATATATTTGATGTATGTATTGATCAATAATTTAAAGTCAAGTTTGAAAATATATATGATGAGGTTCACACATCATTTTTGTGAAGAAAAAAAGGAATTTAAACTACTATCCTTATAGTATATTAATTTATTTAGTTTTAAAGACTAAAGAAATAGATTTAAATGAAGGTGATGTAGTGAAATGTCATAAAATTAATACTCTATCGTCAGTTCTCTTGAAGATGATTAGATATTCCTGGGAATATACTTCAAATTATTTGAAGGTAGTTGGTCAAGAAAGTTTAACTTAGGGGGAGTTATCTCATACCTCATTACCTAGTGATGCAACACATGTCGATATGGTGTCTACTAGGGGAGTGGAGGAGACAACATCTATAATAATCGAGTATTCAGTTCTAGTCATTGGTTCTGTAGTTTGTGAGCCTATATAAATTCAGGCGGAAGTGGCTACTCAGAGCCAATCTACTAGTGTAGTTGCTATTTATTTTAAGGAATATCATCATGTGGATATAGTTATTTAGACAACAACTACTTTTTATGAAGATATTCCAGCTAAGACTGGGCCTGTAGTTTTTGAAGTTTAGAGAATTATAGTGTTAGAAGAAGTTCATGAAGAAGATGATCCAATTATTCTTGGATCACCTATTGATAGATGAAGGGATGATGATGTGGTTATGAAATAAAAAAATCATTCCCATACACCATCAAAACCATATTTACCTTCAACTTATCATGAAGCATCTCCTTCAGTTAGCAAAATTTCAAAAATCTTAGAAAATGAAGTGTTTTCTAATGAAGTAATGATGGATATTGAAAATCTAAGAGTAGATTATATTGATTTAAAATTGGATTTAGTTTATTATAAATATGATATTATAGAACTTAAAGAGTCCTCTATCTCTAAGTCATATTTTAATAAGTTAGTTGGAATAGTGGCTACCCAATCAGTGATAATCAATAGTCTTCAGACATATCCACATGTTCTACAAGATAGTTTTAATGAAAGTTCTAAATAACTTGTGGAAATGAAAGACTTGATAAGTGTTTTGAAATATATTTTATCTAAAAAAACTATTTTTGGCGAGATTAGTACTTTGGTTTCATCTCAAAGGGATGTGTTTCAGAATTCTTCAACAATGCAACCATGTTTATATGAAGAATTTCTTAATGAAATCAAATCTTTTAGAGATGAAGTGAAAGGAACTCTGTATACTTTTAAAATTGATGTGTTAAGCTAGTTTTAATTTATAAATAAATTCCAATACTTTTCTACTTCTACTTCAATTTCTCTAGTTCTAGATTTCTAGAATGAAGTACATCAGATGCTATTAGAATTGAGAAATATTTATTCTCAGATTTAGTGTCTCCAAGTTGATATGATTTCTCCAATAATATTGGATGAGATAAAAAATGATTTTTTTGGTCAATTTCACAACACCCAATAATTTATTAATAAGCTTAGTGCTGGGTAATATATGTGCATGAATGACCATGTTGGTCATTTTGAGATATCTCTTGGAGACTTGGTAGATTTTTTTTGGGTATTTCAAAGGAAGAAAGAGATATAATTTCTTGATTCTTTCAAATTAATGATAAAAACACTCAACTATTTTTCAAATAGAAGAAATAAATATTATCAAAGGTTGTGGATCTGTATAATGATGCAGAAACATATTTAGAATCAAAAGAATATTCAGAAGAATATTCAAAAAAATTAGTTCTAGTTACAGGTAGGGAGTTGGTTGTTTAAAAACCTCCTGTAGTTTCATTCCAAGTTAAACCCCAACCCACTATTGGTGTTTTAGTTTCTGAATCTTCTCTCAATGACGTTAAGGAAGTTTTTCAGAGTTTTTTGGCACAAGTGAATAACACAAATCAGAAAGTAGAATTGTTGTCTGGTAGGATAATAGACATGAAAACGTCTGTGAATCTAATTATAAATAAGGTTATTGTGGATATGCCTTATGGAATTTTAACTATATAAATTTACCCTATGATTCACCCTCTTTCTATCAGTGAGTCTTTAAGTTTCTATTTTAGGGAAATTAGAACATTTTAATACATTTATTAGGAATATATTATCACCAGTTGCTCAAATTCATAAGAAAGAATCTATTTTGAATCCTAAATTTTTAAAGTATGATGTTATTCTGAATATTAACATGTGTTATAAATCCCTATTTCAGATGCGACGATGAAGACCTCATGGTTCTAATCCTACTAGTACTTATCAAAAAATCCGATAGAGAATAGAAGGTATTTATGATACTTAGACACCATCAATTTCAACCCCATCTCCCTCCAGAACCGTTCCAACATTAAAACCAATTTCACCCAAACCAACTTGGATTCCCTTACTGATATTTTTTTAATTATGATAAGTGGATGTATATTTTTATTTTAAACCAATTAATGAAATACTTCATTAGTATTTTTTTTGATGTATTTTTTAGTGTTTGTTTTCATTTGATGTTTTTATATATTTATTTTAGTTTAATAAAATCCAATCTTTCCATAATTCTATAATTCTATTTTCACACTAAATTTAGATAGTTCATAACTTTAAAGTGAAACATTGAACTATGTTTTACCTATCTTTACCTTTAATTTTTAATGACATAAAAAGGGGGATACATTTTATAACTTACCAAAATAGGGGGAGAAGTTAAAAAATGGGGAGAAGTTAAAAAAGGGGTAGAAGTCTTTTAAAAATGGGAGAGGTTTCCACCTTTCAAATAGGAAATAAGTAACTAACGAAGGGGGAGAAACAATACATTTTAAACTCTATTATATCTTCTGTATTTAATTTCTATTGAACCTTTTTAATTCCATATTTGATATCTATAAGCATATCTAATGGGTTTTACAGGTTTTTTGATCATAAAAAATGGGTGATTGCTGGAATATTAATGTTGATTCAATATATCCCATGCACTTTAGGTTTTGATGATCCCAAATAACCTTTATAATTTAATGATGATCATGTTTACTAAGAGTGTTTATCGATTTTTATCCTATTATTATGTATTTGATGATTAATTTCTATAAATATGGATTTTAAACGATTTTGGATACAATATACCTAAGTTTGGAAAATAAAATACATGATTTTTTTTGCTATGTGGTGATCGATAAATCGCCTACATAAAGAAAATAGCTATGTCAAAATTGCCTACATCATGGAATTGCCTATATAGAAATTTCCTACGTCGATAAGATCACCTACACGAGGAATCACCTACATGATCAATCATCTATGTAAAACAGTTACATGTAGTAATTAGATATGTAAGTAATCACCTACATGTTCAATCATCTATGTAAATCTTATATACAAAGAAATTTATTATATGAATCACTTATATAATAAAATCGGCTATGTTGTTTTAATTGACTATGTCAAAATTAGCTACGTGAGAATTGGATACATCATATTTGTCTACATGAGTAAAATCCTACATGATTCAATTTGGCTATGTGAAGAAAAATCAACTACGTGGATTCAATTCTACAAATTGGCTACGTTATGATGCAAATTGGTATTTATTACTATTAAATCACTCAATTAAGTGTTTTTAATTCTAGTGTACAATCCTTAAATGATCTATTTCCAATTTTAGATAAAATCATATATAATAATATCCAAGTACTAAAATGTAAGTAATGGAAAATATATTTTATTTATCTCTACTATTTACAAGGTATTTTCAAGGAAAAAGAACATTTCATTGATCCCTAATTCTATGGATCATGTGTTGTGCATTTAAATAAGAAGTAGTAACTGTATTTTAAATAGCGTGTGTGTGTGAGAGAGTTTGGAATTTTTCATGTGAAGTGAAGTGCACAAGAAAATATAGATAAATCCTTCTCAAATCTCTCTAAAAACGACACTCCATTTTTCTACGTAAATAAGGAATACGATATCTCCTTTTCATTGTCATGACCCAACCCATACTGGGGCTCAATCCATAATTACCCCAAGCCCGCCTCTATAGGCTAGGGGGTGGTGATAATTACCAAAGGCTCAACAACTTATGGATGCCTTTTCATAAGTACCTACACACACACACACAACCACTCTATGCAAAAGTGTAGAGAGAAAGAAGTAAAAGATGAAACCTGCTGAAAATAAACCAAATCATGCATAGAATACTTAAAACAACATGAGTTAGTAGTGTAAAAAGAAAGGAAAAAGGGGGAACATAAATTCCAAACCAGAACATTATCCCAACCTGACATAAAACTGGGAAAGTAAAGTAACTGAGAAAGCCCTACTCCAGAGCCCAAACTGCGACCACCACATGCGGTCCAAACACTTGTATCCTTGAGCTCCCTGAAGTTCCAATCAAACCTGTCTGTCATCTTCATAAAGCACGATACATGCGGTAAAATATCATGTATGTGTGAGTATAATAATACTCAGTAAGATTACCCAAAAATAAGGGGGAGTAGTGAGAGATACAATAGTAAAAGAAAATAGTAGATCGAACAAAGTACAGTAAAAGAGTGCAGCTCAACCCAACAAGGAAGTGAAGTAGGATCATCCAAATGTAAGGAGATAGAAATAGAAAGAAGATGAAATTATCATTGAGTCTTTGAAACTTATAGTAGGAGAGTAGACTTGTCCAACCATAAGAAGATAGACACAGAAAGTATGTGGCATACCCCATGCATCTTCACCTCTCCTAGAAGGATAGTAACCAAAACCCAAAGAGTGGGTTTGAAATAATATATATATATATATATATATTCTCTATCAAAGAATCCTAAACAAGAGAGTAAGGGGACCTCCATATCACAGCTCCATCCAAGAAAAGAGTCACCAACAGTTTTATAAGTAACCACCATCGATGCCTAACATCCCTCACGTCTGCCCTGAACTGCAAGTTAAAGGGGCTTAAACACCACACCTCGATACTATCCACTTTGGGAGAGTCAATCTCGCCCACATTGTTTTAGGTCACGTCACAAGGACGCGATTTGGTGGGGAAAGAACCCCTCTCACTTTTGAGTATAAAGTAACATTAAAGTACATCTCATCACTGATTTGTGTAGTCTAGAGGTCGTCTCAATGTCGAGGACCCATGCCTAGCCCGGATGGAGGGTGCCACTCGGAATAGGTTTAGGACCCATTCCCAACCCAACTAGAGGGTTCCACTTTAGTGTCATCAAGGACCCGTGCCTAACTCAGCTGGAGGGTAACACTCAGAGTAGGTTGAGGACCCATGCCCATCCCGGAGGGAGGGTTCCATTCAGACATCCCTGATGTGATTTCCTGATCATTAATGCCATCAAACACTACCTAAATATGCGTCATGATTAGAACACCTCTCATCGTAACTCAAAAGTTTTAACTGAGGTCACCATCGCATTATACATGAAAAAACATGTAGGATAGGCTATTTATTTGCCCAAAACAGATGATTGGTGAAAATGAATCTTTTCACTACAACGAGCTCGAACGATGCTTGATCACTACCATGAATTCTCTTCAAACACATCAAAAGGATCTTCCACTAATATTCCTTTCACATTTACAAATTTAATGTGTTCATGAATAATTATATGCACATCCAAATGGATCACACCATTGTGATCCTTGTGGAAAAACATGTAAGGTAGACTATCCACTAACTACAATCAGAAATCTGATGAAAAAGTTGTATAACACCACATTGTGATAGAAAGGTATCTTGTGGGTCCCACTCCTTGATCCCAAAATTAATTACACGAATCACTTCATTGTGATCCTCTCAAAAAAAACATGTGTTTGACTACTCATTTATCCAAAAAAGATACTTGGTGAAAAAGTTTCATTTCACGGAAACATGCGCGAACCGTGCCTCTTGGGCATCACACCTTGAATTTAGTTTAAACACTTGAAAGTAGTCTTAAAAATTCTGCTCAAGGACCAGGGTTATGCTACCGCTAACATTGCATTAATCAGATGTCGCATATAGGTGATATGTCCTATACAAGAAACCCCAAATAATAATAATAATATTATTATTATTAAACTCAAGCATTTTGTAGAACCGATCCATGAAACCAAATATTAAAATTTCTGAACTGGTCTAAAAAATCTGCCTTGATGAGAGGAACTTGTGGCTACAGATGGCACATCATTCGGACACCTGATGCAGAAGATGCATCCATTTGAAGCACCTCAGACGGATTCGAACTGGTCCAACCCATTCTGGATGGAACACTCTGCCTAGATGAGCCTGCCCTGGACATCCCAGCCTGCTTCGCCAACTCGTGGGCCAACCGCATGGCCCAGCCTATTCTACTTCCAGTCTGGCCTGCTCCTGGCCTGGCTTTCCTGTCGCCGGTCTGCCTCGAATCCCCTCCCCATCAACGGCCGACCACCCACATCTCACGAGCTGGTGTCTCCACCTTATTCACCCTACCTATCCATCACGCTATTCCACCATCCGACCTCCACCACTCGCGACCCAGCCAACCTTGCCTTGTAGCTCCACTCCACCATCCCAATGTACACCCATCGTACTGCCTGCTGCATTCCTGACCTCACTCTGCCTAGTGCACCGCCGCCTCCACCTGACCGCCGCGACCTGCCACCATCTAAATCCACGAGCATCTACAGCTGTCGCTGTCCACCAGTTGGCGGAGGCTCTCTGATGGTCCCTTCCACAGACCACTGGAACTCCTCCGATTACCTGATCGTGAATCCGTGAGTAGATCAGGGTCCCTTGTGATGAGGGATTCATAGTGATGACCTCTACTCGACGATCCATCAGTGTTTTGGTGCGTCCAAAAGTGGCGAAGAATATCCACAAAGAATAGATAGATTTTGGATAAAATTATAGGCCTTAAAACATGGATCAATGGTCGTGTTAGTGCATCCATCAATGATTGATAAAGGAAACAATGAAATAGAAAAGCAAATAATGATTTTTTAAGGAAAAATTCAATTGGAAACCAAAAGTAGAAGAAATCTTACCTCGATTTGATCGCCCGTCGTTGACTACATGTCCGCTGTTCTCCCTAATCAATCCACCAAGTTTATATCGAATAAATATCCTCGATTCGATGAAGAACGATAGAAGAATGATTGAGAGAGAGGGAGAGAGGATTAGGGTCTAACCCTAATCATAATTCCTTAAGTTTTTATTTATAGAAAAACACCAGAAATCCCACCAATGGTCACAAAATCTGAAACCTCTGTGCCCTCTCATTTTATGTAATGCCTAGGTAAAACACCCCATTACGAACTCAACAATAATATCAGATTTCAAATATGAGGCCCTGATAAAATGTTATTTGACAAGACATCATGGGTAAAATAATTAAGTTTAATTATTTTATTTATGATTTTCCCCTAGGTGTATTTTTTTCAACAGAAGTCCCTCACTGACAAAGGTTATGCCCCTCTTAGGGTAAACAGTGCGTTCTTAACTCAACCGTACCCTCAGATTTATGATCATAGATACTAATTATGAGTTATCCCATTTCCTTCATGTGCATAGTATAAAACATACCTAATATTTTTATAAAATTTATTCTGGGAACACTGGACCTCATAATTGCATGATGTCTCAATGACTAAATCTAGAAATATATATAGAAATATTTCAAAGTCTTACAAGTCAAAAAACTTGATCTATACATCCTTAACTCCTTCAAAATTTTCATCCTTGAAAAGAAAAACTAGGAAAACAACTCGAAATTTTGAGCCTGCATTTGGCTCTCCCATTCCTAAGAACTCTACTATATGTTTCTATTCTTCCACAACATGCGAAACAAAGAGATGACCCATCCATGTAAGGTTCGCTCCTGCTGAACCTCAATCACCACCAGGTGATCTGCAAAGGTGGCTCCATCTTCAATGTCTAGCTCACCCCAAATGATGATGTGTGTAGGATCATGCATGTATATCCTCAGCTGCGACACATGAAAGACTTTGTGCACCCACTCTAGATGTGGGGGTAGGTCAAGGAGACAGGCAACCTCGCCAACCCTCTACATGATCTCGAATGACCTGATGAACCTAGGGGATAACTTGCCTCCCCAGGTGAATCTCCACATTCCGCATCGTGGGGAGACTCTCAAGAAGATGTGGTCTCCCTTATTAAACTCCAAGGGCTTACAATTAAAGTATTCGTATGATTTATGTCTGTTTTGGGACATATTCATCCATTCATAGATGACCTCCACTTTCTTTGTCATCGCTTTCACAAACTCTGTGCCCATGAGGGATGACTCCCCAACCTCCTTCCAACACAATGGTGACCTGCAGGGTCTCCCATATAGGGATTAAAAAGGTTTCATACTGATGGTAGAGTGGTATCTGTTGTTGTACGCAAACTCTACCAAGGGTAGGCGATCCTCCCTACTCCAGCCAAAATCTAACACATAAGCCCTCAACATATCCTCTAGCACCTGGATAATGCACTCAGCCAGACCATTTGTTTGGGGGTAAAAATATTTACTCATCCAAAACTGGGTCCCAAATAAATCACGAAGGCCTCCCCACAATCGTGATGTAAAATGAACGTCATGATCGGAGATAATCGTTGAGGGTGCCCCATGAAGGCAGACAATATCCTATACGTAAAACTGTCCTAAGCTCTCCACATAACTCTGCTCTGTGATAGCAACGAAGTGCACCGACTTGGTGAGTTGGTCCACTATCACCCATATGGAATTATGGAATTTCTCTATGCACAGAATCCATGTGACAAAGTCTATGAATATTCCATCCCATTTCCACTCTGGGATGTCGAGTGGATGCAACAAACCCACCAGAACCTGATGCTCAGCCTTCAACTACTGATAGGTAAGGCATGGTGAGATGAACTCAGCTATGCTTTGTCTCATGCCAGACCACAAAAACTACCACTATAGATCTCTATACATATTCCCTATATCAGGATGTATAGATAAGGGAGAAGTATGAAACTATTCCATCACTTCCTCATACATCGTGACTGGAACCACAATTTTCCCCTAAAACAATATCTTGTGATTCTCTCCTTCATAATATCCATCAGGTGTATCACCTATGGATATATGTTCATGAAGAACTTCATAGTCAAGGTCTCCCAGTTGGGATTCTCACACACACTCAAGGAGTGAAGGAGTTATCATCATGGACTATAGAAAAGATACACCCTCCTGCTTCACCAGGGTCAGATGTAGGGAAGCTAACTGCTTTGAATCTTCCTGCACTAGGAAATCCTGGGACTTCCTACTAAGGGAATCTGCTATAATGTTGTCCATCCTTATAGTATAGACTATCTCGAAGTCGTAGACCTATAGGAACTCCAACCATGGTCGCTACCTCAGATTCAAATCTCTCTGGGTAAATATGTACTTGAGGCTCTAGTGGTATGAGTAAACCACAAAGCGCTCTCCTAGGAGGTAGTGTCTCCAAATACTCATGGATAAGACTAACATTTCAAGATCTAAGTCATGAGTCACATAGTACTTCTCATGGGGTCTCAACTGCCTCAACCCATATGTGATGACTGCTTGATGTTTCATCAAAATACAACCAAGACCATCTCCTGAGGCATCAAAATACACTATAAACTCAACACCATCCTATGGTAGTATCAGAATTGGAGCACTCGTTAACCTCTACCTCAAATCATAAAAGGCCTTATGGAATTTACCATACCAGGTAAAAGACTATACCTTCCACGTCAGAGCAGTCAAAGGGGTTATGATCTTGTAGAATTCTGCCACAAATCTTCTATATTACCCTGCCAAACCAAGAAAACTTCACACCTCTATCACACTATTGGGTGGATCCCAAGAAATCACTGCTTCAATATTCACTGAATCCATGGATATGCCCTCTTCAGAGATGACATTCCCTTAAAAGTGAACCTCATGTATCTAGAACTGGAACTTAGAGAGATTTCCCTAAAGCTGGTGCTCTTGAAGCAAATCAAGAACCATCCTCAAGTGCTCTGCGTGATCCTCCTCCATTGTAGAGTAAACGAGTATGTCATCAATAAAGACAATAATAAACTAGTCTAAGTATGGATGAAAGACCTAGTTAATTAAATCCATGAAAATGGTAGGATATTTTTTCACACTAAAGGGCATCAATAGGAACTCGTAATGCCCGTAGCGACAATGAAAGGCTAACTTCGAAATATCAGCCTCGTGAACCCATAGCTGGTGGTAGATAGCTCTAAGATTGATCTTGGAGAACCATATCGCACCTTGAAACTAGACAAAGAGGTCTTAAATCCTTAGTAAGTGGTAATTTTTCTTTATCATGGCTGGGTTTAGGTGAGGATAATCCACACAAAGTCACAATATCCTATCCACCTTCTTCACGAACAGAACCAGTGCTACCCAGGGGGACACACTAGGTCTGATGAGACCCTTCTCATGAAGTTCCTCCAACTATAATCATAGTTCCTGGAGCTCAGTGGGTACCATATGACATGATGAATAAGATATCGGTGCAGTACCTAGTTGCATGTCAATGAAAAAAATCCAACTCCTCCCTCGGAGGTAGTCTCAGAACATCTTCAGGAAAGACATCTATTTAATCCTCCACCACTAAAGGAACCCAAGTTCTGGAAGATTCTGTTTCACCAAGGGTCACACTCTATAATTTTTGGGTAAAAGGATGTAGCCTCCTACTCAGAACACCTTCCTGCCCTGCCATGAGGTCTCGTTCACTGAGAAAGGAGAACCTCATCCTATCAGTGTATATGAATATAACTAACCTATGGTGACATTAAATCTGGGCTTGAACCATGGAAATCAAATCCATTCTTAATATGACTTCATAAGGTTCCATCGTGATGACTAGTAAGTCCCACATGAATCTTCCTCCTCCAAATGACAGCTCGCACTGCAAACAGATAAAAGACACAGAAGAAGAACTTCCCATAGGAACCACGAGACAAAGATTATGTGATAGTTCCTCTATTGGGAGCTCTAATACCCATACTGTAAGTAAAAATATAAAGGATTGAATGGATCCTGTGTCTACTTTTACTGAACTAAGAATAGAATAAACACAGATCATACCTCAGATCATCTCATGCACTAGAGGATCACAAATATCCATAGCCTACAACTGTCTGTAACCCCAACCACCAGATCCTTGAGCTTTACATGGGATACCTGTTAGTGATGGTGGAAGTATCTCATATCATTCTCACCCACCTTCATCTCCTCCTGATCCTCTACTAGTACCACCTCTTTGAGGACCACCCTGTCCCCACCTAGGGGATCTCTAGTCACGACGCTACCTATGCCATGGTGGTCCACCTACTACCTAATGAGGATGCTTAGAAAACCTGGTCAGACAGTCTCATGCCATGTATCCTAACCCGTAATGTGTAAAGCACCAAACCTCTCTGGTCTAGCTCGGTGCTCTACATGGCCCTGGTGCTACCTGACCACGTGGTCGAGTCTCATCCTAGGAAGGTATCCTATGTCGTGGCCCTATCAACCGACGTCTACCAACTGTCATAGACGTATCCACTATGAAGTGAACACTACCAGTCCTAGACAACTAGTATCCTTATTATAGGAATCTATCTGTCACAAATTCCTGATCTAGCACCTCAGCATAGGTGGGGATGCACAGGGGCACTATGCTTCAACAAATCTCTCAGTGGAGTCCCTGATCAAAATTCCATGCCTAGAAGTAACCTTCAAAGATCATGTCTAGAGAGTACCAAGTTAGGCATGTGAACCTAGCTAAGTACTATATCACTATCATCCCTCATTATCGAAGCTCATGAATCTCCTGAATCCTAACAAATCATAAGTATGAGGGGAAGTACTCCTTGTGAAACAACCACTGGAAGTCATCCCATGAGAGTGATAACTCATCATACATCTGGGTAACTAAACTCCACCAATGCCTAGCTGTCCCACGGAAAAGACTAGCTTCCAAAACCACCATCTACTCTTCCGGTGTCTGTACAATCCTGAAGAGGCAGACCACTGACTCCAACAGGTCCTCTACTGCCTTAGGGTCCAGCTATACATGAAACCTCAACGGCCATTGGAACTGTAACTCACAGAGTGAACTTTTACTATGCTCATCCTCAACATGTGCTTTCATAATTCTATTTAGCTTCACAGGTGGAGGTGCTACTATTGGCCCACTTGGAGGAAGGGGATCACATGATGGGCCTTGAATTGAGGCCTCATCGCTTGCAAGGTCATCATCACAAACTAGAGCAGGTATCCTGGCTGACTATCATTGCAAAAGCATTCTGAAAATTATCATGGAGTACCACAGTAAGATGAACATATATATAACAATAACAAAAAAGGGGAGCTAACTCAATAAGTACATTCAAATTCTCGATTCTATATGATGCATGTACCAAAGTTCCCTACAACAAATGTCTCAACATGCCAAGTCGACAAGTGAGTAATCAGGGTCCTGGTGAATGGCTACGTTGGATGCCACACCATCACTGGAATCCCTGGCCTGAGAGCTTCTCTCGAGACACGTTCACACGATTGCCCTAAATCCAACCAAGACCTTTTTATGGAAACTTCTGAACAACATCCCAAGGGTCGAACCAACTCTGATTCTAATTTTTCATGACCCGACCTGTACTAGGGCTCAATCTGTAACTACCCCAAGCCTGCCTCCATAGGATAGGGGGTGGAAACAAATGTCAAAGGCTCAACAACTCGGGGAGGCCTTTACCTAAGTATTTGTACACACACACACACAACCACTCTATGAAAATGTGTATAGGGAAAGAAGTAAAAGATGAAACCTGCTGAAAATAAACCAAAGAATGCATAGAACACTTAAAACAGTATGAGTATAATAGTGTAAATAGAAAGTAAAATGGAAAATATACATTCCCAACCAGAACATTTTCCCAAACTAATAGAAAATTGGGAAATAAAGTAATTGAGAAAGCCCTGCTATGGTAACCCAAACTGCAACCACCGCACACGGTTTAATCACATGTATCCCTAAGCTCCCTAAAGTCCCAATAAAACCTATCCATCATCTTAATAAAGCACAATATGTGTAGAAAAATCCCATTTATGGGTGAGTATAAGCATACTCAGTAGGATTACCCAAAAATAAAGGGGATCAGTGAGAGATATAATAGGAAAGGAAAAAATAGATGAAACAAAGTACAATAAAAGAGTGAAACTCAACCCAATAAGGAAGTGAAGTAGGCTCATCAAAACATAAGGAGATAGAAATGATGATAAGATGAACTTATATTTGATTATTTAATACCTATAGTAGGAGAGTATAATCGTCTGACCACAAGAAGCTAGACATAGAAAGCACGTGGCATATCCTGTGCATCTTCACCTCTCTTAGAAGGAGAGTAACTAAAACCCAAGGAGTGGGTTTTCAACAGTATATATATATATATATTCTCAACCAAAGAAAACCAAATGATAGAGTAAGGGTATCTCCATATCACAACTCATCCCAAGAAAAGAGTTGCTCATAGTTGCATAAGTAACCACCCTCAATGCCCAACATCCCTCACGTCTTCCCTGAACTGCAAGTTAAAGGGACTCAAACATCACACCTTGATACTATTCGCTTTGGGTAGGTATATCTCACCCATACAGTTTTAGGTCATGTCACAAGGACGCATCTTGGTGGGGAAAGTTCCCCTCTCACTCGTGAGTCTAAAGTAATGTTAAAGTATGTCTCATCACTGATCAACATAGTCTAGAGGTCGTCTCAAAGTTGAGGACCCATGCCCAGCCCGACTGGAGGGTGCCACTCAGAATAGTTTGAGGACCCATTCCCATCCCAGTTGGAGGGATCCACTCTAGTGTCATCTAGGACCCATGCCTAGCCCGACTGGAGGGTACCACTCAGAGTAGGTTGAGGACCCATGCCCAGCCTGGCAAGATGGTTCCTCTAGAAGGTCTCTGATGTCATATCATGATAATTGCTACTGTCGAACACCACCTAAAGACGCGTCGTGCTCGGAACATCTCAAATCAAAACTCTAAAGTTAGAACTGAGGTCACTATATATTTCTACACAAAAAAACACAGGATAAGCTATTTACTTTCCTGAAATGGATGATCAGTGAAAAGAATTTTTTTCATCGTAATGAGCCTGAATGGTGCTCGGTCACTACTTGATCACTATCGTTGATTCTCTTCAAACACGTCAAAAGTATCTTCCAATAATATCCCTTTCATGTTTTCACATTTAATTAGATCATGAATAAGGCTTCGTACATCCAAATGGATCACACCATTGTTATCATTGAGGAAAAACATGCAAGGTAGACTATCCACTCACTCTAATTGAACATTTGATGAAAAAGATTCATAACACCACATTACACTCGAAAGTTATCTCTTGGATCTCATGCCTTAGTCCCTAAATTAATTACATGGATTGAGTCATTGCGATCCTTTTGAAAAAACACACGTGATTGACTACTCATTCGTCCAAAAAGGATACCCGGTGAGAAAGCCGCATTTCATTACTACACGTGCGAACCGGGCATCATGGGTCCCACACCTTGAATTTAGTTTAAACACCCAAAATTAGTCTTGAAAATTATTCTCAAGGACCAAGGTCATGCCACCGCTGACGACACATTAATCGGACTTTGCATGTAGGCGCTATGTCCAATACAAGAAACCCCAAATAATAATAATTATATTATTATTATTAGAACCATTGCGACCATTATCTTTACTAACTGAGATGATCCTGTAAGGGGAGTTCCATCATTAGGGTTTCCCCTCGACGTCGCATTCTTCCTTCACGGGTCAGCGCGACTCCCCTCCTCATGCTCGTCAAGATCGTGGTTGCGGTTCCCCTGTCGTGGTGGTGTCATACGACTTCATGGGCTCAGCCATCTCAGTGATATGCATCGTTGTCGACCTTCTCCTCGCTCAATTCCACCTTTATTGGATAGGGCTTCCATTGGAGGTGCGGTGTTGGTCCAATGGCCAGGTTCCAACTTCCACGGTCTGTGGTTTACCAACTCGTCCCTGGCTTTGTGCGTTGGGTGGTTCGGGTCTCCGCGAGCGACGTGTTTGGTGGCGATGGGATTTGGGTTCTGATTTTTTTTTTGTTTCCGGATGAGATTCAGCTGTTCGTGGTTTGGATCTAGGTTCATTTTTTTTGGTTTTTTCTGCTCTGGTGTGGTTTGCAGCAGTGGTGTGGTTTTCTTTCATCTATTTTTCGTGGTTATGGTGGTGATGACCATTGGTATGGTGGTTCTTCGCTCAAGGATACCTTTATGATTTCGTTTCTTGGTAGTGGAATTGGCTATGTTGTTCTTGTGTGAAGCTGCTGTTTGTATTTTGGCGCCGCTGGGTGGTGGTTCCCTCCCACGATGATGGTTTGTTTCCGATTTACTACTGGTTTCTTTGGAATGTTCTGGTTCTCAGTGATTATGTGATCTGGTGATTCGATACAAGTTTGGTGTTTCTTAATGCTGATTATGGTGCTCTGTGAAGACTACGATGGTTTCTGATGGCTTCCACACTAGCGAACTAGTACGACGATGATACGGGACGTGGCTCGAGGTGTGATGATGGTGTGGTTTGAATTTTGAATTTTGAATTTTGAATTTTGAAGGTTGAATGTTGAATTTTGAATCCGGTTTTGGGATGCATGCGTGGTGGGGAAAGGTGTTGTAAGGTTCCCACTTTTCCAAAAAGTGGTTTCTCAAAATAATAAAAAAATGCAATTTGGAGGATATTATTATTATTAAACTTGATAATTTTGTGGAACCGAGCCATGAAACAAAATATTAAAATTCCCTAACTGGTCTAAAAATATCCACCTCAATGAGGGGAACTCTTGGCCATAGAAGGCGCATCAATCGGACGCCCAATGTAGGAGATGAAACCATTTGAAGTGCCCTGTCCTGATTCTAACCGGTCCGACCCATTCTGGTTGGACCCCTTTGCCTAGGACATCCCAACCCACTTCATTGGACCATGGCCCGACCCATTCTATTTCTAGCCTAGCCTACTCCCAACCAAGCCTTCCTTCCATCAGTATAACTCAGATCCCCTCCTCATCAATAGACGATCGTCCACATCTTGTGGGCTAGTGTCTCTGCCTTTGGTCACCCCACCTAGCCACCACACTATCCTGTCCTTCGACCACCTTTGCTCGTGACCCTACTGGCCTCACCTCGTGGATCTAATCCACTATCCTGATGTGTGCCCACCGTGCTGCTAGCCACATTCCTGGCCTCACTCTGCCCAGTGCACCACCGCCTCCACCCTACTGCCACGTACCGCCCCCATCTGAAGCCGCGACCATCCACAACCACTGCTGTCTGCTGATCGCCACCACTGGAGGCTCTCCGGGGGTCCCTTAAACGGATCATCAAAACTCCTTAATTTACTTGATTGTGAATCCTTCAGAAGATCAGGGTCCCTTGTGACGAGGGCTTCAAATCGCCAACCTCTACTCGATTATCCGTCGATGTTTTGATGCGTCCAAAAGTGGCGATGAATATCCTTGAAGAACGGATGGATTTAGGATAAAATTATAGGCCTTAAAACATGTATTGAGGGTCATGTTAGGGTATACATTGACGATTGATAAAGGAAATGATGAAACAAATGAGCAAAGAATGAATTTTTAAGGAAAAATTCAATCAGAAACCAAAAGTAGAAGAAATCCTACCTTGATTCGATTGCCCGTCATTGATGACGCATCCACTATGCTCCTACTTCGATCCACTAAGATTCCGTCAAATAAATCTCCTTGATTCAATGAATAATGGTCGAATAATGGTTGAGAGAGAGGGATAGAGGATCAGGGGTTGACCCTAATCCTAATTCCTTAAGTTTTTATTTACAGAAAAACACCAGAAAGCCCGCCAATGGTCGTGGAATCTGAAACCTTTACAACCTCTCATTTTATACCGTTCCTAGGTAAAACACCCCATTATGAACTCAATGATAGTCTCATATTTTCAATCTGTTACCCCGATAAAAAATTATTTGATTATACATCATGGGTAAAATTATTAAGTTTAATTATTTTATTTACATTTTTTCCCATGGGTGGATGTTTTCCAAAGAAGTCCCATGCTGACAAAGGTTATTCCCACCTAGGGTAAACGACACATTCCAGACTCAACCGTGCCCTTATATATCTGATCTAGGATACTATTTATGATTTATACTATTTCCTTTGCATTCATAGTATAAAACATAACTAATATTTTTATAAAATTTATTTCGGGCACACCAGGCCTTGAAATTACATGCTGTCTCAACGTCTTGATATGGAACTACTACAAATATGGCCTTTATCAATGCTAGAAAAGTGCATTAACAATGCTAGAAAAAGTGTTGTTAATCAAGGTGAAGATAGGAGGTCCCTTTTATCAGTGCTAAAAAAAGCGCTGATAAAAGGGGACTTTTATCAGTGCTAAAAAAAGCGATGATAAAAGTCAATTTAAAAAAAAATTAAAAAGAATATATAATGCTGGGGGGGGGGAGATTTTAATAGCGCTTGACCCCCCCTTTATCAACACTAGGTGGACCCCCTCCCACTCTCTCACACACTGCCCTTGCTCGTGCATCCCCCACATGCCCGCGCGCCCCTCCCTACTTCCACCCGAACTCGAACTCAAGACCTCACCCCTTGCGCACATACACTTTTACCACTAAGCTTTTTAGTTTTTTCTCTATTTAATGATATATATATTTATATATATATAGTTATATTTATTCCTATATTAATATAGATTCATATTAATATAAATATATTTAATTATATTAATACATATATATTTATTCATATATTAATATATATATTTATTCGTATATTAATATATATTTATATATATATATATAGTTATATTTATTCATATATTAATATAGATTCATATGAATATAAATATATTTAGTTATATTAATACATATATATTTATTCATATATATATATATATATTCGTATATTAATATATATATATATATAGTTATATTTATTCATATATTAATATAGATTCATATTAATAAAAATATATTTAGTTATATTAATACATATATATTTATTCATATATTAGTATATATATATTTATTCGTATATTAATTTATATTTATATTCATTTATATATATATTTTTAGTTATAATTTTTTATCCGTATATTTATTTGTATATTAATATATATTTATAAGATCAGTTTTAAATACATTTATAAAATATGTTTTTTATGTGTGTTTATAAATAAATAAATAAATAAATACATACATATATACAACACACACACACACACATATTTACAAATAAATACATATATATGCATATTTAAAAATCCATAGAATGTTAAAACGACCATAACTTCTAATCCAGAAGTCCATTTCAATTCCACAAACAGTAAAATCAAATAAAATGAAACAATATTTGATATTATATGTGGTATAGGCCTATAGAACATCCATATTAGAAGTTATACCTGTTTGAATGTTAAAAAATCAGGGTATCCCGACTAAAAACTCAGTTTTAGAGTCATTTTGGGACTTTTTGGGCCTCTAAAAATGTAATAAATGATTACCTTGGGTCGCTACCATGTAGAGATCATTTCAAGTTTTGATTTGATATGCTGTAGAGCTCAAACGGACACCCGTATCAAAAGTTATGGCCGTTTGAAGTTTGAGTTACATTTTTAACTTATTTTAGATCTTTTATTAATATTTTTTTTGATTTTTTGTGTCTTTAAATTGTTATTAAATGATTATTAATCGATGATAATTAGAAAATTATTAATTAATAATATTTTTTAAAATATTTTAAACAAGTTTCACTAAATTTCTTATATATTAAATGTAATAGTCTATTTATACATATCTAAAACATATTTAAAAAATATATATTATATTTATATCAATATAAATATACTTATATAACAATATATTATTTTTCATAATTTTTTTGAAATATAAACTTTATTAGTTCTAAGAAAAAGTGCTGATAAAGCCTCCCCTTTATCAGTGCTACTAAAAAAAAGCGCTGATAAAGGGTGGCGCTGCGGAAACCCAGTTTCGTGGTAGTGTGAGAATATATATAGAAATATTTTAAAGTATTACAAGAAAAAAATGGATCTATTAATTAATTATCTGTGATCACTGATCATTCTTGTTGAGTCTAGAAGACCCTTCTTGAGCTACTTATTCTTTAGATCATTTATCTTGGAGATCCTTCTTTTTCTGTCAGCTGTATCTTACAGTTGTGAGATGAAAACTATTTTTTTTTATTTATTATCTTCTATTATAAAGGTTCTTAATAAAATAAACTTTGAAGGATATTGTTTATTAATCCTTTTTAGATCCTAGTCAAGAGATCCTATGATTGTAACAAGTGCCGACTACTTAAAATTAGTCATGAAATCCTTGAAGAAAGTACTAGAAGTCCCTAAAAAAGGTCTATTAGAGTGAAAATCATCACACTCATGGAGAAGAGTGGTGGTGGAGTGGGTTGTGGAACTTATATTCCCCAAACCACTATAAATCTATCTATGTATGTTTCTATTCTGTATACTTTTATTCCAGATATATTCTTCATTAAATAATAAAAAAAAGTTGGTCATAAACAAGAGAGGGTGGATTTTCTAAGTGAATAAAAATTTAAAGGACTCAATTCACCATCCTCTTGAGTCTTAATACAATCAGTATTTGATAATAGTTTTTGGTAACTCAATTTTCATTCATTGAGATATTATCATTCAATTGATATTATTTTATATAATTTGGGTACATTCTGCACATTAATTTTATTATTTGGTACCTTCTCATTGCTTATATTTTTCCACATAAACCCCGTTTTAGATGATTCATACTTCATAGAGTATGTTTCTCATAAGGGATATTGATAACTCCAGTATCCTTGAGTTATATTGTTTCGACATGAAATTCCTCCTTCCATACTTGGTTTCTCCCACCATAATATTTTTTATATGGTATTTTATAATATTCTTTAGGAAAATCAAATTTTAATACAAATGAATTTTTTATTACTCTTCTTACAATGTGAATTTTAAATAAAGGTATTTTGAAAATAATGAAAAGGATTTTTTCCTTTCAATTTCAATTGTTTTTTCTTCCTCTCCTAATCTCTACAAGATAAAATTTATGTATTTTTGAGGCTTTATTATTGGAGATTATTTTTAAAAGTAATAGTTTTCAAAATCTTTTATGCCAACTTTTCAAAAGTTACCTTTGAAATCAACATGTAAATTTATATTTTACACCAATGTTAAAAATGTTTTCTGAAATACTTTTTTTAAGTTCTCATTTACACTTCCCTTTTTATTTTAAAAAGGATTTACCCTAAAAGGTTAAAATTTTAGGATTTATCTTCTAATATATATGTTATCATTTTGGGGGTTTAACTCGTAGTATCAAACAATTTGATTCTTTTGATACCGTGTGAAGCATTCTTTTGAGTGGATGTTTTTCATTTATGTCAGCACCCTTCTACGTTTACTTGTTACATTAGGTAATGTTATTTTAAAATCATCTAATTTTTTTTCTCTATATAGATTATGATCATATTATTCTAGTATTTACTTATTTCTATACTCAATTATCTATATGGTGTGAAAATCATATTTTACATAATTCAGGTTGGATGATGTTCACCTAAAAAGTATGTTATTCCATTAACATGGGAAAATGTATTAGAATTATGTATATTGTTATTCCAATATGGATGATTATTGGCAAGTTGAATATGTATTATTTAACCATACAACTTCTTTTATATGGGTTATGATCTTTTTATCCCTTTTATTGAAATGGGTAAAAGTATTAAAATTCATTATATTTTTATTTCAATACGGACGATTATTGAAAAGCTGACTATGTATTGTCTAATCATCCACATTATTTATCTAGATAGTAAATGACCATGTTATACCTTTTATTGACATGGGGAAAAGTATTTACATTCTTTATGATTATTTATTTCTAATTTATGTTGATTATGTATTAAAATTCTATATCTTTCGTTATACGAATATCCATGTTTTTATTCAGCAAGTGGTTCATTATGGAATGGTATGAAAAGTCTTGTTGACTCTTTTTATGAGCGTGTTGGACTCAATTAGGTGATTTGTGGGGCCCAAAATTATATATCACCTTGATACATCAACATGTCTCATGAGAAAAAATAGGTTGGATTTTGGTGTATGCCACTTCTCATGATGGGATAGTGTCTTAGAATAAGGACTTGACAATAGTATTTTGATGTATGACATTATTCATTCCATTAGTATGAGATCATTATTATTTATATCCATGTGTTCATTTATTGTCATGGGTATAGGATGTTCTCAGTTTCAAGTTGATTATGAATTCATGTTGTTTACCTATTCATGCCATAATATTTATGTCATACTTATTCTAGGATTTCTTTAGTTTTATGTTTTCCTTTACTAAGCATTGTACCTCATCCCTTTTTATATTTCCATTTCCCTAGGTTATAAAGAAAGTAACGCACATGACATTTTTATAAGGATAGAATGTGTGGAATAATTTATAGAAGATGTTAAAGAATCATTATGGATCAAGTAAATTCATATATAGTGGAAAATATCTACTTGATACAAAGAATAATGTAGAATAATCATTGTTAAAGACATTAAAAATATTTGTAAATATTATCAAAACTCTATTCGTTAAAATTTTGTATGATGAATTCATTAAGAACTTATCTATTTGGTGACTATTTCTATGTCTGATGAACTTTGTAAGAAATATTATATCCGATGATCACAAAAAAGTCTGTTCAATGATCTTTAGAGCTTTCCTCCTCTAATGGACTTGTAAAGGATTGTCAGTTAGACTTTGTACTCTTCTCTCTGTTGGGTTATTTTCACTTGCATCCTTTGACCAATGGACTCACATATGGTCATCCAGATGAATATATTTGATGTGTTGGAATTTCTCCATCTAACCTATCCTATATTCACTCAAACTTCATACAGGGAATGGTTTACAACACTCCTTATAATACATCTTCATAGAATCATCCATTTGATCACATCATTTTTCTTTATTTTATGCTCATTCATCTGATGGATCTTTTACCAATCAACTTGACTTTCTAAATTCATTCTAATGGATTCATGACCATTCTATCTTCTCTATTCAATGCAACATTATTAACTCATCACCCTTATCTTTATAATTATTATATTTCTCTACCTATTCCACTTTGAAAAAGATCTTGCATCTTCAAAGGTCATTTGTGTTATGCTCATCCATCTGATGGATCTTTTACCAATCAACTTGACTTTCTAAATTCATTCTAATGGATTCATGACCATTATATCTTCTTTATTCAATGAAACATGATTAACTCATCACCCTTATCTTTATAATTATTATATTTCTCTACCCGTGCCACTTTGAAAAATATCTTGCATCTTCAAAGGTCATTTGTTTGATGGAAATTATAATTATATTTTGGTTGGAACTCCATTTAAGTCCGTCTGATGGAAATCCAGTGATTTGGTAGACTCAATTGGATATTTTTTCAAAACTTCAATATAATTAGTAGACAACATTAATCTTCATCCTGTGTAAATTTATAGATGTTATTCAGGTAAAATTTATACAATTATTTCTAATCAACATTGCATATTTCTATCCAATAAACTAATTAACATACATTTTTTTAAAGGGAAAACTTATCAGTTATACAAATGTAGTCTGATAGATCTTTTTCTGATGGACTCAAACCGATATCCTTTATACAATACCATCCTCTATGAATTCACAACTTCAAACTTTTTATATCTTACTAATAAAATTTTTTACTTAAAAACCCATACAAATTTATTATTTGAAAACTTCCATTTTTTGGAAAATTCATGTAGAGACCCATATCTTGACGTACGTTGACATTACATTACATTTGCGGAATACTTAGTAAAAAACAAAAACACACACACAAGGACCGTAATAATTTAGTGTCTTTGGAAACTCGGAATATAATCTTCTAATCGTGGTGAAAGATCTTCAACATCTCCCATAAAGATCTTCCTTTTTTTTATACCTAAAACCTTTCTTTATATCCTAGGGAAATAAATCATACAAAAGGGTGAGCTCAAATGCTCAGTAAGGGTAAACAAAAGAAATATCAATCACATCATATACATAAGAACATAACTTTTTGAAATCTTAACCTGAAAAAGAGATCATAATATCATAACATGGGATAAATCATAGAAGTGAAATGTAATCCCAATAATCATAACTTAAAACATGAAACTTTGTGGCATACACACATAATCATAGAGAATCATTTCTTGTTAGTCAAGACTCATGGCCAAGACTATCTTAGTGGACAAAGTCCCTTTCTGAACCGAGTCACCCTCGTTTCAGTCCTGTTTCACTGAACCGTTATAACCTACCGTTCCAGCCATGTCTATCTCATGAGATATAAAATCATTAACCAATGCATTGGAGGGAGATATATGTCCCACCCATCTCATAATGATACCATTCTTATGTGTGCCACAAAATCATAAACCATACATCATAGAATAACCCATGTAATAAAAATGGGATTCTTAAACATCGTGACATCATAAAACAATTCATATACGATAAAGGAATTCATAAAAATAATTCCATCACAACATAATCAAATCAATGTAAAAAAATAGGGATAGAAATAGAACCCTTTAGCATCTTAGATGGAAAATAATTTTGATAAAACACTTGAACTCCATTCTTGAGGAAAATATCCTTTCTACTTCAAAAACATTTTTTCCTTTCTTAACATGTCATACAACTTTAAAATAAAAGAAGTTGATTAAAAATAAACTTGAAAACTTGTAAAGGAAGCTTCTTGGAAATAATGTTTTAAAAATCCATTCATGCCGTATAAGTTAAAAAAATACATTCTTCTCGTACTTTTGTCGGAAAAGTCAAAAAAGTACCTCGTACGAAAAACGACAAAAATTCCTTTCATATCTTTTACTAAAAACTCACCGAAGGGTAAAATTGGATTTAAACAATTGTAGGTGGATGGAAATAATATTACATATTGATGAAACATGGATTTGGATGATAAAATACACCCCAGTAAATACTTACGAATAAACAATCTCAGATAAAAATGAGATTGTAATATTTCCCTTACCTTAGGTCCGACTTGCTTTGTAAGTGTCCGAACCTCCTGTATAATGATTTAAATAATTTTATTGACTTATTCCATAATCATACTTATTTTTATGATATCATATATGGTTCACTTATGACTTTATATTACCCGTTCTTTTGTAAATTCCATGTTAAAGAAGCGTTTTGGGTAAAATCATTTGATTTATCGTAGGTGTTTGGACTTGTTGTTTTTGACATTATTATTACTTATATCATGATTTACTTACTTCCAGAATATAAAACATGATTTATATATCATATATATTCAGTATATATATATAATAGATAGATAAATGAAATGAAACACACCGTTCATGGAGACGGTAGTCCGTACGTACGCATGAACATTGTTTTCCTTTCCTTATTGTCTTGAATGGAAGTAAGTAGATGAAATACATATATACATAAATACAGTAGCTTTATAATGTCATATATTTCATTATTATTGCTTATATATACTTTATAATCATTCTTAAATGGTTAACATGGAGAATGAATCTCATCGCGTCGTGGAGACGGTAGTCCGTACGTACGCACGAGCGATGATATCGTTCTCATGATCGTGAACTTGTGTTGAAGTGTATGTATACTATTTCAGTATCAATATCACTTTATAATAATCATATATAGTTACTAATTACACCATTATACCCATCCAATTAAGGTGGTGGCAGAAAATAGATTACACCACGGCGTGGAGACGGTATTCCGTACGTACGCACGCACGGTGATTTCCTTTTTCCGTAGGATGGATAGAAGGTTAGTTAAAGTTGTTTCATATTTATAATAACATATCAGTATATAATAAATACTGATATTATTACTTTATCATGAAACAACTAAAGAAGAATAAGTTGAAGAAGAAAGAAATTGAAAAAGATCGGTAATGAATATTACCTCTTTTTGACGCGCCTTCACTTAACCTCCACTTAAAGAACTAAGGATGGTCTTTGAAGAAGACAAGGACCTCTTGGATGATACTAGAGAAGTGGAGAAGAGATTTTGGCAGGGGTTGGCCGAGCTTGAATGCTCAAATTGGTGTGAGGAGGAGAGGGAGGAGGTGCCCTTTTATAAGGGAGGAGAGGGGTACCTTTGGAATAATTAAAAATATTATTTTATTATAAAGTCATGTTCGGTTTTAAAAAGCTCCAAATTGATATATTTCAAAGCTAAGGTGGGTATGGGTCGAAATCCTCTCATCCAATAGAATTTATACAAGTTTAGGTTCCTATTTTAACCTTATCATTTAGATTTAACATTAAGTTAAATAATTGTACTTTTACCGTGTCTTCTTGTGTTCTTACACTATAAGGTTAATAAACTTTCTATAAGAAGCCAAACGAACCCCAAGTTGTTTATTATTAATATATATAACCTTATCTAAGTCATTTGGCCTAACCTTAGATTTTTAGGAATAAAATAACAATTAATAATATAATATTTGATTTAAAAACTATTTTATGTCAATTTTGACACTATTTAGTAATTGATTTTTGTGAAAATCATAACAGAATGATAAGTTCTAAAAACGTTAACTAAATCAATACTAACATGTCATATTAACCTATAAAATTAGTGTAATTCATAAAAACTCTCAAATTATATTTATTTGGGTATTTATAACATCAATTATGTCAATATTTCATTAATAAGATAATTACTGCATCATCGTTGTGTCATATATAAATTAAATTATTTAATGTCTAAAAATTACAAATAAAATACCATTATGTAGGAAATCTTGTTATCTTTATAATGAATATTTATAGTCGAATTTATCGTATGTATAACCCCATATTAAAAATGTTTTAGTAAATAAACTTTGATTTTACCTCTTTTAACCCTTCTTTAAATAAATTAATAATAAATGTCCTAATCTAATAAAAGTGGTCCTAAATGGTCATATTTTATTCCTATGTTTGTTTTTGGTCGAATTACACTTGTCCAATAGAATTAGGACATGTGTTAGGGTAATAATAATATCATTTCTACCCTTAATTACCCTATTTACTTTTTACCGTGGTAAAAAAAAGTAAAAAGTTACTATTCACCAAAAATTATTTTCATCTCATTGAACCACATTTTAGTCCTTGATATTAACCGTGTCTCTCGGATTTTCGAAATTCCACTCACAGAAGCGGTAAAATTAAGTTTTATGAAAAATTCAGTTTTTTAACTACCACTTAGTGGTTTCACTATTCATCAAAAATTGAAAGTTTTCAGAAAAATACCAAAATTTTACCCTAGGCTAATTTCGATATTCCGAATCCAAAAATGAATTCCATTTTGAAAAATAAAATTTACAAAATTTCAAAAAGTGGTTATTACTATTCATAACGGCTAGTTTTAAAAATATTTTAATAGCATATTGTTGTTTAGTGAAACTCGTTATTGCATACTACACACGCTATCGAGGAAGGTCGCGATTGCGTGTAATGCAAGGAAAGTCAAGGATGCGTGTTGTGCAAGCTCCCTTTTGGTGTAGCATACAACACAAGACATTAGTGAAATTAAAAAGAATATTTTTCATAAAATTTCGGGGTGTTACATTCTACCCCCCTTAAAATGAATTTCGCCCTCAAAATTCGCCGGGGTTATAAATGGTTTACTTTTCGAAAGTTTCTTTAATAGAAACCCACATCGTAAAAAGGAATACCAAAACCAATCTTTAAAAGCAAAAGTATGAAACGTAACGGTTACCCAAATAAACTAATCACTGGGTTTCCACATAGGTGAAAATATGGATATGGAAGAGAAATCTAACCATCATGTTCTGATGGAGAGTGGTAGAGAACATGGCTATAGAAAAGCTAGCAATCACAATGCCATAAATTTATGACGATCTAAGGTACCATCTGATTCATCAGATATAAGAGCACTAAGACAACATTTTTTGTTTTCAAGATCATTTCCCTAAAGTTGATGAAATTGGAATTAGAAGAAATACTTTCGTGATTTTGGTATAGTCTCACCGTTTGTCGTTCTTTGGACAATTTCCACTTCATCTTTTAAAGAAATGAAGTTGAATTTGTCATTCGTGATGTGTTAGCAGATCATGTGATAGAATGATGGGTCATTCCATCTCTTTCAAACAAAAGGTTAGCAAACGTTATAAGTCCATCTTATGGTTAATCGTATATGGTTCCAAAAATGAACTTATACTTCATATATCATACCGCTTAATAAAATAAAACTACTTTATACTAACCAGGGACTTCCTGTAGGCCAGTGGTAGGCGATAAAGGCCAGTTGCACTTCGGTTGTGGGTTGGATTCCCATAGCCTTGTCCGACGCGATGGGCTGTCACCCATCCTGCAGGTTGTCCTTTTTCTAAAACTACATTACTATAACATCCCATCAATAATATCAAAAAAAAGTTCTATCCTTAAACAATACTAACTTATGTCCAACATAATCCATTCCAATCTTTAGGCTTATCTAAAATACTTTGGTCCACTCTCATAGCATAGTGAAAACGATTACCAGAGATTTAATACCATCGTTGATCCCTATATATCATAAGATATGTTTTGTTGGTCACATTCCAAAAATTCAAAGTCCTTAATCATGTATTCTCTTGAATACCCATTGAACCTTAGTGAAAACATGAATGCAGTTAAAAGTTAACACCTTCCACATACCAAAATCCTCAAAATTCTATATACTCAAACCATGATATCACATAGTCCTTATATCAATCATGAGCTCATGAATACTGTTAAACATTTCATTTTCTCGTTTCCCTTCATTATGCGCATATCATCTTATTAAAAATATCTCAATCACTTTGAATACCACATTAGACCAATACCTAAATATTCCAATACTCCATGATACAACATTATTTTGGAATCCCATTACATAAACACTCAATCATTCCACCACATCGTTGTCATATTCAACATCACCAATGGTGATCGCATGTGACTTCCCTTTGTCCTTTGCCTTAAGTGGTTGCTCATGTCGATCATCACTAACCCTTGGATTAGGGAATTTATTGGCATAATGTCCCATCTCATTGCACTTGAAACATTGAAGTGTTGGTGGTGCGTTCTCTGCAGTGTTTGCTTTGTTTACATCATTAGAAACCCTTTTTTCATTACTTCGACACTCAGCTGCTCGATGACCTTCTTTTCCACACTTAAAACATTTTCTTATCCCTTTAATACAATCTCCACCATGCTTCTTTCCACACTTTGAGCATAAAGAAACATTCATTTTCTTTTCACCATTATTCTGAGATTTCTCCTTGAACTCCATCTTTTGTTTCTTTTCAAAACCATGAGATGGATATGTAACACCAACTTCCATTTCTACCTTCATAGCACAACACATAGTTTCTTCATAGCTACTGAGGTCTCGTATAGCTAATGCCCTTCGAAGACTTGGTTTTAAGCCACTGAAAAATTGATCAACTTTACTTTTAGGTTGGATGATAATTTCAGATGCATACCTTGCAAGTCTTGTAAAATTCGCTTCGTATATACCAACAGATTCATCATCCTTCTACTTCAGCTCAAGAAACTCCTTTTCCATCTTCGTTCGAAGAATACGAGGGAAGTAATTACTGAAAAACAAGTTCTTGAACTTGTCCCATTCCATGGAATCAATTTCATCTCTTTGCCTCGTATTCTTGATAAGATTCCACCATTGATCAGCTTCACCTTTCAAACGATATACTGCTAAGATGACTTTATCATGTTCAGAACATTGAAGAACTGAAAATATCTTTTCAGTAGTACTGATCCATTGTTCAGCAACAAGTGGATCAGAAGACCCACTAAAAGAAGGTGGACGTTGCCTCATGAAGGACTCAATAGAATATTGTTCCCTTCTCTGCTCATTTGGAAGCCCAGAATGATTCATAGCTTGTGTAAGTATAACAATAAGATTTTTCACTCCATCTACCATAACATTTGTTTGTTCAGGAGGGCAATCATTGCATTGTCCATTTCATTGATCAACACGGTTCCTTCGGGTTCCAGCCATCATCTAAAACCCAAAAAGAATAGTGTGAGAAGAAAAAATCATGCTAGGGAAAACAACATAATAAAGGGGGAGTACCTTCAATGTCTAACATCTTAGGTTAAATTCTATGATCGTTATCGTAGTTCTAGGACTGTATCCTATACGTATACTTATCCTTAGGGACATACCTAGACATACCTTAGAAATATCTCTAGGGATCTCACTAACGTTTTCGCATCCTAGTTTCCAAAGGTTGACAAAACATTTCCTCTGATACCAACTGTAGAGACCCGTATCTTGACGTACGTTGACATTACATTACATTTGCGGAATACTTAGTACAAAATAAAAACACACACACAAGGACTGTAATAGTTTAGTGTCTTTGGAAACTCGGAATATAATCTTCTAATCGTGGTGAAAAATCTTCAACATCTCCCATAAAGATCTTCTTTTTTTACCTAAAACCTTTCTTTATATCCTGGGGAAATAAAACACACAAAAGGGTGAGCTCAAATGCTCAGTAAGGGTAAACAAAAGAAATATCAATCACATCATATACATAAGAACATAAATTTTTGAAATCTTAACCTGCAAAAGAGATCATAATATCATAACATGGGATAAATCATAGAAGTGAAATGTAATCCCAATAATCATAACTTAAAACATGAAACTTTGTGGCATACACACATAATCATAGAGAATCATTTCTTGTTAGTCAAGACTCATTGCCAAGACTATCTTAGTGGACAAAGTCCCTTTCTGAACCGAGTCACCCTCATTTCAGTCCTGTTTCAATGAACCGGTATAACCTACCGTTCCAGCCATGTCTATATCATGAGATATAAAATCATTACCCACTGCATTAGAGGGAGATATAGGTCCCACCCATCTCATAATGATACCATTCTTATGTGTGCCACAAAATCATAAACCATACATCATAGAATAACCCATGTAATAAAAATGGGATTCTTAAACATCGTGACATCATAAAACAATTCATATACGATAAAGGAATTCATAAAAATAATTCCATCACAACATAATCAAATCAATGTAAAAAAATAGGGATAGAAATAGAACCCTTTATTATCTTAGATGGAAAATAATTTTGATAAAACACTTGAACTCCATTCTTGAGGAAAATATCCTTTCTACTTCAAACAAATTTTTTCCTTTCTTAACATGTCATAAAAATTTAAACTAAAATAAGTTGATTAAAAATAAAATTAAAAACTTGTAAAGGAAGCTTTTTGGAAATAATGTTTTAAAAATCCATTCATGCCGTATAAGTTAAAAAAAATACATTCTTCTCGTACTTTTGTCGGAAAAGTCAAAAAAGTACCTCGTACGAAAAACGACAAAAGATTCCTTTCATATATTTTACTAAAAACTCACCGAAGGGTAAAATTGGATTTAAAAAATTATAGGTGGATGGAAATACTATTACATATTGATGAAACATGGATGTGGATGATAAAATACACCCCAGTAAATACTTACGAATAAACAATCTCAGATAAAAATGAGATTGTGATATTTCCCTTACCTTAGGTCCGACTTGCTTTATAAGTGTCCGAACCTCCGGTATAATGATTTAAATAATGTTATTGACTTATTCCACAATCATACTTATTTTTATGATATCATATATGGTTCACTTATGACTTTATATTACCCGTTCTTTTGTAAATTCCATGTTAAAGAAGTGTTTTGGGTAAAATCGTTTCATTTATCGTAGGTGTTTGGACTTATTGTTCTTGACATTATTATTACTTATATCACGATTTACTTACTTCAATAATATAAAACATGATTTATATATCATATATATTCAGTATATATATATAATAGATAGATAAATGAAATGAAACACACCGTTCATGGAGACGGTAGTCCGTACGTACGCATGAACGTTGTTTTCCTTTCCTTATTGTCTTGAATGGAAGTAAGTAGATGAAATACATATATACATAAATCCAGTAGCTTTATAATGTCATATATTTCATTATTATTGCTTATATATACTTTATAATCATTCTTAAATGGTTAACATGGAGAATGAATCTCATCGCGTCGTGGAGACGGTAGTCCGTACGTACGCACGAGCGATGATATCGTTCTCATGATCGTGAACTTGTGTTGAAGTGTATGTATACTATTTCAGTATCAATATAACTTTATAATAATCATATATAGTTTCTCATTACACCATTATACCCATCCAATTAAGGTGGTGGCAGAAAATAGATTACACCACGGCGTGGAGACGGTATTCTGTACGTACGCATGCGCGGTGATTTCCTTTTTCCGTAGGATGGATAGAAGGTTAATTAGAGTTGTTTCATATTTATAATAACATATCAGTATATAGGAAATACTGATATTATTACTTTATCACGAAACAACTAAATAAGAAGAAGTTGAAGAAGAAAGAAATTGAAAAAGATCGGTAATGGATATTACATCTTTTTGACGCGCCTTCACTTAACATCCACTTAAAGAACTAAGGATGGTCTTTGAAGAAGACCAGGACCTCTAGGATGATACTAGGGAAGTGGAGAAGAGATTTTGGCAGGGGTTGGCCGAGCTTGAATGCTCAAATTGGTGTGAGGAGGAGAGGGAGGAGGTTCCCTTTTATAAGGGAGGAGAGGGGTACCTTTGGAATAACAAAAAATATTATTTTATTATAAAGTCAAGTTCGGTTTTAAAATAGCTCCAAATTGATATATTTATAAGCTAAGGTGGGGATGGGTCTAAATCCTCTCATCCAATAGAATTTATGCAAGTTTAGGTTCCTATTTTAACCTTATCATTTAGATTTAACATTAAGTTAAATAATTGTACTTTTACCGTGTCTTCTTGTGTTCTTACAATATAAGGTTAATAAACTTACTATAAGAATCCAAACAAACCCCAAGTTGTTTATTATTAATATATATAACCTTATCTAAGCCAAGTTTCCGAACCTTAGATTTTTAGGAATAAAATAACAATTAATAATATAATATTTTTTTTAAAAACTATTTTATGTCAATTTTGACACTATTTAGTAATTGATTTTTGTGAAAATCATAACAGAATGATAAGTTCGAAAAAAGTTAATTAAATCAATATTAACATGTCATATAAACCTATAAAATTAGTGTAATTCATAAAAAGTCTCAAATTATATTTATTTGGGTATTTATAACATCAATTATGTCAATATTTCATTAATAAGATAATTACTGGATCATCGTTGTGTCATAAATAAATTAAATTATTTAATGTCTAAAAATTACAAATAAAGTACAATTATGTAGGAAATATTTTTATCTTTCTAATTAATATTTATAGTCTAATTTATATTATGTATATCCCCATATTAAAAATGTTTTAGTAAATAAACTTTGATTTTACCTCTTTTAACCCTTCTTTAAATAAACTAATAATAAATGTCCTAATCTAATCCAAGTGGGCCTAAATGGTCATATTTTATTCTTATGTTTGTTTTTGGTCGAATTACACTTGTCGAATAGAATTAGGACATGTGTTAGGGTAATAATAATATCATTTCTACCCTTAATTACCCTATTTACTTTTTACCATGGTAAAAAAAAGTAAAAAGTTACTATTCACCAAAAATTATTTTCATCTCATTGAACCACATTTTAGTCCTTGATTTTAACCGTGTCTCTCGGATTTTCGAAATTCCACTCACAGAAGCGGTAAAATTAAGTTTTATGAAAAATTCATTTTTTTAACTACCACTTAGTGGTTTCACTATTCATCAAAAATTGAAAGTTTTCAGAAAAATACCAAAATTTTACCCTAGGCTAATTTCGATATTACGAATCCAAAAATGAATTCCATTTTGAAAAATAAAATTTAAAAAATTTCAAAAAGTGGTTATTACTATTCATAACGGTTAGTTTTAATAATATTTTAATAGCATATTGTTGTTTAGTGAAACTCATTGTTGCATACTACACACGCTATCGAGGAAGGTCGAGATTGCATGTAATGCAAGGCAAGTCAAGGATGCGTGTTGTGCAAGCTCCCTTTTGGTGTAGCATACAACACAAGACATTAGTGAAATTAAAAAGAATATTTTTCATAAAATTTCGGGGTGTTACAATTCATATACCTATGTCTAGTAGACTCAAACCATTGGCCTTCATACATGTCTATCTGATCACTGTTGAAACTTCAACTTTGTAAATTCTGTATGTCTGAATAAATTTATCTTGAACTTTGTATAGACACAACTTTAAATTTATAGATCAAACTTTAAATTCTTCTCATTTGTAAAATTTCATACGAACTTAGCTAGAATCACGAGTATCTTTATGATGTTAGGAACTTGAGGATTTGTGTAGCATCGTATGACTTGACATTGACAGTTTTTTATATAGTTAAGGAAAATTTATTATCTCAATAAGGAAACTTTATTAAAATTTCTTTAGCAACTTATTTTCTCATAAAATACAAAAAAAAATTTGGAAACAAATACAATATTCATTACAAAAACAACCCCAAATATTTTCATTCTTCCATTTGGAATTTTTGAAAAAAGTTCTCAACAAATAATTTTTTTAACTTTCATAAAACCATTACTTTTCTCATAGAGAATCTCCTAACACCACACTTCCAAATTAAGAATTTTGTTGGAAGGAATTTCATCCCTCAATGAAAAGAAATTTTGTATCCACGATATTGATAAAATCCCCCTCAATATTTTACTCCCACTTTTTATGATAACACTAACTTTAAATTCACATAATATAGAGTTGAAATTATTCTTAAAAATTTGTAATTATTCTCCCCCTTTGATAATATTATACAAAGAAATGTGGGGTAAATTTACTTAAGAACTTTATAAATTCATTGGTAGAGGTTAAACAAGTAGTTGTATCCTCTGTTCCACAAATGTTTCCCCTAGCATAGATTTGGTGAAAACATCAAAAATTTTATGTTTTGTTAAAATATACTCAAACATAACATCTCCACCAACAACTTTCTCCTTAATGAAATGATATTTCATATCAATGTGATTTTATCTAGAATGTTGTATAATATTTTTAGAGTGGATAATATCACTTTGATTATCAAAAATAATCTTCAATGGTTTTGTAAAATTCACTCTCAAATATTCTAGTTGAACTTTCATCCACATCATTTTCATACAATCCTGAGTGGAAACAATATATTTTTCTTCTTTTGTACTAAAAGTAATAAAACTTTGTTTCTTACCATACCTGATCACACAACATTCTCCCTAAAATAAAGTTCCCCATGATTTTTATTTTATATTACTAAAATATCTAGCCTTATCAGTGGATTTAAACCCAATAAAAGTCATCTATTTAATTCTTCTATACATTAGTACATAATTTAATGTTTCTTTAAAATACCTGAGTATTCTATTAACTACCAACATGTGTGAATCCTTTGGATCACTCTGATATCTTACACACAATGTAACAATATATGCAATGTTTGGTCTTGAAGTAGTAAGGTAGAGTAAGCTTCCAATAAACTTTTATAAGTCTTTATGATTTTTACTTTTCCTAGATTCATAATTATTTATCTTTATAACAACAAATATAGGAGTAGTAAAATCCTTTTAATATACAATTACAAATTTTTATAACAACTACTTAGAATAACTTTTTATGAGAAAAATATGTATCTTCCTTTATATTGAACTTGTAAGGGAAAAATTATATTTAACTCTTAAAACATAGACATCACAAAGTTCTTCTTCATTTTCTCAAAAAATTATTCATAAATTTTATCCTCGTATCCTAAAAAATTTATTTCCTCAACATAAACAATGAAAATTAGGGTACCTATGCTCATCTCCTTTATATATAAGTTGCTATCAACTTTTACTTTAGAAAATTTCAACTACTTTAAGCAACTGTCAAGTTTTGAATACCAGTCATGGGGGTCTTATTTAAACCCATAAAAAGATTTATTTAGTTTACACACCATGGTTCTATCATTATCAAGTATAAACCCACTAGGTTTATCAATATAAAATTACTATTCAATATTTCAATTTAAGAAATCTAACTTAACATCCATATAATATAATTTTTTAGTTATTGAGAGAAAAAACTGCCAAGAATATTCTTATAGTTTTAAATCTCACTATAAGGGAAAAATTTCTTCAAATTAATCACCTTCCACCCATGAGTAACCTTTGAAAACTAGTCATACTTTATTTATTGAAATTTATACATGTTCATTGATCTTTTTTATGAACAACCATTTTGTCCCTATAACATTATTTCCTGCTAGTCAAGGAATAAAATACTAGGTTTCATTTTTCACAATTTGATTTAACTCTTTATTCATAAAATTTAACTACTCTTTATGTTTAACTGCCTCTGAAACTGACTGTGGTTGCACCAGTGAGACACATAAAGTCTGATTATCTAATCTTATTTTTTTTTATGTCTGAATTGGAGTTTTCTGATTTCAAATGTTTTTTTTTCAGATTCAACCTATATTTTTTTTAAATTTTATAACTTTAGTTATTTTATTTTGATCTTAATTTTCTTCTCCCTAGACTGATACAAGTTAACTTGTACAAGAATTGGATTGCAATCAACTTCCTTCTCATTTTATTCTTTGATATTCATAATTCTATCTTTTATAACATATTATTCGTTATCTTGGACAATTTTAGTTAACAAAGTCTATTTTTCAATAACTTTCACATCAATGGAATCATCCAAATATTATAGTCATTTATTTCAACACTTTTAACTTATTTAATTATCTGAATATCCTAGGAAAATTTGGTATTTTTTTCATAAAACTTTCTTAAATTTGGATTTTTAATCTTTAGTAAGAAAGGAATCCCAAAAACTATGAAGTATTTCATTATAGAAATTTTATTATACCATATCTTATAGGGAGTCATTTTTGATTATGGTTAAGGAAAAATTTTGTTTTTAACATGCACAACCATACTTATAGCTTCTCTCCATTAAAATTTAGAAAGTTTATATTCAGCGAGCATGTTTCTTCCCATTTAAACTACACTTTTATTTTTTTCCTTTCAACCACTCCATTTTGTTGAAGAGTGTAAGGATTTATCTACCGGTGTTTGATTCCATGTTTCCTTATATAAGATTCAAAAGTTTTACTTGTGTTCTTCTTTCCACTGTCTACTATTAGATTCAGTATATAAACACCCATCTCTTTTAAAACACTCTTTTTAAAACTTCTAAACAATTACAGAACCTTTGATTTATGTTTCATAAACATTATGTTGGCCATTCAAGTGAATTCATTAATAAAATTTGTAACACCCCAAGATTTCATAGTAAGTTATTTTCTTTAATGTAATTCAATAACTTGCACTACACGCAACACTGAGTTCGAGCACACCACGACTTACCAAACTAGCCATTCAAAAAATGGTTATGAATAGTATTAACTAAATTTTGAATTTTATATACTACATATAATTTTAACATCCATATTATTTGTTTCTTAGACATAATATAAGAACAAATTCAATTTTTCAAATAAAAGAAGTATTTTTTAGAAATTGAAATTTTACCACCTTTTAATGCAGAACACTTTTTAAATAAAATATTTGACACTTTTATATATTAAATTTGACAAAATAAACTTTTTCTTTATAAGTGAGACATAAAAAATTCAGTTTGGATAAATTTTCGGTGCTTTTCTGATAACTTTCATATTTTGATGAATAGTGAAAAATACTAAATTTTAATTGAAAACAACTTTTTTAATCAAAATAATTTATAGTGTTAAATTATAAATTTTAATGGTTTTGAAGTATAATTAGATTATATTTTTATAATTTAATAAAATTTTGGTCATTAGAAGTAATTTTACATTTAAATTGGACATAAACACGTATCAATATTTTGATAGTTTTTACTTCTCAAAAACCCGCTTTCTGGTTTTGACTAGAATATATTTTTTAAATTAATTAATACAATTTCTATGTTTGTAATTTGTTAAAATAGAAATCATTTTTGAATTCTGAATATCAAAATTATCTTTGGGAGAATTTTTGGTATTTTTCTAAAAACATTCAATTTTTGATGAATAGTGAAAAACACTACGTTATTGTTTAAAGCCGAATTTTTATTTAAATAATTATTTTTAATTTAAGTTTATTTTAAATTCAAAATATATACATAGTACCTATATTAGTGCAATATAATTCATTAAAGTAATTTTATAATAAGATTATATATATAAAATTTTATTGAACTTTTTACCGTCTTTTACTCACCTTCTAGGAACATTTGCAAATTTGCATAAAACATAATTTTACCGCTTCTGTGAATTGAATTTAAAAAATCCTAGAGAAATGGTTGAAATAATTAAGTAAAATTTGGTTCAATAGGATAAAAATATTTTTTTATGAATAGTAACTTTTGAATTTTATTTACCACACTTAAAAGTAAATAGGGTAATTAAAGGTAAACATGATATTATAATTAACCCAATACATTTCCTAATTCTATTTGATAAGTGTATTTCGACCAAAATAAACCTTATTAATAAAATATGATCCTTTTTATCCACTTTGATTAGATTAGGACATTTATTATTATTTTATTTAAAGAAGAGTTAAAAGTGTTAAATTCAATGTTTAATAACTAAACCATTTTTAATATAGGGTTATATATAAGATAAATTTGACTATAAATATTAATTAGAAAAATAAAAATATTTCCTACATCATGGTATTTTATTTATAATTTTTAGACATTAAATAATTAAATTTATTTATGACACAATGATGATGCAGTAATTACCTTATTAATGAAAGATTAAAATAATTGATATTATAGATATCAAAATAAATGTAAATTGAGAATTTTGATTCATTCCAAAAATTTTATAGGTTAATATGACATTTTAGGGTTGATTTAATGTATTTTTTTAGAATTAATCAAGTTTTTTATGACTTTCAAAAAAACCAAATACTAAATACTGTCAAAATTGACATAAATGAGTATTTAAAACAAATATTGTATTATTAAATGATATAATATTCCTAAAAATATAAGGTTTGTCCAAAGGACTTATATAATGATATATATGTCATTAATGAACCACTTGGGGTTTTATTGTAATTTTACAGTAAGTTTATTAACCATGTAATATAAAAATACAAGAAGACATAGTAAAAGTTAAACTATTTAACTGAGAATTAAATATAAAAGATAAGGTTAATATGGTGACCTAAACTTGTCTAAAACCTATTGGTTGAGATTATTTCTACCCATCATCACCTTATCCTAGAAATAAATCCATTTTGAGCCATTATATACTGAAAATTATTTTATAATAAAATAATATTTCAAGATTTTCCTAAATTGACCCTCACATCTCTTATAAAAGGGCACTTCCCCTTCTCTCAAAATCACACCTCCAAATACATTTGGATCGACCAAAACCTGATCAAATATACTCACAAATAACCTAAATTAAACCTATAGGCCTTAATTTGATCAGAAAGCCAACCTAATGATCCCTTTTGATCAAATCAAAAGGAATCACCCGAAAAAGAGGTAAAACTTTCATCACCTCTTTCAAAGTTCTTTTCTTCTTCAACTTCCTCTTTCATTGTTGTTTTCATACCAAAATAAAAAATACAATACCCTTTACATATTGTGATGTTATTATAAATATGGTACAACCATATTCATTATTCTATCCATCATATGAATGACAAAGTCACTATATGTGCAAACGTACGACTTACCGTCTCCATGTCATGGTGTAGTTTGTTATTCAACACTTCATTATTCAGATGGGTATAATAATTAGTATAACTAATTTAAATAATAAATATAACATGGTAATTATTATTTATATATAATATAAAATCAAATTACATACTATTTCACCACTAATATAATGATATTGTCGCTCGTGCATACGTACGACTTACCGTCTCCACGACGCGATGAGGTTTCATTCCCCATCGTAACCATTCAAGAATAATTTTCATTTTATGATTAAAAATAATTTTTAGGAACTTAATATAATTCTGTATATTAATCAAATACATCCTATCCATAACAAACATGACTTACATAACAAAACATATAAAGAAAAATGAATTAGTTAACACCCAAAACAATGATACTACTGAAAATATCATTAACAAAGAAGTATTTTAAGATCATATATGATATCATATTTATGTATTTGGTTCTTGAATAATTTAATAAAAATTATTTTACCATTATACATTAGGTTAACCTTCCCTCTACTAAGGAAAAGTACAAGGTAAGGGGTTTTCATCTCACTTTTTATTCTCGTGAGATTCATGCTATATTTGCCACTATTTTCTTTTGTGTGGTGTATGTACTGCCCATGATTGTATTATTTGTGTAATATAATTTAATTTATGGGTATTTACAACTTCATTTTATGACCCTTATTTCATGGGTTTTATGTTTCCTAAGTTCCCTAATCGGTAAAGGAATTTCTAATTTCAATTTCCTCTCATTTGGTTTTACGCAAACTTCATTGATTATTTTACTCCAAGATTATGTGTGAAATCACTATTTATTTATTTATTTTGTAATTTACACTTTCCTTTGTGTGGATATACTTTATATACACATAATAACTCCATTTATAAATTCTCAAGTCATCGATATAAACTTGATAAGAGTAATCTTAACTCAATTTCCATTCATTGAGTTAAACATCCAAGTCATTGGTGTTGTTTTTACAAGAATATGTGTGAATGTCATCAGATTGATTTACACTGAATATCCAATCATATTTAGTGTATTTATATTTTTCACACATAATTATGTCATTTATTTATCCTTAACCTAAGGATACGGTCTTTATAAGGGATTTTATCTCAATTTACATTCCATTGAGACTTCTTTGTTGTTATGTGCCAATTCACTTTTATATGGTGTGCATACTGTACTTTGACATAGTATATCATGAATACATTTACTCTCATGATATTATAAAGTTTTTATTACCTCAATTATTTTTATTCAAGCGTCTCTCATTTGGTTAGGAACTCTAACTAAAATATCATTTTAATTTTTTTAAAGATTTATTCTTCTAAATCTTTCTCATTAATGTACATGTTTTAAAAATGGTGTTAAGTATTTATTTATATGGAAATGAATGTTTTAAAATTATAATTACTTTTAATAGTTTCAAAGTGGTATGAGAAACTTTTATTCAAAAATCTATTTTTAACAGATTCTTGATAAATAGTGATACTTTTAAATGTTTTCAAGAAAAAAGTGATATTTCTCTCAAATAGTTATACTGATTATTTTCATCTATGTAAATGTCCTTCATTATTCTTGATTGTGGTTGATTTATTATAATACAATATTCCATATTGTATTGGATGAGTTATGTTTGACTATGGATGTGCTATTTTTATACCATTTATGGTTTGTGGTTAAAATATTAGCATTTTATATGCTAGTTTTAATACGAATGTTTGAATTATGTTTCAACCTTTTCATATAAGGAATACATTGGAATTAGTAAGTGAAGGGTGGATCCCGCTATAGCTCCTAGATGCATCGGTAGGTCACATAAAAGAAACTAGTGTCTTGGCACAAGGCCTTGACAAAATCTTATTTGTAGTCTTGGCACAAGGCCATGACTATGTGGTTATGATGTCCGACATTATGCATTCCATCATTATGAAATTAGCTATTGATATTACATGTGATTATTAGACTAGTATAATATCCATGTAAATAAGTAAATGGCATTATTCAATTTATCTTTTCCATGTTATGCTGATGTTTAAGTTTAAGAGGTTTGTGTTTTAGTCTTATACATTACCTTAAATGTTTATGCTTATTTATGATAGTTTCTGCTATATTGTTATCTATACTAAACATCTAAGCTCACCCCTTTATTATGTTTTATTTTTCCTAGGATGTGAAGAAGTATATTATGATTAACCTCCCAGGATATACCAAAGGATATGAGTGTGTTCAAAGGGGTCATAATGTTGTTTTTATTTATTTCATGATGTAATGTAAAACTTATGATTGTATCTAGTACTTCCAAGGATACTAAACTAATCAGTCATTCGAGACTTGATATCTTGTGATCATGCCAATGTTATGTAATAATGCAATGACTCTAGGTAACTAGGGTTAGGGTGTTACAGTTGGTATTAGAGGAAGTTGTTTACAAACCTTGAAAGCTAGATTTAGAAAAACTATGATTAGAAAAAACTACCCTAAGATAGACTCTGAGGATTAGTATAAAAGAACATCCAAAATTTTTGGTAATGTAAATATTATATGGGTTTTCCAAGAAATACATTCCTGTCTGGATACAAGTAGGTAGAGGCGGCTCTGGAACAGATATACCTAAGGGTAAAACTTGAAAACACCGCTTTGAGCTAGACTCGAATGAGAACTGGTGCATGACAACATGCCTTGCTGCACTCTTGGTTATGACACTCCTGGGGGATATGCTGAGGATAATTCACATTTTATTTACAAACTGATTTGAAGGATTTTAATATAAGATGAGAATGAATAACCTTGGTTAATCCTAAGGTGTTTTAGATTTAAAATAAGTTGTCATGATATTATCTAAATGATTTTATAACTATTGCTACTCACACTATGATATTTGGTTTTAGTTAATGGATGGATTCCAAGGAAGTCATAGTAACATTGAACATAATGTACAAGGTGGGAATGATGGTGGAAATGAGCAACTAAATGGAATGTTGATAGGTGTAAAATATATTTTGTTCATGAAAAATTTGGTTTCCAAAAATATGATCAACAATATATACATTAATCAACTCCCAAACTCAATAAAGAAGAGAAAATTGGATAATGATAAGAGCTCCAACAGTGGATACCGTAGAGAAAATAAAGCTCAATTTTCATCATGCTAGAAATGTGGAAGGAGACACCCAGTAAAGTGTCTAAATGGGACAAATAAATGTTTTATGTGTGGGAAAGAAGGACATAAAGTAAAGAATTTCTAAGGAAAAATGATCAGTACTATGGATTAAAATAAAAATGATCCTAAGAATCCATTTATATTCATTTTCTATAAATATAGGGTTCCTTGAAATTACCCTATTCAATGCCCTATTCTATAGGATAACCACTAGGTCAAGGAAGAACCTATGCAGAAATAAATGGATAGAGAAATGTTTAAAAGTATTAATGATTTTTGTTGATGGGATTAATTTGGAATACTTTTCTCTTTTATGTGTAACCCTGCAGTTTGTTATGTGAAAATTCTATTTGAGGAAGAATTATATTTTGTTTTGTGGATATAGTTATAAATAACCATTTGGGTTTATTTGATCCTTGAATTTGAGGAAATTACGGGTTATTATTTTTTGGGATGAAAATGTGAGGTACGAGATAACATTTGTGGTCAAATTATGTTATGGTTATTTTGAGTAATTTATCTCATTTTGGGAATGTTATAAAATATTATTTCTTTAAAAGGATAACACGCAGACCACGTGACAACCCATCGCGTCAGACAAAGCTATGGGAATCGAATCCACAACTAAAGTGAGATTGAGATTTATCACTTACCACTGGACTACGTGAAGTCCCTGGTTAGCGTGACTAATTATTTTTAGTTAAATGATTTTATTGATAAATAATAATTTGATTTGGGATCTTATATTTTATCAAATGGATATCCTTAGTATAGGAAAATGATTTGGTGATTAAGTGATAAATGTAATTTTAGAAGAAGTTTTCTCTATTGGGAAAACTATATGCCTAAGGAAAATAGAATACTATGAGATTTCATTTGAGGAGTAATGGTGGATTTTTTTATTTTGGAATAATCTATGTTTTTTATAGAGATTCATGTTATTAATGGAAATGATTAACCTATCATAGAGAATATTTGATTTGGTTAATTACACTTCTGTACGAGACTTTGAGAGTATTTGATGTTATTTGGAGATAAATGTAAAGATTTATAATGAAAGACTATGTGATTAAATTCTTATAAGTTTTGGGTTTCAATCTTATTTTGGATTATATTGAAGGATTTTAAGGACAATTGTTTATTGAATGGTCTTTATTGAACTTTGGGTATTGTTTGTTTAATTTTGGAAATTAAAATTAGTATTTCTTTCTATAAAGTATTATCCATTTTGGGGATCATCTGATCTTTTACTAACCATTTGGGTTTGGTTAATCTCTAAAGACAAGGGAAATATATAGTTCAACCTTTGTGGATTATGTGATTCTCTAGAAGTTGATTCTAACGCTTCAGGTGTGACTAAGTCATCTTGAATACTCATCATTTATAGAAAATATGAGTTAGTGGTAGAAATTTATTAAAGGATGAAACTATACTTAAAAATTAAGTATATATATTTATGTTCTTATTCAATCTCATAAATAAATTCCTCAAATTTATGAAATGGAACTTAAAACAAAAAAAACATTGTCCGTTTACTTTTCCTACTAGGAAACTAATGATCGTTTAACCCATCACAAGTTTGTGGTTTTCATGTTGTTAACTTTCTCCTGATAATGTTTTCTATCACTCTCCATAAGAACTTAACACTAAATTTATCTTCCATATCCATGTTTTTATACATGTAATCCTAGTATGGGTTATCTTGGGTGACCTTTGTACTTCTATTTATTTATTTTAATGTGATAGTTTTATTGACTCTTGTTCTAATGTGAGACGTTCAATGAAGTTCCCAAGCCTAATTTTAAAAATTATGAGGACACAATTTCCAAAAGTAGGGAAGAATGTAACACCCCAAGATTTCATAGTAAGTTATTTTCTTTAAAGTAATTCAATAGCTTATGCTACACGCAACACCGAGTTCGAGCGCACCATGACTTACCAAAATAGCCGTTAAAAAAACGGTTATGAATAGTATTAAATGAATTTTGAATTTTTTATACTCCATATAATTTTAACATCCATATTATGTGTTTCTTAGACATAATATAACAACAAATTCATTTTTTTAGATAAAAGGAGTATTTTTCAAAAATTGCAATTTTACCGCCTTTTAATGGTGAACCTTTTTAAATAAAATATTTGACACCTTTATATATTCAATTTGAAAAAATAAACTTCTTATTTAGAATCGGGACATAAAAATTTAGTTTGGATAAATTTTCGGTGCTTTTATGATAACTTCCATATTTTGATGAATAGTGAAAAAACACTAAATTTTAATTGAAATTTTTTTTAATCAAAATAATTTATAGTGTTAAATTATGAATTTGAATGGTTTTGAAGTATAATTAGATTATATTTTTATAATTTAATCCAATTTTGGTCATTGGAAGTAATTTTACATTTAAATTGGACATAAACACAAATCAATCTTTTGATAGATTTAATTCTCAAAAACCCGCTTTCTGGTTTTGACAACGGGAATATTTTTTTTAAATTAATTAATACAATTTTTATGTTTTGAATTTGGTAAAATTAAAATCATTTTTGAATTTTTAATATCAAAATTATCTTTGGGTGAATTTTTGGTATTTTTCTAAAAACTTTCAAATTTTGATGAATGGTGAAAAACATTGCGTTATTGTTTAAAGCCGACTTTTTATTTAAATAATTATTTTTAATTTAAATTTATTTTAAAGTAAAAATAAATAAATAATAACTATATTATTACAATTTAATTCATTGAAGTCATTTTATAATAATATTAGATATATAAAATTTTATTGAACTTTTTACCGTCTTTTATTCACCTTGTGGGCACATTTGCAAATTTGAATAAAACACAATTTTACCGCTTCTGTGGATTGAATTTCAAAAATCCGAGAGAAACAGTTGAAATCAGTAAGTAAAATTTGGTTCAATAGGATGAAAATAATTTTTGGTGAATAGTATTTTTTGAATTTTATTTACCATGGTTAAAAGTAAACAGGGTAATTAAAGGTAAAAATGATATTATAATTACCCTAATACATGTAATAATTCTATTGGATAAGTATATTTCGACCAAAATAAATCTTAGGAATAAAATATGATCCTTTTCATCCACTTGTATTAGATTAGGACATTTATTATTATTAGTTTGTTTAAAGAAGAGTTAAAAGTGTTAAATTCAAAGTTTAATAACTAAACCATTTTTAATATAGGGTTATACATAAGATAAATTAGACTATAAATATTCATTATAAATATAAAAATATTTCCCACATCATGGTATTTTATTTATAATTTTTAGACATTAAATAATTAAATTTATTTATGACATAATGATGATGCAGTAATTACCTTATTAATGAAAGATTAAAATAATTGATATTATAAATATCAAAATAAATTTAAATTGAGACTTTTGATGCATTAAAAAAATTTCTAGGTTAATATGACATGTTAGGGTTGATTTAATGTATTTTTTTCGAAGTAATAAAGTTTTTTTGACTTTCGAAAAAAACAAATACTAAATAGTGTCAAAATTGACAAAAATGAGTATTTAAAACAAACACTTTATTATTAAATGAAATAATATTACAAAAAATATAAGGTTCATCCAAAGGATTTATATAATGATATATATACCATTAATGAACCACTTTAGGTTCTCTTGGAAATTTATAGTAAGTTTATTAACCATAAAATATAAAAATACAAGAAGACTTGGTAAAAGTTAAACTATTTAGCTAAGAATTAAATCTAAAAACAAGGTTAATATGATGACCTAAACTTTTCTAAAACCTATTGGTTGAGATTATTTCGACCTATACCCTCCTTATCCTCTAAATAAATCCATTTGGATCCATTATAAACCGAAAATTATTTTATAATAAAATAATATTTCAATCTTTTCCTAAAGCGACCCTCACCTCTCTTATAAAAGGGTACTTCCCCTTATATAAAACTCACACCTCTAAAGCCATTTGGATCAGCAAATACCTGATAAAATATATTTCCAAATACCCTCAATTGAATCTATATGACTAAATTTGATCAGAAATCCAACCTAAGGAGCCCTTTTGATCAAATCAAAAGGAATCACTCGAAGAATAGGTAATAATTTCATCACCTCTTTCAAAATTCTTTTCTTCTTCCACTTACTATTTCATTGTTATTTCCATACCCAAATAATAAATCCAGTACCTTATAAATACTATGATTTTATTATAAATATGGTACAACCATATTCATTATTCTATCCATCCTATGAATGACAAAGTCACCGTACGTGCATACGTATGACTTACCGTCTCCACGTCGTGGTGTAGTTTGTTATTCAACATTTCATTATTTGGATGGGTATAATAATGAGTATAACTGATTAAAATAATAAATATAACATGTTAATGATTATTTATATATAATATATCATCCAATTATATATTATTTCATCACTAATAGAATGATATTGTCGCTCATGCGTACATACGGATTACCGTCTCCACGACGCAATGAGATTTCGTTCCCCATCGTAACCATTCAAGAATAATTTTTATTTTATGATTAAAAATTATTTTTAAGAAGTTAATATCATTCTGTATATGGATCAAATACATCCTATCCATAACAAACATGACTTAAGTAACAAAATATATAAAGGAAAACGAATCAGTTAACACCCAAGACAATGATACTACTGAAATATATTTAACAAAGAAGTATTATAAGATCATATATGATATCATATTTATCTATGTGGTTCTTTTATAATTTAATAACAATTATTTCACCATTATACAGAAGGTTAAACTACCCTTTACTAAGGAAAAGTACAAGGTAAGGGGTTTTCATCTCACTTTTTATTCCCATGAAATTCATGATGTATTTGCCACTATTTCCTTTTTTTGTTGTGTATGTACTACCCATGATTTTATTATTTGTGTAATATACTTTAATTTATGGGTATTTATAACTTCATTTTATGATAATTCTTTCATGGGGTGTATTTTTTGTAAGTTACCTAATAGGTAAGGGAATTTCTAATTTCAATTTCCACTCATTGGGTTTTACGCAAACTTCACTGATTATTTTACTCCAAGATTATATGTAAAATCACTATTTATTTATTTATATAGAAATTTACTCTCCCCTTTGTGTGGATATACTTTTGATACACATAATCACTCCATTGATAAATTCTCAAGTCATTGATATGAACTTGATAAGAGTAATCTTAACTCAATTTACATTCATTGAGTTAAACATCCAAGTCATTGGTGTTATTTTTACAAGAATATGTGTGAATGTCCTCTGATTGATTTACACTGAATATCCAATAATATTTAGTTTATTTATATTTTTCACACATAATTATGTCATTGATTTATCCTTAACCTAAGGATACAGTCTTTATAAGGGATTTCATCTCAATTTACATTCCATTGAGACTTCTTTGTTGTTATGCGCCAATTCACTTTTATATGGTGTATATACTGTACTTAGACATAGTATATCATTAATCCCTTTATTCTCATGATATTATAAAGTTTTTATTACCTCAATTATTTTTATTCAAGTATCTCTCATTTTGTTAGGAACTCTAACTAAAATATCATTTTAATCGTTTTAAAGATTTATTCTTCTAAATCTTTCTCATTAATATCCATGTTTTAAAAATGGTGTTAAGGATTTATTTTTATGGACATGAATGTTTTAAAATTAAACTTATTTTTAAAAATTTCAAAGTGGTATGGGACACTTTGATTCAAAAATCTATTTTAAGAGCTTCTTGATAAATAATGAGACTTTTAAAAGTTTTCAAGAAAAAATGGGATATTTCTCTCAAAACGTTCTACTGATTATTTTCATCCATGTAAATATCCTTAATTATTCTTGATTTAGGTTGATTTATTATAATACAATCTTCCATATTGTGTTGAATGAGTTATGTTTTACTATGGATGTGCTATTTTTATACCATTCACGGTTTGTGGTTAAAATTTTGACATTTCATATGCTAGTTTTAATACGAATGTTTAGATTATGTTTCAACTTTTTCATATGAGGAATGAATTGAACTTAGTGAGTGACGGGTGGAGCCTGCTATATCTCCTCGATGAATCGATATGTCTCATGAGACAAACTAGTGTCCTAGAACAAGGAATTGAAAAAATCTTATTTGTAGTCTTGGCATGAGGCCTTGACTATGTGGTTATGATGTCTGACATTATGAATTCCATCATTATGAAATTAGCTATTGATATTACATGTGATTATTCAACTAGTATAATATCCATGAGTATAATTAAATGGAATTATTTGATTTATCTTTTCCATATTATGATGAATTTTAAGTTTAAAAGTCTTTTGTTTTAGTCTTATACATTTCCTTAAATGTTTAAGCTTATTTATGATAGTTTCTGATATATTGTTATCCCTAGTGAGCATCTGAGCTCACCCCTTTCTTATGTTTTCTTTTTCCTAGGATGTGAATAAGTATATTATGATTAACCTGTTGGGATAGGACAAAGGATATGAGCGTTTTTAAGGGGGACACAATGTTGTTTTTCTTTATTTCATGATGTAATGTAAAACTTATGTATGTATCTAGTACTTCCAAGGATACTAAACTAATCGGTCGTTTGAGACTTAATCTCTTATGATCATGCTAATGTTATGTAATAATGCACTGACTATAGGTAAATAGGGTCAGGGCGTTACAAAATTAATAAAGTACGAATCACCCTTTGTTGATTGATGTCTTATTATTCCACAAAGATTATAGTGTATGAGATCAAGAGGCTGTGTTGATTGAATTTCAAATTTCTTATGTCTACTACTAATCATATTTTCTTCTAGTTAAGTAATAAAAATAGCATTATCTTTCCTTTTTAGTTTTGGTAAGTTTCTTGAAAAATCTTCCTTATAAAGTGTTCTCATACTTTTTTGGCCAAGATTCCCAAGTCTTTGGTGCCATAACTTATTTTAATTCTCACCAATTAGATAAGAATCACCACAAGGATCTAAAATATAAAATAGACTACCACTGGTTATTTCTCCATTATAAACAAAGTTTCTATTTTCAAACATCATATGATGTGAGAATATTTTCTGAAAATAATTTCCTTACCATAATTACAAAACTGGATAACACTCAGTAAGTTGTGCTTAAGCCCATTAACAAATAGAACTTCCTTTAATTTCAGTTTCCGAGCTTCAATCTCAGCCATTCCAATTCCTATAATTTTTAAGGAACTATCATTTCTGATAGTTACTACTCTTCAATTATGTTATTAAACATTTTTCATGATTTTCATATCACCTATCATATATAATAAACAACCACTATCAATAATCTATGGTCTATTATTATTTTTAGATTTTAAAGCAGTCTCAACAATAAAATCCATATCCTCAATTTTCTTATTCCTGAATTCCTTTTATTTCCTAGTATAATAAACCTATCCTAGAGTTGTGGTAACATATTATTCATCATAGTGACCCAATTGGTCACACCTTCCAAAAACTTCCTCCAGGAAATCAAATTGGTTTTTCTTTAAGAACTTTCTAACTTCTGGTGACTTTGTATTTACTTCTTCCTACAACTTAATAAAGTTACCTTCTTTTTTTCCACTATTTCCCCCCCTCAATTGATGCCTACTTCCAAGGAGAGAAATTTTATGCCAAAAATTATATTCCTTATTCCCGTATATACCAAAACACCAACAATATCCACCAAAACTTGATCTTCTATAGAAATATGGTTTTTACCTATGATGAGTTTGTTGAGGTTCAATAAATCTTTCTGTATCTGATTCCCTCTGGCATGGTAAAAATTTATTACAAAGGTTATTTTAACTTTAATTGATTTTATTTGTTTCTCACATCCTTTATCAACCCAATATTTCACATAGTTTTTTCTAGTACTTTCATGGTTAATATAATCAGATGAACTTTTATATTGAGTGGGTATAGATTTCACTTGATTCGTGGGATGAGTTCTTTCAGTAACTTAAGACGTTTCAGATTTTAACTCAGAATCTTTGTTAAAATTCTATTTCATTTTATTACAATTATATTTAGTCTCAAGATATATTTATTAATTCTTACATAGTTATTATTATTTAGAATCAATATTCTTATCAATATCTTTCACTAATTTTCTTTTTTTTTCTACAAATTTTAGCTTGAGGTTTTTAATATCCTCAATTTACTCATCTTACTTCTTAAGGAATTATTTATTTAATAAATTATTACCCTTTATTTATTCTATATTCTATATTATTTCTTGAGTTTTGTTTTTTTATCAATACAATCCACAAGTTCTTATCTCATATGATATTCCATGTTGGTTTCTTCACATTCTTCTTCTTCAATATTTGAAGTATCTTACTTTCTTTGAAAATAAAAAAAGAAGGTTTTAAACCTCTATGTATTTTAATCTTATGATGAACTATTTTCAATAAAGTCATACTCAAATTTATTACTCAACATACTTCTTTTATTTCCTATGAACTTTTTCTTATTTTTGGTGGACTGATTATCTTCCTTAGAAATTTTGTTTCACTTATTCCACTAAGGATTTTATTCAAAATCATCATCATATTCTCTAAATTTATTATTAAAACAATTCATATCAAAATCTATAATTCCTAGACACTCAACAAATTTTAGTGGGAGTTTTCCTTTATTCTTTCCTATTCCTTTTTGATAATTTCTCAAAACAAGGAAAAAATATTCTAAATTATTTCAACATAATGTTCCATATATTCCAAATCACTAAAAACTATTATCAAATGTTCAGGTTCATGAATTTTCATCTTCTTCATAGATTTAAAATCCATTTCTTCCTTAATATTCTATTATAATTTTAGATATTTCCTCATCTCATATGAAATAAAAAATTTATATAATTCATCAAGAGATAAATCTTCTTTAACTTCTAAATAATATATTTTAAGATCTAACATGTTTGTAAAGTTCCTCATAAATTTATTAACAATGGTAAAATATTCTAAGACATCAATGAATCCTATGATGTTCCTGAATAATTTATTAACTCTGTTGAATTAGTCATCAATAGTTTCAACTTCCATCATTCTGATATCTTTAAACATGATTCTCCAAATTTGAAGTTTTGCTTCCTTCACTTTTATATCTCCTTTAAAGATTCTTTAAAGTTTTTTCCAAGTTTACTTATCTATCCTGAGACACATAAACTTAATATAAATATTTTATAATAAGTATATAAGAATATTATTTCAAGATTTCCCACTATCCTCAAGATTCATTTTTTTTTCAAAAAATGTCATAGGATAATCTTTCTCATTTGGTGTAAATCCAACTGTAGTGACATCGATCACCTTTATGATGATAGATAGAAGACATGGTATCATTTGGTTTTTTCATCCATGATAATATTTTCAATTAAATGCAGGAATACTTATGCTATTAATTGAGTTGAGATTATCCATGATAATAAAATTAAGGATCTTATAGAGGGAACTCAGATGATCTGATACCACTTGAAGCTCCCAAGAATGTGAGGACCACTATGGGGGGGGGGGTTGAATCACTGGTAATATTTTAAAATTTATTTCATGAAAATAATACCTATAACTTTTTTGGATTTCTATCATTTTAAAATTTATATCTCAACCTTATATTGAAAGATATAAAAGTAAAGCAAGGAACAAAATATTTATAAGGTTCTCCCCTAGTGCGGGTAACTATAACCTTGCAATGTTGACACCCATAAATCCATGAAAATTAACTATAATATTAAGTGAATACAATTGAGACAACTCTAATTTAGATTCTTTTATAACCTGATAGGTATTTATACTAACTCCCATTAGTTACAAAGTTTTCTTAACTTTTGAGCCACAAAAAATAATAATGAAATTTCATAACAGATCATTAAAAATTTGTCTATAAATTATCCATCTGGTACACTCTACATCTGGTATGATTCCATCCGGTGTTTCTCTTCATTTTTTCAATATAACATCATTTGATTCACTTCAAAATTTGTCTAGTACCTTTGTCTAGTACACTTCTATCTAGTACCTCTGTTTAATAACTCTTCTTCAACCAAATGTTTCCTTGGTTGGAAACTCATGCTACTACTCTAACAAAATATTCATAACTTCAGATCTATCTCAAACATAAACAATTTATATAAAAATTATATGTTAACCTCTTTATATTGGTGCATTTATAGGATAACTCCTGGGAACTCAAATGTTTTTTACCAATAGAATCAAATTGAATTTCAAAACATCCCACTTAACTTATATTTACTAGGAAAACTCTCAAATATTCTAGAATATTCTTTAAGATTCTTACAAACGCAATCTCAAAAAATTTCTTAAAACTTCCTCAAAACTTGGCTAGTCAAGAAACATTGAAAGTAAATATTAGAATCATCATTGTTAAGGAATTTATAATGACTTATAAAGCTTCTCAAAACTATATCTAATAAATGTTTTTCTAATGAATTCATTAAGAATTTATTCATTCGGTGACTATTTCTATCTCTAGTGAAATCTTTAATAACTCCTCCATCCGATGATATAAAAAAATTCTATCCAATGAGATTTATATCTTTTCTCTATACGATGGACTTATAAAGGACCATCCTTTGGAATTTTTATTTTTCTCTCCATCTAGTGATCTTTACATGCATCCTATGACCTATATAATCATATATGTTTATCTGGATGAATCTTTCTAATGTATTAGAATGTATTTTTTCGACCAATAACACATTCCCTAAAACATCATATAGGCCTTGGTTCAAAACAATATTTCTAGTGTATCTTTATAGAATCATAAATTTGATGGCATTGTGTTTCCTTATCTGCTGCTCATCCATCTAATTGATCTTTGACCAATCAAATTGATATGATAAACTCATTATGATGGAATAATGATCATTCCCTATTCTCTATTTAGTGTAAAATGATTACTCATCAACCCTCTCTTTAAAAATATCATATTTCTCTACTTATACTAATTTGAAAAAATCTTATATATTCAGAGCTCCTTCATTCGATGAACATTGTTACGATCTATTGGTTAAAACTTCATTGAAGTATGTCTGATGAAACTCTAGTAATTTAGTTGATTTAGTTAGTGAATTTATCAAAACTTCACTCTAAATAACATATAACATTCATCTTAAACCAATGTGGATTTTTACCTATCCATTTGGTAAACTTTATATAATTTTTTCTGATAAATATTGCATCTATCCATCCGATGAACTGATGAACTTGCCTTCTGTTGGATGCAAAACATATCTATCATACAAAGATCAGTTCAATGGAGATTTTTACTATGGATTCAAAACTATAGCCTTCATGCAATAGTATCCTCCATGAGTTTACAACTTTTAAATTTTTATAGATTTTAAAAAAACATTATACTTCAAACTTCATACAAACTGACTGTTTGGAAACATTATATTTTTGGAAACTTCATATACCTCTATCTAATAGAATCAAGCTATTATCCTTCATAAATTTCTGTTTGATCATTGTTTCAACTTAAACTTTTTTACATATTTTCATTCTATAAACTTTATCATGAAATCTTTATAGACATAACTTCAACTTTATAGATCAAACATTGACTTCTTCACCTTTGTAAAAATTCATATGAACTCAGATAGAATCATGAATATATTTATGATTTTATGAACATGAGGATAAACATAGAATTGCCTAACATGATAAGAAAATTATCTTATCTTAGTAAGGAAACATTATTATCTCTATGAGGAATTTTTCTTGAACTTTCTTCAGAAACTCATTTTCTCCTGAAACAAAAAAACATTCACAAACAAGATGTTGGAAACAAATATAATATGCATTATAAAAACAAAGAAAAGTATATTTAGAACAAAAATCCACCTTACACCAATAGGGATAGATATAAAGAATATGGAAGAGCTCATGGGTATCTCTTGCGCTCAACTGTGCGAGTTTGATGGGAGAAAGGGGACTAAAACCCCTAAATAATAAAAAGGGGGAAAGTAGTAAAATCACAAGACTTACATAGCTAAACAACTCACCATGGAATGAAACATTAAATTAATAACACTATGGTTTACCTTAAATTATCCCTTGAATATTCCTTAATACGTTAAGGACCAAGATGAATCCCTGTACATCTCTGCTCTCCATTTTTTACAGGGTCTCCCACCCCTTCACTACAAGAAGCTCTACGGTATAAATATCATCATGGTATAGAAAAATGACTGAGGCACCACCCTAGGGAGTACCGCAATGAGGTGATACCCTCTATTTCACATAGTTATCCCTCCCATAGCTCCATGACCTAGAACATTTACATGATTCTCCCTGTAGTCTATCCAAAATTCCCAAATCAATTTATCCCTGACTTAGAGTTGGTCGTTTTGGTCACCATGTGCTTAGGACTCCCCTGAAAAACCACCCGACCCAACATGCCTGACCACTATGACATATAGACTCCCTAATCACCATTTTAAATATATCATAGACTCCACCATGGTAATTTAATCCTACCCATTCCACACAGGGATTATTCCCAGGCACCACACCCAACCCAGGCACCAAACCCACCAAGACAAACATTTCTTCCTCCACTATAGTGAGATCCATGCCATGGTTCTCCTTGAAGTGGATCCCCAATATCTAAAATGAGCTATAGGTTCACCCAAACTTACTTTGATGTACACTCGAGCACTGGAAACACTCTCTAGGTCTTTAATTATGTTAAAAAACATCTTCTCATGAGGTTTAAAATCTCAAAATATCGATTCAAACCCTAGTTCACGAAACAAAACTTTCTCCAAAGTCAAAAATTCAATTTTTCCTATATTTTATCAACCAATAATGTAGAAGGGTTTTATGACCTCCCCAACATAGAACTTATCATCCTTGAGAAGTCTATATAGTCCTTTACTCATTAATCTTGACCAACCTTGGTTATCAACTCAAGATCAATTCTCAATGTTTTATCCCATAATGTCAAATGAGCTTACACTATGCAACTAAAAACACGAGGTACAATATTCCTAAAAAACCAATTCACCACTCATCACTATCACCAAATAATTGATATAAAACATAACTATTCCTGTATATCCCAAGACACCATGATGCTGTTAATCAATTCATACACAGGCTTATGGTGCTTCCCACCATAATTCTCTTCTCATAAATGATGATTTCGAGCCACAATGATCCTCATAATTATAATCACCTACTAACACACATTACCATTATTATAGACACACGATCGATGAAATTTCCATCTTAATACATCTAATTATACACAAAAACTATAGTCAAACCTCCTTTGGATGACCATTCTCAAAAAATGTTTGGTCATACTTGTAAGAGTTGGTGTCCTAGAACCAACTGGTTTTACTTTGATTACATGGATATTTAATATATTATTACATATTGTTCATTGTTCTGCATGACTATGATGTAATAATGTCCTAGAGTATTTTTTTAATGATAAGGTTATGGTAGTTCCCTGCTATGATGATAACCTTGAAATGCTATAAAAATATTCTTAAATATAGTTTTGCGGTTGGATGACATGATATGATGGGACACATAGCATGAAGAACGTCAGGTGTGAGTACTCATAACTAGATGAGACTTCCTATCATGAAGTTTGCACTTGGTAATCTCCAAGATAAGAGATTATGAGAACATACCCGCTAGTAGGAATTCCTAATGTTTTGGTGTCATAGGATATTTCTATTTGCGAGCATTTGTAATGATCCTTAGACTTTAAAATTATCATTAATACGCGTCACAACTTAATCACTTTGATTTACTAATGAAAACTGTCACACAGACAGTTGGAGGGAAGTAGGGTACATTAAGTGCATCACGAGTTGCATGTTATCAATGGATAAGTCGAGGAAGGATTTGTCCCTTCCATTTTTGAAATTTGATATCTTGGACCTTTGATTGAAATAGAACCGTCGCAAAAAATTCCATGGCCACGGTATAACGATGAGTTTATTTTAGGTAGTCAAATAACGACATATCAAGCACAAAAGTTGATGCCACAATCATGAAATCTACTTGATGAGATATTGCAACAAAGGGATTATATTACACAGTGAGCATTCGTATGTGGATGTCGTTATAGAAACTTTACATTCTTTATCTTTGGTGCCTTGACCCATTACTAGATAGTACTCTTGGACTTTAGGAAAGCCCACCTAATGCCAATGAGAAATAATCCTAGAGGGTCACACACTAAGTGTTTTTGGTGGTCTCAGTTAAATTACATTTAATTTTAATAAATGAAATAAATATTATTCTCAAGTATGTGGAATAATTTTATTCAAGTTAAAATGATCTCATAAATTAAATAAATATATTTATTTATTTTATTGAACATTTAATAAATATTTATTTACTAGTTTGTAAATAAAATATTTATTTAAGAAAATAATTTATTTATTTATTTATTCAGGTGTTCAATAAATGGAAGTGGAGTTTGAGTAGACCAAGGTTGGCCCAGTAGTAAAATAATTATTTACAAGACGATAAATAATTATTTAAATAGTTGGCACAAATTAAAATAACGCTGCTATTATTTTATGTTGCCGAATTTTATTTATAATTATGTTTTGTGAAAGTTGGTGCACCATAAATAATGACGCGGTATTATTATTAAATGCATGGGTTTTATCTAAGTTCATGAATGAATTTAATTGTTTCTATGTAATTAAATATTTTAACTGAAATTCCATGTATATAAATAGGCAAGTATGACTATTGTGCCAAACACCACACCACATGCCTGGTGAATTGAGAATTGTTGATCCAAAAAATTTCTCTCTTGAATCCTCTTCTATCCCCTCTAAAGAACGAGAGACTTTCTTCAAGGCCGAAGAACAAGTAATCAAGAATGACTGAAACAAGACACTCGCTTCACCGCGCCAGCACCCAAAGAACGAGCGATGTCGATCGGAGGCCATCTGAGCACGTATGGATCATCTCTAGATGGATTCTAGTTTTAATCCTTATAAGCGCAACAAGATAATTCAGAAGGGTCAATCCGGATGATGAACATCATCAACGAAGAAAAATACCAAATATCCAGTTATTATTTTTTTCTATGAAATTAATTAAATTAATTATAAACATGATGTGAAAGATCCTCTCTAAAGGTTTTAGGCCTCTTTCTTATTTATCTAAATATTTGATTATATTCTATGGAGACTCGCTTTCATCATCCTATTGATCCTGGAATAATCATTGATCATGGTAAAAATCAAAGTTGGGTGTCGTACCAACCACTCTTCCGCTGCGCTTGGAACCTTCAAGTGGTATTAGAGCGGTTACATCATATTTTATAATTATTTAAAGATTTCGTTGATGAATTAAAAATTAAAAGATTTATTTATTTCAATTCAAGTTAATTGTTCTGCAAATTTGAATCTTGAGATCTATTCCTCCTCTTTAGTTTCTCGTTAACCATACAGAAATGATATTTTCTTTTAATTTTGATTAAAATAAAATAGAGGATCTCATCTGGAGGTGCCAAAGCATCTTGGCTGTACAACACCAGAACACACGACGTGTATTTGGCAGTACACTTCATGTAGTCAAGATTCAATGCATCAGACCAGTCCACCAAACCAAGCCATTGTTGGAGTCCTTCTAAGTCTTAAATGACTCCATGTGTTGACCATGGATAGGTGGCACGTAGTTTCCAGATTATATGTCGTGTGGCCCAATGGACACAACGTGTAGTCCCTTCAAGTTAGGGTTGGACCGTGTACCCCGTACATGGCTTTCCCAGCTGAAGACCATGTAACGAGGAACTACATGGTGTGTGGCCCACTGAACATGCTGTGTACTCTGAAGATTTTTGAAGTATACTCACACGCCGTTTCCCCAGGCGTGTACTTCAGATAGATGGTGAAAAATAATACACACCGTATAGTTGGAACTACACATCGTGTACTCATCCAAATTATGAATATTTATTAAAATTTATAATTATATTATACAAACCCTTGAGACTTGTACCATCGTGTGGGAATAAAGCCGAGGCACAACATGTGATAGATGTTTTATATATATGTGTTTAATTTAACATCTGCCTAATGTTTATTTCTACTCATTGGGTAGTTATGAATAGTAATTCACCGGGTTTCCTCCAAGGTACAAGTTACGTACAAATATAATTTTAAATTATTTTTTTTTAAAATTATGATCGATGATAATCTCAAGGAAATTCAGAAAAGGGTTTAGGATAAAAGGATTGATTAATTAAAGATGATAATTAATTAATTTGAGCGTGATTTATCTTAAACAAGAATGATTAAAGAATTGATTGCTAGTTTTATTTATGCATAAATATTGTTACATGTATGGATGATCATGAGCTAAACCAAGACCTTTGTATGTGTATGGTTTCTTTTAATTTATTTATTTGAATTAAATTTGTTGTCCTCCAAGCCTTCTCCTCATTAATATGAAGGGCCTGCGTGACCAAGGTTTCTTTTATGTAAAACCCCCTTTTACCCCTCACCTACATGTGAGTTGAAAAAGGCATATGTAATGGATGAAACTCCCAAGATAGTGGAGGCGGTTCAAGTTGGAGCCGAGATGAAACCAATCCCAAGAGATACAGAGGTGGACAGGAGGAAGTTGTAAACACGAACCCAAAAGGTTCAAGGTGTTTCTCCCATAGGTTAGGGTTAGTTTATCAACATCTAGATAAACTAACCATTAGAAAATCTCATGATCATTCCATTCACTTTATTTTATTTCTGCCAGTTGCAGGCATATCATTATGGATGTGTTGTCACAATCACATAATTAATGAATTAAACAAGCATGAAAGATGGAACTAAAATAAACTAGACTTATGCGTAAATATTATCAAGACATGGTTAATCACTTAATTAAGTTCCACTGAATATTAACAAGCGTGTGATAATGATAATAAGAAATTCATGCATAGGAGATAAAAATCTCTCAAATAAAATATTATGTCAGAACAAGCCTTCCGTTACTTGATTATGGGAAAAAATCAATAAAACTATGTGTTTTACAAAACCTTGTTGGGACACTTACTTTTATACAGGAATCCCTTATAAAAGTTTTTGGGTTGACTTAACCATATTACATCAAGAGGAGTAGCCCTTTCTAGACTTGGTGTAATATTGGAGGTAAGAGTTGAGGAAATCCAAAGTCATGATTTCAGGATTGGGGAGTCCACTCAACATATCAAGGAGCTTCAAGCCTATAGTTGGAAAAGACCTGCCTACCTAAATACCTTCTAATAGCATGACCAACCCTTTTTGGGGTTATGCGAAGGGGAATATGGATCCTTTCCACTAGAATGTCATAGCAATTGAACATTCTGAGTTCAATGGTGAGGGCTATTGGGACTTGATAAAATAGTGGGATACTTAATAAAATTTATTATTTCTTATAAAATTTAATCAAGAAATTACTAATAATATGATCTTTTAATTTTAGAATAAAAATGAAAAACTCGCCAACCACACTATCCCTACGATCAATTCTGGATAAAGACAACATCCTCACCGGCAGTAACTTCCAGGAATGGTTTAGATGCCTTTGGGTTATCCTACACCATGAACGGAAGTCTTACGTACTGGAGTTAACATTACTCGATCGGCCTACCAAAGAGGCGAGTGATAAGGATTTCCTGGTCTATGAGAAACACATGAACAATGCCGTCAATGTTCAATGTTTGATTCTATCATCAATGTCTAGTGATCTCATGAAGTATCATGAAAACATGGATTCTTATAGAATTATCGAGCACCTCCATGGTCTTTACTAGGAGAGATAAAGATAGGAAAGGTTTGAGATCTCTAAGGCACTCTTTCAGAGAAAGCTTGGAGAAGGTGCCCTAGTTGGGCCACATGTAGTCAAGATCATTGGCTAAATTGAGTGCCTGGAGGTTCTAGGGTTTAAACTCCCCAAATAACTAGGAACCGATCTCATTCTCATATCACTCCCTCAGAGATTCTCTAAATTTGTTGTCAATTTCAGTATGAACAACATTGAGAAGTCTCTATCTGATATTATTATCCTCATTCACCAAGTGGACAAAGATATGAAGAGCGAAAAGCCTTCTGTCCTTATGATGAATAAGAGGAAAGGGAATGCGAATAGCTTTAAGCCCAAAGCTTCTTCATGGCCTTCCACGGAAAGGAAGATCAAAGGGGAGTCAAGGGAATAGGAGGCTATTTATTTCGCATGTGGCAAGAAGGTCCATTGGAAGAAGAACTACACCCAACCTAAGAAGCACGGAGAAGCTTCAGGTGTATTTGTTATTGAATTCAATCTATCTGTTTCTACAAATTGGGTATTAGATATAGCTTGTGGTGACCAAATATGTATCCAAATATAGGAAACAAGAATATTTAGGAAGATTGATCGAGGGGAGGTAGATCTACGAGTAGCCAATGAAGCCAGACTTGCTGCTGTAGCTGTCGGGACTACTACCTCACGTTACCAAATGTGATGATCTTGGTGTTAAAGGGTTGTTATTATGTGCCTTCCATTACTAAAAACATTATTTTTGTATCCAGATTAGATATAGATGGATTTTTTTCAAGTTTGGAAATGAATGTTTCTTATTTTAAAAATATAACATTTGTTATGGTAGGGCACATTTATACAACGAAATTTACATGTTGGATTACAAAAACCAAGTAATGGCAATCGATAACAAATATACTTCACATGACTCATACCACACCCAAATTTGGCATCACTGGCTAGGTCATGTAAATGAGAAATGCTTGACAAAGTTACATCAGGATGGATATTTAGATTCTTTTGAACTAAAACCAATTGGCATATGTCATGCATGTTTACAAGGCAAAATGACCAAATCCCTATTTAGTGGGAAAGTTGAAAGGGATGAAGAACTTCTTGAATTGGTTCATACCGATGTTTGTGAACCATTTCCAGTTAAAGTAAGGGGCGGGTACTCATACTTTATAACTTTTACTGGTGATTTTAGTAAAAATGGATATATCTACTTAATGAGGTATAAGTCCGATTCCTTTGATAAGTTCAAATAATTCAAGAATGAAGTTGAGAACCAGCTTGGTAAGAATATTAAAAAACTCCACTCAGAACAAGGTAGAGAATATCTTAATCAAGACTTCATTGATTACTTATGAGAGTTTGAGATCCTATCCCAACTCACTCCTCCAAACACGCCCCAGTGGAATTGTGTGAGTGAAAGGAGGAACCACACCCTGTTGGACATGGTGAGATCAATGATGAGTCATGTGAGTCTTCTATTATCCTTTTGGGGATATGCGTTACAAAAATTGGCACACATACTAAACCAAGTACCAACTAAACTGATAAATGGTATTCCATACGTGTTATGGAGTGGAATAAAAGCCATGTTATCTAATTTACATGTGTGGGGTAGCAAAGAGTTTGTTAAGGCCTCTTCAGGTAACAAACTCGCACCTCGAGGCACAAAGTGTACCTTTATAGGATACCCCAAGGAAAAAAGTGGATATTACCTATACAAACCCTTAGAAAAAAAGGTTATATTGGAAAGAAATTGCATATTCCTTGAGAGGTAGCACATCTCTAAAAGAGATAGTGGGAGCAAGATATAATTTGATGAAGTTGAGGCTCAAGGTACACAAGAGTTAGTACAAGAACATATCCTCCAATTGATTTAAATCCAGTTGGTTGCAAATGGGTATTAAAGAAGAAACTAGACATGGAAGTACAATTTAGTACCTATAAGGCATGACTGGTTGTAAAAGGGTTTAAATAATGTCAAGGAATTGACTACGATGAAACCTTATCACCAGTTGAAATGTTTAAATCCATTAGAATTCGACTTTCCATTGTGGCTTACCATGACTATGAGATTTGGAAAATGGATGTCAAAATAGTATTTTATAATGGGAACCTTTAAGAAGTTGTCTATATGACACAAACTGAAGGGTTTTTTGACTCCAAAGGATTCCAATAAGGTATTCAAGTTTCAAAAATCCATTTATGGATTAAAGTAAACATCCAGGTCATGGAACATTCATTTTGATGAAGCCATAAAAGAATTTGGTTTTATCAAGAATGAATGTGAGACTTGTGTCTATAAATAGTTTAGTGAGAGTGCAGTCATTTTCCTAATAGTATATGCTGATGAAATATTACTTATTGGAAATGAGATACCAGTCTTACAGTCTGTTAAGGCATGGTTGAATCAATGCTTCTCTATGAAAGACTTGGGTGAGGCAGTGTATATTCTTGGGATCAAGATCCATCGTGATAGATCCAAGAGATTGCTGGGCCTAATTAAAAGTACATACATTGATGAGATACTAAAGAGATTCAGTATGGAACAATCCAAGAGGGTATTGTTGCCAGCGTCACATGGAATTCATCTTTCCAAGAAAATGTGTCCTCAGATACATGAGGAAAGAAAGATAATGGAAATGAATCTATATGCATTAGCTATTGGGTTAGTCATGTATGATATGCTATGTACTAGGTTGGATGTCTCCTACACATTGATTATGGTAGGCAGATATCAAGATGACCTATGTGACTACCATTGGATGGCAGTCAAGACTATCCTAAAGTATCTGAGGCGTACTAAGGATATTTTCCTGGTTTATGGAGGAGATGAGAAACTAGTCATCAAAGGATATGCAGATGATAGTTTCTAGACTGATCAAGATGACATGAAGTCACAAACGAGATACATATTAACTTTTAATGAAGGTGCAGTGAGTTGGAAGAGCTCAAAGCAGAGTATGGTTGTAGATTCTACAGCAGAGTCTGAGTATATCGCAGCTTCTGAGGTAGCTAAAGAAGCAGTTTGTATGAAAATATTTTTCCAGGAGCTATATGTGATACCTATCAATAAAGATCTCATCACACTATACTGTGATAATACTGCAGCAGTGGCTCTCGCAAAAGATCCAAGGTCACATCAACAGACGAAGCACATACTTTGAAAGTATCATATCTTGAGGGATTTTTTATTAGAGAGGTGAAGTTATAATGAGTATTATTTCCATGGAAGACAACGTGGAAGACCCCTTTACTAAAGCCTTGACTCAGCAGAAACATGATCATCATGTGAGGTCTAGCGGACTGAAAGTCGTAGGCAGTTGGCTCTAGTTCAAGTGGGAGTTTGTAAGAGTTGGTGTCCTAAAACCAACTGGTTTTACTTTGATTACATGGATATTTAATGTATTATTACATATTGTTCATTGTTCTACATGACTATAATGTAATAATGTCCCAGAGTATTTGTTTCATTGATAAGGTCATGACAGTTCCCCGCTATGATGAGAACCTTGAAATGCTATAACAATATTCTTAAATATAGTTCTGCAGTTGGATGACATACTATGATGGGACACATAGCCTGCAGAACGCTAGGTGCGAGTACTCGTAAGTAGATGAGACTTCCTCTCATGAAGTTCTCACTTGGTAATCTCTAATATGGGAGATTATGAGAACAGACCCGCTAATAGGAATTCCATATGTTTTGGTGTCATCAGATATTTCTATCTGTGAGCATGTGTAATGATCCTTAGACTTTAAGATTATCATTAATACATGTCACAACTTATTCACTTTGATTTACTGATGAAAACCGTCATGCAGATAGTTGGTGGGAAGTAGGGTACATTGGGTGCATCACGAGTGACATTTTATTAATGGATAAGTTGATGAAGGATTTGTACCTTCCATTTATGGAAGTTGATATCTCGAACCTTTGATTGAAATAGAATTTTTGTACGAAATTCCATGGATATAGTGTAATAATGATTTTATTTCAGGTAGTCAAAGAACGATGTATCAAGCATAAAATTTGATGACATAATCATGAAACCTGCTTGATGAGATATTGCGACAAATGGATTATATTACACAGTGATCATTCATATGTGGATGTCATTGTTGTGACTTTACGTTTTTTCTCTTGAGTGCCTTGAATCATTGCTAGACAGTACTCTTGGACTTTATGCAAGCCCACCTAATTCCAACGATAAAGAATCCTAGAGGGTCACACACAAAGTGTTTTTGGTGGTCTCAGTTAAATTCCATTTTAATTTAATTAATGAAATAAATATTATTCTCAAGACCGTGGAATAGTTTTATTCAAGTTACAATGATCACATAAATTAAATAAAATATATTTATTTATTTTATTAAACAATTAATAAATATTTATTTACTAGTTTGAAAATAAAATATTTATTTAAGAGAATAAATTATTTATTTATTTATTCGGGTTTCCAATAAATGGAAGTGGAGTTCGAGCAGACCAAGGTTGGTCCAGTAGTAAAATAATTATTTTTAAGATAATAAATAATTATTTAACTAGTTGGCACAAATTAAAACAACACTACTATTATTTTATGATGCAGAATTTTATTTATAATTCCATTTTGCACAAGTTGGCATACCATAAATAATGATGCGGTATTATTATTAAATGCATGGGTTTTCTCTAAGTTCATGAATTTATTTAACTGTTGCTATTCAATTAAATATTTTAACTAAAATTCCATGTATATAAATAGGAAAGTACACCTATTGTGCCAAACACCACACCACACACCTGGTGAATTGAGAATTGTTGAGCCAAAAAATTTCTCTCTCGAATCCAATTCTCTCCCCTATTAAGAACAAGAGACGTTCTTCAAGGCTGAATAACAAGTGATCAAGAACGACCAACACAAGACACTCGCTTCATCGTGCTAGCACCCGGAGAACGAGCAATGTCGATCGGAGGCCATCGGAGCACATGTGGATCACCGCTATAGGGATTCTACTTTGGATCCTTACAAGCACAATGAGATAATCCAGAAGGTTCAATCCGGATGATCAACATCATCAACAAAGAAAAATACCAAAGATTCAAGTATTATTTTTTTCTATGAAATTAATTAAATTAATTATAAACATGATGTGAAAGATACTCTCTAAAGGTTTTGGTCCTCTTTCTTCTTTATCTAAATCTTTGATTATATTCCGTGGAGACTAGAATTAATCATCGTATTGATCCCGGAATAATCATTGATCATGGTAAAAATCAAATTTGGGTGCCATCCCAACCATGCTTCCGCTATGCCCGAAACTTTCAATACCTACCGACATGCTTTCACATTACCTGATATTGATGACATGACTCCCAAAGGCATCCAAAGATCATCCAAATACCTATAATTAAGTCTGAAATTGAATCTCAATGAAATTACATGATTGGATTATCAACCCACTGGGATATCCTCCATGATCTCACCTCGATCATCACTACACCCTCAATCCGAATCACCCTCAAATCACATCCAAATGGTTCCAAGCCCCATGAAAAATCAAAAAATCCATCTAACTCTTCATCCAAAACTTAAATAACATATTAACCAAGGAACTAGATAAATTTATATTCATATGCACACCTATATAAAAAGTCCACCTCAATTGTCAAAACAGTTGGTCTTATCACAGCCATGACCCTAACTGCATGCAGGTCACACCTCAATATCCCCACACTCCATCCATTATCACATATAATTATTGTACATAGTTCTCCCACTGATACCTAATAACTAACATGAAATATAAAACACCAACTATTTATGACTATATAGGGATGTCATCTTAAATATTCATCTAAATTTCATTTGTAACAAGGTTCATAACCTTCAAAAACCTATGGTGCACTTCTTATCATACACCATCTCTTATAATTCTCCTCAAGTGAAACCCCAAAATTTACATTTTTATACACATGTTTCTCCTCTTGATACATTCTCACATCCTTTCAATACATAACACCATGCATCCACAATTTCATTGTCATCACAGAGGAGGCACTCCTCGTTCTTATCAAAACCCCAGTCCACCATGCCCACAACATCTCATTGAAACCATTAGTCTTAGACCCACACAAATCCACTCACTGATTCAAAATTCAAATGGCACCACACGTAACCAACACATACCTCCTCAATCTCACCCAAACCCAACAAGCATACGATCTCATATCACATGATCACATATCCTGACTCACGATCCCATGAGTCGTATACTATAAAACCATTTCAATTCCTCTCTATAATCTATTTAAATCTAAAAAACTTTGAAAACCATTCATTCACACCTCAATCCACTGCATGAGTCTACCTCAATAATGTTTCTTCAAACCACCACTATCAAAACAATACATACTCAAGAAAGCATATCTTGATGCTACCCTTCCATACCATCCGACTCAGACTACCTTGAGTCATATCTCATTTATCCTAGGTTTACATGACTAAACCACTAAAAATACTCCCATTTCATGGAAAACTCATCATACTAGATGTCCCTCAATACTCCTCTTCAAAATTGGGAATTTTACCCATGACAAGGTCAATTGCATGATCAAATTCCAACCTGATGTCACCACTAAAATAGAATCATCTATCAATGCTCTACCCATACTAGATCTAACCATGTAGGATCACAATATTATATCTCATTGGAAACAACACTAGAAAACAATAGGTCTGGGCTTTAAACTGACCCTACCCTCCAAAACCCAACATTAATACTAAAACCAATCCAAGTGCCTTAAATCATAAAAGATTTGTTGATCAAGTGTTGTTTTCAACAATACATAATATTTTTATTGAAAAGGGGGATATTTTTGAGAACAATACTCTATTTATTTATGATAATTTTGATGCTCACAAATACCCTTAATTTTTTTATAATAATTTTATTTTAAGTGTATTTCAGGAATTTATTATTAATTATATTTTTATTACTAGAAGAAATATTTAATTTCTTGAACAATGTGAATTAATTGCTAAAGTATTCGCATTAGCATGTTATGGAAACACTGTTCATGTTCTACATATTCGGGAATTGCTTAAGCGTGTTCTGGAAACACTGTTCATACCCTATGTGGAGAATCATAGCGTAAGGATGGAATGCGGTGTATACTTTATGAGATATCAGAAAATTATGGTTAAACAAACATACGTTATAGGAAAATTATGGAATAAGAACCCTATGTTAGGAAGGAACCCTATGTTTGGGATATTGGAAAAGTATATAAGAAGAACCGTATGTAAGTTTTAAACGTTACGTTTTTTTCTCAAAAGTATAGTTCATCAACCTTACTTTTATGAACAACCTTACGTTTCATTAAAAAGTATGGATCATGAACCTTATGTTTGGAATATTATAAAATTATGAATTATTTATCACACATTTGAAGGATGCATCATCAACCTTACATTTGTATTCAACCTTACGTTTCTGATCTACCTTACGTTCAGAAGATGCATGCTATACAGTTCAACCTTACATTTGGTGTTGGATAATTAAAGATGATATTATTATGAAATGGTTTACATGAGAATTATTTGGCTGATTTCAATCCAGATTAAAAGATGATTTTAAAGTTTTTAATGATTAAAATCCGTTTATCTATGATTCAAAGGATCAATTTAAAATGAGCTTTTCATGCTGATTTTTTAGGGGAGTTACGACTGCTCTGTTATTTCGAATTTTTTGAATATCGCGATTATAAAGGTGACTTTTGTAGATCTAAATTTGAAAGGAGAATTCTCGATTTTATATACCTGTATCATTTTTTATACAGAAAAACAATTGAGATAATCGAGACTTACAGATCTACTGTTACGAAGAGCGACAATGCTCTGTTTATTGAAGAAGAAGAAACATGACAAAAGATTTAATCATTAGACATCGAAGATCTATTGTGAATCTACTGCTGCTGAAGTTGAAAATTATTTTTCTATATCTACTGTAACCGAATCGACTCATAACGACTCTTACTTGAAGATCATTATTTTTGAAGATGATGACCCATCTACTATCAATTACATTCTGTTGAAATTGTGAAGAATAATGAGAAAGTATTTTCAAAGAACAAATACTTCTTTTTATCTTGAGTGACTGGCTTCTTGTTCTAAGCTGTGTAGGTTCTACGACTAAACCAAAAGGCTCTGTTTTTCCTTAGATTGTAAAGGTGTCAAATATCGATACTCAGTTGTGGAATGTTCTGTTGATAAGAGGACTAGATAGTGAAAATCACCATGCTCGTGGAGTAGAGCATTAGCGGAGTGGACTAGGGGAATTCTGTTCCCTGAACCACTATACATCGTGTGTCCCTGCTATTTAAATTTCTGCTGCATTAATCTATCTGATTAAAATTAAATTTCAGAACACGATATCGCAAATAATTTGTAAAAGACACAATTAACCCCCCCCCCTCTTGTGTATATTTGGTATAACCTGATCCAAAAATTGGTATCAGAGGAGGAGATTTTTGATAAAACCTTAACAAGATGAAAGCGATTAAGGATTATACATAGATAAAGATAGATGATACAAGAGAGGTAATGTCTATGGTCAGAGCACCGTACTTCAATGGAGAAAATTATGGACTCTGGAAGTCAAGAATGATAATTTATCTGAAAAACCTTGGATACAGAGTATATTCTAAGATTCTGACTCCATATGAAATACCAGAGAAACCTGAAACATGGAGTGTATCTACTGAAGCAGAATATGATATGAACTTGAAGGAAGTGAATGAAATTATATGTGGTCTAGGAGCTGATGAATTCAACAGAGTATCTCAATTCCCAACAACATATGAGATGTGGCAAACTATTACTGTTTCTTATGAAGGAACTGACAATGTCAGGCAAATGAGATATGCTACTACTAAGCTTAATTTTGATATATTCAAAATTTTTGAAGGTGAAAACATTACTCAAATGAATGGAAGATTGGAAGAAATTGTCAACAATATTACTACTTTGGGAGAACCAATCAAACAAGTAGATCAAGCTTTAAAAGTACTAAAAGTACTACCTACTAAATGGAATGGAATCTCTGTTGCAATCTGACAGTCAACACCTATCAAAGACTTAACCATGAGAGAGCTGATTGGAACACTTATGATGTATGAAGCTGAGATGCAAGATGAAGAAAATGAGAATAAGGTTTTTATCAAGAAATATGATACTGCCTTAAAAGTATCATCACAAAGTAAAAGAGGAAGGATAATGAAAAAGGAAGTAAAGATGAAATAAGAAAGTTTTGATTCATCAAATTCTGAATTGGAACTGGATTAGCTAGCCAGAAAGTTTAATAAATTCTACATAAATAAGAAAGGCTTCAGAAAAACTTTCAAAAAGGATGAAAAGGAAGTCAGATGTTATGAGTGCAGAAAAATGGGGCACATCAGACCTGACTGTCCTCAGATAAAAGAAGACAAGAAGAAGAAGTTCTTCAAAAGGAATGATTATGAGCAAAAAGATAAGAAAGAAATGAAAGCTACATTGAGTGTGTCTGAAGACTCTAGCATCTCTTCAAAATCAGACTCAGAGAAGGAAGAAGTAAATTTTAAATCCAACATGTTAGTTATGGAAGAAACAGATGAGGTATAATCATACTACTCTTCTGATTCTAATGCTAACTCTAGTTTCAAAACAAGATATTCTAATAAAAAATTTAGAGCCTACTGCAACATGCTTGAAGAAAAATATGATTCTCTTTTTAAGAAGAACAAGTCATTAAAGAACATTCACAAGGATTTTTCAGATAAAAGAGATACAATACTGAAACAAATTAAGGAGTTAATTGATAAGTATAATTCAATTAACACTAAATATACAGATTATGAATCAAAGGTAAAAACACTGCAAAATGAAGTAGAAACCTAAAAAACTGCATCCCTTGTTTTTACCAAAGGATAAAACTCTTTGAATGAAATTCTTGGGAAAACTATGATTAAGAAAGAAAGATTTGGAATTGGAAATAAAGGTGAAAAATCTAAGCTGTACAAGAATTATTTTGTTCCAAGAACAAAAAGATTAAATTGTAGTTACTGTGGGCCAAGGGGACATATTTTTAAAAACTGTTTCTTAAGAAAACCTAAAATAAGTGGAATTAATAAATATTTTATATCAAATAATTTATTTGATTCTGCTGAATTTAGAAAATCTAAGAAAGTCTGGATTCTCAGATCATTGCTGGCTAACACTCCTAGACCCAACAAAATATGGGTACCAAAGCAATTTGTTTAAATGCCTTTATAGGAAACAGGTCACAGAAGAAAAAATGCCATATGGTATATGGAAAATGGATTCTCAAGGCATATGAGGAGAAGCTCATCAAATATCACTACACTAACTCAAAAAGATGGTGGACTAGTCACTTTTGGTGGCAATGCTAAATGCAAGATAATTTAGATTGGAACAGTTGGAGATCCAGAAGCTGTCTCAATCAATAAAGTACTTTATGTATAAGGATTGAAACATAATATGATAAGTATCTCTCAAATCTGTGATGATGGTTATGCTATTGATTTATCTAACAATTGTAGTTCTATTTTCAAAAATAAATTTCTTAAATTTAGAGCACCTAGAACTGATAATGTGTACACCCTGGATTTAAATTCCTTGTGTAAAAAAAAGTAAACTGGTTAAATGCTAAGATAAATGAATCTTGGATCTGGCATAGAAGACTTGGACATTGTAATATATATTCTTTAAATAAGTTATCTAAGATGATTTTCCTAGTCTCAAGTTTGAAAATGATAGATTTTTGTGATTCATGTCAACTTGGAAAGCAGCACAAATCATCTTTCAAATCTGTTAACAAAATTACTACATCTAAACCTCTAGAACGTATCCATATGGATTTGTTTGGACCTTTAAGGGTAGAAATATTGTCTGGTAAATTATGTGTATATGTTTTAGTTGATTAATATTCTAGATTTACATGGATTTTCTTTTTAAAATTTAAAAATGAATCTTTTACATTATTTGAAAGTTTTTGAAAAGCTATTCAAAATGAAAAAGGTTTTAAAATAATTTCATTAAGAAGTGATCATGGTGGAGAATTTTAGAATCTGGAATTTAATTCCTTTTGCTCAAATATGGGTATTAAACACACCTTCTCTACACCAAGAACACCTCAACAAAATGTATTTTTTGAAAGAAGAAATAGGACTATTCAAGAAATGGATAGGACTATTCTAAATGAATACACTCTTCCTACCTATTTTTGGGCAGAATCTGTAAGTACTGCCTGCTATATAATGAATAGAGTTTTAATTAGAACAATTTTGAAAAAGACACCCTATGAACTCTGGAATAACAGAAAACCTAAAGTAAATTACTTCAAAGTTTTTGGATGCAAGGTTTACACCTTAAAAACCAAGAACAATATTGGTAAGTTTGATCCAAAATATGATGAAGCATTTTCTTAGGATCTTCTGCTACTTCCAAAGCTTATAGAGTTTTTAATAAAAAGTCAAGTATTGTTGAAGAATCAGTTCATATGAAATTTGATGAATCTGATCCCTTTGAGAAAAGTATAGATCAAATAGATTAACTTGATTCTAATTATAACATGAGACTTGAGAACCTGAAAGATGATTTTGAAAAATATATAAATAAAATTCAGTCCAGTCTAGAAGAACATGACACTGAAGAACCTTTAAGTGTACTACCTAGACAGTCAATGACCCTAAATAATCACCCTTTAGAAACTGTAATAGGATACTTAGAAATAGGAATAAAAACTAGAAGAAACAAAGGAAATATTGTTGAGTTTTCTGCCTTTCTATCCCAATTATAACCCAAGTCTATAGAAGAATCTTTAGATGATGAAAGTTGGATGATAGCAATGCAATAAGAACTAAACTAGTTCAAAAGAAATGAATTCTGAAAATTAGTTGAAATACCACGGAATTATCCAGTTATAGGAACGAAATGGGTCTTTAGAAATAAACAATATTATCAAGGAATAATAACTAGGAATAAAGAAAGACTAGTAGCTAAAGTATATAATCATAAATAAGGTATAGATTATGATGAGGCCTTTTCACTTGTATCTAGATTAGAATCCATTAAAATCCTTTTAGCCTATGTATCTCATATGAACTTTAAATTATTTCCGATGGATGTTAAGTCTGCTTTTTTAAATGGTTATTTAATGGAGGAAGTTTATGTTGAGCAACCTCCTGGTTTTGAAAATTCACAAAAACCAGATTCTGTTTTTAAATTACTAAATCTCTTTATGTCATTAAACAATCACCTAGATCCTGGTATGAAAGATTAAGCTCTTTTTTTTGAAAAATGATTTTACTGTTGGAATGGCAGATCCAATAATATTTAAGAAAACCGTAAAATCTAATATTTTATTAGTTCAAATTTATGTTGAAGATGTAATTTTTGGATAAAATAATAAATCTCTTTGTCATGAGTTTTCAATTATAATGAGAAAAGAATTTGAAACGAGTATTATGGGAGAATTAAATTTCTTTTTATGTCTTCAAATTTATCAAAAAGATTTTGAAAATGTTTTAAATCAAAGAAAATACATTTCTAATTTATTAAAGAAATTTGGACTTGAAAACAACAAGACATATACAAATCCTATGTGTACTAATATAAAACTTGATTTAGATGAAACTGGAAAATCAGTTGACAACAAGTTATATAGAGGTATGATTGGTAGTTTATTATATATTACTGCTAGCAGGACAAATATAATGTATTCAATATGTCTTTGTGCAAGATTTCAATCAAATCCTAAAGAATCTCATTTAACTACTGTTAAAAGAATTTTTAGATATTTAAAAGGAACTACTTTTCAATCTCTTCTCTATCCAAAAATGTCTGATTTTAATTTAATTTCATATTCAGATGCAGACTTTGGGAGTTGTAGATTAGATAGAAAAATCACATTAGGTACTTGTCACTTTTTAGGAAAATCCTTAGTATTATGGTCTATTAAGAAACAACATTCAATTTCCCTATCAACAACTAAGGTAGAATATGTATTTGCTGGTAGTTGCTGTGCACAAGTCTTGTGGATGAAAAACACTCTTATGGATTTTGGATTAAATTTTAATAATACACCTATTTTATGTGACAATACAAGTTCAATAAATATTTCAAAAAATCCTATTAATCATTCTAGGACTAAGAATATTAATATCAAACATCATATTCTAGGAGACCATGTTCTTAAAAAGGATATATTCTTAGAATTTTTAAGTACTAAAATTCAATTAGATAATATTTTTACTAAACCACTTCCCACTGCAAGGTTTGATTTTATTAAGGGGGAGCTAGGTTTATTTATTTTTAAATAAAGTTTTATTTTATTCAATTGATTATATTTTTTTCTGTTTAAAATAAATTAGTTATTTGTTTTTCAAACAGAATAATTTTTTATTTTTATTAGATTTATTTTTATATGTGCGCGTACAATTTTATTTGTTTTTAAAATTTATGTAATGTTTATTGATGACACTGGAATTAAGGATTTCAAAGCCCTTTCAAATTATGAATCATTTCATTTCTACAAAAAACCCATTCGAGCCTACGAAGCATTACCACTATTTGTCAATATGAACCTGAACCTTCGAAACCCTAATCCTTTTTCGAACCTTCAGATATTTACGACAGAAATGGCCAAGACCAAGAGAACCGATGATGTTGAGACCAGAACTGCCAAGAGATAGTGCTCCGAAGGAAGAAAAAAATTTCAAGGAAAGGTCATAGATCTGGAATGGTTATATCAGACGAACCTGTTGCTAAAGCAGACTCTTTCTTTTCAAAACCTCGAACAAACTTTTAATGGTGAAAAACTGATTTTTTATATGAGGTGGAGCTTCGTTATTTCTTTAAATCTGTTCATTTTAGTCTGGGGGGAGATTAAGATTCCATGATAGTGAAAATAGAAGACATATATGTTTCTATCTCTTCTATAGAGATGGCTCAGATTCAAAACTTCCCTAATAAGGGAGTTTATCACTTTGATTTGAAAAATATTGGTGATAGTGTACATAAATTTGAGGATATTATTTCATTTATGTTTGGATAAACAAATATCAGGAAAATGTTTATAAAGGACTTGGAACCGGAGCAAAAGATATTGGTTTAGTTTGTGCAAATTGGGATTTCACCAAGGATGTCAGAAATGGAAAAGATTTTGTATCCAGATATGTATTTAATGTTTTTTCTGATGAGTGATATTAAATTGAACTTTACGAGATACACTGTGATGTATCTCAGTTACTGTTTCCAACCAGAGGCAAGAGTGAGTTTTTATCCTTTTGGATGATTTATCTCAAAAAATTTGTTTAATACAGATATGATAAGATTAGTGGATGCTCGGGGGAGATTTCTGTAACACCCCAAGCTTCTACGGTACACTTCTCTTTGAATAATGCGATAACGTGTGTTGTACGCAACATCGAGTTCTAACACACCACAACCAATCAAACTAGCCGTTATGAATAGTAATACCTAATTTTTGAAATTATATATATTTTATATTTCAAAATGGACTCCATTTTTGGTTTTGGAATATCAAAATTATCCTAAGATGAATTTTTGGTATTTTTCTAAGAACTTCCAATTTTTATGAATAGTGAAAAATACTTAAAAACAACTTTTTTAATAAAAATAATTTATAGTGATAAATTATATTATTGAGTGGTTTTAAAGTATAATTAGAATATATTTTTATCATTTTATCCAATGGTGTTAATTAGAATTAATTTCACTTTGAAATTGGACCTAAACAATTGTCAATCTTTTGGTATATATTGTTTCTTAAAAACACGCTCTTTGTTGTGACAGCGGGAATTAATTATAAAATTAATTAATGAAAATTATATGTTTGGAATTTTTTAAAATATACATATATTTTGAATTCGGAATATCAATTATAGCTTAGGGTGAAATTTTGACATTGTTCTGAAAAACATCAATTTTTGATGAATAGTGAAACTACTAAGTGGTAGTTAAAAAACTGAATTTTTCATAAAACTTAATTTTACCGATTCTGTGAATGGAATTTAGAAAATCCGAGAGACACGGTTAATATGAAGAATTAAAATGTGGTTGAATGAGATGAAAATAATTTTTGGTGAATAGCAACTTTTTACTTTTATTTACCACGATTAAAAGTAAATAGGGAAATTAAGGGTAAAAATGATATTAATATTACCCTAACACATGTCCTAATTCTATTAAACAAGTGTATATAGACCAAACACAACCTTAGGAATAAAATATTATCATTTAGGTCCACTTGGATTAGATTAGGACATTTATTATTATTTAATTCAAAGAAGAGTTAAAAGAGTTAAAATCAATGTTTATTTACTAAAAAAATTGTAATATAGGGTTATACATAAGATAAATTCGATTGTAAATATTAATTAGAAAGATAAAAATATTTCCTACATAATTATATTTTATTTATAATTTTTAGACATTAAATAATTTAATTTATTTATGACACAATGATGATGCAGTAATTACCATAATAGTGAAAAATTAAAATAATTGATATTATAAATACCCAAATAAATATAATTTGAGACTTTTAATAAATTAAACTAATTATATAGGATAATATGACATATTAGGATTGATTTAATTAACTTTATTCTAAGTAATAATTCTGTTATGATTTTCACAAAAATCAACTATTGAATAGTGTCAAAATTGACATAAAAGAGTTTTTAAAACAAATATTATATTATTAATTGATATTAAATTCCTAAAAATATAAGGTTCGGCCAAGAGAATTATATCATGATAGTTTCATAATTAATGAACCAATTGAGGGTCTCTTAGATGTATATATTAAGTTTATTAACTATATAATATAAAAATACAAAGTGACATGGTAAATGTCAAACTAATTAACTAAGAGTTAAAACTAAAAGATAAGGTTAATATAGTAACCCAAACCTGTCTAAATTCTATTGGTTGAATGTTTTTAGACCTATAACCAACTTAACCTTTGAATAATCAACTTTTGAGCCATTATAAACCGAATATGAATTTATTATAAATTAATATTTCTAGCTTTTCCAAAGGTGCCCCTCACCCCTCTTATAAAAGGGCACTCCCCCTTCTCATTACTTCACACCTTAAAAGCCTTTTGGTTCATCCAAACTCTGCCCAAATAATCTATAAAATTCCCTCAATACAACCTAGAGGCATTATTTTTATCATAAATCCAACTTAAGGAGCCCTTTTGATCAAATCAAATGGAAGAACCCGAAGAAGAGGTAATGTTTTCACCACCCTTTTTCAAATTCATTTCTTCTTCCACTTATTCTTTCTTTATTATTACCATTCTAAAATAATAACTCCAGTATCTTATATATACTGTGATGTTATTATAAATATGGTACAACCATATTCATTATTCTATCCACCCTTTGAATAACATGTCACCATACGTGCGTACGTACGGTTTACCGTCTCCACGTCGTGGTGTAATTGTTATTCAATATATTATTATTTGGATATGTATAATAATGATGTGTAACTCATGTAAATAATAAATATAACATGATAATGATTCTGTATATATGATATACTATCCAATTATATATTATTTTAATATCAAAAGAATGATATTGTCGCTCATGCGTACGTACGGACTACCGTCTCCACGAACGCGATGAGATTCATTCTCTATCGTATCCATTCAAGTATAATTATCATTTGATGATTTAAAAATAATGTTTAAGGAATTGATATCATTCTGTATATGAATAAGATACAACCTATCCATGACAAACATGGCTTACGTAACAAAACATATAAAAGAAAACGAGTAAGTTAACACCCGAAACAACGATAATACTAAGATATTATTAACAAAGCAATGTTAAAAGATCATATATGATATCATATTAATATATATGATTCTTTTATAATTTAATAAAAATTATTTCACCATTATACAGGAGGTTAACCTACCCTCAACCAAGGAAAAGTACAAGGTAAGGGTTTATTTCGCAATCTCTTCATTATCCGAGGTTGTTTATACGTAATAATCTACTGGGATCTCTTTATCATCCACATCCATGTTTCCTAAAAATGAATTTCAAAACATTTTTACTATTTACTAAAATATGGGTTAAATTCATTTATACCCTTGTTTGACTTTTTATAAGAGGTTTATAAAGGAATCTTTCCGTCGTTTTCCAAACAAGGTGCTTTTTAACCTTTTTGACAAAATTAAGGTAAGAATGTTTTTTAACTTATACGGCGGGTGCAGTTATTTTCCGCCATTATAAAATCATCGAAGCTTCCCTTACAAGCTTATAAGAATACTTTCAAAGAAAATGTTTCATTTTATATGAATCTTAAATGATTTCAAAATAAAAATAGATATTTCTCTAAAAAGAGTTTTGATTTCATCTATGTCAACATCCTTTCATGGATTTTAAGCTTATTTGGAGGTGATTTATTATGAAACGAAACTTCCATATTGTATTGAAGGTTTTGTGATATGATTGACTATGGATATGTTATTTTCATGGTTTATGGATTAAGTATTTGCATTTCGTATGCTAGTTTTAATACGAATGTTTATGTTATGTTTAAACCTTTTCATATGGGAATGCATTGGACTTAATATGTGACGGGTGGAGCCCGCTATAGCTCCTCGATGCGTTGGTAGGTCTCATGAGACAAACTACTGTCTTGGCACAAGGCCTTGGAAAAATCTTATTTGTAGTCTTGGAATGAGGCCTTGGCTATGTGGTTATGATAGTCTGGCATTATGCATTCCATCATTATGAAAGTGGTTATTGATATTGCATATGATTATTCGATTAGTAGAATATCCATGTGAATAAGTAAATGGAATTATTTCATTTTACTTTTACCATACTATGTTGAAGTTCAAGTTTAAAAGGCTTTTGTTTTAGTTATACATTGCCTTAAATGTTTATTCTTATTTATGAAAGTTTCCGCTATATTGTTATCCTTACTGGGCATTTGAGCTCACCCCATTTCTATGTTTTATTTTTCCCAGGATGTGAAGAAGTAATTTATGAATGACCTGCAGGGATAGTGTGAGAGGATAAGAGTGTGGACTATGGAGACTATGTTGTTATAGTTTTCATTTTGTGATGTAATGTAAACCTTATGAATATATCTAGTGTTTCCAAGGGTACTAAACCAATCGGTCTTTCGATATTTGATCTTTCTTGTGATCATGCCAATATTATGTAATAATGCACCGACTTTGGGTAACTGGGGTCGGGGTGTTATAGTTGGTATTAGAGGAAGTTTAGTACAATCCTTGGAAGCTAGATTTAGATAAACTCTGATTAGAGCACATAGATTTAAGGTGTACTTTGAGGATTAGTATAGAAGAACTTCCTATAATTTTGGTATTGTAGAGATTTTGTGAGTTTTCCGAGCAATACATCCCTGTCTGGATACGAGCAGGTAGAGGCGGCTCTGGCACAGATGTACCTAGGGGTAAAACCCGAAAACACCGCTTTGAGCTAGACTCGAACAGGAACTAGTGCACGACAATGGGCCTTGCTGCACTCTTGGTTACGACACTCCTGGGGGATATGCTTAGGATAACTCTCATTTTCCTTACAAATCATTATGAAGGGTTTACGAGTATATACTTCCTTAAAGAAAACATTCTTATTATTATGGATTATATCCATAAATAGTTCAATTTATGTTAAGTGTTTTATAAGTATGGAATTATGTATTTTGATTCATAAACTGATCTAGTTTATACCATTGTTTAGAAATGGAGCCTAGTGGAAGAAATGGAAACTATATCAATGCACACACTCCATATAGGGATTTCCCTCCTGCTCAAGATAATTATAGTGGAGCTGGTGATGTAACTGGTGCCGATCAGCTAATCACCATACTGGGACAACTCACTCAGGTTATGAATAATAACCTTACCCGTATGGAACACCCTGATCCGCACCGTGGATGATCAATATTAGATCGATTCATGAGGCAAAAATCACCAACGTTCAATGGGAGTACAAATACCTTAGTAGCTGAGCAATGGATATTTTCCCTAGAGAAAATATTTCAGGCTTTGGGGAGTAGTGAAAGGGAAAAAGTTATCATGGCAGTTTACCACCTCACTGGAGATACTGATCAATGGTGGTCATTGATTCAAAATACGAAGGAAGATGATGAAGTATCAAATATGGAATGGAGGGAGTTCAAAGATCTGTTTTTATAAAAATACTTTCCTCGTGACCATCGAGCAGATATGGAAAGGCAGTTTCTGAGTCTAAGACAAAAGGAGGATGCGAATGTCACAAAGTATGAGGCTAACTTTACAAGGTTAGCAAGGTATGCTGAAGATTATATACGTAACCCAAGAAGTAAGATTGATCGTTTATTTTATGGGTTAAAACCATTTCTCTGTCGAGCATTAGTATCACAATCCTTCTCGTCGTATGAAGACATTGTCTCATGTGCTATCAAGACCGAAAAGGAATTCTCTAAGTCTTATGAATTTAAAGCAAAGAAAGAGAAGAAGAGATCTGATGATCAATCTAGGAATGGAAATAAGCAGAAGAAGGGAAATTTTGAATATCCATCATGTGGTAAATGTGGGAAGAAACACCCCGGTACTTGCTTGAAGGGAACGAGAGTCTGTTACAAATTTGGTGAAAAAGGCCACCAAGATCGTGATTGCAAAGGGAAGAAGGAAGCTACCAATGTTCAGTGCTACAATTACAGGGAGATGGGACATTATGAAAATGAATGTCCTAAGCATCAGGAGAACTTACCTCAGAAAAGGACAAGGGATCAAGGCCAAGCTTATGCTATCACTACTACTGAGGTAGAAGCTCCGAAAGACGTGGTGTCAGGTAATTTAATGGTTTCCTCAAGTTTAGCAAATGCATTATTTGATTCTGGATCATCGCATTGTTTCATATCTTCCCAGTTTTCTAAGAAAATTAGATATTTCCAATTTGATTTAACAAGGGATTTGTCAGTTAAAACTCCTAAGGGAAGTATCATTGCAACAAAGTTTTGTGAATCAGTTCCCATTAGAGCACATAAATGTTCTTTATCCACTGATCTCATTGTCATACCTATGACTGAGTTTGATATAATCCTCGGTATGGATTGGATTTAGGATTATGATGCAAAGATTTATTTTAAGAAGAAGGAGGTTATGATTTTTGATGATGATGATAAGGAACAACTTATCTTTAGAGCAGAATCGTCACCACCAAATTCTTATCTAGATCCACCCCCAGTAGCTCAACTAAATTCAATTATTGAGGAGGAAGAGAATGAAATAACCGTGGGTGAGGAAAGGAATGTTCAAATAGATGATGTACCTGTTGTGAAAGAATATGTAGATGTATTTCCGGAAGATTTACCTGGACATCCTCCAGAATGAGAAGTTGAGTTTTCCATTGATTTAATTACTGGATCAAGGCCTATATCGAAGACCCCTTATAGAATGGACACTGTAGAATTAGTCAAACTAAATAAACAACTAGAGGAATTGAGTAATAAAGGATTTATTCGTCCTAGTGTTTCTCCATGGGGAGCCCCTGTTCTTTTTGTTAAAAATAAAGATGGATCCATGAGGTTATGTATCAACTACAGGGAGATCAATGCTATAACAATAAAGAACAAGTATCCCCTACCTCTCATTGATGATTTATTTGACCAACTGCATGGAGCTCAATACTTTTCAAAGATTGACCTTCGATCTGGATACCATCAGTTGTGTGTGAAGAAGGAAGACATTCCGAAGACAACATTTCGAACCAGGTACGAGCATTATGAGTTTACAGTAATGCCTTTTAGATTGACTAATGTACCCTATGTATTCATGGATCTGATGAATAGAGTTTTCAAGGAATATCTCGATGAACTTTTTGTGGTATTTATTGATGATATATTGGTATACTCAAAAAGATATGAAGATCATGAAAATCACTTGCGTATTATCTTGAAGACTCTGAGAAGACATGAATTATATGGGAAGTTTATCAAGTGTGAATTCTGGCTTCAGAATATTTCTTTTCTTGGCCATATTGTCTCTAAATATGGAATCTCTGTTGATCCTTCTAAGACCAAGGCAATCCAAGAATGGCCAGCACCTATGAATATAACTGAGGTACATAGTTTTATTGGTTTGGCAGGTTATTATCGACGTTTCATCCAGAATTTTTCCCGATTGGCTAACCCATTAATGAAGCTCACACGTAAAGGGGTTAAATTTGTTTGGACAAAAGAGTGTGAAGAATGTTTCGAAGAAATGAATAGAATATTAGTCAATGATCCTATATTGACTCTACCATCGGGGAATGATGAGTTCATTATTTATAGTGATGCATCGAAGAAAGGACTTGGTTGTGTCCTTATACAGAATGATAGGGTTATTGCCTATACATCACAGCAGTTGAAAATTCATGAACAAAACTATCCTAATCATGATCTCGAGTTAGCAGCTATGATCTTTGCTTTGAAGATATGGAGGCACTACCTCTATGGTGAAAAATGTGAGATTTATACTGATCACAAGAGTTTGAAGTATATTTTCTCACAAACAGAACTCAACATGAGGCAAAGGAGATGGCTTGAATTACTCAAGGATTATGATTGTACGATACACTACCACCCGGGGAAAGCAAACAAGGTGGAAGATGCTTTGATCAGAAAAGACCATGGAGTTTTGAACGTGATGAGAATTTAAAGGGATCCAATTTTGATGGATCTAGTGAAGATGGACATGGGAATAACCAGGGAAGGTGAAACATCAATGCTTTTTCAAATGGTTGTCAAACCATCTTTACTAGAAAGGATTAAGAGTTCTCAGACCGATGATGAAGAATTTCAAAAGAAGATTAAAGCTGTGAATGATGGGAGATTGAGAGACTTTGTGTATGAAGATGGAATTTTGAAATTCGGGAAGAGACTTTGTGTTCCCGATATACCTGATCTAAAAAGGGAATTACTGGATGATGCTCATAGTTCCAATTTCTCTATACACCCTAGGAGCACCAAAATGTATAGAGATTTGAAGGAACATTTTTGGTGGGACAACATGAAGAGGGAGATTGCTGATTTTGTGTCAAGATGTATGGTTTGTCAACAAGTGAAAGCTGGAAGGAAACACCCTGGAGGAGTCATGCAACCTCTTCCCATACCGGACTGGAAATGGGACAATATTACGATGGACTTTGTCATAGGGATACCAAAGACTCCTAGAAGGAACGATGCAATATGGGTTATTGTTGATCGTCTTACCAAGTCAGCACATTTTCTTGCTATAAGAGAAGATCTACCACTGGAACGTCTAGAAAGACTATATATTAATGAAGTTGTGAGACTTCATGGAGTACCCCTATCGATTGTTTCTGATCGTGATCCCCATTTTACTTCAAGATTCTGGAAAAGTATTCAGAAATCCTTGGATACTGAACTTCATTTGAGCACTTCCTACCACCCTCAGACAGACGAACAATCAGAATGGACTATTCAAACCTTAGAATACATGTTGAGATCTTTCTCACTTGACTTTCAGGGTATGTGGGATCAATATTTACCTTTGGTAGAATTTTCCTATAACAATAGCTTCCATTCGAGTATTCAGATGGCACCATATGAAGCATTATATGGAAAGAGATGTCGCACACCAACCTGTTGGGATGACGTTGGTGAAAAAAAACTTGCAGGTCCAGAACTGGTGGAGGAAATGATGGAAAAGGTGAAGGTAATCCAAAATCACATCAAAGCAGCTCAAAGTAGGCAAAAGAGCTATGCCGATAATCGAAGGAAGGATTTGGAATTTCAAGTCGGTGATCATGTTTTCCTGAAGGTATCTCCATGGAAGGGAGTCATACGTTTTGGTAAGAAAGGTAAATTGAGTCCCAGGTACATCAGACCTTTCGAAATTCTAGAACAAATTGGGGCTGTAGCTTACTGATTGGGAATGCCTCCAAGTCTCTCAAAAGGTCACGATGTGTTCCACGCATCTCTGTTAAGGAAATACATGCCTGACCCAATGGATGTACTCACCTATGAAAAATTAGAACTGGAACCCGATCTGTCTTATTTTGAAGAGCCTGTCAGGATTCTTGATACAAGAGAACAAGTACTGAGAAACCGAACGACGCGTCTGGTAAAAGTTTTGTGGAGAAACCATAAGATGGAAGATGAAACGTGGGAACCCGAGGAACTTATGATGAAGAACCATTCGAGTCTTTTCATGCGGTAGTATTCTGGAAATTTCGAGGACGAAATTATTTGAAGGAGGGGATAATGTAACACCCCAAGCTTCTACAATACGCTTCTCTTTGAATAATGCGATAGCGTGTGTTGTACGCAACATCGAGTTCTAACACACCACAACCAATCAAACTAGCCGTTATGAATAGTAATACCTATGTTTTGAAATTATATATATTTTATATTTCAAAATGGACTTCATTTTTGGTTTCGGAATATCTAAATTATCCTAAGATGAATTTTTGGTATTTTTCTGAGAACTTCCAATTTTTATGAATAGTAAAAAATACTTAAAAACAAATTTTTTAACAAAAATAATTTATAGTGATAAATTATATTATTGAGTGGTTTTAAAGTATAATTAGAATATATTTTTACCATTTTATCCAATGGTGTTCATTATAATTAATTTCACTTTGAAATTGGACCTAAACAATTGTCAATCTTTTGGTATATATTGTTTCTTAAAAACACGCTATTTGTTGTGACAGCGGGAATTAATTATAAAATTAATTAATGAAAATTATATGTTTGGAAATTTTTAAAATAAATATCTATTTTGAATTCGGAATATCAATTATAGCTTTGGGTGAAATTTTTGCATTGTTCTGAAAAACTTCAATTTTTGATGAATAGTGAAACTACTAAGTGGTAGTTAAAAAACTGAATTTTTCATAAAACTTAATTTTACCATTTATGTGAATGGAATTTCAAAAATCTGAGAGACAAGGTTAATATTAAGAAGTAAAATTTGGTTCAATGAGATGAAAATATTTTTTGGTGAATAGTAACTTTTTACTTTTATTTACCACGGTTAAAAGTAAATAGGGTAATTAAAGGTAAAAATGATATTAATATTACCCTAACACATGTCCTAATTCTATTGGACAAGGGTATCTTGACCAAAAACAACCTTAGGAATAAAATATTATCATTTAGGTCCACTTAGATTAGATTAGGACATTTATTATTATTTAATTCAAAGAAGAGTTAAAAGAGTTAAAATCAAAGTTTCTTTACTAAAACATTTTTAATATAGGGTTATACATAAGATAAATTCGATTGTAAATATTCCTTAGAAAGATAAAAATATTTCCTACATAATGATATTTTATTTACAATTTTTATACATTAAATAGTTTAATTTATTTATGACACAATGATGATGCAGTAATTACCATAATAGAAAAACTAAATAATTGATATTATAAATACCCAAATAAATATAATTTGAGACTTTTAATGAATTAAACTAATTTTATAGAATAATATGACATATTAGGATTTATTTAATTAACTTTTTTCGAAGTAATCATTCTGTTATGATTTTCACAAAAATCAACTATTGAATAGTGTCAAAATTGACATAAAAGAGTTTTTAAAACAAACATTACATTATTAATTGATATTAAATTCCTAAAAATCTAAGGTTCGGCCAAGAGACTTATATCATGATAGGTTCATCATTAATGGACCACTTGGGTGTCTCTTGGATGTATATAGTAAATTTATTAACTATATAATATAAAAATACAAAGTGACATGGTAAATGTCAAACTAATTAACTAAGAGTTAAAACTAAAAGATAAGGTTAATATAGTAACCCAAACCTGTCTAAATTCTATTGGTTGAATGGTTTTTGACCTATAACCACCTTAAAATTTTAATAATCAACTTAGGAGCCATTAGAAACCGAATATTAATTTATTATAAATTAATATTTCTAGATTTTCCAAAGGTGCCCGTCACCCCTCTTATAAAAGGGAACTCCCCCTTCTCATTACATCACACCTTCAAAGCCTTTTTGTTCGGCCAAAATCTGCCCAAATACTCTCTAAACTTCCCTAAATACAACCTAGAGGCCTTAGTTTGATCATAAAATCCAACCTAAGGAGCCCTTTTGATCAAATCAAAAGGAAGAACCCGAAGAAGAGGTAATGTTTTCACCACCCTTTTTCAAATTCATTTCTTCTTCCACTTCTTCTTTATTTGTTATTACCATTCTAAAATAATAACTCCAGTATCTAATATATATACTGTGATGTTATTATAAATATGGTACAACCAAATTCAGTATTCTATCCACCCTTTGAATAACATGTCACCATACGTGCGTACGTACGACTTACTGTCTCCACATCGTGGTGTAATTGTTATTCAATATATTATTATTTGGATGGGTATAATAATGATGTGTAACTCATTTAAATAATAAATATAACATGATAATGATTCTGTTTATATGATATAATATCCAATTATATATTATTTTAATATCAAAATAATGATATTGTCGCTCGTGCGTACGTACGGACTACCGTCCCCACGAACGCAATGAGATTCATTCTCTATCGTATCCATTCAAGTATAATTATCATTTGATGATTTAAAAATAATGTTTAAGGACTTGATATCATTCTGGATATGAATAAGATACAACCTATCCATGAAAAACATGGCTTACATAACAAAACATATAAAAGAAAATGAGTAAGTTAACACCCGAAACGACGATAATACTAAGATATTATTAACAATGCAATGTTAAAAGATCATATATGATATCATATTAATATATATGATTCTTTTATAATTTAATAAGAATTATTTTACCATTATACAGGAGGTTAACCTACCCTCAACCAAGGAAAAGTAAAATGTAAGGGTTTATTTCGCAATCTCTTCATTATCCGAGGTTGTTTATACGTAATAATCTACTGGGATCTCTTTATCATCCACATCCATGTTTCTTAAAAATGAATTTCAAAACATTTTTAATATTTACTAGAATATGGGTTAAAGTCATTTATACCCTTTTTTGACTTTTTATAAGAGGTTTATAAAGGAATCTTTCCGTCGTTTTCCAAACAATGTGCTTTTTAACCTTTTTGACAAAATTAAGGTAAGAATGTTTTTTTAACTTATACAACGGGTGCGGTTATTTTCCACCATTATCTAATCTTCGAAGATTCCCTTACAATCTTATAAGAATACTTTCAAAGAAAATGTTTCATTTTATATGACTCTTAAATTATTTCAAAATAAAAAGAGATATTTCTCTAAAAAGAGTTTTGATTTCATCTATGTTAACATCCTTTGATGAATTTTAAGCTTATTTGGAGATGATTTATTATGAAACAAAACTTCCATATTGTATTGAAGGTTTTGTGATATGATTGACTATGGATATGTTATTTTCATGGTTTATGGATGAAGTATTTATATTTCGTATGCTAGTTTTAATACGAATGTTTATGTTATGTTTAAACCTTTTCATATGGGAATGCATTGGACTTAATATGTGATGGGTGGAGCCCGCTATAGCTCCTCGATGCATCGGTAGGTCTCATGAGACAAACTAGCGTCTTGGCACAAGGCCTTGGAAAAATATTATTTGTAGTCTTGGCACGAGGCCTTGGCTATGTGGTTATGATAGTCTGGCATTATGCAGTCCATCATTGTGAAAGTGGTTATTGATATTGCATGTGATTATTCGATTTGTAGAATATCCATGTGAATAAGTAAATGAAATTATTTCATTTTACTTTTTCCATACTATGTTGAAGTTAAAGTTTAAAAGGATTTTATTTTAGTTATACATTGCCTTAAATGTTTATTCTTATTTATGAAAGTTTCCGCTATATTGTTATCCTTACTGGGCATTTGAGCTCACCCCTTTTCTATGTTTTATTTTTTCCAGGATGTGAAGAAGTAATTTATGAATGACCTGCAGGGATAGTGTGAGGGGATAAGTGTGTGGACTATGGAGACTATGTTGTTGTAGTTTTCATTTTTTGATGTAATGTAAACCTTATGAATATATCTAGTGTTTCCAAGGATACTAAACCAATCGGTCTTTCGAGATTTGATCTTTCTTGTGATCATGTCAATGTTATGTAATAATGCACCGACTCTATGTAACTGGGGTCGGGGCGTTACAATTTCCCCATAGTAATATCATTAATGCTGGTACATTGAGAAAAATTGGATATTTCTAGAGCACTATCAAAGGAAAAATGCTGCCTGATGGAGCTGAAGAGGATGAAGAAAGTGTTTAGGACCAACTGAAAAAATAAAAAGATGGATTAGCTGAGTCTAGAACAAGTGCAGTATCACGTAGAATACAGTTTGAAGCAGTTGATCCATTAGCTGATGAGGAAAGTCAACACGAACTTTAGAGGTCAAGACATCGAGTGACTCAAGCTATTGAATAGACTACTCCAAAACTCCCAGATGAAACTAAACCCATTTTGAGCTACAGATTCATTAGAGACTATGTCGTACAAGACACTACTCATCTAATAGCTTCTCAGATAGAGATGACACCTCAATTTGAAAAAGGAGCAGAGGCTCAGGAAGAGGTAATAGTTGTAGCTGATGTTGAAACTATTGTAGAAGCTGGAGTAGAAATTGAAGCTGAAAAATAAAAAGAAGCCGTGAATGGTGAAGTAGAAGTGGAAAGTCCTCATATAATTCAAGAGGAAATTGTTTTAGAAAACCCAGTGGAGTAAATGGATGTAGATGATTCTCATGAGGAGCAACCTTCATCAAATGTTGAAATTCAAGATGAAAATGTTTTTGAAGTATATATAGAGGTGTTGAATGAGTATTTTTCTATGGAAGAGTCTGGGAAAGTATTTGAGGAAAAGTCAGTGGAAAAACCTGCTCAGGAGAAAGATAAGGATAAATCTGATGCAGAGTCACTACCTATAGTGTTGTTTCATCAAAATGAATATGAAACAGAGAATCCAGAACAAGGTGCCTCTGATTATGATAATTATTATGTGGAAGAATTGATTAGAAAGTTTAATAAAGTTCAAAATGATAATGTATCTTTACGAAGTGCATTAAAAAGGGAGAGGAAAAAGCTTCAGAACCTGAAAGCTAGTTCAGTTTCAAAGTAGGTAGTTGAAGTGTTTAAGAACTAAATGTTAAATGAAGTTACAAAGTTGAAATCAGATATGGTTATAGATATATTTAATGGAATCCAAACCATTCATGGAGAAACAATTTGCATCTGTCAGACCAAGTGAGGCTAGTGCATCAGGTACTTCATCCGATTTAATCAGAATATTTCAGGATATTACAGCAGCAATGAGCAATATGAATGACAGATTGTAAGATTTTCAATGCAATAGTGCCCCTTTGTCTGTTATGTTAGATAATAAAAAGTTTTTAGTTGACTAGTTAACCTCAAGTAAACCAAGTATTAGAACTATACTGACTCTGTTCACAACAAAGTTGACTCTGTTTATGGAGAAGGAAGAAAGGCTCCATGAGTTTTTCAGAGCAAATATGATAGAATATATTCATATGACTCAGGAGAATAGAGATATTATTATCAATCTAAGAGATGACATGATGAGAAGGTTGAGGGAGAAGTTAACAAAAATCAAGGCAGTAGTTCAAAGGAGATAGACAATATCTCATACCCTTACCACACCTTGATTCACGTGTTCATCATGATTGCAACTGTTACATATTTTCAATGAAATTTTGTTTCATTCTATATTTGTGTGTTTCTATTAGTTTTAATGTATTTGTTTAGATATGCTGGTAATATAGATTCATTTATTGAAAAACAGTTAATAATAGAATTTATTTAAGTTCAGTGCTACATTAAAATGTGTTCTCTTCCATATTCTATCATTCTTTTTGATATCACAAAAAGGGAGAGAAATTTGGATAAACACAACATTTTATTTTAGCTATTTTACATTTTAATTTAATTGTTCTAAATATTTATTTTAAATTTATTGGAGAATTTTTTTTAACTCTTTTTATTGGGGGAGAAATTTGGATAAACATTTTTTTTAAATTTTATTTTTATTTCTCACTTTAGAAAAAGGGGGATAAATTTATTTTTATGATTATGGATAACACATTGTTTATTTATTTTTGAAATAATCTTGTTAAAATTAAATAATTTTTTATCTAAGAAAAATTCTAAACTATATGTAATTAATTTTGGAAGTTAATTTAATTTATTATTTTATGGGTTTTTTGATCATCAAAAAGGGGGATATTGTTGAGCAAGTGTTGTTTTCTACAATACATAATATTTTTATTAAAAAGGGGGATATTTTTGAGAAAAATACTCTATTTATTTATGATGATTTTGATGATCAGTAATACCATTAATTATTTTCTAATGATTTTATTTTAAGTGTATTTTAGTAATTTATTATTCATTATATTTTTATTACTGGAAGAAATATTTAAGTTCTTGAAAAATGAGAATTAATTGCTAAATTATTCGCATTAGCGTGTTCTGGAAACACTGTTCATGCTCTACATATTCGGGAATTGTTTAAGCATGTTCTGGAAACATTGTTCATACCCTACATGGAGAAGCATAGCGTAAGGATGGAATGTGGTGTATACTTTATGAGATATCAGAAAAGTACGGTTAAACTACCATACATTATCAGAAAAGTATGGAAGAAGAACCCTACATTAGGAAGGAACCCTACATTTGGGATATTGGAAAATTATGGAAGAAGAACTATATGTAAGTTTTAAACATTACATTTGTTTCTCAAAAGTATGGTTCATAAACCTTACTTTTGTGAACAACTTTACATTTCATCAAAAAGTATGGATCATGTACCTTACGTTTGGAAGCATATAAAAGTATGGATCATTTATCATACGTTTGAAGGATACATAATCACCCTTACATTTTTATTCAACCTTATGTTTGTGATCTACCTTACCTTCAGAAGATGCATGCTATACAGTTCAACCTTAAGTTTGGCGTTGGAGAATTAAAGATGATATTATTATGCAACGGTTTACAAGTGAATTATTAGGCTGATTTCAAGCTAGATTAAAATCTGATTTTAAAGCACGTCTTTGACTTATTCAAATCCATTTATCTATGATTCAAAGGATCAATTTAAAAGGAGATTTTCATGCCAAATTTTCAGGAGAGTTACGACTACTATGTTATTTCGAATTTTTTGAATATCGCGATTCTAAAGGCGACTTTTGTGGATATAAATTTGAAAGGAGAATGCTTGACTTTATATACCTGTATTATTTTGTATACAAAAAAAAACAATTGAGATAATTGAGACTTATAGATCTGCTGTTACAAAGAGCGAAAAAGTTCTGTTTATTGAAGAAGAAGAAACACGACAGAAGATTCACTCAATCAACATCGAAGATCTATTGTGAATATACTGCTGCTGAAGTTGCAAATTATTTTTCTATATCTACTGCATCCAGATAGACTCATAACGACTCTTAATTGAAGATCATTATTTCTGAAGACGATGATCCATCTACTATCAATTAGATTCTATTGCAATTGTGAAGAATAATGGGAAAGTATTTTCAAAGAACAGATACTTCTTTTTATCTTGCGTGACCAACTTCTCGTATTAAACTATGTAGGTTCTGCGATTGAACCAGAAGGCTCTATTTTGCCTTGGATTTCAAAGGTGTCAACTGTCTGTACTCAGTTGTGAAATGGTCTATTGATAATAGTACCAGATAGTGAAAATCATCAAGCTCGTGGAGTATAGCATTAGTGTAGTGGACTAGGGGCCTTTTGTTCCATGAACCACTATACATCATGTATCCCTGCTATTTAAATTTCTGCTGAATTAATATATCTTATTAAAATTAAAGGTCAGAACAAGATCTCATGAATAATTCATAAAAGACACAATTCACCCCCACTTGTGTATATTTGGTATAACCCGATCCAACAAACTTAAGGCATCCTCATGCTTATACCATATACCCAGTAGCATCACCCATACACTGTTATTGTAACCCAAAGAATCTACCCATGCTTTTTTGTTTCTAAGGAACTCATAATCTCAGGCTAAACCCTATACGAGGTTACCCTCACACATATAAATTATCTCACTAGTATTATAATCTATGTCTCAAGGAAACTAGGATCTACCACATATCCCATAAACTAGGTATCACATCAGTTATAACCCCCAAGAAACACCTCTCCATTCTTGTCTCAGATATTACAAGACAAATCACATGCCAAAAAAACCCACTCTAGCATATATAAACACATCATGCATCACATTATAAGTCATTAACCTACTAGGGAACTAATCTTCATCGATCATCCACATATGAGACTACCCCCTTATAGGACCAGAATATCATGTATATATATATATATATAATTACACCACCCCATTATGATTCATATCAAGTAAACCATGATCACGTGGACCAGTTAAGTAAAATACCACCAAAAATATATATGGTAAAACTCCATATAGGTTATTGTTAACACTTTAAATAACCAAACCCATTTTATATTAGAACCATCACCAAGTCATCAAATGATCATAAAAACCCACCAAGGGTCACTATATATCCCTTGTATAGAGGTAATATATAGTCATCATCAATGAGAATACCTCTATAGAATCCACATGACATGTCATCAATAGAAAACACACTAGTTTTCAACTAAGTAGAATGTCACCAACAAGTTATATGGTAAACTCCATTTAAGTTGTTGTTGACATTTTAAAAAACTGGACCCTTAATCTTCAGTGATATCAATTACACACAAGCACAATCATGTTAACATGCCAAGAATTATGCATATATATAGGCCTCTTTCCAATAGGCCAAGATAAAAAACCCATAAATTATAAATTTGAAAACTCAAGTGTGTTACACTAGGTGAAATCATAAAAATGTAAAAATAAAAACCAAGAATAAAAATACCATATCCCTGGTAACATGGAATTTCCATCAATAAAGGTGTTAATGATGCACAAACCTGAGGTCCATCACATGATTTGATACATTCCTATTCCACCCATCTACCATATCCCTAAATATTAATACAAAAACAAAATCTTTGATACCATTTTTCATGACCTCACCACCTCGAGCTAAGAATATAGACATCTGACCCCTTGGGTCTCTTATAATAATTTTTTTTCCTTCTCAACACACCATAGACTATTACCCACCAGGGTCACTTATTAGACTAGTGACTATCCCCATAGGCTAACACATGTTATTTCAGTGTGCCTTTTTCTTCACCCACACACACCCCAGAAAACTTCTCAGGAAGTCACCCATCCTAACACTACTCTAGGATAAAAACACTTAGCTATGAATTTATTATCAGATGAGATCCAAAATATAAAGGTGAACTTTATTGACTTGGGTAGTGACATTTAATATTTTAAGTATAACTTTTTTATGGGTGTTACACTCCCCTATTTAAAACAAAATACCCTTATTGTGGACCCCAAAAATCAAACCTATACAATGACACCCCACTTGTGGTTGAGTATTTGCTATGATACCAATTTGTAACATACCTAACCCTATAACATTAATCTATTTCCTACATGGGGAGTAACTAGTACCTTAGATGTGCCTCCCCACACTCCAGAGGTTACCGACTAGCAGCAAGGGTCTAAGGTGTTACCGTAGGGATACTATACCATCATACCACGGTGAAATAATAAGAGAAGTAACCAAAAATAATCTATAGTAATAAATATTTAGAGTAATCAGGTATAAATAAATAGAGTCATGCTATAATAAATGGAATGTATCATACAAACACACAGTATTTATAACACATCAATTGATCACCCACTGGGCCAATCACACATACTCAATAAAAGAAAGGAAATAAAATGTTCAAGGATCAACTATCATCATCAAGATATACCTTAATACCAATATCTAATTCCACTTGATATACCTAATCACTCATGCTACATTGAGCCTTTACCCAACATAAACATGTGACCATTGAAGTTTACTCAGGTACCCAAGTTCCATGGCCACCAGAGATGGGTGTGAGTACAACTCAGTAGGACACCACCAATGAGATCCTATATATAACCAATAAAGTAGTGTATGTGCTATGTGATATTCTAAAAATAAATAAATATATAAACTATATAAGTGTAAAATAAAATAACCCCTTTTAATCCTTAGGTCCAAACATTACATCTGTGATCAAATATACCTACTTCAGTTAGTACTGAAGTGTCTCTAAGAATGTCACATGGACATAACGACTGATACCAAGCCCAAAGAACATATAGTGGTAGGTACAAACACTAGATACTTGGAAGTATCCAAATTAATACTAATAGTATCAGGCACAAACATCCAAATCCATGGGAGGTAATCCCATCCATTTCTCAGGTAGTAGGCATGTAACCGATTCTTAGGGGGCCGCCCCTTGGAAATCGAGTAGCGATATCAGGCATACATCCAATTCGTATGGGATGAACCTAGAAAATCCATATAGACCTCAAATAAAAAATACCAATGTAATGATAATTATATATAAGCATAAAATGAATCCAAGGGGATTTACCTAGGAATTATAAATAGATATGAATCACATCTAAATCTAAGGGGATTTCCTAATTCATTCCATGGTGTTAACTATATCATCTGAATCCTAGGTAACCACCCAAGCATTAAATATCTCACCAGGAATTCAATTATAATGTATCAAGAGTAGAGTGTTCCTCCATAATATCTCATAATAACAACAAAAACAACAACAACAACAACACCACCACCACCACCACCAACAATAATAATAATAATAATAATAATAATGTAGTTTATTAAACCACCCAACCCATAACACATAACAGAGTTTGTCTTATCACATACATGACCTGAATTCTTCATTGCATCCATATCAGGACTGCAGAAATGATTTGGTTTCTAAGGTGAAACACACAATCATCTTTTCCCAATTCTATACATACCCTCTCTAGGGTCATTGTATCATTGATGCACTATCCATGGTCCCCTAGGTCTCATCATAATTACATTATGGTCTTACTGACCTCACATGAAAAGACACATTGGCATCACTCTAAAGAGATGGAATAATGCCCATCTCTCTTATCAAATTCATTCTAATATAGTCTTTATGCACCCAAAATATCCAAAAATATTACCCATGGAATACCCACCCAGGTACTCACATATCACTAGGGGTGTAATGCTCACCCCACTCTCATCTCAACTAGATCAAAGGTTTTAAGGAATCTCATTGTATCATAAAGGTCTATTGGGGCCAATCAATCCAACCCAAAAACATTCCTCTATTTGAAGGTCAAAAAGGAACCTACACTAAGGAAAACTAGTATTACATAATTACTTTAAGACTATCCCCTCAGGGTCTATGTATCTCAAGGAATACATTTATAATCAAGGCCTCATCCATCAATAGTTGAGGCATCAACACAGGTCCAAGGGTCCATTGTGGACTTTGACATATAAATTTTATCCATAGTTTTTTTTAATAAATAATTAATTTAATTTAAAAGGTCAATTGACCTCAGTAGAAAGGCCACAAATCACATGTATGAAAAAGTAAAATTCATTTACTAAAGGGGAATTCTCAATGGACCCACTTCAATTTTGGAGTTATACCCTTTTAAAGTAGCTGGGAAACTCTTACCCAAGCTCTTCCAAGTATAACCAACTATCACCCATCATAAATAGGACCTATATAATGACAAAACATCCAAATTAATTAATTATAAGCAAATTATAATTAATTAAAAAATTATAAATAATTTTACCATTTAAATCGATAAGGCATAATCACCGAATAACTCACCGAGCAGACTCATTGGATCGAGACCATGACTAACCACCAACAGAAGGTCTATAGAATACTTATGACACAATCTCAGATAAAATACCTAATAATAAGAACTCAACCAATGTAAAATTCAATTTAATTAAGGTAAAAACCTTAGAAAAATCCACTAGGAAACATACCTTAATAAAATAAACGTGAAGTGGTGTGCGATCATCCTATCGAGACATCCTACACTCATGTTGAGCAAAATTCACATCATAATGAGATGGTTCCACCATGATCTGATGGAATCATCAATGAAACCTGAATCTAAAGACAATTAAATCAGTGAAGAATAAGGGAAAACAAGAACAAAGGGGTGATAAGATATATTACCTTGAATCATCATCAAAATCACAAAAAAATCCACCCCATACTAAGGGATATCGAGAGAAGAAGAGGGATGATGTCCTATGGATCTCATAATATTATATGTATGAGTTGAAGTGGAGAAGGGAGGATAAAAACCCTAAATAATAAAAAGGTAAAAAAGGTTAAAATCACAAGACTTACACATATGAACAATGCACCACACCATTCATCATAACATGCACCACACTGTGGTGAACAAAAAAACAACCCTCTAATAGACCACAAAAGGCCCAATACCATAACAAATTTATACATACCTATAATCACAATTTTTCATGAGGGATACCACCCATTTACCATGGAAATATCTATAATTTAGAGCTCATTGTTTTTTGGACAAAACGACTGAGGAACTACCCTATGGAGCACCACGACATAGTTCTCCTTCACCATTACACAAAAGGATCACTCTTAGAGCTCCACGACCTATACCACAACATTGATCTCCCCATGGTATATCCAAAACATCCAAATAATGTTTTTTATGTTGTAAAGGTGGCTGTTTTGGACACTAGATGCTTAGGAATCCTTCGAGACACCACCCGACCCAACATTCTCAGGAAACATGACATATAGCCTCCCTCATCATTATTTCCACACACCATATGCTCCACCATGGTCAATTTAACCTAAATATTTCATATAAGGAGGATTATCATGTTCCATTCCCAACCAAAGTGCCACACCCACCTATATAGGCATTTCAACCTCCACCACAATGAGCTCCGCATCTTGGTTCTCCTTATAGTGGAGCACCAACAACTAAAATCAGCTATAGGTATACCCAACCTTACATTAATGTCTACTAAATAACCTAAAATAATATTTTTTCCTATAAATATGTCCAAAAATATCTCCTCAATATGTTAAAAATCTCAAAATCTTGATCCAAAACCCAATTCACAAAAAATTCTTGCTCCAATGTCAAAAATTAAAATGTCCCCTCATTTTCACAACCCATAAAGAAGTAGGGCTTTATAAAGTGTATATTTTAGGAACTTATTGAGTTTAAATAGTTGTATAAAAATAGATTTTTTCTTATCAGTATCAACTTATAGGTTTTATCCAAAACATCAAATAACAAGAAGAAAAAAGAGTCTATGAAGTTAAGGAAGTTAATTTCTCATAAATAATATAAATTGGATACACTATTATTTGAAGGTAGTCAAAGTGGTAGTTAATATATTAAATCCATTGATTTTAATCCTCTAGAAGAGTTTTATTCAAGATATATAGAGAATGAGTGTATTAAATTAATTTAATATCTATACTCTAAAGTCAAAGATTATTTGAAGAAAGTTCCCATTGATTTTTTCACTTATATATTTGTTCTTATCAAGGAACTACATGATAAGAAACATATTTGGAAGCAAAATCTGATGTGAGAGAGAAAAAATTAGCTATAAAGTTTCACAGGTGTAACATTATCACTAAACATAATCCAATGAATAATCCATATCATTTTACAATGAAAAGTTTTCCCTAGTTGAAGAATAATTTCAAATAAATATTTGTAAGAGAGTTGTGATTAAGAAAGTTTTTGAGGATAAGATTCATGATATGTAAGAAACTCACAAATATATAATTTAGTTCAAGGATTATTAGTTGAAAATCAAATTTAATAGAATAAAATAGCTTTATCATTCCTTTAAGAGAAGAGTAATATGTATGAAAATTAGGTTTAGAAGATGAAGAAATAATGGGAAGAAAGGATAAGTTCTGTCGAGATTGAGAAGAATAACTTCAACTTTAAATGTTTTTAACATGATTTTAAATATATATGTAAAGACCCGAAGCCTGACGTACATGGACTTTACATTACTTTTGCAGAATACTTAGTACATTACAAAAACACACACACAAGGACCGTAATAGTTTAGTGTCTTTGGAAACTCGGACTATAATCTTCTAATCGTGGTGAAAGATCTTCAACATCTCCCATAAAGATCTTCCTTTTTTTTTTACCTAAAACCTTTCTTTATATCCTGGGGAAAAGAAAACATAAAAGGGTGAGCTCAAATGCTCAGTAAGGGTAAACAAAAGAAATATCAATCACATCATATTCATAAGAACATAACATTTTGGAAATCATAACCTGCAAAAGAGAGCATAATTTCATAACATGGGATAAATCATGGCAGTGAAATGTAATCACAATAATCATAACATAAAACATGGAACTTTGTGGCATACACACATAATCATAGAGAATCATTTCTTGTTAGTCAAGACTCATTTCCAAGACTATCTTAGTGGACAAAGTCCCTTTCTGAATCGAGTAATCCTCGTTTCAATCCTGTTTCACTGAACCGGTATAACCTACCATTCCAGCCATGTCTATCTCATGAGATATAAAATCATTACCCAATGCATTGGAGGGAGATATAGGTCCCACCCATCTTATAATGAATCCTTTCTTATGTGTGCCACATAATCATAAAACATACATCATCGCATAACACATATAACAAAAATGGGATTCTTGAAACATCATGACATCATAAATCAATTCATATATGATAAAGGGATTCATAAACATAATTCCATCACAACATAGTCAAACCAATGTAAAAATATGGATAGAAACAGAACCCTTTATTATCTTAGATGGAAAATAATTTTGATAAAACACTTGAATTGAATTCTTGAGGAAAATATCCTTTCTTCTTCAAAATCAATTTCTTTTCACAAAACATCATGCAATTTTAAAAGAAAGAGATTTTATTGAAAATAGTCATGAAATCTTTTAGAGGAAGCTTCATGAAAATAAGGCTTTATAAAACAGTAGAAATCCGTTCGTGCCGTATAAGTTAAAAAAAACATTCTTCGTACTTTTGTTGGAAAAGTCAAAAAGTACCTCGTACGAAAAACGACAAAAGATTCCTTTCATATGTATTACTAAAAACTCACCGAAGGGTAAGAACGGATTTAAACTATTGTAAGTGGATGGAAACAATATTAAATATTGATGGAACATGGATTTGGATGATAAAATACACCTCAGTAAATACCAACGTATAAACAATCTCGGATAAAAATGAGATTGTGATATTTCCCTTACCTTAGGTCCGACTTGCTTTGTAAGTGTCCGAACCTCCTGTATAATGATTTAAATCATGTTATTGACTTATTACAGAATCATATTCATTGTTATGATATCATATATGGTTCACTTATGACATTATATTACCCGTTCTTTTGTAAACTCCATGTTAAAGAAGCGTTTTGGGTAAAATCGTTTCATTTATCGTAGGTGTTTTGACTTGTTGTTCTTGACATCATTATTACTTATATCATGATTTACTTACTTCCAGAATATAAAATATGATTTATATATCATATATATTCAGTATATATATATATATAATAGGTAGATAAATAAAATAAAAAACACCGTTCATGGAGACGGTAGTCCGTACGTACGCATGAACGCTGTTTTCCTTTCCTTATTGTCTTGAAATGGAAGTAAGTAGATTACATACATATGTATATATATACATAAATCCAGTAGCTTTATAATGTCATATATTTCATTATTATTTCTTATATATACATTATAATCATTCTTAAATGGTTAACATGGAGAATGAATCTCATCGCGTCGTGGAGACGGTAGTCCGTACGTACGCACGAGCGATGATATCATTTCTATAAATATTGAATTGAATTGGAGTGAATTATACAATATATCAGAATCAATATGATGTTGTAATAACTATGTATAGTTATTTTTTACACCATTATACCCATCCATGTAAGGTGGTGGTGGAAAATAGATTACACCACGGCGTGGAGACGGTATTCCGTACGTACGCACGCGCGGTGATTTCTTTTTCTGTAGGATGGATAGATGGTGAAATAGGGTTGTTTCATACTTATAATAACATATCAGTATATGAGTGATACTGATGTTATTACTTCATAATGAAACAACCTAAGAAGAAGAAGTGGAAGAAGAAATAAAGATGAAAGAATTGGTAACGGTAATTACCTCTTCTTTGAAGCGCCTTTTGGAGACCTCCTCTTAGGGAACTAAAATTGGTCTTTGAGGAAGACCATAACCTCTAGGATGTTGCTAGGGAAGTGTAGAAGAGATTTTGGCAGGGGTTGGCCGAGCTTGAGTGCTCAAATTTGTGTGAGGAGGAGGGGGAGGAGGTGTCCTTTTATAGGGGAGGAGAGGGGCACCTTAGGAATATCTCAAAATATTATTTTATATTAAAGTCAAAATCGGTTTATAATGGTTCCAAAGGGTCTTATTTCGAAGCTAAAGTAAGTATGGGTCGAAATCCTATCAACCAATAGGATTTAGACAAGTTTAGGTTATTATTTTAACCTTATCAATTAGATTTAACTCTAAGTTAAATAATTTAACTTTTACCGTGTCTTTTTGTTTTCTTTCACTATATGGTTAATACACTTACTATAACATGACAAACGAACCCCAAATTGTTTATTATTAATATATATATCCTTATCTAAGTCATTTGGCCGAACCTTAGATTTTTAGGAATAACATAACAATTAATAATATAATATTTTATTTAAAAACTATTTTGTGTCAATTTTGACACTATTTGATATATGATTTTTGTGAAAGTCATAACAGAATTAAATGTTCGAACCAAGTTGATTAAATCAACATTAATATATCATAGTAACCTAGAAAATTATTGGAATTCATAAAAAATCTCAAATTACATTTATTTTGGTTCTTATAACATCAATTATGTTAATATTTCCTTAAAAGGGTAATTACTGCATCATCGTTGTGTCATAAATAAATTAATTTATTTAAAGTCTAAAAATTATAAATAAAATATCATTATGTAGGAAATCCTTTTATCTTTCTAATGAATATTTACAATCGAATTTATCTTATGTATAACCCCATATTAAAAATGATTTACTTATTAAACTTTGATTTTAACTATTTTAACCCTTCTTTAAATAAATTAATAATAAATGTCCTAATCTAATCCAAGTGGGCCTAAATGGTCATATTTTATTCCTAAGTTTGTTTTTGGTCGAAATACATTTGTCCAATAGGATTAGGACATGTGTTAGGGTAATATTAATATCATATTTACCCTTAGTTACCCTATTTACTATTAACCGCGGTAAAAAAAATAAAAAGTTACTATTCACCAAAAAATTATTTTCATCTCATTGAACCACATTTTAGTCCTTGATATTAACCGTGTCTCTCGGATTTTCGAAATTCCATTCACAGAAGTGGTAAAATTATGTTTTATGCAAAATTCAGTTTTTAACCTACCACTTAGTAGTTTCACTATTCATCAAAAATTGATGTTTTTCAGAACAATGCCAAAATTTCATCCTAAGCTATATTTCATATTCCGAATTCAAAAATGAAGTCTATTTTACCAAATTCATAACACAAAAGTTGCATTAATTAATTTTATAATTAAATCCCGCTGTTAAAACAAATAGCGTGTTTTTAAGAAACAATATCTATCAAAAGATTGACACTTGATTATGTCTGGTTTAAATGTGAAATTACAACCAATGAACAACATTGTATTAAATTGTAAAAATATATTCTAAATATACTTTAAAACCACTCAAATTAATAATTTTTCACTATTAATAATTTCGATTAAAAAAGTTGTTTTTAATTAAAATTTAGTAATTTTCACTATTCATCAGAATATGAAAGTTATCCGAAATGTACCAAAATTTCACCTTAGGCTAAATTCGATACTCCGAATCCAAAAATGAAATCCATTTTGAAAAATAAAATTTACAAAATTTCAAAAAGTGGTTATTACTATTCATAACGGCTAGTTTTAATAACATTTTAATAGCATATCGTTGTTTAGTGAAACTCGGTATTGCGTATTACACACGCTATCGAGGAAGGTCGCGATTGCGTGTAATGCAAGGCAAGTCAAGGATGTGTGTTGTGCAAGCTCCTTTTGGTGTAGCGTACAACACAAGACATTAATAAAATAAAAAGAATATTTTTCATAAAATCTCGGGCTGTTACATTCTACCCCCCTTAAAATGAATTTCGCCCTCGAAATTCGTCGGGGTTATAAATGGTTTACTATTTGAAAGTTTCTTTAATAGAAACCCACATCGTAAAAGGGAATATCAAAACTTGGCTTTAAAAACTAAAGTATGAAATGTAACGATTACCCAAATAAACTAATCACTGGGTTTCCACATAGGTGAAAATATGGATATGGAAGAGAAATCTAACCATCATGTTCTGATGGAGAGTGGTAGAGAACATGGCTATGGAAAATCCAATAATCACAAATCCATAAATTTGTGACGATCTAAGGTACCATCCGATTCATCAGGTATAAGATCACTAGGACAACATTTTTGGTTTTCAAGATCATTTCCCTAAAGTTGAAAATTTGAATTGGAATAAATACTTTCTTTATTTTGGTACAATCTCACTATTGTTCGTGCCTAGAACAATTTCTACTTCATCTCTTAAATAAATGAAGTTGAATTTGTTATTTGTGAAGTGTTAGCAGATTATGTGATAGAATGATGGGTCATTCCATCTGTCTCAAACAAAAGGTTAGAAAAAGTTATTAAATATACATAAGTCATTCTATAGTGAGATTAATCACATATGGTTCCTAAAATGGACTTATACTTCATATATCATACTGATTAATATAATAAAACTAGTTTCTACTAAACAGGGACTTCCTGTAGGTCAGTGGTAGGCGATAAAGGCCAGTCGCACTTCGGTTGTGGGTTCGATTCCTACAGCCTTGTCCGAAGCGATGGGCTGTCGCCCGTCCTGCAGGTTGTCCCTTTTTCTAGAACTACGTTACTATAACATCCCATCAATAATATCGAAAAAAAACTTCTATCCTTAAACAATACTAACTTATGTCCAACATAATCCAGTCTAATCTTTAGGCTTATACATAATACTGTAGTCCACTCTCATAATATAGTGACAACGATTACCAGAGATTTAATACTGTCGTTGATCCCCACATATCATAAGATATGTCTTGTTGGTCACATTCAAAACATTCAAAGTCCTTAATCGTGTATTCTCTTGAATACCTTAGTGAAAACATGAGTGCTGTTAAAAGTTACCAAAATCCTCAAAATTCTATATACTCAAACCATGATATCACTTAGTCCTTATATCAATCATGAGCTCATGAATACTGTCAAACATTTCATTTTCCCCTTATCCCTTCATTATGCGCATATCATCTTCATTCCAAAAATATCTGAATAACCTTTCATGGATACTGGTAACATTAATCAGACAACAATGTTACAATCCTTACATGTCTCTTTATTCCATAGTACCATGAGATTACTTATACAACATTACACATGATAAACATATAATCATTCCACTACATTCTTAAACCATTGACCGAGCTTCAACAATTCTTTCATCTCACATACCATTGGTAGTCTCTTCATCATCATCCACATAAATACTTCCCATATGACCATACTGATTCTCTTCATGAGTCTTTCCCTTAGGGCATTTGTTTGCATAATGCCCATACATTCCACATTTAAAACACTTAACCATTTTTGATGTCGTAGCAATACCATTATCCTCATCCCTGGTATTAACTGAACCTTTTCCTTTGCACTTACTGGCTTTGTGTCTTTCTTTTCCACACCCAAAGCATATTCCAGTTCCTTTGAAACATTCTCCTTGATGCCTCTTCCCACATGATTTACATAGGGGAAATTGAACTTTCTTTCCTCTATGATCATCATGAAACTCCATCTTTCTCTTATTAGCCGAGTCAGGAAACTTACCAAATTTTACTTTATTGATCATATTATGAGATTGCTGATTCGGCATAATAATGATGTTTGGACTTCCAAATCCTATTTCATTTGGTTGCTCATAAAGAATATCATTCCATTGTCCATCATTTCCTCCATTATCGTGAATCACCTTGTTTCCAGCCATTTTCTAAAACCCAAAAAGAATAGCGTGAGAGGCAAAAATCATGCTAGGGAAAACAACATAATAAAGGGGGAGTACCTTGAACATCTAACATCTTAGGTTTAATTCTATGATCGTTAGCGTAGTTCTAGTACTATAACCTATACGTATACTTAACCTTAGGGACATCCCTAGACATACCTTAGAAATATCTCTAGGGATCTCACTAACGTTTTCGCATCCTAGTTTCCAAAGGTTGACTAAACCTTTCCTTTGATACCAACTGTAAAGACCCGAAGCCTGACGTACATGGACTTTACATTACTTTTGCGGAATACTTAGTACATTACAAAAACACACACACAAGGACCGTAATAGTTTAGTGTCTTTGGAAACTCGGACTATAATCTTCTAATCGTGGTGAAAGATCTTCAACATCTCCCATAAAGATCTTCCTTTTTTTTTACCTAAAACCTTTCTTTATATCCTGGGGAAAAGAAAACATAAAAGGGTGAGCTCAAATGCTCAGTAAGGGTAAACAAAAGAAATATCAATCACATCATATTCATAAGAACATAACATTTTGGAAATCATAACCTGCAAAAGAGAGCATAATTTCATAACATGGGATAAATCATGGCAGTGAAATGTAATCACAATAATCATAACATAAAACATGGAACTTTGTGGCATACACACATAATCATAGAGAATCATTTCTTGTTAGTCAAGACTCATTTCCAAGACTATCTTAGTGGACAAAGTCCCTTTCTGAATCGAGTAATCCTCGTTTCAGTCCTGTTTCACTGAACCGGTATAACCTACCATTCCAGCCATGTCTATCTCATGAGATATAAAATCATTACCCAATGCATTGGAGGGAGATATAGGTCCCACCCATCTTATAATGAATCCTTTCTTATGTGTGCCACATAATCATAAAACATACATCATCGCATAACACATATAACAAAAATGGGATTCTTGAAACATCATGACATCATAAATCAATTCATATATGATAAAGGGATTCATAAACATAATTCCATCACAACATAGTCAAACCAATGTAAAAATATGGATAGAAACAGAACCCTTTATTATCTTAGATGGAAAATAATTTTGATAAAACACTTGAATTGAATTCTTGAGGAAAATATCCTTTCTTCTTCAAAATCAATTTCTTTTCACAAAACATCATGCAATTTTAAAAGAAAGAGATTTTATTGAAAATAGTCATGAAATATTTTAGAGGAAGCTTCATGAAAATAAGGCTTTATAAAACAGTAGAAATCCGTTCGTTCCGTATAAGTTAAAAAAAACATTCTTCGTACTTTTGTTGGAAAAGTCAAAAAGTACCTCGTACGAAAAACGACAAAAGATTCCTTTCATATGTATTACTAAAAACTCACCGAAGGGTAAAAACGGATTTAAACTATTGTAAGTGGATGGAAACAATATTAAATATTGATGGAACATGGATTTGGATGATAAAATACACCCCAGTAAATACCAACGTATAAACAATCTCGGATAAAAATGAGATTGTGATATTTCCCTTACCTTAGGTCCGACTTGCTTTGTAAGTGTCCGAACCTCCTGTATAATGATTTAAATCATGTTATTGACTTATTACAGAATCATATTCATTGTTATGATATCATATATGGTTCACTTATGACATTATATTACCCGTTCTTTTGTAAACTCCATGTTAAAGAAGCGTTTTGGGTAAAATCGTTTCATTTATCGTAGGTGTTTTGACTTGTTGTTCTTGACATCATTATTACTTATATCATGATTTACTTACTTCCAGAATATAAAATATGATTTATATATCATATATATTCAGTATATATATATATATAATAGGTAGATAAATAAAATGAAAAACACCGTTCATGGAGACGGTAGTCCGTACGTACGCATGAACGCTGTTTTCCTTTCCTTATTGTCTTGAAATGGAAGTAAGTAGATTACATACATATGTATATATATACATAAATCCAGTAGCTTTATAATGTCATATATTTCATTATTATTTCTTATATATACATTATAATCATTCTTAAATGGTTAACATGGAGAATGAATCTCATCGCGTCGTGGAGACGGTAGTCCGTACGTACGCACGAGCGATGATATCATTTCTATAAATATTGAATTGAATTGGAGTGAATTATACAATATATCAGAATCAATATGATGTTGTAATAACTATGTATAGTTATTTTTTACACCATTATACCCATCCATGTAAGGTGGTGGTGGAAAATAGATTACACCACGGCGTGGAGACAGTATTCCGTACGTACGCACGCGCGGTGATTTCTTTTTCTGTAGGATGGATAGATGGTGAAATAGGGTTATTTCATACTTATAATAACATATCAGTATATGAGTGATACTGATGTTATTACTTCATAATGAAACAACCTAAGAAGAAGAAGTGGAAGAAGAAATAAAGATGAAAGAATTGGTAACGGTAATTACCTCTTCTTTGAAGCGCCTTTTGGAGACCTCCTCTTAGGGAACTAAAATTGGTCTTTGAGGAAGACCATAACCTCTAGGATGTTGCTAGGGAAGTGTAGAAGAGATTTTGGCAGGGGTTGGCCGAGCTTGAGTGCTCAAATTTGTGTGAGGAGGAGGGGGAGGAGGTGTCCTTTTATAGGGGAGGAGAGGGGCACCTTAGGAATATCTCAAAATATTATTTTATATTAAAGTGAAAATCGGTTTATAATGGTTCCAAAGGGTCTTATTTCGAAGCTAAAGTAAGTATGGGTCGAAATCCTATCAACCAATAGGATTTAGACAAGTTTAGGTTATTATTTTAACCTTATCAATTAGATTTAACTCTAAGTTAAATAATTTAACTTTTACCGTGTCTTTTTGTTTTCTTTCACTATATGGTTAATACACTTACTATAACATGCCAAACGAACCCCAAATTGTTTATTATTAATATATATATCCTTATCTAAGTCATTTGGCCGAACCTTAGATTTTTAGGAATAAAATAACAATTAATAATATAATATTTTAATTAAAAACTATTTTGTGTCAATTTTGACACTATTTGATATATGATTTTTGTGAAAGTCATAACAGAATTAAATGTTCGAACCAAGTTGATTAAATCAACATTAATATATCATAGTAACCTAGAAAATTAGTGGAATTCATAAAAAATCTCAAATTACATTTATTTTGGTTCTTATAACATCAATTATGTTAATATTTCCTTAAAAGGGTAATTACTGCATCATCGTTGTGTCATAAATAAATTAATTTATTTAAAGTCTAAAAATTATAAATAAAATATCATTATGTAGGAAATCCTTTTATCTTTCTAATGAATATTTACAATCGAATTTATCTTATGTATAACCCCATATTAAAAATGATTTACTTATTAAACTTTGATTTTAACTATTTTAACCCTTCTTTAAATAAATTAATAATAAATGTCCTAATCTAATCCAAGTGGGTCTAAATGGTCATATTTTATTCCTAAGTTTGTTTTTGGTCGAAATACACTTGTCCAATAGGATTAGGACATGTGTTAGGGTAATATTAATATCATATTTACCCTTAGTTACCCTATTTACTATTAACCGCGGTAAAAAAAATAAAAAGTTACTATTCACCAAAAAATTATTTTCATCTCATTGAACCACATTTTAGTCCTTGATATTAACCGTGTCTCTCGGATTTTCGAAATTCCATTCACAGAAGTGGTAAAATTATGTTTTATGCAAAATTCAGTTTTTAACCTACCACTTAGTAGTTTCACTATTCATCAAAAATTGATGTTTTTCAGAACAATGCCAAAATTTCATCCTAAGCTATATTTCATATTCCGAATTCAAAAATGAAGTCTATTTTACCAAATTCATAACACAAAAGTTGCATTAATTAATTTTATAATTAAATCCCGCTGTTAAAACAAATAGCGTGTTTTTAAGAAACAATATCTATCAAAAGATTGACACTTGATTATGTCTGGTTTAAATGTGAAATTACAACCAATGAACAACATTGTATTAAATTGTAAAAATATATTCTAAATATACTTTAAAACCACTCAAATTAATAATTTATCACTATTAATAATTTCGATTAAAAAAGTTGTTTTTAATTAAAATTTAGTAATTTTCACTATTCATCAGAATATGAAAGTTATCCGAAATGTACCAAAATTTCACCTTAGGATAAATTCGATACTCCGAATCCAAAAATGAAATCCATTTTGAAAAATAAAATTTACAAAATTTCAAAAAGTGGTTATTACTATTCATAACGGCTAGTTTTAATAACATTTTAATAGCATATCGTTGTTTAGTGAAACTCGGTATTGCGTATTACACACGCTATCGAGGAAGGTCGCGATTGCGTGTAATTCAAGGCAAGTCAAGGATGTGTGTTGTGCAAGCTCCTTTTGGTGTAGCGTACAACACAAGACATTAATAAAATAAAAAGAATATTTTTCATAAAATCTCGGGCTGTTACAATATAAATCTAAAATAAGTTCATTTTTAAACTTCCAAATAAGGATAAATAATATTTACTCACTTGAAAGTCTCTGAAAAAAATTCTTACTCCTAAAGAGATTCAAGTTGGTGGAAAGAGAAGATTGAAATTATTAGAAGTTAAATCCAATGAAATATTTCAAGAAGAGGTAGCTCTAAGTTCTAAAAATTCTATGTTCAATAATTCTTATTCTTTTAATAGTGCACTTATAATTTAAATTATGGAATAAAGTGGGTGATGAATAATATTGAGAAACCCCCCACCACATCATAGGTGGAAGTGAACACATGTAAGAAAAGGATCTCTCCACTTGATTTCCAAAAGGAAGGAGGTTTTACTCAAACATATAAAGGTATTAAAGTCATACAGATTACAACCCAAAGAAAGAAAGAAATAATTATTAACTATTGTTATTTCTGTGAAAAATTTATACACAAGGCCATTAACTTCTATCATAGAATGTTAATTACTAAAAGACAAAGAGGGCTTGTATTAAGGGGATCCAAAATTGAAGCCAGTAAATATACCACATAAAAGAGGTAAAGTAAATAGAAGAAGCTAAATCTATTTAATTATAACATATTTTAATATCTTGATAAATTTAATAGATTTTGTAATAAATGTGGTTACTGTGATGATGAGTGTTTATTTATACCTACCAAGCATTATTCAGTTACTACAAAATCAAGTATACCAAAAAATATGAATAAAAATAAAATTAATAAATATGGTGGGTCTACCTTTTGGAATAAGAGAAAGGATGATACCAAACAAAATATACCCAAGAATAGTGTAAAAGAAGATTCTACACCAAATAAGAGATTATTTTATTATGGAATGAAAGACCACTTAATGTATGGTTTTCAGCAATCCATAAAAACTAAATTTAAAGGAAGTAAGCTAGAAAAATAAAGTAAACAAATCTGAGAAATAAACAAAATGATTGGATTGGTGGAAGACATATCTAAAGTATATATTAAACTTCATGATATGTTACCAAATAAAGGTGACTTGAAAGTGTTTAAGAGAGTGTATATAAGATTCAAAAAAACTAGTAATACTCCTAAAAATTGTATGATAGTATTTACAGTACATGAGAAACTTATGAATAAAAGGAAGGAATCATCAAAGAACTCATATGTTTAAAAGTTATTATGAAGAATAAAATTTCATAAAAGGAGAGATTTGAACATGTTCCTAAAGTATGCATTGATATTTTTCAATATTATTTGGAATTATCAAGGAAGATATAGGAAAAAAATGAATTCATGTGTATTGCTATAAAATATGAAAAATAAAGTTCCGCAAAAAATGAATGTTTAAGTTAACAGGAATTCCATGCTACCCATGTAAGTTAAATTTTTTAAAATCAAATGGGAGGAAATCATGATGAGTTCTCAAAAATATATAGATAAATTGAAATGAGTTTTTGGTCTAAGGAATAAATATCAACCTTATTTCTCTAATTGATAAGAAGAGGATAAAATGAATTATTCCCATATATGTTGTGTTTATTTTCAACGTGCTATGAATTGAAGGTGAAGAAATTTTGGGGGAGAACTGAAAAGTTTTAAACACTTTATATCTATATGTGATATCCATCATAGAGTGCTTTACTTAAACTGGTATCATGACACCTTCTCACAACACTTTAATTGGCATTGATCATGATGAAAAAATGGATAGAGTTTACCATTGTGGGGGGTGGAGGTGGGGTTGAATAGTTTCTAGAAATATATATCTAATTCAAATATGAAATTATTTTTAGTGATAGAGTTCATAGTTTCATAATTTTTTGTAAGTTGAGGTGTGTTCACAATGTGATTCACTAATATATTTCACCCATATACTACTATGTTAAACTGTTTTTGTATTAAAAATACCATTTTAATAATAAATTTTACTTATCATTTGGTCCAATTAGTTAATTTAAAATACTGTTAAAAGGGAAATTTTATTTTATTTTGATATTTTCATTATATGTGGGGGTGATTTAGATATTTTGAGATATATTTTTAAGATAAATGGTCTAAAATGAATAGAATCCCAAGAACACATGTCCACTAATTTCCATATTATGAAAAATATGTCCATCTAATTAGGATGAAATTATATGGAATGATTACCAATAATTCATGATAAAAATATTAACAATTTCATCCCAATTCATTCTTCTAGTGTCCCAACCAAAGTGATATATCCAAAAAACTAAAACTTCTTTATGTTAAGAGTATTGTTCGTTATTTTGAAAATATCTCCCATTATAGAAATTAAATGGCCATAAAATTTTATAGGGAAAAATTAAAGAGACTAAAAAATTACGATTATATTTTTTAAAATTCAACATAAGGCTATTTACCAATCCAAATTCTCCCTATAGGTTGTATTTATAAATACCTATTCCCAAAACCACCTTCCACTTGTCTTTACAAGGGAACCTTGGTAACATCATTTGTAAGATCTACTAGGGGGAAGATTTCTACCTTTTTGGTGTTATAAATTTTTCTTATCTGTATAATAGATGTTTTGAAGGCCCCTATCCTCATATAGGGATTATAGATGAAGGAATAGTTACACATGAGACTTCTCCTCCTTACTATGGTAAGATAAATGGGGATCATTGCAAGTGAGATACCACATTTCAAAGAAGTTTTGATGCATATATTAGCTACTGTATTGGTGTAATTTTGGTTTTAAAAAATTTCATTCCATTTATCTTACATAATTCCATATTTTAATTCTTGTTTTAATGCATGTGATTGATATAATCTTTATTCTAATTGATTAGTGTGGGGTTTTGAGTGTGTGACTTGTGTTGTTTCGATTGGACAACACAAGAATCCTTTTCATTCCCACATTTTGAGATTAAATATTCTTTAGAATCTCTTATACCATGAATAAGGGTTGGAACTTTTCTATATGATTATTATATAAAGGTTTGGTTCTACTTGCATTAATATAAATGATTGAAGAGTAATCAAGATTCGGATTAATCTCAACCAAAATGTTCCTATAATCCTAAAACAATTTATATAAATATGAATTTTAAATGTTTTTAGTAAAATTTAAGTGACGCACATCTCTCATCATCATCATTTAAATTTTTATTCAATCATAGGCAAAGAAAAAAATAGACATGTCCACTTGACCACATGACCACATGAACACTGCCCACATGACCACATGCCCACATGCCCACATACAAGGGAAGGAACTTAAGGAGGTCTAAAATAGTGAAGGCCAAGGGCATCCCCTCTAATGAGGTTGACTCCTTCGGGTTTCAAAGTTTGGACATTGTGCAAGCAAACCGGATCAGGCCCCATGAACTCAAGCGAAGCAAGGTAGTTCACAACATGATTTCCTTCCCTCAAGGAGTGTTTTACAAAGGTATCGTTGTTGATCATGTTCCTTCCTTTCCTGATGATGTAGGATATAGCCCACGGAGTTGGACAGAGTTCATGCAAAGAATCATGGAGGATTTTCGAGTCTGTTTCCACTTCTAAAATCACAATACACTGTTGCTTACAAATGCTTAATCCTTGCATCATAGCCCTGGCTTCGGCTTGAAGAGAAGATCCATATCCAAGATGAGCTGAGAAGGCGAGAACCACCGAGCCTTGAAAATCTCAGACCACACCACTGCCGCGCAGTACCCCTCCACAACAAGACCCATCTGTATTAATCTTAAATCCCCTGGAGGGAGGTTTCCAACGGATCTAAAGTCCATGAAAAATGCTATTGATTGGTTGGGAGACTTGAGTCTGCTTGTTCATACATCGAAGGGAGGGAGCCTCACGCCATTTTCTAAAGAGATGGGACAGGTCTATTAGTAGACTTTTTGTTTTGAGAATGATGGACTGACAAGAAGATCCAACCCCTTCATGACAAATCTTATTTCTCGCCTACCAAATAGACCAACACCTTGCATGAAGGATCAAGATTTGCACCACCTTCTCCATCCCTATGTCCCCTGAACTATGAAACCACCTATCCAGGAATGAAGCGTCCGCCATGATTTGAACCAGAAGGCCGGTAAACTCTCTGAAGTAGCTCCAAATAGCACCCGCCCATTCTCCTCTGAAGAATATATGGTCCACACTCTCCTCATCGCTGGCCACACAACATGTGCAATGAGACACAGTAGGTATCCCACATCGTCCGATATTTTCTTCAGTAGGAATGGATTTGTTTCTAATTCTCCACAGTAGAAAGTTGTATTTCAAAGGGATTGGTTTGCACCATAAAATCTCATTACAGCAATCACCAGAAGCTAGAGCCTCCCACGATCGTTGGTAGTCCTGGGAATTAAAATCCCCTGAAGAGGAGAGGGTGAACACACAATGATCTAGATCTGAGGAGATGTCAATGAGGTTAAAGATGTCCTGTTGCTCCTCATCCAGCACCACCTTAATGAAGTTCGGATACATTTTAGCTTCCCTGAACATGAGGGTAGTGCCTGGATAACCTGGGAACTCGAGCACCCACCCTACCCAGTTGTGGTTCAAGAAGAAGACATCTCCTCTCCTAATAATCCATTGAGAGTGCTGGTACAAATCTACAGTAATACGAGAGATTTTATACCAGAACGACAAGACATGACCTTCCATCATGCATTAAAACCCATACTGTGCATGAATGGTTCTTCCCCACAACGTACCCTGCTCTACAACTTCCCAAGAAAGTTTAGCGTGCATGAATTTGAGGGTGTATTCAAGACAAGGAATGTTAATACCTCCATCCTTCGTGGTCTTAGACATCTTCCACCATGAGGCCCAATTTCATTTTCCATCCATGAGGGGGTCCCAAAGGAAGCTAGCAAGGAGCTTTTCAATGTTAGTGATGACACCCTTCAGAGGGTTAACATCCAAGAGAGCATGGACCAGAGCTGCCAAAAGAAATCTATTAATGAGCACAATATGACCACCAAAAGAAAGATACCTATTTTTCTAGTTAAGGATGTGATCTGCTATTTTACTACTGAGAGAATCAAAATATCAAATAAGGAGTCTACTAGGAGAGATGGGAGCCCCAAGGTATTCCAGAGGGAATCCTCTGCGTCTCATGGAAAGGGTGCGTTCAATCTCTTGACTATGCCTGGACGTGAAATGTTTTGAGATGTAGCATAGACTCTTTTCCCTATTGACCACTTGGCCACTCCAGTAGCAGTAAACCTACAACATCTAATTGAAGCCTCTAATCGAGGAACTGCTATCATTCGTGAAAATAATGGTGTCATCAGAAAACATAAGGTGAGAAATGGGTTGAGCTCTCATACTCCTTCTAAAATCCAGAGTCTATCCTCTGATCATGCTACTATGGATGAGATGAATATGGACATACTGGGATAAGGGAAAATTCTCAGAGATATCGGGTCGCCTTGTCTCAGGAAATGAGTGGTCTTGAAAAAACTGCAAGATTTTCCTAGGAAAGAGATCGAAATCCATGCTGAGCTGAAACATCAGAAGACCAAATAAACATTCCCAGGGGATAAAACCATGCATGTCATCACCTTAATAATGAAACCCTACTCTATATGATCATATGATTTACTCATTTCCAGCTTGATAATGATATTGGAGCCATGAGGTTTATGATGTATATCTTTTACCATTTCCTGGTAAAGAGCGATGACACCTTGAATGGAACGAACCTTCACAAACCCGTGATGCTCCATGGAGATCCACTTTGAAAGATGCACAGAAAGTCTTATGTTGATGATGCTTGTGAGGATTTTATATGGAAAATTGCACAGGATCACCGGTCTGTAATTCAACATTGAGGAGGGATTCTTGATTTTAGTAAGGATCACCATTTTTGTAGCGTAATCCACCTGTGGTAGATTAACTCCCCTAAAAATATCTTTAATGGTCGTTACAATGTCCGTTTTCACCACCTCCCATGAGGCCCGGTAGAAAGAGCTCGTGAACCCATCTGGACCCAGGGCACTATCTGGATGAAGTTTCATCATGGAATTAAAGACCTCCTTTTCATCAAGTATGGATCTCATCTTCTCATTATTCTAGTATGAAAAAGATCTAGGAATCACCTTGAAAATCTAATTCTCCCTTCCTGTATACACATTTGGCATCCAAGAATAGGGCTCGGACAGCAGGTTCTTGAAAATGCCAAAATCCTGGGTCCCCACAACATCTCTATCATCAGAATATGATCCATCATCCATCAGAAAGTTTGAATTGATAGGCCTCCTTATCTCCTTGATACAGGTGTGAAAAAAATGCCGTATTCCTATCACCTTCTCTAATCCATTTAATTCCCGATGCTTCCCTTTCCATGCATTCTTGAGACAGAAGCAGCTCCACCACTGCACCCTTCTTAACAGAGAGCTCCTTGAAAATGAGCTCATCCCATGCATGTTCTAGCTTAATCTTAAGGGAATCCACCTTCTTCATAGCGTCGATAATGGAACTATACTGGGAGGGCATTACCTTTTCCCACACCTAGAGGCCAGACTTGAGGCACCTTAATTTGTCATGCAAGGCAACCCACCTATGGCCTTGCACAAGTGATCCCCAAATATGCTGAACCAACTCCTGGTACCCTAGGGACAGTACCCACTGATGGTAGAAGTGAAACCGCTCCTAGTAATCCTGCCCCGCTGAAATCGAAACCAGAAGGGGGGGGGGGTGTCACACTCATGACTTTTTTTTAAATTCATTACTCATTTAATTTCCATTCCCGATTTGTTTTGGGGGTTTACCACTCATTTTGGTGAAAATGGTGGGTTTTGAAAATTTGGGCCACACCGCGAGCCCAATTCCAGATTTAAACACTAATTTTGTTTCTTCTATAACTCCTTCAATTTTTACTATTATAAACCCATTACACTTCCCAATTGGCATAACCTGATATATTAAAACCACCATATCCCTTTGGACCACATATAAATCCAAAATCATGATGGATTTGGGTTTTTGATTTAGGTAATGGGCCTGCCCGTAGGTCCATTTCCTGCTTTAAATATTTTTTTTATATTTTTCATATCTCATTCATTTTTTACTGTTTTCCCGTGATTTCACCTCCCTCTCAAATCCAATACCCCGAGGATTTCTCCAATTATCGGTTTCGCAATTTTGGAGCTCAGGAGAGCTGCGAAGTAGGGAAATATCTCAGACTCTTTCTCAAATCGACCAGATTTGACGAGGTAAAATGAATCTTTCATAACTCCTTCAATTTTCATCATTTTTCCCACATTTCAGTTCCCACATGACCTAATATTACTCCTTAAAACTTCCATACCAGTTTTGGGTACTTGGAGATTCATATTTTGGTGGATTGGGGCCGATTTCTCCAAGATATTTCAAGTAAGGGAATTCCTTCTTGGTTCCTTCCATCCTCTTTTAGTTTTATTTCCTATTTCTTGAAGTTACTCATGTCCAGAAGTTGGGGTTAGATACTAAGGTCTGATTAGGTATCTTTTGGGTCAATTTTTGGTGGTCTAGGTCTGGATTTATATTCCTTGTGGTGCGGCGGTGGTGCGCTTAAGGTTTCGCACCAAGTTTTGAGGGTTTCGACTCAAAAGGTAGGTGATTCCATGTGTAACCATTTTGTGATGAGTTAGATTGCTTGGTTTATTAATTAAGTATGTTTATAATCTGTTTTTTTTGGTTTGAAAACTTTTTTTGATGGATTTGGTTAAACAATTAATTTTTAGTTGTATTTTAGCTTGAAATTGGGTACTTTTCATGTGTGACTATTGGGGTAAGGTTTGGGTTTAGTTTATAACATATGAAAATGATTTATCAGTTTTGAAAGGGTTTTCTAGTTCTAGTTTTTTAATTAATTATTTTCATGTTGACCTTGAAAAGAGGTTTTTGAATGAGTTTAAGGTGTAAAACCGTGTTGTACTTCTTGAAGGTGTTTTATGAAAACGTGTGTTTTTCATGTGTATCTTTGTGGTATTATTTGATGTATTTATATAACACTTGGGGGTGGTTTAATAATTTTTTTAGGTCTGAAATTTCTGTTTTTGATTGGTACTGGTATGATTTTGGTTTTTAATGAGGGTTTTGAAATGGGTTTAGTGTGCAAACAACGGTTATACCTCTTGGGTTTGTTTTATAAAAATTGAAAATGTTTTATTTGGTTAAACAAAGTTAGGAAAGGGTGTATATGTACTGTTTGGGTGATTGTGTTCATCTAATGTGGTTTTTTGGATGGTAATGTGGTGATTTTATATATCAAACCTTTTTATAATGTTTTATAAATTGCCGAAATGTTTTACTAAATTGTGTTTTGTGTGCGAAACACGGGTGTGGGATGTTTCATGTGAGTTTATTGACAAAATGAATTATGAAGGTGAGAAGGGTATTATGTGACATGTGTGTGGGCTGTTATGTGATATTAATATCTTATAATGGTTTTATAAAATTGTTTAATGTATTTGTGGAAGTGTTAATGAAATGGGAAAATTGTTGTAGGCAATTTTGGTGTAAGTTGGATTTCAAAATGCATTTGAATGAAAAGTGGGATTTGTGACTTGTGTGATGTACATGGGCTGTTTAGTTAATGTGTGATGTGGAAGTGATATTTTCATGTGAAAACTATATTTCTTGGATTGTTGAACTTGTTTGAGCACAAAGGGAAAACCCGGGTATCTAGGTGGGTGGACGTGTACTAGTATGCTAGTGAATCTGTGGAGTTTGGCCACAGTTTCACTTAGCAAGATTGACGCTTACAACTCTAACTAAATTATGACGATGATGATTGGGGACCACTAGGTTATAGGTATGATCCTTACTAGTGGCTCATGCATGAGAACAGATATTGTTTTTTGTGGTTACTCTCACCGAGATACGAGGTACCTGGGACCCACAGCTAGCTAGTGCCTAGGGGTTATTTCCTATTACTTGTGCTCATTAGATCCTTTGTACTTACTGTTGGTATATGGTATTGTTGGATGAAAAATTCAGTAGCTTTGTTATTTATTTTAAAATTGTTGTTCCTTTAAAATTAGACCACATGAATTCTGTTTTAATTTATTATTGCATCCTTTAGAAAATTTTAACAAGCATTTCTTATTTACAAAACTTGCAATGCTTTTTGTCATTAAATGTTTATCACATGGAATCTCTTAGTGGTGGTATCCTACTGGGATTTTTCTCACACCATACTTACACCTTTGGGTGTAAGTATACTTTCTTATTTTATGTCATAGGTTTGGGTACAGGTTTTATGCCTTTGGTTCAGGTTTTTAACGGTCCATCGTGATGCAGTGTCGTGGAAATGGACTGAGGGCGGTGCCTCTTTCCATGTGGAGGTTCTTGTGCTGTCTTTTCTTGGGTTTGTACCTTTGTAATGGTGTTCAAACATTGTTTAAAATTGTGTAATTTTGTTCTGAATTTTAGTAAAAGATGTTTTGGTTTGAAAAATCCAGATTTGATTTCTTGGATTCATTTGTTGTTTTAAGTATAAAAACTCGGGTAAATCGTTCCCAATTTTCAGTTTTGATGCCCGGGCACTTGTGACAACCTGTGTGGATCGGGAACGCCCTTCGGGACTTGCCACAGGTCGGGTCAGGTGCCGGTTTTGGTGTCTACCAGATTCGGTTCGTGACAAAATGGTATCAGAGGAGGTTCGCTCCATTTGAGTCATGTTATTTGGGAAATAGTCGGGATAGTCTAGAGTTATGATTGTTAGGACATGGAATTCTGGTTATGGGTAGTGTGCTTGATCAAAACACCTCATTTCAGGATTCAAGTCTCCAGGGGAAGTTGGGATTTGTCTATGTCTTTTGGTTTTCTTGGTTTGATGATGATTAGGGGAAATGAAAAGAGAGTTGGGTTAGTGGTCTCAATGAGCTCGCAGGGTCTGGAAAGCCATGTGGAGCCGGGGATATTCCCTAGAACACTCTCGGTGACAGTGAAGTGATTGGAATATGCTCGCCAACCATATGTCCAAGTCACCCACTGAAACTAGTTTCCTCTCGCATTGTCTGGTGTTCTTTAGTTTTGAAATCTTGGAACTTTGGTTTTAAAGTGACTTGGTTTTAAGAAGTGTAATGTTTTTGTGAAATGATTTTCAAATAAATATGGAATGGTTTGATTTATGAAATGGTGGAACTGAATATTCAGAATTATTTTGAAATGGAAAATTGTGTTCTTACACCTCTTTTGAAAGCAGAAACTATATTGAAGTTGGTTTTGAAAAATTCTTCCCATTAGAGTTTTCTAAACTATTAAAAGGTTTTTTTAATGGGATGATAGATGGTTGATTTCATGACTGGATGAGTGCCAGGATGAATATGAGGAGGGTGCCTAGTGTGGCACAAAAACATGCATGTGTGAGACCCATGGGGTACCATTGGTGGATACGATCACCGCTGAACCGTTTTTTCCCAGAAATGGTTTTAAAGAAAAACATGTTTTCTTGATGAATAGTTTGGGATGGTTTTTATTATGGGTTTTTGAAAATGTTTATGTTGTGGTATGTTTTGAGTCCAAGAACCCCTCATGTTCAAACTGTTTTTTTTGGGTTTGTGTTTGGTCGGAAAGCTGGGTAGAAGGTCCGGTTAGTAGTCTCCTATGATATATGTTTCGGGACACCATTAAGATGGTTCCATTAATGAGTTTGGATCTGTTTTGTTGCATGTTTTTACCAATGGACCATCTTGGTTGGGTCCTTGGGTTCTCTCATTGGATAAGGTGCGCCCCCATTAAGATTTAGTGCACAACTGAAGTGCAATGCGGATTGTTTCGGAATTGGAAAATCCTCCATTTGATCAATGTAAGGAATCTTTTCTTGAGATTTGTAGAATGAGTCTACACCATTTACTTTCTTGGTTTTTTTTCAGATCCTGTTATTGCGTAAGAGTTCTCGTGGATGGTTGAAAGAGACCTTAGTTTCTTAAGCTACCTGATTCGTCGAAGGAGAAAGTTGTCTGGGGTTGTCAGTATGGATAGTGTCTAAGAGGGCCTCTAAGTCCTTCATAGTCTCTTTGTAGAGGGGGTTTATGTTAAACCACCAGTGTGGGAAATCTTGCCACAAGAGGCTGTTATGGACACTTTCTAGAATGCTGTGATATTTGGTGATGTTGTATAAGGCCCCCTCCTTGTATTATTTCTATCATTCACTTTGGTCTGGTTCGGTGATGTGATTTGATGTCACGTGCTCGTTTGATTGTAAAGGTGAAGTTGTACAATATTATGTGAGTCTATTTTTTTTTCAAAACTGTTTTTCCTTTTGGGATATCTCGACATCCTCTATTTTAGAGGAAGGTGTTTATATGTGTCCTTTATTTCTGTTGTTTCTCACCCGAAGAAGCAAGGTGTGATATGAGTGCATCCTCTAAACCCTTATTTCAATGAATTTAAAAGTTAGGGTAAAGTGAGTTCTGGAGTGTGTTATGTCTGGGTGAACCCATCTCAGATTGCGTGTAGTTGTTTGTAGCATCGGAAGAAGAAATTATATTTGGGGGTTTCCAAATCCTAACTGCGAGGCCGAAGATGCTTCAATCATTCCAGCTCCAGCCATAGGTCCCTGAGAGAAGCTGGCATGTAGTCAGAGGAAATCCCAGGGTAGTTTTTAACCTTGAACAAAGAACTGTTCTTAGTATGAGAGATGGGAATAGTTTGAACATTTGGTGTTTTAATCTTGCTTCATTTGTTCCCGTTCGGTGGAAAGAGGTGGAGGGCCTCATCCCCATGTTATCTCCCAATGACTTTCTTTTCCCCTTTGGTTTCCTTTGGGTTCGGGGGAAAGGTTTTAGATATTTCTAGACATGTTGAGTGAACACTTATTAGTAACTATTCCCTAGAAAACCATGTAGGTATAAGTATCCACATGGTTAGCACACAGTTTCCCAAACTGTGTTGGCTAATCATGTTGTCATCCCAACTCTTTAAGTTTTGGGGTTTTTCTATACCGGCCCATATTGGTCAGTTAAGATGGATGGTTCTTATGGTGGGGAGAACCACTATGAGTCTCACGTATATTATTTTGAAAATGCCTAATGGGATTCTACACCTTGTACTGGGGAGTTTTTTCGGGGCTCCCCTTTTAGTGTCTTGATTCTTTCTCGGAAAAAAATTTAAGTTGTCTCTTATGGTTGGGGAGCCCATTTGTGTATCCTTGTACCAGTAACTCACTTTTGTACTTGGTCTTGGATTGGATGTGGGTAGTCTCATTCGGAGCTATATAACCAAATACATCTTCTTCGGGTAAACGTTGGGATTGGACATTTCCCAATGGTTTAGTTATATCAAGGTAAGTGTAACCTTGTTCGATGTTCTTGTTTGTTTGGGTAAATTGCTTGAGCCTTGTTCAGATAGTGTTTGAGGAGTTTTATTTTAGGATAAATCATGAATGTGCTTGATAATTTCAGTAATGATGTGTATGTTTTGGGTGTGAAGTATTCCTTCCTTAATTGATCACTGGAGGTGTTTTGGCCTTTGGGGGCGAAGCTTAGCAAAGGAGTCCATTTATGCCTTTCGGTTGGGTTTAGTTTTTGCTTTGTCCGTGATGTGGCTTTCCGAGGGCGGAATGTTTTATGGTGGGGAGAATTGTCACACTCATGATTTTTTTTAAATTCATTACTCATTTAATTTCTATTCCCGATTTGTTTTCGGGGTTTACCACTCATTTTGGTGAAAATGGTGGGTTTTGAAAATTTGGGCCAAACCGCGAGCCCAATTCCAGATTTAAACACTAATTTTGTTTCTTCTATAACTCCTTCAATTTTTACTATTTTAAACCTATTCCACTTCCCAATTGGCATAACCTGATATATTAAAACCACCATATCCCTTTGGACCACATATAAATCCAAAATCATGATGGATTTGGGTTTTTGATTTAGGTAATGGGACTGCCCGTAGGCCCATTTCCTGCTTTAAATATTTTTTTTAAATTTTTCATATATAATTCATTTTTTACTGTTTTCCCATTATTTAACCTCCCTATCAAATCCAATACCCCGAGGATTTCCCCCATTATCGGTTTCGCAATTTTGGAGCTCAGGAGAGCCACAAAGTAGGGCAATATCTCATACTCTTTCTCAAATCGACCAGATTTGACGAGGTAAAATGAATCTTTCATAACTCCTTCAATTTTCATCATTTTTCCTACATTTCAGTTCCCACATGACATAATATTACTCTTTAGAACTACCATACCAGTTTTGGGTACTTGGAGATTCATATATTGGTGGATTGGGGCCGATTTCTCCAAGATATTTCAAGTAAGGGAATTCCTTCTTGGTTCCTTCCATCCTCTTTTAGTTTTATTTCCTATTTTTTGAAGTTCCTCATATCCAGAAGTTGGGGTTCAATACTAAGGTCTGATTTGGTATCTTTTGGGTCAATTTTTGGTGGTCTAGGTCTGGATTTATATTCCTTGTGGTGCGGCGGTGGTGCGCTTAAGGTTTCACACCAAGTTTTGAGGGTTTCGACTCAAAAGGTAGGTGATTCCATGTGTAACCATTTTGTGATGAGTTAGATTGCTTGGTTTATTAATCAAGTATGTTTATAATCTGTTTTTTGTGGTTTGAAAACTATTTTTGATGGATTTGGTTAAACAATTAATTTTTAGTTGTATTTTAGCTTGAAATTGGGTACTTTTCATGTGTGACTATTGGGGTAAGGTTTGAGTTTAGTTTATAACATATGAAAATGATTTATTAATTTTTAAAGGGGCTTCCAATTCTAGTTTTTTAATTAATTATTTTCATGTTGGCCTTGAAAAGAGGTTTTTGAATGAGTTTAAGGTGTAAAACCATGTTGTACTTCTTGAAGGTGATTTATGAAAACGTGTGTTTTTCATGTGTATCTTTGTGGTATTATTTGATGTATTTGTATAACACTTGGGGGTGGTTTAATAATTGTTTTAGGTCTGAAATTTCTGTTTTTGATTGGTATTGGTATGATTTTGGTTTTTAATGAGGGTTTTGAAATGGGTTTAGTGTGCAAACAACAGTCATACCTCTTGGGTTTGTTTTATAAAATTGCAAATGTTTTATTTGGTTAAACAAAGTTGGGAAAGGGTGTATATGTACTGTTCGGGTGATTGTGTTAACCTAATGTGGGTTTTTGAATGGTAATGTGGTGATTTTATATGTCAAACATTTTTAGAATGTTTTATAAATTGCCGAAATGTTTTACTAAATTGTGTTTTGTGTGCGAAACACGGGTGTGGGATGTTTCGTGTGAGTTTATTGACAAAATGAATTGTGAAGGTGAGAAGGGTATTGTGTGACATGTGTGTGGGCTGTTATGTGATATTAATATATTATAATGGTTTTATAAAATTGTTTAAAGTATTTGTGGAAGTGTTAAAGAAATGGGAAAATTGTTGTAGGCAATTTTGGTGTAAGTTGGATTTCAAAATGCATTTGAATGAAAAGTGGGATTTGTGACTTGTGTGATGTACAGGGGCTGTTTAGTTAATGTGTGATGTGGAAGTGATATTTTCATGTGAAAACTATATTTCTTGGATTGTTGAACTTGTTTGAGCACAAAGGGAAAACCCGGGTATCTAGGTGGGTGGACGTGTACTAGTATGCTAGTGAATCTGTGGGGTTTGGCCTCAGTTTCACTTAGCAAGATTGACACTTACAACTCTAACTAAATTATGATGATGATTATTGGGGACCACTAGGTTATGGGTATTATCCCTACTAGTGGCTCGTTCACGAGAACATATATTGTTTTTTGTGGTTACTCTCACCGAGATACGAGGTACCTGGGACCCACAGCTAGCTAGTGCCTAGGGGTTATTTCCTATTACTTGTGCTCATTAGATCCTTTGTACTTACCGTCGGTATACGATATTTTTGGCTGGAAAATTCAGTAGCTTTGTTATTTATTTTAAAATTGTTGTTCCTTTAAAATTAGACCACATGAATTCTGTTTTCATTTATTATTGCATCCTTTAGAAAATTGTAACAAGCATTTCTTATTTACAAAACTTGCAATGCTTTTTGTCATTAAATGTTTATCACATGGAATATCTTAGTGGTGGTATCCTACTGGGATTTTTCTCACACCCTACTTACACCTTTGGGTGTAAGTATACTTGCTTATTTTATGTCACAGGTTTGGGTACAGGTTTTATGCCTTTGGTTCGGGCTTTTAGCGGTCCATCGTGATGCAGTGTCGTGGAAATGGCTTGAGGGCGGTGCCTCTTTCCATGTGGAGGTTCTTGGGCTGTCTTTTCTTGGGTTTGTACCTTTGTAATGGTGTTCAAACATTGTTTAAAATTGTGTAATTCTGTTCTGAATTTTAGTAAAAGATGTTTTGGTTTGAAAAATCCAGATTTGATTTCTTGGATTCATTTGTTGTTTTAAGTATAAAAACTCGGGTAAATCGTTCCCAATTTTCATTTTTGATGCCCGAGCACTTGTGCCAGCCCATGGGGATCGGAAACACCCTTCGGGACTTGCCACGGGTCGGGTCAGGTGCTGGTTTTGGTGGCTACCAGATTCGGTTCATGACAGGGGGAGTGGTCATAAATTACGCAAGCCAGATGACGTACCTTGGTGTTAGAGAACATAGTGGTGGCATGGATACTATCCAGGAATCTATCCAAATGACTCCATGAGGGATGAAGCCCCCTTTGGTTGTTACACCTGGTGAAGCAGTCCCCAGAGAAGCCGAGGTCACACAATCCTTTCTCAGCCATGAACTGAGCAAATTCCCTACTAGCCTTCCGTTGAAAATGGCCTCTTCCTTTCCTTTCCTCTGGGTTGACCACAATATTGAAATCCCCTCCAACAAACCAGGGGTGGGTGCCGGGGTCGAAATCATTAATATCGCTCCATAACGATTCTCTTTGCTTTGGATCACAACTCTCATAATTAAAAAAATATCATGTTTGTTTTTCAACTATTAAACTATTTTAAACATGTCATTTCATTTTGAAACATCATTCAAAAACCCATTGTTTTCAGTTTTATTTTTTGTAAAATCTATTTACAATTCACACTCAAAAACCTCTAATTATCCTTAAGAGATAACCTAGGGTCTTCCCAATAATATAAAAATTCTTTATCAATTAAACATTTTATGGCAGCATGATCAAATTTTGGAGTCATTGTCTAGGAATGCTTTGGTTTTTAGTGTGCATTTTTTATAAGAACTTATTGTATTATATATATATATTTTTATATTTATTTTCTTCCTTCAAATTTTAATAAAATTTATATTATAAAATCTATTTTTTTGTAGGTATTTTGAATAATTCATTCTCCATTGGATGAAATTATTCCTTTTGAACATGAACCAGAGAGGATCTCATTTCCTCAACACTGAGAAGCACCAAATGATCTTTTGATGGACACAAAAGACACCGACATTCTTCTTAATCCTTATTATCCTTTTGAAACAAAATTAAAGATTGAAATAAACTTGAATAATATGGCTGAGAATAGTTAGACATTAAATGAGATTACATCACCGGATGTTGATATTCAACCTACATACATTCAAATATATGGAATAACACTTAACTTTGAACTAAAATACTACCTTATTCACTTATTACCAAAATTTCATGGACTTGTTGGAGAATACCCACATAAATATTGAAAGGAATTTCATAATGTATGTTCAAAATTAAAACTTTCTAATGTGAATTAAGAAATTTTAAAACTTATGGATTTTCCATCCTCAATATAAGACACTATAAAATATTGGTTATACTATGTTAACTCCACAATTAGAGGCTAGGTGGACATGAAACACATTTTTATTGAAAAATATTTCCCAACCTATTAAATTACAATAATAAGGAAATAATGTTTTTTAATAATAAAATATAATGGGGAAACACTTCATGAATATCGAGAACAATTTAAAAGACTTTTATCAAGTTGTCCACATAAAAAATAAGTGGGTAAATTTTAATAATTTTTTTTTGAAGGTTTAATTCTTATTTATCATAATATGATTGATGCCTCTATAGGTGGTTCCATTATGGTTAGGATTCCAATAATTATAAGGATACTCATAGAAAACATGGAATAAAACACTCAGTATTATGGTTCAAGTTCCAACATACCCATTAGATGCATCCTTGAGGATAAAAGTTATAATTTTGAGAAGTGGTTATATAAAAAGTCGGAAGAGGTAAGTACCCTAATATGAAAACTTTCTCTTTCCCAAGTGAAATCCCAATCTCCTCATCAATAGATTCTCCACCCATACCATCTCCCATACGAGGTCCGAATCTCTCACCAGCCTTCTCTCTTTTTACCATCCCTTCCCTTCTCCCTGATTTTCCCCAAATCCATCTTATCCCAATGATCCTCTATCTTCATTGAGGATCCCTTACACTTACCATTTATTTCTAGGGTTTTAGAGGTTTCATCTCTCTATATATCCTCACTGGTGAATGGTTTTGGTATCTATTTCCCTTTTCTCAATCATTTTGATCAATTCATCCATAATTCTTGGTCTCCAAATAATCGAGCCATCATTGGGTTACTGAATCCCTGCCATTTTCTTATCTAATTTTCAAGAGTAGCTGATCTATCCAATAATTGGTCTAAGAGACAATATTCCTACAACAACAATTGGTTATTCCTATTCACATGGGGATATGATTTCCAATTGAATAGTGATCCCTCATTCTTAGTGATTTGGGTAATTTTCCTAGGTTTACCCATACCCTTCCAAAATCCCTCCATCCTCCAAATGCTGGGAAATATTTTTAGATGATTTTTGGACTTCATGATCATTTTAGGTCATTATGACAACCCATATCCCCTCGAATTTGTGTTAAAATTGATTTATCTATACCTCCTGTAGATTCAGTGTGGATTTGGGTGGGTGAAGAATTTTGATATCAGCAATCCATGGTGTTTGAAGGATGGTTCAAATACTTCTCAATGTGTTTTTACATGGTCCAACTCTAACAAGATTTTAATCTTCATTTGAGTAAAGAGGAGATTTATTCTAATTCCTTGAATTTTAGTATTGTGTGAAAAGGAAAATATCTCTACATTTCTATTCCGAATAAAAATACTTGTGTTAATGAGCTTCTTTTAAGTTCCTTAAATGTTATTATCACCAATTCCCAATCGATGTAGTCTACCCCCATGGTTTCTGGTAATGGATGTATAGGGATGGATGTGTCTCCTCTTTAAAAATTTCCTAGACAAAATTGAGAATCAATTAAGGGGAAAAAGTGTAGGATATTGATGTAGTCAACAATGCAGTGGATGAGATGTGGGTGGATGCAGTGGTTCAACTATCATAGGACCCATCTTTACTTACGGGTTTAGTTTCTGGAGAGGATGATATTATCCACAGTTTTGGTATAATAGTGTCATATATATATATAGAAAAACTAGTTTTGGTTTTATTTTGTGTAATATTGTAGTGTTAGGAAACTCATCATCTGAGGTTGTCACAATTCAAAAGGCGAGTATGGAAGTTACGCTCCAAATAAATTTTTAGTATTTAGAAGGTGAGATATTGGGTGATGCTGATGATACTAGATAGGAGACACCAAATTCCAAAAGGAGAAGGAAACTAGGGTCTATGCAGGGTCAGGATACACTCACAGTCTGTCTGTAGACTAAGAAGAAACACCTGGAGGGACCTGTTTTTGATGTTCTAAAATCATCGGACTCCAGTATGGTCTCTTTTGAGTGTGAAGAGGAAGCTCAAGTTCGAATAAATTTATGCATAGGTGAAAAAATTCTAATAAATGTGTCCTTGATTTTGGATACTACCTGATTAAAAAAGGCAGAAAACCCAAAATTAAGAAGGATTACTCCTTTATGCCCAATCCAATATCTAATAGGTCTGAAAATAAGCTAAGTTCAAAGATCGGTGAAGACCCACACAACAAAAAGGAGGATGGAATTTTAGGAAGCATAGAGAGGGAAAGAAATATTAGACACAAAAATACCAAACTTCAAGGTTCTAATGATATATTACCGTATGGTTTATTTTCTTCTATAGGAAAGGCCTATATCTAATATGGGAAAGGAGGTGATTTTGTAAAGGAAGACACTTCAGTGTTTACATCCGAACTTGATCTTCTTGTACATGGAAAGATAGAGGAAAAAATTTCTAAAATCAATTAAAAAGTAGATGGTCTTAATAAAATGTATGAAATAATGATTCATGTTGATCATAATTATGAACAATCATTATGGATCATTTCCCAAGAATGAATCCTTTTGCATGGTTTCAATAAAGGGAAGATCAACATGGAATATTACCTTTAGGTATGGGAAAAAATAGAAATCTACATTGAGGAATTTATTAAAGATGAACTAGAGATGAAATATTTTTCCATTTAAATGAATCTTACATAGGTACCATGGCCCTAATTTATTTAAGAATAAAGTATTTACATCATATAAGTTTATTCATCTTTCCAGTTATCAATCAACCCTTAAAAGTGTTTTCTTAATTAAAATGTTTATTTTTCATTTAGTTAACCTCCTCCTCTAATTCATTGTAGTATCTATGCTTCCAATACCCACTACTATGACCAATTTCCTTAACTGAGAGAATCATTTGAGAGATGTGAGGCAATATTATCTAGACACTAATATAATTAAACTATTAAAAAAGAACAACAATTTCCATACAAATCTATATTGAGAAATAACCAATACTATAAGTAAGGTGAGTATCCCAACCAACCATAAAAGTTCTGAAACCATTAGGATCAGGGTAGTCATCATCCACCACTATACAAAAACCTCAACCACCTCAATGGAATTTACAATAACCCTTTTAAAAACCCAACCCAAGACTAAAATACCTATTGAAACAAATGATCACAAATAATCTATAATTACAAAAAACAACCCAAGCTTCCATCCAAGACCTGAAAACCTGATTAGACAAAGTCACTAACTTAGTGGGAGAAATACAAAGTCAAGGGTTGGGTAAACTACCTTATCAACTAATAGTCAACCCTAAGGGCAAGAAAAATGGTAGTGTCATCACCCTTCAGAGTTTCACACAACTTAAAATCCAAATTTACCCACTATTAGAGTCATCCCCTTCTGAGGAAACCACCATTATATCCACCTCTAAGGATACAAATAAGGAAAAACAATGTTCTAATAGAATTCAAACTAATAAAAAGAGAGTGTAGATTTATGAACCCCATAGTCCAAAAATTATTCTTAAATTCCCCAAATGGTCCACCCAACTAAGGAAACAAAAATAAACTAAACTTGATAAGGAAATATTGTAAACATTAAAAAAAGTACATGATATCATTCCTTTAATCAATATTGTGAATAAAATTTCATGATATTCTAAGTTACCAAAGGAGATGTGTACACCCCGAAGGTGACTTAAAGGTGATGAAAATGTGATCTTGGGGGGGAATTTATAGACATTTATCTAGACCCCACTCCCCACTAAATGCAATGATCCTATAACTTTCTCAATTTTGTTCACTATAGGGAAGAATTTATTTCCTAATACTATGCTTTATTTGGGTGCCTTTATAAACATGATGTCTCACTCCATTATTTATTCATTATAGGTTGATGAGCTAAAGTATATAGGAATAACCATTCAACTAGAAAACTGGAGTACCAAACACCCCTCTAGAATGATAGAGGATGTTATTATGAGGGTTAAGAATATAATATATCCTGATTATTTTTATGTGCTTAAAATAGAAGATGATAGAATGAATGGAAATTACCCAATTATATTAGGGAGAAATTTCTTTAAAATTTACAAAACCATAATTAATGTGCACAATGGTATATTTTCTTTGGGGTTTGGAAGTGAAATTGTCCACTTCAACAGCCTTGATTCCATGAGGCACCCCTCAGAAGGGAATTATTCCTCTTCAGTTTATTTAATTAATATACTCCATTCCCCTAAAGAAAATTCTCTTCTTTCCATTTATCCCATTTCTGAGTTTTCATAACTCATAGACATTATAGGTTTTGATTCATGTATTGAATGCTATAATGGTTAAGGAAAATCTTATGAATGTTCATCAATTTATTATTTCTTTTGAACTGAGGACACAATGACTATCCATGATTTTATTGATTATAAAAGTTGAATAATCACTTGAGGATGATTAATTTGAGTAGATATATGAGTTCAGTGACCTACCCATTTATTTTCTTCCCCCTTTAATCCAAAACACCTATCTAGAGGATGAAAATGAGTTCTTATCATTCCCACTACTTCACCCCAATTTAAGTAATACTCTAGATTGCTTAAACTTTTATGGGAGTGTGAACAATCATTGATATGGGAACTCATTTTCATTATCAATATTAGATTGAATGAACATATGATATTTTTATTTATTATCAAGGTTAAACCAGAGAGATGATCACCCTCTTAAGAAAATGTCATTGTACATATTAGTTTTTAGTTAATAAAATAAAAAATAACTACATGATGTGTATCTTGATTTCATAACACTGTGTAATAATAATACACACACACATATAATTTATATAATAATAAAGATATTATAAGATATATATTTTGAATACAATTATTTTCTTTAAAATAAATAAAAACAAAAAAATGTTAATAAACACACACACACAAATTAATTTATATATATATAATAAATAAATAAAACTATGAATGAATCTTGTACTGATGGTTGAAACATTCTTTAGGAAGTGATCAATCTCTAATTAAATTCCCCATTTCATCCATTAGTGCAAGATTTATTCTTTTCTATTTTTTTGTTGCACGCCATGTATATATATGCATTTAATTTGAAATATTTATAAAAAATTAAATATAAAAAGATAATAAAAAATAATGGGAATGAATGGGGCTCCGGTGGTTATGGGTGTTCTGAGGAATCTATCCGATCATCGGTTCGAATCCCACCTCGACCATGAGAGTCACATCCATTCCACTTCTTCCCATTTAATATTTCACACATAGTATAATGTGTGAATCTATTTTTATAATTCTTATTACATGAAATGAGATATTTTCATAACTATTAAAATAGTATAAAAATAAATATGAATCCCATTATGGGGTTAGCTCGACTGGAAGAGTTACAACCCAATGTTTAATAGACCTGAGTTTGAGTCCTTCCAGCCGACTTAATTCAACCCATTTTCTTAAAAATAATACCACACATCATGTATATCTAGATATGTATTATGTTGTATAAATTTAATATTTTTAAAAAATATAAAATAATATAAGAAAAAATTTACAACCAAAGATGGGGGTTGGGGTAATGGGAAGAGTCTCTATACAAAGTCTAAAAGACTTAGGTTCGAGCCCTTCCAATATCCCAAACTTTATCCCTTTAAAAAAAAGTAAAACCACATGTAATGCATGTTATTTATTTTCATGATTTGTGTGTTTTTTATAAAAATATATATCAAATAAAAAAAATATTAAAATGTTATAGGTACATATTTTTTCCTTATGATTACAGTGTTCCATGGGATAGGATTGGTCACCAGATTGAACCCCACCCTAAGAATCAGAGAAAGGTTTATTCCTTAATTTTATATTTAAAAAGGAAAGACTATGTATATATAGGATACACATTGTGCATATTATTTTTCTTAATATTTATCTTGTCTTTTTTTCTTATAGGTTAAAAAATAAAATGATGCAAAGTAACCTCACATATAAAGGTTGACCTTTTTCTTGTTTTTAGTGTGTTTTATTGTTTATATAAATAATAATAATAAATAAATAAATAAATCCATATATCAAGTATATCCACCAGGTTATATCATTCCTTCCCATATTCACTTTAATTATAGTGAGGACACTACAAATTCTAGGTGGGGTGGGGGGGGGGGTGAATACATTCCAAAGTTCATTAGGTTTTTTTTATCATATTTCATATTTATTCTATTTTTCCTTACTATAATGTATTTTTATGTTCACTAAATCTCTATCACTCACTTTTATGTCAAGAATACTCATATTAAAATCCCATATAATCATGGAATTTATTGAAAATGCTTTCAGAATTTCCCCTTTTCACATTGTTTTAACATTTAAAGAAAATTTATTTAACTGATGTAATGCAATTTTAAGAATATAATTAACATTAAGGGGTGATTTTATGTAAAATTGGTTATTTTTCATTGATATAAACGATTGTATCTTTAAAAAACTATTGAAATATTGATATAATCTATGTGAGTAATTTCTGGGTTAATTATGTCATTTAATATCTCCACACATTATTACACACAACTAGTAAATATGAACCTTTTATACTTAGATGAAGGTATATATAATTTATAATTAATGTTAGTTATATTTCTTAAATTATTTTTTATACGTTAATTCTTCATCTGATCAGTTTCATTATTTCACTGGATTGAGCTATGGTTCATTTCTAATGTTATTGTTCAATTGTTTTTTACAAAAAGATCTAAAATAAAAAATAAAAATAAAAATAATTATAAAAAATAATACAACACAACAAATAGGATATAAAAAAATGTTTTAATTCTAGTAATGATTAAGTGAGTGGGTTTTGAAAATTTTATTACAAAGGGTGTAGGGAAGGTTCAATAGAAAGAATCAGGTAAGCCTAATTTTTTAAAAATGACTTATATTTACTAAATAAAAAGTGGATATATAATCATGAAATGGTTTTCACACAAAAACATAGGGATTAAGTGTCATTTTCAACTCATGTATATCCTTTCTAAGAATAATATCATGCATCTACTTGAATTTCGTTCCAACATAATTTATGTGGCACTCATTTCCATGCTTACCGAGATTAACTATTTCATGTGGTTCTTTCTTTGCTCATATTTATATCATAAATTTAATTTACAATTAATGTTAAATCTTTATGAACTAGGTAATATATTCATGATTTTTTTGAAATTCTATTTTCCCAGGAGTGAAAACATTTAGGTGTGGGGGTGTGATCATGCCATGCATCACTATTCTATTACACCCTTATACCACTCTACTAAACTATTTTTAAATTGACAATACAATTTTAATAATAAATATCACTTATAATTTAGTTTAATTAGTTAATTTAAACTACTATTAAAATGGAAATTTCACTTTTTTTAATATTTTAATTGTAGGTGGAGGTGATTTAGAGATCCCATGATTAAGTTGATGAAAAATGGGTTAAACTGCATAGAATCTTAAGAACACATGTCCATTTATTTTAATATCATGAAAACTATATCCATCAAATTGGGGTGAAATTTTGTTGAAGGAATTCCATCAATGTGGGATATAACTCTTAAGAAGACACTAAATCCGAATTCTTCTATCTAGTGTCCTAACCGAATTAATCTATCCAGAAAACTGAAAATGCTTGAATTTAAGAGTAATATTAAGTATTTTAAAAATATCTCCCATTATAGACATTAAATGGACACTAAATTTTACAAATAAAAATTCTAGTAGTCTACCAACAACTCTTATCTTTTTTCAAAGTCAATATAAATTTGTTTATTAGTACAAATACGATCCACAATTTTTATTTTTAAATATGTGTGCCCAAAAACTCATTCCATTTTTACTATAAAAGAGAACCTTGGGAACATCACATGTAAGATTGACCAGGGGGAAATGTTATATCATTTTGGATTTTTAAAGGAGTTTTATCTTCATCCTAGAAGTCATAGATTCCTGTATACTCATAGGGAGATCAAATATGAAGGTGGAGTTCCTTATGAGACTTCTCCTCCTCTCGATAGTGAATTAAACGGTGGGATATCATTGCGAGGGAGATAAACATATGTCAAGGGAGTTTCAACACATATATTAGTTATTTTTTTTGATTTAATTTGGATTCAAAATCTCTTAATTCCATGTATCTTAGATTATTTCATATTGTAATGTTTTTTTGATGCATGTGATTGGTATGAAATTTATGTTTAACCGATTAGTGTGAGGTTTTAAGTGTGTGAATTGTGTTTTTCCAATTGGAAAACACATGAATCATTTTCATTCAAATTTTTTTGAGATTTAAATATGATATGTAAGATCTTATACCACACAGAAGGGTTTTACCATGGATATATTATTATTATGTCAATGTTTGGTTCAACTTGGATTGATATAAATGTTTAGAGAGTAATCGAGATTCTAATTAATCTTAACCAAAGAGTTGCACTAAACCTAATTAAAATTTTAAAACTATGAATTTAACATGTTTTTTAGTAAACTTAAAATGATTTTGTACTCTTATAATTCATAAATATCACTTTTTTCAACTATTAAACTCTTTAAACTAAGTCATTTTATTTTGAAACATCACCCACCCCAATTATTTTTTGTTTTATTTTTTTAAAAATTATTTAAAATTAATAATAAAAACCTATTATGCTCCTTGAGAGACAAACTAGGGCCTTCCTTTGACTATAAATAATCTTTAAAAACCTAATCAATTTGATTCATCATGATAGCATGATTAAGGTGAAAGAGATTAAATTATGGAAAACTAAAATATTAAAGTCCTTGAAAATATAGTTTCAGATGTTGGGATTCCAAATGTAGAGGTTTCATATGATAATAAAATTATGAATATTAGAATTTTGGAAATGGAATATGTTATCATTAATGAGGTATGTTTATTATACTCACCTATCTTTATGTGAAAAATTAATTCTATAACTAAAGGGGAGATTGATTATTTAATTATAAATAAAAATTAACATCAATAGGGAGAAACAAATTTTGGGTTGAATGATTTTAATCTATTTTTTGAGGTGGATACAAGAGATAAGTTAACTGAAAATCTTTTGAACAACCCCTTGATGATGTTTTTACGTTCATATCACAAATTATTGTAACTATGGAGTGACTTGATGTCTAAGTTAACCACTATTGTTTTATACACTAAGCATTGGTTATGTATACTTATAGATAATTAATTTATGGATCATTACCTTAATAAAAGTGATGTCATACTTTTCTCAAGTAATTGGGTTTTACTTTCAATATGAAGGAATAAAAGGGAGAGAAGATGAAATTTCATGTTATGAATAGATAATGTGATGAGTATTACTTTCCCTTGCTCAAGAATTTTGAACTGGGGAGATGAAAGAAACTTTTAATTTATTGTCAATAAGGGGTATAGAGAAACATGAGAAAAACTTATGAGATCAATAAATTTATTTTATATTAGGAATTGGTAAAAAATGAAAAGGAGAAGTTGTTAAAGTCAATGAGTGAGGAAATATGAATAAGGAGATTCCTAAAGGGGTTTTAGAAGTTAAAACTATAGAAGTTAACAATATAGAATATAGGTAGAGTCTCGATATACTTTCAGAAGATAATAGCAAAAAAGATCGGAAGTCTATATGATTTATACAGATGATGGAAGAAGATGTGTTTTTGGAAGTAATGGAGTTGATGTTACTGCAGTTTGAAGATGGATATTTATAGGAGCGCCTTTATTATATAATGATTTTTAGTTGATCTTAAGTGTGAATATATGATAATTGTTTAAGGATGATGAAATAAATTCTAACTATACTTGGATGAAATTTTTGATAATCCATCCTTGAATACTAGAGTAATTATGGAAGCACCATTTCCAGAAGATAAGAATTATTTGGAGGATATATTTTTTTGGAAGTTACAAGATGAGTTAAAAATTCCGACATTAAGTTCATATAAATTTTTGAAGGTTAAGGAAAGTACAAAATTGGAATATATGTTGATACAACAAAGAAAGACATGTTATCCAAAAAAACACTCATGGAAAATGAACGGTTAGAAGATGAGTTGTGAATGAAAACTGATATATCGAGAAGTTAGAAGTGAATGATTTACTTGGAAAAGTGAAAGATACTATGTTGGTATGTTATATATTTGAATGCGTATTAAAAATAATTTCCTATATATATTTTGGAAATTTGGTAAAGGGAAAACCTTACATAATACGTAAGAGTAATAATTTCCCAATATAAATTTGGTGAAGTCCCAAACCCTAACTTTGATATGTAAGAGTAAAAAACTCTTATGAAAAGGTTATTAGTTGAAAAATTTTTAGGATGTTGAATATATTTTGAAACTTATTCCATAAGTCAAGAAAAATTATGTTATGCTTATCTTTCAAATTAATAAACATAAATATTTTTTAAGATCAATTCATGATTCATGTTGAGTTTATAAGATGAAGTTTTATTGGGACATAAGGTGAAACATACTAAATATAAAAGGGATAAAGAATTGGAATATTCTTTGAGAGTTTACACTGAGATATGTAAGGATAAAAAATCTTTATGTAAATTTTATTTTATAAAGTGAATTGGGAAATTAGAAAAGGCTTAAGTATCATAAGGATAATCTTGAGTTTTTCCAGAATGTGGAGTAGAAAGGTGAAGCAATTAAAGTTAAGTATGATACTGAATAATGGAAGTTAAATCATCCAGTAATGCTAATAATTTTGGTCGATGTAAATCCAAAGTGTCAGAGTAATGTAATTATGATTGACTGGTCCAAACATTGATAGAGTTTTGGGATAGAAGTGAAGACTAGAGGATTCAAGGATACAATAGAATAACTTTAGGAAATTTAGAGTTATTTAAGTTGGATTTTTCATGGATTCTATAGGTATTTTAAAGATGATTAATTAAATAAGTTTATAAGATCATAAGAAGTGGAAAGTGGAAGATGAGAAGGTGTAGATGATAAAAATATGAAGTTGATATAAAGATAAGGTGGTCAGAAACTGATATGATTATAAGATAAGTTGATCTAAAAATGATATGATTGGAAGATAATAAGATCAAAATTTGAACTAGAAAGTGAGATGTTGAGATATAGAGTTTTAAATAATTATTTGAGCTACAAAAGAAGATAAATGAAATATTAGTAGCCACATCAGATCTAATTTAAAGATTGAAAATCTATAGATGATTGAGCAATGAAAATTAAAATTTAAAACCAGAAGAGGAAGTAGGATGGAGTTCATGTCATAATAATATTAGGTTTTTAGAAGTTATAAAACAAAAAGATTTAAGATCTCTAACAGGTTTCACATAACATCAATGTGAAGTTAAAGGCAAGGTGATGATGCTGATCTATACTTCAAGATACAAAATTCATGAAGTGGAAGTCATAATTCTAGATGATATTTGTAGAATCCATGAAAATTATTACCATCCTGTTATTTAGAGGTTTTAATGAAGTCAAATTATGATATATTCATAAGAATTGAAGTAATTTGACTAATATTTGAGAATAGAAGATGATTTAAAGTTCAGATTCCATGTTCCCTATATTTATTAGAGTATGCTTGACTATATAAAGGGGGAATTCATTCTGGGTTTTGTGTTATTAATGAAATATTGAGAGGAATTAAAAGATTAGTTTCCCAATAAGTTCCAAAGATCTTTTGGGCCACATAATTTAGGATCTAGAAATTGAAGTTTTAAAGTATTAGTGAGGAGGTTTCTAGAAGTTAGGTAACCAAATGTTAGCGGGCATTACCAATATTCAACCATAACCTTCATAAGTTATGATCATTGAAGTTTCTAAAGAAGAGTATGATTTGGAAACATAAGTTCTATAAGTTATTGATTAAGAAAAACTATTATAATCCTAACTTTGTTTTAGAAACTTCATGGCTTAAAGAGACTCACTTGAATGTAACTGGTTTTGATTATCTACTAGTTGTCAAAGACTCTAATTGAGGAATAAATTATTATAATTAATATAGTGACATCCTAGATTATAATAAATATATTTTTTAGAATTTCTTTAAGTAGGACCATTAAAGATCATAGGATACCTGTATAATCCAATCCCAACAAATTAGGAGGGTGAAGACTAGAGGGAGTTAATATAAAAAATTTATTGGGAGATAGTAAAGGATTTTTGAGAGATAAACTATTTTATTCACTTACATAATATAGAGGACATCCTTGGTTAAAATTTAAAATAAACATAGCATGGATTAGTCACCCACATTGGGGGTGAAACTTGTAAAAATATTGCGTGTTATGCACTATTTATTTGATGACTTTCACATAGTTTGAATATGTTTGAGAACACATGAGATCTATTAATCCTAACTGGTGAAAAGTTTCAAATATTATGGGGGTGGGGGGTACAACTATAAGTTGTAATAATTTAGTATCATTGGTTTATATTTATTCACTAACCCTCTCAATGTGACTGAAAAATCCACTGGATCTTCATCTTGGATAGATAATGGTTAGTAGTGAGGTGTGATGGTAGGGTCTTGTGTCTCTATTTTCTATCATTTTCCAAGGATTTGAGCTAGATATTATCCCTAGTTTTTTCCTCCATGTCTCGTAGGTCTGTTTTTGTTAGTTGGAGATAATTGAAAGAAGGGGGGTGGATTTAACTTAAAAAAAGTAAATTGGAATAAGATTTTAAAGCAAGAAATTGATTAATAATAGTTGATAAATTAAATTAAAGTTTATAAATATAATATAAAAGTAATTTAAGCATAGAAATAATCAAAAAAAATTTATGAAAGTATGTGAATATATAATAAATTATGCAATGCATAAAATAAAATAGAGGAAAAACATAATTGACAAGGATTTTGGATAAAGCTTGATGTGATCTCTTATGTCTATACCCCTCAACTCGAGAGGTTTAATGTTTAAATACCTTGATCTCAAAAGTGTCCATGAAACTCATCCCTTATAATTTTGGATCATGAGATCCCTCATAATATTTTTTGATATCCACGTAGCATGTCTCTCACTTATGTGGCATGAGAACCATTTGGGAATAGAGGTTGATAAGAGAGATATTTATTTTAGGAAAACCCATTACAAGCCTCTCACCAAACTCTTTTATGGATTAAATACAATGTAAGATGAGAGATTTGAGAGGAGGTGGAGAGCCTTGAGAGACTAATAAATTTGGAAGGATCTTTGAGATAATTAATAATTCTAGATATTCAACATCAGATCAATATTAAGAGCATTGTTGTGATAAAGTGTACATTCCAAGGATCCAAGAGACTCCTTTTATAGTATCCAAGAGGATTAGGAAATATTCATAATCCTATAGGTGAATTGAAGTTAGAGTAGACCATATTTAATAGAAGATCAGAATAGATGGATAGATGCTACCAGATACCTGATAGCCACCACTGAGTAGCCGATGGCATACCGAGAGGCATCTTCTACTAGAATACCTCCACCAGCTAGTTGGTACACCTCAACTAGTTGGTTGTTGGAATACTAGAGAAACTAAGTGCTACAACCTTCACTACCAGCTAGTTGATGGGTCTTCTAGATATCTGGGCTATTAGAAACACGGAACAAGCTAGCTGGTGCAGTTTTTTGCGACTCATCTTCAATAATGGCCACCTAAACTTCGTTCTAACCCCTTCTATGGTTTTTCAAAGATGGTTACAAGGACTTGAAGCAATATTATGGGGTGTTACAAGCCTCCAATAATATCAAAATTCCATATTTGAATTTTATTTAAGATCTCCATAAATTATAATAAAGTAATCACTTTAAATTAAATTAAAAAATCTGAAAAATACTCAAATTAAAAAATTAGATACATAGGTGAGTGTTTGTGATAATGAAAACACCATGAGAGAGATAGGTACAAAAATCTCCCCTTTTTTTAGGATCACAAACCCTTAACCTAAAAAGATGAATTAAGCATAAATCAAGATTGAAAGAGATAATAAATTATTTCTAGATTTTAACAAGATATTCAATGAGCTCAAGAGTAAACATCTTAAGAATTATTTTAACAACAATAAAGGATAATTTTTAAACCCCCACTTTTTAATGCAATTAACCACTAGAGCCTTTGTGAATTTTTTTATAAAAATTTATCACATTACCTTTATAGGAAATTTTAGTCCTTTATGATTATAAAAAAGAGAAAAAAATAAAAAAGAGAAAACTAAGGAGATTAAAAAGAAAATTAGGAATTATTTTGAATAAATACTCAAGGGATATTTTTTTTGAAAAATGGATCAAGATAGAAAGAGATTTTGGAAAATAAAAATAAGAAGATTTTTTAAAATAACAAAAATAATTGAAAAAACATTTTAATTTAAAAACTCCACAAATAATATAATTGTTATATATATAGATATAGAAAAGTAAAATATAATAAAAAATTAAAAATAAAAAATAAAAAAATAAAAGAGAAAGTTTTTGAAAAATACCTCTTAACTTCCAAAATCTATAAATAATACAATCATGAGAGAGGGAGAGATATTATAATGTTAAAATATGAAAGAAAAAATTATTAATAAAGGAAAAAATAAGAGAGAAAGAAAGGAATAATAAACAAATATAAATAAGAAGATAAAAATAAAACTGGTATATACCTCTTACATGACATAAATATCTTCAAGGGATGTTTTTACCTATATTGATTGAAATATTTAATTGAAAAGTGATCGAGGAAGGTATATCCCCTTGGAAGGTAAAATCACACTTTTAAAGCTTTCCATTTTTCCAAAGATAGATAAAGATAATATTTAGAGAGATATGCATATAAAATAATTTTTTACTCATAATTAATCTTATTTAAGTGAGATAAAACAAAATTTAGAAAATAGTAGAGTATATACATAATTTCTCATATAATATTTTTTAAAAAATATTTAAAATAGATTTGAAAATCAAAGGTAACAAATGCAATTTTAAAAATAATATTAATATTATTAAAATCACTTATTTTAGAAAAAATACTTTGAAAATTTGAAAATAAGAGAAAATATTTTGTAAAGTAATATTTAAATAATTGTAAAAACAAATGATCTATATTAAGGAAAATTTAATAATTAATAAGATAAGGATACCCCTAAAATGATTGAACAATCAAGATAAAGGGATCATATCCAAGAGAGAATAAAAATATAAAACAAGAAAGTCAAAATGAAAAATATTTTTATGATAATATTTTATAAATATTTTTAAAAATAACTCAAGATAGACATAAATTAAATGAATAGAGTCACAAGAAAACCATTACTAATTTATCTTTAATGAATTTGAAATGATAAAGGTCTAAAGTTTTGGTGAATATACAAGTGAGTTGATATTCTATTGGGGATAAAATCAAATAAGATATCACCTTTTTGGAAGTTATTTCTTAGGAAATGATGTCTCAGGTATATGTTTTTGGTGTGAGAGTTATGGATAGGATATTTAGAAATACTAATGACATTGGTATTATTGTACTTGATTGGGATATGGTCATATATTATCCCAAAGTCTAATAGAGTGTGTTGCATATATATAATTTGGGTGCAACAACTCTTAATGGATATGTATTCTGCTTTGGATGTAAAAAGAACAATAAAATTATACTTATTACTAATATATGATATAATGAATTTTCCCAGTATATGGAAAGTTCCACTAGTAATTTTAATATCTATTTGGAATCCTCTAAAATCAGAATTAGAAAAATAAGTTAATTTAAAATAATCCCCTTTCATATAAAATAAAATAGTAATTTTATAACCTTTAAAATAATGAAAATTTCTTTTGATAGATTTGAAATGAGATTGATTTAAAATGAGTATAAATACAAAAACCGAACATGATATTAGACTGGGTTGTAGTAAGATAAAGTATACTACCAATCATACATCTATAGATCTTATTGTAAATTTTTTACTAAATTATTCCAATTTTATCTTACAATTCATACACATGGTAGTGATAATTTTCCTAGAATGATAAATTCCAAATCATTTTAAGAGTTAATTGGTGTATTTTCCTTGGTTTAAAAATATTCCATCATAATTTTTGAGAAATTTAAAAACTGATAAATAATTTTAGTTTTCCCATAATTCTCATCTCAAATTACTTATTCATTAAATCAAAAAATTAAAAACAAATATTTTCATTGGTAGATCTAAAAATAACATCATCAACCTAAATTTTTACAAGTATAAAATACTTTGAGATGTGTTTTAAAAATATATTAGAATTGGATTTTCCTATTTTAAAACCATTTGAAAGAAGATAATTTAAAATGAATTCATACCAAGACCATGTTTATTATTTTGAACTATAAAGATCATTGGTAATTTTGAAATTATAATTTTGAAAAATTTGATTTTCAAAACCAAGTATTTTCTCTATAAAAACATTTTTAGAAATAAAACCATTTTGAAAAGAACTTTTGACATCCATTTGAATGAGTTTAAAATTAATATGAAAGGTGAATTAAAACAATATTCTAATATATTATTTTCAAGATATGGGTGTAAATTCTTAACCATAGTTGATTACTTCTTCTTGGTTATAATATTTGGAAACTAAAAAAGATTTGTTTCTAGTGATATTACCAATTTTTTCTAGTTAGTTTCTAAAAACCGATTTAGATCCTATAATAGTATGATCATTAGGTCTTTTTATAAGTGTCCATACATTATTTCAAGTGAATTAATTAAGTTTATATTTCATGGTTAGTACCCAATTTTTATCATTAAAGGAATAGTTGAGGTTTTGGGGTTAAAGGTAAGAGACAAAGGCTATGTGTTCAACCTCATTTAAGAATGATCTAGGAGTATATGTCCCCGCTTGTAAATATTTAATGACATTACCAAGAGGGTGGTTTTTAGATTATTTTAAAACTTTTATTTAATGATTTGAAATATTTTTTTCTTATTCTTCATCTTCTTTAGATTGAGAAGGTTAATTTAAAACAACATTTTAAAAAATATTTGTAGAAAGAGGTTTTGGAAAAATTTCATCAAATAAATCATGGATTGATTATTCCACAATTTTTTTAATTTTTTTTAAAGACACAAAAATATTTACCTGAGTTGGACTTCCCAAGAAATATTCTATCATCTGATATAGAATCAATGTTTTTGAGATTTTATTCTGAGTTTAAAAAAAAACATTTATAACAAAAAAATTTGAAAAATATAACTTGGGGTTTTTTTGTTAAGAAAATTTCATAAGGGATTTTATTAGTAAAAAGACTAATAATAACATGATTAATGATATATCATGGATTATTCACAGCCTCAATCAAAAAATATTTTGGAATATAAAATTCACTCAAAATAGTTTCAGTGATTTCTTGGATTTTTTTATTTCACCTCTATATTACGCCATTTTTTTGAGGGCTTTGAGGAGTTTAAAAATTATTATAGAATTATAAATAATATAAATCATTAAATTACTTATTATCAAATCCACATCCATTATTACTTCAAATTGAAATAATTTTAAAACCTTTTTTCATTTTAAAACCTTTTTGAAAACTTGATGAATCCATTATAAGCTTCAAATTTATGAGTTAAGACATAAGTGTAAGTTAACCTTATAATTCCTTAAACAATTACAAAATTATATTATTTTACTCCTATACATTCAATTTTATAAGGAAAAAAAAGTTCAAGATTAATTAATTCAAGATATTTTTAAGAAGAAATTCATTTTTTAGATTTAAAAGAAGATTTGCGTTTTATACCATATTGGAATGTTTCACAAACCATGTCATTATTGAAGTTTAATTTGAGAATATATCATAAAATTTGATAACTATTGAGTTTGATAAGTTATTGAGTGCTATAATGAGCAAGATTTCTATGATAAATCCATGCCTCACTTACTTGTGCACTCAAAAATTTGTTGTTTTGGCTAGAAAGAGATTTTAAATTGATTGTATAAATATTTTAAAATCTTGAATTAGTAAATAATTTTTTTCCTTTTGAATTAAAAACTTTGAAAAAATTATTTTTGAAAGATATTTTAAAACCATTATCACACAATTGAATAATTCTTAGTAAATTGTGTTTCAACACTTTTAGGAGTAAAACATTTTTTATTAAAATTGAGTCAGAAAAACCTATGGTAAATTCACCGATTATCTTACACTTATAATTATCATTTAAAGTTATGTTAAATCCTTTAAGTTTATCAATTTGATTAAATTCAAATAGGTCACCACACTGGTGTCTCGAGTAACCACTATCAAGGCACCACAATAATTCATGGCATTTTCTTGGGAGAAACTTTTCCAACAAAATTTAATGATTGACGATTTTGGTACCCACAAAAACCTGGGTCTACTTATGTTATCCAATAAATATTTTGGAATACATATTTTCTTGGCATGATATTTTCTTTTTGAAAAATTTGAAGAAATATGGATTAAATTAATTCTTCTATATCGAGTGTTTTCTTAATCACACCCATAGATTAAATGACTGATTATTTTATAATAATTATAAAATTTATCTTATGAGTAACCATTTATAAAATAGTTTTTTATTGATTCTTAGAGGTGATGGAATGATTAGAGTAACCAAACATGACATTATATTTTCTAGGTTTTTGAGAACCCAAAATTTTATTTAAATTTTATTGACCGTGAGTGAATTTTAAAGATAATTTTTGAGATATTTAATAGTGGGTTAAATATTGTCAACATCCAATTGATTTTTTATTTTCATGGATAGATCTTCCTTCTCTTTGAATAGAAGATATATATTTTTTAAATATTTTATTTTTCTTGAACCACTTAATTATAGTTATTTTGGAGTTATTCATATAAATAAGAAATTTGAAGAAATTTATTTTAGAGTTAATTTTAAGAAAATTTTATGTCTTTATAATTTAGGTTATTGGAGGAGAAATAAGAAGAAAAGAGAAGAAAAGAATATAGAGAAGAAGAGGAGTAGGAAATAGGAATAGGGGTATTAAACTCAATGTATTCATCACCAGGTAGCATAAGACACTTCATGATTGAGAAATTTAAAGTGTATGATGATGTTAAATCCATGGATCCATCACTATCACTTTACATTATTAATTTCAAGGCCTTTTTTACCTTATTTCTTTTATTTTTGATTCTTCTTGTAGATGTGGCACTTTGGTTTAATGTGACCTTTCTTTTTTTATATTCATAGCACATCACTTAGGGTTTCACCTTTTGATTTTAATTTTTGGATCGCTTATAGAAGTTATTATTTTGGTAGAAGTTGTATATATTCATGGTAAGAAGAGCATAGTTAAGTACCTCACCTTCGAATTGTTCATAGTTGGTAGGTTTGAAGGTGATGGTTTTCACAACTTCTTTTTCTTCACCTTCCTCCTTTTCCACCTATCATTTCATTATGATTTCATATGTCGTAAAGGAGCTGATGAGTTCCTCAACCACTATTTTTTTACATTTTGGGCTTCTTGCGTTATCATTACTTTAAGATCCCAGGAGCTAGGTAAAATCCATAAGAAATTCTTTATTTTAATTTTTATAGATAGTTCATCACTAATATAATTTATTCTAATAAATATGTTTTCAAATCTCATAAACATACTAATAATAGATTCATTAGAATGCATAGTGAAACTTTCAAAATCTTTATGGTACATATCTAATCTAGTGACATTTTCTTTATTTGTGTCTCCAAATGTGACTTATAATAGCATAAAAATTTTATAAGTAGTATTTCAGGGAGAAACAAGATGAAATTAATTTCTATCAATACCATAATGAAATTAATTCATAGATTTTTTATTCAGTTTAAAATTATTTATATCTTTAGGAGTCCATTTTTCTTCAGATTATTTGGTGGGAACATACTCATACAATATTATTTTGCAAACAGGATATGAAATACTATCATGAAAAATTACATTTGATTCTTCCAGTATGAATAATTAGTTCTATAAAAAATAAGATCATGCAAATTAGAATTAGTTTCCATAATAAAATAAATATTTTAAATTAGTTAGTATTTGAAAAAAAAATTAAAATAAAAAAATTTTTAAAAACAATATAATTTTGATAAAAACACAAAGCACCCATTTGACACCAATTGTTAGTCGGGGATTATGGAAAGAGGGGGGAATGAATTTACCTTAAAAAAATTAAAATGGAATAAGAGATTGAAGAGAGAAGAAAATTACACAATCATTGATAAATTCAATTCAATTTAATAAAGATAATATCAAAGTCATTCAAGCATATAAATGATCAAATATAATTTATGAAAGTATGTGATTAGATGATAAATTATGAAATGTATAAAAGTAAATAGAGGACGACCACAATTGATAAGGAGTTTAGCTAAATCTCGATTCGAGTCCCTAATTCTCAACCCATAACTCAATAGGTCTATTATATAAGTCTATTGATCTCAATTATGACCAAGAAACTCATATCTCACAATTTTAGTTTGTGATCACCCTCTTTAGGTTCTTTGAAAGTGTAGTAACCCATCCCTCATGTTTTCATAGTGATAACCATCAGATAATGTAGGTTGATAAGTGAGAGGATTAATTTAGGAAAACCCATTAAAAACCACTCATAAAACTTTTTTATGGATTAATTATAATGGAATATGAGAGATTTAAGATTATGGTTGAGAGTATTGAGAGATTGATAAATTTATAAGGCTCTATGAGAGAATTCAGAATTATAGGGATTCAACCTCAGATCAATCTTAATATAATTTTAGGGGGAAATTGTATCATCCAAGTATCCTAGAGACTCTTTTTTATAGGCTCCAAGAGGATTAAGAAAGATCTAGAATCATTTAGGTTAATTGAAACTGAAGTGAACCACCTTAAATTCATTTTTGACTGCATTTAATGAAATCTCAAACCAGATGGATTGATGCCACTAGATACCCATTATCCACCACAGGGTGTATAGTGTTATACATGGAGGCATTTTATTTTGGAAGACCTACACTAGTGAGCTAGTGGGACTCCATCTAATGGATAATGGATTTTCTAGACATCTGGGCTACTGGACACATGGAACTGACTAGCCGATGCAGTCTATTGTTTCTCATATTCAAGGATTCCCACCTACACTTCATTATAATGCCTTATAAGGTTCTTCCAAGATGATTATAATGACATTAAGCAATAGTGTATAATATTATAAGCCTTCCATAAGATCAATATGTCATCTTTGAATCGACTTTAAAAACTCCATAAAGTATAATAAATTCATCACTTTAAATTAAATTAAAGACTTTGAAAAACAATCAAATGAAAATATTAGATACATAGGTGAGTGTTTTTGATCATGAAAACAACATTAGAGAGATAGTTATAATAGTTTTATCTAGGTATGAACCTATAGAGAGTTTAGAATTTTAGATTAGGTATTTTGTGGGTGCAGTGTCCTTGTTTGCTGCTTGGTTGACCACATTTTTTTTGGATTTACTAATTGAAACTTTTAATGGATTGGTTTTAGTTTTTTTAGTATTTGGGATTGTGTGTTTATTCTATACTAGGATGTGTTTTTTCCCTTGGTTGTGATATGGTTTCCCCTTTTGATCATTATTCTTCCTAATATTTTGAAGTTGTCCTATGATGTTGGGGGATATTTATATGTGATATTACTATTTCCCTTTATTTTAGGAACTCTCTTTCTAGATTTTTTAGGGGGTCTTCTCCTTATGTAGAGATTATGAATCCAATATTTAAGGATTTATTGATAACTTACATTAACAATATTACTATTATAGGGGTTAATGTAGTGTGTATTGATATAAATACAATAATGATAAGTGATTAAATATTTTTATTTTTTATGGGTTCAGGTAGAGACACTCTTTAAATTGCTTCTTTTATTATTCTATCCCTCTCTATTTATTATTTTCCTATTATTTTCATTTTAATTAATTTCATTTTTGATTTTCATTAATTATGAATTTCAATTATATTCTACCATGTAGTTGGAGGATGGTAATACTATGTTCTATTGTGCATTTATGGTAACTTGGTAATTAGTCTATAATTTCCTCGATAGTGAAATCATAGTCATAAAATCAGGTAAGTGTAGGTCTGTATTATGATATTGTAATTGTTTAGCTCTTTAATAACATTAATTTGAGCATCATGTGTCACTATGATACATATTGAGGGAAAACAATGCCATCATACCCATTAATTGTTCACGTATAGGTTGATATGATTAAATTAATTTATTTAAATAGTGCATAATCATTATATGGATTAGGGATCTAATTTTCAAGATGGAGATGTGTTTCATATTAAATCAGTTCTATATTTCATTTCCAAGGTGTGGATTTGTGAATTTGGTTACCTTTTTCTATTATTAATAAAATTTATGGTTTGATATACATTTTTTTACATTATTTGATTTTAATTTATTTTAAATATTAATGCTAATTTGATTTTATTCTAACATGAATTAGCTATTAATCACACACAAGGATCCTTTTGTTATTACTTGAGGTCCTTTGGAATCCCACATGAGGCCTTTACTCATTGAATCACCTTCCATGGATTCTGGTTCTTTATATGTGGGATCAGTTGTGGGTTTGATAGACCTTATGTGGAGAATTTATTCTCACATGACGCAAGAGTCTCTTTTTTATAACATAACAACACTTTAATCCCACATGATCTAGGTTCTTCACCTGATGCGAGTGTCTGGTTTCATTCTGGAATGAGTATCACTTGATGTGAGATGGGTTGTTTCTTGATGTTTATTCTTATTCACCCTACATATATCCTATTGTTTTATTTTTATATCATAGGTGAATATATCTCATGTAGCATGGAGAATTGAATCTCACATGACACCTTTCACACCGCCTCTTGTTATCCATTCACCAAATTCCATGTGTCCACTCAATTTGTTACACATCTGGAACTCACAAACCTTTCATGAACACATAGGATAATTGGTTAAAGCATGTTAAATCTACATATCATTTAATTATTTATATTTATAATTTTATCGAACTTTTAATTACCAAATTCTACTCCTTTTTTGATGATTATCAACTTAATCTCTTTCTTGCTTTTAGTTAGTTTATTAATACACAAACTGTTATTACTTACACTTTACACCTCAATTTTTTATTATTTTGACATTTGATAAACATAATATTTTAATTATTTCCCATGTCTGATTCAATGATTTAATCCCTTAAAATTAATCAATTTTAACTGATTTGCATCATTTTAATATTTTTGGTGAATTTTGGGAAAAATGTGAAAGTTTCTTAATTCTATAATTTTATAAATTTTCTATAACTTCTATATTTTGAGAATAAATTTTACAATATTTATAAAATTGGAATTATTATTTTTTATAGTCTTCCTTTTTTCATTTTATGCAACTTCTTATTCTGGACCTAGATCTAATTCAAACTTACATAAGCCCATAAAAATCAATAATTTTTAAAATTATTTTGGCCATAAGAATGGAACACATATTAGTAAATGAGTCATAACTCATGAAAAATACCTCAAAATGAGTCCATTACAACTGTTTTTGAAAGAATACTAAAATTATCTGTCATGAACCGTCCCCCGGGGCCCGTGCCGTGACTACCCCAAGCTCGCCTTCCATAGGCTAGGGGCTGACAACTAGCACCGAAGGCGTATTCCCTAAAACTGGGAAGGCATTGCATTTATAACCTATAAGCACACACAACCAAGCACACAGAAAGATACGAACTCAAGTAAAATGAATAGTAAACAGAGTGAGTATAGTAAGTAAAATGGGCCAGAATACAAGCCCAATAGGAAAGTACAAGAAATTGAAAGTACAAGTAAAATGGAATAGCTCCAGTGATCACCCGCCAAGGATCCTACCTGAAGGGTAGGTACATATCTCAAACGGTCGTCTCTACGGTACGCCTCATCTAAGTCCACCTCTAAGCTACCTTCAGTCCTTGTACTCTTGTACTCGGTCAGTGCTGTCCGTCATCTGCACCAAACAAAATAGGGTGCGGGCATAGCCCATGTAGGGGTGAGTATAAAGATACTCAGTAGGGACCCCAAGACCCTCTAGGTCTCACAAAATACACAAAGGATAAACCAAAAAGAATGAAAACAACTGAAAACCCAACTTAGGTATATTCTCATACATATAACTGAGTTATCAAGTAAACCCATCTCATTCATGAAGAAATACGAGGCCCAAATCAAAAGCACAAATCCCAAATATTCCATGAAGTAAAGAATACCACAAAGATAATACTCATCTCAAACCAAGATTTATTATAGGGGTAGTAACAATTAACATCTCTAGTCACATCGTCGAACACCTAGGCTGCTGGAGAACCCCTCCTTTATCGAGTATAGTGGGCCGACCGCATCTCAAAGAGGAGATTCCCACTAACCTTGGACTGCTGAGGTACTCCTCCTGTTGATTACCGTGGGTATTCCATGTCACACAGAGGAACTCCCCACCGTGGGTCTGCCGCGTCACATAGAGGCACTCTCCCTCGTGACTTTCTTAGGTACTCCTCCTGTCGAGTACCGTAGGTCTGCCGCATCACATAGAGGAGCTCCCACTTGTGGCCTGCTGAGGTACTCCTCCTATCAGTTACCATGGGTCTGCCACATCACAAAAAGGCACTCCCCACCATGGGTCTACCACATCACATATAGGCACTCTCCACTGGGCCTGTCAATTCACTCCGAGTCGAAACGGTCCGCAGCCGTCAAGTCTCAGCCAGTCGTAGTGTTCTGTACGTATTGCACTTGGGATAACCTCTCCCCAAGACATAGGTCAATACTCCAACTACCACATAGTCCCACAAAGAAGTATCCCAAAGGTTTTCCATGTCATAGGGGTCTCAACGCAATAGAGGGTTCATCAATCGGACACCCAATATGTAATTTATTAGCCCTTTAGTTTCTAGGGCCAGATTGGATTTGTGCTCGATCCAACCCAACCATACCCAAAATTTATCCAAAAATCCAGTGGGGTACACCAAAGGTATCGTCTCGCTCCAATGTTTCTAGCGCCATAGACGGTTCGTCAAACCGACGCCCGGTGCCAAAGTTAGGGCTAAAAGAGCGTAAATGGGTCGAAGTGGGTCCAGGTCCAGTCCAACCCGGTCAGATCGACTTGGCCCAACCCAGCCTGGGCTGTCCGATTTGGGTCGACCCAGCCCGACCCGATGGGTCTGGACCAGCCCGCAGTGTGGCCCAGCCCGTTGGGCGGCCCAACCCACTGGGCGGCTCGGCCCGCTGGGTTCGGCCCGGCCCGTGCCGCCCCCGGACCCATTGGGTGGCCCGGCCCACAGGCAGCGAGGGGCTGTGGAGGCCGCGGGGCGGCAGAGGCCACGAGGGCCGCATGGGCCACGGAGGCCGCGGGCGGCGCAGGGCCGCCGAGGCCGCGGGGCGGCAGAGGCCACGGGGGCCGGGGAGCGACAGAGGCCGTGGGGGCCGTGGGGCGGCGTGAGGCAGTGCAGAGGACTCAGTCTGGTGGCACGACCATGGTGCGGCGGGGAGGCCGCATTGTAGCAGGGCACCCACGGATGGCCGGATGGTGTACCGTCCTCTGCACGTGGCGCGGTCGTGCGCCGTGCCTTCACCGGTGGCCGGTTTGGCCAACCGCTCTTCATTCGTCCATGTGGCACAAAATCCGCCTTCTTCCATCACGAATAACACACCAATAATGTAGAATGATGGAGGGGTCGGGCCATTTTTGCTTGGCTCACACCCTCCATGTTAGAGCGGTAGCAAGCGGCTCAAGAAAAACCTTGAATGAAGAATGTCAAACTCTATAATCCCCGACAATGATTATTCCCAAACCCACAGAAAAATAAATCATATGCGGATCAACTAGTTAGAGAGTTGATCTACATTCTTTGTTTAGAAGGGAAGAAAATGGGAATCCACAATCCCACATAACAAAAACCCTACCTTAGAGATTTGTTAACAGAGGTTGCGAGGAAGGAGACGATGTCGTTGGGGATAGACGGACGTTGGTGACGTCAGCGTTTCCTCAATCTTCGGTTCATTGTCGTTGAAGATGTTCCCTGTTGGCGAGAGCATTCTTCATTGGGGAGCACATTCTTCATTGTAGAATGCGTTCTTCATTGGAGAGAATAATCCTCCAATAGTTATCCAATCCCAATTCCACCAAAATTTGAAAATAGACAACTTGTTAATTTAAGTTTATCAAAATAAATTAAGTTGGCACAACAAAGTTGGCATAATTAATGTACATCATTGGAACCATTAATCAGCTCATTTAATTGGTCCAATTAAATGGATTTGTGTTAGAATAATTTAAAGTTGGGGGAGTTGAGAGGTTTTATCTCATTAAATGTGTTTGGATGGTCCCCGACTCTTAACATCCACATGGGAGGTTTAGGCTTGGGTGGTCCCCACCACCATAACCCATGTTGAGGGTTTTTAGAAATAAAAATGCCATACATTTTTATTTTATTTTATTCTTTCACAAAAAGCACAAAAATTAACTTTCACTCTCAACCCACTGTGAGTTCAACGGTGCCCTTGGATTTCAATTTTGAGCACTGATTCAAAAGTTACAAAAACCTGATCATACGTTTACTGAACGTACCTGAAAAAAGTTCAGAAATTCATTTTGGGCACACCAGGCCCCAGAATCACCCACCATCAATTTTCGCAAACTCTTAAAATTCCCATATATTTTAAAAAAATTACATAGAAATTCAAAGTCTTTACATTCTCCCCACCTCATGGATTTGCATCCCCGAAAGCCACATCATAAAATTAAGAAAACAAGTGGGGGTACTGAGCACGTATCTAATCCTCCCGCTCCCATGTGCTCTCTTGGAGGTTTCCATTCTGCCAGTGAATGCTCACTAGAGGTATCGACTGCCCACGAAGGACCCGCTCCTGTCGATCCTCAATCTAAACTGGAACCTCCGAAAACGTTGCCCCATCGTTGATGTCCCACTCGCCGTGGTCGATGATGTGAGAAGGGTCGTGCACGTATCTCCTCATATGGGATACGTGGAAGACGTCGTGCACCCGATGCAACTAAGGGGGAAGTGATAGGTGGTAATCCACCTCTCCAACTCTACTGAGGACCTAAAATGGTCCAATGAACCTCAGAGATAACTTTCCGCCTTGGCCAAATCTACACAAACCTCATTGAGGTGAGACCCGTAGAAAGACGTGGTCACCACCCTCAAAATATGAAGGTCTCTGCCTCCTCTTGACATAAGACTTATTCCTGCTCTGTGTAGTCTTCATCCGCTCCTGGATAATCTGCACCTTCTCTGTGGTAGCCCATACCATCTTTGGTCCCACTAGTGCTGACTCCCCTATGTCAGTCCAACACAAAGGCGATCTAAAAGGTCGCCCATACAACTCATCAAAAGGGGCCATCCCAATGGTGGAGTGATAGCTGTTGTTGTATACAAACTCTACTAAAGGAAAGTGATCCTCCTAGCTGTGACCGAAGTTGAGGATGCAACCACGTAGCATGTCCTTGAGGGTCTGAATGGTTCGCTTAGTCTGGCCATCTGTCTGAGGATTGAAGGCGGTTCTCAAACAAAGATGCATCCCAAAAGCCTCATGCAACCCCTTCCATAGCTGGGAAGTAAAACATGTATCACAATCAGATAAAATCGTTGAGGTTACTCCATGTAGCCGCACAATCACCTTCACATATAGGCGTCCCAAGATCTCTACTAAACCCTGGTCTCTGATCGGTAGGAAGTGGGCCAACTTGGTGAGTCATTCAATGGTCACCCAAATAGAGTCATGACCTCTAGATGTACATGGAAGTCCTATCACAAAGTCCATGAATATCCCATACCACTTCCACTATAGGACCTCTAAAGTCTGAACCAAGCCTACTGGTACCTGATGCTCTGCCTTTACTTGTTGAAAAGTGAGGCACAGAGAGACAAAATCTACTACTACATTCTTCATTACCGACCACCGGTATTGTCGTCGAAGATCCTGGTACATCTTTTCCATTCTTGGATGTACCTCTAGAGAGGATGTGTGGAAATATCTTAACACTTCCTCCTGAAGTGACACTGGTACCATAGTACGTTCTCTAAAGAGGATGACATGCTCCCCACCTTCAGAAAATCCATCAGGTGCCTATCCTATGGATATTTGAGCACGTCATGCCTCGCAGTCAGTGTCCCCATGCGGCACCTCCCTGACTCACTAAAGAAGTGGGGGAGTGACTGTAAGAGACTGAAGATAAGATGATCCATCCTGGTCCAAAAATGATATTTGTAAAGTGGCTGGCTACTCCGTATCCTCAACTAGCAGCTGTATACCAGATCTTCTACTGAGTGCATCCGCTACAATGTTCCCTTTCCTAGTAGTATAGACTATCTTGAAGTCATAGTCCTGGAAGAACTCAAGACAACATCGCTGACTCAGGTTCAAGTCCTTCTGCGAGAAGATATACCTGATACTATTATGATATGAGTAGACTGTAAAATGATCTCCCATAAAGTAATGTCCCCAAATTTTCAAGGCAAAGACCACTGCTACTAACTCCAGTTCATGGGTAGCATAGTTCTACTCATGCTGTCTCATCTTTTGAGAACCATATGTGATCATTGCTCACTCCTGCATCAAGACACATCCGAGCCCGGTCCCTGATGTGTCGCAGTAGACTACATACCCTACGCCCTCATCCAAAAGCCTCAAGATGTGGGAACTAACCAGCCTCTACATCAGCTCCTAAAATATCTGCTGGCATCTATCCGACCACATGAAGGGTTACCCCTTCTTCGTCAATGCTGATAGTGGTGCTATAACTCTAGAGAAATCTTGTACAAATCTCTGGTAGTATCTGGCCAAACCCAGAAAACTCTGTACCTCCATCACACTCTTGGGTAGCTCCCAAAAAAGTATTGCCTCAATCTTTGCTGGATCCACTACAACTCCAACCTCTAAGATGACATGTCCCAGAAAGTGAATCTATTAGATCCAGAACTGGAACTTCGAGAGATTACCATAAAGTTGGTGCTCTCAGAGTGTGTCCAGTACTACCTAAAAATGATAGGCATGCTCCTCATCAGTAATCGAGTAGATCATAATGTTGTCAATGAAGACTACTACAAAGCGATCAAGGTATGGCTGAAAGATCCTATTCATGAGTCCCATGATCACTACTGGAGCATTGGTCATGCCAAATGGCATAACCAAGAACTCATAATGGTCATACCGACATCTAAAAGCCATCTTCTACACATCCTCGTCTCGTACTCTGAGCTGGTGATAGCCTGATCTGAGGTCTATCTTCAAGAACCACCATTCTCTCTTCATCTGATCAAAGAGGTCGTCAATCCTCAGGAGTGGGTACTTGTTCTTCATGGTCACATGATTCGGGTGCCGATAGTCGACACAATGTCTCAAGATCCCATCCACCTTCTTGGTGAACAAAATCGGGGCTGCCCAAGGAGAAATAGTAGGCCAAATGAACCCTTTCCCCTGTAAGTCCTCCAGCTGCACCTGCAGATCATGAAGATCTGTGAGATCCATCTGATACACTGGTGTAGATATCGGTGTCGTCCTAGGGTACAAGTCAATGTAAAAGTCCGCCTCTCTGTGAGAAGGTAGACCTAGGACATCATTAGGGAAGACATCCGTATACTAGTACACCACTACAGGATAAATCAGACTCCCCACATCAACCACTCTGAGGGTAAGGCTATCCAACTGACGAGTGATCGGCTGCATCCTCCTCTAAGTAAGTCCATCCTGCACTTCAAAGGCTTCCTTCTCGCCATTGAAGGTAAACCTAGTCCCATCCATGCAGAAACACCGCACTTTGAGCCTAATACAGTCAATCTAATCATGGACTGTAAATAACCACTCCATACCCAAGATGACATCGTAAGGCCTCAACGACACTACTAAGAGATCACAACCGAATCTCTCACCACCTAGAGTAAGATCACACTACCATAACCAGTGCGTAATCATCGAATTCTCTCCCGTAGGAGTCTCTATCCATAAGGATTGAGCCAACGACTCTATTGGAATCTCCGAGCTCCAAACGAGGGTAGTGACAATAAAAGAATGACTGGAATCTATGTCTATAAGTACTACAACTAAGGTGGAGTAGACAAAAATCATACCTCATATCATCTCCAGAACGCCGTGATCATAGGCATCAGCTGCCTGGAGCTGAGCTCGCCCATGTCCTCCTGCTTACTGTGGTTGGGGTGGAATACCTGGTGGTGGTGGCGGTAACATCTCGAATTGTCTCCCACCACCAGCTGCACGGCTGGATCCTCTTCCACGTCTGCCTGCTCCCTGCAGAACTTCTCGGTTGAACCTCTGTCTCTGCCTGGGTGGTTCCTCGACTGTCTGCTGATCATCCATACGACGGGTTAGACAGTCACGAGCCATGTGACCCTGCCCACCGCATGAGTAACACTGAATGATCCTTGCTTGTCCTGCTTTGCCTTGAGAGCCCCTCACCCCCAACCCTAAGTCATGCGGTCATTCACCTATAGGTCTGGTCCTCTTGGACCTCTGTGACATTTGTCTGCTGTCAGCTGCAGAAGACTCTGCTATGTGACATCTAGTGGTGGGTCTCGCTATTGGTGACTACTCATTAAGAGAACTCTCCACTAAGAGGGCTCTCTCTAACACCCCCGCCTGCGTTGGGATGGTGAGTGAGATCATCAAAGCCCTGATCTCCCACCCGAGTCTCTACTCAAAGGTCCACGACCTGAAAAATGGGTCTTGCATCATATCAGTGGAGTAGCATGAGAGGTCATTGAACCTCATAGAGTACTGATCCATAATCATGCTGCCCTACTGTAGATGAATAAGCTCTTATATGTGCACTACATGAAGATTTTCTAGAACAAACTCTGCCTAAAAAAGGCTCTAGAAGTATGCCTAGAGAAGCGTCACCTCATTGCGAACTTGGAGCATCAATCTACACCATCTTCCTGCCGCTGACTATAGAAGGCCGGTGGCAAGGATCACCATGAGATTGGATGGTGTCCCTACTAGTCAGAAGACACTCACCATGACCTCCATCCAATCCTCATCCACCTATGGGTTTGTATCCCCCCTGAAACTGGATGTCCTCTGGCACTAGAACTCATGCAACACGCTCAAGCGGCATGCACCCTCTGATACTAGGGCTGGTGGCATCAGTGGCCCAATAGGTAATGGTACCACTGGTGCCTCCATTGGTGCCTCTACTAGAAGAGGGCACTGCATCGAGGCCTCATCACTCGGTGGGCTATTAGTGTGTACTATATCCGGAACCCTAACTGGCCATCTGCGTGGAGGCATCCTGAAAATAAACAGGTGCACCATGGTCAAAAAGTTATACCTGATGAGCTAACTTCAAAGAGATCACTAAGAAAACTCTTAAAAACACACATGCAATCAGTGTTTTCATGCACTGTGTCGAAAATCAGAAGTCAGGGTCCTGGTGTATGGATACATCGGCCGCCATACCAACATTGGGTTCCCTAAAATGATAACCAATCTCACTACAATTAACACTATTTCCATTAAAAGAAGAATCAGATTATTATGTTCTATAGTAGAACTGACTCCTCTGATACCAATTTGTCATGACCCGTCCCCCAGGGCCCATGACGTGACTACCCCAAGCCCGACTTCCATAGGCTAGGGGTTGGCGATGAGCACCAAAGGTGTATTCCCTAAAACTGGGAAGGCATTGCCTTTATAACTTGTAAACACATGCAACCAAACACACATCAAGATAAAACTAAAGTAAACTGAATAGTAAAAAAAGTGAGTACAGTAAGTTAAAGGGGCCAAAATACAAGCCCAATTGGAAAGTAAAAGAAATTGAAAGTACAAGTAAACTGGAACAACTCCTGTGATCACCCACCAAGGATCCTACCTGAAGGGTAACAATCATCTCTGCGGTACGCCTCATCTAAGTCCACCTCCGAGCTACCTCCAATCCTGGTACTCTCGTCCTTTGTCAGCACTGTCTGTCATCTGCACTAAACACAATAGGGTGCGGGCATATCCTGTGTAGGGGTGAGTATAAAGATACTTAGTAGGGACCCCAAGACCCTTGTGGGCTCAGAAAATCCACAAAGGATAAACCAAAAAGAATGAAAACAACTGTAAACCCATCTTAGGTATATGCCCATACATATACCTAAGTTATCAAGTAAACCCATCTCAACCATGAGGAAATACGAGGCCCAACTCAAAATCCAAAAGCCCAACTATTCCATGAAGGAAATAATACCACAAAGATAAGACTCAACTCACACCATGATTTATTCTAGGGGTAGTAACAAGTAACATCCCCAGTAATATCCTTGAACACCTCGGCTGTTGGAGAACCCATCCTCTATCGAGTATAGTGGGCCTACCGCATCAAATAGAGGTTCTTCCCACTAACCTTGGACTGCTAAGGTACTCTTCCTGTTGAGTACCATGGGTCTTACGCATCACACATAGGTGCTCCCCACCATGGGTCTGCCACGTCACAAAGAGGTGCTCCCCCTCGTGACTTACTGAGGTACTCCTCCTGTCGAGTACCATGGGTATGCCGCATCACACAGAGGTGCTCCCCCTCATGGTCTGCTGAGGTACTCCTTCTGTCATGTACCATGGGTCTACCACGTCACATAGAGGCTCTCCCCATAGTGGGTCTTTCGCGTCACACATAGGCGCTCCCCACTGGGCCTGTCAAGTCACTCCGAGTCATCGAGTCTCAGCCAGTCGCAGGGTTCCATACGTATCACGCTTGGAATATCCTCTCCCCAATCCATATTTCAATACTCTAACTACCACTTAGTCCTAAAAAGAAGTATCCAAAAAGTCCTCCATGTCATAGGGGTCTCAACGCAAAAGACGGTTCGTCAATCAGATGACCCGTCTGTAAGTTATCAGATTTTTAGTCCAAAGGGCCCGGTTGGATTCGTGATCAATCCAACCCAACTGTACCCCAACTTTATCCAAAAATCTAGTGGGGTATACCAAAGGGAACATCTCGCTCCAATGTTTCTGGCACCGTAGACAGTTCGTCAAACGGATGCCCGGTGCCAAAGTTATGGCTAAAAGAGCGTAAATGGGTCGAAGTGGGTCCGGGTCCAGTCCGACCTAGTTGGACAGACCCGGCCTGACCCATCCTAGGACGACCTAGTTTGGGTTGACCCAGCCTGACCCACTGGGTCCATCCCGACCTATGGTGCGGCCTGACCCATTGGGCAGCCCGGCCCGCGTTGGGTGGTCTGGCTCACGCCGGGCAGCCTGGGCTGAGCAGCATGATGTGGCCACGGGGCGGCACGGGGCCGCGGGTGGCGCGAGGCCATGGAGTCCATGGGGCGGCGGAGGCCGCACAGGCCGCAGATCGACATAGGCCATGGGGGCCATGGGTAGCACGGGGCCACGAAGGTCGCGGAGTGGCAGAGGCCATGGGGGCCGCAGAGGCTGCGGGGCGGCGCGAGGCGGCACGGAGGCCGCAGTCCGGCGGGGCGGTCGGGGTGTGGCGGGGCGGCCGTGACTGGCTGGATGGCCAGCCATCCTCTCCACGCGGTGTGGTCGCGCGCCGCGACTTCTCCGGCAACTAGTTCAGTCATCCACTCTTCATTCGTCACTGTGGCACAAAAGCCACCTTCTTCCATCGTGAAGAACACACCAATAATGAAGAACAACGGAGGGGTCGTGCCATGTTTGTTTGGACCACACCCTCTGTGTTAGAGCAATATCAAGTGACTCATAAAAAACCTTGAATAAAGAACATAAAACTCTACAACCCCCAACATTTATTATTCCCAAACCTGCAGAAAAAGAAATCATCCATGGATCAACTAGTTAGAGAGCTGATTCACGTTCTTTGTTTAGAAGGGAAGAACATGGGAATCCATAATCACACATAAAAAAACCCTACCTTGGATATTTGTTGACAGAGGTCATGAGGAAGGAGATGATGTCATTGGGGACAGACGGATGTCGGTGATGTCGGTGTTTCCTCAATCGTCGGTTCGTTGTCGTTGAAGACATTCCCCATTTGTGAGAGCGTTCTTCGTTGGGGAGCGCATTCTTCGTTGGAGGACGCATTATTCGTTGGAGAGAATAATCCTCCAATAGTTCTCCTCTCCCAATTCCACCAAAATGTGAAAATAGCAAACTTGTTAATTTAAGTTTACCAGAATAAATTAAGTTGGCCCAATAAAGTTGGCATAATTAATGTACTGCATTGGCACAATTAATTAGCTCATTTAATTGGCCAATTAAATGGATTTGTGTTGGCATAATTTAAAGTTGGAGGAGTTGAGAGGTTTTCTTTCATTAAATGGGTTTGGGTGGTCCCCACCTCTTAACATCCACATGGGAGGATTAGGCTCGGGTGGTCCCCACCACCATAACCCATGTTGAGGGGTTTCAGAAATAAAAATTTTAGACATTTTTATTTTATTTTATTCTTTCATGAAAAGTACAAAAATCAACTTTCACTCTCAACCCACTGCGATTGAGGTGAAGGTATCCTTAAACGAATACCGGCCCTGTGATTTCAACGGTGCCCTCGGATTTTAATTCCGAGCACCGGGTCAAAAGTTACAAAAATCAACTCGTACGTTTACTAAACATACCTGAAAAAAAGTTCAGAAATTCATTTCAGGCACACCGGGCCTCAGAATCACGCACCGTCAATTTTCATGGACTTATAAAATTCCCATATGTTTGAAACAAAATTTACATGGAAATTCCTGGTCATTAATTTATCATGTTCATATTAAATTTTATGGAGAAATTAGCTCATTAAGGCAACCATTTAATAATCAAAACTAGAGGAAGTTAAACTCTCTTTGTTCGAAAAAAGTATTATTGAATAATTAGTGCATAAATTTTATTAAACTTGTAAAAATAAGATTATATTTTGTGGAATCATGGAAAAGAGATAAATGAAGAAATTTTATGAATATACCTTCCCAAAAATTGGCCATTTATTATAATAAATAAGCTCAAAATTTAGGTGGACAGAAACAAGAAGGAAAATTTTCCACCCCTCAACCCTATAAATATGTGTATCCACTTCCATTAAAAGGTGTTGAAGAAGGAGAAATACGGTATTTTTTTAGAGAATTGAAACCTTTATGTTTTATTTATTTTTTATTTCCTATTTTATTAGTTTTATAACGCTCTCAACTCCCCAATTTAACTCTATTACCCTTCACATGGAGGGGTATAACTTTTGAGTGATCAGGGAAGGGAGAGTTTTCCTTTTATAATGTCAGAGTCTTATGATTTAATTTAAAACTATATTTTTCTATTGAATGATTTATATTTTAAGTGGTTCCTAATTTTCTTAATGTGATTTTGTTTAGGGTTTTGGTGTTATTCATTGTTTACAGATTTGGTTGAAGTTCTTTAAACTCCCTCTACCTAGTGCAGTTTGTCTCGATCGAGCAGATTGTGTTAGGTAGTAAGTGTCTATGATAACTAGAATGTGCGTTGAATAATTTAATTGTTTCTAGCTTCATAAGGATAAAATATTTCTAATCAGTACTTTTCTTAGTATTTTGGGAATTTTTTTCCTAATTTTCATGCACACAGGAGTGGTTTCCATTGCTTCCTTAAACCAATGGTGACTGGTAACTTGATCGAGGAGTCTTTCATTTATCATTAAATCAAAAGAGATGGGTAATGATTTTTATGACCATGATTACATTGAAAACGGTGATACTTCCATGAAATTATCACATTCTTAATCAATTTTTTCTTCAACCTTTATTTTAATATATTTCTTTTTTTTAAATCAAACAATTTCAAAAATAACCTCCACTTATTTCTCTATTTTAAAGTGACAAATGTGATTGTTGCAAAATCCTCTCTAGAGAAAACCTAGGTTAACCACTTTAATAAATTATAACTTCGGAAATAATTTATTTTTCCACACCCCATGATAGATATGTGTTAAGAGAGGTGGTTCCAATAATACAAATTTTCAAATTTCATGACTATAACCTCTATCACCAACCATTTCCACCAAGATCCTGAAATTGAAAGAACCTTGTTGAATAGACTTAGAAACCTTAATGTATAATCTGAAATTGGGGAAATTTCTCTTGCAAAATCAAGTGAAAATTCATGTGTTCACTCCAAGCTTGTCATCATGGATGGAAATCACAACCAAACCCTTAGAGACATTTATGAACCATAATTCCTTAATTAAAACAATAAAATTTCTATGATAGAGTTACAAAATAATTTTTATATAAAACCTAACATGATCCCATTGATTCAAAAATTTCATATCATGGTAGTAGAAGACCCAAAAAAAAATATTAAATAGTTCACATGTGTATTCTTTACTTTCAAACCCTGAGGAATAGCTAAGGAGTAGGTAAAGTGGAAGACATTCCCATTTTCATTGGAAGGAGCTACCAAAGAATGGTTGTATGACCTACAACCAGGAAACTTTAATGACTAAAATAACTTAATAAGATGATTAATACAAATATTTTTCCCCAACTATAGTATCACAATCCTCAGGAAGGATATTTATGCCATATGATAGTCATTTGGAGAAACCCTTTAGGATTACTGGGAAAGATTTAAGAAGATATATGCCAGATGCCCACATCAAGCAATTGAGTTATATAACTTTATTATCTTATTTTATCAATGCTTACTAGATAATGATAGAAACCTTATAGATGCATTATCTAGAGGTTCATTAATTTAAAAGTCACAAGAAGAAGCCAAAGGATTGATTGAGAATATTTATCAGAACTCACAATAGTTTGGTACAAGAGGTACGGGAACAAGAGTTATTCATGAGGTAATAACTTATCATACATCAACCATATTAGAATATAATATTTAATAACTAAAAAGTTTGGTTATATAGATATACCTGAAATAAGTGAGTGAAGAACAATCATCGACTATGTTATGTGGTTTATGCTCATCACCTGATCATTTCACTGACCAGTGTGCTGAAATACAAGGAATAGAAATTTTTTCAAAAGCCTTTAATCTAAGGAATTTAAAATAAAATCAAGGTTGTAGATATCCTAACCAAGTCCAATATGAATTTGGAAATTATTAGAATCAATTTATACCCCCATTCTAAAACTAATTCTCAAAGCAACCCCTATTCCGACAACAATTCTAAAACCCACCACCATTTCAAAAAAATAAATATTATAACCAAAATTATTACCACCAACCACAAAATTTATAAATACCCTATAAGAAAACATCCACCAGTACACAACATCCTATGAAATATCTACAATCCATGGTTGAGGGCCCTGATGGTAAGTTTTATAAGCTGGAAAACACAGTGGGAGTTATTGAGGAAATCCTATCCAAAAACCCAGAAAAAATACCAGATAAAATGGTACCAAACCCAAAGGATAATTTTAGAATGATAATAACACTAAGTGGAAAATAAATCTCACCACCACTAACCCATGAAATTTAAACAAGATAACCTATGCTGAGAGATAATGAAGTTGGTAATTCTAAGAATTTTGTGAAAATGCACTGAGAAGAGGAAATGAAAGGGGAGGAGTATAAGGATAGGATGATGAGGAAGAGACAAGAAACACCATTTCAAAGACATCAAATGGATAAAAAATAATTACCCCCACAATTTACATCAAGTATGATAGAATCAAAAATATTACAGGAAGAAGTGCTTCAAAAAGAAATTCTGGACTCCTTCTAAAAATTGCAATTAATATCCACTATGCTTGAAGAACACAAAAAAATTAAAATCTGTGATAAATTTTTGAAGGAGCTTCACACTAATAAGAATAAACTTCAAGATAATAATAGGATCAACTTGGGAAGAAGTGTCACAACCCTTATCACACCATAGTTTCCAACCAAATGTCAAGATCCAGGGATTTTTTCCATTCCATGAACCATTAGATATTTAAATTTCTCTAATGAATTATATGATATAGGTGCTTCAATTAATTTATTTTATCATTAATTATATTATTTTTTATAGATTTAAAACTTTAATCCCACAATAATGGTGGTCTGTCTTGGAAAAAGATCCATAGTTTTCCCACTAGGAGTTCTAGAAGATGTCCTTATGAAAGTCAAATATCTCTTTTTCGCAACTAACTTCCATGTGATGAATATAGAAGAAGATAGGATCCCATCACACTCACCCATATTTTTATGGAGTAATTTCTTAAATATGGCTAGAACCATCACTAATGTCCATGAAATAACACTCACCATGGAGTTTGAAGATATCATTATCCACTATAATATTTTTGACTCCATGAGGCTCCCATAATATGATCACCACTCTTTTCACTCTCCCATGAATTTAGTATTTAAAAATTGAAAAATCAGGTATGTTCCATGAATTATTAGCCTTAGGATAAAATTTTTCCACTGAAAATATCACTAAACACGTGAATTCCTAAAACACTAGAGATTCTAATTTCATTTGGTAAGAATAGATAAAACTTGATTTCTTTGATGATTTTTTAAATTATGAAAAATATAATATGATTTATCATGTTCAAGAGGTAAAACATTTAGAATTGTGGGACCTAAATTTAATTTCAGCCCTTGATCAGTCCCCCGATTTGGAATTAAAACCATTCCCCACTGATTTGAAATATGTGTACCTTATGGAGGGAGATAAATTACCCATTATAATTGCTAATAATTTATCTAAAACACAATAAAAATATTTTATTAATATTTTGAGAGATAATTTCAATGAAATAGGGTGGATATTAGGTGATATATTTGGAACAAATACAAAAAAAATTCTCCCATAGAATTCTTCTTGAGGGAGATTCCAAACTTTCCAGATGTCCCCAAAGGAGGCTGAATCCCACCTTGATGGAGGTTGTGAATAATAATAACATGAAGCTTGAGGAAGATGAGATCATCTATCATATTTCAAATTTAAAATGGGTTATCCCCATTCATGTATTTCCAAAAAAAATTCCTAACTGCTATGAGGAATGAAAGTAATGAATTAATCCCTGTGATAATTCAGAATAGTTGGAGAGTGTGTATAGATTTCAGGAAGTTGAATCAGGTTACTCAAAAATATAATTTACCCCCCCCCCCTTAATTGACCGAATATTAGATATATTGGTATGGATAGCTTATTATTTCTTTTTGGATAGTTTTTTAGGTAGCTATTTCTCCCAAGGATTAAGAGAAGACTACCTTTACTTTTACATTTACCCTTTTGCATACAAAATAATGCCATTTGGATTATGTAATACTCTAGGTACATTTTAAGGGTGTATGATAATTAATTTTTATGATCACATTGAATATTACTTGAAGTGTTTCTTGGATGATTTCATAGATTTTGAAAATTCATTTTACCATTGTTTGAAAAATCTGGAAAAAGTTTTGAAAACCCATATTAAAAATAATCTTGATTTAAATTTTGAAAAGTGTCATTTCATGGTTGAGATAAGAATTTTACATGGAAATTTAATTTCAAAAAAGTCATTGAAGTGGATAAATATATAATTTAAGTGATAAATTCATTTCCTTACCCAACTTGTGTGAAACATGTTAGATCATTTTTAAGACATGAAATATTCTATAGGAGGTTTATCAAAGATTTTGGTAAGATTTATCTCCATCTCTCAAGATTTAATTTGAAATATTATGATTTTAAATTCAATGTTGTGTCTGGGTAATCCTTTCATGCGTTTAAGAAGATATTAATTACACCACCAGTGATGAAACTACTAAATTAGGAAGAAACATTCGAGATACTTTGTGATGCTTCCAACCAAGTAGTTGGAGTAGTCCTTTCTAAGTGAATTAAAGACAGTCCAAAATTCACTGACTATGCCTTGAGAACCTTAGATTTAGCTCAATTCAATTACACAACCAAAGAAAGAGTTTTTAATAGATTTCCTTTAGAAATATTTTTATTATATCTTCTTGGAACTAAAGCCACTGTGTTTTCTGATAATGCAGCTCTTAGGTACTTGATGAAGAAGGATAAAGCTAGATCGAGGCTAGTGAGATGAATCCTACTACCATATAAGTTCAACATAGAAATAAAAGACAAAAATGGAGCTAAGAACCAAGTGTTTGATCACTTAATTAGACTACCCAACACTGTTGATGTTTAAATTCTAGAAAAATAACCATTGAATGATCACCTTCTAAGAGATTAGTTATATTTGATTGAAGGAGAAGTGCCTTGGTATACTAACATGGTAAATTATCTAGAGAAATCTTAGGTACCATCTCATTTAAATTCACACCAAATATAAAACTAAAATTAAAATCTAGATATTACATTTTTGATTATCCATTTTGTTGGAATATTTTCCAAGACCATGTGATAAGAATATGTTTTCATGAAAGTGAAATTGATTCTATCTTTGAGTTTTGTCACAATTTATCATATGGATGAAACTTTATACCTCAAAGGAAAACAAAGAAGGTTTTAGAATCTATAATTTATTGTCCCACTCCTTTTAAATATGCTAATTATTTTTTCAAATGGTTTGAAAAATGTTAGTTTTCTAGAAATATTTCAAAGAGATAAAAAATGGATCAAAATACACTTATTTTTTTTGAAACAATTATGTCTGGGGGATAGATTTTATGGGTCCTTTACATATGTAATTTGGAAATTATTATATCTTTATTTAATTTTATTATGTTTTAAAATTGGTGGAAGAAAAATCCACAAAGACTAATGATGCTAAATTTGTTTATGATTTTTTTAGGGATAACATGTTTTTTATGTTAGAGTGCCAAGAGCCATAATCAGTGATCAAGGTACTCACATTTGAAATAGTATAATGGATGATTTTCTGAATAAGTATGAGGTGCATCATAAAACATCAACTTCATATAATCATTATACTTATGGTCAATATGAAGTGTCTAGTAGGGAAATCAAAGGAATTTTAGAAAAAAAATTTAAACTAAGATGGAAATATTAGATCCAAAGTTTGGAATACACATTATGGGTTTATAGGACAGCCTACAAAACCTCTATAGGAATGAGTCCATATGGGTTGATTTATGGTAAAATATGTCACCTATATGTGGAATTCGAGTATATGGTGTATTGGATTGTGAGAAAGATGAATTTGGATCTTCAGATAACTAGAAAAGAGAGAATATTGAGGTTGTAGGATTTGGAGGAAATTAGAGGGGAAAATTTTGAAAATTATTGGATTTAAAAATATAGATTAGCAGTATCTCATGACAAGATGAATCAACTAAAGAACTTATATCCTAGAGACGTTCTGTTGTTATTCAACTCAAGACTCAAGATGATGTTAGGTAAAATTCATTCTGAATGAGAATGTAAATTTATAGTTACTCATGTATTTACTTTATGTGTTTTGTAGATTTTGAAGGATGGAGAGAATGATCCATTAACTGTTAATGGATATAGGATGAAGAAATTCAATGGGATTATGCCATCAGATCTATGGGATGAGATCACACTCCTCCAACCTATTTATCAATAAAATCCATTAGGTTATACCTCTTCTTTACACTTTCTTTCTTGCTGTGATTCAATTTCAAATATTCTTACATGTAAAATATACTTGAATTAATTTTATAAAATTCACCATTTAAGTGTGTGGGAGGGAACCTATTTAGTTTATATATATATATTTTTTAATTTTTTCAAAAAAAATTGTGTTTTTTTGAAATTTTTGTGTATTTATTTTTCATTCTTTATGTATGTTTTTGAAACCTGTGAGTTCAAATGGTTATCTTTTCCATTTTTGAAAACCATGTCATTGAGTGAACCAATTTATCCAATGAAAATGAGTGTAAACAAAAAATGAAAAATGATTGTTATTCAAGTTCAAATCTTTTCTAATTTCATGAAAAGTCCTCTGATTTTTGAATCCCACACCACATCTCACAATCTTTATCTTTGAAATCCATTTCCCATGATAATTATAAAACCTTTTTTCATATTATTTAAATTTTCCTCACTTATTGAGAGAACCAAACCATGATTAATTTAACCAAAATTTGCTTTATACCTGTCAAAAATTGAGGTTTTGAGATACTTGTTTTTTAAATTATTGAGGTATTTCTCTGGTTTTAAATCCCACTTTTCAAGAGAATAATTTTTTATTATGGTCTAAATTGTACATTTAATCCTTATAGACCTTAGAATCCATGAAAAACATATTATTTAAGACACATTACAAGACAATTTTCCCTATCTAACCCGTTCTTTAAGTGAAATCTCATGATCTAATTGAAATTATGTGTGGGGGGAAGTTGTTTTTTGGTGTTCTACCTCATTTGGTGAAACTTTTGGTAGAAGATAAAATGATTAAGAGATGATTTTTCTGATTAAAAATTCATTTTTTCAAAATATGTTCTTTTTTATAGATTTCGTGATAAAATAAGTTGTTCCTTTCTCGAGCTTCCAAAGGAGAAAAAAGTTGTGGCTTTATGGAGCTTTTAAAGAAAAAAATATGAATTTTTGGGAAGTAGTATCTTGGATAAAGATGAAGAATTGGATAATGTTTAAAATTTCTATGAAATGGATTTTGATATTATTTTGGATCTGATTTTATACTAATGGGAGTGAGGAGAAGACTATACTTGAGTGATAGTTAGAATCATGTAATTTTGAATCAAAAAGCCAAACTCTCCTTATTCAGCCTCATAATTTTTAACATCTAAATCCTACCAAATTAAATCCATAAAACAACCCTAAAAAGGTTTCATGATAAGAACATGTCCTTGAATCACATTATTTGTATATTTAGGAATTTATCATGCTTGTGGTGACTCTTTAATGTATTTGTATAAGAAATTCCATGTTAAAAATTAACATTTGTGAGGTGAGAGAAAATTCATGTGAGGTAGGTTTATTGTGTGCATGGGAGAATAAATGAAGTGGAAATTTATTTAATTTTTTGAATAGAGACCATGAAATATTTTTTAGGAGGTATGATATCTTTTGTTTATTAGCATTGAATTAATAGATATCATGGCCATGTGTTTTGAATTTTATTTGATTTTATTTTTATGATTACTTGCCTATCATTCCAAGTAATAAGTGTGGGGGAATTTATAGAAATAATATTTTATTTATTTTTCACATGTATTTTAATGATTTAATCCATTTTAATTAACCAATTTGATATATTTTGCATCGTTTTAATATTTTTGGTGAATTTTGGGCTAAAATGTGAAAATTTCTTAATTCTACAATTTTAATAGTTTCATATCACTTTTGTATTTTGAGCATAAATTTTATAATATTGATCCAATAGGGGTGATTATTTTTTTATGCTTCCATTTTTTGTGGTTTGAAACTTCTTCTTCTGGACTCAGAGCTAATCCAAACTTACATAGGCCCAGAAAAATCAATAATGTTGAAAATTATTATGGATGTAATAATGGAACCCACCTTAGTTAATGAGGCATAAATTTGGTTAAATAACTCTAAATGAGGTGATTATAGATGAATTTGAACTATTACTCAAATTAACATGTTAACATTAAATTAAATTGGGATGTTATCTCATTAAGGAAACCATTTAATTCTCTAAAGTTGAGGATGTTGAAGAGTCTCTTCAGACAGAAAAAGTGTTCTCGAGTAATTAGGGAATAAAATTTAGTACACTTGTAAAAATAAGATTATATTTTTGGGGATCATGGAAAATATATGTAAGAATAAACTTTATGACTACACCTTCCTAATAATCGGAAATTTAATATGAGAAATAAGCTAAAACTATCGGTGGATTGAAACTAGAGGGAAAATTTTCCACTCCTAAAGCCTATAAATACATGTATCCACTTAAATTAAAAGGTGTTAAAGAAGGAGAAAGAGGGGATGTTCTGGTCAATTGGAACCTTTATTTTCTTTTTATTTTCTATTTTCTATTTTATTAGTTTCATAATGCTCTCTTCTTTCCCATTCAACTATATTACATTTCACATGGAGGGGTAAAACATTTGAGTAATTAGGGAAGGATGAGTTTTCTTTTTGTAATTTTGAAGACTTGTGATTTAATTTAAAACTCCATTTTTATATTAAATGATTTATGTTTTTAGTGATTTAAATTATCATAATGTGATTTTATTTAAGGTTTTTGTGTCATTCATTTTTTACTGCTTTGGTAGATGTTTTTTAAACTCCCTCCACTTAGTGAAGTTTTTCTCGATCGAGCATATTATGTTTGGCGGAGAGTGTCTACGACTGATGGAATGTGTATGTAATAATTTAATTGTTTATAGATAGTAGTTTTTTAATGGTTTACTAATTTTCATGAACACAGGATTGGTTTCTATTACTTTCTTCAACCAAGGGTGGCTAGAAACTCGATTGAGGAGTCTTTCATTTATCATTCAATCAAAAGAGGGGGAATTATTTTCATGCCTATTATGAAATTTTAAAAGGTGATCCTACCCCAAACCCATCACTTTATTCATCAATTTATTTTCAACATTTATTTTAAATTCTTTATTTCTATTTAAAATCAAACAATTTCAAAAACAACCTCTACTTATCTATCTAATTTAAAGTAAAAAACATGATTTTTGCATGCTACTATCTAGATACAACCTAGTTTGACCACTTTATTTCATTTTTACTTAGTAATTAATTGTTTTTTCCACACCCCACAATAGTTTCAACATTACATTTATTTTGTCTTTGACTTTTCTAAATGCTTGAATTAAATCTATACTATTTCTACAATTATTTATTATTGGTATATAAAAACTTATTTATGGTTTTAGATATGTATATGTTGAATAATTTTTTTTATTTTCATATTATGATTATATATATATCTTTATTATTTCTCATTAGTTTCAATTATTCATATGCTAGGGATTATTTACTAGTTTTGTACTGTACATATATGAATGTAGTTTTTGAATCCTCTTGTTTAAATGGTTCAATCGACTAAATCGTTTTATACATATTCATATTTTCATTTTATTAGAATGTATATCAAGCTTGTATTAATGTGTTATGCAACTATAATTGCGGGTTTTTCACTATTATGGAATAGTTTGAATATTCCAAAATTTGGGATGCTAATATACAAAAATGTTTCCTGTTTATTGGAATGGTATTCAAATATGTCCATCATTGTTTCTTAGTTTGGTATTTTTAAAACCTAAATTAAACCCAATAATACCCTAACCATTGAATGCATATTTCCCCACAACTCAACCCATAACAATTATGAGATTTTAGGGTTTTATCCTTATTTTATGAATCATTGATTCGTCATTTTTTTTCTTTTTTTTAACTAAAATAAACTGGTTGTATCCATATAAACTGATTAGTTCAATTTATTTTTGTTTTTGACTAATCATTGATATGTTTTGATTTTATCATAAGGAATTTTTTTCCAATCAATATATTTAAATTGGGATACCTAACCAATCAAAACTAATTGTACACATCCCTAATGTCAATTTATCACATTAGGTCTTTTTTGTGCTTTGCAGCCTTTTTTGCTACATTGGTACAAAAATGAATCAATATTTACTTTTTCATTCTATTATTTTAATTAATTATTTTTTAATAAATAATAATAACAATAATTAATTAATTAAAATTAAAATACAACAACACTTGAAAAATATTTTTTTTTCCAATCAATCGATAGTCATGTTTATTATTCAAAGTAAAATAAATATTATCAAATTTAAAATTTATAAAATAAATTTATCAAGAACATATAAAATTTCAAAATATTTAAGATGCTTTTTTGTGAATGTTTTGTCATGGGTATGTTTTTAGGTATTTTTGGACTTCAATAAGTTTATTACCATACCTTTTCATTTTTCATTTGAGGGAATATGTGTTGGAGGGACATTTGAATTTTTTTAGTTTTCCAGAATCATCATGTTATGTTTTTGTTATATTTATTTTGTTTGGTTTCATGGTTTAGTTATGAGACTCTTACAACATTGAAGGGTGGTAAATATGCATAGGGGTTATAAATTTTATTCATTATAGGCACTTCTAGATTGAAGGATCTGGGCGTAGTATAAGTGATCATGGTGGGATGTCATATTTAAATTTTAATTCAAATATAGATGTTTGTATATAAATAAATTGATCTACATGTTTATTTTATAATCAAATATTAAAATAAATAGTTACTTTAGATAATTTTTGTGTGACTTGATTCTTTCTTGTTGTCTTTCTCATTGCATTTTTAAGGATCCAAACTTTAATCCATCTAACAATATTCACACATATTCTATGAATATTTGGATTTTGTTCTTAAACCATATGGTCCTAGTGCAAATAATTGAGATCTATTCAATGTCCCTATGTCGATTATAGATGAATCCCTTTGTTTCTCTCTACAAATAAAGAGGATCTAAGAGAGGAGTCTCAAATCATTTCAAGTGAAAGTGAGATATCTTAGAGATTAAACATAATTGACCTATAAAAAATGACATATTATATATATATAGTATAAAAAATTTGAAAATGAAATAAGGTTCCTCATATTTTTCCTATTCTAATAAAAAATACATGTCATTAACAATTATTTAATTTATTATTAAATGATAATAAATATTAATTAATTAAAAAATAAATGATATTATTGATACAATGAGTAGAAAGTCGTGTTGTTATTCTATTCATGAGTTTGAGGATGTTTGGAGAGTGATGGAGATTCTTTCATCAATGCACTTTGATATGGAGTGAGTCGATAAAAGAGGGTGTCTCTACCAGAAGTTAGTGTAGTTATCCTTGGTGTACCAGGTAGAAGAATATTAGATCTAGGATTATAAGGTAGAAGTTTGGTGGTATTATATTGTTTGTGGTGATTCCCCTAAGGAATGGTCTGAGGATTATCAGCACTGGTTACTGTTTTAGGGTAGGCTCTTCATTCCCTTGATATGTATGAGGTGGTTCTTCATGAGTTTAAAAACTTGATCATGGAAGTATATATTAGCGTGGGTAATATGTATGATGGGTCAGTTTTGGTATTCAGGGATGAAGATATTTGTCGTAGTGTTCATTCCCCAATGTTTAGTCTTTTAAAATATAAAATCCAAACATTTTGTTCCTAGTGGTTTTCTTAGCCACTAGATATCCCATAATGAAAGTGGGAAGAAATATTGATGGATTTTGTGATTGAATTACCTCAATCAATGAGTTGATATGATTTTATCTGGGGTGATTTTGGAAGTTTTAACAAATTTGGATCAATTCTTAGTGATGAAGGAGTTAATCACTTTGGATATTTCTCAAGGAAGTATTTATGAGAGATTGTTAGGCTCCACAGGGTTCTAAGGATGGTCAAATCTAATAATGACCCTTGTTTTACCTGTTGAGTATAGAGTGGTCTCAAAATCATTTTTGTATCTCAATATGTATTAACACAATTTTTTATTCCTAGATGGATGGTAAGATGAAGAATTCTATTTATAATTTACAGGACATGTTGCATGCATACATTCATGATCCAGAAATTTAATGGGTGAAGAACTTAATTTTGGTTGATTTTATTACAAAAAAAACTATCATTCCACCATTAGTATGGACTAGTTAAAATATTTTTATAGATTAACTTTCATATCATCATTGTGTTGTATTGAAGTTGGATATTCAAATATTATAGGGATAGAATTAGTGAAAATAATATCAGAGAAGGTGTGGGTGATTCATGAGTGGATTAAGTTAGCTTAGGATCATCAAAAGTTCTACACTGATCATAGAATAATGCCTCTATAGTTTGAAATTAGAGATCATGTATTCTTAAAGGTATCTCCTCATCTTAGGAAGTGAAGGTTTGTTATTCGGAGTACAATTTCCCCACATTTTTTGAACCTTTTGAGGTGTTGGATCATGTCAGTGAAGTTACGTATTGATTGGTGCTTCCCCCAAAAATGGATTGGATCCTTTATGCTTTTCACATATATCCACTACTTCATTATATTCATGATTAATCCCACATCATTTAATGGGGTGAGTTGTATGTTAAAGATGATTAAATGTTTGTGCGGTGTCCTGTTTATATTTAAGACCACTAAAAGAAGGTATTATATGATCATTCTATTCCTTTGGTTTATGTACTATATTGACATAGTGGCTTAAAAGATTGTACTTGAGAACATGAGTTGTAGATTACAATCAATATCATGAGTTGTTCAATGATTAATTTTATTGGGATTATATGTATATACAAAACCTTTTATACCATTCCTTTATGATGCATTGGTGTGCATTTATAGAGAGATACCTATTTTAGAGGTTCTCATGGGGTGTTTTATTTATGATTTCACCCATTTTACCTTTCCTTCCAAGGTTTGTTTTTGATTCTCAAGAATAAGAATTTTTTAAGAGGTATCTAATGTAAGGCCCTAGATTTTCCCAAAACCTTTTAAAATTTTATTAGTCATCATGCATAGTTCTTTAACTTCCAAAAACTTAATTTTTAGAACCATTATTTTTTTATTTTGATTTCATCATACGTATATTATACCTTCCAAATAATTTATATTTTGGTCTCTCCTAGATTTAGTTATTTGAACATGCTCAGAGTTAATTTCTAGTTAAATCCTTATAATTTCAGAACCATCTCCCTATGAATGTCAGTTTCCAGTGGAATCCATGTAATTTATGAGCAACTCATTCTTATTATAGAAACAGTAACTTACAAATGATTTGGAATGCAGAGAATATCCATACATAATGATTTAAAAATTTTACACATTAGTAAAAAACTTAGATATCAAGAAATATATTATGTATCATCATATATATATATATATAAAGTATCCTCGATAACTTTCATAAGTTATTATTACATGCCTTTGAAAGTTTCATACATAAGAATAATTTCCCTCACTTGTAAAAATAACCCCTTTTCTGATTTTCAAACCTAGACCTATATTTTTTATGTTTTAAATTTTTTATGTTTTATATATTTTAACTTATTGACGTTTATCTATTTTAACTTCTGAAAATTTTATCTATTTTAACTTCTATACATTTTATCTATTTGAACTTTTGTATTTATTAACTATCATTAGTTCAAAAAGTTTTCTTAGTTGGATTGAATTTCATTTTACGGTTGACAATATAATTATCAATCATAAAATCAAGAAATTGGGGATTTTTCTATGTAATAAATTTATTTCACTACTACATATTAGTAATTCCAAAGAATTCAATGCTATGATGTAGATCATCAATGTTTCATGACCTTTCCTTGAACCAGGTCGATATTAGGTAGGGATTAATTGAGTTCCAAAGAGGTAAATTCCTAGGAGGATTTCTTGATTTATTATAAATGCATGTTTTTTATAATAATTGGAAAAACCCTTAAAAATATTTTATTTTAATGTTTTTTCTCATAACTAGATGACCTGATAAACGTCCCAAGTAAACTATGAGAAATCTAATCCCACAAATTTAGTGATTCCCTATGAATTCATGCCCCCACGAGAATCTCATCTTCCTCTATCCCCCAGTTTTGTGAAGTGAGCTAATGATGTTGGGCTATTACCAAGTGTGGAAAACATATTTTAGGCTAACATACCTAAACTAATGGAAGGATATAATCCAAAGTCCAGTCTCTTAGAACCCTAGGGGATGGTGGAATGGAATAAAAAAAGTTTGAATGACCCGAAGATGGGTTGACTAGATATAGAACTAGAAGGTGATATTAGAAGTCAAACCATTAGATGATTCTTATTAGTGGAAGTGTTGGAAAATATGAGGAATTATGAGACCTATAGAATATATCATTGTTCACCAGGAGGATAAGTTATGGAAATAGATATACTTGAATGAATGGAAGATTATTTATGAATATTGGTTAAGGTGGATCTCATATTATAGAAAGTGGATAACAAAGACAACTGAGAGTATCACTGGGAACTCATATTTAAGGAGGGTTGATAACTTGTGATCAATACATTCCAATAATTTATAATCACCTATATTTATCTAAATAGAAGTAGAGTTTAATTTTCCATGGAATATGATGTAAATATAAACCATGTAACCTCTTGTGTTGTTATTTTCCATGTGATTATTTCATCATTTTTACTATTGGTCTTACTTTAATTGTCCAAAAAAAGGGTTTAACAACATTGTTATTTAGGAAATTTTTATCTTTCAAGTTTTGAACATTATTTCATGGGTTTATTCTATAAATTTTCTTCCACTTTCATATGTTCTGGTAGAGTTTTTTATGTTTTTTAATCAGAAGCAAACCCATTGTACCCAACAAGTGGTATCAGAACCTATGGTTGGAGTGATTATAAATGATAAAGCCCAAATGAAGTTATTTGAGAGCTCAGTTCAATAACATTTATTCTTCACTTTTATTTGTAGAAGAATATTGGAAAACAATTCCTTATCTATTGTTTTATATTAACCATAAGTAATTAGAGTTCATAATTTCATATGTGATAGTGTTGTAAGAGATAAATGTTCAATATGAGATGTTCGATAAAAAGGATTTTGGGTATCAGAAAATACAGATAGAGGATTTTATTCTATGAAAATACCTTGATTTTTCTATTAACTGTATCCAAACCAGAAGTGATGAAAAAGTAAAAATGGGAGAGGATGGATAAAAAAGTAATTAAGATGTATTAAGATGATGTTTAACCTCAGTTGACTTGGATTACCGAAACATATGGTGGGGAACCATGTTTCTTCTTAGATAAAGTTCATAGAATAAAGGGAGGTTTTCCAAATCTAAATGGGGACTTAGTTGTGAATCCTAGAAATATGATTTTGAAGTGGGAGATTATTGGTATATTTCCAAGTGAATATAAAATTTTTAAGCTAATGAAACTAGACCACCAACATGATAAAATTTGGAGGTTGGACTTCTAAAACATGATGGGATGTTAGAACAACAATAGAAAAGTTTGGAATACCAGAAGCTGAGTGAACCAGATATAGAACCAGAAGATGATATTAGAAATAAATCCACCAAAAGATGATTACTAGAGGAAGTGTAGGAAAGTTAAAAAATTATGATATCTCAAGAATATGGTATTGTTCATCTGGAGGGAAAGTTTAGGTGATGGATATACTTGAACAAATAGAGTATCATTCCTGTAGATTGGTTGTGGTGGATATCATCCCACATAAATCATATGGAAATGAAAAATAGGATCACTAGATGGGAATTTATATTTAAGGAGGGCTGATCACTTGTGATTGATATATTCTAAGCATTTATAATCACCACTGTTTCTCTAAACAGAGGTAAAGCGGCATTATCCTGTGGATTAGGATGCAATTCTAAACCATGTAGTCTCTTGTATTTTTCTTTTCCTTATATTTCTTTATTTTTTGTTTCCATTGTTCTTGTTTTATTTTTTAGGAGGGTGTATCATTATGGTGATTTGAGAGCAGTTCGTTTTTAAAGTTTTTTATGTTGGTGTATAGGTTTATTCTAAAACTTTTCTTCTGTTTTCAAAAGTTCTGGTGGAGTTGTTTCTGGTTGTTTAATCAGAAGTCAGCCCCTTAAACCCAAAAAAGGTAGGTGATCTATAAATTTTAAAATTTTATTTATTTAAATATTGTGTTATAATTATTTAATAAAATCTTTGTCACATCATGATTATTCTTCTACGTAACACAGTATGTGATAATGTCCTAAGAGTATCTATTCCACTGGAAGGTCACAAGAGTTCCCCACTATGACAAGAACTCAAAAGTACCACAAAATTATTCTTAAATATATGTTCTATAGGAGGGTGTGTAACACCCAAACCCCATTTACCCAGAGTTGGTGCATTATAATATTACATTGGCATGATCAAAAAAGATAAAGTCTCGAAAGACCGATTAGTTTAGTAGTCTTGGAAACTCTAGATATATTCATAAGTCTTACATTACATCATAAAGAAAAAAAAAACTACAACAACATCTTGTCTTCATATACCCTCATATTATCCCTGTAGGTCATTCATAAATTACTTCTTCACATCATGGGAAAAATAAAACATTGAAAGGGGTGAGCTTAGATGCTCAGTAAGGATAACAATATAGCAGAAACTTTCATAAATAAGCATAAACATTTAAGGCAATGTATAACTAAAACAAAAGACTTTTAAACTTGAACTTAAATATAATATGGAAAAGATAAAATGAAATAATTCTATTTACTTATTCGCATGTATATTCTACTAGTCGAATAATCACATGCAATATCAATAACCACTTTCATAATTATGGAATACATAATGCTAGACTATCATAACCACATAGTCAAGGCCTTGTGCCAAGACTACAAATAAGATTTTGTAAAGGCCTTTTTCCAAAACAATATTTTGTCTCATGAGACCTACCGATTCATCAAGGAGCTATAGTGGGCTCCACCCGTCACTTACTAAGTCCAATGCATTCCTCATATGAACAGGTTTAAACATAACATAAACATTCGTATTAAAACTAGCATACAAAATGTAAATAATTTCTCCATAAACCATGAATGGTATAAAAATAACACATCCATAGTAAAACATATCACAAAACCTTCACTACAATATGGAAGTTTTGTACCATAATAAATCTACTTCAAATAAGCTTAAAATCTATCAAAGGATGTTGACATGGATGAAATCAAAACTATTTGAGAGAAATATATCTTTTTTTGAAATCATTTAAAAGTCACATAATTATAAAATAAAACATTTACTTTGAAAATATTCTTATAAGCTTTTAAGGGAAGTTTCAAATATTTTACAACGGTGGAAAATATCCGCACCCGCCGTATAAGTTAAAAAAAGACATTCTTACCTTAATTTGTCGAAAAGTGTTAAAAAGGTCCTTGTTTGGAAAATGACGTAAATATTCCTTTATAAACGTCTTATATAAAGTAAAAAAAGGGTATAAATAACTTTAACCCATATTCTGTAAAAAATTAAGAATGTTTTGAAATACATTTTTAAGAAACATGGATGTGGATGATAGAAAGGTCCTAGTAGATAATTATGTATAAACAACCTCGGATAATGAAGAGATTATGAAATAAACCCTTTCCTTGTAATTTTCCTTGGTAGAGGGTAGGTTAACCTCCTGTATAATAGTTAAATAATTTTTATTAAATTATAAAAGAATCATATACATAAATATGATATCATATAGGATCTTTTAATATTGATTTTTAATAATATCTTAGTATTATCGTCGTTTCGGGTGTTAACTTACTCATTTTCTTTAATATGTTTTGTTACATAAGCCATGTTTGTTATCCCTAGGTTGTATCTTATTCATATCCATAATGATATCAAGTCCTTAAACATTATTTTTAATCATCAAATGAGAATTATACTTTAATGGATACGATGGGGAATGAATCTCATCGCGTTTGTGGAGATGGTAGTCCGTATGTACGCACGAGCGACGATATCATTATTTTGATATTAAAATAATATATAATTGGATGGTATATTATATATATAAATAATAATTATAATGTTATATTTATTATTTAATTCAATTGCACATCAATATCATACCCATCCAAATAATAATGTTTTGAATAACAATTACACCACGACGTGGAGACGGTAAGCCGTATGGACGCACGTATGGTGACATGTCATTCAAAGGATGGATAGAATACTGAATATGGTTGTACCATATTTATTATAACATCAAAATATATATAATATACTGGATTTATTGTTTTAGAATGGAAATAACAAAGAAAGAAGATGTTGAAGAAGAAAGGAACTTGAAAGAGGGTGGTGAAATTATTACCACTTCTTCGGGTTCTTCCTTTTTATTTGATCAAAAGGGCACCTTAGGATGACTTTCTGATCATAATAAGGCCTCTAGGTTGAAGTTAGGGAAGTTGAGAGAATATTTGGTCAGGGGTTGGCCGATCCAAAATGCTTTGAAGGTGTGAATTAGAGAGAAGGGCGAGTACCCTTTTATAAGAGGGGTGAGGGGCACCTTTGGAAATGCTAGAAATATTATTTTATAATAAATTCATATTCAGTTTCTAATGGATCCAAAGTGGATTATTTAAAGGTTAATGTGGCGATGGGTCGAAATCCTTTCAACCAATAGATTTTAGATAGGTTTGAGTCATTATATTAACCTTATCATTTATATTTAACTCTTAGTTAAATAGTTTGACATTTACCATGTATCTTTGTATTTTTATATTATATAGTTAATAAACATACTATATACCTTCAAGAGACCCCCAAGTGGTCCATTAATGATTCACCTATCATTATATAAGTTCTTTGGCCGAACCTTATATTTTTAGAAATAGAATATCAATTAATAATATAATATTTGTTTTAATGACTCTTTTAGGTCAATTTTGACACTATTGGGTATTTTGTTTTTGATAATTTCATAAAATCATTATTACTTCAAAACAAAATTTATATAACCAATACTAATATGTCATATTAACCTATAAAATTAGTGTAATTCATAAAAATTCTCAAATTACATTTATTTTTATATTTATAATATCAATTATTTTAATATTTCATTAATTAGGTAATTACTTCATCACCATTGTGTCATAAATAAATTAAATTATTTAATGTCTAAAAATTATAAATAAAATACCATTATGTAGTAAATCATTTTATATTTCTAATTAATATTTAAAATCTAATTTATATTATGTAAAACCCTATATTAAAAATGTTTTCGTTATTAAACTTTGATTTTAACTCTTTTAACTCTTCTTTGAATTAAATAATAATAAATGTCCTAATCTAATCCAAGTGGACCTAAATGATGATATTTTATTCCTAAGGTTGTTTCTGGTCGAGATACACTTGTAAAATAGAATTAATACATGTGTTAGGGTAATATTAATATCATGTTTTCCCTTAATTACCCTATTTACTTTTAATCATGGTAAATAAAAGTAAAAAGTTACTATTCACCAAAAATTATTTTCATCTCATTGAACCACATTTTACTCCTTGATATTAACCGCGTCTCTCGGATTTTAGAAATTCTACTCACAGAACTGGTAAAATTATGTTTTATGTGAATTTCCAAATTCTCCTAGGAGGTGGGTAAAAGACGGTGAAAAGTTCAATAAATTTTTTAGATATCTAAAATTTTTCTAAACTAACTCCAATGAATTACGTTGAAATTATATAGGTATTATGTATATATTTTTACCTTAATTAAATTTAAATAAAATAAATAATTATTTAAATAAAAATTCGGTTTTAAACTATAACTTAGTGTTTTTTCACTATTCATCAAAAATTGAATGTTTCAGAAAAATACCAAAAATTCACCCTAAGATAATTTCAATATTTTGAATCCAAAAATGAAGTCCATTTTGAAAGATAAAATTTATAATATTTCAAAATGTGGGTATTAATATTCACAATGGCTAGTTTGATTGGTTGTGGTGTGTGTTAGAACACAAAGTTGTGTACAACACACACTACTATATTATTCAAAGAGAAGTGTACCGTGGAAGCTTGGGGTGTTACATTCTCCCCTCATTCAAATAATTTCATCCTCGAAACTTCTAGAATACTACTGCATGAAAAGACTTGGGTGGTTCTTCATCATAAGTTCCTTGGGTTCCCACATTGCCTCTTCCATCTTATGGTTTCTCCATAGAACTTTTACTAGACGAGTCATCCAGTTTCTCAGCACTTGTTCTCTTGTATCAAGAATCTTGACAGGATCTTTGCAATAAGACAGATCGGGTTCCAGTTCTAATTCCTCGTAAGTGAGTACATGCGTTGGGTCAGACATGCATTTTCTCAACAGTGATATGTGGAACACATCGTGAACTTTGGTGAGACTTGGCGGCATTTCCAAATGGTAAGCTACAACCCCAATTCGTTATAGAATTTCGAAAGGTCCGATGTACCTGGGACTCAATTTACCCTTCTTACCGAAACGTATAACTCCCTTCCATTGAGATACCTTTAAGAAAACATGATCTCCCACCTGAAATTCCAAATCCTTCCTTCGGTTATCAGCATAACTCTTTGGCCTACTTTGAGCGACTTTGATGTGGTTTTGGATTACCTTTACCTTTTCCATCACTTCCTCCACCAGTTCTGGGCCTACAAGTTTTCTTTTACCAACTTCATCCCAGAAGGTTGGTGTGCGACATCTCTTTCCATATAACGCTTCATATGGTTCCATCCAAATACTTTAATGGAAGCTATTATTATAGGAAAATTCCACCAAAGGTAAATATTGATCCCACATACCCTGAAATTCAAGTGAGCAAGATCTCAACATGTCTTCTAAGGTTTGAGTAGTCTGTTCCGATTGTCCATCTGTTTGAGGGTGGTAGGCAGTGCTCAAACAAAGTTTAGTATCCAAGGCCTTCTAAAGACTCTTCCAGAATCTTGAAGTAAAACGGGGATCATGATCAGAAATAATTGATAGGGGTACTCCATGAAGTCTCACAACTTCATTAATATATAGTCTTTCTAGACGTTCAAGTGGTATATCCTCCCTTATAGCAAGAAAATGTGATGACTTGGTAATACGATCAACAATGACCCATATTCCATCGTTCCTTCTAGGAGTCTTTGGTAGTCCCATGACAAAGTCCATCATGATATTATCCCATTTCCACTCAGGCATGGGAAGAGGTTGCAATACTCCACCAGGCTGTTGCCTTCCATCTTTCACTTGTTGAAAAACCATACATCTTGACACAAAATCAGCAATATCCCTCTTCATGTTGTCCCACCAAAAATGTTCCTTCAAATCCCTATACATTTTGGTTCTCCCAGGGTGTATAGAGAAATTAGAACTATGAGCATCATCCAACAATTATATTTTTAGACCAGGTATATTGGGAACACAAAGTCTCTTCCCAAACTTCAAAATTCCATCTTCATACACAAAGTCACTCAATCTTCCATCATTCATAGCTTTAAACTTCTTTTGAAACTCTTCATCACCGGTTTGAGAAATCTTTATCCTTTCTAGTAAAGATGCTTTGGAAACCATTTGAAAAAGCATTAATGTTTCACCTTCCATGGTGATTCCCATATCCATCTTTACTAGATCCATGTATATAGGATCCTTTTCAACTCTCATCTTGTTCAAAACTCCATGATCCTTTCTACTCAAAGCATATGCCACCTTATTTTCCTTCCTCAGGTGGTAGTGTATCGTGCAATCGTAATCCTTGAGTAATTCAAGCCACCTCCTTTGCCTCATGTTGAGTTCTTTTTGTGAGAAAATATACTTCAAAATCTTGTGATCAGTATAAATCTCACATTTCTCACCATAGAGATAGTGTCGCCAAATCTTCAAAGAAAAGATTATGACAACTAACTCAAGATCATGAGTATGATAGTTTTGCTCATGAATTTTCAGATATTGTGATGCATTGGCAATAACTCTATCATTCTACATAAGGACACAACCAAGTCCTTTCTTCGATGCATCACTATAAATAACAAACCCATTATTCCCCGATGGTAGAGTCAATATAGGATCATTGAATAATCTTCTCTTCAGTTCTTCAAAACATTATTCACACTCTTTTTTCCAAACAAATTTGACCCCTTTACGTGTGAGCTTCATTAGTGGGTTAGCCAATCGGGAAAAATTCTTGATGAAACACCGATAATAACCTGCTAAACCAATAAAACTGTGTACCTCAGTTATACTCGTCGGTGCTGGCCATTCTTGGATTTCCTTGGTCTTAGAAGGATCAATGGAAATTCTATCCTTAGATACAATATGTCCAAGAAAAGAAATCTCCTGAAGACAGAATTCACACTTGCTAAACTTACCATATAATTAATGTCTTCTAAGAGTCTTCATGATAATGCGCAAGTGATTTTCATGATCTTCATAGATTTTGGAGTATACCAAGATATCATCAATAAATTCCACCACAAAATCATCAAGATATTCCTTGAAAACTTTGTTCATTAGATCCATGAATATAGAGGGTGAATTAGTCAGCCCAAAAGGCATTACTGTAAACTCGTAATTCCCGTACCTGGTTCAAAATTCTGTCTTTGGAATGTCTTCCTTATTTACACACAACTGATGGTATCCAGATCGCAGGTCAATCTTTGAAAAGTATTGATCTCCATGCAGTTGGTCAAATAAATCATCAATACGAGGTAGGGGATACTTGTTCTTTATTGTTATAGCATTGATTTCCCTGTAGTCGATACATAACCTCATAGATCCATCTTTCTTCTTAACAAAAAGTATAGGGGCTCCCCATAGAGAAACACTAGGGAGAATAAATCCCTTATTACTCAATTCCTCTAGTTTTTTCATTAGTTTAACTAATTCCACAGGGGCCATTCTATAAGGGGTCTTCGATATAGGCCTTGAACCAGAAATTAAATCAATGGAAAACTCAACTTCTCATTCTAAAGGATGTCCAGGTAAATCTATCGAAAAAACATATACATATTATTTCACAATAGGTACATCCTCTATTTGAAAATTCCTTTTCTCACCCATAGTTATTTCATTCTCTTCCTCCCCAATAATTGAATTTATTTGAGCTACTAGGGGTGGATCTAGATAAGAATTAGGTGGTGACGATTCTGCTCTAAAGATAAGGTGTTCCTTATCATCATCATCAAAAATCGTAACCTCATTCTTATAATAAATCTTCGCATCATGGTCTGAAATCCAATCCATACTGAGGATTATATCCAATTCAATCATGGGTATGATGATAAGATCAGCAGATAAAGAACATTTATATGCTCCAATGGGGACAGATTCATAGAACTTTGTAACAATGATACTTCCCTTAGGAGTTTTGACTGACAACTCCCTTGTTAAATCAAATTGGAAATATCTAATTTTTTTAGAAAAATGGGAAGATATGAAACAATGCGATGATCCAGAATCAAATAAAGCATTGACTAAACTTGAGGAAACCATTAAATTACCTACCACCACGTCTTTCGAAGCTTCTACCTCAGTAGTAGTGATAGCATATGCTTGGACTTTATCCCTTGGAATTTTTTGAGGTAAGTTTCCCGGACGTTTAGGACATTAATTTTCATAATGTCCCATCTCCCTGTAATTGTAGCATTAAATATCAGTAGCTTCTTTCTTCCCCTTACAATCACGAGCTTGGTGGTATTTTTCACCACACCTGTAACAGACTCCCATTCCTTTCAAGCAAGTACTAGGGTGTTTCTTCCCACATTTACTGTAGGATGGCTATTCAGATTTTCCCTTATTCCCCATATTTCCATTCCCAGAGTGATCAGAAGATCTCTTCTTCTCTTTCTTTCCCTTAAAGTCGTACGACTTAGAGAATTCCTTTTCTGTCTTGATAGCACATGAAACAATATCTTCGTACGAAAAGAAAGATTGTGAGACTAATGCTCGATGTAGAAACAATTTTATCCCATAAAAGAAATGGCCAATCTTACTTCTTGTGTTACGTATATAATCTGCTGCATGCCTCGCTAACCTTGTAAAGTTATCCTCATACTTTACGACATTCTCATCATCCTTTTGTCTCAGACTCAGAAATTGCCTTTCCATATCTGATCGATGGTCATAAGGAAAGTATTTTTCTAAGAAAATATCTTTGAACTCCCTCTATTCCATATTTGATACTTCATCATCTTCCTTTTTGTTTTGAATCAATGACCACCATTGATCAGCATCTCTAGTGAGGCGGTAAACTACCATGATAACTTTTTCCCTTTCACTACTCCCCAAGGCATGGAATATTTTCTCTGAGGAATTTATCCATTTCTCAGCTACTAGTGGATTTGTACTCCAATTGAATTTTGGTGGTTGTTACCTCATGAAGAGATCTAACATTGATCCTCCACGCTGCGGATCAGGGTGATCCATACGGGTAAGGTTATTATTCATAACCTGAGTGAGTTTTCCCAGTATGGTGATTCGCTGATCAGAACCAGTTACATCCCCAGATCCACTATAATTATCTTGAGCATGAGGGAAATCCCTACATTGAGTGCGTGCATTGATACAGTTTCCATTTCTTCCACTAGGCTCCATTTATAAACAATGGAATACACTAGATTAGTTTATGAATCACAATATATAAATCCAAACTTGTAAAACACTTAACAAAAATTGAACAATTTATGGATATAATCCATAATCATTAAAAATGTTTTCTTTGAGGAAGTATATACTCATAAACCCTTCATAATGGTTTGTAAAGAAAATTAGAATTATCCTAAGAATATCCCCTGAGAGTGTCGTAACCAAGAGTGCAGCAAGGCCCATTGTCGTGCACCAGTTCCTATTCGAGTCTATCTCAAAGCGGTGTTTTCAGGTTTTACCCCTAGGTACATCTGTGCCAGAGCCGCCTCTACTTGCTCGTATCTAGACATGGATGTATTGCTTGTAAAACTCACAAAATCTCTACAATACCAAAATTCTTGGAAGTTCTTCTATACTAATCCTCAAAGTCCATCTCAGGTCTATGTGCTCTAATCAGAGTTTATCTAAATCTAGTTTCCAAGGTCTTTACTAAACTTCCTCTGATACCAACTGTAACACCCAGACCCCAGTTACCCAGAGTCGGTGCATTATAACATTACATTGGAATGATAAAAAAAGATTAATTCTCAAAAGACCGATTAGTTTAGTAGTCTTGGAAACACTAGATATATTCATAAGTCTTACATTACATCATAAAGTAAAAAAAAATACAACAACATCTTGTATTCATATCCCCTCATACTATCCCTACAGGTCATTTATAAATTACTTCTTCACATCCTGTGAAAAATAAAACATTGAAAGGGGTGAGCTCAAATGCTCAGTAAGTATAACAATATAGCGGAAACTTTCATAAATAAGAAGAAACATTTAAGGCAATGTATAACTAAAATAAAAGCCTTTTAAACTTGAACTTCAACATAATATGAAAAAGATAAAATGAAATAAATCCATTTACTTATTCACATGGATATTCTACTAGTCGGATAATCACATGCAATATCAATAACCACTTTCATAATGATGGAATGCATAATGCCAGACTATTATAACCACATAGTCAAGGCCTTGTTCCAAGACTAAAAATAATATTTTGTCAAGGCCTTGTGCCAAGACACTAGTTTTTCTCATGAGACCTACCGATTCATTGAGGAGCTATATCGGGATCCACCCGTCACTTACTAATTCCAATGAATTCCTCATATTAATAGGTTTAAACATAACCTAAACATTCGTATTAAAACTAGAATATGAAATGTAAATACTTTCTCCATAAACCATTAATAGTATAAAAATAATACATCAACAGTAAAACATATAACAAAACCTTCAATAAAATATGGAAGTTTTTTATCATAATAAATCAACTTCAAATAAGCTTAAAATCCATCAAAGGATGTTGACATAGATGAAATCAAAACTATTTGAGGGAAATATCTCTTTTTTTAAAATCATTTAAAAGTCGCATAATTATAAAATAAAACATTTACTCTGAAAATATTCTTATAAGATTGTAAGGGAAGCTTCGAATATTTTATAATGGTGGAAAATAGCCGCACCCACCGTATAAGTTTAAAAAAAGACATTCTTACCTTAATTTGTCAAAAAGGGTTAAAAAGGTCCTTGTTTGGAAAATGACGTAAATATTCCTTTATAAACTTCTTATAAAAACTCAAACAAGGGTATAAATGACTTTAACCCATATTCTGTAAAATAGTAACAATGTTTTGAAATACATTTTTAAGAAACATGGATGTGGAAGATAAAAAGGTCCCAGTAGATAATTATGTATAAACAACCTCAGATAATGAAGAGATTGTGAAATAAAACCTTACCTTGTACTTTTACTTGGTAGAGGGTAGGTTAAAATCCTTTATAATAGTTAAATAATTTTTATTAAATTATAAAATAATCATATACATAAATATGATATCATATATGATCTTTTAATATTTCTTTTTTAAGAATATCTTAGTATTATCGTCGTTTTAGGTGTTAACTTACTCATTTTCTTTAATATGTTTTGTTACATAAGCCGTGTTTGTTATCCATAGGTTTTATATTATTCATATCAAGAATGATATGACATCCTTAAAAATTATTTTTAATCATCAAATGATAATTATACTTTAATGGATACGATGGGGAATGAATCTCATCGCGTTCGTGGAGACGGTAGTCCGTATGTACGCACGGGCGACGATATCATTCTTTTGATATTAAAATAATATATAATTGGATGGTATATTATATATATATATAATCATTATAATGTTATATTTATTATTTATTTCAATTACACATCCATATCAGACCCATCTAAATAATAATGTTTTGAATAACAATTACACCACGACGTGGAGACGGTAATTCGTACGCACGCACGTATGGTGACATGCCATTAAAAGGATGGATAGAATAATGAATATGGTTGTACCATATTTATGATAACATCACAGTATATAGAAGATACTAAAGTTATTTTTTTATAATGTAAATAACAAAGAAAGAAGAAGTTGAAGAAGAAAGGAACTTGAAAGAGGGTGGTGAAATTATTACCTCTTCTTCGGGTTCTTCCTTTTGATTTGATCAAAAGGGCTCCTTAGGATGGATTTATTATCAAAATAAGGCCTCTAGGTTGAAGTGAGGGAAGTTGAGAGAATATTTTTGTAGGTTCTGGCCGAGAAAAAAGGCTTTGAAGGTGTGAATTAGAGAGAAGGGGGAGTACCCTTTTATAAGAGGGGTGAGGGGCACCTTTGGAAAAGCTATAAATATTATTTTATAATAAATTCATATTCAGTTTCTAATGGATCCAAAGTGGATTATTTAAAGGGTAAGGTATGTATGGGTAGAAATCATTTCAACCAATATATTTTAGACAGGTTTGGGTTATTATATTAACCTTATCATTTATATTTAACTCTTAGTTAAATAGTTTGACATTTACCATGTCTCTTTGTATTTTTATATTATATAGTTAATAAACTTACTATATACCTCCAAGAGACCCCCAAGTGGTCCATTAATGATACAAATATCATTATATAAGTCCTTTTTCCGAACCTTAGATTTTTAGGAATAGAATTTTAATTAATAATATAATATGTTTTTTTAAATACTCTTTTATGTCAATTTTGACACTATTGGGTATTTTGTTTTTGATAATTTTATAACATCATTATTACTTAGAAAAAAATATATATTACCAATCCTAATATGTCATATTAACCTAGAAAATTAGTGGAATTCATAAAAAGTCTCAAATTACATTTATTTTGATATTTATAATATCAATTATTTAAATATTTCATTAATTAGGTAATTACTGCATCACCATTGTGTCATAAATAAATTAAATTATTTAATGTATAAAAATTATAAATAAAATACCATTATGTAGGAAATATTTTTATCTTTCTAATGAATATTTATAATCGAATTTATCTTATGTATAACCCTATATTAAAAATGTTTTAGTTATTAAATATTGATTTTAACTCTTTTAACTCTTCTTTGAATTAAATAATAATAAATGTCCTAATCTAATAAAAGTGGACCCAAATGATAATATTTTATTCCTAAGGTTGTTTTTGGTCGATATACACTTGTACCATAGAATTAGGACATGTGTTAGGGTAATATTAATATCATTTTTACCCTTAATTACCCTATTTACTTTTAACTATGGTAAATAAAAGTAATAATTTACTATTCACCAAAAGTTATTTTCATCTCATTGAACCAAATTTTAATCCTTGGTATTAACCGTGTCTCTCGGATTTTCGAAATTCTACTCACAGAAGCAGTAACATTAAGTTTTATGTGAATTTCCAAATTCTCCTAGGAGGTGGGTAAAAGATGGTGAAAAGATCAATAAAATTTTTATATATCTAAAATTATTCTAAACTAACTCCAATGAATTACATTGAACTCATATAGGTATTATGTATCTATTTTTACCTTAATTAAATTTAAATAAAATAACTAACTATTTAAATAAAAATTTGGTTTTAAACTATAACTCAGTGTTTTTTCACTATTCATCAAAAATTGAATGTTTTCAGAAAAATACAAAAAATTCACCTGAAGATAATTTAGATATTCCAAATCCAAAAATTAAGTCCATTTTGAATGATAAAATTTATAAAATTTCAAAATGTGGGTATTACTATTCATAACGGCTAGTTTGATTGGTTGTGGTGTGTGTTAGAACTCGATGTTGCGTACAACACACGCCACTGTATTATTCAAAGAGAAGCATACCGTGGAAGATTGGGGTGTTACAACATGAAATCATTTGAGGGACAAAAATGATACATACTATCAGCGGTGGAGACTCATAGAACTTTGAGGCACCTCTTCATGGTGTACAACCTTAATAATATCCAATGTAGGATATTATAAGAATGAGACCTCCAATAAGAATGCCACATTTATATGTGTCATTGGATGTTCTTATATATGGATGCATGTATTGATAATTATACTTTAATATTATTATTAATGATTATTATACATCACGTTATTTGATTTATTGATGAAAACTATAAAGACATATGTTTGTGGTGAGGTAGGATACATCGTGTGCATCTCGAGTAATTGTTCATTAATGAGTAATGCGAAAATTATTTTTTCCATTCCGTTCTTTAACAGAAGTTAATATCTTAGGTCCTTTAATGGAAATTATATAGACTAAATAATTCCATATCCATGGTGTTCTATAGGAAAGTTCGATTTTCAGAAAGTCAAAGAAAGGTACATCGATCACATAAGTTGATGACACCGACCTGCAACCTATTTGATTAGAGATATCACGATAAAGGGATTATATTTCACAATAAGAACCTATATGAGGTGTTATGTCATTGTGGCATTAACTACTTTCTCTATGGGTTCCTTGACATGTTTCTAGATTCTAACCTTAGAATTTGAGCTACTTCGCCTAATGCCACTGAGAAAGAGGTCCAGAGGGTCACACACTAAGTGTATCTAAAATCTTAGATAGATAATATATTATTATTATTTCTTTTTTATAAATTTGAATAAATATTATTCCCACAAATGGTTTAATAATTATTCATATTTTATTGATCTCATATATTCTGTCACTAGTTATTCGAGAGAATATTATGTGATAAGAATATTTAATAATTATTTATTTTCTATTTAGTGAATATAATATTTATTTATTTATTGAAGAATAACATAGTGATATTTATTTATTAAATAAATAATTATTATTCAAGGCCTGATAAATATTGTGGAGGAATGATAGACCAAGTTTAATGTTCTGGTGAGAAATAATATATATTGAATATTACTTGAATAAATAATATTTAATTTAATTCATGAGTTTAGTGCATGTCAATAAAATAATAATAATATTATTATTATAGAGATGCGGTTCTGTAGGGATTACCGAAATAATAAGGGTGCATGTAAAATTATTATTTTCTAACCTCAATGGTATATAAACCTAATTATATTATTTTTCTAGAGAGACAATTTTTTTTGTGCACAAAAAGATCCAAAAAGAAACCTCTCAAAGCCCTAGATAGCTCCCTCTCTAATAATGATCTCAATAATGGAGAGAAATCCTCCTCCACCGCCACTCTAAAGTCTAGAGAGATTAAATATTAACCTTCTATAAAGCAATTCTTGGGGCAGTCAGAGGTGAATGATACAAGTGTTAGGATTTGGTGTGCTAGAACTATAAGATTACTATGATGATGTTTAGAGGTTCATGGAACATTTGTGGATCACAGCTCGATGTAATCTATTCTTTATTCCTATAATGCAATGATGATACAATATAGAGAGGTTTTCGGATCCATCAATGAAGAAATAATTCCTTTCAAGGTAATTCTTTAATTTATTAAATTAATTATAAATAATATGTGATAATATTATGCTTTGTTTGATGATTTTATATTGTCTATATTATTTGATTAAATTCCATTTATAATTGATTTTTGACAACGCCCCCATAAGGGGATCCTCTGTGGAGCTATGTTTTCCCCATTGCCACCATTTCACATCGGTCAGCTGTGGCTCCGTCCTCGGTTCTCAACAAGTTCGGTAATTCTTCTCTTGTTGTGGTGACATCATAGCTCTTGATTTTCTAGCACTGTAGATGTGAAGGTTCTAATTTTTAGGGTTTGCGGGTTTTCTAACGGTGTTGTGAGCTGTATCCATATTTGGGATTCTACAGAGTTAATGGCTAGTGACCTTCAGTTGGCTCAGCTTCTCTATGGAAGAGCAGTGTTTGGTTGAGATACGGTCTGATGCAGTTTGAGTTTGTAGAAACGGGTTTCCTATGTGCTTTGGGTGGATCTTAGGTCTCCTTAGGCGATGGTGAAAATGGGTTTTGGCTCAGTTCTTTTTCGGCAATGTTTCTTTTGGTGTCAATCTATGCTGGGTTCATGTTTCCAGATTATCTTCAAAGACTAATCCAGATGATGTTTATAGATGAAAGTTTTCACCAGACTTATGCGATTCAGATTTGGATGTTTGAGAGGGTATGTCCTTGGCCATCGGTACCGAACCATCTTTGTATGGGACAACTTTCCATACAGCGTTGGAATGGTGGAAATTGGACTTAATATTTTTTATGTTAGGGAGGGGCCTTCCTGTGTTGTTTGATATGGTTTTTTGGATTTTGGACTGTTGAATAATGGTTTGATATCTTAAGTCATTGAAGTCATGTTAGGTTCCTCCTCATCCCTTAAAAGTGGACTTATAACAACAAAAAATTAATTTTCAGTCAGTCAATTCCATTGATAAAAAAATTTATCATTTTTTAAATCTTGGATTAATCATTGATCATGAAAAAAACTTAATTAGGCACGACCCATACACTATTTTCACTATAATCAAAACTTATAAGTGGTATCAAAGAGGTCATATTATTATTTATAATTATTTAAATATCATTGATTGATTTACGCATTTGTTGTTAGTTTTTAATTCCAGATGAATCATTATTTAATTAAAATCATGAGATCTGATCTTATTTCTCTTTTTACCCAAAAATATAATTAAATTAATTAATTTTATGAATGAAATAAATTTTAAGATCTCATCCAGAGGTGCCGAAGAGTCTGTCCAGACAATATAATAGTACAAGCTGTATAACCCAGAGGTACACATTGTGTACCTGTGTTCAATTCACCATGAATTAATTAAGAATTAATTCCATATATGAATATTTATTACATAAGTCACATTCAATTACACAAAGTGAATTAATAGATCCATCCTGAAACATGTTCTACTAGAGTACACGCTTTACATACATGACGTATAGTTCTTTAGTCACAAATGGGTTGTGGATCTTCTCACATGGTCTACATGACTGATGACCATGTAACTCAGAGGACACACACCATTTAGGCCATGTAAACATCATTTAATAAAATATTTTCCATGGAACAATTACATGATTAGTCCCTAGTCATGTGATGTGGATAAATATTGAGAATAATACATGACGTGTAGCTGAAATGCACACGTTGTTTACTTTTACAAAATTACACAAAATAAAAAGTTAATTTATTATACTATTCAAACCATATCAACATGTTTTCTATATGGTCATTAAGTTGATAATACACAATGTTTGATAGGTTATATATATATATATATATTAAATTTCTATTTAATTTTCTATGTAATGTTCAGAACTATATATCGTGTATAAATTGTAATATAATTTTTACTATACACACATCAAAATATTATATGCTATGTAAATACCATGTGTTCTATATGGTAATTAAGTTAATAGTACATTCCATGAATTTACATAATAAGTCATTTATATTAGATTCCACATGAGTAAACAATATATAAATGTAATACATATTGGGAAGCTCAGATGGGTAATCATCATGTTTCCTCCAAGGTACATTTTTGTAAACGGTCAATTATAAATAAATTTATTTAATTTTTTTAAAATTATGATGGATGAAAATTTCAAGAATTTTTTTATGAGAATTAAGATAAAATAAATGAATAATTAAAGAAGATAATTAATCAATTTGAGCATGATTTATCCTAAATAAGAATGATTGGAATTGAATGATAATTTTATTAAATGCATAATTTGTTGCATGTATGTGGATGATCATGAGAATATACTAGACCTTTATATGTGATTGGTTTCTTTTAATTTATTATCAAATTAAATCATTGGTCTACGTGTCATCCCTCCTCTCATTATGTAAGGGCCCACGTGCCCATGGTTTCTTTTATCAAAACCCCTAAACTAATCCTTTGGTTCCTCTTACCTACATGTGATTGAAAACATATGTAATAGATGGAGCTCCAAATCTAGTGGAGGCAGTTCAATTTTGGAGTCAAGGTGAAACCAATCCAATAGATACATAGGTGGATAGGTGGAATGATGAAACATGAACCACAAATGGTTCAAGGTGTTTTCCCCTAGGTCGATGGTTTTTTTATCATCCACTAGATAAACTAACCATTAGTAAAATCTCATGATCATACCAATTTATTATTTTATTTATGTCAAGTTTCATGGTTATTTGATTATGGTTGTTTTTTTGTGATCACATGAATTAATTAATTAACAAACATGTAAGATATAACTAAAATAAACTAGATTATACGTAAATATTATCTAATACATGGTTAATCACTTAAGTAAATACACTTAATGTTAATAAGAATGTAATAAAGATAATAATTAAAAATATACACATAAAGATAAAATACCAAAATTATATATATTAAGTTGGTATAGCCTTCTACTACTTAATTTATAATTGAACCATAGTTCAAAGTTCTTAACCATCCAAAGTTAGGTTGCTTTCAATTATTGGGGAATTCTAACTTAAAGTTTTAGGTTGAATTAACTTAGATAAAATCAAGTGTTGAATGCCAATGTAGGACTTGGTGTAAATAAGAGTCAAAGGTTGATGAAATCCATTTTAAGGATTTCAAGACTGGGGAGTCCACTCAATAGATTAAGGAACTATGAGTTAATGTAGTTGGTATTTGTAATGCCTACCTAAAACCCTTAAAATTGTTTTACTAGACAAATTTGGGGTTATGAGAAGAGGAATATGGATCCTTTTCACTAGAATGTCTATGAAATAGGATATTACGAAGTAAATAGTGAGGGCTATTGGATTTCGATAAAATAGTAGGATATTAATAAATATAATATTTATTTATTTTTCTAAATTTTATTATATAATGTACTAAAACTCTACTCATATTATTTGTATAAATGACAATAAAAATGACTTCAAACATATCACCATGATCCATACATGAGAGGTATAAACTTCTCATCGACACAAATTTCCAATAATGAAAAATATGTATACATGTTATCCTATTCCATGAAAGGAAATTGTATGTTCTTGAAGAAATTATTCCTAAAGTGCCTTGTAAAGAGGCTTGTGAGGAAGAGTTATCTCTCTATGAGAAACATTTGAACAATTCCATAGATTTTCAATGTTTTATGCTATAATCCATGACCAATGAGCTTCTAAAGAAACATGAGGACATGAATGTGTATAGAATGATGTCTCAACTTCAGGATCTATATCAAGAGAAGGCAAGATAAGAGAGATACAAGACCTCCAATGCTCTATTTACAACTAATCTTGGAGAGTCGGTTCTAGATGGGCCTCATATAGTCAAGATTATTGGCTAAATTGAATGGTTATTCATCATAGGAGTTAAATTCCTAGATATGTTTTTCATAGACTAGGATAATGCCTTTCTATCCAGGAGGATATCTCTCTCTCAATCTCTAGGGTTTCCCCTTATTCTACCTCAGTAGAGCCTTATCCCTCCATGGTTTTCTGATTTCATCTCATCTCATTACCTCTTCCTCACTTCATGTGGCATCCCTAATCCTTCTCCCTAATTCCCCATTCACCATCCTTCACAACATTCTTCTCTCCATTTTGTTCTTCACTTTTGAAGGTATTATTTTCAATTCAGGGCTGTTTTATCTCTTTGCTTTGGGTTTCCCTTACCGTTGTTATTCTATGTTTCTCAGATGTCCATTATCGGTTCATGTTCCCTAACTGTTACTTCTGTGATCTTATCACCTGAAATTTCATGCCAATCCTCACTTTGGTTTAACTTGAAGGTGATTTGGTGGTTTTAGATTAAGTTGGTAATGATGCTCGATGGATCTTCCTGTTGGATCGTTCACCCACCTCTACTCTTTCTGCCTATCCCATTGTACTGGACTCCATCACGGTCTAGTATAAAGGTTTTGTGGAAGTTTTGGGATGGTTTTTGGGGATGGATTCGATATAAAGGCCGTGTCTTAGTAGTGTGGCTCTAGATGAATGGTATTCGATTGGGTGGAGATTCTATTTAGGTATGTGGTTCTGTTTCGATGATGCATTTGGAAGTGGTGTGTTTGGAATTTCATTTGATCTAGTAAAGGATGTTCATGGTGTTTCCCCCAATAATTCTTGGATTTTTTATTTTTTTAATATTTTTTAGGATTCTAGAAATGATGATGTTTTTGATAATGATTTGTAGTAATTTCTTGATGCGTGATGATGATGGTGGGTGTTGTTTTGAAGGTATATACTATTTAATTGATACAAAAGGATCATGATTGGTGAAAGGATTGAGTTTTATATCCCCCTTAGTGTCCTAATTAATGAATTGTGGTTGGGTTTTATCCTCTTAGGGTTTATGATGATTATTGCTTCTTTTTTTGAGTCAAATTTCAGTGATGATGGTGTGTGGGGTTGAGTTTATGACAAGCGTCTATGTTAGGATGATAGTCTCTCAGATAGAGCCATCCTTTATCTCCATCTCACCCATTCATCTTTTAATGTTTAATATTTTAATTTTGTGCTGTGAATTGGTTTTTGTGTTTTTTGTGGGTTGGTTTTTGCTGGTTTGACTTTCATTCTAGATGTCTGTGTGGTTATGACTCAACATAAAAGAGGATTTTAAAAATACCCAAAAAAGGATTTGGATGTAAAAAAAATTGTTCACGAATATCATACTATCCTCAATACCCAAGTAATTCTCTAGTTTTACTGTAAATTATAACATGATAAATAATGAGAAGAGTCTTTTTTAAATTATTACTCTGATTTTACAAGTAGGAAAGGACATAGTACATTACAAACCCATAATCCTTATAGTGAATAAGAAAATTTAGAACAAGGTAAAGGGAATGAGAATAATAACAAGTCTAAAGATCATGAGCACCATCCTTTCAAGAAGTAGAAGATCCAAAGGAAAGGCAAGGAAAAGTAAGTACTATGATTTTCATGTGGAAAGAAATCCCACTAGAAGAGGAACTGCAGCTAGAATCAAGGGGTGGTTAAAGGTTCATTTGTTATCAAGTGTAATATTTCGATATCTACACATTGGGTATTAGATAAAACTTTTTGTGACCACATTTATATCCATATATAGTAACCAAGTAGATTCTGAAATATTTCTAGAAGATAGGTAGATTTGTGAGCTGTAAATAGTGGGAGGCTAGCTGACCTATCCATTGGATTCTACCACATTTTATTTCCAATAGGAAAGATATTGGTTTTAAGAGATTGTTATTATATACCAACCGTTACCAAGAACATAATTTCTATATCCTACCTAGATAAAAATGGTTTTATTTTCAAATTTAAAAATAAAAACAATTTATTCTATATAGTCAACATGTGTTTTGGTATAGCACATTTAAATAATTTTATTTATGAATTAAATTATGAAAAAAAGTATTATAAATAGATAAAGAATCATTTTCAAATGACTCATATAACACCCAACTATTTAATCCCCATATTGGTCATGTAAACTAGAAGAATTTGAAAAAACTTTATCAAGATGGTTATCTAGACTCTTTTGAGATAAAACCACATAAAGATGTTATACTTATTTACAAGAAAAAATGATCAAAACTCCATTAAATGGATAGGGTTAAAGGGACATAGTTATTTTAGGACTATTACACACTAATTTGTGTGGACCATTTATAAAAGAAGCTAAATGTGGGTATTATTACTTTATAAATTTTATTGACTTGAGTAGATATGAATATGTCTACTTGATGAGGTATAAGTCCAAGTCCTTTAATAAATTCAAAGAATTAAAGCATGAATTATAGAATCAACTTTTAAATAAGATAAAAATATTTGATTAGATTGAGGTGATAAATATCTTAACCAATAGTTTATATAATATTTATGGGAGTTTGGGATTCTATCTCAACTCAATCCACCTTACACACCATAGTGTAATGATGTTTGTAAAAAGAGGAATTTTACTTTTTTAGACATGGTAAGGTTGATGATGAGTCATAAATATCTTCCATTATCCTTTTGGGGAAATGAATTACTAACTGTGACATATACATTAAACTCAGTACCAACAAAAGTGGAAAATGAAATTCCCTTTGAGATATGGAGTGAAAAGAAACCCTTATTATCATATACATGTTCATGAGATTGTGAGGCATTTGTTAATACCTTCTTAGGAAAAAAACTAGAAAGCTGGGGCACAAAGTGTATCTTTATAGGGTATCCTAAGAAAACAAAGGGATACTACCTATACAACCACTCAGATAATAAAGTAACTATTTCCAGAAAAACCATATTTCTTGAGAGGTAGAACATCCTAAAAAAGGATAGTGGGAGAATGATTGACTTTGTTAAAGTTGATACTCAAGATACATAAGAGTTGTTATAGGAACAGATTCCATAGGTCCCTATGGAAGAAGTAGTTCCTGAAATAAAAGTATAACATAGGAGAACTAGACAGGCAAGAGAACTAGAGAGATATGGTTTTCTAGTCATCAAAGATGGAGACTCATGATTAGATGACAATGATGAAAATCTCTCTTACAAAGAGGAAGTAGAGAGATCATAAGTTGTAAGATGGAAATAAGACATGAATTCTGAAATGGATTCCATGTATTAGAACCAAGTTTGGGTTCTGGTCAAAGCACCAGTTGATGTAAAGCTCGTAGTGTTCAAAAGGGTATTCAAGAGAAAACTCGACATGAAAGGTAAAGTAAATACCTATAAAGTATGGCTAGTGTTTAAAGGGTTTAAACACCATAAAGAAATTTACTATGATGATTTTTTACCAATTTCTATATTTAAATCCATCAGAATTCCACTTGCTATAGCAGCTTACCATGACTATGAAATTTGGAAGTCGAATGTCAAAACTAATTTCCTTAATGGGAACCTTCAGGAAGATGTATATATGAAACAACTAGAAGGGTTTTTTAATTTAGGTGATTCCAAAAATATTTTCAAGTTATAAAAAACCATTTATATATTGAAGAAAACATCCAGTTCATGGAACATTCAATTCAATGAAGTTATAAAAGAATTTCCTTTCATTAACAATGAATGTGAGCCACATGTTTATAATAGGTTTAGTGGGAATTCAATCGTTATAATAGTAGTATATTTTGATGAAATATTACTTATTTGAAATGAAATACCAGTATCATAGTCTATTAAGGACTAGTAAAACAAGAGTTTCTCCAAGGACTTAGGTGAAATGACTTATATTATAGGGATCAAGATCATTCATAATAGATTCAAGATGATTATTAGACTTGGAAAAAGTATATACATTGACCAGATGTAACATCCCAAGTAAGTAAAGAATTATGGATTTTTATATCTATGTCTATTTATGAATTATATAGTGTTTTAAAAGATTAAAATGAGAATAAATCCAATCTTAAGCATTGGATTCTATAATATTTTTAAAAGATTGTTTTACCGCCTTTTGATGGCGAACCATTTTTAAATATATCTTTTGATAATTTTATAAGCTCTATTTGTCAAAATAAACTTATTATATAGTATTGGGACATTTAAATTTACTTTGGATAAATTTTTGGTTTTTTTGCTATGAATGCTCATTTTTTAATGAATAGTGAAAAATACTGCATTTTACTTCAAAACTGCTTTTTCATCTAATTTAATTATATAGATAGATTATCTTTTTAATTAGTTTTAAAGTGTAAATAGAATATATTTTTACCATTTAATCCAATTATGTTCATTGGAAATAATTTTACTTTGAAATTGGATATAAACAATTGTCAAACTTTTGATAGATATTGTTTCTAAAAAACTTGCTATTTGTTTTGACAATGAGAATTATTTTTAAATTAATTACTACAATTTATGTGTTTGGAATTTGGTAAAATTGATTCCATATTTGGAATTATAAGGTCCAAATTATGTAATTAAGACTCTTTTGTTTTTGGACATTATGAATAGTAACGACGGTAATTATCTTTGATTATCATGATTAATTAGTAATCGGGTAGTTAAGGGTAATAAAATAATATCATAATAATATAAAATGATATCAAAATGTATCATAATGATACTGTTTGTGTCATGTAAGACCATGGGATGCCTTGTGCAAAACTTTGGGACCCCATGGAATCACTTTTGGGTAATAGTGACACTTTATCATTTTATGTTTTTTAAAAGGAAAGTATGACCAAATTATGCATCACCCAAGTAAAACAATTTTAGTTTTGTCTGTGTAAACGATATCTTATACTATAAATATTCATTGAAAATATAAACATATTTCATACATAATGGTATTTGTTTTATAATTTTTAGACATTAAATATATTAATTTATTTAAGACACCATGATGATGCAACGATTACCTCATTAATGGATGATTTAAATAAAATGAAAATATAATGTAAAATCTAAGACTTAAACTTGTCAAATACCAAATATATGGGTGTATTTCAAACCCTTATCACATTATCCTATAAATATATCATTTTTGGACCTTAAAAATCAGAAAATCATTATATAATAAAGTAACTTTTCTTGACTTTTCAAGAGTGCCCCTCCTCCCTCTTATAAAAGGCCCCCACCTCTACCACCTTACCCACACCTCTCAAGCCATTGGATTGGCCAAAATCTGCTTATTTTATCTCTAAAAATCTCTCTATTCATCCTATAAGCCTTACCTTAAGCAGAAAGCTCTTCAAGAAACCCTTTTGATTCAAAACAAGAGGAGTTACCCGATTTAAAGGTAATGTCTTCACTTGTGTTCTTTTGTTTTATTTTGCATCTCCAACCCAATAAAATCTTTTTATTCCTTTATTTTGTAAAAAAACTAGTATCTTAAATATACTAGGATGTTTTTATGAGAATGATTTTATTTAAACTTACACACACCTTCATCTAATGGTTAAAGAACATACTATTTCTGTGAGTGGCGAATTACTGCCTCACGAAACGATGATTGTTCAATATTCTTTTAACACCTTTAATGGTGGACATTAATATGTCACTATATTTATATATGATATATATTATGTTTATGTTTTCCTTATGATTATGTATTTTCCATTTATGGCATACCTTTATGGTTTCCATTATGGGTAAATGCGATATCTTCATTTTAGGAAGTGCGGACTACTGCCCCCTAAAAGAGATTTGAATCATTAATGCCTTATTTGGGATGTATAAAGGATGGAGTTAATTATATTATATAATATATTATACTGGAAATATAATATACCTTTATATTATTATGATTTCATTCCATTAAATATGAAATAGAAGTGAAAGTAGCGTTCACGCGTACGTACGACTTACCGTCTCCATGAACGGTGCATTTCATTTCTTACCTCTAAATGTTATGTAATATTATAAATGCATGTATATACTAGATATATATGATATATATGATATATACATCATGAATATAATTCTGGATATAATGGATATTTTACCACATGAAAAAATTATAATTATAATAAGTTTATTTTTTGCTCAAGTACCAAAGATTGAAAAAACAACCGTTATTAACTTAAATAATTAAATAATGTTCATAAAATGGTAATAATTGATATAAAATGAATAATTAACTTGAAAAAGGTTCTTAAGCAAGTATAAATTAACTTTAGTTTATTATTCAGGAGATTAAAGAACGATCGAGTCAAGTCGGACATGAGGTATGGGACTTCGTCTCAATCTCCTTTCATTGAGGAATATTTTGTTTTATACAAAACTTTATTTTATACGGTGTATAAACCCTTTTAAATTTTACTTTTATTCAAAAGGAATATTTTCTATACGAAGTGTTTTACTAAAATACAAAAGGTATTTTTTTTGTCGTACGTATACGACGACAATGACTTCTCCGCCGCCGTGACCATTATTTGAGTTTCAGCTTCCTCTACAAGCCATAATTTTTTTAAATGAAAAATAAATACCATGTTTTACTTTTCTTTTATTTTGGTATTGAAAATGGTTTTGATAATGTTTTTGTTATATCAATGTGTTGTATTGATATCTTGTGATTGAAATGCAGAAATGTTATGTTTCCTTTATGCATGTTTTATGTGATACGATTATGTTATGGTTCTTGGGAATTGTTTATGAAGATGGGTGGTTCCGTGATAAACTAAGGGCGGGTGAGCCCGATATAGCTCTCCAATGCATTGGGTTACATGAAGGAGTTAAACACTAAGGTTTCTCCAAAGAGATTTAGGGAATATACTATGATGGGTATTCCAAACGTAACCATGAGGGTTACTCCCTACGTAAGAATGTTATGAATGCCTCAAGTTAGCTTTATGACTTATGTTTTCTATGAGTTATTCATAAATATTATGATTTCATGAGTTATGAAAAAGTGCTTATGTTTTATGAGTAAAGTATGATTTCATTAATTCTTATGTATGCATGGACTAATGTTTTCATTTCGTACTTTTATATCCCTTACTGAGCTTTTTATTCTTATCTAAAGTTTTTGAAATGTTTTTCACAAGTCAAGGGAAAGGTATATGATGTGATGATAGTGTCGAGGAAATGTCAAGAAAGAATCCATGTTTTATTTTAAATATGTCTCATTTGATGGGAAAAAATGAATATTTTCTTTTATGTAACAACCTTGTTCAAATGTGGAATGTAATGCATGTTTTTTGATCTAATTATCTAAAACTATAAACCTAAAAATATCCTCAATGTGTATTTTTGAAATAACTCAATATTAAGTAATGTTTAAGGCTGGGGCCTTATAGTTGGTATCAGAGGTCGGTTTAGATAACTTTAGAAGCTATAATTCTATTAAATTATTATCCAAAAATATTTTTTTATGGTCAAATTGAAATGATATAGCATTGGAAGATTACAATTTTACTTCATCTAAGACATGTTTGTTCAGAATGGTTTTCCACAGAGGAAATAGGGAAGCAGTGCTAGGAAGGCATACAAAAGGAAATGACCTTCCGAATCAGCATCCTGAGATGGTCAGAATTGGAACTAAACAGTTTGTTGCAGTAATGGCGTAGTTGACTCAAGAAATAAATGGTGGTGGTATCCATGCACGAGATCAGCCAGATCAACTGCAGGGGAACATGTCAGTGGTGGAACATTTTATGAGGCAACATCCCCCATCATTCAGAGGATCATCTGACCCTGTTCTAGCTAAAGGGTGGATTAAATCATTGGAGAAGATTTTTGATGTCATGGGGTGTTTAGACAATCAAAAGTTTAGTCTTGCTGTTTACCATTTGGAGGGTGAAGCAGATAAGTGGTGGTCGATGGTTAAAAATATCAGGGATGGTAATGAGATTGATGCTCTTGACTGGGATGACTTAAAGGTAAGTTTATTGAGAAATATTTTCCTAAGGATGTTCTAATTAGGATATAAAAACAATTCTTGTAATTGAGGCAAGAGGATGACTTCATGACTACTTATGAAGAATGGTTCACTCGATTGGCAAGGTATGCTCTAAATTTTATCCGAGACCTTGATAGTAAAATCAGTCGTTTTTACTCAGGATTAAAGCCAAAATATCTAAGGGGTTTAGCTTCTCGCGAGTTCAAAAGTTATGAAAAGCTTGTTCAATGTTCTAAGATGGTGTAAATGGAGTTTACCTATGATCAAGTGTTCTATAACAACCAACAGAAGAAGAGACCGAGGTGGAAGGAGAAAGGGAAGAATCCTTCAAAAAGGTCTGATGGTAAGAAAACTAAGTTTTCAGTTTGTGATAAATGTGGTAAAAGGTATGCTGTGGAATGTCTTCTGAATTCTGGAAATTGCTACTGATGTGGTAAGATGGGACATAAGGCTCGTGATTTCACTTAAAGATATCAGGGTGATGGTAAGACCAAATTTGATTTATAGTTAGTGAAATGTTTCAAGTGCAATGAGATGGGTCATTATGCAAACAAGTGTTCGATAAAGATCTCAAATCATGGGAAGCAGTCAGACTACAAGCAGAAAGGTGTGGTGAAATCCTTTGCAACTACTTCAGCAGATGTTGGGCCATCAAATGAAGTGGTATCAGGTACTTTTTTGTTTTCTCAGATTATGCCAGTGTTTTGTTTGATTTGGGGTCTACATTCTTTCGTCTCTGAAAACTTTTCTAGTAAATTGGGAATTACATCTCAAGAAATGACTCCTGAACTTTTGGTAAAAACACCTGGGGGAAATGTTGAGGCAAAAAGGATTTATAAGAATCTTCCTATCCTTATCCGTGGAAAGAACCTACTTACAAACCATATTATTTTACCTCTAGTAGAGTTTGATGTTATCCTGGGTATGGATTGGATCTATGTTTACCATGATAAGATTGATTGTAGAGCTAAAGAAGTTTCTTTTCAGAAATAATTTCAGTTTGTGTACAAGAATGAACCATTACTATTGATAACATATCAAGAGGCTGAGAAACTTGTAAAAGATGGAAATGAATGTTACCTTTCACATATTGTTGAAAACAAAGGAACCCTTTAGATTAATGATTTCCCAGTGGTAAATGAGTATCCTGATGTTTTTCCTGATGAGTTGCCTGGAATAATACTAGATCGGGAAGTTGAATTTACTATTGACTTAGTTCCTGATGCTAATCCAATTTCAAAACCCCCTTATCGAATGACTCAAATTGAACATTTAGAGTTGAAGGAGAAATTGCAAGATTTATTAGAGAAAGGTTTCACTCGACCTAGCACATCACCATGGGGTGCTCTTGTCTTATTTGTTAAAAATAAATATGGTTTTATGAGACTTTTCATTGATTATAGAGCCTTAAATAACATCACTGTTAAGAACAAATATCCTTTACCTCATATCGATTATTTGTTTGATCAGCTCCAGGGAGCTCAGTATTTTTTAAAGATTGACGTGAGATCGGGGTACCATCAGTTGAAGGTAAAGGAAGCTGTTGTTCCGAAGACCGAGTTTCGTACAAGATATGTCCATTATGAATTTGTAGTAATGCCTTTTGGGTTTACCAATGCACCTTCTGTATTCATGGACCTTATGAATAGAATTTTCCATGATTTCTTGGATAAGTTTGTGGTTGTTTTCATTGATGATATTTTGGTGTTTTCTAAAATTAAAGAGGAGCATGAAAGTCATTTAAGGGTTATTTTGAAAACCTTAAAATAAAAGAAATTGTATGGGAAATTCAGAAAGTGTGAGTTTTGGTTGCAATAAATTTCTTTCCTTGGTCACATTGTTTCTAAAGATGGAATAACTGTTGATCCTGCAAAAACAAAGGTTGTTGATGAATGGCCAAGACCCAAAAATGTAACCAAGATTCATAGTTTCCTTGGTTTGGTAGGCTATTACTGAAGGTTTGTTAGAAATTTCTCACGGTTATTTAGTAAAATGAATAAGCTGACTCGGAAGGGTGTTAAGTTTATTTGGAAAAAGAAATGTGATGATTGTTTTCAGGAGTTGAAAAAAAGATTGGTGAATGCTCCAGTTTTGGCACTACCTTCCAGGAATGGTGAGTTTGTTATCTACAGTGATGCTTCATTTAAAGGACTTGGTTGCATCCTAATGAAGAATGATTAGGTAATTGCTTATGCTTCACATCAGTTAAAAACTCATGAGGTAAATTACCCTACACATGATTTGGAATTAGCTGCTGTTGTTTTCACTTTAAAAATTTGGAGGAATCATTTTTATGGTGTAAAGTGTGAAATATGTACTGATCTCAAAAGTTTAAAGTATATATTCACTCAGAAATAATTGAACATGAGACAGAGAAGATGGCTAGAATTAATCAAGGATTATGATTGTACAATTCATTACCATCCAGGAAAAGAAAATAAAGTGGCTGATGCTTTGAGTCAAAAAAGTAATGCTTCATTAACCATGTTACGTTTGGAACGTGATCCTTTAGTTAAGGATTTGATGAACCTTGGAATAGAAGTTTTTGGTGCAGTAAGTTCTTCTGTTTTGTTTCAGATGTCAGTGAAATATTCTCTATCAGAAGGAATTAAGCATGCTCAGAAGCAAGACAGTGAATTGCAGAAAAAGGTAGAGCTGGTTTAGAAGGGTATGTTATCTGAATTCAACATTGATAATGATTGTGTTTTGATATTTGGGAAGAGATTGTGTGTGCCGTGTGTTTCACAGTTGAAGAGAGAGTTGTTATGTGAAGCTCATATTTCTCTTTTTTCAATTCATCTATGTTGTACTAAGATGTATAGAGATCTTTGGGAGTATTACTAGTGGGATGGAATGAAAAAAGATATTACTGATTTTACTGTGAAGTGTTTGACTTTTCAATAGGTTAAAGCAAAGAGGTAGTTACCAAAAGGGGTGCTTCAGCCTTTACCAGTGCCAGAGTGGAAATGAGAGAATATATCCATGGACTTCATTGTGGGGTTGCCGAAGACACCTCGAGGTAATAATGAAATATGGGTTATTGTTGATCGCTTGACTAAATCTGCTCATTTCCTTGATATACGAGATACTTTCTCCATAGATCTACTTTCTCATTTGTATCTTAAAGATATAGTCAGGTTACATGGAGTTCCCCTCTCCATTGTATCTGATCGTGATCCCAAGTTTACTTATAACTTTTGGAAAGGCCTTCAGAGGTCGTTGGGTACTGAATTAAATCTTAGTAGAACTTTTCATCCTCAATCAGATGGGCAGTCAGAATGAACGATTCAGAATTTGTATGATATTCTATGTGCTTGTTTTATGGATTATCAGGGAAGTTGGGACCAACATCTTTCTTTGGTTGAGTTTTCTTATAATAACAGTTTTCATTCCAGTATACAGATGGCACCATTTGAGGCATTATATGGGAAGAGGTGTCGAACTCCATCTTTTTGGGATGAAGTGGGTTAAAGGAAGTTGATGGGACCAGAATTGGTAGAAGCGTTGGAAAAAAAGTTAATATGATACAGAAACACATGAGAACAGCTCAGAGCAGGCAGAAAAGTTATGCGGACAACAGGAGGAAAGATCTCTCTTTTGAGGTAGGTGATCATGTCTTCCCCAAAGTTTAACCATGGAAAAGTGTGATGCGATTTGGTAAGAAAGGAAAGTTGAGTACAAGGTTCATTGGACCATATAAAATTCTGAAGAGATTTGGACCAGTTGCTTACCGAGTGGCTTTACCTCTGAGTTTATCTCAGGTACACAATGTTTTTCATGTTTCAATGTTAATGAAGTACATGCCAGATCCATGTCATGTTTTGAGTCTAGAGGTAGTTCAGAAGGAAGAAAACCTATCTTATGAGGAAAAACCGGTCTAGATTCTTGACCATGTGGAGAAAGTATTGTGGAATAAGGTGATTCATCAAGTAAAGGTTTTGTGAAAAAACCACATGATTGAAGAGGCAACATGGGAATCTAAAAATGCAATGAGGGATATATACCCCCACTTATTCGATAAGTAAATAAATTGCGGGGACACAATTTTCTAAAGGGGGGAAGGATGTAACATCCCAAGTAAGTAAATAATTATGGATTTTCATATCTATGTCTATTTATGAATTAGATAGTGTTTTAAAAGCTTAAAATGAGAATAAATCCGATCTTAAGCATTGAATTCTATAATATTTTTAAAAGATTCTTTTACCGCATTTTGATGACAAACCATTTTTAAATATATATTTTGACAATTTTATAAGCTCTATTTGTCAAAATAAACTTATTCTTTAGTATTGTGACATTGGAATTTACTTTGGATAAATTTTTGGTATTTTTCTGACAATGTTCATTTTTTAATGAATAGTGAAAAATACTGCATTTTACTTCAAAACTGCTTTTTCATATAATTTAATTATATGGATATATTATATTTTTAATTGGTTTTAAAGTGTAAATATAATGTATTTTTACCATTTAATTCAATGGTGGTCATTTTAATTAAATTCACTTTGAAATTGGACATAAAAATTTGTCAAACTTTTGATAGATATTGTTTCTAAAAAACCCGCTATTTGTTTTGACAATGAGAATTATTTTTAAATTAATTACTACAATTTATGAGTTTGGAATTTAGTAAAATGGATTCCATATTTGGAATTAGAAGGTCTAAATTATGTAATTAAGACTCTTTTGTTTTTGGACATTATGAATAGTAACGACAGTAATTATCTTTGATTATCATGATTAATTAGTAATCGGGTAGTTAAGGGTAATAAAATAATATCATAATAATATAAAATGACCCCAAAATGTGTCCTAATGCTACGTTTTGTGTCATGGACTACCATGGGATGCCTTTTTCCAAACTTTGGGACCCCATGGAATTACTTTTGGGTGATAGTGACACTTTATCATTTTATGTTTTTAAAAGGAAAGTGTAACCAACGTATGTATCACCCAAGGAAAACAATTTTTGTTTTGTCTGTGTAAACGATCTCTTAGACTATAAATATTAATTGGAAATATAAAAATATTTCCTACATCATGGTATTTTTTTTATAATTTTTAGACATTAAAAAAATTAATTTATTTAAGACACCATGATGATGCAGCGATTATCTCATTAATGGACGATTTAAAAAAAATTAAAAGATAATGAAAAATATAAGACTTAGACTTGTTAAAGACCTATTGGATGGGTTTATTTATAAACCTTATCACCTTATCCTTTAAATATATCATTTTGGGACCTTAAAAAACCGAAACTCATTATATAATAAAATAACAATTATTGACTTTCCAAGAGTGCCCCTCCTCCCTCTTATAAAAGGCCCCCACCTCTACCACCTTACCCACACCTCTCAATCCATTGGATCGGACAAGATCTGCACATTTTATCTCTCCACATCCCTATATTCATCCTAGAAGCCTTACCTTTGGCAGAAAGCACTTCAAGAAACCATTTTGGTTCAAACCAAGAGGAGTTACCCGATTTAAAGGTAATGTCTTCACTTGTGTTCTTTTGTATTATTTTGCTTCTACAAACACATAAAATATTTTTTTTCTTTTTTAACAACACCAGTATCTTAAATATACTAGGATTTTTTTATGATAAGGATTTTATTTACACTTACACACACCTTCGTCTAATGGTTAAATAACATACTGTTTCTGTGAGTGGCGAATTACTGCCTCATGAAACGATGATTGTTCAATCTTCTTTTAAAAACTTTCATGGTGGACATTAAGATGTCACTATATTTATATATGATATATATTATGTTTACATTTTCCTTATGATTCTGTATTTTTCATTTGTGGCATACCTTTATGGTTTCCATTATGGGTAAACGCGATATCTTCATTTTAGGAAGTGCGGACTACCGCCCCCTCAAGGTGATTTGAACCATTAATGCCTTATGTGGGACGTATAAAGGATGGAGTTAATGATATTATATATGAAATTATACTGGAAATATAATATACCTTTATATAATTATGATTTCATTCCATTAAATGTGAAATAGAAATGAAAGTAGCGTTCATGCGTATGTACGACTTACCGTCTCCATGAACGATGCATTTCATTTCTTACCTCTAAATGTTATGTAATAATATAAATGCATGTATATACTGGATATATATGATATATATTATATTTACATCATGAATATAATTCTTGATATAATGGATATTTTACCACATGAACAACTTGTAATTATAAGAAGTTTATTTTTAGCTCAAGTACCAAAGATCGACAAAACAACCGTTATTAACTTAAATAATTAGATAATATTAATAACATGGTAATAAGTGATATAAAAGGAATAATTAACTTGAAAAAGGTTTTTAATCAAGTAGAAATTAACTCTAGTTTATTATTCAGGAGATTAAAGAACGATCGAGTCAAGTCAGACACGAGGTATGTGACTTCGTCTCAATCTCCTTTCGTTGAGGCATATTTTGTTTTATACACAACTTTCTTTTATACGGTGTATAAACCCCTTTGAATTTTAATTTTATTCAAAAGGAATATTTTCTCTATGAAGTTTTTTACTAAATGAAAAAAGGGAATGTTTTTGTCGTACGTATGTGGCGACAATTACTTCTCCGCCGCCGTGACCATTATTTGAGTTTCGGCTTCCTCTATAAGCCATAATGTTTTTTAAATTAAAAATAAATACCATGTTTTAATTTTATTTTATTTTGGTATTGAAAATGGTTTTGATAATTTTTTTATTTTATCAATGTGTTGTATTGATATCTTGTGATTGAAATGTTGAAATTTATGTTTCCTTTATGCATGTTTTATGTGATACGATTATGTTATGGTTCTTGGGCATTATTTATGAAGACGGGTGGTTCCTTGATAAACTAAGGGCGGGTGAGCCCGATATAGCTCTCCAATGCATTGGGTAAAGCGAAGGAGTTAAATTCTAAGGTTTCTCCAAAAAGATTTAGGGAATATACTATGATGGGTATTCCAAACATAACCATGAGGGTTACTCCCTACGTAAGAATGTTATGAATCCCTCAAGTTACCTTTATATCTTATGTTTTCTATGAGTTATTCATAAATATTATGATTTAATGAGGTATGAAAAATTGATTATGTTTTATGATTAAAGTATGATTTCATTTATTCTTATGTATACATGGACTAATGTTTTCATTCTGTACTTTTATATCCCTTACTGACCTTTTTATGCTTATCCCAAGTTTTTGAAATGTTTTTCACAGGTCAAGGGAAAGGTACATGATGTGATGATAGTGTCGAGGAAATGTCAAGAAAGAATCCATGTTTTATTTTAAATATGTCTACTTTGATGGGAAAAAATGAATATTTTATTTTATGTAACCACCTTGTTCAAATGTGGAATGTAATGCATGTTTTTTGATCTAATTCTCTAAAACTCTAAACCTGAAAAGATCCTCAATGTGCATTCTTGAAATAACTCAAGATTAAGTAATGTTTAAGTCTGGGGTCTTATACCAGATACTAAAGAGATTTAGTATAGAACAATCCAATAGGGGATTGGTTCCAATTTCACTTGGTATACATCATTATAAGAAAATGTGTCCTCATACACAATAGTAGAAAGAGAGAATGTGTAAGATATCATATGATTCAGTGATAAGATCAATAATATATGCCATGTTATATACTATAATTGATGTTTCATACACAATGATCATGGTATGAAGATATCAAAGTGATACACGAGAATGAAATTAGTCTGTTGTTAATGATATCCTTAAGTATCTAAGAAAAACTAAGGATACGTTCCTGGTGTATGGAGGAGATGAGGAGCTGGTCATCGGAGGTTATACTGATGCTATTTTTTAAACATATAATAATGATTTGAAGTTATATTTAGGAAATTTTTTCTATCTCAATGAAGTATTAGTGAGCTAGAAGAGTTTAAAGCATATAGTTTTCATCGATTCTATAGTGGATTCCGAGTATATAGTGGCTTTTAATGCAGCCAAGAAAATTGTTTTGATATGAAATTTTTTTAGGAGCCTGATGTGGTACCTATAAGTAAATATCCCATAACATTATATTTTGATAATATTGAAAAGATTTCTCTTGAAAAATATCCAAGGTCACGCCAACAAACAAAGAATATTCTATAGAAGTATCACCTGTCGAGGTATTTTCTCAGAGGGGTGAAGTTAAAATAAGAAGAGTTCCCATAGAAAAAAATGTGGTGGAACCCTTTAATAAAGTCTTATATCAGTAGAATCATGAGTATCATGTGAGAGATAACATAATGAAGGGTTTTGGTAGTTGAATCTATTAAAAGTGAGAGTCTATTGGAGTTGGTTCCCTAGAACCAACTTATGTGTACTTTATGATAACCTCTATTTTTTTAATATTAATAAACTACTTATCACATCATGATTATTCTTCCATGAAACATAGTATTTGATAATGTCATAATATTAGTTGTCACACTGAAAGGTCATACCAGTTCCCCTCTATGATGATAACCAGAAGTTCCATGAAAGTATTATTAAATATATGTTCTATAGCCATATGAAATAATTTGAGGGGAATAAATGATACGAGATATCATGGGTGGAGACTCATAGTAATTTTATGCACCTTATCATGGTTTACGCCCCTAGTAATATCCAGTGTAGGATACCATAAGGATTGGGGTCAATCCCCTTTATTAAAAAAAGAAGAAAAAGACAATAGAAACCCCTTTTAAACTAGGTAAGGGAAAACCCATTACATGCCCATAGGGCCAATGGGATTAACCTCCCGAAAGCAGAGGGGGATAACCCATAAAATGCTCAAAGGCTAGAGATAAGTCAAAGAGCTGAGACCCCAAACAGATAGAACCCAATGAAATCCATTAATCCAAAGGTCACATAGGAAAACCTAGGAAACCCTAAAACACACTTCCTTAAAATTTCCATTGTAGGATATTATAAGAACAAAACATGCCAGTAAGAAATCCACTTTTATATGTGTCATTGAATGTTCATATCCTTGTATTTGTGTATTTATCCTTAGACGTTAATATTATTATTAATGATTATTATAAGTCACAAACTATTTATTGATGAAAACCATGATGACATATGTTCACAATGAGGTATGATATATTGGGTGCATCACGAGTAATATTTCATTAATAAATAATATGAGAAATGATTTCCCGTTTATGTACTTTAATGGAAGTTTATATCTTAGGTCATTTTATAGAAATGATATAACCTAAATAAATCCATTTACATGGTGTTATATAGGAAATTTTGATTTCCATAAAGTCAAAGAAAGATACATCGAGCATATAGGTTGATGACACTTGCATGAAACCTTATTAATTTGACTAAAAATTAAATTTTTATTTCAAAAGAAATTTTTAGGATAATGTGGAAAACCCCAATAGTCAAACACCAAGGATCGAAAAAAAAAATAGGAATTCAAAAAAAAAATTAAATTTTTTTTAAGATTATTAGAATTACTTACCCGATATAGCCTTCATTGAAGTGATTTAACCTTCATATTCAGACCATCCTTGATTAAATATTAAAAATTACTTTCCAACTTCTCCCAAGTTTGGATGTACTCCCCAACATTTATCTTCTTTTTATTGAAGCCTCATGCCAAAATTCAATCTTGTTGGTAGATCCAGGCCCTTTGGTCCTTATTAACATCAATTTGAACCTCTCTTTCTAATATTCTAATCAACTCCTCCTTTGAAGCATTGATTTGGAAAGCCCCTTCCTGTATTTATTTCTTATAATAAAGAATCATATCAAGGTATTTATCTTTATCCCCACAATCCTTTCCTATCTCACCACCATGCCTTCGATACTTAGAATATCCACTCTTAGCCTTCGACTTTCCACTTTTTAGATCTGAACCCATATTACATTCCTGGTCTTCATATATTGGATCACATTCCATCACCTTGACCCTTCTAGTTGATCTTTCTTACATCGACTTAGGAAGCTGTGAGTAATATAATTGATTATGGATATTGAGATCAAGAGGTTATATTACACATTAAGCATCCGTATGTGGTATTATTTCATTGCAACAATATCTTCTTTCTTTATGGGTGCCTTGGCATATTTCTAGATGATAATCTTGTACTTTGGGCTGCTTCACCTACTTCCCCTGAGAAAGAGTCCAAGAGAGTCACACACTAAGTGTATCCAGAATCTTAGTTAAATAATATATTGTTATTTATTATTTAAAAAGTTGAATAAATATTATTCCAACACGTGGTTTAATAATTATACCTATTTTCTTGACCACATATATTCCATCACTAGTTATTTGAGGGAATATTATATGAGAATAATAATTAATAAATATTTATTTACTATTTAATGAATATAATATTTATTTATTTATTGGTGAATGGTGTAGTGACATTTTTTTATTAAATAAAAGTCATTATTCAAGGCCAGATAAATATTATGGAGGAATGGAAAATAAAATTTAATGGTCTGATATGAAATAATATATATTGAATATTATTTGAATAAATAATATTTAATTTAATTATTTAATTTAGTACACATTAAGAAAATAATAAGAATAAGAATATTATTATTATTATAAATATGGGGATCTGCAGTGATTATATAAAGAATAATGGAACATGTGTAATTATTATTTTCTAAACCTAGTAGTATATAAACCAAATTATATTATTTTTTTAAGACCCAATTCATTTTTTTGTGCACAAAAAGATCTAGAGAGAATCCTCTCAAATCCCTAGAGATCTCCCTCTCTAGGAAAGTTCTCAAGAACGGAGAGCGGTCCCCCTCCACCACTACTTCCAAGTGTAAATAGATTGAATATTATCCTTCCTTGAAGCGATTCTTAGGGTGATCAAAGGATAATGATGAAAACATTAGGATCTATCATGCTAGAACCCAAAAATTCCTACGACGATGTTCAAAGTTCCATAGAACATGTGTGGATCACCACTCGAGAGAATTTATTCTCAATTCCTATATCACAATGATGGTATAATGTAGAGACATTTTTAGATCCATTAATAAAGAAATAATTCATTTAAATGTAATTAATTATTTATTTAAATTAATTATAAATAATATGTGATGTTCTTACACTTGGTTTTGGTTTTTTTATATTTTATATATTCTTTGATTCAATTATGTTGATCATGGAATTTATCATCATGTAAATCTTGAATTAATCATCGATCACAACAAATAGCTAAGTTAGGTATACCCCATCCACTACTTCTTCTATAATTGAAACCTACAGAAAACCCACACATAATTAATCAAATTAATCAAGTTAGTAGAGAATGATAATATTTTTGAGAATAAATGTTTGTGGACAATTATGTTTAATCTGTAAATTATGTTAGTTTTCTTGAAATTATTGTATATTTATTGTTTGATATTACTATTTACCATTTCTAAAGAACATAATTTACTACCATTTATTTATATTTATATAATATAAAACTCTTGATAAGGTTTTATATAGAAATGAAGTATGGTTAGTGATATGAAGAGGGATGAGTTATTGATATATTTTGTGATGGCATATTGATGAGATTGATAATGGGATAGTATGGATGGTGTGGAAAAGTGTTAGAATTGATATTGGATGGTTGGATCAGGATGATATTCTTTCTTTATTACCATTTGTTTATTGATTGATTCTGATAACATAATATTTTTGGGTGCATCTATTATTGAATTAGTAATAGACATGTCTCGGTGCCTAAAATCATAGAAGGTATTAATTAATTAAATAATTAGGGAATGGTTCATAAAATCATATAATATTTACAAAATAAAATATATGACTAAATAGTTAAGTTGAATATTGATGAATGGGGTGGTATATATTAAGTTAATTAGTGGAATCTACAAGTTGATGGAATATAATTAAAATATTGGTAATTGATTAATATATTGATTAATTATAATAAATTAACCTTATATTTTGTGTGATTTGGAAGTATTAGTCTCTTAGTTTCTAAAGATGGTAGTTAGGTTGTCTTGTGTGATTCTAGTTATGGTTTTACTCATGGATAGTATATTTTTCCTTATAATGGTTTTGTGATACAATGATAATTATATTATGCTATTTCTTATGCTCCACCACCCAAGTTTGTAGGCCTATCCAACACATATATTTGGCCTTAGATTTTGGGTTTTTCCTAATATCCAGGTTTTCATGGTCACAGATTGATGAAAACACCCTATTTCACTCTCTCCTCCTTACGTAGAGTGTATGTAGTAATATTCGGTCTATAGTGGATTGAAAATATTTTATATGAACTCATATGGGATGTAATGGTTATAAATCAGGAAATATATTTATACGAGGCATGTTTTGTCTTAAGGTTATAGGGTATACATGTATCCAGGTTGTAATGACTTGCAGTTATTATATGTATTCTTACACATGGGTTGTGATAGTTTAAGGTATAGTGTATAATTACATAGGTTGTAATGGATCTTGGTCTTACTATATGTTTATAGGTATTTGATTGTGATGCAGTTGTGATTATGTGGATGTGGTTATGATGCGATTACACAAATGTGTGATATGACTTATGGAGGGTATGTGAGCACTAGGATGTAAGATGTTGGGGTTTATAGTGATTAGTTCAATGGAAATATTGTAATGGGGTACAATTTCTCACACATACACACACACATATGATTTTTCTATCACGTTTCATACTTCTATGTGCTACTTAGTCAGTGATCCTTAGAGAGGATGTAAATATAGTTTACCTGATTTAAGTTATGAGTTTATTTCTTTATTTATTCACTAGGAATTTAGTATGATTATTAAAAATTTTCAAAATATATTTTGGGGATGATCGCACTGATTATATCTGTATGCTCACACCTATATATATATATTTATAACTATTTTCAGGACCACAAGAGGGAGTTGGTGAATAGGTTGGGTGTTAGTAGTTCATGGAGGTTGTTTGAGGATTTTATAGTGTTACTAGTTGTTATCATATGAGTTTTACATGGTATATTTTCATTTTGGGTTTTTAATTTTATGATATTTCATGTATTGGTATTTGTTTATTAATTATTATCGACTCGATTGAAAGTTTCTTGTCATTTCATGGGAATTTGAGGGAAATAACTCCTATATGTTTATGTTTTATACCACATTTCTAGTTTCTAACCCATGTCCTATTGGAGGAAGAATTCAGGGGTTACACCAATATTCACTTCTAATCCATAAATATTTCTAATGGGGGGGGGGGTCATGGTAAAGCGGTATCAAAGATTTTGGTAGAGAGATAAGATAAATCTTTGGAATAATAACCAATTAGGGTTTCAGGGGTTGTTAGGCCAAGGATATCAATTAAACTTAACATGTGATGTAAGCAAGAGATACAAGTTGGGATATATGATTTTTGCCCTCTATGATTTGACATAAGGAACATCATTTTGTTGAATGCACTAGGAAAAGTGATGCCACTTGGGAGGTAGAAACCTAGGTAAGGACCATGCATCATGTTTGTTTACGCCTATGTTTGAATCAAGTAGATAATGGTAATTAAAATTAATTTTAATTAACTAATATTATGTATTCTATATTAAAATTTAAGGAAGACCCTAAAATTTTCTCTTTTATAGGTATGAATCCTAATCGATGTCCCCATCAGGTTCATTCCAATGTTGATTAATAGGATGCACTGTTAGATCTCCATATAGTTGATGTATAAAAAGATAATGATTGGTGGAATATTCTTTGTGAGTATCAATGTTATGAATTATATAAATATGAGGGATTTATTCCTAATTAGGAGACTGTGGATTGGTTAGATGAGATGGATATTTATTTTAGATTGATTCATGCTAGGAGGGAGCGCTGAATTCCATTAACTGCCAGCATGATGCGGGAAGCTGCTCACCAGTGGTGGGTCTTATTCCCTGCTGATCATGAGGAGTCAAAAATTTAATGGGAGAAGTTATGATAGTAGTTATAGAATGAGTTTATCTCTTAAACTATAAAGGCATACCATCAGCGGGGGATTCTATCTCTTTTATAAGGGAGTTATAGTGTGTGAGAGTTTGGTATTTAGTTCAGGAACCTTTTATGATATACTTTAAGCTTATTGTTAGATGGGTAAGTTAGAGAGAGGTATTTATAGGTGGCCATGTGTCCAAAGATATATTATTTTGTCACCCCATTCACATTATCAACATTCATTGATGCAATGGAGAAGGAAAAGGTTATTGAGAGGATGATAGATCGGGATGGATATTCATATGAGGGAAGTATTTAGTACTCCCTAAAGATAAGATCCATGAGAAGAGGTTCTCAATTTCCTAGTTGGTCCATGTTCTAGACAATAGGGAGTTAGCTTTATCTACCTTCATCCCATTTCATCAAGAGATGGCAGTTCTCATACCTATCCTAGAGGATCAGGCATCATTTGTTTTTAATGCAGAGGTCATGGCCGACAGAAGATCTACTGTATGACCATACTCAGTAGTCAGTGTGGATATGAAATATTGTTTTAGGTTTATCCATTTTAGTAGTATCCTATGAGGTATTAGTAAAAACGATAGGGTTCCCCAGACATGTTAGTAATGAGGAGATGAAATAACCAGAAGAAAACCATATGATTCCCATCATACTTAGGAATATAAAATAAAGCATAACTATAGAGGTGGTTGACATCAGGGAGAAAGAGGTCAAGGAGTAAGACAAGGTCAGATGCATGCTTTAGAGAGTCTAGTTCTAGGAGATCCATAAATATTGTGAGGTACCATATTACTTTATTCTACTTGGGTGTAAACATTGTTTGATTCGGGGATACATACTACTTCATTGCACCGACCCTAGTTTAGGCTATATAACTTGAGGTGGAGAGTCTTTCAATACCCTTGGTGGTGAATAAGTTAGTCATAGGTTGAGTTAGATTTTGTAATGTATGTTTAGATTTTGAGTTGATGTTAGAGAAACATTGGTCTTTGGGAGATTTCATATGTTTGTTGATAAAACCATACAACATCATACTCAACGTGGTCAAACTGTATTCAGTATAAGATATCATTGATTGTTTCAGGATGTGGGTTATATTCTTTGATGTTGTCAATGATAATGTTGTGTTTATTAGTGAGAGGGACCATCAGATGGGTTAGAGATGTACATATTCATTTTTCTCTATGATGTATGAATTGATCTTGAGCTCAGTAAAGGTTCAACCATTATATTTTCTCATATTTATAGAATATTACTCTGATGTCTTCCTTAGAGAGGTTGTGACACTACCCCTCGTTATGAAATCAAGTCCGGGATAGATTTTCTGTCAGGTGTATCTCTAATATTGATGTCCCCATATAGGATAATTCCCTTTGAGTTATGGGATCTATAGATACAAATTTATGATCTTATGTATAGAGGATTTATTCAATCAAGTGTGTCACCTTGGGTGATTTAGTATTGTTCATGAAAAAGGTGGATGGTAGACTGTGACTATGTATCGATTATTATCGCTTGAACCAGATGATAGTTAAGAATATTTATCCCCTCCCGAGCATTGATTCTATATTTGATCAGTTGAAGGGAGATAGCCGACTCTAAAAGATCTACTTATAGTCATGGTATCATCAGATGCATGTGAAGGATAATGATATTCCCATGACCACATTATAATGTCTTTATGAGCATTATGAGTTCATGTTAATTCCCATTAGTGTTATAAATTCACCAAATTTTTTCATGGGAATGATGAATTATATGTTTTGTGAGTTCCTGGACCGGTTTTTGGTGGTGTTCATTCTTTATATACTTGTGTATTCTAAGGCCGAGGAAGTTCACATGAAGCATATATGAGTCATTTTGGAGGTTCTTTGACACCATCAAATATTTAGGAAGGTATAAAAGTGTAAGTTATGGGCCTTTGAGGTTCATTTTTAGGGCATGTTGTGTCTCATCAGGGAGTAGTTTCGGATCCTTCAAATATTGAGGCATTTTTTTCTTAGTTATCCCCAAAGAATGTTGTGAAGGTTCAGAGATTTCATGGCCTTACAGTCTATTACAGGAGGTTAATTTTAGAATTTTCTTAGAATTTGATTCCTTTGACAACCTTAACTAGGAAGGATCAGGATTTCATGTGGATTATCTAGTGCCAAGTTTCTTTTGAGTATTCAAAGGAGAAGATGATTAGTGCTTTGATTATTCATCTGATGGAGGAAGGTGTTATGTTTAAGGTTTATTGCGATGCTTTAGGCCTTGGATCGGGTTACGTTCTGATGTAGCATAAAGCAGTTATCTCTTGTGGGTCCTGAAAATTACAACCTCATGAATGTAACTACTCTACCTATGATCTATAGCTTGCTCTAATCACATTTTCATTGATGTTCTAGAGACACTATCTCATCAGTGAGTGCTTTGTGATCTTCACAGATCACATGAGTCTAAGATATATCTTCTCCCAATGTGATTTGAACTTGATATAATGATGATTAATTCAATTATTAAAGGATTAAAACTTTGATATTTCATATACACTATAGAAAGGGAATGTTTTTGTTGGCACGTTAAACAGGAAGTTGTGGGGTGATGCTGTTCATGGGTCTAAGGATTCCTGAAGAGTGATGGCGGAGCTTTCACACTACACCAAAAATTCCTTTTATTATTTATTATTAAGATATTATCTATTATCTATTATCTATTATCTACTATTTATTATTGTAGAATTAGTAATAAATATGTGTAGGTTGAAATTCGATCCTCTTACCTTTTGGTTATTCATTAATCTTTTGATGCCCCACTAAGTCTTTTATATGATGGCTTAAAAGTCTTTAATATATATATATATATATATATTAGATAAATACATATAAATACATATATATGCATGTGTATATATATATTCATAATTTATAAATACATACATATAAAAATATAAGTGCATATAAATTTGTAAATGTATGCACACACACACACATATATAAATTTATCATAAATGTATGTATGTATATATACATATAATTAAATAGAATTATATAAAAATATAAATATATATATACACAAACACAAATATACATCGACATAATATATATAAATATATATAAATGTATATAAATATATATAAATAAATATAAATATCTATAGATATAAACAAATTTACATAAATATAAATAAATAAATAAATAAATACATACATACATACATACATACATACATACATACATACATACATACATACATACATACATACATACATACATACATACATACATACATACATACATACATACATACATACATACATACATACATACATACATACATACATACATACATACATACATACATACATACATACATACATACATACATACATACATACATACATACATACATACATACATACATACATACATACATACATACATACATACATACATACATACATACATACATACATACATACCTACATACATACATACATACATACATACATACATACATATATAATTAAACTAATTATATATAAATATATATATAAACACATATAATTATAAATACATGCAATCATATATATATATACATACCCACACCCACATAATATATATACATATATATATAAATAAATACATACATACATATACACATATATATAATTAAATATAGTTGTATACAGACACACACACACATATAAACACATATAAATATACACACATATATATGAATGTATATATATATATATACCCACATAATACATATAAATATATATATATATATATATATATAAATGGATTAAAAAACACATATAAATATACATAAACATAGATAAATGTATATAAATGTATATAAATGTATATAAATGTATATAAATGTATATAAATATATATAAATATACGTAAATAAACATAAATACTTATAAATATATATACATTTTAAATAAATATTCATAAATATATATGAATTATAAATAAATAAATATCAATATATATAAATACAACTATATATATAATTAAATACAATTAAATATAAATAAAATATATATGCATATATAAACACAGAAAATATACATAAATGTACATACATACATACATACATATTCATATATGTGTGTATATAATATATGAATATAAATACATATAAATAATTCTAAATATATATAAATATACAAAAATATATATAAGTATACACAAATACATATTAATAACTATAAATATATATAATTATAAATAAAAATACATAAAAATACATACATACATATATATGTGCATGTGTATATGTATGTTTATATGTAAATATATATATCTCTATGTGTGTGTATTTATATGTAAATATATTCATATATAAATAGTTAATAATTAATAATTAACATATATTTATATATATGTGGGCACCCTTAGGATCGCTCTACTCTCGAGAGTGCCCATGGTCTTCTTCGCAGGTTTTTTTCCACCACCGGCTCTGATGGCATGGTCTTTATCCTCACCGTCCTATTCCCTCATATCTGGTGATTTCCATTCAGATTATTTCCCTTGTGGCTAGGCTCCTTGTCATTACCCCATTATATTACTTTGTTTCAACTGTCACGAAAACTTGACTTTAGATCTAGTGGTGATAACATCACCGACGACATTGGTTTGGGGTCATTTATAAGGCCCCAACCTTAAACCTTACTTAATCTTGAGTTATTACAAGATTTCACATTGAGGATCTTTTCATGTTTAGAGTTTTAGAGAACTAGATCATAAAACTTGCATTACATTCCACATTTAAACAAAGTGGTTACATAAAAGATAGTATTCATTTTCCCCATCAATGGAAACATATTAAAAATAAAACATGGATTCTTTCTTGACACTTCCATGACACTATCATCATTTCATGTACCTTTCCCTTGACCTGTGAAAAAAATTTCAAAAAAACTTGGGATGAGCATAAAAATCTCAGTAAGGGTTATAAAAACAATATGGAATGGAAACATGAGTTCATATATACATAAGAATGAAATCATACTTTACTCATAAAACATAGGAACTTTAACATACCTCACCAAATCATGAATAAATCATAGAAATCATAAGACATAAAAGGTAACTTGAGGAATTCATAACATTCTTACGTAGGGAGTAACCCTCTTGGTTACGTTTGAATACCTACCACAGTATATTCCCTAAATCTCTTCAGAGAAACCATAATGTTTCACTCCTTCACGTTACCCAATGCATTGGAGATCAATATCGGGCTCACCCACCCTTAGTTTATAACGGAACCACCCGTTTTCATAACAATGCCCAAGAACCATAACATAAATGTATCACATAAAACATGCATAAAGGAAACATAACATTTCCAGATTTCAATCACAATATAACATTTTAGTATATTGAAATAATGAATCCATTCAAAAAGAAACCATTTCCAAAACCATTTAAAACATTTAATAAAGAGATTTTTGAATCAAAGTGTCCCATACCACCTTGAAGATTTTAACATTTTAAACCATTAATATCCATATAAATAAATCCTTAAAACCATTTTGAAAACATGGATATTAATTGGAACCATTTATATGAATAAATCATTAAAACATTTAAAACGATATTTTATTTAAAGTGTTTTTAACAAAATGAGAGACACTTGAATACAATAATTGAGGAATAACATTTAATCAGAACTTTATAATATCATGAGAATAAAGGAATTAATGATATAATATTCCAAAGTATAGTATATATACCATATAAGAGTGAATTGGTGCATAACAACAATGAAGTTTCAATAGAAATGTAAAATGAGATGAAATCCCCTGTAAAGAAGGTACCCTTAAATTAAGGATAAATCAATCTCATAATTATGTGTGACAAATATAAATACACCCAATATAAGTAGATATTAAGTGTAAAACAATAAAAGGTCATTCACACATATTCAAAAGAACACATATTCAATAACTACATGTTGAACCCAAAGAAATCGAAATTGGGTTAAAAAGTTCCCTTGGTAAAATTCGACAGCCTAACAGCATCACTTCAAAATTCAGAAAATGAGTTGATGAGAGATAAAAAGGGCATCTCATCACTTGTACATAAAATTTAAATCCATAAGGATATAAAATAACATATCCCAACATAATATTATGTGAATTAAAAGACATAACAAAAGAAGTCTTTTAAAAAGAGGAGGGTGAAAGGTCCCCTTACCGAGTTGGGTAACTTTCGAAACGTACACCCCATGGAAGAAGGGTCATACAATGAAGATGCGAATACCCATAAATGAAATTATACTACACAAAGTTTATAATAATAGTCAGTACATACACCACTCAAAGGAAATTGTGGCAAGTATAGCATAAATCTCACGGGAATAAAAGTGAGATGAAAAACCCCTTACGAAAACTCGGCTGCCTAACGACGCCACTTAAAACTTCCAAAATGGATTGATAAGAGGAAATAGGGTCTCTCATTATATGAACATAAAAATTAAAGTAAGAGTAATATAAAAGAACATCCCAATCACAAGAAATATGATCTTAAAAGGAATGACATAAAAGGGTGTACTTAAAAAGAAATAGAGGAGTAGGATCCCTTACCTCAAGTCCGACTTGTCTTGTTCGTTTCTTTATATTCCAGAATAATAAACTTTGGTCAATTTATAATTGCTTAAGGACCTCCTATAATGATTATTATTCAGTTCATATCACATATTTTAATTTTATAAAAATTGGTTAATAATATGAGTTCATATCAGACATTTTTGTCGATGTTTGGTACATGAGTCAAAAATTGAACTTGTTGGAAAATAATTTTCCATATAGTTATAGGTACATCATATCCAGAATAGTATTGATGTTTTAAATATAATATATATCCAGTATATATTCAGTTTATACTATTCCATAGAATTTTGAGATAAAAATTAAAAGCACCGTTCATGGAGACGGTAGACCGTACGTACGCATGAACGCTACTTTAATTTTTTGTCATATTAATGGAATTAAAAAAAAAGATATATATATATATATATATTTTATAATTCCAGAATGATATAAATCATTTAGATGTAATATATCACATATATATCCATTATATATATGTACTTATAATAGTACATAACATTTTGAGACAAGAAATGAAATGTACCGTTCATGGAGACGGTAAACCGTACGTACGCATGAACACTACTTCCATTTCTATTTCATATTTAATGGAATTAAAACATAATGATACATAATAGTATTCCAGTATGGTATCATATATAATATAATTAAATATATCCTTTATACGTACCACATATGGTATTAATGAATCAAATCACTTTGAGGGGGCGGTAGTCCGCACTTCCTTAAATGAAGATATCGCGTTTACCCATAATGGAAACCATAAAGGTATGCCATAAATGAAAAATACAGAATCTTAAGTAAAACATAAACATATTATATATCATATATAAATATAGTGTCATCTTAATGGCCACCCTTGAAGGTGTTAGAATAATGTTGAACAATCATCGTTTCGTGAGGCAGAAAATCGCCAACCACAGAAACAGTATGTTCTTTAACCATTAGACGAAGGTGTGTGTAAGTGTAGCTCTAATCCTTCTTATAACAACATCCTAGTATATTTAAGATACTTGATTTTTTACAAAATAAAATAATAAAAATATTTTAGGGGGTTGGAGAAGCAAAATAAAACAAAAGGACACAAGTGAAGACATTACCTTAAAATCAGGTAACTCCATTTGGTTTGAGCTCAAAGGCTTCCTTGGGAAGAATTCTGCCCAAAGTGAGGCTTCAAGGAGTTATAGAGGGATGTGGAGAGACAAAATGGGCAGGGGTTGTCTGAGGAAAAGGCTTTGGGAGTGTGGGTAAGGATGTAGAGGTGGGGTCCTTTTATAAGAGGAGAGGAGGGGCACTCTTGGAAAGGTATAAAATGTAACTTTATTTTCAAAAGTGTTTCAGATTTTAATGGTCCCACATTGAGGTGTTTAGAGGATAAGGTAATAAGGGTTCTAAATCCACCCATACAATAGGTTTTGGACATGTTTAGGTCTTAGATGTTACATTATCTTTCCATTTTATTTAAATCGTTAAATAATGAGGTCATCACTGCATCATCATGATGTCATAAATAATTTAATTTATTTAATGTCTAAAAATTATAAAAAAAATAATATTCTGTAGGAAATATTTTTAGCTTTCAAATGAATATTTATAGTCCAAAGGATCATCTATGTAGACAAAATTATAAATATTTTACTTAGGTGATACATTCTTTGTTACATTTAACATTCTTTAAAAATAAAAAGATAAAAAGTCACTTTCTCACAAAAGTGATTCCATGGGGCCCCCAAGTTTATAACAAGGCATACCATGGTCAGCCATGAGACAACCAGTATCCTTAGGAAACATTTTGTGGTCATTTTGTTTTTATTATGATATTATCTTATTATCTTTAACTACCCGATTACTCATTAATCAAGATAATTAAAGATAATTGTCGTCGTTATTGTCCAAAAACAAAAGAGTCTTAATTGAATAATTTGAACCTTCTGATTACAAATATGTAATCAATTTTACCAAATTCCAAACACATAAATTGCAATAATTAATTTAAAAAACTTCCCGTTGTCAAAACAAATAGCGGGTTTTTTAGAAACAATATTTATGAAAAGTTTGGCACTTGTTTATGCCTAATTCCAAAGTGAAATTAATCCTAATTACCATCATTGAATTACATGGTAAAAATATATTATAATTAAACTTTAAAGAAAATTAAAAAGATAATATAACCATATAATTAAATTATATGAAAAAACGGTTTTGATGTAAAATGCAGTATTTTTCACTATTCATTGAAAAATGAACATTGTCAGAAAAATACCAAAAATTAACCCAAGGTAAATTTCAATGTCCCAATCATAAATAATATGTTTATTTTGAAAAATAGAGCTTATAAAATTTTCAAAGAGTGGATTTAAAAAGGGGTTCGCCATCAAAAGGCGGTTAATCGACCTTTTTAGGAATATTAGAATGTTTACGCTTAAAAAACTGGATTCATTTGGATTTTTAATCCTCTAACATTTATTGAATTTTTTTTTGACAAACATATATAATCATTTTTTAGTTAGTTCTGTTCATTACCTTCATTACAACGGCTAGGCGTTAACTACCATTTAAAATAATATTATTTTATTATTAGAGTGCAACGTAAGATTTCAAAGAAACTTATTGTTGCATATTGGGTACGCCATCGAGCATAGCATTCCCTTTAAAGTAATATTAATATTTTATTAAAAAATATGGATAAATGTGAAAATGTCATACTCTTTATTTACCTGGGGTGTTACATCGTTTGCCTTTGATGGTTGTGTTTGGGGCTATCTCCTCTCCAAATATAGATTTTTCCCAGATCTGGACTGCATGTTGTCCTGCCGTTGTTGTGGGAAATGGGGTGGTGAGATATGGTTAAATGGATTCACTTTGGGAGATCTAGAGGTGACGACTCTAGGTTACATGGGTGTTATTGGTTGGTGTCATTCTGGAAACAAGCGATGACGACCTGGGGTCGTATGATGGTCATCAACAGTCAACTTCAATCTTTCTACTAGTGGAGACTTTATTATGATGTAAAAAACAGGTCTCGGGGAGGCAGTCAATGAAATTAGAGGTGTAGGGGGTCACTGGGTGATGGAGCGACTCATCCATGGTTGGGGTGGCATTGGGTAGGGTTTCACCTATGCCTTGCCTGACATCAGGCGACGACGCGATGTTAGGCAGCACTGCAATGTTGGAAGGTAGAAAATTTATCTTCTGATGCTTCTTCCTAAGATTGCTGCTTGACTGAAGATCATGGGTTGTAGTAGTTTCATCAGTTGTGGAAGGTTCCTTCGTCATTCTTGGTGGTGACTCTTTGGGTAATGATGGGATTGGGAGGTTCCTCCATTTTGGTTTTTGTGAGATTCTTGACTTTTTTCGGCCATTATCTCAGTCTTCAGGCCATGGGAACTTTGGGTCATCAATTGTGGTCTATAGTTAGAATGACGGGATCCAAGAGAACATTTCAGCACATCAGGAAGGTAGTGTTGTGACAATGCCAAGTACGAAGCCTCATTTTGAGAGATGAGCATGCTGAAGCTTATCATTCAACCTTTCGCCCTTTATTGTGGGATGAAGGGGTGATCCTCCATTGATTATCTTCACCTGTGACCGGTTTTAAGATGTGGTGCATTTGGAAGGTGATGTAAGTGATGACTAAATTTATATCACCGGGTGGGAAGCTCGAAAGAGTGATGAGTGTGTTGACATCCATCAATTGGCCCTCCCCCACACTGTGGTTGAAGGGGTGACCTGCCTCATTATGTCAGTTCAACATGATGAAATGTTTCATAGTAGGGGGCAATGTATTTTTCAGACTGTTCTCATGATGTGATGTCTTCTAGAAGGGGGGGGGAGGTTACATTTGACTAGTGACATGTTATGACATTGATTTATAATTATGGTCCTCAGGGTCATTCTTTGGCCTTCTGGACACTAGGCCTTCAAGACATGTTTGTATTGGGCCTCTTGGACTTCGGGTCATGTAAATGTTACCTCTTAACCCAGTTTAGAACCAGATTTGTTGTTTTTGTTTAATAAAAGTGGTCTCGAACCCTACCAGTTAAAAAAAATTAAAAATTATTAATAATTAATAATTAATAAATAATTAATAAATAGAAATTAATAATTTATTTAGTTATTAAATAATTACTAACTTGATCTAATCCATTTCTAAAAGTAAAAGCACTAACTAATAATTATAAAAAATCAATTAAAATTTTAGATAATAAAAAATAAGTGATAATAAATAATAAATAATAAATAATAAATAATAAATAATAAATAATAAATAATAAATAATAAATAATAAATAATTATTAATTATTAATTATTCACAATTAATCAAAATTTTAATTTTTTTTATAATCATTAATTTAATGATGATTTTTTAAAACCATTGATAAAAAAAAAATGGATCATTTAGTAGTGATTTTAAAAATTGCTGCTAAAAAACCATCGCTAAATGATCTTTTCCTATAGTTTCATTAATGCACCTTGATATGGAGGAATTCGATAGCACAAGGTGTCTCTACCAAATGATAGAGTGACTATCCTTGGTGCATTAGGTGGAAGAATTTCAGATGAGGAATTCTAAGGTGAAAATTTGGTGGTAGCATGTTGTTTAGGGTGATTCCCCTAATATAGGGTTTGAGGATGATAAACATCACATTTTATTTATTGGGAGGCTCTTTGTTACCTAAACAATGCGTGAGTTGGTTCATCGTGAGTTTCACAACTGGCCCTTTCTAGTATATCTTGGTGTGGCCTAGATATATTATACCTTGAGGGGACTATTTTGGTGGACAAGGATAAAGAGATCACTCATAGAGTTCATGTTCCTATGTTTGATCTATCAAAAGGTAAAGCCTAAACATTGTGTTTCTGGAGGGCTGCTTTATCGGCCATATGTACCTTAGTGGAAGTGGGAGGACATCTTGATGGATTTTGTGTCTTGATTACCTTGAGCATATGGTGGATATGATTCTATATAGGTGATTGTGAACCATATGAAAAGCTTAGTCACTTCTTAGAAATTAATGAGTAGAGCTTAGTGGATGTTTTTTCTAGGTGGCATTTGGTAAATATTGTGAGTATTCATACGGTTATGAGGATGATCATCTCTGATCAGAATCCCCATTTTATCTTCCAAGTGTGGAGAGGCCTCTAGTGTTCTTTTGGATCACAACTATTCCTTAGCACAACTTTTTATCCATAGATAGACAATCAGATGGATCAAGCTCTTTAGACTTTAGAGGATAATTTGTGAGCATGAATTTTGGATTTTGGAGGTTCACGAGTGAATCAATTTTCTTTGGTTTAGTTTTCTTACAATAATAACTATCACTGCACCATTTATATGACCCCATTCTAAGTAATTTATGGATAACCTGGTGTATCTCCATTATGTTGGAATAAGGTTAGAGAGTTAGATATTCTCAGGATAGAATCAAGATAAAACACAATATAAAAGGTGCAAGTGATTCACTAGAGGATGAAGTAAGATCAAGATCATCAGAAGTACAACTCTAATTGTAGTATGAGGTCTATAGAGTGTGACTTTAGTGATCATATATTCTTTATTCTACCTTTTTTCCATGGGTAATAGAGGTTTTATCCTGGGAGTAATATTTCTTCTTGGTTTGTTGGACTTTTTGAGGTGTTGGAGCATATTAGTGAAGTTAAGTATTGATTGGAACTTCCCTCATAGATGGGTTAGATCCATTAAATTTTCCACATGTTGTAGCTATGTCAGTATCTTCATGATGACTCTTGTGTCATTGAATAGTTATAGTTTTATGTTGAAGATGGTGCGACGTTCATGGAACAATTTGTTGAGATTTAGTACCTCTAGGATAAGGTGTTGTATGTGAATTTTATTTCCTCGGTTCATGTACTAAGACAACATGAGGGCTTAGAAGAGTATACTTGAGAACATGAGTTGTAGATACACACTCAATATCCGAATTTATTTTATGATTGATTTTTTTGGGATGATATGTATGGCCTTAGCCTTGTATATCCTTCCTTTATGATGTGTTGTTTTTCATTTATAGAAAGATCCTTATTTGAGAGGTATCTCATAGAGTGTTTGATTTATGATTTTACCCTTCTCATTTTCCTTCTAAGTTTTATATTTGATTTTGAGAATGAGAATTATTTGAGAGGTATCTGATATAAGGTCTCATATTTTCCTAAACCCTTACTTTGATGATTTTCTGAGTCTATCATTCATAGTTCCCTAACTTATGAAAGCCTTATTTTTTTTATAAATTTTATCATCCAGATATTATACCTTCCAAATGATTTATCTTTCATTCTCTCCCAACTTCCGTTATTTAAAAATTATCATAGTTAACTTCCAGTTAACACATTTTGATTCCAAAAACAGCTCCCTTGGAATATCCGCTTCTGGTGGAATCCCTATAATTTTTGAGTAACTCATCCCAATTATAGAATCATTAACTTGGAAATGTATTGACATGTAGAGAAGATCCTTACACATTGATTTAAAAAGTTTGCACATAAGTGAAAAACTTACATATCAGAGTATATATTATGTATCATCACATATATATATATATATATATTAGATATCCTTTATAACTTCCATAATTTGTTTTTACACACTTTTGAAAGTTTCATATGTATGAATCATTTCCCTCATGCATAAGAATCATCCCTTTGCCTATTTTCATACCCATACCTATCTTTCTGATATTTTAACTTCTAGAAATTTAATATGTTTTAACTTATAGATGTTTCAACTATTTTAACTTCTAGACATTTTCTCTATTTTAACTTTTTGACATCTTAACTGTTATAGCTTCCAAAAGTTTCTTTAGTTGGAATGAATCATATTTTATGATTGGTAATGCAATTATCAATGGTAAAACCTTAAAATTAGATATTTTTATACGTAAAAAATTTCCTTCACTACTGCATATCCCTAAATCCCAAGAATTCAATGTTACAACATGGATCATCAATGTGTCGTGACCCATAACTTGATCATATTTATATTAGGTGTTAATTAATTGAGTTTTAAAGAGTGAAAATCCTAGGAGGATCATGTGAGATATTACGTGCATCTGTTTTTATAATATTCATACTGAACCTTTCCTCTATTTCATTTCCACTTTTCTCTCAAAACCAGATGGCTCAAAAAATGTCTCTAGTGCCCTTCGAGTAGTTTAGAACCTCAAATTTAGCAATTCTAGTCGAATTCGTGCCCCCACAAGCATCATATCTACCTCTCTACCCCAATTATGTATAGAGAGATAACAAGGTAAGGGGCCTAGAACTTATCCTATTTTATTTGTTCAAAGACAAGATTATCATACTTTAGTTTTTAGTAGATGAATTATTAGGATTTACTTATAAAAACAAGATAATAATATGGAATTTTATGATTGAAAATGGAATTAATATTAACACGTCTTTATGGATATTTTTATGATTTTTGAGTGATGATATTTCATTGAATTCTATAATTTCACATATGCATTTTTATTGTTTGAAAATTCTATTTAATTTTATAATAACTTAAGATGGTAAATCATGGTAAAATAAAAAGGTGTAAAAGATTGAAATCATTATTCCTTTTGTAAATTTTTTGGTTTTGAATGAGTGCTTCACTACACATATCTACTTTGTGATTATTTCTGATATTAGACAACCACATTGAATATGGATTATCCAGAGACCATTACAGTTAAATAATTAATGTTATATTTGGGTTTTGTGATTGCTAGAAATCCATGAAAAATTAATCGAATCAACAAAGTTGGAGAAGAATTATAATATTTGTGAGAATAAATGTTTGAGGCCCATTATGTTTTATCCTTAAATGATTTTAGTTTACTTGTAATATTAGAAGCTATATTCATTAATAGTAATATTTAGTGCTACTAAAAAATATGATTCATTTCCATTTATTTATATTTATATAATATAAAACCGTTAAAGTGATTTTATGTGGAAACTTTATGGTTGATGACATGGAAAAGGATAATTGTTGATATATATTTTATGATGGAATCTTGATGTGGTTGTTGCCAGAATAGTATGGATGGTGTAGAAAAGTGTTGGGATTGGATTTGGATGTGATCCTTTCTTGATTACTGTTTGTTTATTTATTTTTGTTGATCACTTAATATTTTCAGGTATATTTTTACTTTAATGAGGAATAGATGCGTCTTAGTTACTAGAATCATGAAAGGTATTAATAAATGAATTAATTAAACATGGAATGGTTCATATAATCATGTAATATTTGGAAAATGGAAATGAATACATAGTTAAAGTTGAATAATGATGACGAGATGGTATATGTTTAGTTAATTTGTGGAATATATGGGTTGATGAAATATTATTAAAATATTTTTAATTGATTAATATATTGATTAATGATAATAAATGAACCTTGGAGCTTGTGTGTTTTGGAATTATTGATCCCTCAGTTCCTAAAGATGGTATCTTGGTTGCCTTGTGTGATGCCAGTTATGGTCTTAGTCTTAGATAGACTAGTTTCCCTTTTAATGGTTGTATGTTATAATAAATATTATATTATTTTATTCTTATTACTTACCACCCAAGTTGGCAGGGGAAGTTGATGCCCATATTTAGACTTGGGTTTAAGGTGTTTCCTAACATCTAGGTTGTCAAGGATAAAGATACCTGACTACTCCCCCTATTTTATTCTCTCCTCAAAATGTAGAGTGTATCCATGTTATGGTGGATTATAGCTATAATATATGTGATAATATGGTCTATAATAACCCAAAGTTATGAAATGAATACACACACACACACACACGGGCTATGAAGGATTAAGGTTATAATGTTTACATGTATCTAGACTGTAATGGATTACAGTTATTATATGTATAGTTATATAGAGGCTAGTATGGATTAAGGTATAGTGTGTAATTACATATATTACAATGGATCTAGGTCAAACTATGGCTTTATGGTAACATGATAATGATATGATTGTGATCATATGGATGTGGTTATGATGTAATTGGAGAGATGTACAATATGAATTATGGAGAGGCTGCAAGCACCAAGACATAAGACGTTGGGGTTAGGGTGACTAGTTCTATGGGAATGTGGAAGCAAGGTACCCTTCTTTATATATATATATTTATATATATATATATATGTGTTCTTTTGTTATTATTTTACATACTTCTATGCTGTACTTGGTGAGCGAGAATTAGAGAGGATGAGAATATAGTTTACATGATTTAGGTGATGAGTTTATTTATCTTTTTATTATATGGGAATTTAGTAGGCTTCTTCCACATTTTCTTGATATGTTTTAGGTAAAATACTACTGAGTATACAAATATGATCACCCCTATATATACAACTATTCTTTGAAGGTTATGGGTGTAGAAAAAGCACCTGTTGGAAGAATTCAACTTGGATTATTTTCATAATTAATGAATAATCCAAGATATATATAATGAAGAATGTCATGAACAAAAAATTATTTTTAAGATTAATTGATACAAACACCAGAACCAAGAAGACAAGATTATCACATATAATTTATAATTAATTTATATAAATAAAGAATTGACTTGCGTTGGAATTATTTCTTCATTGAAGATTCGATAAAACACTTTTTTTCATACCATAATTGAAAGAATAGGATTCAAGGGTCAAATCCCTCTAGAGGTGATCCACACATGCACCACGATCCTCTAAATATCACTATAGAAATCCACAGGTGCTAGAGTGGAGGATTCTAATGCCTATCTCATTTGTTGATGATCATGACAAGAATCGCATCAAGGTCAGAAGGATTCTTCTTATTCCCACTAGAGTTGGGAGGATGGTGGAGGAGGATTAGTATTCTTTCTTGAGACCATTCTAAAAGAATATCTCTCTAGGGATTGATATAATTCTCTTTATACTTTAATTGTGTAAAATGATAATTAGGGCTGAAAATGTTATAATCTAGTTTAAATAGAGTTAGTAAATAATAATTACACATGACACCTTATCATTCTCTTAATCCTATGTGAACCCCATGTATAAATAATAATAATAATAATAATAATATTTTCTTGACATCTTCTAGACTCACAGATAAATAAATATTATTTATGGAATAAATAAATAAAAATTTATTAAAATAATATTTAAAATATTATTTATCACCATACCATTAAACATGGTTTGAAAAAACTCCTCAATATTTATCAAAAGTTTAATAATGAATACTTATTTAAATAAATAAATATCATTATATTACTAACTGATAAATAAATAAATGTTATATTCACTAAAAATAGAGAATACAAATTTATTGAACATTCAACTCATATTTATTCTCTTGAATAACCGATAACTGAATATTTGTAATCAATCCAAAAAATAATAATTATTAAACAATGTGAAAGAATAATATTTATTCAACATGATAAATTCAACTATAATTTAACTTAGGTTCTGGATACACTTAATGTGTGACCTTATAGGTCCCTTTATCAATAACATTAGATAGAACCACCAAATATCTAAGGTTAACACATAAAAATATGCCAAAAAATACATAGAGAAAGAAGTTAATGTCAAAATGACATAAAACCTCATACGAATGTACACTGTGTAATATAATACATTTATCAAAATATCTCTAATCAAGTCGGTTACATATTAGTATCATCAACCTAATGCTCGATGTATTTTTCTTGACATTCCAAAAATGTACTTGCTAACAGAATTCCATGGACATGGAATTAATAAGGTAGTTTTATTCCCATTAAACTACTTGAGATATCAACTTCAATTTAATAAAAAAAAGGAAAAATATTTTCTCATATTATTCATTAATGTTATATTAGTCGCGAACATATACTATCATGGTTTAAAACAATACGTCAAAGAAAATTGTAACACCCTGAGTTTTTATAAGTTTTTTTCGAATAAATTAAATTTATTTGATGGATTGAGTAACATGAAACAAGAATTTAAGCTTTTAAAACACCAAGTTAATCTTGTTCCACACATAACACTAGCTTAGCTTGCGTTACACGCAACACCGAGTTTTAACAAAACCATGATATATTATTAATATAGTAATTTAAACACAACCATATAAACTAGCCATTAAAATTAGTAACCTGAATAATAACAACTAATTTTTAAATATCAATTATAATGGTTTTATATAAAGAAAAAATATTGATAATAAAATAAATAATTTGTGGTAAAGTCTTTATATATTTCAAAAATACAATTTTCTCAAAAAAATTAGTCTTCATTTGAGAAATAATAAAATTTATTTTTTAAAATTTTATAAAATTAATCTTATAAAATAATATTTATTTTTGAATTCATAATTCAAATATTATCTCAAGGTGATTTTTTTGGGATTTTACTGAAAAGTTTCAGTTTTTGATCAATAGTTAAAAATACTAAATTTTAATTGAAAACTGCCTTTTCATTTAATTTATTTATAAATTTAAACTATATTTTAAATTGTTTTTAAAGAAAAATTAGTTCAATTATACATAAATTAATCCAATTTATGTCACTGAAATCAATTTTATACTAAAATTAGATATAAAAACTTTGTAAACTTTTGATCTCTTTCGCTTTAATAACCCGCTTTCACGTCACGTCTACAGGATTAATTTTAAATTAATTTCTGCCACTTTTGTAAATATAATTTGAAAAAATTGATTATAAATTTTGAATCATAATAATTTATAATTTCTAATAAGAAAAATTTAATTTTTGACCAAAATGAATAGTGAAATCAATAAAAATGGGTTTAACGAGGGGGGGGGGGGGGTAAACTAAAAAGATAAGGATAAAAATAACCTATAGAATTTTCTAAAAACCATTGGATGACCATATATAAACCATTACACCTATAAAGTTTGAGAATTTCCTAATTTGGACCCTTGTGATGTGAAAAATGTGGGTTGAATTCTCTCTTTAAATAATTTACAAGTTTTCCATTCACCACACTTATGAAAGGCCACCCCCTCTCCTATCTTCTTCACACCTTTAAAACTATTTGGTTTGGATAATACCAGACCATATCACTTTAAAAATTACCTCACCTCATCCTAGAAACCTTATTATTGGCATAAATCCCTTATAGGAAGTGTTTTAGTGCAAACCTAAGGAGGATACCTGAAGAAGAGGCAACGTTCATCAACAAGCGATTTTATTTTATTTTCTCCTCCACCTAATTTAATAATTATTATACCATGATAATATAATTAAATCAGTATATTATATATACTTATGTGTTTTAGGTTAAGGCTATGACCTGGAACCACACACACTTCCATCAAATGGTTTACAAAATCATCGTTCGTGTGCACGACATACTATTGCCTCACGAACCAATGTCCTCAGTTTTTCCATTAACACCTATCAAGGTTGGTTTTAATGATATATTTATAATTTCTATACTATATTTATGATATTTATTATTTCATTATTATTCTTTAATTTTTTTATCATACATAACTTCATGCTTTTTATTTTATGGGAATATGATAACGTCGTTCGTGTGTACGACAGACTACCGCCTCACAAAGCGATGTGATTCATTCATGATTTACATGGAATGTATTAAGGATGAGTTTAATAAAAATATAAGATATATATTACATAAAAATTATTTTTATATGATAATATGTCTTTTAATTTTCAATATTTCAAACCGATAATAAAATGAAAAAAATAACATTCATGCATACATACGACCTACCACCTCCATGAATGATGTATTTCATTTCCAATCAGAAAATTTTATGGTTTACTATAAATAAATATATACTAAATATATATGATATTTATTTCATGGTCATAATTCTGAAGATTATGAAATCATTATCAAATTATTAAGAAAAAATATAACAAATCAAAACATATACGAAAAATAATGTGGTTATTACCCAAAAAGAAACATTAACATGGAATTGTTAATAAATGGGTAATAAAAGGTCATAATAAAATCATATATAGTATCATATATATGAATAATAAAATTATATTTATTATACATGAGGTTTGAACGAGTATAAAGGAATTAAAGACTTAAGGTAAGAGATTTTTTGTCTCAATTTACCTTCTTTGAGATGTATGTTTTGTTATGAAACTATATTCTTTCATGAGGGGTATATAAAACCCCTTTGACATGTGATATAATGGATTTATTCATATACAAGATATTTTAAGTTTAATTTTTTGTTATTCCATCATGGAGCTTATGATTCAATATTACCAAAGTGGTAAAGTTTTTATGTTACAATCTCATTATTTATCGAGATTGTCTATGATTAAGTCTCCAATGTTGAAATGTCATTATATAACTCTCAATAATTCTCATAGAATTTATTATACTCTAGTTATTAATGATATATTCAAGTAATGGTATCATTTTCCACTCTTTAGAACTTAATATTATTAATAAAAAGTTCTTAAGAAAATCCAACTTTGTTTTCCTCTTCATTCATAAATTTATTTTTTCCATAACCATATTTTTTAAAAATGTTTTCAAAAATGTTTTATTAATAACTTATGATTTTTAAAAAGGAATTTTTACTCATTTTTGACTTCTTATAAAATGTTTTGAAAGAAATTTCCTTTTCATTTTCCAAAACAATTACCGTTTGGCTATTACCAAAAATGTGAAAGGAATATTAATTTTAACATGTACGACATGAACTAAATTTTCTAATATCATGGAAAATAATTTATTTGAATATTACTTTGTATGTTTTCAAAAAAAAATTCAAATATTTTTTTTGAGAACATTTTATGTTTTAAAAATATTTTTTCAAAGCATAAAGGATATTTTTTCTCAATAAATGTTTTAAATGATCCTTTCAAAATTATTTACAATCTAAGATAACATCCATTGGTGTTACCTATGTATTACTAGGGATATTATCCAAGGATACTATTTTTTTCATTGAATGGTTTAGTTTTTGATGGTATTATGTTTATGAAACCCGATTCATTCCGCAAGTTATTCTATGATGAAATTATTATGAAAGCTATCTCTTTTCCATAGGTTATGATATGATGAAATGCTTATGATACCTATTTCATTTCATGGGTTATGATATAATGAATGTTTATGATCTTGTGGTACACATAAATATGGTTTTAATTATGTGATAGGTGTGATCTATATCTCCATCCAATGCATTGAGAAAATATTTATGTCTCATTAGATACACATGTCTGGAACGAGGAGTGAACTCAGTTGAGTAAGGGACTATGTCCATTATAATGGTCTTGGGAGTGAACCTTGACTACTATGATGGTTTGGGGAGTGAACCCATCCCAATATGACAACCTTTGTAGTAATCCTTGACTAATATTTAAATGATTTTATATTCTTATGTGTATACCATAAATCTATGTCTTATGCTAATGTTATACTCTCCTGGATCATGTTATTTGATTATCTATTGATTCATGTATTATTAAATACAAATCCTTATTCAATGACTCATGTTTACGATATTTGATATGTAGGGTATATTTTTAAAACGTTACGGTCATATTCCCATACCCTTATGTTCATTTTATGCTTACATAACTCCCTTGTTTACCCTTACTGAGCAATTAATCTCACCCTTTCTTATGTTTTCTTTCCCCAGGTTATGAATATATGTATTATGTATGATATCTATAAGAAGGGTTATAATTGTGAATTATTTATTGGGAGATTACTTGGATCACCTATGGACCTGTTTTTATGTTTCTATGTTTCCAAATACACCAAACTATTATGCCCCACAAGCATTTTTCTGTGTGTTGTAATAAATATTCACAAAAAATGATGTAATGTCTATGTATGATAAGCATATGTCACTATAGTTATTATAAAAAGATATGTTTAGTTATAATTTGGAAACTATAATGATAAAAACTTAGTTAGATCCTTAAGGACATGTCTAAGGATAAGTTTAAGGATGAGTCAAAGTATAGGAAAATGTCCCAGAATTTTGGTAAAGGATAGAGTGAGTGGTTTCCAAGAAATTACATCCTTGTATGGATGCTACATGTAGATGTGGATTTTGAAAAAATATACCTAGTGGTAACAACCCCAAAAACATTGTATTGAGCTAAAATTGATCGAGAACTAGTGCACGACAACGGGACTTGCTACACACATGGTTTGAAACACCTGGGGGATATGATTTGGGAATTAAAAAAATCTTTATGAACCATCATAAATGATTTAAATAGAATATGACTATTAATAACCTAGGATAAACCTAAGGTTTCATAGATTAAATTAGAATGTTTTATTATTTATACATCTTATATGTAATTTTTCCTGATTATGTGGTTACCTATTATGATTATTGTTTCTTACACTATGATTTTTGGTTTTAGTCAATGGATGAAACATGAAGAAACCTTGTTAATGATAAGTGTGATAGAAAATTAAATGATATCATCCTAAGCATCCGAATTTTATGGTAGTTGGAATGAAAAATATCATTTCTATACTCACACAACTATCCCAAGATATGAATCAAGATGGAATTACAAACAAACAATACAGGGAACCACATTTGGTTGAGTACTTCATGAGGAAATGTCTAACTTCCTTTAGTAGAACAACTAATTCACTAGTTTCTAAATAATGGACCAATACCACTGAAAATATATCTTTGATATCTAATGTTCAGAACATGAAAATTTCATTTTTGGATGTATACCATTTGGAAGGTGAAGAAGATAAATGGTGGATTCTTATAAAAAATATGAGGAAACATAATGAAATTGAATCCATGGATTGGGATGAGTTCAAGAAATTATTTTTCAATGAGTACATTCATTGTATTCTTTATAAGAATATGGAGAAGGGTTTAATTGAGTTAAAGTAAAAGGATGATGAATCCTTTGGTACATATGAGGAAAATTTTACAATTCTTGTGAGGCACACTTATGGAATTATCATTTAACTTGAAAGAAAGGTTGATCTCCATTAGAGACTTTAGTAGCTATGAAGATATTTTTCAATGTTCTATCAAGGTGGAAATGGAATTTGGAGTTACATATCAATATCATGGTTTTGAAAAGAAAATGAAGATGGAGTTAAAATGAAAAATATAAAAACCATAGAGAGAAGAAGATGATATTTCCTCTATGATCAAAGTGTGGGAATAAACATGGAAGAAATTTACTTAGGGGGACTAGTAAAAGTTTTAAGTGTGGAAGGGAAGATAATTGGGAAATTGATTAATGATGTTATGGGAAGAAGTAATCTAATGAAGAGAATATATATAAAGATTCACATAATTCACCCCCTACACTTTAGTGCTTCAAGTGTAAGGAGAATGGGAATTATGATAACTAGTGCCCAAACCTGAGGTTTAATGATGATAATCGACAATGACAACCTCTTAATACAAGAGGCAAGGGTAAATCACTTTTTTTGAAGCAGGGTGAAATAATGACATGGTGAAAGGTACAATTACTATACACTCTATAAATCCTAATGTCTTATTTGACTATAGATCTACCCATTATTTCATATATGAAGAATTTGATAAGGGTATCAAGATGCCACCCAAATGATTATATGTATAATTAGCATTGAAAAAAATGAATTATTTCCTCTATGATTGACGTTGGTGGGAATATGATTCCAAAAAAATCTTTTAATTATTCTTCTGGTTGAATTTGATGTCATATTAGGCATGAATTGACTTTTATGCATAAATACCTCATCAATTGTGAAGGAAGGGAAATTACATTTGATATTACAAACCAAACTATGATCGTATATCAATGTCATGACAAGTATGAACTTATTATAGAGATTTTATCCATTTCATGGGTCTTAATTCCCATTTATAAGGGGTGTCTATCTCAAATGGTTGTGGAGGAACTTTGAATCTATGATATGCCTATTTTTTGAGAATTTGTTGATGTATTTCCAGAAGAGTTACTCTACCTTCCATTAAAATGAGAAGTTGATTTCTATATAGAACTCATAACTAGTTCCACACAAATTTCAAATAATCCCTACAGAATAGACCCAATTGATTTCCATGAATTAAAGAAGAAACTCTATGAAAACCTTGATGAGGGATTCATTCAGCCAAGTGTGTCACCTTAGGGATTACCTATTCTTTTTTTTCATAAATAAATATGCATTGATGAGACTCTGAATTGATTATCAAGTGTTGAACAAGATCAAAATCAAGAACAAATATCCTCTTCCCAATATTGATGACTTGTTTGATCAAATGTGTGGAGATCAATACTTTTGGAAGATTGACCATCATTTTGGATATCCTTAATTGAGGTTTAAGAAGGATTATATAACCAAGATGAAATTTCGTATAAGGTATAAACCCTATTAATATATATCAATTCTATAAAATATTAATAATTACCCTATTATCTTCATATATTTAATGAATAAAGTCTTTATAGATTATTTTAATTAGTTTATGGTAGTATTTATAGAAGATATTATTATATACTAAAATAGAAAACTAGAGCATGAATATCACTTAATAATTGTACTAAATACCCTAATTAAGGAGAAAATATATGAAAAATTTACAAAGTGTGAATTTTGGTTGAAAATGGTTTCATTATTAGGTCATATAATCTCAATAGAGGGTCTATAATTAGATACATCAAAGACGGAGGCTATTGAATGTTGTCCTAGACTAACCACTATGACTGAGATTCATAGTTTTCTTTGTTTATATGGGTATTATTGATAATTTATGTAGAATTTATCATGAATATATAATCCTCTGACCAAGTTAACTTGAAAGGGATCTATGTTCCTTTATATAGATTAATGTGAGGAAAATTTCAAGGAACTAAAGAGAAGTTTAGTCAGTGAAACTATGCTTACATTAACCTATAGTTAAGAAGGGTTTGTAATATTTAGTGATACATACAAGAATATATTATGATGTGTTATTATACATAATGAAATGGTTATATCTTATGCCTCATGACAATTGAAGATTCATGAGAAAATTTTTCCAACAATTGATTTGTAGTTAGCTATGATAATTTTTGCATTAAATATTTGGAGGCACTATCATTTTGGAGAAAAGTGTAATATATTTACTGATCATAAAAGCTTAAAGTATATATTAATATAGAATTATTTGAATATTCTTTAAATAATATGGTTAGAGTTGATTAAAGATTATGACTCCTCAATACATTACCACCTTGGGAAAGTGAATAAGGTGGTTAATGCTTTGAGTTAAAAGGATCATGATAGCTTATCCATGATAAGGATCATAAAAGACCCAATATTTATGGATTTGTAAAGGATTGATATAGAAATACTAAAGAAAGGGAAAAAATATTATCTTTCTCAATTAAATATTCAACTATCCATCAAAGTGAAGATTAATGAGGCGTATAAAGAATATGTAGTGCCAAAAAAGAATGTTAGAAATGTTCCTAAGTTTAACCTTTATCATGATAGAATGAAAATGATTAGGAACCATGTGTGAATTAATTACATGAAATATTTGAAGAAGGATTTGTTAGTGTGATCTCATAGTTCTTCATTATCTATTCATCCTGGAAGTATGAAGATGTATAGAGATTTGAAAGAATAATTATGGTGGGATATAATGGAGAGAGATATCACAGAGTTTGTATCTTGGTGCTTGATATGAAAAAAAGTTAATGTTGAAAGACAAAAGTCTAAGGGGATGTTGAATCCATTACCCATACCAGAATGGAAATGGGAAATCATCACCATGTATTTTGTTATTGGACTCCCCAAAACCTATAAAGTGTATAAGGCTATATGGGTTGTATTTGATCTACTTACTAAGTTAGCACAATTTATCGCTATCAGAGAAGACTTATCTTAGGATAATATTACTAGGATATAAATTAAGTGGTAAGGTTTCTTGAAGTACCATATTACATTATTTTTATCAAGATTCAATGTTTACCTCAAAATTATAGTGAAGTCTTCAACAAGATATTGATATAGAATTAAGTTTTAGTACTGTGTATCATCCTCAGTAAGATGGTCAGTTTGAAATAAAAATTCAAACCCTAGAGGATATGTTGAGATCTTGTTATTTGGATTTTAAAGTTGGTTGGATAAACACCTTCCTTTGGTTGTGTTCTCTTATAAAAATAGTTTTCACTCAAGAATTCAGATGGATCTTTATGAACCCCTCTATGGAAATAAATGTAGGGCTCCAATGTTTTGGAATTAAGTTGGATAAAGAAATCTATTGAGACCTTAGATAAATGAAGAAATGACAGATAATGTTAAAGAAATTTAGTAACACATCAAGGTATATATGAGATAACATAAATTTTATACTGAAAATTGTTGACGTGAACTATAATTTTATGTTGGTGATAAGGTGTTTATAAAGATTTATCTATGAAATAAGTTTATGAGGTTCAAGAAGAAAGGGAAAATAATCCCTAAGTATAACATTCTCTTTGAAATTATTTATCTTATCGGGATGGTAGCCTATCACTTGGAGATTCCACCAAACCTCTCTCAAGTCCATGATATGTTCCATGTATATCTACTAAGGAAGTAAACACCTGATACTTCACATGTATTCAACTTAGAATCCCTACCACTAAAGCAATATCTTTATTATGAGGAATAACTGATGAAGATTTTGGATAGAGAAAGTTCTATGAAACAAGATCACTCATCTAGTCAATGTTTTGTGGAAAAACCACCAGTTTGAGGAAGCTATATAGGAATGCATGGATATAATGAGGTATATGTATCATCAATTGTTTTTAATATAGTGATGAATTTCATGGGATAAATTCATTTTAAGGGGGGAAGAATGTAACACCCTGAGTTTTTATGAGTTTTTTTCAAATAAATCAAAATTATTTGATATATTGTGTTATAAAAAAAGCTTTCAAAACACCAAGTTAAGCTTGTTCCACAAATAATAATGGATTATCTTATTTTAAACACAACACTTAGTTTTAACAAAACCATGATATATTATTAATATAGTTATTTAAACATTAACACTATAAACTCGCCAATAAAATTAATAAAATTAATAGTAATAACTACTTTTTAAATATCAAGTATAATGGTTTTTTATAAAGTAAACATATTGATAATAAAATACATAATTTTTGGTGAAGTATTTATATTTTTTAAAATACTATTTTCTCAAAACATATATTTTTTTGTATTTTTGTGAACAATAGTAAAATTAATTTTTAGAAATTTTAGAAAATTATTTTCATAAAATTGAATTTATTTTTCAATTAAAAACATCAATATTATATTAGGGTGAATTTTTTGGGATTTTCTGAAAAGTTTCATTTTTTTATGAATAGCTAAAAATATTGAATTTTAATTGAAAACTGCCTTTTAATTTAATTTATTTACAAAGTTAAAATATATTTTTAATTGGTTTTAAAGAAAAATTAGGTCAATTATACATTAATTAATCCAATTTAGTTAATTATAATCAATTTTATATTGAAATCAGATAAAACAACTTTGTAAAATTTTGGCCTTTTTCGCTTTAAAAACCTACTTTCACGTCATGTATGAAAGATTAATTTTCAATTAATTTTTGATACGTATGTGAATTTAATTTGGAAAAATTTATTCCATATTTTAAATCAATATAATTTATAGTTTCTTATAATTAAAACTTAATTTTTGACCAAAATGAATAATGAAAATAGTAAAAATTATTTACCGTTGTTAAGGTAAAAATGCATTTACCAAAGGGTTAAACCGAAAATATAAGGATAAAAATAACTAATATAATTATATAAAAACCATTTTATGAAAATATTTCTATAATTATTCCTATAGGGTTGGATAATGACCTAATTTTTACCCTTGTAACATAAGAAAAATGTGGGTGGAATTATCTCTTTCAAAAATTTATAAGTTTTCCACTCACCTCACTTATTAAAGGACACCCACTCTCCTATCTTATTAACACATTCACAAATATGTGGTTTGGAAAATCTCTACCCAAATCAATTCCCAACTTCCCTCTCCAAATCCTATAAGTCTTATTTATGGAATAAATCCATCCTAGGAAGGATTTTAGTGAAAACTGAAGGAGGATATCCGAAGAAGAGGCAACATTCATGAACAAGCGCTTTAATTCTATTTCATCCTACACCTAATTAAATTATTATTATACAATAATGATATAAAAACATAAGTATCTTACATATATTGATTTGTTTTATGTTAATTTTACTACCTACAACCGCACACACATCCATCAAATGGGTTATGAAATCATTGTTCATGTGTATGACAGACTACCGCCTCTTGAACTGATGTTATTTGTTTTTCCATTACCACCCATAAAGGATAGTTTTAATTATGTATTTATAGTTTCTATATTATATTTATTATTTAAGTATTATTATTTAATTTTTTTTATCACACATACCTTTATTCTTTCTATTTTGTGGGAATATGATAACGTCGTTTGTGTGTATGACGGACTACCACATTGCGATGTGATATGATTTGTTCATGATTTACAGGGAATGTATTAAGGTTGATTTAAATAAAGATATTTGATAAATATGGCATAAAAATAATTTTTTAATTTTAATATATCATTTAATTTTATTTCTATCAAACCAAAAAGAAAATGAAAAAAACAACGTTCATGCGTACGTATGACCTACTGTCTTCATGAACGGTGTATTTTATTTCCAATCACCAAATTCTATGGATTAATATAAATAAATACATACTTAATATATATGATATTTATTTTATTTTTATCATTTTTTATATGATGAAATTATGATCAAATTAATAGGACCGAAAATATTACAAATCAAAACATTAATGAAAAACAATGTGGTTATTACCCGAAAAGAAAATTCAACATGAAATTATTAATAAAAGGGTAATAAAAGGTCATAATAAAATAATATATGGTATTATATATATATATATGAATATTTTTATTTAATATATGTATAGTAAACTTATATTTAGTAAACATGAGGTTTCAATGAGTAAGAAGGAAGTAAAGACTTAAGGTAAGATATTTTTTTGTCTCAATTTTCCTTCTTTGAAATGTAAATTATGTTATGTACCTATATTATTTAATGAGGTGCATATAAAGCCCCTTTTACATGTGATATAATTAATTTACTCATCCTCATGATATTTTAAGCTTCATTTTATGTTATTACTTCATGGGACTTATGATTCAATGCTACCAAAGCGGTAAATTTTTTATGTTAGAATATAATTATTTATCAGGATTGCTTATGATTAGGTATAAAATCTTGAAATATCATGACATACCTATAAAAAATTATTATTAATTTTATTCTCATATAGTTATTAGTGATATATTCATATAATGGTACCATTTTTTCACTCTTTTAAACTTAAGGTTATTAAGAAAATGTTTTTAAGAAAATATGACTTTATTTCTCTATTTAGTTGTAAATTTTTTTTCTTCCAAAACTATATTTTGGAAAAAAAATCAAAAACGTTTTATTAATATCTTATGTTTTTTAAAAATAAAATTTTACCCATGTTTGAATTTTTAATTTTTTAATGGAATATTCATGTCATTTTCCAAAACAATTTCCATTTGGATTTTACCAAAAGCGTGAAACGAATATTCATTTTAACATGTGTGACATGAAAATAAAATTTCTGATTTCATGGAAAATCATTTATTTGAATATTCCTTTGTATTTTTTCAAGTTTATTTTCAAATAAAAAGGTTTTAAAAAATATTTTATGTTTTAAAAATCTTTTTTTAAATCAGAAATGATATTTTCATTAAGAAATGTTTTCAATGATCCTTTAAAAATTATTTTCCATATAGGATGACATCTATTGGCATTACATATGAATTAAGGGAGATATGATCTAGAGATACCATTTATATTATTTATATTAATGTCTTATGTTTTTATGGAATGATGTTTATGAAACCCACTTCTTTTCATGGGTATGATGAAATGATCATGAAACCTGTCTCATTTCCATAGGTTATGATACGATGAAATGTTTGTGATACACATTTCATTTCACGGGTTATGATATAATTAACGTTTATGATATTTTGACACACATAAATATGGTTTTCATTATTCAATGGGTGAGACCAATATCTCCATCCAATTCATTGGGTAAAGATTTATATCTCATGAGATAGACATGACTGAAATAAGGATTGAATCGGTTCAGTAAGGGACTCTATATACTATAATGGTCTTGGGAGGGAACCTTGACTAATATGATGGTTTGGGGAGTGAAAACATTCTAATATGATAGCCTTGTAAGTAATCCTTGACTAATATGTAAATTATTTTATATGGTTATGTGCATGAAACAAATTCATGTCTTATAGAAATGTTATGCTCTTATGGCTCATGTTATTTGATTATCTCTTTATTCATGTCTTATGAAATACCAATCCTTATTCTATGACTCAAGTTTATGATCTTTGATATATAAGGTATGGTTTTTCAAATGTTATTCTCATGTTCCCATATCCTTATGTTCATTTTATGCTTATGTATGTCCTTTTTTTCCTTACCTAGCATATGAGCTCACCCTTTCTTATGTTTCCTTTCCCGAGGTTATAAAGATATGTATTATATATGATATGTATTATGTATGATATGTATAAAAAGGTTGATAGTTGTGAATAACATAGTGGGAGATAACGTAGATCACATATGGACTGGTTTTTATGTTTCCAAGTTTCCAAATTCACTAAACTGTTATGGTCCTCAGACGCGTGTTTGTGTAATGTAATAAATATTCATAAAAATGATGTAATGTGTATGCATGATAAGCTCGGTTAGCTATAGTTGGTATTAAAGGATAGATTTATTTAACCTTTATAAATTAGAATGAGAAAAACTTAGTGATAACCCTAAGTACATGTCTAAGGATAAGTCTAAGGATGATCCAAAGTGTAGGAAAATGTCATAGAATTTTGGTAAAGGATAGAGTGGTTGGTTTCCAAGAAATTACATCCTTGTATTGAAACTATAAGTGTATGTGGATTTGGAATAATTTTACCTAGGGGTAAAAACCCCCAAATCACTGTATTGAGATAGAATTGATCGATAACTAGTTCCAAACAACGAGACTTACTATACACCTAATTTGACACTCTTAGGGGATATTCTTTGGGAATTCACAAAATCTTTATAAACCATCATGATGGATTTAAATATAATATGACTATGAATAACCTAGGATAAACCTAATGTGTCATAGATTAAAGAATAATGTTTCATGATTTAGAAATCTTACAAGTTATTTTTATGATCATGTGGTTCCCCACTATGATTATTTTTTATTACACTATTATTTTTGGATTTAGTCAATGGCTAGAACCCGAAGGAAACTTGTTAATGTTAAGTTTGATGGAAAATTAAATGATTTTCCTACTAAGAATCTAAATTTTATGGGATATGGAATGTAAAATATCATTGATATGATCATAGAACTTTCCCAAGCTATGAATCATGTTGGATTCCAAAAAAACAAAAGCAGGAACAACATTCTGTTGAGTCCTTCATAAGGAAACACCCACTTTCCTTAAGTGGGACTACTAATCCTTTAGTTATGAGAAATATATCAGTACCATTGAAAAGATAGTTTCCTTCTCCAGTGTTCAAAACATGAAAAAAATCATTTTTTCTATCTAATATTTGAAAGGTCAAGTAGATCAATGGTGGAATCTTATTAAGAATACAAGGCAACATGATGAAATTGACTCCACAAATAGTGATGAGTCCAATAACTTATTTTTTAATAATTACTTTCCTCATATTCTTCATAAGAATATAGATAAGGAGTTCCTTAATTTGAATCAAAAGGATAATGAATCCATTGGTACCTATGAGGAAATTTTTACAAGACTTGTGAGGTACACTTCTAGCATTATCATCTATCTTAAAAGAATGGATGATCAATTCATCTGTAGTTTAAAACCATTTATTTAAATGGAATTATCCATAAGAGAATTTATTAGCAATGAATATATTTTTCAATGTGATATCAAGGTGGAAATTATATTTTGAGTTACGCATCAATCTCATGTGTTTGAAAAGAAAAGGAAGATGGAGTTCAAAGGAAAATCTAAAACCATGTAGAGAATAAGATGAGATTTCCTTTATTTTAATGTCCCTAACTTAGAATCCAATAAACCAATGCCCTGAGTCAGGTACTTACATGACCTCAAGCACTTCTCCCTATACACCAGAGGTTTCTGACTAGTATCTAGGGTCAAATAGATCACATGGGGAGACTATACCCTATTTACCAAAGTAAGACACAAAAAATAACAAATGAAATAAAAGAAACAAAAAGAAATTAACTATAAACATGAATTACCATCTATTTCCTAAATAGGGTACAAAACACAATCAAAAGATAAATATACTATGTCATGTAAATAGTACTAAAGTGAAGAAAACCCAAAATAAATACAAAAATCTAAATCCCCAAAATGGGTCATAACTCCATGTCCAGATCCTTATCCATGCACATCCCAATCCCAACTCAATTCCCTAGAATAGAGCCTATTCCCTTGTCCTGATCTATAACCATGATGTCTGATCGAGCACCCAATAGATTCCCAATAAGGGCATGAGTACAACTCAATAGGTCACCACCAACGATTTCTACAAAATATCTAATATATACAGACAATTCATTGAAGTAAAAAGTAAATTAAAAGGTAACAAAATATAACTCAGGTGCCATTAGTTAACAATATTTAGTTTAACCACTTTCATCATTAGTTCCATGAATTGGGAATTTACATCATTTACACTATGTAATAAGCTGGTAAATTACTATGCATAAGGGAGTAAGTCGAGTCCCCTATCTCACTAGGGATTAAAATTTCAAAAATAAATTCAATAAACTTACCTTGAATCCTTAGTATAGGTAGTCTCATTGTATGAAATCACTATGGGCACGGAGCCTCATTCCCCTTCTCTAACTCGAGCATTATAGGGGTGGGGTTTAGAGCCTCAGTACAACCTGACCCGTGGGCGTAGATCCTCAAGCCTAAAACCCAAAAACTACCAATCAATACACATAACATTCACATTTCATAATTGTTCAACATATAAATCAACATCAAGCCTTAACCCATTAGCACATTTACCATTTACATTGAATATCCCTTTTAAACAATTTCCCTTTCTCATACATTAACCTATTATGAAAATTCAAAAATTCCTATGCATTATCCCATTTAACATATTCATCAATTCACATGATTTTACCCATTTACACATTCCAAATTAAAAACTCATAAGTTGTATGTCACATTCACTTTATTTTGTTTAGTCCTTTCACATTATAACAAAAAATACCTTATAAAATTGACAATGACTAGACACAACTACCATTAGTGACTCTTTACAACTCAACTAACATATCAATATATTTATCATGGGCTCTATCTCAACATAAATCAACACAATTCTTAACATTACAATTTTCCATGTTTGTGAATATTGGAACACCCCATGGGTGGACCTAAACTAGTCTAATCATTCCAAATTCACCCCATAGAGATAATGAGAGGTTAAATTCATCATTTATCCAACCATTTTACCAAATCTCACTAATGTAATCAATTTTACAATATGATATATGCAATAACACAACCAAACAGGAACAAATCAACTTCCAGACTATTGGATATAACTTGTAGAACACCTACCTTGAATCCATAAATGAGCACTCTCTTAGACTTATCATTAGATCCAGATTCAAGAACCCCTTGAATCCCCAACCTAATATCCACTAGAAATATAGGGTTTTAGGAATTTATAAGAATAAGAACAAAACCAAAATTCCGAATCTAAAAAAGAGAAGCAATACAAGTGTTAGACTTACCCATAGCTTTGATCCGCACCCAAAGGCACTCCAAATGACCTAGAATCAAATTATATCAATATTTGGGAAATATTTGTTGAAATGGTTCTTCAACAGGGTTGATAATGGAGAAATGAGGGAAGAAATCAGGTGAGAAACTTTAAAATCATGATGGAAAAATAGTAAAAACCTACTTTTAATGGGGTGCATGGTTTGACCACATGGTTTTCCAAACAGCTCGCCAGCTTCTATACAAGAGGAATCCAAGCCAAAAATTTTCCTAGGGATACCAAATGGTTTTAAAAACCATGAACTAACCATACACCAACCTCTATCCAAGAGGGGTTCATGTCACATGATTTCTTGGGGAGCCCACAAAATTTAAAAAACCATGCATCAACTGTGCAGAATGTCACTATACAAGACCACACAATCTAGACTCTCCACATGCATGGTTTGTTTAACTATTAATCCCTCCTCATGGATAGCATTGTTTGTGTGTAAAGTTACTAATAACCATTCAAAAACCTTGAAACATGCACTGGATGGCCAAAGTCCCCTTTATTTTGAATACTAAACCCCTAGGACCCCCTTGAGCCTCCTCATAAATTTTGTAAACATTACATTAACCAAATTAAAGATATTTAAACTAATATTTAAATTGGGACACATATCCATGAATTCTGGGATCTTAAAACCTCCCCCACATTATAATGAATCTTCCTCGAGCCACTCTTCCCAAACATTACAAATATTTTAAGGGAAATAAATTATGTCACTATCCACACACACCTATCTCCCTCTCCCAAGTCTCTCCTTAGAAGTTACCATAAAACTATAACACTCAGACAAAAGGTACAATGTTACCTTTCAAAACTTACTCATTGTGATCCAAAAAATGAATTGGGTGTTCCTCAAAGCATGCATCAATCTCAAACCAAACATCAACCACAAGAACTTCATAGGGAAATCTAGGCAAAACCATTTAAATCATGACCCTTGGAAATGTCACACACCGCACCATACCATTGTAAAAGATCCAATCTACACCCCATCGGTTCGATCCTCTTCCCAACTCATGGATCAAATTTCTTGGCACCATCTTATCATTTTTTAAAAAATATAATGATGTCCCAAACTCAATGCCACTTAAGAAACACATGGTTTTATCAACCCCATTTACCAACCTATGTCAGTCCACAAATCGAGGCCCAATGACTTCAATCCATAATCAAACATAAAAAACTCCTCCAAAACACTCAAAGCACTCAACTAGTCAAACCTGAGATGACACCCTTTATCAGGGCCAAATCTCAAGAAAGTTTCCTTCTTGAGTCCATTAAACCCAAAACACTGGTCACATCATCAACTGACCACTTTTCCACTATGGTTATCCCAAACATACACTTTATCTCACCCCAAAACCTTCTAGTGGTTGGAACCTTCACTATTGAGAAAGGCCACAAGAACCTCAACTCAGCTCTTCCAACATACCTAACGTGTTTCCCAACTCACCACACATGAAAATCCCTAAGGAATTCACCCATTATTGGAATCCATCATTTCCACTGAATCCACCCGGAAGGACATACCTATACTATCCATTTTCGGTTAGGAACAACTTGACCTTCCACAAGTTCTACTTCATATTCAAAACATATTTTCCACTAAGAACATAAAACTAGAGGTGGGTCCTAACTTATCAGATATATTCCTTTTTCAATATAATTTCAGACCACCCCCAACTGGCTTGTCCCAAAATACCCATCTTTTACTTTCAAGGCATCCAATACACTTCAAACCATCATCATGATCCACCACATCCATTAAAATTCCTTGAATAATAATTTCCACCATATATACATTGACTATAGACAACTAGGTTCTCATTAAAAACCCATTTAAAAACTTTGAAATGTGATTTTCACTCCAAAACATCCTCCGAAGGTGGTTTACGACTCACTATTTTTCCCCTGCTCCTAACTGAGTTGATTTGTCCCCAACCGACTCATCATGGAAAAACTCAAATTCACTATCATAATTCCATTAAATTACTTGACCCAGATGGATTCACTCCTAATGACATTCCATGGTCACCTGATCACACCTACCAGAGTCTATGCCCAACCTTCAATGAGGTTCTAACACTCAAACTCCCCTTCCATGAAAGCTATCATGCCTTACCACGCCCATCAATGATTCTAACATGGGCAACTAAAATTCCATCTCGAACCAACTCGAGACCAAATCCAATTATTGGATCATTCAATAACAACATCCAAGGCCCACCTAGACCTTTTCAAGGGATTCAACATGCACCTCAAAAGTACCTCATTTTCATTCTGATGCTGCCACATCAAATCCATGCTCTACTCCACACATCCATGAATTCCATACCTATCACCACCTTAGGAGTGTAATTAACATCAATTTACTCATGGAATTACAAAACACCACATATCACACTTCAATCATAAGAAAACACCAAAACATAGAGGTGGAATTATAGATTTTCCTAGAAAAAAAACATCACCCGGTCCCCATTCCAGGCTTCTGTGAATGACACCCACAACGTTCATTGACACCCAGTACATCCCAAGGATGTCACCTGTAAATTGTTAATGGTGTACATACCACCATAAAACTCTACATATACCGCTCTATAAGCATAACCTCCAAGATTCTACATATCCAACCAAAATACATCTAGGTAGCTAGGTGTAATGCCAGAGCTCTTTCAACATACCTGGGATAATGTCAAGTAATTGGGAATGATCATCACTAGATACAAGTACACTAAGAATTCACTGAAGAACACCACCACAACTATCCGTTACTAATATTCCCTCCCACTACTAGATACCTTGAACTACTAAAAATTTTGGGCTTCCCTTCCTACCAACACCTTGAGAGGACCAGTTTGGGATATGCCTAACACTGAGTGGGGGGGAAGGTGAATCAGTGTTGGGGGATTTTTAAACCAATTCCAACTTTTATCCCTGTACCTCTTGACCTATTAGTATCTTGATTCTCTTATTCTCTTTTCCCTATCACATTCAATAATAGAAAGCATAAAAAATATGCACATAATATTTTTACAAGGTTCACCACTCAATAAAAGTAGCTATATTCTTTCCATTCATGGATATAACTAGTGAATGGAATATATACTATGATGTGATATGATATTATAGTGGAGTGGCTAGGAAAAAACCCTCTAGCTAGTGTGAGTCCCTACAATTTAGAGGGGGGTGGGAAATAATCCTCTTCCCTGGACTGGTGATGGCCTAGTCCAACTTTCAGCCTCTAGCTGGTTCTCTATACTGCCTATGAAGACAGTCTTCTTCCTTCTTGATAAGGTAGGTTACGCTCATGGTCTTCTTTAGTGCTCTTAACTTGATTACTTGCAAATTAGTAGGCAAGAAATTATCCCTTATTTCTTTCTCTTCTTTTCTAGTGCAAAACCAACTGCACTAGACTTATTCTTTCTTCTTCTTAGTGAAATAACCAACTGCACTATTCTCCTTCCCTCTTCTTGGCTAGAATCACATATACCAATGTGATTATTCAGGCAATGAATATTGGTTCACTTGGCATCATCTTAATCAATCCTTTTCTTCTTGTTCATGTATGCATGTGATCATGCATATATCATTTAGGTTGAACCTTTATTCCCTTTATTTCTTCTTCTTCTTTACACACGTGAACACACATGTTTTGGTTCTCTATTTAAGTGACTTCACATGTGCATGTGAATGCATGAAAACATGCACTCTCATATTCTTATTTTTGTGTGAAAACCCTTAATGGGTATGGTTATTTTAAACATACACACACACTCAACATCTTCCTACTATTTATTTTCTTTCTTCCACTTGCACTTAGTTAGGGTGTTTCTTTAGGTGTGATATTTATCTTCAAACTCGAATGGTTGAAGACCTTTCTTTGTGCGAGCTTCTTCTTCAACCAACTACTCAAGGCCTCTTCCTCCCCTTTCTCTTCTCTTATTCTCTTGAACTTAGTTAGGGTGTTTCCTTAGGTTTATATGTATGAATCATCATACCCGAATGGGTATAACCATTCCTTTGTAAAAAATCCTTTTTCAAGGCCTTGCGCTTCTTCAAATAATGAACATGGGTGCATGCAACATGTAATGACCTTCTCTTAGACTCTCCTTCTTCACCAAAAGTCAAAACCTTTCAAACAGTAGGATAGATATGAAAATATGAGGGTTTTTACCTTTTTTAAGGTCATGAGATTCATAGTTATTCTTCGTACATAAGGATCATGGTTCTTTCCCTTTTATAGAGTACAACAAGGGTATGGTTGCACCGGTTGTGTACCCATGGGAACTTCCTCACAAAACATACTGAGGGTTTTTAGAAAACCTATTGGGTGTTCATAAGTGATGGTTCTTAGAAAAGATATTAGAGGGTGTGTAGTACCTATCAAAGGCTTGAGGTAACAATTTTTCATAGAGAAGAGAGCTTGCGGGACTCCTAATTGCTCTATATGGAATGATGTACAGGGAGATGCTCTGTTTTTTGAAATAGGAGCTCTCAGGTATGTGGGAGTAGCACCTCTTCTCATATCGATCTCCTCTTTTTATAGGTGAGGGATACTTCCTCTTCCATGTTAAAAATCCGTATATCTCCCATTAAGATCAGGGCTTTGAATACCTGGGATCTTTGGCTTTAAGATTTCAAAACCGCGGGTCAAGGATAAGTCGCAAGTCTTGGGTGTTTCCTTTTTCCAAACACGGGCTCCTATATTCATGTATAGAGTTAAGATCACATGAAAAATTCTCATTCATGAATCTCACATGGATCCACGCGGCCTCGCAACTCTGTTTTCCTCAGCCAAATCTTCTTCCTCGAGATATCACATGTATGCAAGACTTAGATTGAATGTATGATCTCAGTTCGATCAAATGATCACCATGAAAGAGTTTTCATCATCAACATTGACTAGGAGCACGATCATGGTGGATCGTTAGTAGCAACGGTGAGCAGTGGAATCAGGTTACTCTCTATGAGATCAGTGGTTGAATAAGATTCCATGACCGTTGCATGAGCTCAGATTGATCTCAGACGACCATGATTATAACACAGGACGCAAGATGAGGTGTGCGGTCAAGATATCTCGAAAGATTAGATGAGTAGCCAGGATTTCCTCCACATTTTTAAAAACACATCCCACATGGAAAAGTGCCACGATTTACTCACGATTTATCAATCAACACCTCCCGAACACTGCTCATAATTCTACTCTCCCCCCTCCAGTGCCACCCCACACCAGTTCTCTATAGGTGTGCTTCTGCACCCACCCATGCTTCCGATGCTTCCTATGAGCGTGCTCTTAGTTCCCATTATGCACATCCCTGCGCACAAGTTGATCACCATGTGCGAACTCTTACGGGATTATACACGGCACACACACGCCTCTTGCAAGCTGGCACTTCCTAGGCTTCCCCATGGGCACAGTCGATATAAGGCCCCGACCTTAAACCTTACTTAATATTGAATTAAATGAATAATTCACATTGAGGATATTTTCAGGTTTAGAGTTTTAGAGAATTCGAACATAACTATCACATCTCAAAATATTACAAAGTAGACACTTCTACTAAGTCTCCATAGAATAAAAATACTCTTAAAAAGAAACATGTCTAGTTCCATGTTTTATATAGCATGACTTTACCTTGATCCCATCCTTGACCCTATTCCACATTAAGTCCTGTGAAAAACATTTCAAAAAACTTGGGGTGAGCATAAAAAGCTCAGTAAGGGATACATAAAGAATGAAAACTGTTAGTTTATCATAACAACAAGTAAACCATGTATACTTTATCAAAGTAATACCTTCACCTTCATGAAGTAGTAAAAACTCTTCACTGAATAAAATATCATTACTTACACTTTTGTAACCAAAGGATTACCATAAAATCCATATAAAGAACACATAACATATAAAGGTAACTTGGGACATAAACATACTTAAGTGGAATAAGCATACGGTCGACTTCCACACATATCACTTAATGGAATATCCATACAGCCAACTTCCATACATACTTAATGGAATAGCCATACAGCCGACTTCCATACCCAATGCATTGGAGGTTATAACGTAACCACCTGTCCTGGTATTCACGGCACCACCCGTCATATGGTTTATCATGTAACCACCCGTCAAATTTCCAAGTACCGTTATAAAAATCATAAGACATAAAACAAATATAATGGAAAGAAAAAATTTCCACACTTTGATCGCAATATATTACTTAAATATATTGACATAAAAAATCCATTATAAAAACCATTTTCAATACCAAAATACATAAAAGAGTATATGGTATTTATTTCATTTTAAAAAAACATTACGGCTTGTTCAGGAAGCCAAAGACCAAATAATACTCGTGGCGGCGGAAAAGGTCATTGTCACCGCGTACGTTAAAAAAAACATTCCTTTTTGTCGTTTTGTAAAACGCTTCATAGAAAAAGATTACTTTTGTATTAAAGTAAAAGTCAAAGGGGTTTATACACCATATAAAAGAAAGTTGTGTATAAAACAAAATATTCCTCAATGAAAGGAGATTGAGACGAAGTCCCTTACCTTGGGTCTGACTTGACTCGATCGTTCTTTAATGTCCTGAATAATAAACTTGAGTTAATTTCTATTTTATTAAGAACATTTTTAAAGTTCATTATTCCTTTTATATCACTTATTGTCTTGTTATAAATATTATGTAATCATTTAAGTTAATAATGTTTGTTTTTTCGATATTTGGTTCTTAAGTCGAAAGTGGACTTCTTACAATTACATGTTGTTCGTGTGGTCAAAGGTTCTTTATATCCAGAATGAAATTCCAGATTTGGATATCATATATATCATATATATCCAGCATATACATGTATTTATAATATTACATAATCATTTAGAGGTAAGAAATGAAATGCACCGTTCATGGAGACGGTAAGCCGTACGTACGCATGAACGCTACTTTCAATTCTATGTCATATTAATGGAATTAAAACTAAATGAGAGGTAATTATATTTGAATTAAAGAATTATATTAATCATTTAGATGTAACATACAACATATATATCCATTATCAATATGTACTTATAATAGTACATTACATTTGGGGATAAGAAATGAAATGCACTGTTCATGGAGACGGTAAGTCGTACGTATGCATGAACGCTACTTTCATTTCTATCTCATACTTTAATGGAAAGAAATAATAATTATATAGAGGTATATTATAATTCCATTATAACATCATATATAATAACTTTAAATCCATCCTTTATACGTCCCACATATGGCATTAACGAATCACATCACTTTGAGGGGGCAGTAGTCGACACTTCCTAAAATGAAATTATCGTGTTTAACCACAATGGAAACCATAAAGGTATACCACAAATGAAAAATAAAGAAGAATAAGTAATACATATACATAATATATATCATATATAAATAGAGCGACATCTTAATGGACACCATTAAAGGTGTTTAAAAGAATATTGAACAATCATCATTTCGTGAGGCAGAAATTCGCCAACCACAGAAACAGTATGTTCTTTAACCATTAGATGTAGATGTGTGTAAGTGTAGCTCGAAATATTCTTATAACAACATCCTAGTATATTGAATATACTGGATCTGTTACAAAAGAAATGAATAAAAAGAGTTTAAGGGGTTGGAGAAGCAAAATAAAACAAAAGAACACAAGTGAAGACATTACCTTAATATCGGGTAACTCTCTTATATTTGTGCTCAAAGGCTTTCTTGGGAAGACTTATGGCTAAAGTGAGGCTTCAAGGAGTAATATAGGGATTTGGAGAGAAAAAATGGGCAGGGTTTGGCTGAGACAAAGGCTTTGGAAGTGTGGGTAAGGAGGTAGAGGTGGGGGCCTTTTATAAGAGGAGAGGAGGGGCACTCTTGGAAAGTAAAGAAATGTTACTTTATTTTAAAATGAGTTTCAGATTAAAAAGGTCCCACATTGATATAATTAGAGGGTAAGGTGATAAGGGTTTTAAATATACCCATACAATAGGTTTTGGACATGTGTAGGTCATAGATTTTATATTATCTTTTCATTTTATTTAAATCCTTTATTAATGAGGTAATCGCTACATCATCATGATGTCATAAATAATTTAATATATTTAATGTCTAAAAATTATAAAAAAAATATCATGATGTAGGAAATATTTTTATATTTCTAATGAATATTTATAGTCCAAAATATGACTTGTATAACCCCATGTAAAAATTGTTTTAGTAAAACATCTCATGTTTGTGTCATTTTTACTTTAACATTAAATAAAATGTTATTTATGTCATTTCCAAACCAAAGTGGATCCATGGGGTCCCCAAGTTGACCCATGGCTTTTCTTTGTCGGCCATGACACATAAAATAAGGGTAGGACATGTGTCTAGGTATTTTCATTTTATTATAATATCATTTTTGCCTTAAATTGCACTAATTACCTCTAATCGCGATGAAGAACTTAAAAGTTACTATTCACAAAAAAATTATTTTAATCTCATTGAACCACATTTTACTTCTTAATGAAAACCATGTATGTCAGATTTTTGAAAATAAAATCACAGATATGGCAAAATTACATTTAAACGGAAAATCAGTTTTTATAAGTACCACTTAGTGGTTTCACTATTCATCAAAAATTGAAGTTTTTTAGAAAAATACCAAAACATCACCCTAAGATATATTTGATATTCCGAATTCAAAAATCAAGTCCATTTTACAAAATTCCAAACATATAAGTTTCATTAATTAATTTAATAATTAATTCCCGCTGTCAGAGCAAATAGCGTGTTTTTATGAAACAATAAGTATCAAAAGATTGATACTAGTTTAAGTCCGATTTCAAAGTCAAATTAATTCCAACGACCAGTATTGGATTTAATGGTAAAAATATATTCTAATTTAACTTTAAAACCAATTAAAATGATAATCTAATCATATAAATAAATTATATTAAAAAGAGGTTTTGAATTAAAATACAACATTTTTCACTGTTCGTTAAAAAAATGAACTTTATCAGAAAAATACCAAAAATTTACACAAAATAAATTTTGATGTCCCGATTCTAAAAAAGTGTTTTATTTGGTCCAATAGAATGTATAAAAGTGACAAAAACTATATTTAATGACGGTTCACCATCAAAAGGCAATAAGTTAACCTTTAGTGAAAACTAGGGCATATAAGCCTAAAATTGAATTCTTTCCGTATTTTAAGCCTTTATCTTTTATTAGATAAAAGTAAAAACATTTAAAAAACATATATAATCATATTGTAGTTATTTATATCCATTATCTCCAATACAATGGCTATGTGTTAACTACCATTTAAAATAATATTATTTCATTACTAGTGTGCAACGTAAGATTTCAATGAAACTCTTTGTTGCGTATCGGGTACGCTATCGAACATAGCAACCCCTTTAAAGTAAAATTAATATTTAATTCATAAATATTAATAAATATGAAAATGTTTTATTCATTATTTACCTGGTATGTTACAACCTTCCCCCCTTTTGGGAATTACGTCCTCGCAATTTTATTCACTTATCAAAATAAGTGGGGGTATTTATCCCTCATAGCATTTTCAGATTCCCACGTTGCCTCTTCAACAATATGGTTTTTCCAAAAAACCTTTACCTGGTAAATTACCTTATTTCGCAACACTTGCTCTCTTCGGTCAAGAATCTGGACTGGTTGTTCTTCATAAGATATGTTCTCCTCCAGCTGAACTACCTCTGGACTCAAAACATGAGATGGATCTGGCATATACTTCCTCAACATCCACTACTACAAACACGGCCTTTATCAGTGCTAAAAATGGCCATTATCAGCGCTAGAAAAGCGCTGATAAAGCCATCGTAGATAAGGGGGGGGGGGGTGTCCCCTTTATCAGCGCTTTGAAAAGCGTTGATATAGGACCCCTTTATCAGTGCTAAAAAAAAGCGCTGATAAAAGGGGTCTTTTATCAGCGCTTTTTAGCGCTGATAAAGGGGTCCTATATCAGCGCTTCCTTTATCAGCGCTTTCGTTTTAGCGCTGATAAAGGACCCTTTTATCAGCGCTTTTAAAAAAGTGCTGATAAAAGTTAATTTTTTTTAAAAAAAATTAAAAAAAATTAAAAAATACTGCCGATCGGGGGGGGGGGGGGGGCTTTTATAGCGCTTGAACCCCCCTTTTACAGTGCTTTTCGGCCCCTATACAACACCCCACGCACCCCCCTCCAAACTTTAACAGCGCTTGCTCAAATATTCCCCATGCGCACGCACCCCTGCCTCCACCAGGATTTGAACTCGAGACCTCCCTCCTGCGCGCCTAAGCACTTACCACTACTCTATTTTGATTTGCTTTCCAATTCATGATATCTTTATATATATATATATTTATATATTTAGTTATATTTATTCGTATAGTAATATATATTTATATTAATATATATATATAGTTATATTATAATATATATATAGTTATATTAAAATATATATAGTAATATTAACATATATATAGTGGTATTAATATATATCTATATCTATATATATATATATTTAGTTATATTTATTCGTATAGTAATATATATTTATATTAATATATATATATATAGTTATATTAACATATATATAGTTATATTAACATATATATAGTTATATTAACATATATATAGTTATATGATATATATTTATATAGTTATATAGTTATATTAACATATATATAGTGATATTAATATATATATTTATGGTGATATTAATATATATATTTATAGTAATACTAATATATATATATGTAGTTATATTAATATATATATAGTTATTAGATTAATATATATATATATAGTTAGATTAATATATATATATATAGTTAGATTAATATATATATATATATAGTTAGATTAATATATAGGTATATAAATATTCATATATTGGTATTTTAAATAAAATGGATATTAGTTATTATTTAGTTAAAGCTAATATATTTTATATGTAAATATGTTTAATTATTTATTTAAAAAATTTAATTTTTAGGTGCGAATATATAAAAAATATGTACATATAGTTATGTATTTGATTATAAATAGCAGTTCATTATAAAAAAGGATGAAATTTCAAAGACATAATATCAATATGAATGTAATACCTTGGAATAAATTCAGTCCCCGCCAAAAAAGCCAATAATACCCCCTTAAATGAGTTTGAAAATCCAAAAAATGTTAAAAAATCTGGGTACCCCGACAAAAAACTCAGTTTTGTAGGACTTCTGGGCCTCTTTTGGCCTCGAAAAACACTTGACCAAGGTCACCCTAATCATAGAGATGTAGAGCTCGTCGCAGGCTTCGATTTGATATGTGGTAGAGCTCAAACGGACACCCGGATCAAAAGTTATGGCCGTTTGAAGTTTGAGTTGCGTTTTCAACATATTTTGGATCTTTTTTAAATTTTTTTAATTTTTTTAATTTTTTAGTCCTCAAATTGTTATTAAATGACTATTACTCCATAATGATTATCAAATTATTAAATAAAAATATTTTTTTAATTTTTTAAGAAGTCATTTTCACTAAATATCTTATATATTAAGTATAATAAGTGTAAATGTACATTTATAATTATCTAAAATATATTTAAAAATTATATATTATATTTATATAACAATATAATATATTAATATATTAATATATTAATATATTAATATATTTTTTAATTTTTTTTGAATCCAACCCTTTATCAGCATTACTAAACAAGCGTTGATAAAGGGGGGGCCTTTATTAGCGCTAACAAAAGCGCTGATAAAGGGGGGCGCTGCAAAAAACTGTTTTTGTGGTAGTGATCGAAACATGAAAAACATTGTGTACCTGAGATAAACTTGGAGGTAAAGCCACTCGGTATGCAATTGATCCAACTCTCTCTAGAATTTCATATGGTCCAATGAACCTTGGACTCAGCTTTCCTTTCTTACCAAATTGCATCACACTTTTCCATGGAGAAACCTTGAGAAAAACATGATCACTTACCTCGAAAGATAGATCCTTCCTCCGGTTATCTGCATAACTCTTCTGCCTGCTCTGAGCTATTCTCATGTGTTTCTGAATCAACTGAACTTTTTCTGCCAACTCTTCTACCAATTCTGGTCCCATCATCTTCCTTTCATCCACTTCATCCCAAAATACTGGAGTTCGACACCGCTTCCCATATAATGCCTCAAATGGTGCCATCTGTATACTGGAATGAAAACTGTTATTATAAGAAAACTCAACCAAAGAAAGATGTTGGTCCCAACTTCCCTGATAATCCATCGAAAAAGCTCGTAGCATATCCTCCAAGGTCTGAATTGTTCGTTCTGACTGCCCATCTGATTGAGGATGAAAACCTGTACTAAAATTTAATTCAGTACCCAACGACTTCTAAAGGCCTTTCCAAAAGTTAGAAGTGAACCTAGGATCACGGTCAGATACAATGGAGAGGGGAACTCCATGTAACCTGACTATCTCTTTAAGATACAAACAGGAAAGTTGATCTAGGGAAAAAGTATCTCGTATAGCAAGGAAATGAGAAGATTTAGTCAAGCGATCAACAATAACCCAGATTGCATTATTACCTCGAGGGGTCTTCGGCAATCCCACAACAAAGTCCATGGATATATTTTCCCATTTCCACTCTGGCACTAGTAAAGGCTGAAGCATCCCTTTCGGTAACTTCTGCTATGCTTTAACCTGCTGACAAGTCAAACACTTCACAGTAAAATCAGCAATATCTCTTTTCATTCCATCCCACCAGTAATACTCCCGCAGATCCATGTACATCTTAGTACTTCCAGGATGAACTGAAAATGGGGAACTATGAGCCTCACATAACAACTCATTCTTCAACTGTGAATCACAAGGCACACATAATCTCTTCTCAAACCTCAAAACACAATCATTATCAATGTTGAATTTAGGCAACTTACCCTTCTAAACCAGCTCTACCTTTTTCTGCAACTCACTGTCTTCCCTCTGTGCTTGCTTAATTCTGTCTGATAGGGATGCTCTCACTAATACCTGAAACAAAACAGAAGATCTTCCTGCACCAAAAAATTCTATGCCAAAGTTCACTAAATCAAAAACCAAAGGATCTCGTTCCAAACGTAGCATGGTTAATGAAGCACTACTTTTTCGACTCAAAGCATCAGCCACTTTATTTGCTTTTCCCAGATGGTAATGAATTATACAATCATAATCCTTGATTAATTCCAACTATCTCCTCTGTCTCATGTTCAATTATTTCTGAGTGAATATATACTTTAAACTTTTGTGATCAGTATATATTTCACACTTTACTCCATACAAATGATGCATCCAATTTTTTAAAGCAAAAACAACAGAAGCTAATTCCAAATCATGTGTAGGGTAATTTACCTCATGAGTTTTCAACTGACGTGAAGCATAAGCAATTACCTGATCATTCTACATAAAGACACATCCAAGTCCCTTCAACGAAGCATCACTGTGTATAACAAAATCACCATTCCTAGAAGGAAGTTCCAAAACTGGAGCATTCACCAATCTTCTTTTCAACTCCTGAAAACAATCATCACATTCTTTTCTCTAGATGAACTTAACACCGTTACGAGTTAGCTTAGTCATTGGACTAGATAACCGTGAAAAATTTTCAACAAACCATCGGTAGTAACTTGCCAAACCAAGAAAACTATGGATCCCGGTTACATTGTTGGGTCTTGCCCATTCTTCAACAACATTTGTTTTAGCATGATCAACAGTTATGCCATCTTTTGAAACAATGTGACCCAGGAAAGAAATTTGTTGTACCCAAAAATCACACTTGCTGAATTTTCCATATAGTTTCTTTTCTTTTAAGGTTTGCAAGATAACCCTTAAATGACTTTCATGCTCCCCTTTACTTTTATAAAACACCAAAATATCATCAATACACACAACCACTATTTATCACCTGATTCAACTGATCCATCAGTGCAGTAAACTACTAAATTCTGATTCCGACCATCTCTAGTTGCTGATTCGAAAGGTCATTATACTCTGTATGACTTCCTAGAAAAGATGCTCTGTTTCCTCTATGGAAAACCATTCTTATCACAGAAATATCTTAGGTGAAGCAACATGGTAATCTTTAAATGCTATATCATTTCAATCATACCATAAATTAATTTATAATTTAACAATTTTCTAACTCCTAAATTTGTCTAAACCGACCTCTGGTACCAACTATAAGGCCCTGACCTTAAACCTTACTTAATATTGAATTAAATGAATAATTCACATTGAGGATCTTTTCAGGTTTAGAGTTTTAGAGAATTAGAACATAACTATCACATCTCAAAAGATTACAAAGTAGACACTTCTACTAAGTTTCCATAGAATAAAAAAACTCTTAAAAAGAATCATGCATAGTTCCATGTTTTATATAGCATGAATTTCCCTTGATCCCATCCTTGACCCAATTCCACATTAATTCCTGTGAATAACATTTCAAAAAACTTGGGGTGAGCATAAAAAGCTCAGTAAGGGATACACACAGAATGAAAACTGTAAGTTTATCATAACAACAAGTAAACCATGTATACTTTATCAAAGTAATACCTTCACCTTCATGAAGTAGTAAAAACTCTTCACTGAATAAAATATCATTACTTACCCTTTTGTAACCAAAGGATTACCATAAAACTCATATAAAGAACACATAACATATAAAGGTAACTTGGGACATAAACATACTTAAGTGGAATAAACATACGGTCGACTTCCACACATATCACATAATAGAATAGCCATACGACCAACTTCCATACATACTTAATGGAATAGCCATACGGCCGACTTCCATACCCAATGCATTGGAGGTTATAACGTAACCACCCGTCCTGGTATTCATGGCACCAGCTGTCATATGGTTTATCACGTAACCACCCGCAAAATTTCCAAGTACCATTATAAAAATCATAAAACATAAAACAAATATAATGGAAAGAAAAAATTTCCACACTTTGATCGCAATATATTACTTAAATATATTGACATAAAAAATCCATTATAAAAACGATTTTCAATACCAAAATACATAAAAGAGTATATGGTATTTATTTCATTTTAAAAAAACATTATGGCTTGTTCAGGAAGCCAAAGACCAAATAATACTCGCGGTGGCGGAAAAGGTCGTTGTCACCACGTACGTTAAAAGAAACATTCATTTTTTTCATTTTGTAAAACGCTTCGTAGAAAAAGATTCCTTTTGTATAAAAGTAAAAGTCAAAGGGGTTTATACACCGTATAAAAGAAAGTTGTGTATAAAACGAAATATTCCTCAATGAAAGGAGATTGAGACGAAGTCCCTTACCTTGGGTCTGACTTGACTCGATCGTTCTTTAACGTCCTGAATAATAAACTTGAGTTAATTTCTATTTTATTAAGAACCTTTTTCAAGTTCATTATTCCTTTTATATCACTTATTGTCATGTTATAAACATTATGTAATCATTTAAGTTAATAATGTTTGTTTTGTCGATATTTGGTTCTTAAGTCGAAAGTGGACTTCTTACAATTACATGTTGTTCGTGTGGTCAAAGGTTCTTTATATCCAAAATGACATTCCTGATTTGGATATCATATATATCATATATATCCAGAATATACATGTATTTATAATATTACATAATCATTTAGAGTTAAGAAATGAAATGCACCGTTCATGGAGACGGTAAGCCGTACGTACGCATGAACGCTACTTTTATTTCTATGTCATATTAATGGAATTAAAACTAAATGATAGGTAAGTATATTTTAATTCCAGAATTATATTAATAATTTATATGTAACATACATCATATATATCCATTATATATATGTACTTATAATAGTACATTACATTTGGGGATAAGAAATGAAATGCACCGTTCGTGGAGACGGTAAGCCGTACGTACGCATGAACGCTACTTTCATTTCTATCTCATACTTTAATGGAAAGAAATAATAATTATATAGAGGTATATTATAATTCTAGTAAAAAATAATATATAATAACTTTAAATCCATTATTTATACATCCCACATATGTCATTAACGAATCACATCACTTTGAGGGGGCGGTAGTCCGCACTTCCTAAAATGAAATTATCGTGTTTACCCACAATGGAAACCATAAAGTTATACCACAAATGAAAAAAAGAAGCATAAGGAAAACATAAAAATAATATATATCATATATAAATAGAGAAACATCTTAATGGCCACCATTAAAGGTGTTTAAAATAAGATTGAACAATCATCATTTCGTGAGGCAGAAATTCGCCAACCACAGAAACAGTATGTTCTTTAACCATTAGATGTAGATGTGTGTAATTGTAGCTCTAAAGCATCTTATAACAACATCCTAGTATATGGAAGATACTGTATTTGTTACAAAATAAATTAATAAAAATATTTTAGGGGGTTGTAGAATCAAAATAAAACAAAAGAACACAAGTGAAGACATTACCTTAAAATCGGGTAACTCTCTTAGATTTGTGCTAAAAGGCTTCATTGGGAAGACTTCTGCCCAAAGTGAGGCTTAAAGGAGTAAGAGAGGGATGTTTAGAGACAAAATGGGCTGGGGTTGGCTGAGAAAAAGTATTTGGAAGTGTGGGTAATGAGGTAGAGGTGGGGGCCTTTTATAAGAGGAGAGGAGGGGCACTCTTGGAAAGTAAAGAAATGTTACTTTATTTTAAAATGCGTTTCGGATTAAAAAGGTCCCAAATTGATATAATTATAGTTTAAGGTGATAAGGGTTCTAAATATACCCATCCAATAGGTTTTGGACATGTTTAGGTCATAGATTTTACATTATCTTTTCATTTTATTTAAATCCTTTATTAATGAGGTAATCGCTTCATCATCATGATGTCATAAATAATTTAATACATTTAATGTCTAAAAATTATAAAAAAAATATCATGATGTAGGAAATCTTTTTATATTTCTAATGAATATTTATAGTCAAAAATATGACTTGTATAACCCCATGTAAAAATTGTTTTAGTAAAACATCTCATGTTTGTGTCATTTTTACTTTAACATTAAATAAAATGTTATTTATGTCATTTCCCAAACAAAGTGGCTCCATGGGGTCCCCAAGTTTACCCATGGATTGAATTGGTCGGCCATGACACATCCAATAAAGGTAGGACATGTGTCTATGTATTTTCATTTTATTATAATATCATTTTTGCCTTAAATTGCACTAATTACCTCTAATCGCGATGAAGAACTTAAAAGTTACTATTCACCAAAAAATTATTTTAATCTTATTGAACCACATTTTACTTCTTAATGAAAACCATGTATGTCGGATTTTTGAAAATAAAATCACAGATATGGAAAAATTACATTTAAACGGAAAATCAGTTTTTATAAGTACCACTTAGTTGTTTCACTATTCATCAAAAATTGAAGTTTTTCAGAAAAATACCAAAACTTCACCCTAAGCTATATTTTATATTCTGAATTCAAAAATGAAGTCCATTTTACAAAATTCCAAACATATAAATTGCATTAATTAATTTAATAATTAATTCCCGCTGTCAGAGCAAATAGCGTGTTTTTATGAAACAATAAGTATCAAAAGATTGACACTAGTTTAAGTCTGATTTCAAAGTGAAATTAATTACAACGAACACTATTGGATTTAATAGTAAAAATATATTATAATTTCACTTTAAAACCAATTAAAATTATAATCTAATCATATAAATAAATTAGATTAAAAAGAGGTTTTGAATTAAAATACAACATTTTTCACTGTTCGTTAAAAAAATGAACTTTATCGGAAAAATACCAAAAATTTACACAAAGTAAATTTTGATGTCCCGATTCTAAAAAAGAGTTTTATTTGGTCCAATAGAATGTATAAAAGTAACCAAAACTATATTTAATGACTGTTTTCCATCAAAAGGCGATAAGTGAACCTTTAGTGAAAACTAGGGCATATACGCCTAAAATTGAATTCTTTCCGTATTTTAAGACTATCTTTTATTAGATAAAAGTAAAAACATTTGAAAAACATATATAATCATATTTGAGATATTTCTATCCATTCCCGCCAATACAACGGCTATGTGTTAACTACCATTTAAAATAATATTATTTCATTACTAGTGTGCAACGTAAGATTTCAATGAAACTATTTATTGCGTATCGGGTACGCTATCGAACATAGAAACCCATTTAAAGTAAAATTAATATTTAATTCATAAATTCTAATAAATATGAAAATTTTTTATTCATTATTTACCTGGGATGTTACAGTCGACCCCCTGTGATCCCGCATGTGCCTCAGGTAGAGGCTGGGGTAGCTAGCTCGTGGGCTGGCCCCATTTTTTGAGTGAGGCCTTATAATAAATACTTGGCAGAATGCACAAAAATGCAAGGAAATATTTAACCACAAACCAACCTCATGCATGTCCACCTTAAATTCCATGCCTCTTCTTCTTCAAATTCCAATCCCATGCATCCCCTTCTTCACCATTTCTTTTTGGAAATTGAATTCCAAATATCACTTCAATCATCCTTAAGAGGATGTTACTTCAATGTTGTAAACAATGTATCACATGATACTAGTTCTTTGAACTTATGATCAACACATCAATAGTCTGAATTCCATTATCCATTTAACTTAGGAGGGTGTCTTTAACCAACACTGACATTCATTGACCTCATTAACAACATATACAACTCAACTACTAAAGTGGTCCCAACAATCCCCCCCTTTGTATTTGTTGGAAATACCCAAAGTTTTTATACTAAATGAATGTGTCAATGTGAGTCTTTACTTCTTTCTCTCTAAAACATACTTATTTTTCTCTCAAACTTTCATTTCACCTCTCTCCAACTTGTTGAAAATAAATACAAAGTTCATGGCAGAGAGGGTATCATTTCAAACTTAAGCAATGTGCCATAAATAATTTCACTCTAAGTCTACTTGATAAATGATCGGTGTAGAAAACGAGAGGATTTGATTTAGACAATAAAGTTGTCCATTACCCACTGAATATGACATCTTATGAGATGAGAACTCATGTAATTTACTTCAAGGGGTTTACACTTTCATTCCAGGCTTAGGATAATAAGTGTGTATGAAATAATCAACCTGAAAATTCTGCACTCACTTTAATAAATGGATCAAAAACATTCAAGTGCAATGGGCTAGATAAGTGACCTTGGAACACTTACATTCTTCTTATGTCACTGAGTAATTTAGTTACTCCCTCTTTGAGAAATAATATTTACTTTGATTAACCAAATATGAGAGATTGAAATACCTTTTCCAATGATATGATCTTCAAATGATCTTCAGAGTAATTGAATTTTTATATCAACTAAATTTGACACTAGTTAGAATAATAACTCTAGCATATTCATTTTTCTCCCCCTAAAGGGAGTACTTCTTATCACTGACTCTCAGGTTCTACCCCTGAGAGATTTCTTCACCTTCAATTCCCTATAATATAAGAACAAATACAATTCAAAAATATTTAATGGAATAATGTGGATCCTTCTTGCTCCATCAATGTGAAAAACAATGTGGAGATGATTTTCTCCACCAAGATTCTCCATTCTTCAAACTTTCACAGATGATATTCAATGCTGACTATGATTGTGTAGACATTACTATTTATTCCATCTCTTTGTGTGTGAATCTTCTTTCTTAAAGAGCTATTAAATCACTAGAGTCTCCTGGTGAAACATTCATCTTTTGATGAATTCTTATTTGGATGGAGTAAATTCAAAGAATCTTTTAATAATATGACCAGCCTTGTTGCAGCTCACACACAAAACTTCTTTGTCTTCATGTATAAATTTCCTTTTGTTTTTAGCATAAGTCTTATCATTTTCTTTATCCATCTTTATCATTATTTCCAAATATTCTGGCCAAACCACCAATATATCATTAGAGACTGAGGCATCAAGATTGGATCTTCTACATGGCTTCTTCTGAGTGTCATATTTCTTAGTAGTTCTTTTGGATGCACCACCCTTCACCTTCTTAAATTTAGAATCCAAGGACTTCTCATCTTTCTTTATTGACATCTTCTTGAGAGAATTTGTTTTCACATTATTCATCTGATTTCTTCTCAAGGATGATTCTTCATTCTTATCAAGCTTCTGTGGTCTTCTTTTCTTATATGAACATGCACCATTCATATGACCACTCCCATTGAATACATCACAGATGTTATCTAAAATTCCAAATATATTTTTGGTATAAAAATGTTTTTGGATCTTTGTATTTTTCTTCTTATTCTATTTATTTCCCCCTTGTTATGGTCTTTCTCTATGATTTTATATTTAAGGTATTGTACCAACAATCCAATGCACAATTCCCAAATCTATTACAACACCAGCATTGACCAACAAACCTTAACTTCTTTGCATCTTCTTTATAATTTTTCTGAATATTTTTTTGGTATTTTGTGCTTTATATGGGGATATATCTTCCACACTCTTTCCCCTATACATCCAATCCATGGTGGTAGGTTTATTATCACTTTTCTTCATCCATACTTGTTTATAATTTTTCTTCTATCCTGAACTTTTTGTAGAAGCAATTTTAGAAACATTAGTACAAGTTGGTATGTATGGTACCTTTACTTTTTTAGCTACTTGTGATAGATCAATGTGTGATTCCATGATCTTCTTGTCACATGTTGGAGGTTTTTTGAGAGTAGTATCCTCCAAAAATTAGTGAGTACTAGAAGAAACCGTTTCCTTCTTTTGTGGAGACTCAATATGTGTCTTACCAAGATTTGTCAACTTAGATTCCAATTCTAGACATCTCATATTGAGGATGAATTCCTGGTCTTCAATAATATCCATCTTCTCTTCACAAGCCGTCTTTAACATTTCAACATCATCTTCACGCATCTTTACTTTTTTTTGTAACAAAGAGTAGAGTTATTTGATCTTCTTGGAGTCTTCTTCCAAATATAACTCATTAACACGATTGCTCTTTTTCAGGTCATCTTAAAGTTAATGGATCTTCTCTTCTAGAGTCTTATTGACTCCCTCCTTTTCTTTAACATATTTGAGCCACTTTGAAGAACTTGCTTCAAATTCCCTCTTTGTTTCTTCAAAGGCTCCAACCTGTCTGGAGAGCTTTAGACATTCATCAATTTTTTCTTATAATCCTTTCTACAAAACATCAGTTTATTCTTCCAGCTGAGTGATATTTTCCTACATGCATTGAAATAATCCACAAAATAGGGATGTAATTTATTCAGGAATACCATGAAGAATCATTCTTAATCCATCAACTGATATTTATTGAGATTTTGTAGATTGATCATCACCACTTGTGTTAGAATTTTCATCATGATAATAATTTCCAAATGTACTAACACATACCTTCTTATCATATGATGTAGGAAGGTTATCCATCTATTTGGTGGAAAATTGAGTCAACTTCTCATAAATTTCCAAGTCTGGTGTGTATTCAATGTCATCCAGATATGGAGAACCAAATTATTCATCTTTTTAGATAAGATAGGATTCTTCTTCAACTTTATCTTCTCCTTATTTTTCCTTTTCATCACGGTCTTGGTAGATATAGCCTTCTACTCAGAGATAACAGAATATTAACTAAAATTTCACTTCATTGATAACTCAAGAAAGAAACCCAGGTCTTCAAAAGAGAATAAATTTACTGTAGAGAATCCAACAGAGGTGAACCTATCCCTTTGATACCAATTGAGAGGACCAGTTTGGGATATAACTAACAATGAGAGGGGGGGATGAATCAGTATTGGGGGATTTTTAAAACAATTCTAACTTTTATCCCTATACATCTTGAACTATTAGGATATTTATTATCTTATTCTATTTTCCCTGTCACATGTAATAATAGAAAGCAGAAAAAATATGCACATAATATTTTTACAAGGTTAACCACTCAATAAAAGTAGTTGTCTCCTTGCCATGAATGGATATGACCAGTACATGGATTATCCACTATGATGTAATATGCTATTACAATGGAGTTTCTAGGAAAATAATCCTCTAGCTAGTGTGAGTCCCAACACTTTAGAGTGGGGTGGGAAACAATCCTCTTCCCTGGACTGGTGATGGACTAGTCCAACTTGCAGCCTCTAGCTAGTTCTTTATACTTCCTATGGAGAAAATATTCTTACATCTTGATAAGGTAGGTTATACTCTTAGTCTTATTTAGTGATCTTCACTTGATTACTTTCAAAGAAGTAGGCAATCTATTCTCCCTTCTTTCTTTCTCTTCTTTTCTAGTACAACACCAACTGCACTAGACTTCTTCTTTATTCTTCTTAGTGAAATAAGAAACTACACTATTCTCCTTCCCTTTTCTTGGCTAGAATCACATATACCAATGTGATTATTTAGGCAATTAAGATCAGTTCACTTGGCATCATCTGAATCAATTATTTTCTTCTTGTTCATGTATGCATGTGATCATGCATATGTCATTTAGGTTGAAACTTTCTTCCCTTTCATTACTCTTATTCTTTACACATGTGCACACACTTTTTTTGCTTCTCTATTTAACTGACTTCATGTGTGCATGTGCAGGCATGCAAAAATTCACTCTCTTATTCTTCTTCTTGTGTGAAAACCCTTAATGGGTATGGTTTTTTAAACACACACACTTGGCCTCTTCATACTCTTTATTTTCTTTCTTCCACTTTCACATAGTTAGGGTGTTTCTATAGGTGTGATATTTATATTTAAACCTGAATGGGTGAAGACCTTTCTTTGTGTGAGCTTCTTCTTCAACCAACTAATCAAGGCCTCTTCCTCCTCTTTCTCTTATTTTATTCTCTTGAACTTAGTTATTGTGTTTTCTTAGTTTTATATGTATGAATCATCATACCTGAAAGAGTATAAACCTTCCTTTATGAAAACTTCTTCTTCAAGGCCTCAGGATTCTTCAAAAAATGCACATGGGTGAATGAAACATTTAATGCCCTTCTATTAGACTCTCCTTCTTCACTAAAAACTCAAACCCCTACAAACAGTAGGATATATATTAAAATATGAGGGTGTTTAACTTTTGGAAGGCCATGAGATTCACAATTATTCTTCATGTATAAGGAGAATAGTTTTTTCCCTTTCACAGAGTACAACAAGGGTGCGGTTGCACCAGTTGTGTACCCATGGGAACTTCCTCCTGAAAAACACCAAGGGTTTTTAGAAAACCTATTGGGTGTTTGCAGGTTCTAGTTCTTCGCAAAGATGTTTGAGGGTGATTATCACCTATATAAAGATTGCGGTAACCCTTCTTCGCAAAGTAGAGAGATCACGGGACTCCTGGTTTCTCTTTGAAAAATGATTCATAGGGAGATTATCTATTTTTTGCAACAGGAGCTCTTGGGTATGTGGGAGCATCACCTCTTCTCATCTCAATCTCCTCTTTTTATAGGCGAGTGATACTTCCTCTTCAACGTTCAAAATACAAGTATCTCACATTAAGATAGGGGATTTGAATACCTTAGATCTTTGGCTTCAAGATTTAGAAACAACGGGTCAAGGATAAGCTGCAAGTCTTGGGTGTTTCCTTTTTCCAAATGTGGGCTTCTATCTTTGTTCATAGAGTTAAGATCGCGTACACAATAATCGTGCATGAATCTCATATGGATCCACGTGTCCTTGAAAACTTTGTTTTCCTCAGTTTAACCTTCTTCTTTGAGATATTGCATGCATACAAGATGTAGATTGCATGCATGATCTCAGTTTGATAAAACGATCACCATGCAAGAGTTTTCATCATCAACGCTGACTAAGAGCACGATCATGGTGGATCGTCAGTGGCGATGGTGAGAAGCGGCATCGGGTTACTCTCCATGTGATTAGAGGTTGAATATGATGCCACGACTTTTGGATTAGATCAAATTGATCTCATATGACCACGATTACAACACAAGATGCGGGATGAGGCGTGCGGTCGAGATCTCTCGCAAGATTAGATGAGCATCTAGGATTTACTCCACGTTTTTAGAAAAACGTCCTACATCGAAACATGCTGTGGTTTACTCGTAGTTTATCAATAAACTCCTCTCAAAAACTGCTCAGAATTCTCCTCTCCCCCCTCTGGTGCCTCCCCACACCGGTTCTCTACGGGCGCGCTTCTACGCCCACCCATGCTTCCTGCGGGTGCGCTCTTAGCGCCCACTAAACACATCCCTACACATAGATTGATCACTGTGTGCACACTCCTGTGGGATTATACACAGCCCACACATGCCTCTTGCAAGATGGATCTGCCTAGGCTTCCCCATGGGTGCGGTCTACCCCTTGTGTTCCCTCATTTGCCTCAGGTTGAGGCTAGGGTAGCTAGTTCATGGGATGGCCCCATTTTTTGAGTAAGGCCTTATAATAAATACTTGAAAGAATGCACAAAAATGCAAAGAAATATTTAAACACAAACCAATTTCATGCATGGACACCTTAAAGTCCTAGAATCTTCTTCTTCAAATGCCAATCCATGCATCCCCTTCTTCACCATTTCTTTTTGGAACTTTAATTCCAAAGAGCAGTTTAATCATCCTTAAGAGGATGTTACCTCAATGTTGTAAACAATGTATAGAATGATACAAGTTCTTTGAACTTATGAGCAGCACATCAATCATCTGAATTAAATTCTCCATGTCACTTAGGAGGGTGTCTTTAACCAACATTGACATTCATTGACCTCATTGACAACAAATACAACTCAACTACTAAAGTGGTCCCAACACAGCTCATAAAAAAACCATAACAACTCAAGTGAGGTTGATAACTGATCTCATCACCACTTCTTGACTCTAATAAGTATCTATGAACCAATGATTATCATGGAACTACTGCAACCACACCTTTCAAGTTCTTCCAACATGAACCTGGTAACCCATATTAGAAACACATCGATCTAAAACTATCCAGATTCTTACATCACCAATGCTTCCCCACTTTGATTCCATGGGAAAAAACTTTCTCATAAACCTAAACCATCCATGAAAAAATTTCTACATCCTTTCATTTATCTATCACATGCCAACACTCGATCCTCATCATAACCCTAAAGGCCATGAACTTCCCTATAGTCACCCACTAATCTTGACTCAAGATCCAATGAAACCAAAATATCTAGTAATAATCTCAATGCCCTCACACACACTAAATATGACTCATATTCCATTAGTATAATTAGGATCAAGGAATCCTCAATGTTCCCTTCCAACCAACCATACTTTCTCACAACAAGTCTAAACACATGACCACCCTTCACCCCACTTGTCACTTCCATACCCATAACATCCATCCATAAATTGGTCATCTTTCCTTATCCACCCTGACTTAATCCTGATTTTCACATCAATCATTTCCCACACCACTATGTCAGGTATTCTCACTATTTTCCCTTAGAAACTTACCTTACAACCAACCATAGGTTCTTGAGTGCTTCTCAAAAGGAAACCAAGGCATTACCGTACCATTTACTGAAACTCGATGATACTGACTATGTATATATTCCACCTCTAAATAATCTCCCATAATTCATATTCCAAGGCACCAAAACACTGGACCGACCTTCCCTGAGGTCTCCCTTGATTTTACCCAAAACTGTCAACTCATAGACCCAAATCGAGTGTCATCTCCAAAACCATTGTCCTTTCCCAATTGGCCTTCTAGGAAAAACCCAAACCTGACCAAAACCAAAATGTCTACATGTGCCTCATGCACCCAAGGGAACTCACAACACATCCGACCCCTCTCATGGGTTTCCCTTGAGGTTCGAATGATACCAACTTCCAAAATTAGGTTTAGGGGTAACAAGTCATGTAACACCCCGAGATTTTATGAAAAATATTCTTTCTAATTTTATTAATGTCTTGTGTTGTACGCTACACCAAAATGAGCTTGCACAAAACGCATCCTTGACTTTCCTTGCATTACACGAAATCACGACCTTCCTCGATAGCGTGTGTAGTACGCAATACAGAGTTTCACTAAACTACGACATGGTATTAAAATATTATTAAAACTATCTGTTATGAACCACTTTTTGAAATTTTGTAAAATTTTATTTTTCAAAATGGACTTCATTTTTGGATTCGGAATATTGAAATTAGCTTAGGAAGAAATTTTGGAACTTTTCGTATAACTTTCATATTCTGATGAATAGTGAAAATTACTAAATTTTAATTTAAAAAAACTTTTTTAATCGAAATAATTAATATTGATAAATTATTAATTTGAGTGGTTTTAAAGTATATTTAGAATATATTTTTACAATTAAATACAATGTTGTTCATTGGATGTAATTTCACATTTAAACCGGACATAAACAAGTGTCAATCTTTTGATAGTTATTATCTTTTAAAAACACACTATTTGTTTTGACGACGGGAATTAAGTTTTAAATTAGTTAATGTAACTGATATGTTTTGAATTTGGTAAAATAAACATCATTTTTTAATTCATAATATCAAATATATCTTAGGCTTAATTTTTGGTATTTTTCTGGAAACTTTCATTTTTTGATGAATAGTGAAACCACTAAGTGGTAGTAAAAAAAAATGAATTTTTCATAAAACTTAATTTTACCGCTTCTGTGAGTATAATTTCGAAAATCCAAGGCACACGGTTAATATCAAGGACTAAAATTTGGTTCAATGAGATGACAATAATTTTTGGTGAATAGTAACTTTTTACTTTTTTTTACCACGGTTAAAAGTAAATAGGGTAGTTAAGGGTAAAAATGGTATTATTATTACCCTAACACATGTACTAATTCTATTGGATAAGTTTAATTCGACAAAAATCAAACTTAGGAATAAAATATGACCATTTAGGCCCACTTGGATTAGATTAAGACATTTATTATCAATTTCTTTAAAGAAGTGTTAAAATAGTTAAAATCAAAGTTTAATAACTAAAACATTTTTAATATAGGGTTATACATAAGATAAATTCGACTATAAATATTCATTAGAAACCTAAAAATATTTCCTAAATAATGATATTTTATTTGTAATTTTTATACTTTAAATAAGATAATTTATTTATGACAGAAAGATGATGCAGTAATTATCTTATTAATGAAATATTGACATAATTGATGTTATAAATACCCAAATAAATGTAATTTGAGACTTTTTAGGAATTACACTAATTTTATAGGTTAATATGACATGTTAGTTTTTATTAAATTAACTTTTTTAGAATTAATAATTCTGTTATTATTTTCACAAAAATCAATTACTAAATAGTGTCAAAATTGACATAAAATAGTTTTTAAATAAAATATTATATTATTAATTGTTATTTTATTCCTATAAATATATGGTTCGTCCAAATGACTTAGATAAGGTTATATATATTAATAATAAACAACTTGGGGTTCGTTTGGCTTGTTATAGTAAGTTTATTAACCTTATAGTGTAAAAACACAAAAAGACACGGTAAAAGTAAAATTATCTAACTTAATGTTAAATCTAAATGATAAGGTTAAAATAGGAACCAAAACTTGTCTAAATTATATTTGATGAGAGTATTTTGACCCATCCCCACCTTAGCTTCGAAATAAATCAATTTGGAGCTATTTAAAACCGAATTTGGCTTTATAAAAAAAATAATATTTTTAGTTATTCCAAAGGTGCCCCTCTCCTCCCTTATAAAAGGGAACCTCCTCCCTCTCTTCCTCACACCACTTTGAGCCTTCAAGGTCGGCAAAAACCTGACAAATTCTCTTCTCCAATTCCCTAGAAACATCCTAGAGGTCATGGTCTTCTTCAAATACCAATGTTAGTGCCCTAAGAGGAGGTCTCAAAGAGGCGCTTCAAAGAAGAGGTAATGTCCGTTACCGATTCATTCAACTTTATTTATTCTTCTACTTCTTCTTCTTTAGTTGTTTCATTATGAAGTAATAAAATCAGTAGCACTCATATACTGATATGTTATTATAAGTATGAAACAACCCTATTTCACCATCTATCCATCCTACGTAAAATGAAATCACCGCGCGTGCGTACATACGGAATACCGTCTCCACGCCGTGGTGTAATCTGTTTTTCCAACACCACCTTACTTGGATGGGTATAATGGTGTAAAGAATAACTATAAATAGTTATTATAACATCCTACTGATTCTGATATATTGTATCATCCACTCCAATTCAATTCAATAATTATGGAAACGATATCATCGCTCGTGCGTACGTACGGACTACTGGCTCCACGACGCGATGAGATTCATTCTCCATGTTAACCATTTAAGAATGATTATAAAGTATATATAAGAAATAATAATGAAATATATGACATTATAAAGCTACTGGATTTATGTATATGTATGTCATCTACTTAATTCTATTCAACTCAATAAGGAAATGAAAACAGCGTTCATGCGTACGTACGACCTACCGTCTCCATGAACGGTGTATTTCTTTCCATTTATCAATCTATTATATATATGTGTATTCTGAATATATATTATATATAAATAATGTTTTATATTCTGTAATTAAGTAATCATTATCTAAGTAATCATATGAATAATTACAAGTCAAAACACGGACGACAAATGAAACGATTTTACCCAAAACGCTCTTTAACATAGAATTTACAAAAGAACAAGTAATATAAATTCATAAGTGAACCATATATGATATCGTAACAATGAATATGATTCTGTAATAAGTCAATAACATTATTTAAATCATTATACAGGGGGTTCAGATATGTACGAAGCATATTGGACCTAAGGTAAGGGATAATTTTGCAAATCTCATTTTTATGTGAGATTGCTTATTCGTCAGTATTTACTGGGGTTATTTCTATCATCCATGTCCATGTTTTATAAAAGTGTCTTCATGTATTTTTAAAGTCATTTTTACCTATTTTTTACTTTTACTACATGGTATGTATGGAATATTTCTATTACGAGGTACTTTTTTACTTTTCTGGAAAAAGTACGAGAAGAATGTTTTTTTAACTTATACGGCACGAATGGATTTTTACAGTTTTATAAAGCCTTATTTTCATGAAGCTTCCTCCAAAATATTTCATGACTATTTTCAAAAAAATCTCTTTCTTTTAAAATAGCATGAAGTTTTGTGAAAAGCAATTGATTTTGAAAAAGAAAGGATATTTTCCTCAAGAAGTCATTTCAAGTGTTTTGTCAAAACCTTTTTCCATCTAAGATGACATTATTTCATATGTGTATATTTCAAGTATAAAGTCTCTGTGATTTACATGGTTTCACTTTTCTTATTATGAAATGATATCCATTTCTTTTATATGGATTATGTGATTATGGGATGATATTTATGAAACCCATTTTATTTATTGGGTTATTATGAATGATGTATGTTTATTTTGTGGCACAAGTAAGAATGATTTAATTATGAGATGGGTGGGACCTATATCTCCCTCCAATGCATTGGGTAAAGATATATATCTCATGATATAGACATGGATGGAACGACAAGTTAAACCGGTTCAGTAATATAGGACTGGAACGAGGAGTGAACTCGATTCTGAAAGGGACTTTGTCCACTAAGATGGTCTTGATAGCAATGCCTTGGATAATATAGAAATCATATCATGTGCTTAATGGTTGTCACAATTACATGTTTTATTCCCATTCTATTTTATCATGATTAATGTTTCTTTATGATCTATGCCTTACGTACTTCCCTGTTTTATGTCATTGCTCAAGATTTTGATGTTTAAACATTATGTTCATGTTTTTAAGTTCAAATGCATATGGTATGTTTTATTTTATCCATGCTTACCATTACTGAGCATTTGAGCTCACCGTTTTTATGTTTTCTTTTCCCCAGGATATAAACAAAGGTTTTAGGTAAGAAAAAAAGGGGATGATCTTTATGGGAGATGTTGAGGATCTTTCACCATGATTAGAAGATTAAGTTCCAAGTTTCCAAAGACACTAAACTATTACGGTCCTTGTGTGTCTATTTTTGTTATGTATTAAGTATTTCGCAAAAGTAATTTAATGTCCATGTACGTCAAGCTTCGGGTATCTACAGTTGGTATCAGAGGAAAGGTTTAGTCAACCTTTGGAAACTAGGATGTGAAAACTTTAGTGAGATCCCTAGAGATATTTATAAGGTATGTCTAGGGATGTCCCTAAGGTTAAGTATAAGTATAGTTTATGGTCCTAGAATTACGGTAATGATCTTAGAATTAAACCTAAGATGTTAGATATTAAAGGTACTCCCCCTTTATTACGTTGTTTTCCCTGGCATGATTTTTACCTCTCACACTATTCTTTTTGGGTTTTAGACGATGGGTGGAACCCGAAGGAACTATGTTGATCAATGCAATGGAGAATGCAATTATTGTCCTCCTGAACAAACAAATGTTATGGGAGATGGAGTGAAAAATCTTATTGCTATACTTACACAAGCTATGAATCATTCTGGACTTCCAAATGAGCAGAGGAGGGAACAATATTCTATTGAGTCCTTCATGAGGCAACGCCCACCTTCTTTTAGTGGGTCTTCCGATCCACTTGTTGCTGAATAATGGATCAGTACCACTGAAAAGATATTTTCAGTTATTCAATGTTCTAAACATGATAAAGTCATCTTAGCAGTATATCGTTTGGAAGGTGATGCTGATCAATGGTGGAATCTTATCAAGAATACGAGGCCAAGAGATGAAATTGAGTCCATGGAATGGGACAAGTTCAAGAACTTATTTTTCAATAAGTACTTCGCTCGTATTCTTCGAACAAAGATGGAGAAAGAGTTTCTCGAACTAAAGAAAAATGATGATGAATCTGTTGGTCTATACGAAGTGAATTTTACAAGGCTTTCAAGGTATGCATCTGGCTTTATCATCCAACCTGAAAGTAAAGTTGATCGATTCTTCAGTGGCTTAAAACTAAATCTTCGAAGGGAATTAGCTATAATAGACTTCAATATCTATGAAGAAACTGTGCGCTATGCTATTAAGGTAGAAATGGAAGTTGGTGTTACATATCCATCTCATGGTTTTGACAAGAAACGAAAGATGGAGTTCAAGGAGAAATATCAGTATAATGGTGAAAAGAAGATGAATGTTTCCTTATGCTCAAAGTGTGGAAAGAAGCATGGTAGAGATTGTCTTAAAGGGACTAGAAAATGTTTTAAGTGTGGAAAAGAAGGTCATCGAGCAGCTGAGTGTCAAAGTAATGGAAAAAGGGTTGATAATGGTGTGAATAAAGAAAAGACTGCAGAAAACGCACCGAAAACACTTCAATGCTTCAAGTGTAATGAAATGGGGCATTATGCTAATCAATTCCCTAATCCAAGGGTTAATGATGATCGACATGAGAAGCCACTTAAGGAAAAGGACAAAGGGAAGTCACATGCGATCACTATTGGCGATGTTGAATATGACAACGATGTGGTGGAATGATTAAGTGTTTATGTAATGGGATTCCAAAATAATGTTGTATATAGTATCATGGAATATTGGAAAATTTATGGGTCTATTGTGGTTTTCAATAATTCTATGGTACCGGTAACCATGGGAAGTGATTGAGATATTTTTGGTAAGCAGATGATATGCGCATAATGAAGGGATAAGAAGATAATGAGATCTTTGATTGTATTCATGAGCTCATGATTGATATAAGGACTAAGTGATATCATGGTTTGAGTATATATAATTTTGAGGATTTTGGTATGTGGAATGTGATAACTTTTAACTACATTCATGTTTTCACTAAGGTTCAATGGGTATTCATTTTTTCAAGAGAATACATGATTAAGGCCTTAGAATGTTTGGAATGTGACCAACAAGACATATCTTATGATATATGGGGATCAACGATGGTATTAAATCTTTGGTAATCATTTTCACTATATTATGAGAGTGGACTGCAGTATTATGGATAAGACTAAAGATTGGAATGGATTATGTTGGACATAAGTTAGTATTGTTTAAGGATAGAAGTTTTTTTTCGATATTATTAATGGGATGTTATAGTAATATAGTTTTAGAAAAAGGACAACCTGCAGGATGGGCGACAACCCATCGCGTCGGACAAGGCTGTGGGAATCGAACCCACAACCGAAGTGCGACTGGCCTTTATCGCCTACCACTGACCTACAGGAAGTACCTGGTTAGGAGAAACTAGTTTTATTTTATTAAGAGGTATGATATATGAAGTATAAGTTCATTTTTGAAACCATATATGATTAATATAACCATAATATGGACTTATAACTTTTGCTAACCTTTTGTTTGAAATAGTTGGAATGACCCATCATTCTATCACATGATCTGCTAACACATCACGAATAACAAATTCAACTTCATTTCTTTAAGGGATGAAGTAGAAATTGTTCAATTCACGAACAATAGTGAGACTGTACCAAAATCATGCAGGTATTTCTTTTAATTCATCAACTTTAGGGAAATGATATTGAAAACCAAAAATGTTGTCCTAGTGCTCTTATATCTGATGAATCAAATGGTACCTTAGATCGTCACAAATTTATGGCTTTGTGATTGATGGATTTTTCATAGCCATGTTCTCTACCACTCTCCATCAGAACTTTATGGTTAGATTTTTCTTCCATATCCATATTTTCACCTATGTTCTCCTACGTTGAAACCCAGTTAATTAGGGTAACTGTTACATTTCATAATTTAGTTTTTAAAGCCATGTTTTGGTATTCCTTTTTACGATGTGGTTTTCTATTAAACAAACTTTCGAGTAGTAAACCATTTATAACCCCGACAAATTTCAAGGGCGAAATTCATTTTAAGGGGGGTAGAATGTAACACCCCGAGATTTTATGAAAAATATTCTTTTTAATTTCATTAATGTATTGTGTTGTACGCTACACCAAAAGGAGCTTGCACAACACACATCCTTGAATTTCCTTGCTGTAAAGACCCGCAAATTTCAAGGAAATTTTTTTCTTAATTTTCTTTGGAATTTTTCAAGAGCGCAGCTTCAGACGGCACCTGATTCCGAGGCCCGGTGTGCCCGGAATCAATTTCCGAAGTTTGGCTCGGGTACGTTCAGTGAACGGACGAGTGGGTTTTACTATCTTTTGAACCGGTGCCCGGAATCGAATTCTGAGGGCACCGATGAAATCGCAGCGCCGATATTTGCTTAGAAACGCCTCTTCCGGAGTTGCGTTTGCTCAGACGTGGTTTTTAAATTTTGCGGCTTTAAGTCAGAAATAAAATAAAGTTTGTGCGACAAATTTATTTTATTTCACTTAAGCTGCTTGGAAGCCACTTGAAGTCACTTAAAGGCGGCTTGAGCTGAGTTGAACTGGATAGGATGCTATCTAGAAATATCCTACCTCTTGGTAGGATATTTGTGAGGCAGGGCCCGCACGAGCCCCGCCGTTTCTTTCGCTAAGTAACGCACCCGCGAAAACCCGTCAAAGTAACTGAAAAGTCAACCGACGCGTTTTCTTTAATTCTTAACAGACCATTTAATTGGGCGGTTTATTTCGTGGATTAAATGGACTGTTCTTTCTTGAATTAAATGGGTCGTTTCTTTCGAATTGATGGATCGTTTCTTAACCGGTTTCGTGTGTTGGCATGTTTATAAAATAAGACCAACCTAAAAATCCTTTGAAAGGATTTGAGAGGATCTTGTTTCTTCATCTCCCCGCGAAGAACGCGAAGAACGCGAAGAACGCGAAGAACGCCGGAACCGGAATTCGACGACGCACGATCCGCGACGTCAACAACTTTTCCGCGACCTTCTTCTTCTTCTCTTCTTCGGTGCCTCTTCTTCCGCGGCGGACCTGTGATCGGCGGTTAAAGGTGAGAATCGAAACTTCTAAATTCTCCCCTTTTTTAATTCGATATCAACGGATTTAAATTAATTAAATCCGTTTGATCTTGATCCGGAGATTGGCGACGCGACGCCGGATACCGCGACGACGCGACGAACCCCTTCATCCACGACGAGCAATCCCGCGACGATCCCCCGTTCAGTAACGACAGCTGCAAGGTAAGGGTTGATTTGAAATATTTTCCTTTCCCGTGATTTTATTTCTTTTAAAATAAAGAACCAATCATGGAACAATTTTAAATTTATTTAAAATTGTTGATTGGTTATTCCTTGTTTCTCCCGTTGTTTATGACTAACGCGGAGGGTGCGGGTCTAACGAACGAGACCCGACAACCCTCCGCCGATCTTCCTTTTTGTGCGGATTTGGCGGGCGACGGCAAAAGCACGACGCAAGGGCCATTTGTTGATTCCGCAGTGGAGGACGCGTCCCGGGAGGAACAATGGCGCAGACGGGAGGCAAAACGGGCCACCGGAGCAACTCCGGCGGCCCGCGGAAGGTGGCGGCGGCGCGGGTCGCCGGCGCGGCGGCTCCGGCGACCGGAGGCGGCGGCGCCCGGCGCGCCGCCGTGGAGAACTTCCGCCGCGGCTGAAGCCGCGGCGGCGGCGGCCGGTTCCGCGGCCGCGCGGAACCGGGAACGGACGCGGCGGCCCGGCCGCGTCCGCGTGGCAGGCGCCCCCCCCCCCCCCCCCGCGGGGCCGCGTTTCGCTTGAGCCGCGGGTCAAGCCCGCGGCGCCCTCCTTCGGCCGCTCGGCCGAAGCCGAGCCGGCCGGTCCGGTCGGCCGGGCCGCGCCCAGGCCGGACCGGACCCGGCCCATCCGGATCGGGCCGGGTCGGGCGGACCCGGTTCGGGCCGACCCGGTTCGGCCGACCCCAGGGGGGGTTCGGGCCGGGTCGCCCCGGGCCCAGAACCCCCGTTTCGGGCCCTCTTCGGTCTTTCGCCCATATCTTGGGCCTGGGACATCCGATTGACGAACCGTCAGCGGCTACGCGATCCTTGGATCGAGACGGTCGTTTCGGTATATTATACTCAAGGTTTCGGAAGACTTTGGGTTTGGCCGGGTTGGTTCGTACACGAAACCAACCGGGCCCTCGGAGCGGAAACACTCATAACTTGAGCTACGGACGTCCGATCGACGTACCGTCAGCTGTGGTAGTTTCCTCTAAGTGAGACGGAACTTTTGGTATACTCCGCCCGAGGATCGGATACAGGCGGAGTACGGTCGGGTTGGTTTTGCCCTAAAAACCAACCGGGCCCCTGGGACGAAATTGCCAATAACTCTCAGACCGGGCGTCCGATTGACGCGCCGTCTGTTGCGTTGAGATCCTGTTGTCGATACGGAACTTTTGGATACATCAACTTCGGGCTACGTGTCAGTTGATGTATCAGCCTCTCGGCTCGTGGAGCGGACCCTCCTAAACGAGCTCGCTGCGTGCGGGAACCCTAGCGCTGGCTGTGACTTCGACGACAGAGCAGAGATCCTCCGTGGACTGCGACGACGGCAGAGCAGAGATCCTCCGTGGACTGCGACGACGGCAGAGCAGAGATCCTTCGTGGACTGCGGCGACGACTGTGCAGAGATCCTCAGTGGACTGCGTCGACTACTGCACTCAGCGATCCCACGTGGATCAGTGCTACAGGTTCTGTGTGAGCCCGATCCTACGTGGGTCCTTACTACCGGTTCTGTGTGAGCCACTGCCTACAGGTTCTGTGTGAGCCCGATCCTGTGTGGGTCTTCTGCGGGGGTTAGTACCTATAGATCCTTCGTGGGTCCGACGACTTAGACGGATCAGTGATCGTCTTTGACGTCATCTGAAAAAGTATACCTGGTTGAGCTAAATCTTAAGTTACTCTCCTTTGTGGATTGTGTTGAACTATCCTATGTGGATTTACTGTTTACTCTCCTTGTGGATTTGAGTCTTTCTTTCCTTTGTGGATTGAGTTGTTCTTGAGCTCGTGAGCAGAGCTAGAATTGGGGACTTAGGTATATGTATGGGCATATACCTAAGTCGAGTCAGATGTTACTTCGTGATTACATCTTTCTTTTGTGATATATCCTTTGTGGATTTCGGGAGACCTTCGGGGGTCTCGGGGTCCTTACTGAGTAGCTTGTACTCACCCCTGCACGGGCTATGCCCGCACCTTGTTGTGTTGGTTGCAGACGACGGACAGCGCTGATCACGGTTGGGGCGTGGAGCAGGACGGTACCTGGAGGTGGACCACTGGGCGGGACGTGCTCGGAACGGACGTGGGACCCGAGGAGCCTGGAGGCTATCTGTACCCACCCTTCAGGTGGGATTGCCAGTGGATGACACGAGGCCGCCGTCTTTTCTTCAGTTGCTGTACTTTACTTTTCAGTTGTACTTTACAGTTGGGCTTGTATTCCGGCCCCCTTTAATTTTCTGCACTTTACTTTCCGCTTGCTGACTCTGTGTGGTTGTTACTTATAAAGGAAATGCCTTCCCTGTTTACTAGGATTTTACGCCTTGGTGCTAGTCGCCAGCCCCTGGCCTATGGAAGGCGGGCTTGGGGTAGTCACGGCACGGGCCCCGAGGACGGGTCGTGACAAATTGGTATCAGAGGCGGTCGGTTCTACCGCAGACTCTGATCGTCCTTCCTTTCTATGTGAAGCAATAGTGTTTAGTGTATTGAGTGTGGTTATCAGTTCAGGGAGCCCAGTGTTGGTGCGGCGGCCGACGTATCCGTACACCAGGACCCTGACTCCTGATTTCCGACTTAATCCATGAAAACATTTATTGCGTGTGTGTTTCAAGTTTCTTTGTGATTACTTGTGTCAGCTCACCGGGTATACTAATCTGCTTTATGAAAGTCTCAAGTTTTCCTTGTGATTACTTGTGCCAGCTCACCAGGTATACTGTTCTGACTGTGGTTCTCTTGTTCTCCTTTTCAGGATGGCCCCGCGACGACAGCCAGCTAGGGTTCCGAGTGTAGGGCGCGATGGCAGCCCACCGAGCGACGAGGCCTCGGTGCAGGGCCCTTTGCCAGCAGTGGCGCCGACGGTAGCTTTACCCGCCAAGCCACCGATGCTGCCAGTACCAGACGCTGACGATGCACGTCGCCTCAGGGCACTGCATGAGTTTCAGAGCCAGCGACCGCCCAGGTTTCGCGGTGAGGCGGACCCCCAGGCCGCCGAGGACTGGCTAGAGGCGGTGGTACGGATCTTTAGGCTAGTGAGGACACCAGCGGATCTCATGGTGATTCTCGCAGCGAGCCTCCTGCAGGCAGCGGCAGGACGATGGTGGAGCCTGATGCTCCAGGTTCACGATGAGGCATCCTTGCTCTGGGCGGACTTCGAGAGCCTCTTCCGCTCTGAGTTTGTCCCGGCCACCCTCCGAGCGGTGCGCATCCAGGAGCTTCTCCAGCTGCGTCAGGGAAGCATGACGGTCGCTCAGTACGCGGCGAGGTTCACTGACCTATCCCGCTACTCGACCGACATGGTACGGGACCCCTTCTTCCGGGCCCGGACCTTCGAGAAGGGCTTGCGACAGGAGATTCGGGCGTCGCTGATCTCCCTCAGCATTCCGACCCAGGCGGGAGTGCTGGAGCGAGCCCTCCTGATCGAGAGCTTCCTGGCAGAGCCTTCTTCAGCAGCGAGACCTAGCGCAGGGCGGCAGGTAGCTGAGTCTTCGGCAGCAGGTAGCCGACGGATGACTCTCGGGTCCAGGCAGACCAGACCCCCACGCAGACGGCCTCAGGACACCGGCTCAGCAGTACGGGGCACACAGCGGAGTGCCAGCCTTCCGAGAGGCAGGCTGTGCTACTCCTGCGGCGGGTAGGGTCACATGGCTCGTGACTGCCCGACCCGCCGATCAGAGGAGCAGCAGACAGTGGAGGGGCCACCCAGGCAGAGGCAGAGGGTCGACCGTGGCGGTCCGCAGGGAGGAGGCGGACGAGGCAGAGGAGCTGGCCGAGCAGCGGGTGGTGGGCGACGCTTCCAGGCTCTACCCCCACCACCACCAGGAGGGCCACCTCGACCACATGGAGCTGGCGGGCAGGGACAGGCCCAGCTCCAGGCAGTGGAGGCCTACGACCCCGACTTGCCAGAGATGATTCGAGGTACGATCTGTGTCTATTCCACCCTTGCTGCAGTACTTATAGACACAGGAGCGAGTCACTCTTTCATAGGCTCTGCCCTTGTTCGGAGCTCGGAGATTCCGACTGAGCCGTTGGCTCGATCCTTACTGCTAGAGACTCCTACGGGAGCAGACTCGACGATTACGCACTGGTGCCGGCAGTGTGAGCTTACTCTAGGAGGCGAGAGCTTCGGCTGGGATCTCCTTGTAGCGGCGTCGAGGCCTTACGACGTCATCTTGGGCATGGATTGGCTATCCACGGTTCATGCCCAGATCGACTGTTTTAGGCGCAAGGTGCGATGTGTTCGCACCGACGGGAGCAGGTTTACCTTCACCGGCGAGAAGGGAACCTTTGCAGCACAGGATGGACTTCCGCGGAGGAGAGTGCAGCCTATCTCTCATCAGTTGGCTAGCCTCATCCTAGGAGCAGTGGACGTGCGGAGTCCGGCTTTTCCTGCAGTGGTGGATCAGTACGTGGACGTCTTTCCCGACGACGTTCCAGGGCTACCTCCTCGTAGAGAGGTAGAATTTTACATCGACTTGTACCCCGGGACAGCCCCGATATCTACTCCAGCATATCGGATGGCCCCCGCCGAGCTTCGGGAGCTGCGGGTACAGTTGGAGGACTTGCAGAGCAAGGGGTTTATCCGACCCAGTGTTTCACCCTGGGCTTCCCCGATATTGTTCGCTAAGAAGGCGGACGGGAGCTTGCGACTGTGTGTCGACTATCGTCGCCTGAACCAGGTGACAGTGAGGAACAAGTATCCGCTGCCACGGATTGATGACCTCTTCGATCAGCTCAAGGGAGCCCGGTGGTTCTCGAAGATAGACCTCCGGTCAGGCTATCATCAGCTCAGAGTTCGAGACGAGGACGTGCAGAAGACGGCCTTCAGGTGTCGGTATGGCCATTATGAGTTCTTGGTTATGCCGTTCGGCGTAACCAATGCTCCAGCAGTGTTCATGAGCCTCATGAACAGGATCTTCCAGCCATACCTCGACCGATTTGTCGTGGTCTTCATTGACGACATTTTGGTATACTCGACTACTGAGGAGGAGCATGCCTACCACCTGCGAGTTGTGCTAGACACACTCCGAGAGCACCAGCATTATGGCAAGCTCTCAAAATGCCAGTTCTGGTTACGTGAGGTCCATTTCTTGGGGCACGTCATCTCTGAGGCGGGAGTTGCAGTGGATCCCGCGAAGATCGAGGCAGTACTAGCTTGGGAGCCACCCAGGAGTGTGACAGAGGTGCGGAGCTTCTTGGGCCTAGAGGGATACTATCGGAGATTTGTGCCGGACTTCTCCAGAGTTGCGGCACCACTCTCAGCCTTGACGAAGAAGGGGAAACCCTTCGTGTGGTCAGATAGATGTCAGCAGAGCTTCCAGGAGCTGAGGCAGAGATTGACCAGCGCACCTATCTCGAGGTTGCCTGAGGAGGGAGTTGGATACGTAGTTTACTGCGATGCATCAGGGACTGGACTCGGGTGCGTCCTGATGCAGGAGCGGGCCATGATCGCCTACGGATCACGTCAGTTGAGGCCGCATGAGCAGAACTACGCCACTCATGACCTGGAGTTGGCAGCAGTGGTCTTCGCTCTGAAGACTTGGCGGCACTATCTGATGGGCGAGCGCTTCACAGTCTTTTCTGACCACCAGAGTCTCAGGTATATCTTCTCTCAGAAGGACCTGAACCTGAGACAGCGGAGATGGCTTGAGTTCCTCCAGGACTATGACTTTGAGATAGTCTATACTCCTGGGAAGGGGAACGTGGTAGCCGATGCCCTCAGCAGGAGGACGGGCATTCAGCTACTTGAGGAGGCGACGGAGCAGCTAGCCTCCTTGCAGATATCCTTCGTGGATAGAGACGGAGCAGCCTTTCTTCAGTCTCTCACAGTCTCTCCTCCACTTCTACAGCGGGTCAGAGAGGCTCAGCGTGGGGACGCTGACTGTGAGACCCAGCGTGCACTGATATCCTCAGGTCAGGCGCCTGATGGCTTCTCCCTTGGAGCAGAGCACGACATCCTTTTCAGAGGACGTACCTTCGTACCAGTCGCTTTACGAGAGGAGGTGCTGAGAGAGTTTCACACTTCTCCCTTGGCGGTGCATCCCGGAGTGGCGAAGATGTACCAGGATCTCAGACGACAGCACTGGTGGCCGGGCATGAAGAAAGCTGTGGCTGAGTTCGTTTCACGATGCCTCACCTGCCAGCAGGTGAAGGCAGAGCATCAGGTACCAGCAGGCTTGGTACAGCCCTTGGAGGTCCCGGAGTGGAAGTGGGATGGCATATCTATGGACTTCGTGACTGGACTTCCACGCACTTCCAGAGGTCACGACTCCATTTGGGTGATTGTCGACCGACTCACCAAGTCGGCACACTTCTTACCCATCAGAGAGCAGGGCTCAGTGGAGAGCTTGGGACGTCTTTACGTCCAGGAGATCGTACGGCTTCACGGTGTGCCATCGTCTATCGTCTCCGATCGAGATGCTCGTTTCACTTCTCGGCTTTGGAAGGGGTTGCAGGAGGCGTTCGGGACGCGGCTCCATCTGAGCACAGCCTTCCACCCTCAGACGGATGGTCAGACGGAGAGGACCATACAGACACTCGAGGACATGCTCCGTGCATGTGTTCTCGACTTTGGTCGCAGCTGGGAGGACCACCTACCCTTGGTGGAGTTCGCGTACAACAACAGCTACCACTCCACCATCGGGATGGCACCATACGAGGCGTTGTACAGCAGACCCTGCAGATCACCGTTGTGCTGGACAGACCCTGGGGAGTCAGCACTCGTGGGACCAGAGATGGTCCCGAGCCACGACAGAGAAGGTCCAGATCATCCAGGAGAGGATGAGGACAGCTCAGAGCCGGCAGAAGTCATATGCTGACAGGAGGCGGAGGCCACTCGAGTTCGAGGATGGCGACCACGTCTTTTTGCGTGTCTCACCTCGACGTGGTTTACGGAGATTTGGCCGAGGCGGCAAGTTGTCTCCACGCTTCATCGGGCCTTTCCAGGTCCTCAGCAGGATAGGAGAGGTGGCTTATCGCCTGGCTCTACCACCTCAGTTGCACCGGGTGCACGACGTCTTTCACGTGTCTCAGCTGAGGAGATACGTGCACGACCCGACGCACATCATCGACTTTGGGGAGCTGGATGTGGACGATGGGGCGACTTTTGCGGAGGTCCCAGTGGAGATCGAGGATCGACAGGATCGGGTCCTACGTGGGCGGTCGATTCCTCTTGTGCGCATCAGATGGCAGCACGGGAACCTCCAGGAGAGCACTTGGGAGCGGGAGGCTCAGATGCGTGCTCAGTACCCCCATTTGTTCCCCTAGTTTTTGATGTATCTTTACGGGGACGTAAAGCCCTGAGGTGGGAGTAATGTAAAGACCCGCAAATTTCAAGGAAATTTTTTTCTTAATTTTCTTTGGAATTTTTCAAGAGCGCAGCTTCAGACGACACCTGATTCCGAGGCCCGGTGTGCCCGGAATCAATTTCCGAAGTTTGGCTCGGGTACGTTCAGTGAACGGACGAGCGGGTTTTTCTATCTTTTGAACCGGTGCCCGGAATCGAATTCTAAGGGCACCGATGAAATCGCAGCGCCGGTATTTGGTTAGAAACGCCTCTTCCGGAGTTGCGTTTGCTCAGACGTGGTTTTTAAATTTTGCGGCTTTAAGTCAGAAATAAAATAAAGTTTGTGCGACAACTTTATTTTATTTCACTTAAGCTGCTTGGAAGCCACTTGAAGTCACTTAAAGGCGGCTTGAGCTGAGTTGAACTGGATAGGATGCTATCCAGAAATATCCTACCTCTTGGTAGGATATTTGTGAGGCAGGGCCCGCACGAGCCCCGCCGTTTCTTTCGCTAAGTAACGCACCCGCGAAAACCCGTCAAAGTAACTGAAAAGTCAACCGACGCGTTTTCTTTAATTCTTAACAGACCATTTAATTGGGCGGTTTATTTCGTGGATTAAATGGACTGTTCTTTCGTGAATTAAATGGGTCGTCTCTTTCGAATTGATGGATCGTTTCTTAACCGGTTTCGTGTGTTGGCATGTTTATAAAATAAGACCAACCTAAAAATCCTTTGAAAGGATTTGAGAGGATCTTGTTTCTTCATCTCCTCGCGAAGAACGCGAAGAACGCGAAGAACGCGAAGAACGCCGGAACCGGAATTCGACGACGCACGATCCGCGACATCAACAACTTTTTCGCGACCTTCTTCTTCTTCTCTTCTTCGGTGCCTCTTCTTCCGCGGCGGACCTGCGATCGGCGGTTAAAGGTGAGAATCGAAACTTCTAAATTCTCCCCTTTTTTTAATTCGATATCAACGGATTTAAATTAATTAAATCCGTTTGATCTTGATCCGGAGATTGGCGACGCGACGCCGGATACCGCGACGACGCGACGAACCCCTTCATCCGCGACGAGCAATCCCGCGACGATCCCCCGTTCGGCAACGACAGCTGCAAGGTAAGGGTTGATTTGAAATATTTTCCTTTCCCGTGATTTTATTTCTTTTAAAATAAAGAACCGATCATGGAACAATTTTAAATTTATTTAAAATTGTTGATTGGTTATTCCTTGTTTCTCCCGTTGTTTATGACTAACGCGGAGGGTGCGGGTCTAACGAACAAGACCCGAAAACCCTCCGCCGATCTTCCTTTTTGTGCGGATTTGGAGGGCGACGGCAAAAGCACGACGCAAGGGCCATTTGTTGATTCCGCAGTGGAGGACGCGTCCCAGGAGGAACAATGGCGCAGACGGGAGGCAAAACGGGCCACCGGAGCAACTCCGGCGGCCCGCGGAAGGGGGCGGCGGCGCCCGGCGCGCCGCCGTGGAGAACTTCCGCCGCGGCTGAAGCCGCGGCGGCGGCGGCCGGTTCCGCGGCCGCGCGGAACCGGGAACGGACGCGGCGGCCCGGCCGCGTCCGCGTGGCAGGCGGCCCCCCCCCCCCCGCGGGGCCGCGTTTCGCTTGAGCCGCGGGTCAAGCCCGCGGCGCCCTCCTTCGGCCGCTCGGCCGGGCCGCGCCCAGGCCGGACCGGACCCGGCCGAGCCGGGTCGGGCCGGGTCGGGCCGACCCGGTTCGGCCGACCCCAGGGGGGGTTCGGGCCGGGTCGCCTCGGGCCCAGAACCCCCGTTTCGGGCCCTCTTTGGTCTTTCGCCCATATCTTGGGCCTGGGTCCTCCGATTTACGAACCGTCAGCGGCTACACGATCCTTGGATCGAGACGGTCGTTTCGGTATATTATACTCAAGGTTTCGGAAGACTTTGGGTTTGGCCGGGTTGGTTCGTACACGAAACCAACCGGGCCCTCGGAGCGGAAACACTCATAACTTGAGCTACGGACGTCCGATCGACGTACCGTCAGCTGTGGTAGTTTCCTCTAAGTGAGACGGAACTTTTGGAATACTCCGCCCGAGGATCGGATACAGGCGGAGTACGGTCGGGTTGGTTTTTCCCTAAAAACCAACCGGGCCCCTGGGACGAAATTGCCAATAACTCTCAGACCGGGCGTCCGATTGACGCGCCGTCTGTTGCGTTGAGATCCTGTTGTCGATACGGAACTTTTGGATACATCAACTTCGGGCTACGTGTCAGTTGATGTATCAGCCTCTCGGCTCGTGGAGCGGACCCTCCTAAACGAGCTCGCTGCGTGCGGGAACCCTAGCGCTGGCTGTGACTTCGACGACAGAGCAGAGATCCTCCGTGGACTGCGACGACGGCAGAGCAGAGATCCTCCGTGGACTGCGACGACGCCAGAGCAGAGATCCTTCGTGGACTGCGGCGACAACTGTGCAGAGATCCTCAGTGGACTGCGTCGACTACTGCACTCAGCGATCCCACGTGGATCAGTGCTACAGGTTCTGTGTGAGCCCGATCCTACGTGGGTCCTTACTACCGGTTCTGTGTGAGCCACTGCCTACAGGTTCTGTGTGAGCCCGATCCTGTGTGGGTCTTCTGCGGGGGTTAGTACCTATAGATCCTTCGTGGGTCCGACGACTTAGACGGATCAGTGATCGTCTTTGACGTCATCTGAAAAAGTATACCTGGTTGAGCTGAATCTTAAGTTACTCTCCTTTGTGGATTGTGTTGAACTATCCTATGTGGATTTACTGTTTACTCTCCTTGTGGATTTGAGTCTTGCTTTCCTTTGTGGATTGAGTTGTTCTTGAGCTCGTGAGCAGAGCTAGAATTGGGGACTTAGGTATATGTATGGGCATATACCTAAGTCGAGTCAGATGTTACTTCGTGATTACATCTTTCTTTTGTGATATATCCTTTGTGGATTTCAGGAGACCTTCGGGGGTCTCGGGGTCCTTACTGAGTAGCTTGTACTCACCCCTGCACGGGCTATGCCCGCACCTTGTTGTGTTGGTTGCAGACGACGGACAGCGCTGATCACGGTTGGGGCATGGAGCAGGACGGTACCTGGAGGTGGACCACTGGGCGGGACGTGCTCGGAACGGACGTGGGACCCGAGGAGCCTGGAGGCTATCTGTACCCACCCTTCAGGTGGGATTGCCAGTGGATGACACGAGGCCGCCGTCTTTTCTTCAGTTGCTGTACTTTACTTTTCAGTTGTACTTTACAGTTGGGCTTGTATTCCGGCCCCCTTTACTTTTCTGCACTTTACTTTCCGCTTGCTGACTCTGTGTGGTTGTTACTTATAAAGGCAATGCCTTCCCTGTTTACTAGGATTTTACGCCTTGGTGCTAGTCGCCAGCCCCTGGCCTATGGAAGGCGGGCTTGGGGTAGTCACGGCACGGGCCCCGAGGACGGGTCGTGACACTTGCATTACACGAAATCGCGACCTTCCTCGATAGCGTGTGTAGTACGCAATACCGAGTTTCACTAAATTACGATATGGTATTAAAATATTATTAAAACTAGCCGTTATGAACCACTTTTTGAAATTTTGTAAATTTTTATATTTCAAAATGGACTTAATTTTTGGATTCAAAATATTGAAATTATCTTAGGGAGAAATTTTGGTACTTTTCGGATAACTTTCATATTCTGATGAATAGTGAAAATTACTAAATTTTAATTAAAAACAACTTTTTTAATCAAAATAATTAGTAGTGATAAATTATTAATTTGAGTGGTTTTAAAGTATATTTAGAATATATTATTACAATTAAATACAATGTTTTTCATTGGATGTAATTTCACATTTAAACCAGACATAAACAAGTGCCAATCTTTTGATAGTTATTATCTTTTAAAAACACACTATTTGTTTTGACGACGGGAATTAATTTTTAAATTAGTTAATGTAACTGATATGTTTTGAATTTGGTAAAATAAACATAATTTTTGAATTCATAATATCAAATATAGCTTAGGCCTAATTTTTGGTATTTTTCTGGAAACTTTCATTTTTTGATGAATAGTGAAACCATTAAGTGGTAGTTAAAAAAAACTGAATTTTTCATAAAACTTAATTTTACCGCTTCTGTGAGTAGAATTTCAAAAATCCGAGAGACACGGTTAATATCAAGGACTAAAATGTGGTTCAATGAGATGAAAATAATTTTTCATGAATAGTAACTTTTTACTTTTTTTTACCACGGTTAAAAGTAAATAGGGTAGTTAAGGGTAAAAATGATATTATTATTACCCTAACACATGTCCTAATTCTATTGGATAAGTTTAATTCGACCAAAAAAAAACGTAGGAATAAAATATGACCATTTAGGCCCACTTGGATTAGATTAAGACATTTATTATCAATTTATTTAAAGAAGGGTTAAAATAGTTAAAATCAAAGTTTAATAAATAAATCATTTTTAATATAGGGTATACATAAGATAAATTAGACTATAAATATTCATTAGAAAGCTAAAAATATTTCCTACATAATTATATTTTATTTGTAATTTTTAGACTTTAAATAAGTTAATTTATTTATGACACAATGATGATGCAGTAATTATCTTATTAATGAAATATTGACATAATTGATGTTATAAATACCCAAATAAATGTAATTTGAGACTTTTTATGAATTAAAATAATTTTATAGGTTAATATGACATGTTATTATTGATTTAATTAACCTTTTTCGAATTAATAATTCTGTTATGATTTTCAAAAAAATCAATTACTAAATAGTGTCAAAATTGACATAAAATAGTTTTTAAACAAATATTATATTATTAATTGTTATTTTATTCCTAAAAATCTATGTTTTGGAAAAATGACTTAGATAAGGTCATATATATTAATAATAAACAACTTGGGGTTCGTTTGGCTTGTTATAGTAAGTTTATTAACCTTATAGTGTAAGAACACAAAAAGACACGGTAAAAGTAAAATTATCTAACTTAATGTTAAATCTAAATGATAAGGTTAAAATAGGAACCAAAACTTTTCTAAATTATATTGGATGAGAGGATTTCGACCCATCCCTACCTTATCTTAAAAATAAATCAATTTGGAGCTATTTAAAACTGAATTTGGCTTTATAATAAAATAATATTTTTAGTTATTCCAAAGGTGCCGCTCTCCTCCCTTATAAAAGGGAACCTCCTCCCTATCTTCCTCACACCACTTTGAACCTTCAAGATCGGCCAAACCCTGACAAATTCTCTTCTCCAATTCCCTAGAAAAATCCTAGAGGTCCTAGTCTTCTTCAAAGACCAATTTTAGTGCCCTAAGTGGAGGTCTCAAAGAGGCGCTTCAAAGAAGAGGTAATGTCCGTTACCGATTATTTCAACTTTATTTCTTCTTCTCCTTCTCCTTATTTAGTTGTTTCATTATGAAGTAATAACATCAGTATCACTCATATACGGATATGTTATTATAATTATGAAACAACCCTATTTCACCATCTATCCATCCTGCGGAAAACAAAATCACCGCGCGTGCGTACGTACGGAATACCGTCTCCACGCCGTGGTGTAATCTGTTTTTCCAACACCACCTTACTTGGATGGGTATAATGGTGTAAATAATAATTATAAATAGTTATTATAACATCATACTGATTCTGATATATTGTATCATCCACTCCAATTCAATTCAATAATTATGGAAACGATATCATCGCTCGTGCGTACGTACGGACTACCGGCTCCACGACGCGATGAGATTCATTCTCCATGTTAACCATTTAAGAATGATTATAAAGTATATATAAGCAATAATAATGAAATATATGACATTATAAAGCTACTGGATTTATGTATATGTATTTCATCTACTTAATTCCATTGAGCTCAATAAGGAAACGAAAACAGCATTCATGCGTACGTACGGCCTACCATCTCCATGAACGATGTATTTCTTTCCATTTATCGATCTATTATATATATGTGTATTCTGAATATATATTATATATAAATCATGTTTTATATTCTGGAATTAAGTAATCATGATCTAAGTAATCATATGAATAATTACAAGTCAAAACACGGACGACACATGAAACGATTTTACCCAAAACGCTCTTTAACATGGAATTTACAAAAGAACGGGTACTATAAATTCATAAGTGAACCATATATGATATCGTAACAATTAATATGATTCTGTAATAAGTCAATAACATTATTTAAATCATTATACAGTGGTTTCGGATACATATGATGCATATCGGACCTAAGGTAAGGGATAATTTTGCAAATCTCATTTTTATCTGAGATTGCTTATTCATCAGTATTTACTGGGGTTATTTCTATCATCCATGTACATGTTTTATAAAAGTGTCTTCATGTATGTTTAAAGTCATTTTTACCCATTTTTGACTTTTACTACATGGTATGTATGGAATCTTTCTATTACGAGGTACTTTTTGACTTTTCCGAAAAAAGTATGAAAAGAATGTTTTTTTAACTTATACGGCACGAACAAATTTTTACAGTTTTATAAAGCCTTATTTTCATAAAGCTTCCTCCAAAAGATTTCATGACTATTTTCAACAAAATCTATTTCTTTTAAAATAGCATGACGTTTTGTGAAAAGAAATTGATTTTTAAGAAGAAAGGATATTTTCCTCAAGAAGTCATTTCAAGTGTTCTATCAAAACCTTTTTCCATCTAAGATGACATTATTTCATATGTGTATGTTTCAAGTATAAAGTCTCTATGATTTACATGGTTTCACATTTCTTATTATGAAATGATATCGATTTCTTTTATATGGATTATGTGATTATGGGATGATGTTTATGAAACCCTTTTTATTTATTGGGTTATTATGAATGATGTATGTTTATTTTGTGGCACAAGTAAGAATGATTTCATTATGAGATGGGTGGGACCTATATCTCCCTCCAATGTATTGGGTAAAGATTTATATCTCCTGATATAGACATGGCTGGAACGGCAAGTTAAACCGGTTCAGTAATACAGGACTGGAACGAGGAGTGAACTCGATTCAGAAAGGGACTTTGTCCACTAAGATGGTCTTGGCAGCAATGCCTTGGCTAATATGGAAATAATATCATATTCTTAATGGTTTCCACAATTACATGTTTTATTCCCATGCTATTTTATCATGCTTAATGTTCTTTATGATCTATTCCTTACGTACTTCCCTGTTTTATGTCATTGCTTAATATTTTGGTGTTTAAACATTATGTTCATGTTTTTAAGTTCAAATTCATACGGTATGTTTTATTTTATCCATGCTTACCCTTACTGAGAATTTGATCTCACCCTTTTTATGTTTTCTTTTCCCCAGGATATAAACAAAGGTTTTAGGTAAGAAAAAAACAGGGAAGATCTTTATGGGAGATGTTGAGGATCTTTCACCATGATTAGAATATTACGTTCCAAGTTTCCAAAGACACTAAACTATTACGGTCCTTGTGTGTCTGTTTTTGTTTTGTATTAAGTATCCCACAAATGTAATGTAATGTCCATGTACGTTGAGCTTCAGGTCTCTACAAGTCACTAGGATCTCCCTCTAGGACACATACATCAAACTTCTAACAAGTCACCACTCACGGGTGACACTCCTGCACCAATTTCTAAACACACATCATCCCACACACCTATAAAATCATCTACTCAAGGTTCAAATCCCATGAAAACATGAAAACCTCTAATGAAACCATGATCCATGATATCTATTTCAAAACCCATTGCAATCTGTCCAATCACAATAAAAAAGGGTTACCACATCCATGTTTCCATACAATACCTCTCAACCTCAAATCCACAACCTAAAAAATTGTATAAAAAGGAAAACCCTTCTATATAAAACCTCAAATTCACAAAGTTATCCAAACTAAGGAACTATCACTACCCAAAGCACCCATACACAAGGTCTACTCACAACACTAGGAATACCCATTTCCCATGTCCCTTTATGTTCCAACCTTCTTCACACTCAACACTCAAGTCCACCCCTATTTAGGAAACATATAAGGGTGTTGCAACTGAATTTATATAGTAAGATCAAGAATAATAAGCATGACTCACCCTGGGTCCTTCTCCATCATCAGAATAAAACAATCTAGGTTCTCATGGAACTACTCCTCAACTATGTTACCCTGGATCAACGGGGTTTCTTGCTCCATATTGGGGGTAATTATTGGATATATTATCACATCACCCAAATGATGTATGTTTTTGTGGTTTTGTCTCATCACATTTCCAAACACACATCTCAGAACACATAACATAAATCTTCCAAAATTTCCAGAAAAAGGAGGCTCTCTTCTAGCCATAACAACCCATTTCGCATATCATATCCCAGTGGATATCACGACACTCTTAACACTACCCTAAAACATCCCTACTATGATCCATGGTCAAAGTGGGGCAAACCAACATACATAAACACAACCATTTCTACCATAAACCCTTTTAACCATTTAACTATTACAACATAAATCTTTCCCATTTATGCATCCTTCCATATTTTTAACTTTCCACAACAAGATTCTAAATCATTTATGAATATTCATTAGGCACTATTATTTAACAATTATTTTATATTATTTTCATTTAATTATTTTTATGATATTCATTAGGCCTAGTTTATTACGATCATAAAGAAGCATAAAATAATTTTACTTTTCCACAACATACATGACCCCCACCCCTCGTGTGTGCCTACCATGATGCATGCCACCTATATCCCTAGGTTTCTAAAATGATGCATGAATGTAAAACTTCATTCCATTTTTACCATTAAAAAAATATCATAAAATAGATACATCACAAAACAAGTGCATCACCTAATGGTGAAATATCATTCAACTATAACAACACACATCAAAAACAACAATTCCCACCCTGGGTAGCTAGGTTTTCCTTTGTACATGGGTTAGATACTCCCCAGAATAAGCTCATTTTCAAGGCCTGACACTTCTTAATATCATGTCTACCATTCAAAAATAGTAAGGGATAGATAATAACCACTATGATACCACTTTGTAACTTACCTAACTTGGAATCCACTATACCACTGCCTCGAGCCAGGCCACCACATGACCTCAAGAATGCCTCCCTGTATTCCAGAGGTTTACAACTAGCAGTGAGGGTATAAAAGATTATGTGGGAAGACTATACCCTCATTACCAGAGTAAGACACAAAAAATAACATATGAAATAAAGTAAATAATAAGAAATTAAATAGAAATATGCATTACTATCCATTTCCCAAACACGTTACAAAACACAACCAAAAGATAAATATGCCATATCATGATAATTGTTCCAAAGTGATGAAAACCCAAAATAAATACAAACAGATGAATCCCCAAAATGTTTCATGACTCCAATTCTAGATCCTCATCCATGCACATCCCAAGACCAACCAAATTATTTAGCATATGACCTTTTCCCTTTTCCTGGCCTGTGACCATGAAGTCTTCCTGGGTACCCAATAGTAGCTCGTGTAGGGTGTGAGTACAACTCAGTAGGCACCTAAAAATGGTGTTTACAAAATATCCAGTCTAAACAGATAGTTCATGAAAGTAATAAATAAATTACAAGTTTAAAAAAGATAACTCTAGTGCCATTAATTAACAATATTATCTTTAAACATTTTCATCATTTGTTCCATGGGTTAGGCATTTACAATATTTACACTACGACCTAAGCTGATAAATTACTATGAACAAGGGAGTAAGTCAATTTAAAAATCTCACTAGAGATAAAAATTTAAAAAAAATTACAATACACTTACCTTGGAGCCTTAATCCAGGTAGTCTCATTGAATGAAACTATTAGGGGCATAAAGCTCTAGTTCCCTTCCCTAACTCATGCATTATAGGTGTGGGGTTTAGTGCCTCAGTCTTACCCGACCCATGGGTGTAGATACTCAAGTCCAATGACCCACAACTACCAAGACATGTGCAAATTATTATTTATCCATTTACCACATATAACATATCAAGAACCATACGCAATCAATAGACATAACATTCACATTTCATAATTGTTCAACATATAAATCAACATAAAACCTTAACCCATTAGAACATTTACCATTTACGTTTCATATCTCATTTAACCCATTTCCCTTTCACATAACATAACCTATTAATCATATTCAATAATTCTCATACATTATACCATTTAACATATTCATCAATTTACAAGATTTAACCCATTTAAGAGTTTCAAATTACAAACTCATAATCCATATTTCACATTCACTTTATATTGTTTATCCATTTCACATTATACCATAAAATACATTATGAAATTTCTAATTAATATACATAACTACCATTAGTTCATATTTATAACTCAACAAACATATCAACATATTTATCATGGGATTTATCTCAACATAAATCAATGTAATGATTACCATTACAATTTTCCTTGTTTGGGAATATTAGAACACACCATGGGTGGCCCTAAACTATTCTAATCAATCCCAATTCATCCCATAGGGATAATAAGATGTTTAATTAATCATTTATAAAACCATTTTACTAAATATCACTAAAGGAATCAATTTCACAACAAGAGAGAATCAATAACAAAACCAAACATGCAAAAATCAACTACAAGAATATGGAATATAACTTATAGGCCACCTACCTCAAATCCATAGATTAATTATAAATTATAATTATCATTAAATATTATTCAAGCACCCATTGAAGCCCCAACCTAATATCCACTGGAAATAGAGGGTTTTAGGCCTTAGAATTAATAAGAACAAAACTAAAAGCTCTAATTCATAAAAGTGATGCAAGAGGAGAGTTATACTTACCCGAAACTTCAATCTACACCCAAAAAAACTCCAAACAACCTAGAATATAAGGATATTGATATTTTGGAATTCTTGGTTTAGATGGTTCATCCCTATAGTTGATAGTGTAGAAATGAAGGAAGAAATCGGGTGAGAAACCTTAAAATCCTGAGGGAGAAAACAATAAAATCCCAACTTTAATGGGGCGTATGGTTTGGCCAAATGGTTTTAAAAAACATGAAATAATCATGTACCAAATTTTATCCAAGAAGAATTAAAGATGAAAAATTTCTTTTGGATCCTACATGGGTTGATAAACCATGCGCTAACTGTGTGTCAGCCTCTGTTCAAGAGGGGTTCATGTCTCACAGTTTCCTAGGGAGCCTACATGGTTTGAAAAACTGTGCTCCAAACATGAGGAATGAATATATAAACGATTTAATGGTTTTTCCTACACCCTTTAATGGTTTTTTTTACCATGAACCCTCCTCCTGGTTATCATGGTTTGGGTGCATGGTTACTACTAACCGTGCACCAACCGTGCAATATGCATCAGATGGACAAATTCCCCTTTCTTTCATGTCACGAACCTTGAGACACCCACGATCCTACTCATACATTTAGTAAACATTACATTAACCATATTAAGTATATTTAAACCAAAATTTAAATAGGGAAACACCTCCACTAAGTCTGATATCTTAAATTTATGTTGAAAGTGTAGGGAGAAGAATGAATGAAATTTCTATAGGGGGACTAGTAAATGTTTAAGTGTAGAATGGAAGGTCATAAGGAAATTGATTAATTAAGTTATGATAAGAAGTTATATAATGATGTTAATAGATATAAAGATGCAAAAAATTCCCCACCACACTTTAGTGCTTCAAGTGTAAATAGAATGTGAATTCTGCTAACTAGTGCACAAACCTAAGGGTTAATGATGATGATCGATGAAAAAAACCTATTAAGTAGAGAGAAAAGGGAAAATATAATATTATCACTATTTATGATGAGGGTTTTGATAAATAAATGGTGAAAGGTACACTTACCATACATTATATAATTTATAATGTCCTATTTGACTATGTATCTACCCATTCACTCATATCTGAATAATTTGATAAGGCTATAAAGATGTCACCCAAATGATTAGATATAGAATTTTTAGTAAAAAATCCTATTTGTATGATGATATAATATAAATCTTATGATTCCTCTCTGATTTAAATTGGTGGGAATGTTCTTCCTATAAATCTTATCTTTCTTAATCTAGTTGAATTTGATGTCATCTTAGTCATGGATTAACTTTATGTTCATAAATACCACATAAATTTTTGAGGAAGGGAAGTTACGTTTGATATTCCAAACCAATATATGATCATATATTAATGTAACAATAAGTATGAACTTATGATGGAGATTACATAAATTGTATGAGTCTTAATTTCCATTTGGAAGGGGTGAGTATCTCAAATGGTTGGGGAAAAATTAATATTGATGATATGCTTATTGTTTGAGAACTTATGGATGTATCTCTGAAAGAGTTACATATAATTACATAAAAATGAGAAGTTAAGTTCTCAATAGAATTCATACTTGGTGCCACACCAATTTAAAATAATCCCTATAGAATGGCCCTAATTGATTTGCTGGAATTGAAGAAGCAACTCTAGGAAAACCATGATAAGGGATTCATTTATCCAAGTGTGTCACCTTGGGTTGCACTTATTATTTTTTTAAAAGGAAAGATGGATCGATGAAACTTTTCATTGATTATTAGGAGTTGAACAAGATCATTATCAAGAAAAATTATCCTCTTCCCCATATTGAAGACTTGTTTTATCAACTACACAGAGCTCAATACTTTTCCAAGATTGAACTTCATTATGGATATCATCAATTAAGGGTTAATAAGGAGAATATAACCAATATAGCATTCAATACAGGGTATGTAAACTATAAATATACAGTGATTATATTTTATCTTACTATTTCTCTTACTATCTTCATGTATTTAATGAATAGAGTTTTTAGATATTACCTTAATCATTTTGGGGTGGTATTTGTAGAGGATATTATTATCTACTCAAATAGAATGTAATAGTATAAAGATAACTTGAAAATTGTACTAAAGAACCTAATAAAATATAAAACATATGAATAATTTATAAAGGGTTAATTTGGGTCTCAGAAGGTTTCATTTTTGGGTCATATAATCTAAAGAGAGGTTATATTAGTAGATCCATCAAAGTCTGAGGCTATTGAAAGTTGTCCTAAACCAACCATGGTGACTGAGATCTATAGTTTTCATGGTTTAGATGGATATTATAAATTGTTCATAGAGAATTTATCATGACTATCTAATACTCTAACCAAGTTAACTTTAAAGGGATCCATGTTCCTTTAGATAGATGAACAAGAAGAAAATTTCAAGGAACTAAAGAGGAGATTAGTCAACACACATGTTCTTACATTACCCTATAGTAAAGAGGGGTTTGGAATTTATAGTGATGAATCCAAGAAGGGATTGGGATGTGTTATTATGTAGAATGAAATGGTTATAGATTATGCCTCATGAAAATTGAAGATTCATGATCAAAATTACCCAACTCTTGATTTAGATTTAGCTAAAGTAATTTTTACATTAAATATATGGATGTATTATATTTATGGATAAAATCATGATATATATACAGATCATAAAATTATAAAGTATATATTCACATAGAAGGATTTTACTATTTAAAAAATAAGGTGGTTATGGATGATTAAATATTATGAATTCTCAATACATTACCACCTTAAGAAAGTGAACAAGGTGGTCGATGATTTGAGTTGAAAGGATCATACTATATTATCCATGATGAGGATAAAAAAAGACCCAATATTTATATATTTTCAAATTATGGATCTATAAATCCCAAATAAAGGGTAAAATTTTATCTTTATCAATCAACCATTCTACCATATATCCATGTAAAGATTTACGGGGTGTAGAAAGAAGATATAGAGATGAAAAAGAAGGTTAGAAATGTTTCTAAGTTTAACCTTGATCATGATATAAAGATAAGGTTTATGAACCATGTATACATTCTTTCCATGATAGATTTGAAGAGGGAGTTATTAGATAAAGCTAACAGTTCTTCATTATCTATTTATCCTGAAAGTATGAAGTTGTATAGAGATTTGAAATATTACTTTTGATGGGATGGAATGGAGGGAGATATCATAGAGTTTGTATCTCGGTGCTTGGTGTGTAAACAAGTTAAGGTCAAAGGAAAAAACTCTAAGGGTATGTTGAATCCATTACCCATGCCATAATGTAAAGGAGAAAACATCACCATGGATTTTGTTGTTGGATTCCCCAAAACCCATAAAGGGAATAATTCTATTTGGGTTGTAGTCGATAAACTTACAAAGTCACCACACTTCATCACTATTGGAGAAGACTTCTATCTGGATCATCTAGATAGAATATATATTAATAAAGTATTAAGTTTACATGGAGTACCACATTCCATTTTCTATGATTGAGATTTGAGGTTTAGCTCAATGTTCTATTGAATTCTTCAACAATATATTGACATGGAGTTAAGTTTCAGCACTATATATTATCCTCAGACAGATAGTTAGTCTGAACGAACAATTCAAACCCTAGATGATATGTTGAGATATTGTTCTTTTGATTTAAAAGGTATTTGGGACCAAAAACTTCATTTGGCTGAGTTTTTTTACAACAATAGATTTCAATTAATCATTAAAATGGATCCTTATGAATCCCTCTATAGAAATAAATGTTGATATCCAATGTTCTGGATTGAAATTGGATAAAGAAAACTATTGGGACCTGAGATAACTAATGAAATGGAAAATAAGGTTAAATCTATTATGCAACACATCAAGGCAGATGAGAGTTGAAAAAAAGTTATTTTGAAAATCATTGATGTCAAATAGAATTTATAGTGGGTGATAAGGTGTTTATAATTATTTCTCCATGGAAGAAGTTTATGAGATTCGAGATGAAATGGAATCTAAGCCCTAGGTATATCAGTCCCATTTAAATTATTGATTATATCTGGATGGTAGAATATATCTTAGAACTTCCACTTAACCTATATAAATTCCATGATGTTTTCCATGTATCTATCCTGAGGAAGTACATACCTAACCCTTAACATATACTTAACTCATAAGTCATACCACTAAAGTCTGATCTTTCTTATGAGGAACAACTAGCAGAGATCTTGAATCGTACAAAAAAGTTCTAAAAAACAATACCACTAATATGGTAAAAGTTTTATAGAAAAAACACTAGTCTAAGGAGGATATATGGGAACTTGAGGATATGATGAGGTAGAATTATACTTATTTATTTGTAATAGATTGATTAATTTTTATGTTGAAATTAATTTTAAGGGGGGTAGAATGTAACACCTCGAGTTGTTATGGGGTTTTTTAAACAAATTAAATTTATTTGATGCATTGAATTACAAGAGACAATAATTTAATATTTAACAACACCAATTTAATTTTGATCCACACCCAACACTGGCTTATATTTAATTACACACAACACCAAGTTTTAACAAAACCATGATATATTATTAATATAGTTATTTAAACATGACTATTATAAACTAGCCATTAAATATAGTAACATGAATAGTAATAAATTTTTTTGAAATATGAAGTAAAATGGTTTTATATAAATTAAACATATTGATAATAAAATACATACTTTTTGGTAAAGTCTTTATATGTTTCATAAATACCATTTTATCAAAAAATGCTTTTTATGACTTTTTGTGAATAACAGTAAAATTAATTTTTAGAACTTTTATAAAATGAATTTTATAAATTAAACATTATTTTTCAATTCATAATCTTAATATTATCATAGTTTTATTTTTCTATATTTTCTTGAAATGTTTCATTTTTTGATGAATTGTGAAAAAAACTAAATTTTAATTGAAAAATGCCTTCTCTTTTAATTTATTTATAAAGTTAAAATATATTTTAAATTGTTTGTAAAGAAGAAATAGTTCAATTATCCATAAATTAATCAAATTTAGTTTATTTTAAGCAATTTAATATTTAAATTGGATATAAAACTTTGTAAACTTTTGATCTTTTTCACTTTAAAAATATGCTTTCATGTCACGTCAGTGGAATTAATTTTAAATTAATTTTTTCCACTTTTGTGAATGGAATTTGGAAAAATGGATTCCATATTTTTAATCAGGAAAATTTATAATTTCTATCATGCAAAACATAATTTTTTTCCAAAATGAATTGTGAAATTTTATAAAATTATTTACCATGGTTAAGGTAAAAATGGGTTTACCAATGGGTTAAACTAAATAGATAAGGATACAAATAACCAATAGACTTTACTAAAAACCATTTAATGTCCATATTTTTACCATTAAACATATAATGTTTGATAATGGACTAATTTTTAACCTTTTTACATATGAAAAATATGGGTGAAAATATCTCTTTCAGAAATTTACAAGTTTTCCACCCACCTCACTTATAAAAGGCGACCCCCTCTCCTCTATTCTTCACACATTCCCACATATTTTTCTTGGGCAATACCTGACCAAATCACTTCCCAAATTCAATAAAATCATTCTATAAGCCTTATTTTGGGTATAAATTCACCATAGTAAGGCTTTTAATTCAAACCTAAGGAGGATACCCGAAGAAGAGGTAACATTCATTAACGAGAACTTTTATTTTATTTCCTCCTCCACCTCCTTCAATTATTATTATATCATGATGATATATAAACATAAGTATATTATATATATTTATATGTTTTTATTTAAAGGTTACAACCTATAAACACACAAACTTCCATCAAATGGGATAATAAATCATTGTTTGTGTGTACGGTGGGCTACCACCTTGCGAACCAATGTCGTTTGTTTTTCCATTACCACCTATCAAGGCTAGGTGTAATGATGTATTTATAGTTTTTATATGATATTTATGATATTTATTATTTAATTATCATTATTTAATTTTCATATCACACATAAATTCATGCTTTACATTTTGCGGGAATACGATAAAGTCGTTCTTGTGTACGATATACTACCACCTCATGAAGTGATGTGATTCGTTCACGCTTTACACGAACTATATGAAGGATGATATTAATAAAAATATGTGATATATATTAAATAAAAATTATTATATAATGCTAATATATAATTTACTTTTCTCTCTTTTAAATCGACAAGAAAATGAAAAAATTTTTGTTTAAGCGTATGTACGACCTACTATATCCATGAACAATGTATTTCAATTACTATAAATAAATTATATGAATTACTATAAATATATATACTATGAATATATATGATATTTTTTTCAGGGTTATAATTCTGGATATTATGAAATAATTATCAAAGTAAGAGGGAAAAAATATAACAAGTTGAAACATATACGAAAGACAAAGTGGTTATTACCTGAAAATCAACTTAAACATGAAATTGTTAATAAATGGGTAATAAAAGGTCATAATAAAACAATATATGGTATTATATATATGAATAGTATTATTTAATAGATGTATTATAAACATATATTTATTAAACTGTAGGTTTTAACGAGTAATAAGAAAGTCAATACTTAAGGTAAGAGATTTTTTGTCTCAATTCCTCTTCTTTGAGATGTACGTTATATTATGTACCTATATTATTTCACGAGGTGAATATACAATGACTTTTACATTTTATATCATGAATTTATTCATCCTCATTATATTTTTAGTTTTATTTTATGTTATTCTTCTATGGGACTTATGATTCAATGTTACTAAAGTGGTAATGTTTTTATGTTACAATCTCATCATTTATCGAGATTGTCTATGATTAAGTCCACAATATTGAAATATAATTATCTAACTCTCAAATATTTCTCATTAATTTTATTATCCTATGGCCATTCATGATATATTCAATTAATGATACTATTTTCCACTCTTTTCTACTTAAGGTTTTTAATATTTTTTTAAAGAAAATACAACTTTATTTCTCTATTCAATCAGAAATTTTTTTTCTTCCAAAAAAATATTTTCTAAAAATATTTTATTAATATTTTATGATTTTTAAAAATATTTTTTTACCCATTTTTGACTTTTTAATTTTTTTTGAAGGGATCATACCGTTTTTCAAAACAATGTCTCTTTGGATTTTACCAAAAGTGTGAATAAAATCTTCATTTTAATGTGTATGACGTGAAAATAATTTTCTGACATCATAGAAAATCATTATCTTAAAGATTAATTTGTAAGTTTTAAAGGTTATTTTCAAATAAAAATGTTTTCAAAACGTTTTTTGTTTTAAAAAGTGTTTTTCAAAGTGGATAGTATATTTTCATCAAGAAATGTTTTAAATGATCCTTTAAAAATTATTTCTCCTCTAAGATGACATTCATTTGTGTTACTGATTCCTTACCAGGGATATGATACAAGAATACCATTTATATTATTTATCTAAATGGTTTTTGTTTTGATGGAATGATTTTTATGAAATTCGCTTCTTTTCATGGGTTATTATATGATGAAATTATTATGAAATATCTCTCTTTTCCACAGGTTATGATATGATGACATGTTTATGATACCCATTTCATTTCATAAGCTATTATATAATGAATGTTTATTATATTTTGGAATATATAAATATGGTTCTTGTTGAAACCTACTTGTTTTAACTCACACAAATCATGTTTCCTATGTTTCTAATAAATTTAATTTTTATGACACTATATTATCTTATAATGCATAATTTGAAGAAATTTGGATAACTGTTGACAAGAGACATCATTAGTTCATCTCTAATACCGTTATATTATCCTACTACTAGAACCTGCCACCATCAGAAGTGTGATACCGCTAGAACCTTCACCACCAGAGTGGTGATACTATGAGATCTTCTACCACTAGACTTCCTACTTCTAGGATTTCTACCACCAAGTTTTCTACCTAAAAAATTGATATCGTCATGAATTCTAATAACAGGTCCTAATACTTCCAAAATGTGCCATCGCTAAGCGTGACACCACCAGGATCATTCTACCACCAGAAGATCTACCTCTAGGATTTATACCATCATCTTTTCGACCGTTTTTATTTTAAAAAATTTGAATTAAATGCTCCCAAAGAATATTTTATTAAAGTTAATGCATTGGAATTATTTAATGATTATTCATTAACCCTTACACGAATTAATTGAATATATAATCAAAGTTTAGTATGAGGATCCAAAATATCTTCATGATTTTTCTTCAACAGGTATTCAAACCTGAAGTGGTTTATATTTCAGAATATGTCCCTTATGCATAGGTTCATGACTTGATCAATCTGAGAGAGAACTTGAATGATGAATTTATATAATGATATGAGTGTAAAAGTGTGGAATATATTAAAGATAAAGTTCATTTCTCATAATGAATCAAGAAAAGTATTTTAGAATAATATTTAAATAGAAAATATAACTTTATGATATTTTTTTGAAACTTTCATAGAAACTATTAGAGATCCTCAAAAAGCCAGACCTGAGGACTCTCAAGCATCTGAAGCATTAAAAACTGAGAAACACTTCATTGCTTCATATTTATTTATTTTTCCTCTTTGTTTTTTCTATACTTTTGAGAATTTTCCAATGTCACTATGTATATTTACACACAATATCTCTTAAAATTATACTGAATAATACTTAATATTCTATCTCTATATCTTTTCATATAATTACCCACATTTATTTTGGAAGAGGTCCCTGCATGGATTATGTTGTTTTAATCCCCATGGATAACAGTAGAAGATGATTTGATCTTGAATATCTTGTAGGATATTGTTTTTATACCTGATATAGGTTGTGGATAAGAAAATATTTATATAATCTCCTCGGAAGGGGGTGATTTCCAAGTGAGAGTATTGGGTGTTATCTTGAGACTAAACCCCTTATTTATTCCGTTGGGTTTTTTTTTGTTTTGTTTCCTTTTTTTAAAACTTAAAACTTTATTTGGTATTATTATATAAACAAAACTACTACTATGTTAGTAATTATTAACTAGTTTTTATATAAGTATTTTTCTGAGTAAATTTATTTCAAAGGTTAAAGTAATTTCCAATATTGTTTTAACTGAGCCCAAATCAATAATTGAGAAATATTTTAAAAGATAAAATTTTTATTAAAATACTATTTTGATTAACTAGGTTAATTTATTTTAATTAGGGGATTTTTTTAACAAAATTTTTATTAGGTACTCAATTCACCCCTATTGAGTTACCCACTCTGACAAATATTTGGTATTAGAGGTTTTTCAAATAACTCTTTAATTTTGATTTAGTTTTTTTCAAAGTTCTCAAATTTATGTTAGTTTTAAATTTAGTTCTTTATAGATAATAAAAAATAGGTATATCCTACCAAAATAACTCCATTTTTTAATAGAAATAATTATACTTAGTGTAAAATCAAGATGAAGATTTTTAATGAGAGCATCAGTTATGAAATCTAGATCGCTATTATAGAAAAATATGAAATACTTGAAACTAATAGAAATATATGGGATGATACTATTAAAGCTTATTATAATAATAAATATAAAGATATAAATTATTTTTACTATGATTTGGGTGATGAAGAATTAAATATAATATCTGCATGCACAACTACTTTTGAAATTTGATACACTTTAGTTGTTTCTCATGAGGGAACATCTAATGTTAAAGAAATGATCTTAAATACATATACTATTAAATATGATAATTTTAAAATGAAAATTTATGTTCCTATTTCTAACATGTATATCAGGTTCAATGAGATCGTGAATACAATGTACTTATTAAAGAATATTGAATATGACAAAGACCATGTGATGCACCTATTGAGGCATCTACCATAAATATGGAGATGAAAATCAATGTTAGTTCGAGAATCATGAGTTGTTTGTAAGTTACATATGATGGAGAAGATTGTAAAATTGATGATGGATGAGGAATAACTCAAAGTAAATATAGAATTTGAGGATTAATCAAAAATTAAATCCATTTCCTTCAAATCCACTACCTCAAAAAAAGGAGAAAGTTCATGATGATAGTTTAAGTGATGAATAATAAACTACTGCTAGTAATGAAGAGATGGACCATCTGTCAAGAATATTTAAAAAGTTTTACAAGAAAAATAAGTTATTTAGGAAACCAAGCTATAAAGGTAAATATGATAATAAAGGAAACTGGAGGAAGGATGGGAAGAATGATGATTCTTAAAATGAAATCATTTGATACGAGTGTAAAAGGAAAGGGCATGCCAAAGACGATTATACTAAGCTGAAATAAATAAAAAAATATGATGATAATGATAAGAGGTACAGGAAAGAAATAAAATAAACTTGGAGTGCTTATGAAGATAACTCAATCGATTCAGACACAACCCAATAGGAAAATCATGATAGAGATAACATGTGTTTTATAAAAAACACATTTGAGGTATCTAATGTTTATCCTGCTTCTCATGTAAATATTTATAATCATTATAGAGATGAAAAAAATGATAAAAACATGTATAATGAATAGATTTTTGAGTATTGTAACATGTTATAAGATACATTTAATGAGCTTAAGGATAAATATAGAGTTCTAAAGAAACAACATCCTTTGAATATTAATTTTTAATCTGATCTTGGTATTAAAAAGAAAAAAATTCTAAACTATTTAAGGAGAATAATGAATTAAAATAGACCGATAAGAAATTAAATAAATAAGTAGAAATATTATCCAATGGGAGAAATAATCTTACCTAAATTCTTGGAAAAAAAAACAACATCTATGTACACTACTGGTATGGGGTATCAACCAAGACAAATAAGAATTATTAAGAATAACTTTATTCCTAGTTCTAGTTCTGGAAAATCTTTTAATATTTTTTACTCTTTTGGACCCAAAAAAGTATTTATTTCTAAATGTTTAAAATCTTCTTAAAGGAAATATTTTAAGCACATATGGCTCCCTAGAACCTTAATTTCTAACATTTCTAGACCCAATAATATTTGGGTACAAAAATAATTTTTGGTGTAAAATTTGTTTTGTAGGGAACCTGCATGAAGATATCTGGTAAGAACCTATGGTACCTGGACATTAGATATTCTAGATACATGACTAGAGATTATTTAAGTTTTAATAATTTGATAGAGGTGTATTGTGTACATGTCACTTTGTTGAAAATTACAAAGGGATAATTATTGGTATTGTCTAAATCAATAATTCTAGTTCTTTTTAATTTTAATGTATTATTTATAGATGGTTTAAAGTACAATATGTTTAGGATATCACAGTTATGTGATGATGATTTTTATGTGAAATTTTAAAAATAATTATTGAAATGTTTTTTATTTTAAAAATTATTTAGTTTTCAATGCTTTAAGAAATGAAAATGTTTATATTATTAATTTTGACTCTTTATATTCTCAAAATATTTATTATCTAAGTGCCTTTTATAAAGAATCTGGGATTTGGCATAGGGGACCGAGCCATTGTAGTATTCATTCACTTAAAATGGTCACTTGGAAAGGGTTAGTCAAATATCTATCTAAACTCGAATTACCAAATGATAAAGTCTATAAAAAATTTCAAAAAGGGAAATAACAAAAGATATATTTCAAATAAAAGAACAAAGTTTCAACTTCTCAACCCCTAGAGTTGGTTCACATGGATTTCTTTGGAACATTCAGAGTTTCTAGTGTAAACTGGAAGTACTATGTTTATGTACTTGTAGATGAATTTTTTAGGTATACTTGGGTATTATTCCTAGCTGACAAAAGTGAAGCTTTATCCTATTTCACCAAGTATTCTAAATCTATATAAAATATTCACAGACTTAGGATTAAGACCTTAAGAAGTGATCATGGTCATGAGTTTGTAAATAAAGACTTTGAATATTTTTTCTCACAAAGTGGCTATAATCATAAATTTTATTCTTCTTGGAATCCACAACAAAATAGTGTTGTATAAAGATTAAATAGGGTCCCTTAAAGAAATTTCCCAAACTATTCTTAATGAATATTACCTTCCTGTTTATTTTTGGGCAGAATTTGTGAACACTGCTAGTTATATAATCAATAGATTTTAAATAAGACTACTCTTAAAGAAAACTACTTATGAATTATGGAATAATATAAAGTCAAAGGTTGATTACTTTATAGTTTTTGGTTGAAAAATATTTATTGTAAACACTAAGTATAATCTTGACAAATGTTATTCCAAGAGTGATGAAGGAATACTTCTTATTTATTCAACTTCTAGTAAATCAAATAGAGTTTTTAATAGAAGAAACAAGACCATGGAAGAGTATTTTCCTGTCAAATTTGATCATAAACATTCACATGAGCCTAATAAACCTTTATAAAACCTTGAGGATGATCTATCAATTCTGAACATTAATGACTAACCTCTTTAAAATTCTGTGAAATAATCAAAAAAATCATCGAGTTCTAAGGAATAACCCAAACCTAAACTTGTATACAACCATGGGTTTTTTATCCCTTCTTTTCCTAGAGATGTTATAATTCATGATTAAGATCCTATATTTGTTATAGTTAGAGACCTATATAGTGGTACGTGAACTAAATATTCTCTTAAAAATCTGGTTGAACATCAGGAATTCTTGTCACAACCTGAAACTAAGAACATCAATGATGCAATTAATGATGAATTTTGAGTAAAGGAAATGAAATTTTAAATTAATCAGTTTTAGGGGAATAAATTTTGGGAACTTGTAATTAGACCTAAATACACTCTTACTATTGGCACTGAGTGGGTGTTTAGAAACAAGGTTGATGAGTCAGGAACCATAGTAAGAAATAAATCTAGTTTTTTTGCACAAGGATATATTCAAGAATAGGGTATTGACAATGAGGAAACCTTTTCTCTAGTGGCTATACTTGAATCTATTAGAAAACTTATTTCGTATGAAACACATTTGGATTTCAAACTATATCAAATGGATGTTAAAAGTTAATTCTTTAATGGTTATATATTTGTGTATTTTTTGGAACATCACCCTATATTTAAAAGTCCACTTTTTCAGAATCATGTTTTCAAATTAACAAAATATTTATATTGTTTAAAATAAGATCCTATAGATTGGTATGATAAGATCAAGTATTTTCTAATTTCAAAATGTTTTACAAAAGGCATATCTGATCTTACACATTTTATAAAAATAATTTTGATATATATTTTATTAGTTCAAGTATATGTTGATGATATTATTTTTAGATATTCAAAAAATTATTTTTGGACTAATTTTTTAAAAATTATTCAAAATTAATTTGAAATGAGTTTAATGGGTGAAATTAAATTCTTTCTCGGTTTTCAAATTTTTAAAAATTAATATGTAATTATTTTAAATAAAATGTAAGTAGACTAAATACCTTCTAAAATAATATGGTTTTGATAAGAATAAAAATAATGATATTCCCATGAGTACTACCTATAAGAAGGATCTTAACAAAGCTAGAAAACGAGTGGATCAAACTTGTTATAGAGGTATGATTTGAAGTTTTCTATATTTAACTTATATTTGAATTGATATTATGTTTAGTGTGTGTATGTGCACCCATTTTCAATAAAACCCTAAAGAGTATCATTTAATTGATGTTAAAATGACTTTAAAATACCTCAAATATACAACCAATTTAGGAGTCTTCTACCCTAGAGGATAAGAATTTGACTTAGTGAGTTACTCAGACATAGATATTTTTGGTTTCAAGTTAGATAGAAAAATTACCTCTAGAACATGTCATATTTTGGGAAAGCCTCTAGTATCTTGGTATAGTAATTAACAAAATTCTGCTTCATGGTCTACTATTGAATCTGAGTACATAGTTGTAGGGTGTTTCTATGCATAAATTTTTTTATGAAACACACTCTGCTAGATTATAGATATCTATTCAAACATGTCTATATAAATTTTGACAAAAAAGTTCAAAAAACATTTCTAAGAATCATGTGTCTCATTCTAGGACAAAGAATATTGATGTAATACATTAATTTTTTAGAGATAATTCTAAAAAGGGAGATATAACTCTTGAATTCATAGGAACTGAACATCATCTTGCTGATATTTTTATAAATCCATTGAATTCTGAGAGATTAAACTGCATCAAACATGAATTGGGAATGATAACTTTTAGTTAGTATTTAAACTTGGAGGATCCACTATTGGAAAAATCACCATTGGATAAGAAACCATTGGACAAGACACAGTGGGACAAGCCACCATTGGAAAAGCCACCATTGGGGTGATCCACCATTGGGATGATCCACCATTGAGATGATCCACCATTGGGATGATCCACCATTGGATATGATCCACCATTAGAGATGATACAATGTTGGGATTCCACCATTGAACCTCTATTTTTTCTTCCATTACTATTATTCTATGTTTGAAATAATATTCAATTTAATCATTTATATTTTAATATTATTTATATTCAAATTCCTAAATGATAAATTGGGCTTAAATTCTAAAATTGAGTCACTCTTGCTCGTGCCTACTCCATTCGAACAGAACCGTTTGACCTTCCCTTTATCTCCAAACCTCAATCCTTCTATGTACCCTTCAATATCATTCATTTCACTGAAATAGAGAGAGTCAAGTGCCCTTTTCAGTTATCTCCTAAGAAATAACGACCTGCTAAAAGGTATAGAGAAGAACTGAACCAATCTATTGTCAAGCCGAATAATCCATAGATTGTGAATCATGCAGTGGTTTTTGAAAAGGAATTAGATACCAAATAGTTTCTTTCTAGTAAGTCTTTAGTGCTAAGGGTGATCTAGGACCAAGTATAGATAGACTGGTTCTCAAAAAATGATAGATACCACTATCTTATGTTGGTTAATCAATTATACCACAATATAAAGTTTAGTTTTTGTAATAACCCACATTTTGAACCAGGTTAAAAAGTGGGGGGGGGGAATTGAACTTTTTCAATTAATAAACTAGTCATTTTTAGAATCGGGATTCGGAATAAGGTTCTGAAGGCTTGAACCCTTATTTTTAATGTTTTTGGGGTTGGGCGAAGGCCCGAGAAGTTTCCAAAGTGTCTCGATGTGTTTCAAGTGCGTCGTACCCGAAGACGGATGGTTTTTAAGCGACAACAAAAAGTGCATGGTAGGGGAACGGTTTCCCAAACCATGCGGCCCAAACCGTGCCGCTTAAAATAGGGAGGCAGAGGAGTCCGCACAGCCTGCGCACAGTTTCCCCAAACTGTACGACCTGCCCGTACGGGGTGTCTTGGATGTCCAGTGGGGGACGCACGGTTGGCACACAGTTTTCCAAACCGTGCGTCCCAATCCATGCTTCGTGCCCTGTTTTGGGTTTTTAAAAGATTTAAAATGATTTAAAAATAAAACCTAAACTAAATCTCCCTCACCCTCACTCAACCCGCACAACGCACAAGGAGGGGATCCCCTTGATCCGTGTGTGACACCCCCCTTCCGGCCTCCTCTCGGTCAAGGTCTATCCTCCATTATTGGCGATTCCTCCTTCGAATCTCCGCGGTAATCCTCCTTCCTCCTCCCTTCTTGGCCAATTTTAGGGCTCCTCCTTGCCCTAATTTTGCTGGCCAAGCACCCCTAGGTTTAGGGTTTGTTTTTGATTTGTTTTTCTTTTGGTTCCTTTGTTGTAAGGGGATGAGAAAGGTCCCTCGGGACATCATTAGTGTGCGTATGATGTACGCCACCAAAGGCGAGGCGGATTGCGGTGATTTCGATCCAACGGTTTGATTATGAGGTAAGGGTTTTACCTGTTCTTTGTTTACGCATCTCCCAATTTGTTATCTTTAGTTTGTTTAAGGTTTGTAGTGTGTTATTCTTAGTGCGCTGGTGGGTTCAGGTTTGTTTCGCTTCGCCGGAGATTAGGCAGCTCTTATTTAGAATGCGTCAAGAGCTGGAATGGACAGATGGATCCACCTTGAGGTAGGGTCCCTTTCCTTGCCCTTTAATTTAAGTGAAGCATTCAAAGAGTTTAATACTGCTTTGTTTTAGTATTTTTATTATACAAGGTTAGTCGATTAAATGCTTCTTTGAAAATCATGTGAATTGCAGGAATAAGATAAAATGTTTTCTTGATCACTAAACCAACGATTTAATAATAAACCCCCTCGATCATAGGTTCACTATCTTCAAGATAAAAGTAGGAAGTAGATTCTTACGCTTGCCTGCTAAACTCTTGTTATGCTTTGGTGAAATTTGAATGAAATGGATTAGGGTGGTAAGACCTTGCCTTAGGATAATGGAATAAGCATGACTTATATTAATGGAATGATTTTAGTGAATGAGACTTACCTTGGAGAGGTAGTCCATAGCACCTCTTAATGATTTGTAAATCCCTAAATGTATTTGAAATGATATAAGAGGAATGAAGAATGAATTGGGGGGTTATCCAATACCGTACATGAGCGGGTTGCCTCATGTAACTTATATAAATGTGATTAATATGTTAGTGTCTTGAAACAGATACTTAAGAGGAGTTGCCTTAAGTATAAATGTGATAATGATACTTGAGATGGTTTGCCTTAGGTATATTTTTATGGACGTGGTTATAACCATTTACGTGGATATGGGTTGTATGATTGTTTGTGATTGTGATATGATTCTTTGAATGCATATGAGGCAATTCCATAAGTATTATATTATAGACAAAGTTTTATTGTGAGTTCGCACATGTTGATGCCACCTGGTGATGAGATACGTGTTTGGATGGGAGGCATTTATACCCCATGCGAGTGTGACAATACATGTATGGAAGGTAGGCATTCTTACCCCTTGCCAGATACTTCTAGTGATGAGATACATGTTATGGATGGGAGGCATTCATACCCCATACCATCTACTTTGAATGATTATGGATGGGAGGCATTCATACCCCATGCCATCTACTTTGAACAATTATGGATGGGAGGCATGCATACCCCATGCCAGCTTATTTTGAGTATGGGTGGGAGGCATGTCTACCCCACACCATATGTGATCTATATACGTGTATGGAAGGGAGGCATTCTTACCACTTTCCAGTTGACCCATAAGAATGAGAGGCATTCTTACCTCGTGCCCGCTATTTCTCTATACGTGTATAGAAGAGAGGCATTCATACCCCTTTCAAGTTGAACTATAGGGATGAGAGGCATTCTTACCTCATGCCCACTAATCTTGATTAATGGGTGGGATGCATTCTTACCCCATGTCGTCTATGATCTAAATGCTTATATATATATATATATATATATATATGGTGACATGATCAGGTTACTTTACTAGCAATGAGCTGAAGCTGGTATAGCCGTCAGGTGTCCTTAGGGAACCTGGATGGGTGTTTTCTATCTATGTTGTCCAACTTATTGAATCTCGTTATACCTTATTACTGATTTAATTAATATTACACTATCTAGTTTGGGTTAGACACCAGTGGTGCTAACCTACTAAGATTTATATCTCACACCCTACTCGGGACACCATTGCACTGGGGTACCCAAGTTGACCTTCTTGCTTGCAGGACCTAGGTTGTGTGCTGTGCTCTTTTTACCTGAGGAGTTTGGAGAAAATGACCAAGAGGGAGATTGGGATTCTCAGGAGATCACCCATCGGGCCTTGCTATCTTTTCTTTATTCTTTTACATTGTACTGTAAGCATGCTGTATTGTTTCCTATTTTTACATTGTATCATTCATCATCCCTGTATCGTGTAAAATAGCTTTGGCCACCTGTTATGAAATGGATATTGATTATCTTTCGCTGCTGTCTTTCAATTGTTTACTGCTTCCGCTATTGAATATTATTTACTCTGAAAATACTGTTGTGTTACTCTGATATGAGGGTATAGTCTCCCCACTAACGCCTCATGAGACCCTCACTGCTAGTCAGCAGCCTCTGGTGTATGAGGAGACGTGCTTGAGGCCATGTGACATACCAGTCCGGCCACCGGTTTGATGGTCAGCCGGGCCGGGACGTTAAAAATTGGTATCAAAGGAGTTTCTTCTTCTGGTTTGTTTTACTAATTGGCGACAATAGACATGGATATGAAGGAGATGGTATTTGGTAATAAGTTGTGCTCGGGAGTGGCTAACCCGTGTCCAGGGAAAAGACAAATTGCCTGGAATGAAATTGTTATTTTAATGAATTTGATTATTACGGTTGATTTGATTTCACCATTGGGTGACTCACATGGTTTTTGTTGATGGTGTTTATGTAGTTGTGGGTTTCATTTATGTTACAACCCCATGATACGAGGGTATTCCATTTCATGTATGATATAGGTACATTTTTAGAAATCACATACCATGCATTATTCTATGCCATCTAGGATGCATTAGTTGATGCCTGCTGTTGTGATAGGTACCTTGGTAGTTATTCCATTATTATATGGTATAACATGTTTCTGTGTTACTACTTTCGATAACATGCTAGAATCAGTTAATATGGAATTGGTTGCTTTGAAAAAATTAAATGATTGCAATTACGACAAGAGTCAATTTTTAGTTGTAAGGTGTATGGGCGCCTTATGGTTTGGAAAGGGTAACTTGTGTGATTGAATTTCTAGAAAAAAGGGATGCTAAAGTAAAATTGTAAAATGAGATTGATTTTGATCAAAGGGTGCCAAATTCCAAACTATAAAGTCTATGAGCACTTTACAGGTTGGTAGGTGGCCACCCGTATGACTGGATGATTGCTTTGAGCATTTTTATTTCTGGAATGTACTTTGTTTCGTCTAATAAGAGCCAAATTTCAACCCATGGAGTGTATGGGTGCTTCATGAGTTGGAAAATGGCAACCCATAATGAATGTGATGGCAGAATGCCTTGCGAAATGATTATTAGTGTAAAAGTTGTTTGGTTTTGATTTGATATGAATTGGCTTGTTGGGACCCTCGTAGGTCACCTGAATTGTTTGAAATGAATTTATTATGATATATTTCTAGAATGGTACGGGATGTCTGATGAATGTTAAATGGTTAAAAAGAATTTTGTTGAAACTTGCCTGCTTTGATTTGAGCTGTTTAATAAAAAATGATCAAGTGCCTCCTGATTTTTGGTTTTGAAAGGTTACTTGAAGTTTTGAATTGAATCTTTTAAAGTGATTAAAAGAATAAACGTGAATAAATATAAAGGGCTTAAAAATGAACCTTTAGTGGTGTCCTTCTTTGAAACCTCATGGGAGGGTAAGTTAAGTATTTCTTGCGAGTGCCTTTATATGGAACCGTAGGTGTTTTCCATGGGAGTTCATTTCCTTTTGGAAAATGACTTGAATGTTAGGCTTGATCTCGATGAATTTTGTTGGGCATGACCAAATGCCTGGGTCGACTTTTGTTTTTCGTAAGGGGCTATCCTGGGGTAGGTATCACCCTTAGAACTTTTGTGCCTTGTTCATACGATGGGTTTTCTGATGTTTGGTACCGTTCGGGTGTCGTTGTCCCTTGTAGGACTTCTAGTTTCCAATGACACCCTTGTTCTGATGGGTGGTCATGCTTCTTTTGATCTTGTTATGGTCTTGAGAATCAGGTAATGTTCTGTATCAGTTGGTTAGGCATGCCTCAGGCATGGTTGATTGTGTGTTGGTTATTTGACTCCTTAAGTAATGGATGTTTGGTAAGTCATCGTCCATGTGAATGGTTATATAAGGTGATATGACATTTGATTAAATCTCTTGTGCTGCTGTGTATGGTCTTGGGTCATCTCCTTGTTAGAGTGACCTGAGCGTTTGAGAATCAAGTTTTCCCAATGCCCAAGATGATTTTCGGGAGACTCGGGTGGGTGACACGATGGTCTTGTTGCTTTGGGTTTCTTGTACGTCTTAACGTGGTGATCATGGATCGGAGAAGCAAAATACGTCCATTTAGTTTTTGATGAACACGTTCGCTTATGGGAAGCTGGTCTTTTCTTCTTTTGGTGACACCGATGCTTCTAAGGTGGGAAGCATCTTGTCGGTGTAGTGAAGTGTGTTCTTCCAGGTAGAAGGAACACGTCAAGAAGGACTTTGATCTGGTTGGTGGTGTGTGCAACCCCTTTTAAGAAACATAGTTGTTCATGGATGACTTCGGTGGTAAATCTTAAATGATCACGGAATGCCCTGTGTGGGGAAAGGAATTTTGATTGGTTTAGAAATATCGATGTGTTGGCAGGTGAAGCCGAGTTTCTTCTTTAGAGTCGACCAGGGGTGGTTTGACTATTCTCCTTTCTAGTTTTTGGGGTATGACTAACTGGAATCCTTTTAAAATCCTCTTAGTGCACTCTATTATGTGACGAGCATGTCCCCTATCTTGACTTCGTCCTGGATGCACTAAGAGAGCATCGGTCTTACTTCGCGCTAATGTTTAAAAGATGTTGATCTCTTTTGGTTTTTCTCTTTCGGCGTTGCACGTGGGATGCGTGGTTTCTCTCATGGTTTGATCTTGGAGACGTCACCTGGAGTCGGGTATGAGCTTCGGTGAACGTTCTCATGGTAAGTGTGAGATACCTTGGGAGAAGGCATCGTTGTTCATCTTATAAAGCATCATCCGTCTAAGCCGGGCGTCTTCTTGAATAGTCAGCCGGAGTGGGGTGACTTTTTTTCAATTGGGTTTTGAGGTCAATAGGTAATCGACTGTTTGATTATTTCAAAATCATTCTAGGTGCGTCATTAGAATGCTTGGTGCGTGATTTTGAAAGACAGTTCCAAAGGCCGTGGAGTGGTGGTTTGAGTTTTGATTGTTTAACGTTAAAAATATAAGGTGGGAAGTACCTTTGATTGGTTACTTGGTGAGACGACAATGAGTTTGTGCCTTTAGTATGATGGGCTCGGGTAAGAGTCGTCAGGGTGTTTCGGTTGGAAAACGAGTGTTGGCTCGGGTGTTGATGGCTTACGCACCGTGTGCTTAAGTGGATGTTTGTTGGTGTGTGGGATGTTTGGAAACGTAACACAAACGTTTTAACAACGCTTCACGACCCTTGTAGGTCGAGTGAGGTGTGTGTTGTTCCCGATGGCTTCTCGGGGACGAGAAGTTATAAGGTGGGAAGGTTTTAATGACCTGCGTTTTGAACTAGGTAAAAAAGTGGGGGGAAATTGAACTTTTTCAATTACTGAATTGGTTGTTTTTAGAATTGGGCTTTAGAACGAGGTTATGAAGTTTTGAACCCTTATTTTTAATGTTTCTAGGGTTGGGAGAAGGCTCGAGAAGTTTTTCGAGTGTCTCGATTTGTTTTGGGTGTGTCGTACCAGAAGACGGCTGGTTTTTAAACGACAACAGAAGGAGGAAGGTTGGCACACGGTTTCCCAAACCGTGCGGCCCAAACTGTGCAGATTAAAATAGGGAGGCAAAGGAGTTTGCATGGCCTATGCATGGTTTCCCCAAACCGTGCGGCCAACCCGTGTGGGGTATCTTGGGTGTCCTGTGGGGGACGCACGATTGGCGCACGGTTTGCCAAACCGTGCGGCCCAAGCCGTGTGTCGTGCCTTGTTTTAGGTTTTTAAAATATATAAAATGATTTAAAAATAAAACCTAAACTAACTCTCCCTCACCCTCACTCAACCCGCACGACGCATAGGGAGGGGTTCCCCTTGAACCGCGCACGACACCCCCCTTCCGGCCTCCTCTCGGTCAAGGTCTCTCCTCCGTTCTTGACGATTCCTCCTTCTAATCTCCACGATAAGCCTCCTTCCTCCATCCTCCTCCCTTCATGGACAATTTTAGGGCTCCTATATGCCCTAAGTTCGCTCGGCCAAGCACCCCTAGGTTTAGGGTTTGTTTTTGATTCGTTTTTCTTTTTGTTCCTTTGTTTTAAGGGGATGTGAAAGGTCCCTCAGGACCTCGTTGGTGTGCGTATGATGTCCGCCGCCGAAGGCGAGGCTGATTGCGGTGATTTCGATCTACCGATTTGATTCCGAGGTAAGGGTTTTACCCATTATTTGTTTACCTAGATCCCAATTTGTTATCTTTAGTTGGTTTAAGCTTCATAGTGTGTTTTTCTTAGTGCGTTGGTGGGTTCGGGTTGGTTTTGCTTTGCCGAATCTTAGGGGGCTCTTAGTTAGAAAGCGTCAAGAGCCGGAATGGACGGATGGATCCACCTTGAGGTAGGGTTCCTCTCCTTTCCCTTTAATTTAATTGAATCATTCAAATAGTTTAATACTACTTTGTTTTAGTATTTTAATTATGCAAGTTTAGTCGATTAAATTCTTATGTGCAAATCGTGTGAATTGCAGGAATAAGATAAAATGGTTGCTTGGTCACTAAACCAACGAATTAAAAATAAAAGCCCTCGATCAGAGGTGCGCTGTCTTCAAGATAAAAGTAGGAAGTAGATTCTTTTGTTTGCCTACTAAACTCTTGTTATGATTTGGTGAAACTTGAATGAAATGGATTAGGGTGGCAAGACCATGCCTTAGGATAATGGAATAAGCACAACTTATGTTAATGGAATGATTTTAGTGAATGGGACTTACCTGGGAGAGGTAGTCCATAACACCTCTTAATGCTTTGTAAATCCCTAAATGTCTTTAAAATGATATAAGAGGAAAGACGAATGAATTGGGGGTTATCCAATACTTTACATGAGTGGGTTGCCTCATGTACCTTATATAAATATGATGAATATGTTAGTGTCTTGAAACGAATACTTAAGAGGAGTTTCCTTAAGTATAAATGTGATAATGATACTTGAGATGGTTTGTCTTAGGTATATTTGTATGGATGTGGTTATAACCATTTACGTGGATATGGGATGTATGATTGTTTGTGATTGTGATATGATTCTTTGAATGCTTATGATGTAATGCCATAAGTATTATATTATAGAAATGGTTGTATTGTGAGTGCACACATGCTGATGCCACCTGGTGATGAGATACATGTTTGGATGGGAGGTAGTTATACCCCATGCTAGTGTGATAGTACATGTATGGAAGGGAGGCATTCTTACCCCTTGCCAGAGACTTCTAGTGATGAGATACGTGTTATGGACGGGAGACATTCATACCCCGTGCCATCTACTTTGAATGATTATGGATGAGAGGCATTCATACCCCATGCCATCTACTTTGAATGATTATGGATGGGATGAATGCATACCCCATGCCAGCTTATTTTGAGTATGGGTGGGAGGAATTTATACCCCATGACAGATGTGATCTATATACGTGTATGGAAGTTAGGAATTCTTACCCCTTTCCAGTGGACCCATAGGGACGAGCGACATTCTTACCTCGTGCCCGCTATTTCTCTATACGTGTATGGAAGGGAGGCATTCATACCCCTTACCAGTTGACCTATAGAGGCAAGATGAATTCTTACCTCGTGCCTGCTAATCTAGATTAATGGATGGGAGGCATTCTTACCCCACACCATCTATGATCTAAATGCTTTTATATTTATATATATATAGTGACATGATCAGGTTACTTTACCGGCAATGAGCCGAAGCTGGTATAGTTGTCGAGTGTCCATAGGGAACCTGGATGGGTGTTGTCTATCTATTTTGTCCTTCTTATTGAATCTCATTATACATACTTACTACTTTAATTAATATTACACTGTCTAGTTTGGGTTAGACACTAGTGGTGCCAGCCTACTGAGATTTATATCTCACACCCTACTCAGGCCACCATTGCACTGGGGTACCTAAGTAGACCTTTTTGCTTGCAGGACCTAGGTTGTGTGCTGTGTTGTTTGTACCTAAGGAGTTAGAAGCAAAGGAACAAGCCGGAGCTTGGGATTCTCAGGAGATCACCTGTTAGGCCTTGCTATCTTTAATTTATTTTTTACATAGTATTGTAAGCATGTTGTATTGTTTCCTATTTTCACATTGTATCATTCATCATCCCTGTATCGTGTAAACTGTGTTTGGACACCTTTTATGAAATGTATATTGATTATCCTTCACTGCTGTCTTTCAATTGTTTACTTATTCCACTATTGAATATTATTTACTCTGAAAATACTGTTGTGTTACTCTGATATGAGGGTATAGTCTCCCCACTATCACCTCATACGACCCTCGCTGCTAGTCGATAGCCTCTAGCGTACGGGGAGATGCGCTTAAGGCCATGTGACCTACCGGTTTGTCCACCGGTTCGATGGTCAGTTGTGCCGGGACATTACAGTTTTAGTGAAAATAAGGATTCTACTCAAAGCATTAAAGATGGTAAAGTGTTTAACTGTTCTTCAAAGGAATGGGTGAGGTGTATTAATGTGACTCACCAAGAAGTTTTTACGGAATGAAAAAGTATATTCCTAGTGATAGTGAATTTCTTATTTATGAGGTGCTTTTATTGAGCTAACTGTAGATAATACCTTTAGAAGGACTGATGCTACTGAGATGGATGAATAATATATATTTTTGTTCAAATTTATATATAATATGTTATTTCTTAGGAAATGGGACTTTAGTACTGTGTGATTAGAATATGTGTATCATCTATTCCTGATGAAATAAGAGTATAAAACCAACCTTTTCAGATACCTCATATTTAAAATGATGGAAATGAGTAATTCATAATCCAGGTCAAATTCCTTTATTTATTCTAAGTTGATTTTGTCCATGTTGGAAAACAATTTTTTGTTAGATGAGGAGGGGGAAGTTGAAGTGAAATGTGATGGTTTCTACTTGAGTAAAGTTACTTGAAAGAGAATGAAAGTTAATTGGAATCCTTGGATGAGAAAGTGGGTTGAAGATAATGAAAATATCTATGAGGATTTTAATCCTATAGACCATCCTACCATAACCAAAAACCTTGTTAATTCTAGATTAGATATAGATGATATGGTGGGTTATTCTAATGAAGAAGAATAAATTGGTGTATATGTTGTTAAAGAAGAGAAAGAGGCAACCTTTTTTGAGAATGGAAGTGACCCATATATCTCCCAAAGCCTTGTTATTTCTTTTGAACCTGCAAGTCCACATGCTTCTCTCCCAACTAGAGAGAGTTTATTGAGTGAAAGAGATTTTGAGAAAAGGAGACTGAGGTCTACAGAGAATGGAAAATAAATATTTCTTATAAATCTTGTAAAGAAGTTGTAGAGGTATTAGATGGCTCTGAGGATGATAATAATAGTGATTATGGTAATAGAGATGATGGAGATTATGATGAGGATATGAATGATGATAGACCTGATACTGATGATGTTTGGAGGAATCAATCACATCATCCTTCTACTGTTTCTTCAGTTAGGTCTATGGGGAGACCTAGTTAATCTAGATATATTCCTTTGGATATGTTATTTTTAGATCGAACAGTTGGTGATGTTGCATTTGATATAGATGAGACCATAGTTTCTATTGAGGGAGAGAAATCCTCAAGTTCCATTAGTCTTGTTTCTGATCTTATTGATCCTGTAAATATGACTTATGTTAGAGCGGAAGTGGATGCTCATGATGAGTGAGAAAATTTCCCAGGATATTTTTATCTTAGTTTGGACTACTCATAGTCTAAGGAAGTTAGAGAAGATGAAGATCATAGAGATGTTCTGGGTTCTTCTTCATTGGGATAGGATGAGGTATCTTATAAGGGGGAGAATTCTCTAGGTTCTAGATTTCTTGGACTATCTTATGATTATTAAGATGATGATGTAAGTGGTAATGACCACATCAATCCACTAGATCATGGTGGACCTGGCATCTCAATTGGATTTTGGAAAGATCCTAAGGGATGTTTAGTTGACCTGATTGAACATGCTATTGAGATTTAGGACTTCCATTTAGATGAACCTTCCATTGGATTAGAGACTACAGAGGATTCTGTGCCTAGTTTTGTGATTGTTTATACACCAGTTCCTTCAGATGTTGTTTATAGATTTAATTCAGAGCCTCTTAAATAAATTCTTCTTTTATATTTAAATAGTGTGTAGAGATATCAGGAAATTCCTATGAAAGATCTTAGTGAAGCTGATTCTAGGAACTTTTTTGAGTTGGTTGTGTGCCACATTCATCCTAAGATGAGTTTTTATATTCAAGAAGTTGAGATTGAGAATATAAGGTTAGACAGTGATATGGAATCCATGAGATCGGTGATGGAGGAAATGATGACCTCCTTTGTTACCATTCAGGATGCCTTGTTGAAGAGATTGGAGAGTGTTACTACCATTAGTTCTAAATATTCTACTCCAACTCCCTCAACCTCAGTTAATACCGACTTGATTCAGTCCATAGCCAGAGAGGTTCTATAATATGTTATGGTATATATCTATACTTCTAATTAGGAGGATCTATGCCAAATCAGATAAAATTATGAACACATATACAAACTGGTAAGATACTGTTTAAATAAATCCTGAAGTGATAGGGAAACCATCACTGAAGACATTACATACTATATTTTTAGGGTTTATACCAAACATGAGTTGAATTATCATTTCAATTTTTTATCTAAAAACCTAAGGATAACACATATTACTAGGGAATTCAAGGAACAGACAGACTAATTGAAGGTGATTAAACCCCTTCTAAAATTATTCTTAGGAGAGAATAAATATTTCTTCAGTGATATAGAGTGCAGAGGAAACATTATTATAGAATTTTAAACCTTATGAAGCTATTACTATATGTTTCTATTACTGTTGTGGTTGCTCAAGTGTCCATTTACATGATCAACTGCACATATACTCATTCTTAAGATCCTTTACCTACTCATTACCAACCATTCAACATGTCTCCAGTGGAATCAATATGTTATCTCACACTATCATCCCCCTCAAATTCAACATCAGTGCCTCCTACCTCTAGAAAGGGAAATAGAGCTATTGATCCTACCTCCCACACTTAGAATGACTCTTATTAGTTATAGTCTTTGATAGGAATTTTGTTGTATTTTCCCTTGTATTTCTTTTAGACTGTAATCATATTAATTTTTTTATTAATAGAATTTATCCTTCATTATTCATCTATTTATTCTTTGTATTTACTATTTCTTATCATATCTTTTTGATAATATCAAAAGGGGGAGAAAAATTATGTCATTTACTTTGATAACCACTCTTTGATACAATTTAATGCTAACTTTATATTTTATACCACACATCTATTTTGATATCATACTTATTTGGATATTATTCTCTAATACCAAATTATTTGTTTAGTTTTTGTCCTTTGATAATATACTTAATATGATTCAATTTAAGTACTTATGTATTATGATTTTACACCATACCTCTTATGCTCTTTAATTTTAAAATCTCACATTAGATTTTTGAAATGTTAAGTAGATTATTACTCTTCAAACTCATATATTTATGAATAATTGTGTTTTGCACATGGTTTAAAAAATTCCATGATTTGTGATCATCAAAAGGTGGCGATTATTGAATCCTACTTGTTTTAATTCTTACAAATCATGTTTCCTATGATTTTAATTATTTTAATGTTTTATGATAGTATATTATTTTATAAATCATAATTTGAATAAATTTGGATACATTTTGAAAAAAGACACCATTAGTTCATCTCTACTAACATTAGATTATGCTGCCATAAGAACCTACCTCTGTCAAAAGTATGTTACCGCTAGAACCTTCCACCTATAGAGTGGTGCTATTTCAAGATCTTCTAACATTAGGCTTGCTACTGTCAAGCTTGTTACCTCTTGGATTTCTACCACCAGTATTGCTACCATCAGGCGTGATACTGCTAGGGCTTACTACTGAAAGAATGTTCAATTATCTATTATGACACTTCCAGACTCATGATTCCTACAAATATCTAACTCTAGGAGTTTTACTATCATATTTTCCACCATTTCTATTCTAAAACATTTGAATTAAATAATCCCATCAACTAGTTTATTGAAGTTAATGCATTGGGATTATTTAATGATTATTCTTTAACCCTTACACAGATGCATTGAAGATAGAATCAGAGTTTAGTATGTGGATATATAATATATTCATGAATTTTATTCAATGGTTATTTATACCTATAGTGGTTTATATTTCAGAATATTTCCCTCGTGCGCAGGTGTGTTCATTGATCAATTTTTGAGAGAACATGCAAGCTACGTACATTAAAAAATATGAGTGTGAAAGAATAGAATATATCGAAGTTCAAGTTCCTTTCTCACACTGAATCAATAGAAATATTTTAAAATCATCTTCATATAGAAAAGAGAACTTCACAAAACTTTATTTTTCTACAACTTTCATAGAAATTATTCGAACTCCTTACCAAGTCAAACCTGAGGAATCTCGAGCATCTGCAAAATTACAAACCAAGAAGCACTTAATTTCTTCACCTTTATTTATTTTCTATCTTTTATTTGATATACTTTTTTGTAGTGTTCTGTTTCACTTTGTGTATTTACACAAACTTTCTCTTGCACTTTTATTGAAGAATACTCAATATTCTCTATATATATTTTTACATGATTAACCACAGTTATTGTGGAAGAGGTCCCTATATGGATTTTGTTGTTTTATTCCACATTGATAATAGTGGAAGAGGATTTGGTCCTAGAAAACTTGTAATCTATTACTTGTATACCTGATTCAGGTTGTGGATTAGATTATTGTTATATAACCTGTTTGGCAGTGGGTGATTTCTAAGTGTAAGAGATTATGTCTCATCTTGATATTGAACCCCTTTTTTATTCCATTATGTGTTGGTGTTTTGATTACTTTTTTTTAAAGTTTAAAATTTATCTGGTTTTAATCAGTAAACAAAACTAGTACATTGTTAGTCAGTATTAACTATTATTTATATAGGTATTTGTTTGAGTAAATTTATTTCAAAGGTTAAAGTAGTTTCTAATATTTTTTTAATTGATCCCTAATAAATATTTGTGAAATATTGTAAAATACCAAACTTATATTAAACTAATATTTTGATTAACTAGGATAATTTATTTTAATTCAGGAATTTTTTAGTAGAAATTCTATTAGGTATTCAATTCACCCTCCGTCTTTAGTTACTCACTCTAAACAATAGTTTTCATTATGTGATGGGTGGAACCTATATATCCCTCTAATTCATTTGGTAAATATTTATATCTCATGAGATAGATAGGAATAGAATGAAAAGTGAACTCGATTCAATAAAGTAATTTTTACACTACGATGGTCTTAGGAGTGAACCTCGACTACTATGATGGTTTGTGGAGTAAACCCATTCCAATATAATAACCTTGGTAGTAAGACTTGACTAATATGTAAATGATTTTCTATACTTATGTGTAATCCAAAAATCAATGTCTTATGCCAATGTTATTCTCTCATGGATCATGTTATTTAATTATTTATTGATTCATGTCTTATGAACTAACAATCCTTATTCCATTACTCATGTTTATGATCATTGATATGTATGGTATGGATTTAAAATGTAATGCTCATGTTCCTACACCCTTTTGCTCATTTTATGCTTATGTATATTTCTCTTTTACCCTTACTTAGAATTTGATCTCACCCTCTCTTATGTTTCCTTTCCCCAGATTATAAAGTTATATATTTTGTATGATATATATAATAAGGGTTATAATTGTGAAGAATATAGTGGGAGATGATGTAGCTCACCTATTTACTAGTGTTTATATTTTAAAGTTTCAGAAGTCACTATACTATTATGGTCCCCAGGCGTGTGTTTGTGTAATGTAATACATATTCATAAAAAATGATGTAATATCTATGTATGATAATATTAGTTTTCTATACACATGACTCATGATATGAATTAATAATAACCTTAAAGTATAAGTTCCAACACACACATCCATAAATAGGAACATCTAATGACACATAAAAATATGTATTTTCTACCAGCTGTTTAAGTTCTCATAACCTCATTTTTTTGAGATTACCAATTATGAAATTTATGAGAATAAGTCTCAATGTCTTATAATCCCACTACCCTCAATAGTTTGTATCATTTTTGTATAATCAAATGATATCATCTAGCTATAGAATATATATTTAATAATATTATCATTTCACTTATAGGTTCTCATTATAGAAGACAATTTATATGGCCTTTCAGTGCAACATATACCATTAGGAAATTATCAAATACTTTTTTACTCATAAGAAAAATCATGATGTGATAAAACTTTATTCATATTCGTATTCCATGAAAACAAGTAATAATAATGTTCACATTCTTTTCTAGGATAACAAATACATTAGATAACCACTTTCAATAGATCAAATTGTGAACAATATTTAGTATTCTAGATATCATATGATATTCATGCTTCTACTGAGATAAGGATTTAGTCAGTGGATCCTCAATGTTCTCTTCCATGGAAATTATACTCATCAGAACCTCACCCATTTGAGAAAAATACCCCAAGAGGTGATATTTTGAAGTATGTTATTCTTCCATTGATGTGACCAGGACTCTTTTGTGAGAGGAAACACAGTAGTATTATCACAGTACAATGTGATATAATATTTTCTACTAGGTAACAAATCAAGCTCTTAGAAAAAGCTTCGTATCCACACTGCTTATTTTGTTTCATCATAAGCATCTATATACTCATATTCCAGTATATAATTAGTGAAAAAATGGATGCTTTGAAATATTACATCTCATAAATCCTATATTGAGACCGAATATACATACAATGATTGAAAGTTTATTTTATTCCGATCTATTTGGAAACTAGAATAAATATACACCATGATGAATAGATCCTCCCATCATCCATATACCAGGGAAATATCCTTAGTATGCCTCAAATACTTAAGGATAGCCTAACAAAAAAATCCAATTCTATTCACTTGGATTAGCTTGATATCTGTATACCATGATCAAGGGATAGGTAACATTAAGACTAGTACATAACATGGTATAGTTGTTCGATCCTATCAAATATTTGTATGTGATCCTACTCGTCCTCTCTCTTTCCTATCATGCCTAAGGATACATTTTATTGGAAAGATATATACCATGTGACACAAGAAACTATCCCCTCTATGATTTTTCCATACCGAATATCTTAAATATATAGTCAATATATATACCTTGAATTGGTATAAGAAGCCTCATGGATCTATCATGAATAATCTTGATCCTGAGAATGTATGTTTTTTCACCTATGTTTTTCATGAATAATAACTTGTTTAACTAGTCCTTAATCGAATGTAAGAATGGTATTTCATTTCCAATAATTAATATGTCATTGAAATGTACTACTAGGAAAATAAAGACACTACTACTAAAACACTTGTAAACACATGGCTCACATTGATCTTTATAAAACCAAATTTTTTTATGGCTTCATCAAACTAAATGTTCCATGATCAGGAAGATTTCTTTAATCTATAAATGGATATTTGAAACTTTTATACTTGATTAGAATTACTTAGAGTCATAAACCCTTATGGTTGTGTCATACAGACATCTTCCTGAATGTTCATATTAAGGAAATATATTTTGATGTCCATATTTTAAGTCTCATAGTCATGGAAATATTCTATAGTAAGTATAATTTTTATGGATTTAAATATGGAAATAGAAGAAAAGGTTTCATCATATTCAATACATTGATACTGTTTAAACCTTTTAAATACTTTTAGAGATTTATAGTTACTCACTTTACCTTCAATTTCCAATTTTCTCTTGAATAAAAATTTTCACCCAATGGGATTTACATTAATTAGAGGATAAAAAAGAACCCATAATTGGTTTAGGTATATATAATCTATCTCATAATTCATGATTTATTGCTAACTTGGATATTCTGAGCTCTCTAATGTTTCTTTATAATAAATATGGTTAATATTTCCAACAAATAATGATTCACTATCCTCAGTGATAAAAAAACCATAAATTTCTAGTCCTATAAACTCTCTAGTTCTCTAAACTCTCTAGTTCTACTGTATAGTACTTTTTTTGGAACAACCTCTTCCATGAAGGCCTATAGAATCACCTCTTCCACGAAGACCTATAGAACTTGTTCATTCATTAATTATTTTTTGTATCTTGAGATTTAACTTTACCAAAGTCAATATATCTCATACTATCCTTCTTGAGGATGTGTTCCCACTTTAACATGTTATGTAACCTATCAAAAATAATTATTTTACATGGATGGTTGTATATGTAATATCTTTTTGTTTCCTAAGGATATCTATATAGATACACTTCATGCCTCAGGGTTCTAGTTTTTTTCCTATTAAGGCCTTAAAAAATGTATCATATGTAAGAAAAAAATAGATGGAAATAATGGAATAGAGGGGGGGGGGTGTGAATAGTCATTTAAAACTTTTAAAATAAATATCCAATCAGATTTTATTATAATATGAATCAATAGTGTAGTGTAGTGTTCATAAAATAATGTTGCATAAACAAAATATGAACATAATATTTTTATAGTAGTTTAGATCACCAAGATACTAATATAATCCTAAAAATTCTCTACTGAAGGATAAGATCGGTACCCACTAAGTAACCTCACTTTTAAAGGTGTGATAACCTATTTTTAGACACTGCCATTTTACAATACCTAAAAGCACAACCAATACCTAAATTTTTACATGAATCAAAACCTAATGTGACCTAGATTTTTTTATGGAGTCAAAACCCAATAATCTTCCTCTTAATTGGTAAGTTACCAATACCAAAATTTCTTTTGATTGGGAAAACCATAAATCGATGATTCAATTACAAATAGATGAAATAAAATATTTATCAAAGAGAAACACAAAATAAATTAAGAATTGCAGTGGATCAGATGAAGACTAATTTTGATGTAGCTCATGAACTTTGATAAATTTAGTAGTAGATGATAAAATGATAAAATAATTTATGATTTCACTAATGAAACACTATCTGTAACATATATTCAACACTTTCATTTCTCATACGAATCATATTTTTTATGCCTATTACTTAAATAATCCGTGTTGAGTTTATTTAATCACACCGCCTTGATTTCATTCCAATGGATAGTGCCATACTATTAATTCCAAGATCTTCTTGAATACAAAGGTGCATCAAAATAACTGATCCAATTTTTCCATGGGTTGGATAATAATAATACTTAGAATAATAATGTTTACCTATAATTTGAATTAGCAAGCACATTATTAGAGAATTATCACACTCTTTTTTTCTAGTATGAAATGATTATGAAACACTTCCAATATGATCATTAGAATAAATGAGAGTTTTTTTAAAAATAAAACAATAAAAATGATTCCCACCAACTTAAAGTAATTCAATGATAGAAATATATAAAAATAGAGTAAAAATAATTTTTATATTGAGAAATAACTCCAAAAATATTTACATAATATTTCTTTATTAACCGATTTCAAATATAGTTGTCATATTATATATTTATTATACTAAGAAATAGAACAATTATAACAAATTGAATAAACTTTTATTTAATTAAAATTGTATAATATCTAACAAATATAGAATTCTATAAAATATATATTTTTTCAAAAAAAACTAATAAACTAAAAATAAGTGTCAAGTGACCATGGTTCATAAGCCTTTCAGCCTGTTAACTTATCATTCCATCATAGTGTTTGTTCAGTGTACTAAACGTGTAAAAAAATTAAACATATTGTCACTTAAGTTATTATAAGGAGTGTGGCCGATAGATATTTAAACATGTGGTCACTTACTTGTTGTAGCTTGAAAATAAATCATGTGATAACTTGAAAATAACTCATCCGGTCACTTGAAAATAACTCAAGTAGTCACTTGAAAATAACTCATGTGATCACTCGAAAAATCATAATGGTTAGTTGGTTTTTAATCAGCTATATAGCAATCAACTACATGATAATCAATCAGATACATAACTAAAATTACTATGTGGATGAAATGGTTATGTGGTTGAAATGGTTAAGTGGTTGAAAAAGCTAAATTGTTGAAATAGATATGTGGTTCTTCCCAAAATGCCTACATGATTCATCAATGTGAATTTTCCATAAAACACCTATGTGATTTGACTATGTGGATATACACTAAAACACCTACATTGGAAATTTAGTTATTTGGCTACAATCCACTAATAAACACATAAATATGATAAAAAATATGTATTATAAAATTATAACATTAAAAAATAATTAAAAATATATGCTAAAAAATATATAACTTTTAACAAACAAATATAAACCAAATAAATGAGATGAGATTTTAATTTAGTAAAAAAATTTAATAAAATATTAAAACCCAAGTTCAAATACCAAACAAAAAATATTAACACTCAATTTCAAATACTAAAAATCTACCACTTTCTTTAAATTAAAAAAATGACAATTTATTTAAAATACTACAATTCTCCCCTATTTTTAAATTTTTCAAAAAGAAAAAAATAAATCTCTAAAAAACTTCTCATCCTCAAGAATGATTTAATTAGGAACCATAGGTTTGGATCTATTAACTACCCCATCAAAAGTTCAATCAACTCCACCAAATGTGAAATATCTACCCTTGATTTGTGGAGATTAAAAAATTATAATAAAAAATATTTAAATTCAGAAATCTAATCCTATATAAATGTATATGTAAAATTATTTTAAATATTAAATGTATCCCAAAAGTTAACAGAAGTATATTATAAGAATTAAATATCATCAAATCTATTTCAGATTATTTTAAACATAAGAAAATTATAGACTAATTTTATAAAAAAACAAATATGTGAAATATATTTAACAGATTTAGTAATTCAATAGAAAAAAGTAGAATATTTTCATGAAATGGTAACTGTTAATAACAATACTCATGAAATAAGATATATGAATCTAAAAATAAAATGTATCTGATGTTAATAATTAGTAATCATATTGAAAAAAATATTATACTTCTAATATACCAAGTTCAATATGATTATAACATCTCATGTTCAAACTTCATTTTCTAAAATCTTACACAATCTAATGGTTTATTGAATATGATAGATTTTTTTACATTTGGAATAAACTCTAAAATAATATATCATTTATTCGTATGATCCCTTAGAAAATTAATTCTAACATATATATGTTTTGTTCTATAGTGTTGATTGGGATTTTTATAAATAGAAATTGCACTAGAATCATCAAAAACACTAAAATTTTATCAAATATAATATTAAAATCACATAAAGTTTGTTTAATAAAAATACTTTGAGAAAAAATATACTAGAAGAAATAATATACTTATCCTCAGCTATATATATTTCAATTGACAGTTGTTTTTTAGAACTCTGTGAAATTAAATTTTTACCAAGAAAATTGCACACACTTGTTGGCATTTTATGGTCAAACCTACAAACTCCAAAATTAGAGTAAAAAAATACCATATAATAACTATCTTAATAGCTTTAAGATGACTTTCCATAGAATTATATTGAAATCTAGCACACAAACAAATTGAAAACATTATTTTTGGTCTACATGCATTCAACTATAATAAGCTACCTATCATGCCTCTATATAGTTTAATATCAACAGAATTTCCAAAATCATCCAAATACAATTTGGAATTTATAATCATTGGTGTTTTAAAGTACTTTTATGAATAAAGGGAAAACCTTTTAATAAATTCTTTAACATACTTATATCGATTTAAGAAAATACCATCTTTTCTTGGGTTAATTTATAAACAATGGAAAATTTTTAATTATCTAATTAAGATCATATAAAATTTATTAGTATCTAATTTATAAAAAAAATTAAAAATTAAATCAAATTGTTAAACCAAATATTATATCATGAAAATAAAAATTTATAATCAAGATATCATTTGAAACTTTCTTTATAAACAAGTTACGATAAAAGTTTCCTTTACCTAAATCATTTTGCAATAAAAATTGAGTTAGTCTCTCATACCAATATCTAATAGATTTATTAAGACCATATAAATATTTATTAAGCTTTAAAATATGATTTGGAAAATTTTCATTTTTAAATCCATGGGGTTGTTTGAAAAACAATTCTTTAGAAGTGATTCAATTTAAAAATTCACACTTAAAATCTATTTGATGCAATTTGATAATCTAGAAACAAGAAAATTCTAATAAAATTTTAATATCCCCTATACAAGAAATAATAGAAAAATAATCTTCAAAGTCAATTCTCTCTTCTTGAGAATAACCTTGGACCACTAGTCTTGATTTATCCATAACTATGTTTCCAACTTTATCAACTTTCTTTTGGAAAATCCACTTATTTCATATTATTTATTTATATTTTTTTAATTTAACCAAAATAAACACTTTATTTATTTATAAATAATTTAATTCTTCATGTATAAAATTAATAAAATTGAATATTGTAAATCATTATCAATATTAATGGGCAAAAAGTCGGCAAAAAATATAGAATTAACACAGTAATTTAAAGCAGATTTTCTGGTTTGTCTTCCAAATTTAAAATTTACAATTAATTTTCCTATAGAAGTATATTTATGGGGTTTAATCTATTTATGATTAGTTTTATAAGAGATTTTATCCCCTTAAACTGATGGTTTATTATTTTCTTGATCATTATCTTTACCGAAATTGAATTCATAGAATTCTTCAATAACTTCATTTAAATTAAAATTATTCTTGATATTGTTATTTTCATAAAAGTTAATATTCAATGACAATTAAAAAAATAAATTTATCTTATTAAACACTATATATTACTTAATATTATTAGAATATCCTAAAATAATACATCATCACATTTATAATCAATTTTTTTTTGAAATTATCTTTTGAATTCAAAATAAAGACTTTGCAACCAAACCCTCTAAATATCCAATTTTAGGTTTAATTTTTTTATACAATTCATATGGGGTTTTATTTAAAAAATGATCTAATAAAAAATCTATTTAAAACATGAAAGGATATATTAGAAACTTTGACCCAAAAATATTAAGGTGCATTAAACTTAATAAGCATTGATCTATCCATTTATTGAATAGAAGTATTATTTTTTTCAACTAAACCACTTTATTGTGGTGTATTAGGGGCATGAAAAAAAATTATCCATTTTAATCAAAAACTATATTAAATTCTAAATTAAAAAATTCACCACCTCTATCACTTCTAATAGAGGAAATTGAATGAATTTTGAAATTTTGAATAATTTTTGCAGAGAGCACAATGCTTTGTTAGATTTTCACTTTTGTGAGATAAAAAATAAATTCAAAATAATATACTATAATAATCTACTATTAAAAACACATATTTATTTCTATTAGAACCAAGGTTTTTCTTTGATATAAATTGGTTATGGTTTGTGTTTGTCATCAATTCACATTGGGTGGATCAAGGAATTTGCAAGGAATGTGGTCTTACGATTGAGGATAAAAGAAGTATTGATGGTGGTGCAGTTTCCTAGTGTTTGACAACATTTTGGGCCTCAAAATTAAAAGTTTGTTTTTTTGGAAAATAAATAGTTTCAGAAAATGAATTGTGGACCGCAAACCATGTTTAGGGAATAGTTCATGGATCACGAATTATGGTATGGAGAATGGAAAAATGAAAACCAAGAAGTGGGAATGGTATGTGGACCATGTAGGAGGAACTGTTCGCAGAGTAAAGGTGGTTCGTAGTGAAGACTTGTGGTTCACAGGAAGGCTTGTTGTACGTGGAAGGTGTGACAATTCACAATATGACATGTCATTTGTGAAAATGAGGTAGAGTTTTGATAAACCGCAAAGGGTGTCATTTGTGGTAATGAGGTAGTGATTTGTACCTCCGCATAGGGAGAATGGAGGTACGCAGACCACATATGGAATATGGTTCAGAGGAGATGCACAGTATATGAGGAAGGAGGTGCCACAATGAAGATTTGGTAAATCTCAGTTTAGTGGATTTTTTAGATCTATAATCTTATATAAGGACAACTAATACCTTCATTAAAATATGAGTCTAATATTAAAAATACACGAGGATTTCGTTGAAGTCTAGAGTGGTTCGTGAGAATACAACCTCACAAAGGAGGTTCTGATTAGAAATTCCGAGAAAGTTGGTGAAGTGTGAAGTGGTTTGTAGGAAGACATGTTAGTGTAGGAGAGCCAGTATGTGGAAGAAGAAATCGGTCTACAAAGTTCTTTCAGTTTGCGTAGAGGAAGTTGAGATAGTCCGCGAAGAAATCTGGTTCATGAAGTACGAATTTGCAGCATGCAGAGTAGGGAAGTACACAGAGCAGGGTAGTACGTGGAGAAAAAAGAACAGTATACAGAGGAAGAACGTCAGTTCACGGAGAACCAGTTTGAGAACTATCAGTACATGGAAAAGTAAAATTCATCTTTGGTTAAAATTAGAACTTTAAAATAGAATCCATATATAGTTGAGGATGCATGATTTAATGCCAATCCAATGAAGCAACCTTCAAGTCAATAAACTGTGTTTAGATTCTTCCCAACATAGTGAGCAATAAGTGGTCAAAAAAAGTGATCATAGGGACGTAGTGTGATATCCCTAAACATTGTAAATGTAGTGATCCTAGTATAGAGTGATTGTATTAAGATTTTCTACCCCATAACTAGTGAAGATTAGTGGATTTTGGTACAATCAAAAACCTATCAACATAAGCTCCCTGGACGTTTCCCTTAGTGGTGAACCAAGTAAAATTATTGTGTCTTCAATTTACATGTGATTGTTTGTTTTCTTATCTTTCTCATAAGACATGTTTAATAGGTTCCTACCAATTTGGGAATAAGATCCATCAGTTTAAAAGAAAAAGATGACACCCTGATTAACCCCTCTCCTCTCAGGGTGTTCTGAGGTCCTTCAATTTCGATACAAACTAGTTGGTTGTATAGGGATAAATAAGTTAGGATGTAGCAATTCAAGAAACATATAAGTAATAACATCAATATCAAATTTAAAACTTTAGTTATGTCATTTAACTTTTAAACATGAATCACACACAAAGTACTTACTTTTATTTAAATTTGGAAATTGTAGAACCTGTTCATTCTTTGAAAACATGTACAATAGTATAAAGATTTCATATCCAAGTATCCTATTCCACAATACATCATCTGTCACTATAACACTAAAGATATTAATGTTCGTTTTAGTAAGATCATAAAAGTAATAGTACAAACATTATATTTTTATATTTGTAGGAAATGAAACAGATTTATTTTTCAAAAATGTAAATTTATATTTTTAAAACATTACATTTAAAAAACAATCAAATTATTGTTACATACTTATTAAATTATGTTTTAAACCATCTATAAATAATAATTCTGAAATAAAAATAGTTTTATAAAACCCAAATTCTCTAATAACTTTAATCTGACCATTAGAAATGTTTCCAAATGTAACTATTCATTCATTACATGAATAAAAAGATAATTTTTTTAAATATCACCTATCATATGTTTAGAACAACCACTGTCAAAATACCATGAATCTTTGTGACTTATAAGGAAGGTTTTATAAAATATATCATTCAATTAGATTGTTTTGGCGACCTTGCTAAATTGGGTACAATTAGATTAGTAGGATAAGATTTTCGAATCCAAACAGATTTATAACATCAATTTTTAGGATTTTTAGAATAAAATATTTTAAAATAGATGTTTTAGTATTCACAAATGATTGTGTAAATCTAAAAGAGAATTAATTGGCATAATTCCCTTGCATTCTACATTTAAAACATATAACACTCAAAATACCCCCTTTTTCACTTATAACAAAAGTAGTCTTATTTATCCATGATGAAAAGATATTAAAACAAATAACATTTTTATTACAATTTGGTTTCATCATAGACATCAATTTTTTTATATTTTTCTTTTACATGAACAAAATTAGATATATTTTGTTTAATATTGAAATCAAACCTTTTAAAATCCTCATTCTCTTTTTGAATAGCTTTAAATATGTATATACTTTTTCATTAGAACCAGAAGTCATATTTTTTATTTTTTTTATTTTCTTGATTTAGTTTCTTATAATCATTCTAAAAAATTTTCAAGCCCTCCAAGATTTAATTAAACCCTATTTCATGATTTTTATTATTTAATACTAAAAAATATTTAATTCAGTCATTTTCTTCTTTTAGCTTTGATATCTCAAAATCATAATTATTTTTATATTCTTCATTGTGGAAAAAAACTGATATTTATATTTTTACATACCTTTTTTGGTTTTTCATTTTATTTAACTAACCTATCATTTTTTATTTTTTATATCAGTATATTTTTCAATAATCTTGATACTATGATTAATTAATTCCTCAATATCTTTATATAGTTGTTTAACTTTAGAATTCACAGAATTAGAATCAGAACTAGAATTAGAATCAATTTCTTTTTCATATTTAGTTATTTTATTATGATCAACATTAGTGTGAGTTATCAATTGAGTAAAAAATAAATTAGGTATCTCACAATGTGTACCCATCAAAAAAAGGTTCCATGTTTCCTTTTCACTTCCCATGTCACTACTTAAATCTGAACTATCTGAACAATATCATCCTCTAAAATATTCTTCTTTTTTCCTTTCTACTTTTTTCTGTTTCTTTCTTTGAATGATTTATTTTGGGATAATCAGTCCAGATGTTCCCTTTATTTCCACACTCATTACAATATAGGTCTGAAACATCATTATTATTTCATGTATTAAATTTCATTTACATCTTTTTATTCTTTCTTTTTAATTACATCTTCCCTCCATTTTTTTTTATAAAATTATTAAACTTAAAATGACTAATCTTCTTATCAATTTCATAGAAATAAAATTTATTAGAGTTAAAGGATTCATTAAAATTGGATTTAAAATCAATACCTTTCTTATTTATAGTCTCCTCATCGACAATATTTCTCAACTCAAGTTAATTCTATAATAAATAACCAATTAGTTAATCTAAAATTTTATATTTAATATTCTTACTTTCATTCATCATCAATTTATTTTAATGCCATATTTTTGGTAAATCTATTAGTACCCCTTCAAATAGATATGTATTATCTAGTGTTTCACCAAGTGCACTCATACTATTTATACTTCTTGTAAAATAATGAAACATCTAGTTCACTAAATCATCTTTTCCTATCTTTATATCCTGGTATTCTGATCATAACATTCTCATCTTGGTTCTTTTAAGATCGTCTATCCCATAGTGGGTAACTTGTAAAATTCTCCAAATATAGTGTTCTGTCTTACAGGATGAAACATGGTTATACACACTTATAGTTATAATTCAATACAAAATATTCTCTACATTATATATTAAAACATACTTTACCATATCATTACCTACAAGGGTCTCTGGATCTGCTCTGGGTAGTTTATATGGTTTTTCCATGATTGTCAAATAATATACACTAAACTACTTCAAGTACATTTCCATTTGATCTTTCCAATACCTATAATCACTTCTATAAAAAATGTGTTTTTTAGGTATCCAACCATTATTTTTATTAATACCTTCTATCTTCAAGAATTTATCTTTATTCCTTAGAATATTTAGCCAAGGATAATTTTAGTACAAAAAATATATAAATAATAAAACATATATCCAAAGTAACCAATCTATGATACCAATTATTTTACCACAAGATATGGAAATAATCTACTCTAGAATGGGTGAATAGTCCTTTAAAACTTTTAAAATAATTAATTAATCAGATTTTATTATTATATGAATCAATAGTTTAGTGTAATGTTTAGAAAATAATGCAACATAAATAAAATATCAACATAATATTTTTATAGTAGTTCAGATAAAAAACATCTTAATATACTCTTTAATCTTTTCTAATATGTTATAAGATCAGTAATCACTAAGAAACTTCACTTTTAAAGGTGCAATAACCTATTTATAGACATTGCCTTTTATAATACCTAGATGCATAACCAATACCTAAATTCTTACAAGAGTCACAACCTAATCTGACCTTACTTTTCTTTTGTAGTCACAACCCCAAAACCTTTTTTTTAATAGGTATAATAAGCAATAAAAAAATTAATTTGGATTAGGAAAATCATAAACCGATTCTTCAATTAAAAATAGATGAAATAAAAGATTTAACAAAGAAAAACAAAAAAGAAATCAAGAATTACAGTGTAGAAGATAAATATGAATGTCGATACGGCTCAAGATATTCAATTACTTTAGTAGTAGATGATCAAATGATAAATTTATTCATGATCATACTAATGAAGCAATAGTTTCAATAGGGATTCAACACTTTTTAATTATCATGTGAATCATATTTTTCTATATTTCTCTTACTTGAATAAACTATTTTGTATTTATTTAATCATGTTTGATCACATTCCAATGGATAATCCAAATCATTAATTACAAGAACTCCTTAAATATATAGGAGCATATAAATATTCAATCCTAGAATTCCATGTGTTAGAGAATAAAAATACATTGAATAATACCATTTACCTATCATTTGAATTATCATGCTCGTTATCAGAGAATTCTAACACACCTTTATTTCTACATGAAATGTCTCTAAAACACTTCCAATATGCTCATTATAATAACTAAGAGTTTTTTAAATAAATAAAACAATAAAAACCACATCTATAAACTTACATTAATTGAATGATACAAATAAATATAAAAATAGTAAAAATAAATTGTAACTTGAGAAATAATTCCAAAAATATTTTCACGATATTTCTTTATTACCCAATTTTCAATATAGTCATTAAATTATATATTTATTCTGTAATGTAATAGAATAATTATAAAATTATTAATAAACTTGAAATTAATTAAAATATTAGAATATTGAACCAATAGAGCAGGATACTGACTAACTGAAAATTAATTTTTTATTAGAAGGGAGGGAAAAGCCCCGTCAATCACAAAGAAGTCTCAAGGAGGTCTGTAGTGATGAAGGCCAAGGGAATCCCATTAGACATCCATTCTACATTCAAAAGGAAGAGAACCCACACTATTAAAGAGAATAATAGGGTCAATCAGACTGCCAACCCTAGTAAGAGCGTCCGTTGCAAAGTTGGCTTAGCACCAAATGTGCCTCACCATATTTCCCCCATTGGTATCAAGGGAGAAACTTCTGGTGATGTAAACCAAGTACCAAGGAGCGACACACTTCCCTTGAAGAATTCTAACCAAAACCTCTGAGTCAAACTTGACCTCAAACGCCTAAATTTCTAATCTTTTACACAACTTAAGACCCGTATGAAGGGACCTAGCTTCCGCACCTAGCGAGAAACTAGGGCCATAAAAGGAACTAAAACTGAACCAGAAAAATCCCCTGGAATCCCTGAGAAGCCCCCACCCATCATCTTCCTATTCATAAACGATCCATCTACGTTAAGTTTTAGGACATTTGATGGGGCGACCAACCAATCCACCGTCCGCTAGTCCGTTCAACTATAGGGATTCTACTCATCACAATAGATAGGACAAATGGGTCACATCCCCCCTTAAGAAGAGCTCCTAAATCAGCCAGCAAAGATCTTACTCTCAAAATGATATAGTTCTCAGATCGGTTGTGGCCTATTCAAACCTAGTTGTGGGCATTCTAGAGAGTCCAACAAATGGATGTGAAGATGAACGACTGCACCTTGGACTCTATGCCATTCTCCACGCCATGAAACCAAGCCACGATGAAGGACTACATGGAGAACTATCCCACAGAGAAGAGGATCTACTGTCTGAAGGAGGACAAGAGACAGATAGCCCATTCAATCTGGAAGAACAGGTGGGTAGAAGACTCTACCATAGGGGAACTACAACAGTAGCATCAGGAGGCCATAGAAATCCCCCTTCTCCAGACATTCTCATCAGTTTGGAGTACCTGGTTTCTCAGACGCCAAAGTAGAAAATTCATTTTTGTGTGAATCTCTCTATACTAAAGCCGGATCCCCCACTGATCATGATCCATTGCTGCATGATGAACTCTCCTGAAATAATTGGAGGAGAAAGAACCTGAGGTCTTCCTAATGTCGCAATATCTATCCGGATCATCATTGAGGGAGATCGACTCGAACAGATCCCACTACTCCGGTGAAAGGAGAAGTCTAATTGTATCCTGATGGTCACTAGCCTCCCTGAAGGAGCTGCTCTGTGCTAGACAACCCGGGAAGAAAAGGGCCTCTCCCACCCAGTTGGCACTCCAAAAGCTGATGCCACCCTTCCTGACAATCCACCTGGCGGAATCCTTCAAATCATCCAGAATAGAAAAAAGAGAATGCGCCAGATAGGATGGCTGGCCACCAAGGTGCACTCCCCCCTCCCAAGAGTTCCTGTACCTTTCATGGAAGAAAGACACCCACAAGGAGTGCCCTTTAAGAATATCCCATGCCGAGATACCTTGCAATCCATGCATTGTTTCTGAGATGTCCCTGAGGCCCACCCCACCTTCCTCAATTGGTCTACCTAACTGTTTCCAAGAAGCCCAGTGGAACCATCCAGAAATATTGGCGTCCCACATGAACGCAGTTAAGACTTTATCCATCCTATCAATCGAACCTTGGGGAGGAGAAATGGTAGACAAGATATGAATGGGAATGGAAGTAAGTACGCTGTTAATCAGCGTAACTCTCCCTCAGAATTATAGAAATTTATTCATCTAGTTGAGAATCCTACCCAGCATCCTGTTGATGATTTACTCAAATAATATCTTTTTGATGCGGCCAAAATGAAAGAGGTGAGCCAAGGTAGGTCATAGGAAAGTTCCCCTGCTGGATTTCCAAGAGATCTTGAATATACCTGCAATGCTGTACTGAACATTTCTTTGAAATGAAGACCAGACTCTTCCTTGAGTTAATTCTCTATCCTCTCAAGCCCCCATAGATGGACATGACCTCCACGAACCCTTGAAGAGATCATTTCCTCCCATTATCAAAAACTAGAATATCATCTGAAAACATAAGATGATACACCATATCTCCTCCCCTCTGATTGGAATAGGGTAATATTTGACCATCTCCAATTCTATTGTGAATATTTCTAGAGATAGAATATTGAGCCCAAATAAATTAGGAGGGAGAAAGAGGATCCCCTTGGAAAACTCCATGAACACTTTTGAAGAAACTGAAACTTTTCCCCATCAAATTGATGGAGAGCCATGGGGAAGAGAAGCACTTAATGCAAAGATCACAAAACCATTCATCAAACCCAAATTTCATCATGACCTTTAGGATGAAAATCCACTCAATTTTGTCATAGGCTTTATCCATGTCAACTTGGACAATGATGTTGGAACCTAAGGCTTTCTTATTAATATCTTGCACCATCTCACTCGCAATCGCAATCACCCCTTTAATGCTTCTCCCTATAACAAACCCATGTTGCTCTCTCGAAACACACCTCAGAATGAGACAGTTAAGTCTTCTTGCAATCAGACTAGCAATAATTTTGTAATAAACATTACAAAAAAAAATTGGTCTGTAATGAGTGAGCAGAGATGGGACCTTAAACTTAGGAATGAAAACCACACGATAAGAACAAACACACCGAGCCAGCATCTCTCCCTGAAAGAAGTCACAAATTCCTTCCACCACATGCCCTCCCACAATCTCCCATGCCACTAAATAGAAGGCCGCTGGGAAGCCATCCGGTCCTGGGGCACTATCCAGGGACATCATGGAAACAATAATCTTGATCTCCTCCACATCGGACAAAGAAACCAGTCGGCCATTATCAGAACTAAGAATCAGCTCTGGTATGGATCCCAAAAAATTGACCTCATGCTCAGCCAGACTAGAATTAACACCTCTTTTCACAGATGGCCCTGGCAGTAGTCCATCAAAGTGCTCAAGGTCCATCTTCCCAGCATGATTCACATCTGACAAATAGTAACCATTTCCCAGGTTGAGGTTGATTTTAGCAGATTTCTTCACCTTCAGGCAGGCCTGAAAAAATTCACTGTTTCGGTCCCCGTCCTTAAGCCATCTCACGCGACCTCTTTGTTTATAAACTGTTTCAAGCTCAAGTAGTTTCTCATACAGCACTGCTCTCTTTTCACAAAGCAGAACAAAGGAATTCTCATCCCATCTGAGTTGGAGGCCCCCCTCAATATCCTTAATATCATCCTTCAACCTCTCCACACCAGAGAACTCAGTGGTCATGCTAACCATCCATTGTTGTATGTTTGATTTTAATATTTTTAAGCGATTGGAAAGGCCAACCCAGTACCTCCCCTCCTTCGGCCGGCTCCAAGAATCCCTCAACAACTCCATGAATCCCTTAGTTCTATGCCAAGAGGTTGATTAGAAAAAGTACTCGCTCCTATTCGGAGCCTGCTGGAGATTCATAATAAGAGGGCATGATCATAGAGAGAGCGTACCAGGTGCGTGACTGATTCCTGGCCATACGAATACAAGCCTTGAATATTGGACATGTATATTTCAAGATGACACCGTATGAGATTGATCCCTCTACATTTATTACACCACGTGTACTTATTACCCACAAAACCCATATCCATAAGGCCCGTGGACCCTAGGGAATTCTGAAACGCCTGCATGTCGTTGTTGAAAATAGTTGAATCACCCCGTTTCTCTGAGATATCCACAATGGAGTTGAAGTATCCTCCCACAAACCACAGTAACCCTCCTGCTTGAAACGATTCCAGAAAATCACACAAGTTGATCCTGCAAAGAGGATTCATAACTAGCATAGACAAAGGAGAAAAAGAGAGCCACACCACCCACCGATATCCTTGTATTTATACACTGCTCCATATGATTAACCATCTCCACCTGAAGATAATTCTTCCAGCATATCAAGATGCTTGAGTTTTCTGCATAACCATGCAAAAACCCCATAAAACCCATACTCTTGGCAAATGAATCAAGTTTGTTTGGATTTTTCTTCAGCTCCAGGATGAAAACCTAAGAGGCATTATACTTTCTAGCATCAGAAGCAATAAAAGCTCGTTTTTCCTGCACTCTCATACCCCGTGCATTCCAAATGATCGCATAAAACATTATATAAGAGAGAGGATGGACTTCTGGCTGTTAATTCCTGTGTTAGAAAGGGGAGAAAACCTCCCTACCTCTTTGGATTTATAATGAGTGAATGGACCAGAAACCTCCACTAACCTGCCCCTCTTCAACGGGGGAGAAGTTTTTTTGGGAAGGACCCTGTCAGGTCACTGAGGATCGGAGAGCGAGGGTCCAACTCCTCTTGAACCCGGGAGACCAGGAACAACCTCAGCGGAGAGCCCTGCGGGACCTTAAACCCCTTCGTCACCCCCTCAGGGGACTTACCCTTCTGAGACATCCCTTTGAGAGTCAATCCACCACTAGAGCTGATGCAAAGAGAATGACGCAGGAACTCTGATGAAAGCTATGAATAAATCTTGAAAGTTGACGGAGGATATGGAAGTTCCTTCATGGGGTGAGGAAGAAGACAAGCAGACAAGTCACAGTGGTCCCAAGAGATCAACAGAGGAGAGATCAGATCAGATGCCACCGAAATAAATCACTCGGAGAGGCTAATGTTGGATATTTTTGTTGGAGGGGGTGTTTTTATTTATTTATTTTAATGGGTCGATGATTGGAATAATTAGGGGAATGGGTGTTTTGAGCGCCACTTGAAGTGGCGCTCAAAAGATTTTGAGGCTGAGAGCCACTTCAAGTGGCCCTCGGCCATTTCCGCGGAAAACAGCTTCAGCGCCACTTCAAGTGGCACTGAAGGTGTATTTAAAAAGCATGCAGCGCCACTTCAAGTGGCGCTGCCTTCAAAAAAAATAAACATTCCAGAGCCACTTAAAGTGGCGCCGAAACACCCCCGCCCCTATAAATAGGAGCCTCCGCCACCCCATTTTCCCATCTTTTCCCCACACCCCTCCTCTCTTTCTCTCAAACTTCTCTCTAAAGTTTTCTACGGTTGATCTGCCTGCGCCGCCTGCCTCGCCTGCCTCTTCGGTTGCTCTGCCTGTGTAGCTACCTCTCCACAAATTTGAGGTAAATTTTTTTAAAATTTATTTAATACTTTGATTTGATAATTTAGTTGTTGAATTTATAGAATTAGTATATAATGTTTGTATTTTATAAATAGTATGGTTTTTTAAATGTAATTAGATAATGAAATGATTAGTTAGTTAATTAGTTAATCATAATTAGGTAAATAATTAATGATAATAAGGTTATTAATTAATCATAATTAGGTTATTAATTAATTGTAATTACATTATTAATTAATCACAATTAGGTTAGATGATTAAATAATTATAAATAGGTAATTAATTAATCATAATTAGGTAATTAATTAATCGTAATTAGGTAATTGATTAATCGTAATTAGGTAATTAATTAATCGTAATTAGGAAATGAATTAATCAATATTAGCTAATTAATTAATCATAAATAACTAATTAATTAATCATAAATAGGTTATTAATTAATCGTAAATAGGTTATTAATTAATCGTAATTAGGTAATTAAGAAATTGTAATTAGGTAATTAATTAATCAATATTAGCTACTTAATTAATCATAATTGGGTAATTAATTAATTGTAATTAGGTAATTAATTAATTGTAATTAGGTAATTAAATAATTGTAATTAGGTAATCAATTAATCGTAATTAGGTAATTAATTAATCGTAATTAGGTAATTAATTAATCGTAATTAGGTAATTAATTATTCGTAATTAGTTAATTAATCAATCAATATTAGCTACTTAATTAATCAATATTAGCTACCTATTTAATCAAAATAAGGTAACTAATTAATAATAATTAGGTAATTAACTAATCATAATTAGCTAATTTATTAATCATAATTAGCTAATTAATTAACCAATATTAATAATTAATCACAATTTGTTAATTAATAAATCATAATTAGGTAATTAATTAATCGTAATTAGGTAATTAATTAATCGTAATTAGGTAATTAATTAATCGTAATTAGGCAATTAATTAATCAATATTAGCTACTTAATTAATCAATATTATCTACCTAATTAATCATAAATAGCTAATTAATTAATCATTAATAGGTTATTAATTAATCGTAAATAGGTTATTAATTAATCGTAATAGGTAATTAATTAATCGTAATTAGGTAGTTAATTAATTGTAATTAGGTAATTAATTAATCGTAATTAGGTAATTAATTAATCGTAATTAGGTAATTAATTAATCGTAATTAGGTAATTAATTAATCAATATTAGCTACTTAATTAATCAATATTATCTATCTAATTAATCATAAATAGCTAATTAATTAATCATAAATAGGTTATTAATTAATCGTAAATAGGTTATTAAATAATCGTAATTAGGTAATTAATTAATCGTAATTAGGTAATTAATTAATCGTAATTAGGTAATTAATTAATCGTAATTAGGTAATTAATTAATCAATATTAGCTACTTAATTAATCAATATTATCTACCTAATTAATCATAAATAGCTAACTAATTAATCATAAATAGGTTATTAATTAATCGTGAATAGGTTATTAATTAATCGTAATTAGGTAATTAATTAATCGTAATTAGGTAATTAATTAATCGTAATTAGGTTATTAATTAATCGTAATTAGGTAATTAATTAATCGTAATTAGGTAATTAATTAATCGTAATTAGGTAATTAATTAATCGTAATTAGGTAATTAATTAATCGTAATTAGGTAATTAATTAATCGTAATTAGGTAATTAATTAATCAATATTAGCTACTTAATTAATCGTAATTAGGTAATTAATTAATCAATATTAGCTACCTAATTAATCAAAATAAGGTAACTAATTAATAATAATTAGGTAATTAACTAATCGTAATTAGCTAATTAATAAATTGTAATTAGGTAATTAATTAATCAATATTAATTATAATTAGGTTATTAATTAATTGTAATTAGGTTATTAATTAATCATAATTAGGTTATTAATTAATTGTAATTAGGTTATTAATTAATTGTAATTAGGTTATTAGCGAAGTAGTTATATTAATCAGCGAAGTAGTTATATTAATTAGCGAAGTAGTTATATTAATTAGTGAAGTAGTTATATTGATTAGCCAAGTAGTAGTAAATTGCTTATGGAATATATCTTTGCATTACATTCTAGGTATGATAATGAATTTAGTTTCCAATCTACCTTAACCTCGGTTTGTAATTGAAGTTATGAACTTGAATTTAGTAGTTTAATATATTATTTGCATATTAAGTGTTAGAATTATCATGAAATGATTGCTCTCTTGAGTAAAGTACCCCCGGGTAGAGGGGCTTTGGGTCGGACCACCTACTTTCCTGGAGGCTTGCCTTGTCTTGGAAAGTGAATGGGGTTGGCTATCTGTCGCTCCGGGCTTACTCATGTGGAGACTTTCAATTTCATATAACTCTATGCTTTTACATGACGTGTTCGTGTACCTCATGCATATAATGCATGTGGATATGTATAAATATATTTGACTTCTATTTTTGGGTAAGTAACACAAACTTGTGGGTTGTGTAAATAGTTACACATCAATATGGTTTGAACATATTGATTTGGTGGAGGGATTAGGATTCCAACCAAAATTACTAGAAGCATGCATACATAAATTGATTCTTTAATCAGATTTAATTAATAACAGTGGTTTCTTTTAGATAAAAAAGATGGTCACCTCTTATATTTATTGCAACGGTCAAATAATTGAGACAGAACAAGGATGTAGTTATAGTATACATCCAGAAGCTGTTGTGATGCTTGGAGGATGTACTACATTGGAAGCTGTGCAAAGGAAAATTCATCGGAGGTTAAAACTTGCGAGGAATCAAGTGATAGAGTCCATCAAATTCAGACATCTTCAATTTATAGATAGGTTTTGGCATGTGCCCTATCCGGTAAATGACGATGATGATTGGGAATATATACTTTCATTGGTTAAGTATATACCTGAGAATCAAATGATGGAGTTGTATGTCACTATAGCTACAATGGAGGTTCCATCGACATTGGAAGTTGACCCATCTCAAATTCATGAGACTATGTCATATGCTCCTTCACATCAAGACGTTCCATCAGCATCAGTAGTTATTCCATCATTTCCATCAGCCACAGTTTCAATGGATAGTCCTCCACATACTTTAGATGCATTGGTTGATGAATTTGAGGATGATGACAATTTTGAACAAGATGAAGAGGAAGTTGAAGAAGAAGAAGAGCATGCGGAAGATCAGTCTATACCATCTCATGTGACGTTCAATCGACCATTGAACCATCCTCCACTATTGGATTCATGGCCGACTAAAGGCATGAATCACTTGCCAGAAGTTGATTATTCAGTTATCACTCCCAGTTCAGAATTTCCAGGAATCATTTGTGGCATAAATCGAGTATCAGATAACGGTGTTCTGTATATTGGCAGAGAGTTTGGGAGCAAAGAAGCAATGAAAAATGTGATAAAACAATATCACATTGAAATACATTACTCATATGTTGTAGAAGAGTCAAAGAGATCTTATTATTTGATCCGTTGTGACAAATATGAATCGAACTGTCAAATGCGTCTGCGAGCTATTATTGATAACACTTTTCACAGATGGCGCATCACTAGATTTACTCCACACACATGTGTGAACCCAAGCTTGGCACAAGAACACTCTTCATTAGATGTTGAGTTTATTTCAACTATTATTGTTGAAATGATTAGAGCATGTCAAGACGTCCCCGTGGTTCTGGTCATTGAGCGAATCAAACAGCTTTTTGGGTATCGAATCTCTTACTGGAAGGCATGGGCAGCACGACAGAAGGCTATTGTGAAAGTGTATGGTGATTGGGATGACTCTTATCGAGTTCTACCAAAACTATTGGAGCTTCTACGCCACAATAATCAAATATTTTATCGGTTACATACAGTTGAATATGTTAACCAACAGAACCAACTTGACCGCTCAATGGTTGTGTTTGATAGATTATTTTGGACATTTTTACCATGTGTGGAGGCTTTTAGACATTGCAAGAAGTTCATACAAATTGATGGAACATTTCTGTATGGAAATTATACCAAAACTTTATTGATTGCCGCCACACAAGATGGAAATCGAGCCCCTCTGCCTATAGAATTTGCAATTGTGGAGAAAGAGAACTTCTCATCATGGAGCTGGTTTCTGGCATGTCTCCGAGAGTTTGTTACGGATGCAGAAGGGATTTGTCTTATTTCTGATCGCCACCGTGCAATCAAGGAGGCGATACAGTCTGAGGGTCTTTCGTGGAGACCACCATATGCCCATCATCGATACTGTATTCGACACATTGCCAGCAATTTGCGAAAGAAGTTCAAGAATGAGTCGATGAAAAAGGCAATCTTAAAAATTGGTATGAACATCCTTTTCTGTTTAAAATGTTTTTGTCGTAGTTATTTTCATAACTGTTCAGATGACTGCTTGTATGATAGCATATGAGCCTCAACAACAAAGGATGGAGGAGCGTCTTCAAGATATCCACAGAGTGAATCCAGAAGTGTATGATTACATGATGCAAATTCCAAAGCAGAAATGGTCGTTGGCATATGATGATGGGAGGAGATATGGTCATATAATGACCAACATCGTAGAATGTATAAATGGAGTTTTCAAGGGTGTTCGAAAACTACCTATCACAGGTAAATACGAATATTTCAATATATGTTACTCAGAAGAGTTACTATTATAATATAATATTTGTATAATGTCGTAAATCTAAATTTCAGGGTTGGTACAAGAGACCTTCTATCGTAGTGTAAAGTACTTTCTGGAATGAGGAAAGCAAGCTGAAGAGGGCTTGAACAGAGGGATGCGCTATGGACACCATTTCTAACGTGAGCTAGATACAGTTCTTCAGGAGGCCGCAACTTACCGTGTAACTGCATTTAATCGTCCAGAGCAACGATTTGAGGTCGCTGAGCCCGGTGATGCTATGGCATGTAGCAATGGTCGTGTGCGAGTTGTTTTATTGGAGAAGCGTTACTGTGATTGTGGAAACTTTCAGGCACTGAGATATCCCTGCGGCCATGTGATTGCTGCATGTGCTTACGTACACGTATCTTGGGAGCAGTTCGTTGATCCAGCTTATCGACTCGAGAGCATCAACTCCTGCTACAATACTCCATGGATGCCAATAGGGGAATATCAGAATTTTCAGCTGCCTGATGGCGCACCCACGCTTCTACCGAATAGCAATAGACTTCGACCTAAAGGGAGGCCAAAGTCGACTTGTATTCGGAATGAGATGGATTGGCCTAGTGAACATCCAGCTGGACGGCGGTGCAGCATATGCCACCAGGAAGGTCATACAAAGACACGTTGCCCTAGACACATATGGCCATCATCTAATGGTTAAAATGAATCATGTACTCTATCAGTTACTATAAAACGTTGTACATGTAATTATTTTTATCATTTCACCATTTTTAATCATATTTGTCTTACTTGTAAATAGGGTAATTTTTGGAAAATGTTCCACGATTTCACGTGACATTTTTTGTCGAACGATCAACATTACATGAGTAGCTTTAAACAGACAACACTAACTCAATAAAAGGAATGTACATGTATAAGAAAACAAAACCATTTGAACTATTAAATGAAAATGTCATCAGTTTTTTATAATGAAAGATGAACTTACAGTGACTACAAAACAAAAACGAGGAAACTTTGAACGTCTTCACCCCAACACCCCAACACGGGGGACAACAACTAACCCAATGTGTTTATGCTTCTTTCAAAATTATATGATAAATTTCATATCTTACATGATAAATTTCATATCTTACATGAAATTAATGTTTTATTGTTTGCACATTCAAATGGAGCAGCCACTTTTATCTGGCCAGGAGACGCACGTGTCGCGCGATGTGTTGGCGCGGCGACCTGTTAGACATCTTCATGTTCGGAGAGCGCACCATTTCTATCATGAGGCACCACCGGCAGCTATTTGTCCATACCTTAGACGTGCAGGCTTTTATGGAGTCACTGTGTGTGACTTCAAGACCATCGACCATCATTTGATAGCTGTGTTGGTTGAGAGATGGCGGCCAGAGACACACACATTTCATCTCCCATAGGGGGAGATGGCTATTACATTAGAGGACGTCGCCTACATGCTGGGGTTACCTATCCATGGAGATGCAGTTACGGGGGCCAGTACCGGCAATTGGGTTGCAGTCATACAGAGGCTGCTAGGCATTGACGTCATCGGCGCACGGGGTGTCCTCCAGGGTTCGCGCTTGCGCATGAGGTGGCTTGATCAGCATTTCGACGTCATTCCTGATGATACAGACGAGGAGACGCTTCTTCAGCACACACGTGCATACATTTTGCGGTTGCTTGGAGGCATGTTGTGAATCGACTACTCCACCGCTTTGGTACACATGATGTACCTCCCATTACTTGAGGATCTGGATCAGACTGCTACATACAGTTGGGGATCCGCTGTATTAGCACATCTGTACAGATCTCTCTGCACCAGTTGTCAGGCCGATTCACATCAGATTGCAGGTTTCATGGTGTTAGTACAGATGTGGGCCTGGGAGCGTTTTCCACGCATCGCTCCTCGAGTTGTCGCACCACTTGCACCGGAGCTACTTCAGGACTGTCCTCGGGGACGATGGTATGTCTACTTCATTACTTTCGGTTATTCAGTACTTTTGTTATTGATTTTTATAAACTTACCGTAGGTTACTCTTTTTTCACCAGGTGGAGTCAGTCTTAGAAGTATGCACATACTCCGAGACATAGTGTGCATAGCTTCCGACAGATATTCGACGCTATAGTGCCAGCTGATGTAAGTTAAACATTACTTTTTTGTAGGAAAATTTGCTTTGTTATCACTATTTTAAGTTATTTCAATATAATCTCAGTAACATTGTCATGCTACTATATGACTTATTTTTTGAGTTTACATTTCAGGTTTCATGGAATCCTTATACAGGTTATGTCTACGCATCACTTCCACTATACTGCACAGCTTTGGCTGGAGATCGTGCTGCAGTGGTGCCACTCATTCACTTTCACATCATTGAGTGGCACCAGCCAGACCGGGTCATGCGACAGTTCGGTTTTATACAGCATATCCCATTGGCACCACGACAGACTACCGAGTTACATTCGATTGTGCTTATAGGTAGACAGACGACAGACTGGCGATGACATCATGCATCCTATATCCAGCTTTGGGACAGGCGTGCACGATTCAGTATCTTTCCACAGGGATATATCACATCACACTCTGATTTATCTGATTAGGGGGATTATGCACACTGGTATCGACGACACACCATCATGTACCTTACACGTCAGGGGATTGGCATTCAACGATTGGTATGTTTACTAAGATTTATTAATTTTGTTTAACTCATTTTTGATATTAATTTGATTGTCATTTCATTTGCAGGCAGATGCCATTGGTCAGCTTGCACATTCCACGCAGCCTCAGGAGCATGCATATATTCTGCGGGAGGTAGTTCATCGGGATGTGGTGGCTCTATTGGATCATCTCCGGTTGATACGTGACAGTTTTTTTGATGAGGAGCCACAGATATATCCTGATCCATATCTTCAGGCAGAAGCACCTGAGGATGACGATGTCCCTGCTATGCCTGCTGAGGAGGATGCACCGCCACCGCCGCCGCCAGCTGGACGACAGAGACGAGCACATCCGGGGGGCAGAGGCGACCACATCGACATCTGAGAGTGGCTCCTGCAGATGTCATCGCACCAAAGAGAGACGATCTCGCCCAGCCGACTGATGATTTTTCACAGCAGGGAGACATTTATATACCGCATATGGCGTCTCCGCAGACTGCTATGGACTTCGATCTGGGTGCAGTCACACAGCTTATGGCGGCCCCCTGTCCTCCCGACGAGGCCTTCTTCAGTACCCCATTTCTACCATTTATAGGAGCTTCAGAGCCATATGTCACCCCATATGTTTTTGGGGCATCCTCACATGATTTTGGGGCGTCCTCACATGATTTTGGTCAGTCCTCTACACAACATCATGAGGAGGCACCAGAAGCACCGGAAGAGGAGGAACCTACCGAGAGGACACCGGAGCGACATGGATGTCGGACGCGGAGAGGACGTGACATTCAGACACCGCGTTGTGGTACCAGGGGGCATCGTCGTTGATGTTTTTGGATGTAATGTTGTATATATTAAAAAACTTATTCACTATGATAAGTAACTGTTGTTTCAGTCAAATAACAAGAAAATCAAAAATCTATTAAATACAAACTTATTTCAATTAACTATTAAATTATAAAGTACAGGTACAATATAAACAAAATTTGTCACAGTGAGTTAACCATTAATAATTCATAATTATAATGACAAATAATAATTAATAATTATATTACTAACTAATTAATTATTGTATATAAAATAATAATATTTTATAGACGTTTAAAGTCACATAGTTGAAACATTTTTAAGTTACAACTAGGTGGTTTTGAAAGCCTATAAAATATTTTCTATCGACATTTTTACGTAATTTTTTTATTTTCATCTATTCAGTATATGTTTAATCCAAGTTTCAAGTTTCATTCATATTGGTCATAGGGATTATGTTTTATAGACGTTTAAAGTCACATAGTTGAAACATTTTTAAGTTACAACTAGGTGGTTTTGAAAGCCTATAAAATATTTTCTATCGACATTTTTTACGTATTTTTTTTATTTTCATCTATTCAGTATATGTTTAATCCAAGTTTTAAGTTTCATTCATATTGGTCATATGAATTGTGTTTTATAGACGTTCAAAGTCACATAGTTGAAACATTTTTAAGTTACAACTAGGTGGTTTTGAAAGCCTATAAAATATTTTCTATCGACATTTTTTACGTATTTTTTTTATTTTCATCTATTTAGTATATTTTTAATCCATGTTTCAAGTTTCATTCATATTGGTCATATGGATTATGTTTTATAGACGTTCAAAGTCACATAGTTGACACATTTTTAAGTTACAACTAGGTGGTTTTGAAAGCCTATAAAATATTTTCTATCGACATTTTTTACGTAATTTTTTTATTTTCATCTATTTAGTATATGTTTAATCCATGTTTCATGTTTCATTCATATTGGTCATATGGATTATGTTTTATAGACGTTCAAAGTCACATAGTTGAAACATTTTTAAGTTACAACTAGGTGGTTTTGAAAGCCTATAAAATATTCTCTATCGACATTTTTTACGTAATTTTTTTATTTTCATCTATTCAGTATATGTTTAATCCAAGTTTCAAGTTTCATTCATATTGGTCATATGGATTATGTTTTATAGACGTTTAAAGTAACATAGTTGAAGCATTTTTAAGTTACAACTAGGTGGTTTTAAAAGCCTATAAAATATTTTCTATCGACATTTTTTACGTAATTTTTTTATTTTCATCTATTTAGTATATTTTTAATCCAAGTTTCAAGTTTAATTCATATTGGTCATATGGATTATGTTTTATAGATGTTTAAAGTCACATAGTTGAAACATTTTTAAGTTACAACTAGGTGGTTTTGAAAGCCTATAAAATATTTTCTATCGAAATTTTTTACGTAATTTTTTTATTTTCATCTATTCAGTATATGTTTAATCCAAGTTTCAAGATTCATTCATATTGGTCATATGGATTATGTTTTATAGACGTTTAAAGTAACATAGTTGAAACATTTTTAAGTTACAACTAGGTGGTTTTGAAAGCCTATAAAATATTTTCTATCGACATTTTTTACGTAATTTTTTTATTTTCATCTATTTAGTATATGTTTAATCCAAGTTTCAAGTTTCATTCATATTGGTCATATGGATTATGTTTTATAGACGTTTAAAGTCACATAGTTGAAACATTTTTAAGTTATAACTAGGTGGTTTTGAAAGCCTATAAAATATTTTCTATCGACATTTTTTACGTAATTTTTTTATTTTCATCTATTCAGTATATGTTTAATCCATGTTTCAATTTTCATTCATATTGGTCATATGGATTATGTTTTATAGACGTTCAAAGTCACATATTTGAAACATTTTTAAGTTACAACTAGGTGGTTTTGAAAGCCTATAAAATATTTTCTATCGACATTTTTTATGTAATTTTTTTATTTTCATCTATTTAGTATATGTTTAATCCATGTTTCAAGTTTCATTCATATTGGTCATAGGGATTATGTTTTATAGACGTTCAAATTCACATAGTTGAAACATTTTTAAGTTACAACTAGGTGGTTTTGAAAGCCTATAAAATATTTTCTATCGACATTTTTTACGTAATTTTTTTATTTTCATCTATTTAGTATATGTTTAATCCATGTTTCAATTTTCATTCATATTGGTCATATGGATTATGTTTTATAGACGTTCAAAGTCACATAGTTGAAACATTTTTAAGTTACAACTAGGTGGTTTTGAAAGCCTATAAAATATTTTCTATCGACATTTTTTACGTAATTTTTTTATTTTCATCTATTCAGTATATGTTTAATCCAAGTTTCAAGTTTCATTCATATTGGTCATATGGATTATGTTTTATAGATGTTTAAAGTCACATAGTTGAAACATTTTTAAGTTACAACTAGGTGGTTTTGAAAGCCTATAAAATATTTTCTATCGACATTTTTTACGTAATTTTTTTATTTTCATCTATTTAGTATATGTTTATTCCATTTTTAAAGTTTCATTCATATTGGTCATATGTATTATGTTTTATAGACGTTCAAAGTCACATAGTTGAAACATTTTTAAGTTACAACTAGGTGGTTTTGAAAGCCTATAAAATATTTTCTATCGACATTTTTTACGTAATTTTGTTATTTTCATCTATTCAGTATATGTTTAATCCAAGTTTTAAGTTTCATTCATATTGGTCATATGAATTATGTTTTATAGACGTTCAAAGTCACATAGTTGAAACATTTTTAAGTTACAACTAGGTGGTTTTAAAAGCCTATAAAATATTTTCTATCGACATTTTTTACGTAATTTTTTTATTTTTATCTATTTAGTATATTTTTAATACATGTTTTAAGTTTCATTCATATTGGTCATTTAGATTATATTTTATAGGCTTTCAAAGTCACATACTTGAAACATTTTTAAGTTTCAAGTAGGTGGTATTGAAAGACTATATGTTTAACAATATTTCAATTTTTTTATAAATAGTTACTTATAACTATGTAAATATATACATGTACAAATATATAATTATACATATACAAGTATAACTATAATTACAATATAATTCTAAATATAATTATAAATATAATTCTACACACACACATACACACACACACACATATATATATATTTATATATGAATATTAAATATATTTATAAATAAATTTTAAATATAAATGTAACAATATTTTCATAATTATATATTTTAAATATATTCATATTAATATAATTATAAATATTTATATTTAAAGATTGGTTTATAATTATATAATTACAAATATATTTTTTATTTAAAAAATATATATAAATAGATTTATATTTATAAATATTTATTTTTAATTATATATATACATAATTATATTTATACACACACATATAATTATATATATACATAAATATAATTTCATAATTATATAATTATAAATATAATAATAATTAATTTAGCATTTTTAAATACATATTTATAAGATTATTTTTAAAATTTTATTTATTTATTTTGAAATTATTTATTAAAAAGAGATGAGGTGGAAAAAAAACTAAAACAAAAAAAAGGAAAACAAAATTTTATTTATTTATTTTGAAATTATTTATTAAAAAGAGATGAGGTGAAAAACAATTAAAACAAAAAAAAAAGAAAACAAAACCAGAAAAAAGGGTGGCAAAGCGCCACTTCAAGTGGCACTAGCCACCCGAGTTGTTGAGCGCCACTTGAAGTGGCGCTCAATAAACCCTTTTTCCAAATTAATCTAAACCTAGACCCATTTTAATAAAAAAAAACCTATCCACCTAAAATGTCCGCTAATGTTGGGTGCTTGAAAACCACCTAGACCTACAACATGGAAAGGAGGCAAAGCTGGCACATGCGTCGCATCGAGATTAAAAAGGTCAGGGCTAGGCGCGTGAGGAAGGGAGCCCGAATCCTCAACGGTCACTTGCAACCTTGCCACCCTCGGGCGCACAACCCTACCATCAGCGACCGCCGATGAACCCAAAGACGATTTGTGGTCCTTGGAAACCCTCCTCTTGAAAACCTCCATAGAGTTCCCTTGAAGACCGCAGATGGAGTAGATCCTAGGGGGGAAAGATACAGGAGTCGTTGCCACCAACGAAAGCCGTCTCTAGAGTGCAACAAAAGCCGTGGCGGAAACCTAACCACCAGATCCATTTCCACGCAAATTCTCGGGATATCCGCAGATAAAAAGCTCTCCGTGAGTAGCTAAGAGCACAAGAAAGTGACTAACGAATCTACAATCACCTTAAAAAATGAAGGGTTCTGTAGTCGAAGAGGAAGACTAGGAATCTTGACCCACACCGCTGCTGAGGATGATTCCTTACCATAATGGTGATCCCAAGACCAGCGGGATAGGGAAAAACACCAAGCACCATAATAGCGACTCGAATGCGCCCAAGCTGCCACGAAGTCCTCCAGATTAGAGAAATGTAGAAAGAAAGAAAACCTGGATAGATCAGAAACCACCACCGGATAACGCAAGCCCCAGGAGTCCACAAACGACCTAAAGACAGTGAGAGAGGGATTATTACACCCAAACCGAGCCACCAACGAGAGCTTGTGAAACTCTGATGCCTCCTCCAATTCCAGATCTGAGATCTTCACAATTGGGAGCCCATCAACCAGGCGGGCTGATATAGATTGAACACTGATCGGAGGAACCCACTGCAGCCAAGAGGCCAGCGACACCCCCTCAGGCAGAGCCGCGGACGTTGATGCTCAAAGAGAATCCTTGAAGGAGTGTAGAGGCAGGACCCCGGACCTAGGTGATAGATCAGTGACCAGAGGAGGCACCACACAGGTCGCTGGAGACCCAGAGGTTGGTTAACTTGCCTTACCATCAAATCATGTGGTCGATATACTGACCGTGTGAACAAATTCTATGTGTGTTCACTTAAATTACTGCAAGGAGAGTGTTAGATTGATATTTGAACATGAAGTCACTTAATTTTAGTATTTTAAAAATATCTCTTGTGTTTACTTGAAAATAAATCACGCGGTTACATAAAAATAACTCATTAAGTTACTTGAAAATAGCTCATGTGGTCACTTAAAAAATCATCATGACATGTTTCTTTTTAATTGGCTATATAGAAATCTGCTACGTGATTATCAATATACTATGTCAAAATCATCCGGATAATAATAGAATACTTTATTATCAATATATTACATTGCTAAAATGGATATGTGGTTGAAATAATTATGTTATTTAAACAACTACGTGGTTGAAAATACTATGTGGTTCAAATGGCTGTATTTCTGCCCAAAATTCCTATGTGATTTGGAAACGTGTATTTTCACTAAGATGCATATGTGATTAGGTTATGTGGATCTGCACTAAAATACCTACATCATAGGTTTGGATATGTGACTGAAATTATTTAATAAAACACATAAACAAGATATAAATTATGTACTAAAAATATCTACTGTAAAATTATAACATTAAAAACTAATTAAACAAATATTATAAAAAAATATATAAAAATTAACAAAAAAAATTATAAACCAAATAAATGATAGGATTTTTTAATTCAGAAAAAATAATAATAAAATATTAACACCCCATCTCAAATACTAACAAAAAAAAATTAACGCTAAATTTCAAATACTAACACCACATCCCTATATATGAATGTTTAGTAACATGAGTTCCTTCCCAATCCAAAACTTGTATGAGATACCATTTTATGCTTTGGTTGGAACATGGTTTGTTGTATATACTGTAGTTTATAATGAATATACCCAAAAATATAACGAAATAAGTGTATGACTCATTATTAACCTTTCTATTTCGAACAATTCACAGTTCCTCCTTTCACTGATACCATTCCACTTTGGTGTATAAGGAGGAGTGATTTGGGATAAAATTCCACAATCCCCTAGAAATTCGATGAAATATTAGTTAAGATACTCACCACCTCAATCATATTAATGATTATTTATATTTTTATCAAGTTTATTATCTACTACATTCCCGAATTCCTTGAATTTATCGAAGGATTTATACTGATATCTTATTAAGAAAACACGTACATATATTCTCAAGTAGTCAGTAAAAGTATTGAATGAAGAATAACAACCACTAGATTCTACCAGAAATAGGTCACAAACATCAGTGTATACCAATTATAGAATCTTTATGAAGGTTTTTTAATGGTTTTAATAACGATTATCAGATGAATCAGAAGAAATTTAAACCCTTTTCCATGTTGTACAACTAATTTTGTTCAAACATATCCTATATACTTTTTGTTTTGATGATCTCAAAAACCCTTCATACGTTTCTAATTGTTTTTATGTGTGTTCATTAGGTTTTATCTTCATTTAAGTCCATCATTCTGTTAATTATTCAATTTTGGAAGTTTTTCTAAAATTTTCCTATGTATGAAAAATCGACTACATGTATAAATCATCTATATGGAAATTTGGTTATGTCGAGTAATTAACTATATGAATAAGCTAACTGAAGGTAGAACCTACATCACAAAATTAGATATGTGGTAATTTTCTATGTCGATGAATAAATTATGTGATAAAGTAGATACATTGATGAAATGGCTATGTGAATTAGATACATAGAGTATTAAGCTACATTATTTTGACACATGTTAAATTTGTCTATGTGGTTACAAATGGATATGTGATTTATTAGGCTACATAAAATTTGTCTATTTGAGTTAAAAGACTATGTAAAGATCACCTATGTGTTTTGGATACATGAGTAAATCAGTTATGCGAAGAATGGATATGTGGATTAATTCGACTATGCAGCGATCCAAAATCAGATACATGGTTCTAAAACCTACATATTTATTACTATTTTTGAAATTTAAGTGGAATTTAATGTTTCCATGCATGAATTAAATGTTTTATTACCTATTTATTATAAAATTATTTATGAAAAGGTTTCAAGTACTTATAGAAGAAAATAATACATGAATAATTGATGCTTAGTACTGTTTCTAAGGTATTTTTGAGAAAAGAACATCTGGAATTTAATTCCAAGACTGAATTTTATGGGATCACAAGCTGAGTAATATTAAGAGATATTTTTAATAGAGTATTTGAATAAGGATAAAATAAATAAAGAATATATTGTCGAGTAACAATAATAGAATAAAGAACTTGCACTCTCAACTCTCTCTCTTCAATATTTAATGTTATTACTCTATTTTGAGCTAAAGAAGAATAATACTATTAAAGTGTTCTACAACTATGCTATCAATATAATTATTTCTATTTTTAAAATTCTATCCTCATTCTATATTTCATTAATGTATCTTCTGCTAGAGAACTCTTATTTTCTATCAGTTTCATATTGAAAATATGAGATTCATTGTAATCATTGAGTATTATCTCTCAATTTTGGAAGTGTTAGCTTCTTATAATAAGACATAAAGTTTCCTGGAAAATAATCTTGAAGGATTGTATTTTTTAAATCCTTTTAGGATCCCAAAAAAAGCTTATAGTGTTATACCAAGTGATGACTGAATTCACTTAGTCATGATTTCATTGGGAAAATTGATGGTCGTCCTTAGTAAAAGGAATTATTCTAGTGAAAATTACCAAGATCTAAGAGTTCAGCACTGGTGGAGTGGACTAGGGAATTTTTATTCAATGAAACACTATAAATCTCCAATGTTTGATCCTTTTCTTTTCTATAATATTTTGAATGCTTTTATGTGTTAAGAAAAGAGCAGAACTTATCATACCTTGAATAGGGTGGTTTTTAAAGTGAAGAAAATTATAATTACTCAATTCACCCTCTATTTAGTCTTAGTGCATCTACTCTCAGAACAAAAATTGGCATCAAATTTTATGACTTTTGAGTTCTCAGCTTTCAAAGGTTGAAGCCTTAAGATCATCTACAAAATGGCGGATATGGTTGATAATAGAGAAGGTATGCATACTATGAGAGCTCTCTAATTTAATAGAGGGAACTGTGACTTATGTAAGGAAAAAATGATAATCTTTTTAAAGAACCTTGGTTTGAAGGTTTATTTAAAATATGTGAATCCATATGAAATTCACAAGAAAGAACCTAAAACATAGGATACTAACACCAAATCCAACTATGACATAAACTCCAAATCCATGAAAGCTATCATATGTTGACTAGGTCCATATGAGTTTAATTGAGTTTCAAAATTTGAAATAGATTATGATATGTGGACTACCATATTAGTGGATTATGAAGGTATGAAAATTGTGAGAGCTCCACAATACAATACTACCAAGCTTAAGTTTGATACTTTTAGAATGATGGAAGGAGAGAGAATTACTCACCTAAATAAAAGAATCACTGAGGTAGTAAATAATGTTTCTAATTTAGTAACAACTATCTATTAACTAGATAAATATATGAAAATCATCAGAATTATACCACCCAAATAGAGTAGAATCTCACCTTCCATTAGGAAATCTACATATGGTATAGATTTAAAAATAAAAGATCCTATTTGTAAACTTATGATGTACAAAGTAAAAATAGAAGCATAGACTAGTGCTATTAATATTGTTTATAACAACTTGAGAATTTAGAATAGATTTATCTTTAAATAAATTTTATTTCTTTAATATCTTGCATTACACACAACACTGAGTTTAAATGAACCACGACCTATTATTAAAATATTATTATTTAAATATGATTATTTTAACCTAGCTATTAAAATAGTGGGTATGAATAGGATTAAATAATTTATTAAATTCATATATAGGTTATACTCAATATAAATTTCTTTATAAATTCTAATTAACTAGTCACTCAATTTTAATCAAATTCATCTTATTTATATAAAATATATTTTCTTAAAAAACTGATTTTCACTACTTTCTATGAGAAAATAATATAATTAATTTTTTTACGCTTTGAGAAAATTTATTTGATAAAAGGGATTTCATTTTTAAAATCATAATATAAATATTAACTTAGATTTATTTTTTTGAAATTTTTCAAAAAATATAGTGAATAGTGAAAAATACCGATTTTTATAAAATTTCCATTTACTTTTAATAAATTAAGTAATTTATAACTCCCATTATTCTATTAATTTTATTTAAAATTAATATAATTATTATTTATTTATATTAAATCTAATTAATTATAATTAAATCATATTTATACTATATTTTAGTATAATTGTATTGTTAGGCTTAAAAACACATTTTTCTCTTATCAACACTGTTTTAAATTGCATAATGCTTCTACATTTTAATTAATTAAAACAACACACAATTAGAAATTATTTAAATTAAAGGTATAAATTATATATCTATAAATATTTATTTCATTTCATTTCATAATTATTACCTTTCATATAGTTATTATAAGATAATCTTATGCTTGAGAAAAATGCATTTCTTGAAAAACCATTTTTTGGACAAGTTAGTGGGTTTAATATTAAATTAATATTTTTCAATTATATGATTTTAATTTCTAAATATAGATTCCATATTTGGAATCATAATAATTTATATTATCTAATAAGGTTATATTATTCATTGACCATAATAAATAATAAAAACAGTAAATATTAATTACCACATTTAAGGTAAAAATGTGTTTACCGAGGGTTAAAAGAAACACATTAGGGTTAAAAACGACAAAAAAATTATCTAATTCATATTTTATGTTCATATTTAAACCTTATATATTCTAAGGTGAAACAATGGTCGATTTTGGGTCTTTTTTAATCTAAAACATTTATGTGCAACTGTTTATTTTCAAAAATTTCAAGTGTGTGCTCTGTCCCACTTTTAAAAAGGCAACCCCTATCCTCTCCTATTAAATAATAAAAAAAATCCATTATTTCAGCCAATAAATTCCCAAATAACTTCTTTAATTCCATACTCTCACTCTAGAAACCTTATTTTTATCATAAATCTAACCTAATAAGGCTTTTGGTGCAAACCTAAAGAAGTTGTCCAAAGAAGAGGTATCATTCTTAATCGAGCATTTTATTTTATTTATTATTCCACATCCTTAAAATGTTATTATACCATTATGATATAAAAAATATCTTCCATATACTGAGATTTTTTTATGTTAATGTCAATACCTACATCCATCTCCTCCTCCCTCAAATGGGGAATATGACTATTGATCGTGTGTACGACGGACTACCACCTCGCTAACCGATGTAATTTTTTTTCCATCACTACTTATCATGGATGGATATAATGATATATTTAATGTTTATATATGATATTTTTTTATACAATTATACTTATGTAATTATAATATCACATATTACTTTTTTACTTTCCATTACATAGGGATACAATAACATCACTCGTGTGTACAACTGACTACCACCTTATGAAGCGATGTGATTCATTTTTCACTTAAAATTTACATGGAAGGTAATAATGATTAATTTTATGTTTATATATGATATTAATTAAATATTAATCATTATTTAAATATATCATATAATTTATTACCTTACCATCCATTAAATAAATGATAATGTTGTTTGTGTGTATGAAAAACTATCACCTTGCGAAGTGATGTGATTCATTTTTTTACCAAATCACATGGATAATATATGTAAGGGTATTTAAATAAATTATATGATATTAATGATATAATTATAGTCATTTAAATATAAAATAACACTTATATTCTTCCCATCATGATCTTCAAAAAATGGAAATATTACTCATGCGTACGTATGACCTACTATTTCCATGGTTATAACATAGTTAATTTTTCATAACCATATTTCATGGTTGGTTTTAAAAATATAATTTATATATAAAAAATTATAATTATTAATTATTAAAATTATGTATTTATTAAACAATAATCTCTTTTACCTTAGTCAACTTATTAAATGATTTTGGACATATGAGCAGATAATCATCAAAATGTCCAACGTAAAATAAATTGTTTATGTAATTGAGTAAGACATGGTAAATAATAAAATAAAAGGAATAATAAACTTGAATAGAGTTATTAAAAAATTAAATAAATAACATAATTTATTATTTTGGAATATAAATAATGTAGATGACATATCAGGCTCGAGGTAAGGGTTTCATCTCAAAACTTCCTTCTTTGAGAGACATATTATTTTATGAACCTAATTTATCTTATATGATATATGCATTTTCCATTTACATATTATATCATAAATAATTCATAAATAATGTTATTTTAATTTACAATTCACTTCATTTATTCCTAAGGACTATGATTCAAAAACTACCAATGTTGTAAGGGATCTCTTTAAATCACCCTTTCCTTCAGGTTAAGAACTTTCTCTATCTAACTCTATTTATCTCTATCTTTAATGTTATTTATTGATTATAAATTATATTTATATGTATCTTAAATATATAGATATATTATTCTACCTTCATTTATGTGGAAATACATGCCTTATGATCATTTCGAAATACCTTAATTAAGAAATTTCTGTTGATTATGATATAAAGAATGATTATGAAACCCGTTTTCCTTACATGGGTAATTATTATGTTATGATTTATTAATGATTTATTTTTTTTGTTACATGTAAATCATGAAAATTTTATGATGGTTTTTCCAAGATGATGATCCAATGCATTGGGTAGTGTTTTTAGTCGTATGGGGAATCATTTATGGGATTAGGGAGTAAACCTAATCCATTAAGGTACTTTGTCCACCATGTGAAATTGTCTAGGTAGCTATATTTAATTCATGTTTATTTAATGTTTTATGATGTTTAAAAATTTACTATAACTCCATGACCCTCTGATAACATGTTCGTTATATTATTCTACCATGTGACAACTCATGCGCCTTTTCATTTATGATATCATTTTATACCTTTGAATCACATGTTAAATTTCTTTATCATATTTAATACCTTATTAATATTTTTATGTCACCCATTTATTTATATATTCCAAAGGTAATTATTTTAAATTTTAGGATCTTAAATGTATTTTGGATATCACTATGTAAAATGACGAAAAATAAGGATTCCATGTTTTAGTTTCCATTGCTGTATTATGATCCCAGACTTCCAAAGACACTAGGCCTCACGATTTTTGGGTAGTAATTAATGGATGTTTATATTAAAAATATTATAATAATTTGTGTAAAATGTATGGATCACTAGATATGGTAGTATAAAAAAGTTTTAGATAACCTTTGGAAGTAGGATGAGAAAAATTTAGTGAGAACCTTAGGGATAAGTCTAAGGATAAGACTAAGTATAGAAAAATATCCTTGAATCTTCGTTAAGTATATAGCGAGTAGTTTCTAAGAAGTTACATACATGTATGGATACTATAAGTAGATTTGGTCTTGTTATAGATTTATATAGGGGTAATAGCTCTAAAAAGGTATTTTAGTCTTGATTTGAGCATTACCGAGTATAGGAAAACAGACCTTACTGTGAACCTAGTTTGAAACTCTTGGGGGATATGTTTTTGAAATTCAAATACACTTTACAAAACATCATGAAGGACCTGAATATGAGACAATCATGGATGACCTAGGATAAAAATAAAGTGTCTTGGGTGGATAATACTATGGTTGATCATAATTTTCAAAGAATAAATACCCCTTTTGAGTTTTTAAGTTATATAAGTCTAATATGATTAAGAGTATTTTGGGAGATATTTATAGTAATATAACCATTGAGTTTCGTAAGAGTTTTAGTAAAAAAATTACTTGAAATATAATCCCTTCATATTTTGGGGACATAAATTTAATGGTATTGAAAACCTTTAGGGTTTACCCTATCTATGATATTAAGGTATTAATATTCAATTAATATTATTTGATTTTGTGGAAAAAATAATCTATATAGAAAAACTTAGTGGTTACAAACTGATTTCATGATTAATGTTATTTTTAGTATGTTCATCATATTTTTGAGAATTTTATAAGAATTATATAATTATAGTTTTATAAAAAAGAAAAATATTATACTAGGTGACAACTCATATTATCTAGCAGGGCCATGAGGTTTGAACCCACAAATGAAGGATGATAAGGGTGCAATACCTACCAATGGACTATGTGATATACTAGTCATTATGACATTATTATTTCATAAATTTTTTGGTGGATAAATATTATGTTGATTTGGGGAAACATATTAGAGGATAAAATATTTTTTTATTTTTAGGATTTTTAAGCGATTAATGTTATTTTGGTAAACAATTTATTAGTTTAATATATATATATACTTTAGGTTTAATGCAAAGGATTATTTGGGAAGAATGGTATTATGTTTCTGAAGATTAAAGTTGAAGGGTATGGATAACCTTTGAGGTTAAAACCTTCTTTTATGTTGAGGTTATTATTTTATTTGGGATATAGGGTTAGTTATTTAAGGAATTATCTATGTTAAAACTTTTATTTCAATGTTTAATTTTTTATATTAAAATATTAATATTCATTTTGGGTTTTATCTTACCTTGTGCTAACCTTTTTGGTTTTAATAAATATTGAAGGATTATCTTGTTACTATATTATGGATCTTCTGATCTGTTAAAAGTTAATTTTACTTATTCATGCAAAAAATAAATTTAAAATTGTATATTAATTCCTTAGAGTATGATTTGAAGTGGAAATTGAAAGAATGACAACAAAAGGATATAATTGTGTTTATAAAAATATACCGAGTAAGTATATTTTTTGGTGTTATCTATATTGATAGAAAAAGAATCCCTTAACTATAAGAAAAGGATATTAAAAAAAATGTTATTATATTACCTTCAAATATGATTAATGAACAGTATTTTAATTCATCACATATTTATGTATTTATGATTGTTAACTTTCTCTTGACCATTCCATTTATTTTGATCAATGATCTCTATCAATCTCCATAATTATTTACTCTTTTCTTATATGTCCATATTTTCACTCCCACCAATGTTCTCCAACATGGAACCCTAGTTAGGTGTTATCCCATATGACCTTCTTATTTATCTTTCCCACTTTTTAAGAGTAATTTTTATTAACCCTTTTTTATGATGTTGGTTTTCCATAAAATAATTTTCAAATGTACAACCCTTAATTACTGAGAAAAAGTTAAAATCATGAGAAATGTTATTATTTAAGGTGGTGGTGGTGGTGGTGGGGGGGGGGGTTAGAATGTAATACCATAAGAATTTATAATATATTTATCTTTAAATAATTTTTATTTCTTTTATATCTTGAATCACATGAAACAATGAGTTAAAGGAAACCACGATATATTATTAAAATACAATTATTTAAATATAAACATTTTAACCTTATCATTAAATTGGTGGGTATGAATAAGATTAAATATTTTAGTAAATGTATATAAAGGTATTAATCAATATAAATTTATTTTTATATTCTAATTAGCAAGATCCTCAATTTTATGTAATGTCATTTTATTCATCAAAAAAATGTTTTCTTCAAAAAATGATTTTAATGATTTCTATGAGAAAATTATGTAACTAATTTTTTCTAATTTTATAAAATATATTTGATAAAATTAAATTATTTTTTTAAATAATAATATCAATATTAATTTAGAGTAAAAGTTTTTGTTTTTTAGAAAATATTACTTTTTCAATGAATAGTGAAAAATACCAATTTTATACAATTTTCATTTCTATTTAATAAATTAAGTAACATAAAACTCACATTATTATTTTAATTTGATTTGAAATTAACATATTTATTATTTAGTTATATTAAATTCAATTAATTACATTTAAATCATCTTTATATTGGATTTTAGTATAGGTTTATTCCTAGGCTTAAAAACACATTGTTTTTCTAAAAAATGTTTTAAAGTGCATAATTTTTCTCCATTTTAATTAATTAAAATAAACCATAATGATGAATTATTTAAATTAAATATATAAAATATATATCTATAAATATTAATTTAAATTAATTATAATTATTATTACTTTCAATATAATTGTTATAAGATCATCTTATGCATGAGAAAAATTTATTTATTGAAAAATTGAATTTTCAAGACGCATGTGGGTTGAATTTTAAATTAAGCTCCAAAAAATATGTTATTTTAATTTTAAAAAAGGTATTAAATATTTGAAATTATTATAATTTATATTATATAATAAGTAAAACATATTTTTTTACCATAATTAATAGTGAAAGTAGTAAAAATTAATTACCTTGGTTAGTGTAAAAACATGTTTATCAAGTGGTTAAAATAAAAGATAAGGATTAAAAATGAAAAAAATATATAATTACTATTTTATGTTACTATTTAGACCTTATATATTATTAGGTGAAAGAATAGTCTATTTTTGTGCCTATTGGAATGTGAAAAATGCTGGTTTAATTCTTTCTTTTAAAAAATTGCACGTGTGCCCTCTCACCCACTTACGAAAGGACACCCCATCTACTATTCTTTCCACACTTAAAAAACTCATTAGATCATACAATAAACAAACAAATAAATTTCATAATTATATATAATTATCCTAGAGGCCTTAGTTTTATTTTAAATCCAACTTAGGATGAATTTTGGTGTAAACATAAAGAAGCTGTCTGAAGAAGAGGTATCATTCTTAACCGAAAATTTTATTTTAAATATTCTTACAACCCCTTAAAATATTATTATGCCATGATTATATAATAAAAAAAAATATTCCATATAATTATATGTTTTTATGTTATGGTTATTACCTACATCCATCTCCTCCACCCTCAAATGAGAAACAAAACGGTTGATTGAGTGTATGGTGGACTACCGCCTCACTAACCGACGTAATTCCTTTTCCATCACCTCTTCTCACAGATGGATATAATGAAGTGGTTAGTATTTATATATGATATTTATGATATAATTATACTTATATAATTATAATATCACATAATCATTCTGACTTTCCATTCCTTAGGGAATATGATAACGTCGCTCGTGTGTTTGACAAACTACCGCCTTGCGAAATAATGTGATTTTTTTAACTTATGATTTACATGGAAGGTAATAAGGAATAATTTTATGTTTATATATTATATTAATTAAATATTAATAATTCTAGAACATAGATATATCATATAATTTGTTACCCTACCATCCAATGAATAAATGATAATGTCGTTTGTGTGTACGATGAACTACCGCTTCGCGAAGCGATGTGATTCATTTTTATTACCAAATAACAAAGATAGTATATGTAAGGGTATTTAAAAAAATTATATGATATTTATTATATAATTAAAATACTTTAAAGATAAAATAACACTTACATTATTCCCATTATGATTGTTCAAAAATGGAAATGTTACCCATGCGTACGTATGAACTATCGCCTCCATGATTGAAACATAGATCCTTTTTCATAACCATATTTAATATTTGGTTTAAAATGTATAATTTATATAAAAAAATTATAATTATTTCGTGATTAATATTCTGTATATTATTAAATAATAATCTCTTCGACCTTATTCAACTTACCAAAGTGATTTTGGAGATATGATCTATTTATCATTAAAACATCCAATGTGAAATTAGTTGGTTAAGTAATTGAATATAACATAGTAAATAATAAAATAAAAAGAATAATAGATTATAAAAAGGTTATTAAGTAATTAAATAATTAAAATAAGTTTATTATTCAAGAATATAAAGAAAACATATGACAAATCAGGCCCGATGTAGGAGTTTCATCACAAAACTTCCTTCTTTGAGACACATGTTATTTGATGCACCTAGTTTATTTTATATGGTGTATATAATTAAACCTTACATATTATATCAATAATAATTTTCATGATATTTTAAGTTAAAATTAATTTCCTTCATTTATGGGGTTATTATTCAAAAACTAAAAACGCGGTAAGGGATCTCTTTCAACCACCCTTTCTTTCAGGTTATGAACTTTATATCTCTAACTAAATTTATATATCTATTTAATGTTATGGAATGATTCTATATTATATATATATATATATGTCTCTAACATATATACCTATATTATTATCCCTTTATTTTATAGGGTAATACATACCTTATGATCATATCTCAAATGCCTTAATTTTAAAATTTCCTTTGATTATGATATGAAGAAATATTATGAAACCCATTTTAATTACATGTGTAATTATTATGGTATGATTTAATATTGATTTACTCTTTTTGGGACATTTAAGTCATGAAAATTTTATGATTGGGGCACCCAGATAATTCTCTAATTCATTGAGTAATGTTTTTAGTATCATGAGGCATCATATATGGGATTAAGAAGTAAACATAATCCACTAAGGGAATTTTCCACCATGTGATATTGTCTAGGTAGTTATCCTTAACTCATGTTTATTTCATATTATATGATGTTTCCACATTTCCTATGATTCCATGATCTTGTGATACTGTTTTTTTATATTACGATACCATGTGATTACTCATGTGCCTTCTGTTTTATGATATCATGTTATACCTTTGACTCACATATTATGTTTCCTTATCTTGTTTATTCCCTTGCTGGGATTTTTAGACCACCTATTTATTTATGCATTCAAAAGGATATTTTATGTTGTTTTATAATCTCAAATAGATTTAAGATATCACATTATAAAAGTAAAAAAAATTAAGGATGCCATGTTTTAGTTTCCTTTGATGAATTATGATCCTAACCTTCCAAAGACACCAGGCCTCATGTTCTTTGGGTTGTAATCAATAGATGATTATGTTAAAAATCATGTAATAATATATGTAAAAGGCTTGGGTCACTATAGATGATATTAAATAAAATGTTTAGTTAACCTTTTTAACTATAATGAGAAAAATTTAGTGAGAAACATAGGGATAAGTCTAAGGTTAAGACTAAGTATAGAAGAATATCTTATAATCTTGGTGAAGTATATAAATATTGGTTTTAGAGAAATTACATCCCTGTCTTGATTCTACTAGTGGATGTGATTCAAGAACATATGTACCTTGGGTTAATAACTTCAAAAAGGTATGTTGGTATTGATTCAAGAATTACCCAGTACATGAAAATGAACCTTACTATGCACCTTTTTTGATAGTCTCAGGGGATATGTTTTGGAAATTTAGTGACTCTTTATGAACCATCATAAATGACTAGAATAGATAATAACAGTGGATGAACTCAGTTAAACATAATGTGTATTGGGTTGAAAATTCTATGGTTTATCATATGTTTAAGTGTCTAAATACCCCTTTTGAGATTTTATGTTACAGAAGTCAAGGATGATTCAGAGTATTTTGGGAGCTTTTATGGTAATATAACCCTTGGGTTTAGTATGAGCTTTTCTAAAAAAATGTTACTTGATGAAAAATGAATTTATATTGTTGGGACATAAGTTTAATGGTATTGGTTACCTATGTGAGGTCAGATAGGGTAATGAAAGATGTTCTAGAGGGGGTGAAGACCAGATTAAAAATTTTAATCAAATAAATTGATTAATAAAATTAATTATCAAAGTTAATTATTATGGATAATTAGCAGTGGAAGAAGTAAATAACACATGGATGTTCTTTATAGTAGTTCGGTCTAAAGTGGGCCTACTTATACTCTTATACCTCTCTACTCGGCGAGAGATACATATACACTAAAAAATGATTTTTATGGGGGAATCATAACCCAATTAAAAAAAAATAATTTTCTAGTGGAGGGATAACCATGACATTGACTTTTGTGTGGGGAGTCACAACCCTTACAACCTGAATTTAGACAATAGGAGTCACAACCCAAACATTCATGACTTTAGATACAGGGAGTCACAATCCTTAGATCCCGACTTTAGAATATGGGAGTCACAACTCAAGAAAAAGAATAAAAAATAATTCTTTTTTGATTAAAAACATAAACAGAAAAATAGTGTGTGTGTGAGATATGGGAAAAGGTGTTACAGACTCAGAACATGACTGAAGATGATAAAAAATGAAATCACAAGTACTGATTATTGAGGATTTTATCGACACATCATATCAAGGAAACTGTAGTTCAATCATTAATGATTCATCATTTGAGAGATCATGTAGGTGATGAAATAGAGTTTCATAGGACATTGTGGATAACACAGTATATTAAAATTTCTCAACACTTTCTCTTTTTGAAAAAATAGAGTATAAAAAATGTTAACATGTGCCTTGAACATTTTATATTTCTATAGGATTTTATATTTTTAACCTTCAAGAGAGAATGACACACACACACATATATATAATAAATATTCAGCAACAACAACAACTCATCTTCCTTCAGAAATGAAAAATAAATTGATTTAAGAGCGTTCATAAATATCTCTATAAAAATCGCCTCACCATTGCCTCTTTATTCATGTAGAATAAATCTTAAAAAAATTTCAAATAATTTGAATAAGTATTCAAAACATATCTCCAAAAATATAGCAGTGTTGAATGATTTAAAACAACGATTTAAATCCATTAAAACTTCTTTAAATTTAGAAAAAATAGTTCTTTAAAACTAGGATCACAATCCATAAGTAAATTCAAAAATTTCAATTAAAATAAATTTGAAACCTCCAAATTAATGGGAAAAAGAAGTTGAAAAAATATTAATTTTCCTCTTTAAATATTCCACCAAAAAATTAAAAACTCTTTGATTATAATCCTTTTATTAAATGAGAATTTTTCCAGTAAAAGAATATTTAAAAATAATTGACATATATACTGAAAATCAATTTTAAAAAAATGCATGAAATGAATAGTAACTTCAGAATGAACAGTAATGTAGGTTATGAACCATACTTTTCACTATTGATGAACAATAATGTAGGGTATAAACCATAATTTGCAGAATGGATAGTAACGTAGGGTATAGACCCTACTTTTTAGAATGAACAATAATGTAGGTTATGAACCATACTTTGCAGAATGAACAATAATATAGAATAGGGATGATGAATAGTAACATAGGGTTAATGAACCATACTTTTCACTATTCATAAATAGTAACGTAGCGTAGGGATGATGAATAGTAACATAGGGTTGATGAACCATACTTTTCACTATTCATAAACAGTACGTAGCGTATGGATGATGAATAATAATGTAGGGTGATGAACCATACATTGCACTATTCATGAGCAGTAACGTAGCATATGGATGATGAATAGTAACATAGGGTTGATGAAACATAATTCCCACTATTGCGAAAGTAGGGTTGCCCATACTTTTTGAAAAATTGGTCAACATTATTTAATAAACTTCAAAGAATTTTTATGGGCTCTAAATAGAAGATACGAACTTTGGTTAAAAATAGTTATTTGTAGAAAAAATTACTATATTTCTAATGAATCAATAATAAAACAAAACCGACATCTACTATTCAAAATATCACTAAAAAACATAACCAACTACATTCTACAAAACAACAGTTTTTAAAAATTAAATCAGAACTTCAAACAATTCAAACAGCATCCAAAAGACATTTTTAGACTTATACGTAAACTAATTAAATCAAGATAAACATGTTGGATTTCTATAAAATCATGTTTCATGAGAATCTGATATCTGTATAAGTAGCAGTAAAATAAATACAAAAACATTTTTAAAACTTTTTTTTCTAGAGTTTCTAAAACTGAATCAACAAATTAATTGAATTTTTTGAGTAAAAAAATGAATTTTCATACATCCTCATAAACTAATGAAATATAGATAAATATCTTATCCATACAACTTGATAATAATCGAAGAAATCCATAAACTTTAGTCTAATAAATCATCAAAATACATAATGGTTTTTAAATGAAAATCACATCTAATCAAATAAAACAAAACATGAACTTGGAAAAACAATATCACCAAGTAATCAAACAAGTAATTAAAAAAATAATACACATTAAAAAAATAGTGTTTACAAAATATATTTTGTTTAGGTAATAATATTCAATTAATATTATTTGATTTTGTGTAAAATGTAATATATATAGAAAAACATAGTGGTTACAACCTAATCTCATGATTAATTTAATTTCGAGGATATTCATAATATTTTTGGGAATGTTATAAGAATTATATAATTATAGTTTTAGAAAAACTAAAAACTACATGATATATGAAAACTTATATTATCTAGAATGCTCATGGGGCTTAAACCTAAAATTGAATAATGATAAGGGTGAAGTGTCTACCATTGGACTATGTGATGTACTAGTTAGTATGAAATTGTTTTTCATAAATTTTTTTATGGATAAATATTAATTATTTTTTGGGAAAAATATTATAGGATAAAATGTTTTTGAATTTATAGATTTTTTAGGTGATTAATGAAATTTCAGGAATAATTTTATTATGTTGATATATATATATATAACCTTTAGATTTAACATAAAAAATTATTTTGGAAGAATGGTATTCTATTTTTTGAGATGAAATTTGAAGTGTATGAGAAAAACATTGAGGTTATTTGGGATATAGGGTTATTTACTTATGGAATTATCTTTCTTAAAACTTTGGTTTCATTGTTGAATTTTTGAGATTAATATATTCATAATCATTTTGGGTATTATCTTACCTTGTGCTAACATTTTTGGTTTTAATAAATATAGGAAGAATATATTGTTCCTCATTTTTGGATATTATGATCCATTAAAATTTTATTTTATTGACTCAAGAATAAAAAAAATTCATATTGTATATTCATTGCATAGAGTAAGAGGAAAAGTGAAAATTGATCAAATCATAATGAAAGGATGAAACTATGTTTATAAAAAGATATCAAGTATGTATATTTTATGGAGTTATCTATCTTGATATAAAACAAATCCTTAAACTCTTGGAAAATGATCTTATAACAATAATTTTATCCTATTAACTTCATATATGACGAATCAATGGTCTTTTAATTCATCACATATTTATGGATTTGTGATTTTTACCTTTCTATTTGTTATTAAATTTCTTTTGATCAATTATCTCTATCACTCTCCATAATTATTTACACTTTTCTACCATATACATATTTTCACTTCCAACCAATGTTATCCTACTTGGAAACGTAGTTAGGTTTTATACCATATGAACTTCATATTTCTCTTTCCCACTTTTTAAGAGGATGTTTTATCAGCCTTTTTACGATGTGGGTTTTCTTCAAAGAAATTTCCAAATGTCTGACCCTTGATTACCGAGAACAAGTTAAAATTATGAGGATTTAATTTATTTAATGGGGGTAGAATGTAACAATCCAATAATTTATAATATATTTAACTTTAATAAATTTGATTTATTTGATAGCTTATTTTACACAAAACACATAGTTTAGACGAATCACAACATATTATTAAAATATTATTAATTAAAAATATAATCATTTTAACCTAGCCCTTAGAATGGTGGGTAAAAACAAGATTAAATAATTTATAAAATGTATAGAAAGTTTATAATAAATATAAATTTATTTATAGATTCCAATTAACTAGTCAATCAATTTTAGGAAAATTTATTTTATTCATCGAAAATATATTTTCTTCAAAAAATGATTTTCACTTCTTTCTTGAGAAAATAATATAAATAGTTTTTTTTTAATTTTAAAAAATTAATTTTATAAAATGGAATTCATTTTTTTAATAATAATATCAATATTATCTTATGGTAAAATTTTGGTAATTTTGGGAAAATATTACTTAATAGTGAATAGTGAAAAATACCGTTTTTTATAAAATTTTCATTTCCTTTTAATGAATTAAGTAATTTAAAACTCCAATTATTATTATTTTATTTAATTTAAAATTAAAATAATTATTATTTAATTATATTAAATCCAATTAATTACATTTATTTCATCTTTATACTGTATTTTAGCATAATTTTTTTGTTAGGATTAAAAACAGTTTTTCCCTTTAAGACTGTTTTAAAGTGCATATGTTTATCCATTTTAATTAATTAAAATAAACCACAATGAGGAATGATTTAAATTAAAGGTATAATATATATATATATATATATATATATTAATTTAAATTAATTAAATCATCATTACTTTTCATATAGTTATTACAATATCATCTTATGCTTGAGAAAATGCATTTCTTGAAAATCTATTTTTTCGACACTTCACCAGGTTTAATTTTAAATTAGACTCTGAAAATTATGTGATTTGAATTTTTAAATATGGATTAAATATTTTTAATCATAATTATTTATATTATATAATAATTTCAACTTAATATTTGACCACAATGAATAGTAAAAATTAATTTCCATGGTTAAGGTAAAACAGGTTTACATGGGGGTTAAACTAAACATATAAGGTTTAAAATGACATTTTTTTATATTTCATGTTTTTATGTAATATTTATATCTTATATATTATAATTTAAAACAATGGTTCATTTTTTATCCTTTTATAATGTACAAAATTTGGGAGGGATTCTTTATTTTTAAAAATTCCAAGCGCGTCCTGTCCCCCACTTATAAAAGGCCACCCCCTCTCCTATACTATTTAAATATACAGAACCTATTGGATAAAAAAATAAATGATAAAATACCTTAATTAATTTACTCACCTCATTATATAGTCCTTTTTTTGATCATAAATCAAACCTAGGAAGGATTTTGTTTCAAACCTAAAGAAGTTGTCCGAAGAAGAGGTATCGTTCTTAACTGAGCATTTTATTTTATTTATTCTTACACCTAATTAAAATATTATTATATTATTATTATATAATAACAAAAATATATTTCATATACTAGTAATTTTTTATTTTAATGGAATTACCTACATCCATATCCTCCTCCCACAAATGGGAAACAAAACTGTCGATTGTGTATACGGTGGACTATCACCTCGAGAACTGACGTAATTTATTTTCCATCACCTCTTCTCACATATAGATATAATGATTTATTAAAAAATTTTATATGATATTTATGATATAATATTACTTCTTAAATTATAATATCACATACTAATTCTTACTTTCTATTCCTTATGTAATATAATAATGTTGCTCGCATGTACGACGGACTACCGCCTCGTTAAATGGTGCGATTAATTTTCACTTATTATTTACATATAAGGTACTAAGGATTTTTTAAGTTTATAAATTATATTAATGACACGTTAATAAATCAATTAAATAAATACATCTTATAATTTTTTACCATACTATCTATTGAATAAATGATAATGTCGTTCGTGTGTACGACAAACTACCACCACACTAAGAAATGTGATTCATTTTTATTACCACATCACATGGATAGTATATATAAGGGTATTTAAAGAAATAATATGATATTTATGATATATTAATAATAATTTAAATATAAAATAACACTTACCATCTTCCCATCATGATTGTTGAAAAATGTAAATGTTACTCATGCATACATGCGGCCTACCGTCACTATGATTGTAACAACGTTCAATTTTCATAACCATATTTAATGGTTAGTTTTAAAATAAAAATTTATATATAATAATGATAATTATTTCTGTATTACCATTCTTAATATTATTAAATAATAATATCTTTGATCATAGTCAACTTACCAAAGTGATTTTGGACATATGAGATGTTTATCATTAAAACGTCCAATGTAAAATTAATTGGTTAAGTAATTGAATACGACATGGTAACTACTAAAATACAAGGGACAATAAAATAAAAAAAGATTATTAATCAAGTAAATAATCAACAAAATTTTATTATTTATGAAGATAAACAACGCATGTGAAAAACCAGGCTCGAGGAAAGGGTTTTGTCTGAAAACTTCCTTATTTGAGACACATGTTATTTTATGCACCTAATTTATTTTATAAGGTATATTGACTACCCATTTATATATTATATCATTAATCATTCATAAATCATGTTATTTTAAGTTACATTTAATTTTCTTCATTTGTGGGGGTTATGATTAAAAAACTACCAATGTGGCAAGATCTCTCTCTAAACAACCCACTCCTTCGAGTTATGAACTTTCTCACTTTAAATCACTATATCTATCTCTTTAATGTTATGGAATGATTATAAATTATGTATATATGTCTATAAAATATATAACTATATTATTATTCCTTCCTTTTATGTTCATTCTTTGGGGTTATGATTCAAAAACTACCAATGTGTTAAGGGATCTTTCTAAACCACCCACTCCTTAGAGTTATGAACTTTCACTCTCTAACTCACTTTATCTGTCTCTTTAATGTTATGGAATGATTATAAAATATGTACATATGTCTATAAAATATATAACTATATTATTCTACCTTCCTTTTATGGAGTAATACTATAACAATTGGGTCTCGGTGATAGCACATACACCCCCCTTAACATGGTCATCGGGTCCTGGCCCCCTAGGTACCAACAATTGCCCTATAGACACGTGGTCCCCACCCCGGGACCCACCCATGTGTCCGAACAAGTTATCGAAATAATTAATTTCCACACAAACCAACACATGGCCTTTCTAGTGTGTTTTTCCCTTACTCACACACACCTTGAGAAATTTATCAAAATGTCACCCATCCTGATCACTGCTCCAGGACAAGCACACTTAATAGTGGAGTTCTAATCATGTAGGCTCCCAAAAAATAAGGTGCACCTTTTTATCATGATTCATATAATTTAGTCATTTAACTATTTATCATTCTAGGGTATTACATCCAAGAAATAAAATAATGTAGCTGACACTTTGATTAGCAAAACTCAGACTCATATTGTGCTGGAATCTAGTGTTGAGTGGAGGATGATATCGTTGCTAGGTGAGATGCATGTTGTGGTTTAGTATAGATAGGAGAAGATGACTCTCATATCAGTTGTAATTGAGTATAAACTTTTGATATGGATCATGTACATGCAATATGATGACATAAAGTGCTTAGCCTTGAGGGAAAACTTTGAAGGTGGGGATACACCTTCAGACTGGAAGATAGATAAGGATGTGATCATTTATATAAAGAATCAGGTTGTTGTTCCAATAATCATTCATGAGGAGATCATGTGAGAATTTCATTCCTCAAAATGGGTATTTCATCCTAGTGTGACCAAAATGCTCCATGACCTACAATGACAATTTTGGTGGCCAGACATGAAGAAGAAGATAGAAAGGTTCTTGACATGATGTTTTACTTTTTAGTAGGTGAAGGTGAAGCATTAATGACATGGAGGTTTATTGAAACCTTTTACCATTTCTTAATTGAAGTGGGATGATGTGACCATGGAATTTGTGGTAGGTCTTCTGAAGAAACTTATGAAGAATGATGCTATTTGTGTCATTATGGATCTATTGACAAGGGAATCAAATTTCTTATCTATAAGGGAAACCTTTACAATAGATCAGTTGGGAGATCTATATGTATGAGAGACAGTTCATTTCCACGGGGTTCCATGAAATGTAGTTTCAAATAATGATTCATTATTTACTTCATGCTTCTGGAAGGCCTTGAAAAAGGCACTTGGTACATAGGTTTTATGTATTTCCACCAACAAACAAATGGACAATCAGAGCATACTATACAAGTGCCTGAGGATATGCTGAGAGCATGTGTACTTGACTTCGGTAGGTCATGGGAATGAAACTTGATTTTAGTGGAGTTTTCCAATTACAACAGTTATCATGAAACTATTTATATGGAACCATATGAGGCTCTCTACGGTAGTCTATAAAGATAACCGCTATGCTGGATGGAAGAAAGTGAGTTAGAGTTGTTGGGACCGAGTCTCGTACATGAGATAGTAGAGCAGGTTCATCTGATTCCGAAACATATGGCTATGACTCAGAGTAATCATAATTCATACAATGACAAATAGATATGACCCCTAGAGTTTATAGAGGGTGATCGTGTATTCCTTCGGGTGTCACCTTGGTTGGGTCACCACAGGATATAGAGGTAGGGAATGTTGGTGCCTAGGTTTATTAGACCTTTTGAGATCATGAAGAGAATCAGGCCGATAGAATACTGATTGGATCTTCCATATAAATATAGTGCTATGAATGATGTTTTCAAGGTATCAAAACTAAAAAGATATCACCCAACACTACTGGAAAAACGGCCTATACCCACGGTTTTGGGAACCGTGGGCTGGAACACCGTCGGTATAGGTCCCTAGCCTATACCCACGGTTTTGGAAAACCGTGGGTATAGGTGTCCTGCCACCGTGTCACCGAAACATAGAGAATTTCCACGGTGTCAACGGCTTTTACCCACGGTTTCAAAACCGTGGGTATAGGTCCTAAAATAATGCAGGCGCCGAGTTTCGATCCCGCAACCTCTTCGCTGCAAACACCACGTCTAACCACTACCCTAACTTCACATATATGTATATATATATATATTTAGTTAAATATAGTTATAAAAACCGTGGGTATAGAGGGAAGAACCGTGGGTATAGGGTTCCCGCCAAAAAAAAATTCCTTCCCGCGGAAAAAAAAATTTCCCGCGCACACAAAATTGACCTATACCCACGGTTTTTCAAAACCGTGGGTATAGGTATTTTATCCTAGACCTATCCCCACGGTTTTCACCAAAACCGTGGGGATAGACCCCCCCTATACCCACGGTTTTGGAAAACCGTGGGTACAGGTGAATTTGCATGACCAATCCCCACGGTTTTCCAAAACCGTGGGTATAGAGCCCCCTATACCCACGGTTTTGGAAAACCGTGGGTACAGGTCATCAAAATTCACCTCTACCCACGGTTTTCCAAAACCGTGGGTATAGGGGGGGTCTATCCCCACGGTTTTGGTGAAAACCGTGGGGATAGGTACTTTTTCCAGTAGTGCAAACCCTTCTCATATGATCAACGTAAATGATGTTGATCTTGAGATATATGCATCCTTTGAGGATCACCTGATACGTGTGTTGGATCAGAGTGAGAAGGTGTTAAGGGGAAATACTATACTGATAGTTCATGTATTATGGAAACATGGATGTGTGCAGGAAGAGACATAGGGAAGGGAAGAAGATATGCGAGCTCAGTGGACCGATATTTTTGGCTCAGAATCTTAGAGAGGATTGTGAGTGTATCACAAGGACGAGCTGATATAAGGTGGGGAGATTGTAAGATTCCGTTTTTTTTCATGTATGTTTTCCTTTGAGTTTTTATTTTTTAGATTATAAATACTTTATGTGAAAAATATTTTATTGGTGAAACAATTTAATAAAAGATTAATAGTTTTACATAATAAACAATATCGATTTAAGCTTTGGATTATTTTAATAGATTGTTTTAGGAGTTATACTCTGAGTAGTGTGAGTTACTGAGGCCTAAAAAGCCTTGAAAAAGGAAATATAATTTTTTTAATTATATTATTATAAGTGTGGAAAATGTATTCAGAATAATTTAATAAATCTAAAATAGTTTTTTGTATGAAAAATCTGAGACCGCTGTTAGATCCGAAACATGGTGTTTACCCTAGGCATGATATGACATATGTAGGCGTTAGATGTTTGGATGCCACACTCATGATTTAAAGTTATTAAATAATATTTAATATATTATTTTCCTTAAAATAAATAAATATATTTCAAATGGTGGATCATATGGGAAATCCGAGACCACAAATGGGTCCTAAATGAGGGGTTTACACTAGACATGGTATAACATTTGTAAGCATCCAGTGTTTGGATGCCTCGTTTGTAAAAAATAACCCCCTTTATTTTAATTAATTATTTATTCCAAATGTTAAAGAATAAATCATTAATATTTCACAAAATGTTCATTATACTAGAAATATAAGATAACTGATGGGTCCATAATGGGGGGTTTACCCAAGGCGGGGTATAATTTCTATATGCAACGAGTGTATCATAAAGGTTGCAAATTAATTTTGTTTATTAAATTAAATTATTAAATTAAATAATTAATAAAATAAAATGGGGGTGATGTTCATCTTATTCCCCACATATTTCACCATATTTTTAATCTCCCATGTTATGGAAGCTTAATCTGTAGATAGTTATCACCACAATAAAACCTAAAACATATTTTTGGGGTGAAATAAATCACTCCTCCATCAAAGATTGGGAGAAACAAGCATCAAACATAAATAAAATTTTGGGGTTATTTATGGTCATGAAGTTTGAGTTTTTTATATAAATGGAACCACCATTTTGTTTTAGAATTGATCATGGTGACTATAAAAATTCTAGGTTTTCCGTTGGGTAAATCAGATGATCCAATTCCTCTTCCGCAGAGACCGGTGTGTGGCCCATTTTCCCCTACGCAACCTAGTGTGTGACATGATCAGGAGGTTGTTCCTATTTTTTTAATTAATTGATTATATTTTTCCCATAGGGGTTCTAGACACAATGATCTATACCTAATGACAGGCATGAAATTATTATTTTATGGGACAAGGGATGATGCTCTAAATATCCATGGGGTTGTGAGATAGGGACTGATTCTCCAAATACTCACAAGGGTGCTAGACATGATGTTATACACTCATTAATTTATTTTGTACTATGGTTTCATTTTATGTTTATAAATTGAATATTGTGACATAATAATTATGAATTTAACATGGGAAATGGTTCACACTCCAACATGGGCTGAAGAAGGTATTGTTTTTTGGGTGTCCTTGGGAACTCGGAAGCTTAAGTTATTAAATAAAGGTTATTTAGATAAATATAATTTTTTTTTCTCAATTGAATTTTTTATTATTTCTAAACTACATACACTGATTCTGACTAGATTTGTTTTAGACAATGTTGGTGGTGGACTACTGATTTTTACTCACACCCTACCGAGGCTGCCGGATCGGTACCTGAATAGAATTTGTTGTTGTAGGATAAGACAAGGGAAAGAGCCCTAGTTTAGATTACTGATTGGTGATGGAGGTTGGTTGAGGGAACCAGACATGGTTCAAGACCCACTTAGGAGTATATATCCTTTTAAATCCATTTTCATTTTTTTATATAGTTGATATATATAGGCATTTCTTGTTTACATTTTAGTTGAGTATTGTATTTCTTGTATTGGTTATTATTGTTACATTTTTACTGTTATTATTATATATGATTCCGCTATTTCTTGTTTACTTCCATTGGTATTTTACTATGATAAAAGAGGGTATATTATCCCCAAAAATGACTTACCAGACCCTCACTGCTAGTTGACAACCTCTGTCATACGGGGAGACACGCCTGAGGTCATGTGGAGAACCGGCTTGGGGCACCGTTGTGTGGAAACCGGGCTGAGATGTTACAAATAATTTCCTTATGAAAATTTATCAAATTCATTTATTATTAAATTTCATTTGATTATGATATAAATTAATATTTTTTAACCCATTTTATTTCCATGAGTAATTATTATTTTATGATTCCTTATTGATTTAATTTTATTGAATATTTAAATCATGAACATGTTATTTTGGGTGCACCTGGATAATTCTATAATTCACTGGGTAATGTTTTTATTCTCATGATGTGTCATGTATGGGATTAGAGAGTAAACCTAATCCATTATGGGACCTTTTCCACCATGTGATATTTTCTAGGTAGTTAACCTCATGTTTGTGGCATGTTATATGATGTTTCAAAATTTCATATGATTACATGATCTTATAATACCATGTTTTTTATGTTATGATACCATGTGATTAATTATTTTCCATATCTTTTATGATATCATGTTCTTCCTTTGATTCACATGTTATGTTTCTTTAGCTTGTTTATTCCCTTACTGAAATTTTTAGAACACCCCTTTCTTTATGTATTCCCCAGGTTATGATTTGAAATTTTAGGTTCTCAAATAGATATAGGACATCTCTATGGAAAAGAAAAAAATAAGGATGCCATGTTTTAGATTTATTATGATCCTAGTCCTTGAAAGACACTAGTACACATGATCTTTAGGTTGCAATTAATGGATTTTTATGTTAAAAATCATATAATAATATTTTGTAAAAGGCATGTGTCACTGTAGTTGGTATCATAGAAAATTTTTATTTAACCTTTGTAACTAGGATGAGAAAATTTTAATGAGAACCTTAGTGATAAGTATAAGGATAAGAGTAAGTATAGAAAAATATCCTAGAATCAGGGTGAATTATAGCGCGAGTGGTTTATAAGCAATTATATCCCTATCTGGATACTGAAAGTGGATGTGGTTCTATAATATATGTACCTTGGGTTAATAACTCCAAAAAAGAAACATTGGGCTTGATTCGATCATTACCTAGTACATGATAATGATCTTTTCTATGCACCAAATTTGACACTCCAAGGGGATATGTTTTGGACATTCACATAATCTTTATGCACCATCATGATGGAATTGAATAGATGATAATAAAGGATGACCTAGATTAAAACTAAAGTGTATTTGGTTCATAAATATATTGTTGATAATAATTTTAGAGGCATAAATTACCTTTTTGAGGTTTTAGGTTATGGAAGTATAAGATGATTAAGAGTATTTTAAGAGATTTTTATGTTAATATAACCCTGGGTTTAGTATAAGGTTGAGTAAAAAAAATTATACTTGAGGAATAACGACTTTATATTTTCTAGACATATGATTAATGGTATTGGTAAACTTTAGAGTTTACCTATCTATTATTTTATGTTAATAATATTCTATTAATATTATTTTATTTTGGGGGAAATGCTATATAGAAAACCTTAGTGGTTACAAAATGATCTGATGATTATTGTTATTTTTAGGACATTCATCATATTCTTGGGAATTGTTTTAGGAATTATATAATTATAGTTTTATAAAAAGGATCAACCATATTCTGGGTGATAAAACATATTATCTAGCAAGTCCGAGATGCTTGAACCCACAATTAAAGGATGATAATGGTGAAATATATACCACTGGCTAATGTGATGTACTATTTAGTATGACATTGTTTTTTTATAAATGTTTTGGTTGTTAAATATTAAGTTGATTTAGGGAAACATATTATATGATGATTTTTTTTTTAATTTTTAGGTTTTTTAGGTGATTAATGATATCTTGGGATATGTTTTATTGGGCTAAGATATATATATGTAGATATATATATATATATATATATATAACCATTAGGTTTAAGGTAAAGGATTATTTGGGAAGAATTCTATTAGGTTTTTGGAGATGCAAGTTTAAGGATATGAGATAAACTTTGAGTTAAAACCTTATTTAATGTTGAAGTTATTGAGGTTATTTAGTATATAGGGTTATTTATTTAAGGAATGATCTATTTTAAAACTTCGGTTTCATTATTGAATTTTGGAGATTTATATATTAATAGTTATTTTGGGTATTATATCGCCTTGTGTTAACCTTTTTGGTTATAATAAATATAGGATAAATATCTTGTTACTATTTTATGGATCTCTTGATCTGTTAAAAGTGAATTTTAGTGCTTCAGGCATAAAAAATCATATGGGATATTCATTCCTTAGATTAAGAGGTGAAGTGGAAATATATCGAAGCACAAAAAAGGATGAAATTGTGTTTATAAAAATATATCAATTATATTTTCTAGGTTTCACTATCTTGATAGAAAAATAATATCTCAACTATAGGAAAAGGATCTCTGAATAATAATGACATCTTATCACCTTCATATCTGATGAATTGATAATCTTTTATTTCATCACAGATTTATGGATTTTTGAATTTTAACTTTCTATTGATATGTCAATTTATTTTGGTAAATGATATCTATAACTCTCCATAATTATTTTTGTTTTTCTTTCATTTCCATATTTTCACTTCCCACCAATATTATGTAACTTGGAACCCTTTTTAGGTGTTATCATAGATGACCTTCATATTTCTCTTTCCCACATTTTAAGAGAATGTTTTATAAAACCTTTTTGTGATGTGGATTTTCCATTAAAGAATATTAAAATGTATAAAACTTTATTAAAAAGTGGAATATAATACCTTGAAAATTTATAATACTCTTTAAATAAATTTTATTTCTTTTATAGCTTGTGTTACATGCAATACTGAGTTTAAATGAACCATGACATATTATTAAAGTATTATTATTTAAATATGATTGTTTTAACCTAGCCATTAACTTAGTGGGTATGAATAATATTAAAATTTTTATTAAATTTATATAAAGGTCCTACTAAATATAAATTTATTTATAAACTCTAATTAACTAGTCACTCAATTTTAAGTGAATTCATTTTATTCATCAAAAAAATGTTTTCTTCAAAAAATGATTTTTAATGATTTCTGTAAGAAAATAATATAATTTTCCCCATTTTTAAAAAATATATTTTATAAAATGGACATAATATTTTAAATCATCATATCAATATTAAATTAGTGTGAAATTTTGGGATTGTTCATAAAATATTTCTTTTTTTAGTGAATAGTGAAAACTATCAATTTTTATAGAATTATTCTTTCTTTTTAATGAATTAAGTAATATAAAAACACTATTATTATTTTAATTTTATTTAAAATTAAATTAATAATTATTTTTTATGTTAAATACAATTAATTAAATTTAAGTTATTTTTATATTGGATTTTATTATAAGCTCATTGTTAGGCTTAAAAACACATATCCACCTGAAAATTATTTTAAAGTGCATAATGTTTCTCCACTTTAATTAATTAAAATTACCCCTAACGAGGAATTATTTAAATAAAATTTATGTATTATATAACTATAAATATGAGTTTAAATTCATTTAATTATTATTACTTTTTATATAGTTATCATACGATCTTCTTATGGTTGAGAAAAATGTATTTCTTGAAAAACAATTTTTGACACATCTATGGGATTAATTTAAATTTAATCAAAAACTAATGTGAGTATAATTTATAAAAATGTATTAAATAGTTTTTAATAACCATAATTTATATTATATAATAACTTCAACTTAATTTTTTTACTATAATGAATATTTAAAACATAAAAAAAAATTACCGCAGTTAAGATAAAAACAGGTTTATCGGGGGTTAAATAAATAATATAAGAGTTATAAGTGACATAAAAATTTTATTATTCTTATTAGGTGTTAATATTAATACCTTATATATTATAAGGTTAAAAAATAGTCCATTTTGGAGCTTTTTGGAATTTGAAAAATGGGGTTGTAAGTCTTTGTTTTAAAAAATTCCAAGTTTGTCCTCTCCCCCGCTTATAAAAGCACACACCTATCCTCTCCTATTAACACTTAAAAAAACAATTTTTTTAGTCCAATAAATACCCAAATACATTTATTAATTATCTCCACCCATCCAAGATTCTATTATATTATAATAAATCTAACCTAGGAAGGCTGTTGGTGAAAAACTAAAGAAGTTTTCTAAAGAAGATGTATCATTATTAACTGAGCATTGTGTTTTTGTTTTTCTTAAAACTCCTCAAAATTTTATTTTACCACGATGATATAATATCCTCAATATAATCCACATAATTATATATTTTTATGTTAAATTCATTATTTACATCCATCTTCTCCTCCCTCAAATGGGAAACAAAACCGTTGATCGTGTGTACGACTGACTACCACCATGTGTACCGACAAAATTTGTTTTCCATGACTGATTATTATGAATAGATATAAAAAATTATTTAATTTTTATATATTATATTTATTATATAATTATCATTTTTTAATTATAATATCACATACACCTTATTACATTCCATTCTTTAGGGAATATGATAACATCGCTCGTGTGTACGATGAACTACTGCTTCACAAAGTATTGTGATTTGTTTTTCATTTACTCTTTACATTAAAGGTAATAAGGATTAATTTTATTTTTATAATCTATATTATTGAAATATTAATCATTATGGAAAATAAATATATCATATAATTTCTTACCCTACCACCCATTGGATAAATGACAATGTCGTTCGTATGTACGACGAACTACCACCACACGAAGCGATGCGATCTGTTTTTTATTACCAAATAACATGGATATAATTTTTAATGATATTTAAAGAAATAATATTATATTTATTATATAATTATTATCCTTAAAAGATAAAATAATACTTACCTTATTCCCATCATAATCTTCAAAAAATGGAAACGTTGCTCATGCGTACGTACGACCTATTGTTTTCATGACTGTAACACTATTCATTTTTTATAACCATATTTTAGGGTTGGATATAAAAGTATAATTTATTTATAAATATTATAAATATGTAATTATTACCATTATATATATGATTAAATAATAATATCCTTGACGTTATTCAACTTACCAAAGGGATTTAGGACATATGTGTCGTTTAACATTAAATCGCTTGACATGAAATTAATTGGTTAAGTAATTGAATATGATTTGGTAAAAAATAAAATTAAAGGAATAATAAACATGAAATAGTTTATTAATAAATTAAATAATTAACAAAATTTTATTATTCATGTAGATAAATAAGGCACGTGACAAATCAGGCTTGAGGTAAGGGTTTCGTCTCAAAACATCCTTCTTTGAGACACATATTCTTTTATGCACATAGTTTCTTTTATATGGTGTATATACTACCCCTTTACATATTATATCATGAATATTTCATAAATAATTGTATTTTAAGTTAATTTTTTTTACTTCATTAATGGGTGTTATGATTCAAAAACTACCAATGTGGTAAGGGATCTATCTAAACCACCACTTTCTTCATGTTATGGACTTTCTATATCTAACTCATTTTATCTGTATATATAATGTCATGGAATGATTCAAAATTATGAATATATGTCTCTAAAATATATATATTTGGATTATTTTTCCTTCTTTTTATAGGGTAATACATACCTTATGATCATTTCTCAAAATCCTTCATTATGAAATTTTCTTTGATTATGATATGAAGTAGGATTATGAAACCCATTTTATTTCCATGAGTAATTATTATGTTACGACTTATGATTGATTTAATTTTTTTAGCACAAATAAATCATGAACATGTTATTATGGGTGTTCCTAGATAGTATTTCAATGCATTGGGTCAAGATTTAGTCTCATGAGATGTCATATATGGGATTAGGGAGTAAACCTAATCTACTACAGGACTTTTTACACTATGTGATATTGTCTTGGTAGTTATAATTGACTCATTTTTATGAAAAATTATATGACATTTCAACATTTCCTATGATTCCCTGATCTTATAATACCATGTTATTTATATTATGCTACCACGCGATTACTCATATGCCTTTTATTTTATGATATCATGTTATACATTTGACTCACATGTTATGTTTCCTTATCATTATGATTACCTTATTGATAATTTTAGATAATCTCTTTATTTATGTATTCCTTAGGTTATTCGATGTAGTTTTATGTGATCAAATGGATTTATAAACTTTCTATAGAATAGGGAAAAATAATTATTCTATATTTTAGTTTCCTTTGATGTATTATGATCCTAGTATTCAAAAGACACTATGCCTCACAATATTCGGGTTGTCGTTAATTGATGTTTATGTCAAAAATCATGTAATAATATGTGTAAAAGGCACGAGTCACTATATTTTTAAAAAGTAAAATTTTTACGTGAAGTTTTATACTTCAAAATATTACAAGAAGAACATGAATATACAAATTTGAGAATAATCTTGAGAAGAAGACACCACAAGAAATTCAGAATCGAATGATAAGCTTGCTTAGTTTTCTAGAAAGTTGAAAAAGTTTTATAATAAGATAAGTGGTTTTAGAAAACCATTTTATAATTATAAGAAGAATTAGGTAAACTATAAATATTTCAGATTCTTTAAGTGTAAGAAACATGGGCACATCAAGTCATACTTCGCTCAATTGAAAGATAACAAGAAATATAAGAAAAAGTTTTTTAAGAAGATATATATAGTAATAAATCATAGAAAACCATGAAAGAAACATGGATCAATTTTAAGATTCTAGTTATTATACATCTTCTAATCAAAATATGAAATATCCAATCAAAATTATAATATGTGATTTATGACACACTCTAATTTGGTGCACTCTTTTTATTCTTTTGAGCATGAATCTGATAAAGAAAATGAACATTTTGATTTTTTAAGAATTAAATAAATACTCTACCATGTTGTAAAAAATGTGAAATCATTAAAAAGAAAAAAAATCCCTCATAAATTCTTTAAATTTGTTTTTTAATTAAAAATATGACTTAAATGTGAAAATTCTATATTTGAAAGTCAAACTGAAAAATTCTGATGCAACCTGTATTGAACATGGTAAAAAAATTTAAAGCCTTCAAAAATAATATTATGTTATTAAATATGTTGTAATTATGTTTTTGAAAAGGTCAATATTACTTTAATAAAATCCTTAGAAATAATAAATTCTAGAAAAATAAATTTGGAATAGAAAGCCTGGGTGAAAACCAAAGATTTATAAAAATAATTTTCTTCTCTATTTTAAGAATAAAAACCTCTCTAAAGTTATTTGTTTTCACTGTGGAGGATCAGGGAACTATGAAAATAGTTATAGTCATATAAATTTTCAATATTGTGGATTTAATAATGCCTTTCTTTCAAAAAGTATTTACAAAATTCAGTATTGTATCTTTTGGACAACCCAAGAGGATTTGAGTTCCTAAATCTTTAGTTGCTAACATTGTTGGACCCAAGAAAATATGATAACCAAAACAATTTATTATTTGATATTTTTTGTTATGTAAAAGTTATAAGTACATCAATGAGAAATGGTATATGGATAATATATTCTCAAGGAATATGAGTGGAGGTTTCTATAACTTCTTCTCCTTATAAAAAATTGATGAAGGATATTTCAAATTTGTTGGAAATTATAAAATAAATATTATAGAACTTGGATTAGTTTGAAATATAGGATTATTCATCATCTAAATAATTATATATGTGGAAGGATTAAAGAAAAATATAATAATTATTTCCCAACTTTTCAATAAAGGTCATTTTATTTATTTTTCAAATAATTCATGTTTAGTATTCAAATATAAAATCCTTAATTTAAATCACCTATAGTGCAAAATGTCCATAATATAGATCATATTAATTTATATAGACAAAAAAGGAACTATTCAAATGTTGAAAAAATGAATCCTAAATTTGGCATAGAAGACTTGGACATTGTAATGTTTATTCTTTGATAAAATTGTTCAAGGGGAATTTAATTTCATATTTACCTAAAGTTAAATTTATCAAAGAGAAAATATGTGATAAATTCCAAATGGGAAAGAAACACAAGGCATTTTTTAAATCAATCAAATAGGTTTCTATATCTAGGAATCTAGAACTTATCCACATGGATTTTTTGGCCCATCTATAACAATAAGACTTAGAGAAAATATTTTTTGTGTGTTATTTGTTGATTTCTCTAGATTTACTTGGGTTTTCCTTTTTAGTGTTAAAATAAAATCTTATTTTTTATTAGTTTTTATAAATTGGTTTAAAAAGAGAAATATGTGAAAATTATTTCTTTAATAAGTGACCATGGGTGCAGATTTGAAAACCAAGCAGTTAATTATTATTATTCAAAACATGGGATCAAACATACCTTTTCTACTCTTAGGATACCTCAATAGAATGGTTTTTATCAAAGGGATAATGGGGCCTTGCAAGAAATTTCTAGGACTATGATATTTCAATATAACCTTCCCACTCATTTTTGAGATAAAGTTGAAAATACAACATGAAATTTCATAAAAGGAGATCTAATTAGGCCTATTTTGAAGAAAAAACCCTATGATATATGGAATAATAGAAATAAAAAAGCTATATACATCAAAGTATTTGGATTAAAAGTTTACATTCTAAAATCCAAGTATATTCTGGGAAAATTTGATCTAGATACTGATAAAGTAATATTTCTAAGATATTCTACCACTTCTAAGGCTTATAAAGTTTTCAACAAAAGGTCAAATATTACTGAAGAATTAACTCATGTAAAATTTGATGAAAGTGATCCATTTCATCATAAAATTACTCATGTTGATGATCCAAGTGATTATTTTTAAAACATGATACATAAAACTCTCTTTGACAATAAAAGGATGAGGATTTGGAACTTGATTTTGGTAAGCCCAATCCTGAAAGGATGGACTCTAGTGAACCTAAAAGTGTGATGCCTAGATATTCTAAAACCTTGAAAGACCATCACTTAGAAACTATTATATGAAGTTTAGATGAAATTATTAGTACTATAAGAACTATATTAAACCTTATAGACTTTTATACCTTTTTATATAAAATATAACCGAAAACCTTATGAGAAACATCAACTAATGATAATTGGGTATTAGCTATATAAGAGAAGTTAAACCAGTTGAAGAGGAACAATATATATGAATTAGTTAATATACCCTTTGAATATCCCATAATAGGAAGAAATGGGGTTTTAGAAATAAAGAATATGATCATGGTGTGGTCACTTGGAATAAGTCTAGACTAGTTGCTAACGGGTATAACCAATAGAAAGAGATAGATTATGAAGAAAACTTTGCACTTATAGAGATATTATAAGCCATTAGGATTATTATAGGATAAAAATCACACATTAATTTCAAATTATGTTGGATGGATATGAAATTTACATTTTTATATGGCCTTTTTATATAAGAATTTTATGTTGAACAACCTCTTGGTTTTGAAAATACCCATTTACCAAATTCAGTTTTCAAACTTACCAAAGATATTTATGGAATTAAACAAGAACAAAGAGATGGTATGGATTTTTAAGTTCTTTTATTTTATCAAATGTATTTTCAATAGGACTAAAAGATCCTACTCTTTTATAGAAAACTTCTTCTTAAAATATTTTTTCCATATAGATATATATTGATGATGTAAATTTCGGTTCAATAAATAAAAAAGTGTGTAATGATTTTTTCAAAACTAATTGAAAAATTATTTTAAATAACCATGTTGGGTGAGTTAAATTACTTTCTTGGTTTTCATATTTATTAAAAATAATTTTTAAATGTTTTTAATCAAATTAAATACACACTAGACTTACATAATATGTTTGAAATCAAAAATGGTAAATTAAATGCAACTACTATGAATTCTAATAAAAAATATTGATTCATAAGAAGCTGGGAAACTGATTGACATTAAGATACAAAATGGAATAATTGGGTTTCTACTGTATTTGAGTGATACTATACTAGAAATTATGTTTTCAATATTCTCATGTTCTATATTCCAAGATAATCCCAAAGAATCTCATTTGAAAGATCTCAAAATAATTTTAAGTTATTTAAAAGGAATAATGTATCAAACCTTAATTTTCCCAAAAATCATTGATTTTAATTTGAATTATTTCTATTATACTAAATTTGGTGGATTTATACTAGAAAGATATAATACCTCAAGAACCTAACCCTTTCTAGGAAAATCAATGGTATCATGTTCTAGTACGAAACAACACTCAGTCGCACTATCTAATACTGAAGTATAATACATTACTGCAGGTAATTATTGTGTATAGGTGTTGTGGATGAAACACACCTTAATGGATTTTGGATTTAATTATAATAAAGTGTCAATGAAATTTGATAATACTAGAACTATTGATATTTCAAGGAATATAATATACCATTAAAAAATAAATCATATACACCAAAGACATCATTCCCTAAGAGATAATGCTAAAAAATGTGATATCTCTCTCAAATTTATCTATATTGAGAATAAATTTGTGTATAGTTTTAATAATCCCCTTTCTTGTGAACATTTTGATTTTATTAAGTGGTAAATATGATTATTTGAGTTTAAATGTTTTTATTCCTTTTTATTTTTAATCATGTTTTATTTATTTCATTATTTGTTAATTTCTTTATATTTTAAAAAATTATGGAAATTTAATGGATTTATTATAATTTTTTGTATTTATTTGAGATTGATTCATTTTTAGGAAACAAATTTCATTTTTTTTATTTCTTTATTTTTAAGTCAGATTGAACCCTAAACCTAAAATGATCATATATATCTTCCTCGATTTGGGTACATGACCTATATCCCAAATCACAATTCTCCTCCCTTACCATTCACCTATGTCCTTCCACCTCTTAAATCCAAATTGTTTCCTTGTATTTGTGTTGGACTTTAAATGATCTTTTTGCGATGGAAAATTCAATGTGAGGAGATGATGGTGGTTCTAATTTTTTTAAGAAATAAGACACTAGAATTGTACTACATCGAGTTATTATGGTAAAAGACATGGATATATCCTTGATGAAAGGAACTTAGATGATTTTGAATAAAGTTTTCTAATTAGAAGGATTATAATTGTTGTTTGATGAGAAGAAATTGTTTTTTCTTTTTTAGAAGGAGTTTATTGAGGTTATATGAAATATTTAGTTTTAGTTTGGACAATCAAGCGATATACTTTCATTGAATGTAAATGGGAACACACAACATGTTTCTTATTTGAAGATGACAGAATCCTTTTGCTGTCCTCATGAGGGTGAGTATAGATTCCGTTAGAGTTTAGTTGGTACAAGGTTTATAGGACCTACTAAAATTTTCATGTTTATTTTTGGTTTCTTTTCTTTTAAAAATAAGGATATGAACAACCTATAAGTAGGACGGAAATTGATTTTCAAGTTTATCCATATTGGTATTTCTCGAAGAGCCAGTGATATAGAGAAATTTTTTTCTCAGTACATGTACCTCTTATATGTATTGATCAATAATATCAATCTAAGTATGTCTTGGTACTTGATGGTTTTCATGAATCACTTCTATTAGTGTAAGGGAAATTTAAATTACCATCCCTATGGTAGGCGAATCTATATAGTTCTAAAAAAGAAATATGTGGACTTGAATGAGGGATATGTTATAAAGTGTTATAAGAGAAACAACCTTTAAACTATTCACATGAAAACCATTTGTTACAATTGGGATGGAGCCTCAAGATCGGTAATTCCTATTGGATAAGAATATATTTCTCTAATGGTTATACCACCTCCAATATCAACTCAGGGGGTACCATCCACTACCTCACATCATAGGGATGAAACACCTGTTGAGACAATGTATGCTAGATAAGTGCATGAGTTAGTTTCAGAGAGTTTAGATATAATAGTTCCTGAAGTGCGACCAATTTGGGATGAATAAACTAAAATATAGGAAGAGGTAGTGGTCAGTACTATTGAAAATGTTTATTTAGTTTTGCAAGATATTGAGATAGCTATTGAAGCTAAAGTGGACAGACTAGTTGAGACTGTGACTAGGGTGCATGCTACTAAGGTTAGAGAGGAACCTTAAGATGATTACATAAAGGTTGATCCACCCCTTATATCACATGATGATTGAAGATATGCAGCTGAATATGTAGTTTTGGAAGAGGCTAGATCTCTCTCACATACTTTAGAACTTATTCCATCACTTTCAAATATGAAATAGAATTATCTATCTATCAAAAAGTGTTATGAATTTTCTAATGTGTATAAGAACATGAAGACATTTTCCTCTGCAGTGATGTTTGAGTTTGATAATGTCAATGGAGATTATTATGAGTATAAAAAGGATTCATCAGCTTCTAAGGATAAAATCAAACATTTGAAGGATAATTCAGTTTCTAAAACTGAGTTCACTAAGTTATATGAGATAATAGTTTCTTGAAAATATTTAATCCAGAACCTTTAGTAAGTGAAACCTATTTTATCTGGTGTAAGTGATAAGGAAATTGAGGATATAATAGATCAAGTGAGTGATCTTATAAAAGTATATGCCACCAAATCTAAGATCAATGAACTAAGAGTTCTTGTGGAATCTCAATGAGATATGGTTTAGAATATAAAAATAGTTCGATATGATATTTTAGTGAATTATCTTGATGAGATCCAATGTTTAAAGAATGAGATGAAGAAAATATTACATACCCTAAAGAGTGTATTTGTTTGTCATTTTGAGTTACTTAAGATATTTCTACCAACTTTCACTTCTTCATTTTCACCTTTTTTGGTTTTATATCTCAAGGATCAATTTTATCAGGTGTTTTCTAATATGAATTTAGTAACATATAAGATATAATATTTTTATTGGGATATGTTCACACCTATTATTAGGAAATAGTTAAAATGGGATCTATTAGTAGAGTTTCTGGAGACCATATAATTAGTCAGAATATTTGGTCTTGGGATTGATGTATATTTGAATAAAATTTTTGGATATCTTCAAGAAACTATTGGTGGTCAAGTGGAAGAGACCTTGGTAGTAAAGAATAAATTAAGGGATATGGTTTTATGTTCCATTGTTATAATCAATAGAAAAAATCATATATTTGAAACTATACTATTTAATATTTTTAAATAGATATAATACCTACTTATAGACTATTCAAAATATTATACCAGTTCCTCAGATTCTAATGATGCCCCTACTGTTCCTACTGCTCCTCATAGAATAGAACTTGTCGTTTATTTTCATTTTCATACAATTGTTCTAGTATAATCTTATTATATGGTTTTTATGCTAGATTATGCTCCTAATCTAGTTCCTAAAGATCAGTCCATTTCCTTGAATGAGTTTTTTCAGATACAGATAGAATAATTAACCAATATGGACTAGAAAATATTTTCTTTGGAAGGAAGGAAGATTGGTTTGCAAGTATATACTGATTTAATTCAAAATAATTTGTATTCAAATCCTCAAATAAGTCCATATATTTCTTATCCTTTTTTCATAGTGAGTACCTATCAGGGATGTTTTGGTAAAATTTAATCTTTTAATGGGATACTGAACAATGTTAAAACAATAGTTTCCCAGATGCATAGACAAGACTCCACCACCATTCTGTATTTCTACAAGTTAGATATCATAAAGAGAATTTATATGTGTGCCGATGAACTATTTTACCTAAGAGGAATACAATCTATTGGAAAAAACCACCAAATACCTATAGCAGTTATTGATAGAGAGTGGATGCAGCTTTTGACCCATCCACGATTTATTAGAAATAAAATTCCAAGGAAGTTGTTGCAATTTCTACTGAGTCTGTTGAGAAATAAGCTACTAATTCAGATACAATCAAGAGGTTACCTTTTACAAATGAAAGTTTATATGATTTTAGCATAGATTATAAGAAAATAGAGAATATGTTGACTATACTTGGAAAAAAACTATGAGACTACTCATGTTTTGAGATAGAAGATGGTTCTTCTGTGGAGATTGGGAGAGCAGTTCTACCAATAGTGGTTGAACCTCCAACTACTTATGAATCCTCTCCTACCTTCAAGAAACTTCCACCCAAACCTTTTTCTAACTTTGAGACAATACCAAATCTAGTATTAGTTAAGTTTTTTATATATATTTTTGGTTTTTGTCTCTTTAAAATTTTGTAGAAGTATTCATGATTACTAAAATTCCTCTTTAACTATTTATTGTGTTTCATGGTGATTGTTTTCATTTAATATATTTCATCTTGTTTTTGGTTCTTAAGAATTTTTTTTTATTTAACATTTTTCAAAGTGATTGTTTTCATTTAATGTTTTTTTATCTTTATGAAGATTTTCCTGGCTGTAACTTTTTAATATTAGTCCATCCATAATTCAAATTCAAAATCAACATTATATTTTCCCTATTCATAATTATAAGTGAAATATTAAAAGTATATTTCATCTCCTTACCCTTCAATTTTAGTGACACAAAAATAGAGATAAGTATAATAAAGGGGGAGAATAATGAATAAAAACAACATTTTAAAAGAGATAAATACATATATTATATATATATTTTCTATAAATATCTTTAAACATATTCAAATTCATGTTTATTTATTAATGAGATTTATGATCATAAAAAAGGGGAGATTGTTTGACTAATAATGTTGTTACAACATATCCCATGTACTTTATTTTTTTATGATCTAAAAAAACCTAAATATATTTTTAATTATTTTGTTTTTAAGTGTGCTCATTTTTTTATATTTATTTAAGTCTATTATATTATTAATTATATAATTCTAGAATTGTTTTGTGAAATTTACCTAACTATGAAAAATTGGCTATGTGAAGAAAGAAACTACATGAATATTTTCCTAGGTAAAGAAATTAACTACGTTAATCAACTACATGAAGAAATTTTCCTACATTGCATGATCTACTATGTGGAAACTTCTTACATCGATGAATCACCTACATGTGAAAATAGATACGTCAATGTAATTAATTTGTGAATTAGTTACAAGGAGTATTCAACTACATGATTTGGACACATGGTAAATTTAGACATGTGGTTCTAAATGGATCGGTGATTCATCCATCTACATCAAATTTGGTTATGTGAGAGAAAATGATATCTAAAGAATTCAGCAACATGAAGATCCCCAATGTGTTTTGGATACATGATTATATCATCCACATGAAGAATGATTACATTGATCAATTTGACTATGTGGTAATCCATAACCAGATATGTGGTTTTGAAACCTTCTTATTTATTACCACTAGTATAATTTAAGTTAAATTTAATGCTTCCATGCATGAATTAAATATTATATTACTTATTTATAGTAAAATCAATTATAAAAGGTTACAAGTACCGAGAGAAGAAAATAGTATAAGAATAATTTAATGCTGATTAATGTTGTTGAGATATTTCAAAGAAAATAACATCTATAATTTAATTCTAAGACCAAATTTTAACGGTTCTAAAGATTATAAATAGTAAGAGATTTTTTAATAGAGTATTCAAATGAGAAGAGAATACATAAATAATATACTAAGGAGAAATGAGAATAGAAGAAATCACTTAAAATCTAAACTATCTCTCTCTATTAAATCATTCATTCTATTACTCTATTCTGAGCTAAAGAAGATGAAAAATATTCAAGTGTTCTACTACTATGTTATCAAGAACATTATTATTATTTTTATAAGGCTATCCTCAAGCTACATTTCATTCTTGTATTCTCCCATAGAGAACTCTTATAATATTTATGTTTCATCTTTCAACTATGAGCTTTATTTTCTATATTTTATCATTCTCTATTGTTTTTGTAAGTGTTAGCTTCTTGTACTAATATATAGAGGTTCATGGAAAAATAACCTTGAAGGTTGGTGTTTTTAAAGCCTTGAAAAATCCCAGTAAAAGCTCCTGATCTTGCACCAAGTGAAGGATTATTTCACAAATTTGGAAAGTACCTAGGAAAAGGACTTATTGTCCTAGGTAAAAGGATTGGTTCTAGTAAAAATCACATATCTGTAGGATCTGAGCATTAGTGGGGTGGACTAGGGTATTTTATTTATCTAAACCACTATAAATCTTAAGTGTTCAATCTTTTTCTTTATGATTTTATTTTCACTTCTTACATGTGTTAAAAAAAGATCAAAACTTATCATACTTTTAAGAGGGTGGGTTTTAATGTGAAAAAAATTCTTAGAACTCAATTCACCACATATTAAGTCTTAGTGTAACTAGTCTTCGACCTAAAATTCTAGGATCTTCGATGCATAACAAATGAAACCGTGTATAAAACTGAAATGAAGGAATACTATAAATATAACATTCCATACAGTAATTTGCATCTACATCATATTGATCACCACCACATGGGTTTGAGAGAGATCACTATGATCACCCTAAATACATCCTCTCTCTAAAGGTATCCATGGGCTTACTTAAATCATCCATAATATGGATGAAAATTATCTTTCGTCCATAGCCTTCATGAGCCAATAATGACAATTAGAAGAATAAAAATAGTTTTAGGTGATGGGAGTTTTGACTTATAATTGAGAAATAATCACCATACACAACCATCGTATGACTATTGACAACCCCCAAGGCATCATTAATTTCTTATAGGGATGAAAAAATTTAATAAAATAAAAAACTCAAGAAAAATAAATAAAAAATCATGGTACTTATAATGTATAAGTTTCAAACCCATAGGGATTATTTGTATGTTCTAAATTAATTAAAGAAATCTAAATTGAAAATTGATTGATTGATTGGGGGAAGAGAAAATGCATCAAGGAAAAGGTTGATTTAATTCAAGAGGCCATGCATTCCAGGTTCAGTGATTTAAGCTTGGGGTAATAGGGATTAAATTGATTATAATTTCAATCATATTTGGTGTCAGAATTGGGTATGTGGGGATCCTTGGTCTAGTTACCCTACACTAATCCTGCGATTGCACCATTGTAATGGTCATCTACAAGGTGAAATTGTAAAACTAGGTGACCCAAAAACCATATTTAAACATAAATAACGTATATTGCATAATGCTTATACAAAAAATAGGCTAATTAATTGATATAAAAAAATAATTCTCGTCAAATCACATGAAATGGTCATGAAAATAAAAAAAGAAGAAGATTGGAATTGATAAATGGTATTGTAGAAATCCAAAATAAGAATAAGAAATAGAAATAACCCCTACATAACTTCCACCTATAGTCACATCAATTGATAGAAAATAAAATAATTTATCATTCTAGTAATGATGGGAATGAGTGGCATAGATACCTAATAAGTATTGGAAGTGAAGAACAGTTGCGAAGTAGAGCTCCGATGGTGCACGCGTTGACTGATAGCATTTGGACATCTCCCTCTCGGTCCTGGATGCCTGACGTTGTGTGGCCAAAGGAAAATTTTTAAAATCCCTCCTTTAAAAACCCTCATAAATGCATTTTTATTTTTTTTCTGAAACTTATAGGATGTGTAAAATTACATGGCTTGTAATCCACTCTAGTGGTGGATTTTCCATATTTTCTTCTATCTAAAAATTTCATGTCATGTATAGTGTATATAACATGTAATGAATTTTCATAGCATGTATTGTTTCACGAATTATCATGATTGGTAGTGGAATCTTATGAATCTAAAGTTTTTTAATGCAATACATGATGTGTAATTAGTCCTTTTCTAGTTCTCCAACTTTACTACATACTCAAAAATATGATGTCATGCTGCTTTGCTTATCTCGCGGTGCAAAGTGCCTTTTAGCTTCTATTTTATCCCTTTTAACTCATTTTCCAATATTCATTGTATTCTTACATAAAATATAAAACAAGTCATAAATTTCCAATATTATCAAGAATAATAAATTAAATATTGAAATAAATATATTTAAATACCATAAAATACATTAATTAAATACATATATCAAATATATTATTTATAACACTCAAGGATGCTCATTGGGTTGTTACATTTACTAATACATTTAAAATTCATGATTAAATTATTATTCAACCATATCATGCATCTTATTCATGAATAATAAACTCCTATATGTTTCATCTCATGAAAAAAATTCTTTAAATAATGGAATATGTTGGAGAAAGATAAATGATAATAATTTATCATTATTTTTCAAGTTGCATGGAATGATATACCATGCATGAAAATTAAAATTTTTATGCAATATGAAATTTCCAATATATATCCAAACACACACACACAAACACACACACACACACACACACATATTTAGGGCATATCTCTTTCAACGTCATATTTTCATAAAAGACTAAAAAACTTTATGCAATTTCACCTTATAATGTATCATATACAATAACTTGTGAAACAATAATCAAAAATAATTTTTGATATTTTCCAAAATAATTTTGGGAATCTATCATTAAGTTCACATTGTATTACATCATATGTAATACCTTGTGAATACATTTTCCAAACACTTTTGGATTAACTCTAAAACATTTTAGAGTGGCTCTCTAAGTAAAAATCAATTCCCATTTATTCAACTACAAATTATGATCCCATAAGGATTTATAGAATTTATAAAATATATATGAATGTATGGTTCTATATATGTAATAAAATAGAGTCCACTAGAAAAGAGTTAATTATATTCAATCTATAAAGGGATCTGACATGATCTCCACCAAACACATGCAAATCTATAACTGTTTCCACTAATTTGAATTATATGAAAATTTTCATTCTCATATTTTTTCCCTTGTCTAATACATCAAGTGACTATGAATCATAGATAATGTCAATCCCATATATCCAACTCATATTTATTGATTCTCTGAGTGTAGACTGATCTGATCGATGAATAGATCACATGTAATTCATCCTTATGGATAATCATATAACATGTCCCTTATCCAAAAATATATACTATATCTAGGTGAAGATACACAATCCCACAATTTAACTCAATTTAGGACCCATATTTCATACTCATAATATGAGAGGAAAAATCCCATGTTGGTTAATCTCCAATCGATGACATGATCAACAACATACCCCACCACCCCCATATTATTGAAGCTAATATGTAGAATTTTATAAGTAAGGTATAAAATTATAGAGGTTCTCAAGCTAGGTATCTCACTAACCTTAGGAAATGAGGAATCAAATATGATCCATACATACCTAGTATACAAAATAAATTTGTATAACAATCCATGTGGTATACTTTGTAGGTAGTCTTATACACACAAAGAATCTTAATCTTTATTTTTTGTCTCATCATCATATTCCGAATCTATATATGATATCCTAATAATGATAAAATCAACATATCATTACAACCTATAGGACTCAATGATGAACATTTGTTAGAGATAAACTCAAAGTAATACTTTAAGAGTTCAATTATCATTTCACTTCATAAAATGTATATATATATATGTATATATATATATATATAAATCCTGAATAGATGATAAAATGGACATTTCCTTTAATATGATAAATTTTAATGTTCTTAAACTCTTTAATAATATTTATCAAAACTAAATTAAGCATTTATTTATCATATTATATATGATAAAATTACAGACTAGCCTTGTGTTTACTATATTTTCCATATTTTGTTAACTAATTACAACATATTTTATGTCACACAAACACACAGATATATATAAATATATATAATATATATATATAAATATATAATATATACATATATATAAATAAATAAATATATATATATATATATATATATATATATGAAAATATGATAAAAACTACCAACTAAAACTTTTAGTGAGAAATATCTATAATGAAATCCAATTTGAATAATGGTGAGACCTAGGAATCATAATACCAATTATTCATCCATCTGAAAATATTTAAACTTATAACCATCACAACATAAAATGTTATAATGTTAACTTATATTGTCTAATTAGAATTGATTTTATATTTATCATCATTATCCTTAAAACCCTATTCCATCAAAATTTCTCATTTAAAAAATGTAAGAACTTGCATTATTTTTTATCAGTACTCCTAAACCCTTTTTGGATAAATTGACAATTACTTTAATATGGTAACTAAATGTCACTATTACATTTATCCTTATATTCCCTAAACTCTTTTATAATGTCAAGTATAACTTTCCTTTCATTTTTACTGGTATAATCTTTCAAGAAATAGGTTCTTTCTCTTTTCATGATAAATAAATGTAACTCCTTACATTTTTCTTTATCATCACATATCCTAAACTCATTTAGGATATTTCATGAAAAATAATTTAATCTTATGATAGTATAATACATTAGAAAATAATGACATCCAAAATCTAAATGGAAACTAAATGAAATACTTTAAATGTTTTCTTTACCACCACTTATCCTAAACATTTTAGGATATTAAGTGGAGAACATTTTAATTTGAGATTTTTGTAATCCTTTATTTTTTAAATTTTAACTTATTTAAGTAAAAATATACTCCCATTAGCCTCTTATACATAATATTTATTTTAGAGAATCTTTATAAGATATAAAAACCAATTTGTGTCAAGAAATAACATTTATTTCCTTTTTATTAGGAACATTTATCAAATAAACTATTATTTTGATATGTGATATTCTATGTGTTAGATATTTTTTTTTCTTTTGATAAGGAAATTTTTTTAAAATATAACATTGATGGCTAATAGGAACAGATTCCCTTATATTTTAACAAATATCTGGATGAAATATTTTATGCTGGATAAACACTTTTATCTCTATCTTCTTCTATAAACATGTTATAAAACATGATGAATCATAAACCATTTTTTTAAAAATAAACATCTCATGTTTTTCATAACAATTATTTGTTATCGAATATCTTCTCTTATCACATAATATAAATGATATGAAGATACACATCTTTTACTGAGATATATTTGAGCTTGATAAAATCCTTTATATTTAAATCCTCAATATAGTAACTATTTACTTTATCTCATGAATATAAAATACAATCTCAATCAATTTTTACATTGATTTTAAAGTCTTATATATTTACAAACCTTTATAAAATATATATTCAGTATCACATAACCTTCAAAGTTGAATAATTAATTTCTATAACATCCATACCCGATATGGACATTACATAGAGTTTTTGAAACTCCTGGTATATCTTAGATAATCTAATAATATTGAATTATTATTCTTCATTCATGAAAACCATAGTTTTCAATAACCTTGATTGGATTCTTAAATAAACATTGATAAAATTATCAAGAAAATTCTACCAATCCAATTTAAAATCTTACCAACTTATACTATATATATATCTCTTTAGAACCTAGAAATCATATGACCAATTCATATATATTCCTAACAATTTAATAATATTGGGTAAATGTTCTTTTAATTGAATCATATTTTCATATCATTTCTATAGATGACAGTAGGATAAATTCCCTAATAAGAACATTCCACTTTTAATATCCCCTTAAATAATGTTATAGAATTAAAAAAATTCATAAACCATGTGTATTAAAAACACCCATATAATTTAATTTAAAAACTATTGTTTACATGATATTATAAAGTGCTAAATGAGACAAAAATACCCATCCTATGACAAGTTTATCTAATATTGATCTATCCAAGTCATCAATATAGTAATTCGTTTTCTGTATTACTTGAAATAAAACTTCAAAATTAAATTATAATCATTTTATAACCTTATTTATATTTATAACACTTTATTAAACATACAATTGATAAAAAATATACGTCATAATAATATAATTTATTTTTATAACCAATAAAATTTTAAGTAAACCTTTAGTCTCATCAAATAATCAATATATTAAATCATATTAAATATCTTTTGACATACCCAATCATATTGAGAATATGAGACTAAAATTAATTAAATAATTAACATACCCAACCATATTGAGTATATGAGTGGTGAATAAGATTCCTTTGGTCAATTATTATTTAATACCTTTGAAAACTTGACTGAATTACTCTATGCTTCCACAAGCATATCAATTCACTTTTTGAATAATGAAACATTTGGTTACTTAGGAAGGACTTGTTTAGACACATATAATTTTCCATAGGAACCTTTCTTAACCACAAATCTTTCTTAAGAACTTTTATTTAAGTTAACAGTCTTATGATCTACTTACATTAAGCTTCTCGTTATCAAGAATTGATTACAAAATTTATCTTGATGATGATTATGATATTATCTACAACAGAATATTTTATCAAATGAATATCATGTATTACTATTTATTTAATAAGGAATTTTATTAAATGGGATCCCATTAAAATGATGAAACCTTTTAAAAACACATCATATCCAATAATAGGACAATATACATTTTCACCCTGACATACACTAGATATCATATAAATAAGTTATGACCATATTTGGTAGACAATAATTTTTAATCATATCATATATGACTCCAAGATTGTTTAATGGATAAATATTTGTCCAATATATTATATGGATATACTCAAATCTATTCCTCTAGTATCCTAACCACCAAGGCTTCCCACCTAGTGTAACTTGAAGAAAATTCAAAGAATAAGACAAAAAATTACAATCAAGGGATACTAGTTCTAATCTCGACAGTACTGTTAAGATAATTCAAAGTAACTAATAAATTCAATGCCTCACACAAGATAATATAGGGGTACTCATGTTGAGCTTAAAAATACCTGGTTGAATGATATAGGTTTTTAAAAGTGATTATTTGGACGGAATCCCACACATAGTATTTGAAGAGGATTTTAATCTCACCATCTTATCTCATGTTATTACATTTTATGTATACATACTTCCTGTAATTTAGTTTGGAATCATATTAACTTCTTCAAACCAACATTTTCAAGCCATATTGATGTGTAGTTATTTACACAACCCACAACTTTGTGTTGGTCACCCAAAATTAAAAGTTAAGTATATTCATACATATCTGAATGCATCATATGCATAAGGTACATGAAAACTTCATCTAAATTTTTGTAATTATATGATATTGACAATATCCACATGATTAAGCATAGATTAATAGATAACCAAACCCATTAAATTTTCTAGACAAGGTATAAGCGTCCAAGTAAGTAGGGAGACTGACCCCATGTCCCTCTACCTGAGGAGATTTTACTCAAGAGATAAATCAATTCACAATAATTCTAACACCTAATATGCACAAACTATTACCAACTACTAAACTCAATTTAATAATTCCAAATACAAACCAATGTAAAGGTAAATAAAAAACTAAATCCATTAACAATACCTAACATGTAATGTAAGGCTATATATCCTAGAAGTAGTTTAATATGTTAAAATGAAGCATACAATATTCATTATATAAAAATTTTATAACTATTAATAAAATAGGGAATAATATTTAAATAAGTAAACAATTCAAAAATAAAAGTATGAGATAAACACTTATGAAAAATTCATAAATAAAATCTATTTATAAACATTTTATAATTTTAGCTTTATATTATAAACATTCCATAAATATGCACAAAGTATTTATATTCATTCCAATATAAACTATTTTATATTCATCATTATATGGAATATTATTTTAAGCACATGATATTTTTGAATTATAAATTTTTTATAATTCATTTTTTATTATGTTAATATTTTATGTATTCTAATATCACATATTTAATAATCATTTAAACTTTTATCAAATCAATCATCAGAACCCTTTTGATTTGGTATAAATAATGTTCCAAATAAGTCACCTTTAATTTTAACAATTCAAATAAATTAATTATGAAAAATTCATAATTTGAATATAAACAATTTATATCTTAACCTTATTTTATAACGTATAACCCTTTATAAATTATCACTTAGGATTTCTAAATAAATTTTTTTATTTATATATCATAATACATGCCATATAATTTGGTTAAATGGTATTTCAAATATTAACATTTAATATTTTAGAATATAAAAGTTTCATAACATTTACTTAATTAATTATAAAACTTTTTTAATTAATTATTTAATTTATAGATTCCATATAAATTAAATATTCCCAAAATACCATTTAATACGATTTATAAACACTTTATAAACCATTAAACCATTTATTTTTTTAAAAAAAATTAAAAAATTTTATGTTTACCCTTACATAGAATCCATATTCTATATAAGTGTATACTCCCTATAACCTTATGTAGAATACAATTTGTAAGGGTACAAGAGGTCTTACCTTTATATATAATCTTTATGTATGGGTAAGTAAATATACACCTTTACATAAAATTAAAATCCCTTACTACATTTTGGTAATGTTCAATGAAATTTACACAAGCCTTTAAAATAGAGCACTACATTTATCAAAAGACATTCATTGAACATATCATGACATGAGGAGGTACTTAACCCGATGTAGTGAAGGGAATCGAGACATTACCCTAACATGAGAAAGTTACCTTCACACGATCTAGGGGATTACCCTTATGTGCACCACCCTATATAAGGTTAAGTCCAGATGACCCTTGTGCATAACACTTATATGTATGGGTAATCCATGATGACTATTATATATAATGATTCTACATAATGGTATACCATGATGACCCTTACATATAATGCTTCTGTGTAATGGTAATGTAGGACGACCATTATACAAAATGATTTTGTATAAGGTAAATTCATTTTAACCAAATTTCTTGAAAATCCAAATGTGATGCTCTATTTATCATTTTATTCAATTCCTATGCATGATTTTATAAAACATAATAATGGATTCCTCTAATTCCACTAAAAGGTTTTGAACGAGGCTAATAAGGATTACCAGATGTAGAACATTAAATTTAAAACCTTTTATGAGGATCTATCATGCAAGATAAATCGAACTATATATAAAAATAAAACAAATAAATATTCTAAATATGAAATAATATTCACTGAAGATCATCTGCATCATCTCGATCACCATCAAATGGGTTTGAGAGATATCACTAAGAGTATCCAAAATACATCATCTCTGCTAAGGTATTCATAGGTTTTACCTAAATCATACATCATATAGATAATATTTATCCTTCCTCTATGACCTGATAAAGCCTCTAATGAAAAGGATAAGAATAAAGGGAGTTTCAGGTGATGGTATTTTTATCCTAGTATCGAGAAATAATCACCACAAAACCATCATATGGATATATTATTTATATGCCTCATATAAAGTCCTTGGGCCTTTTAATTTAGTCATGTGTTTATAAAACATGATTAAATGATGCTTCTGCCAACTCATGAATCTTTTTCATGAATAATAAATTCCTACACATTTCATATTATGATATAATTTTTTAAATGATAGGTTACATGGGAGAAAAATAAATGATAACAGTTTATCATTTTTTTTCAAGTTTCATGGAAAAATATACCATTCATAAGAATCATAATTTTCATGAAATATGGAACTGTATATATATATATATATATATATATATCAAATATATTCAAGGGTTTAAGACATATCTATTTCATTCTATTGATCTTTAATCTTTCCCCCAAATTATGGAATGGTCACTTTTCCTGGTAGTAAGCATGAAATCTGTAAAGTGGTTTTATCTCAAATGAGTCTAAATAACCATATTGATAGTGCTTTGTCAAATTCTTCTCATTTGCATTTCCACGATAGTGATGCCCCAATTGGGTGTGATATGAGTCATGTGTACCTAATTCTTTATCAATTTAAAATATTTGGTTTTTGGTATTCTAATATATAAATATCATTATTTGAATGTACCATACCCTAAAATATGTTGTCTTTGTAAAATAAACAAAAATTATTTCCGAATTTGAAAAATAAATCCATCTATATCTAGGTAGGGTATAAAAATTATGTTTTGGTAATTGAGGGCATAAAATAAAAATATCTCAATAACAAGACCATCCTCATTGGAAATGGAAGGCGTTAGTATTTTATATCCAAGATAATAAATCATACTCCACAGGATACTCAAAGATATACCAATCCTATGGGAATCTACTAGAATATACTTGGTTCCTACATTTGGATATTGATGTGAGTACCAAAAGCTGTATCTAATACCAAATCAGTAGATATGGAAAATTATAATCAATAATTAACACACTTCAAATTTACCCTTTCTTATTTAACTGAGTGAATTTCTTCTTCCAGTGGCCTAGATTTCCCTTTATAAAACACACTACTTCCTTTTCCATTACCACCCCTTGGATATACCTCTTCTTGGAAGGATGGTGCGCAAGAGCCTTATATTTATAGTGAGTCTTGTATCCATTTTCCTTGTTCTTCCTCTTATTATTTTTAAATACCATAGGGTTTTCTCACCTCATGTCCTTATCAACTTGGTGAATGGAGTTAAGGAGATATGAGAGATACTTATCACTATTGCTCATATTATAATTAAAAGTGAAATTAGAGAAGGTATTGGGTAGTGATGATAAGATGAGATCTATGTGAAACTCATAAGGGATCATAAATCCATGATTTCCAAGTGCTTTTTTATCCAATCAACTTGAATATATTTGGTCCATTCGGTTCCAAATCTCTAATCTTGCACATGAATAGTATATCGAGGACCTTATATCTCTCTCTTTTTTTCCTTTTATTGATAAAAATTATGATGGTGAGACAAGATACTATATACATCCATATCCTCATGTTACTTTAGAAGCTTAATTAACATGGATGATAACATGAAACATTATCCATATATGGAATCATAAAAATGCTTCTTGTATAAATACAGTTATTCCTCACTAGTCTCCTTACCAAGCTCTTTAGGAATAATGGTTTCCATCTTATATAATTTCCACTCATGGAGTAGTATAATGTGCAAGATCCTATAACATTCCTTGAAATTTGTGCGGATGAGAAGGTTATCCTTCTCTAATATAGATCACCATGATATAATTTAAGTCACATGAATTTAAATTTCTATAATAAACATGATCAAATTTTTATTAATTTTCATATATTACAAAATTATATAATAAATATTGATTAATTTTTCAACCTCTAATGACTTTATTGAAACCCAAAAAACCTCAACATTAGTTTCAAAATATTATATCACATAGATATTCTAGTGTCAAGGATCCATATACTCCTTCCCATAACCTAGAATTTGGACAAGAAAATTATTTAGAGGAGTTTTGGAAGATTCAACTTTCCAACTGCATTAACCTATAACTCCTTGATCTGTTTAGTGGACTCCCCAATACTAAAATCTTGGAATTTTATTTCCTCAATTATTTAAATTAAATGGTATTGAACAAAATTTTTCCATTATAGTCAATACCAATTTAGTTTATTTGACAAAAAATCCTAATAATAATTTCTCAACAAAAGTAAGTTTCCAGACTTTGGACATGAAAAAAAATATTTCTATAGTTTTATTCTTATTAAAATAATGGAAGGATTGCCTAACTTAATATTTTGTTGAGTGATTTTTTTAGATTTATGTGTAATTTTACCATTTTATCTTTATTATATGCTTGTTAATATTAATTGGATTTTATTTAATTCATTAAACATGTCTTGATAAAATTTATGCATAATACAATTTTATTTTAATTATATATTCCATGCTTGTTAATTTATTTATTAAGTGATCTCAATAAAGCATCCATAATTAATTAAAATTTCAGCTAACATGAATAAAATAATAAAGTGGTATGATAATGATATTTTTATTGCTTGGTTTATCCAGAGACTGATAAAACAACCATTAGCACTAGGGAATAAATTCCAATAACCAACCCTAGTTCAAGTTGAAATATTCCCACTATTCTTCTGTGAATCACCAGGACTGGTTTCACCTTGGTTCTAGACATGAAACTCCTCCTCTCTCTTAGGAGTTTGATACATTACATAACCATTACCCATAAACAGGTGAGGGGAATCAAAGGATTGGTTATAGATTTATATAAAATAATACTCTATCATGAAAACCCTTATATAATGAGGAGGGATAACATGCATAACATCAATTTAATTTAATAAATTATTACAAAAACCATGAAATAATAATAAATTAAAAAGAGATCACATACACGGGTTGGTATAAGCTCATGATCATCCACACACATGCAATTACTACAAATTTAATTAATTGGCATTCATTTAAATGGTTATTTATTAAGAGAAAACATGATCATATTAATTAATTATATTTATTAATTATTTTTTTCATTTATATTAATTTCCATCAAATATAACCTTCATATTTTTATACATTATAATTTTAAAAAGTTAAATTAATTAATTTTATATAAAATTCACTAAGTATAAAGTATATACTTTGAGGCAACATGAGAATCACTCGTTCGAACAACCTGGCTTGTATTGTGGTCATATACTATATACTCATATGATATATAACATACATGTCTTATTATGTAATTACATGGAATAAAATATCAATAAATGACACATAGACCCATGTTATTTATATTTCTTGTAATTATTTTAATGCATGTAGAGTAGTCACTGTATTACTTATATATATAATATGTTTTTCTAAATATTACAAAAAAAATTAATTAAGAAATTAATATATATAAAACACATTACACAACATTTAATTTCAATAAATGACACAAATAAACACGTTAATTAGGTTTAAATGGAATAAATAATTAATTTTACTTTCTATGTAAATTTTTAGGGAACATGGAATATACAAGACAATAATACACAATGTATAATCCATCATTGTTTATCCGTGACACATTCTTAGGTACTGGGTGTATATGTTGGAAACAAATATTTATGAGGTACGTGCTGTGTATAAGAGTTACACGTTGTGTGATATCTAATTAATATGATTGTCTATCACACGTATCATGTAATAAAAACCTGATGTGTCATTGAATATGAAATTTCCACCATGAAAATGCATGGAATATATGAAATCTAAAAATTATAAATGGCATGTAGTCCAAAAAACTATGTTCTGGGATGGACTGGTCAACAAGTGGTGCGTAATTAATGTAATATGTGTGTTAATAACTACATGATGACCCAAATTTATCACAACTCATCCTAGTGCAGTGAACACAGGTACATGACATATACCTTTAGTCTACACACCATGTACTCTTGTGCTATCCAACAACAATCCTTAGCACCAATGGATGGGTTCTTCATATGTTATTTGTTTATAATTAATACATTTTGGTTATATGAGTAAGAACAAATTATAATATAAGATCTAAACATTTAGATTTAAAGAAATATTAAACCAAAAATTAAAACTAATAGTAAATACATAAATCAATAAATGGTCAATAAATATTTATAAATTATTATGCAACCACTCTAATACTATATAAAGGTTCTGGGTGCAGTAGAAGTGCCTATTGAAACGACACCAACTTAGCCTTTTTTTGTAATCTGTAAATAATATAATATATACATGATGAATTTTTTTTTGATGAAATAAATTAATTCAATGATTAATTGATATAAATTCTAGAACCAAGAATATATTATCATCAAATATAATTTATAATTAATTTAGGTACATAAATAATTACCTTATATTGGAATTATTTCTTAATTAAAGATTTAGTAGACCACTTATTTTTATACCATCACTGTAGAAATAGTATTAAAGGGGAGAATACATTTATGGGTGATCCACACATGTACCGAAGACCTCATAATGTCACCATAGAAATACCTAGGTGTTATCATGAAATATTATGACACTTACTTCATTCATTGATGATCACCACAAGCATTACTTTGAGGTTAGAAAGAATCTTATTATTCTATCTATTTATGAGAAAGTGGTGGAGGAAGATCACTCTACATTCTCTATATCATTATAAGTGAAGATATATCTAGGGATTGGTATAATTCTCTCTAGAATTTCATTATGCATAATGAAAATTAGTGTTGAAAATGTTATAATTAGATTTAAATAGAGCTAGGGTTAGAGAATACTAGTTTATCTTCAGATATTTTCATCCAATTAATCCATGGTAAACCACATATCTAAATAATAATAATAATAATAATAATAATAATAATAATAATATTTACTTAACATGAAATTTACTCATAGATAAATAAATATTATTTTTTGGATAAATAAATTAATATTTATTTAAATAATATTGAATATATTATTTCTTACTAGACCAGTAAACTCAGTTTGATAATCCTTAATATTTATAAAACCATGAATAATGACTATTTATTTAAATAAATAAATATCACTACATTACATGCTGATAAGTAAAAAAGTATTATATTCACTAAAAATAGAGAATAAATATTTATTGATCATTGAACTCACATTTATTATCTTGAATAAATGGTGACTAAATGTTTAAGATTAATATAAAAATTAATAATTATTAAAAACACGTGATTATAATATTTATTAAGCATGATAAATTCATTTATAATTTAACTAAGGTTATAGATTCACTTAGTGTGTGATCCTATAGGCCCCTTTCTCAGTTTTAGTAGGTAGAATTTACTAATGTCCACGATTAGTGTCTGGAAACATGCCAATACATCCATAAAGAAATATGTTAGTGTCATAATGATATAAAACCTCTTATGAATGTATAATGTGTAATATAATTTTCTCATCATGATATCTCTAATAAAGTAGGCTACACACTGGTGTCATCAACCTAGATGCTCAATATCCATTTCTTTAAATTTCTAAAAATGAACTTGCTCATAGAACACAGTGGACATAAAATTAATAATGTAGTTACTTTCCCATAAAATGGATTAATATATCAACCACCATTAATGTGAATAATGGAAACATAATTTCTATCATTATTCATTTATTCCATATCAGATGTGATGCACACAAAGAACCGAACTTCTCAAAAAACATATATCATCACGGTTTATGAAAATATGTAAAATCATATGACTCCTGATATGAATTAATAATAACCTTATAATCTAAAGATCAAATATAAATGTGGATTTCTCGATGAAAGGTTAATTTATTATAACCTAGTTTCTTGAGATTACTAAGAATGAACATTATGAGAATAACTCTCAATGTCTTATAAACCCATTACCCTAGATAACATGTATCATTTTTGTAACATAAAATTATATCATCCATACATAGAATATATATATTTAAGAATATTATCATCACACTTCCACATTCTCATCATAGAGGGGAACTAATATCGCCTTTCAGTGAGATAAGCACCCTTAAAACATTATCACATACAATGTCACACACAAGAATAATAATGATGTGATATTTTTTTAATATTCATATTCCATGAATATAGGTAACCATAAAGTAAATATAATTTGGTTTTAAGGCACCAACTCTAACATTTTTCAAGTTCGTAGGAGGGATTTGGTGATCGAGTTGGGTTTTACTAGCTCATGGAGATTGTTTTAGGGGTTTTCAATGTCTCTGGTCACTGTTGAAATATATTTTTCATGGTATACTTTAATTTTGGGTTTTTATTTTCATGAAATTTATTTTAGTGGGGTTGGTTTATTTATTATCATGGATCTGATTGGTAGTTTATTATAATTTACTAGGAAATTGTGGTTAATGATTCCCATATGTGTATTCTTTATACCCTCAGTTCTAGTAATCCATATATAGCCTATTGGACACAGGATTCTGGGGTAACACCCAACTTCACTACAGACCTAGTATAGGTATCAATGAGAGTAGTTCATGATAGGAACATTGAAGACTGAAGGCTACCTGTATAATCTAATCTCAACCAATTGGGAGGATGATGATTGAAAAAAGTTATGTAAAACCATAAAACCCTTTTCAAAGAATGGAAGCCTTTTTCCTTCTATATCTATGATATTTTTGGATTATGACATGTTTTAGAAAAGTCATGGAGGCTTAAAAGGATGTTTTAAAAATGTCTACTTCCAGACAGGGGTCATTGTATTGTGGTGCATAGGACCATTCCATAGAGTCATCTTCTATGCTGTGGTAGATACGTATGCACTACAAGGGTGATGGATATTTTAGGTCATGTTGTATTAAGAGGTACTATGACATGATGAATGTCATCTGAGTAAGTTTGTATCATATCCCAGGTCATGGAGGGATGTCTCACTAGAGGCTAAGCCATAGATGTTCATACCATGATGCAAAGCTCTACTCCACATCAGTTATATATGGCTATATGAGTCTTCAGTCTTCAGGGGTTAAATCCTTAAATAGTATATTACATTTTGATTCAGTGGAAGATGTTTTAGAATTTTATAGGGTTAAATTGATGAGGTTTTATAAGTATCCTTCATGTGGATTGGAACTCCACTAGATTCCATGAAAACAAAACCCCATCCTCATTTAACATCATCCTATTCTAGCAACCCAAAGGGATGCATAGAAGAAAAAATGATTGTGTTCTCTCCTTTACGTCATATAGGTGCATGCCCTGACATACTTCAATGACGAAGCACCTCCCACAACACCATGGATGGAAACCTCCAGTGCACTCCTATGTTGTATTAGTGCCCCCTGTTACATGGTGGACTTCTACCAGTGCACCCTTTCACCATGGTGTCTCCCTTACAACATAGAGACCTTCTTCCAAAATTCCACTAACTTTACTGGGTATTCATACACCAAAATGTCTAGTATAGAACACCCTTCATGTTTTATCTCCCACCGTGAACCGTGGGACATAAATATTAGAAATTATTCCAACAGAACTTCAGGTTTTTATAATGACCAAACTCAGGTATAAAGTGATTCTACCCTCTAGTATTATTATCCTCATTTTTATATAAAACCCATAACATGTTTATTGGACTGGTTATAGAAATCCTTGGAGTGCCTTATTCTGTTTGGTGTGAGAACATGATTTAGATATCGACACCTCTAATGAACCTTGATGTGGACATACAAAATTTGGGGTAGGAAGTTCCTTACCTCTTAAGATCTTGTTTACACCTGTTTCCATACTATGAATTATGTGTTGGATTATTTGATACTATGATTGATTGTGATCACATATGGGTGTGTGTGTATCCTGTGAGATTCATTATGATGTTGATTCCTTGAGTGATATCAGTGTATCTTGTTTCCATGTTTGATTATGACCACTTGATGTTGTGTAAGATGAGATATACTCATGATGATATGCTATTCAGGCATGTGTGATCACCTTATATGTACGTTACCATGCCCCATGGGTTTTCATTGGAACTTGAGATAGGTGGAACATCATGAAATACTGATCCCATTGAGGGGGAGTACACTGAATTGAGATGATGGTGAAGAGGGACCTGAGTAAAAGGTGGAGGTATGAGGTAACTATGGAGGTGTGTTGTGGATGCACTCGATGAAACCTTGATTTTCCAAGTTACATGTACTACAACGTATCCTAGTTGATGTGAGTACCTGATATTATCAACTAGAGGATGTTGGGTGATATGATCATCTTGATGATTATATGATTCTAGGTTTCATATTTACATGACACCATGAGGATGTTGTACATGGGCTGTTTTGGTTACTACTAACTTATTCCATTAGCTTCTGGAATGGAACCGAAGCAAGTGCGACTGAGGGTTTTTGGATGCTTGGTTAGAACATGATATCACTGTTTTGGATTATGTGTTTTTTACCATTACACATTTATAATTATTATGAAATTCACTTGTTATACTTGAGCTAAATAGTTTAAGATCGCATTGTTGGTGTCCTACCGAGTCTTGTACTCACACCCTACTCAAGAATTTTAGTGTAGTTGTATATTTCATGGGAGACTAGGTAAAGGGAAAGGGACCTATGGTGGATAGCTGAGAAGAGAAGCATTAAGCTAGTGGTGGATGATAAAGTAATCTAGTGGACCCATAGGTTTATTTATTTATTTATTAGCTTTATTTACTCTGGATCAGTTTTATAGTTTGGGAGTCATTTATTTATATGAACTTCATTCCATATTTGTTTTTCCTCATATTAATATGATTATTTATATATCATTATTATATATTCCATGACATAATATTGAGGGTATAGTCTCCCCAATGATGGACTAAGACCCTTGTTGTTAGTCAACATCCAATTGCGTATGAGGACGCGTGAATGAGGTCACATAACACCCGCATTTGAGCTGATAATTCATCTTAGGATACTATAAGGTGGTATTAGTGGTCCATGATTTTAATAACTTGCCTTTTCTATTACCTTGTTTTGGTATAGGATAGATATGATTTATGATGATTGGGACTCAGGCAGGGAAACTATGACAGTTCCTAGAAAGAACTGTATAGTGGACCTATGAGTTACCATAATTTGGGGAAATTATGTTTTTGCTATCAACATTGAAAAAATTAACCTTGGGTGATTCCCATAATGTTGACATGGGAATTATAAGATTTTGTGTACATTTGTTCATCATGATTAGGAATAGAGGTTCACATACCATATATATACTTCTTATTGGGCTGCAAAATAATACATTAATTGAATTCATTTATTATGCTATCTTTTTGGAATAATTTATATACTATGATATATATGTTTTAGTATTATTATATCCTTATTTGAATTAATTTTCTAAACTAATCATGATGTTGTGTTAGTATATATATGATGATTATGACTGACATGCTTGAATGAAAACCAGGTTTAGTGCTAAGAGGGGTATACCTTGGGATAAGGGTAGAATCCTAGGAGAACCTTATGTGATCCCACAGTCTGGTTACAAAATGTTTATGTTCATAAAATTCTTTCAATTGTAGAAGATACCACCTTATAGACATTTGGTGGGACCAGCAACTGAGAAAGAAATTCCAAACAAGTTACCATGACTACCATAGCGGTGTAAAAAGTGGTTCCATTTTAACTGCCTACAAAATATATGGAAGACTACACCAAGTATTTCTATCTGTATAATCTCCATGCCTTTTAGGTCATCGATGGACCATATGGAACTATGTATTAGATGTAAAACATAGAGAAAATCTTCAACCTCATTGAGACACCGTTAGATAGGAAGGTGAAGCTGACGATGTTCATACTATAGGGACTCACTAAGAATTCATGGGGAGTCATGGATCAAGTTGGTAGATGAGAGGGACTCAACATGGAGGCCTTTAAGTATTTTTTAGAGAGTTTTTACCCGACACACTAAAGATGAACAAAAAATGTGAGTTGATGGAGTTGAATTATGGATCCATGATAGTACTAACATACTTCATAATTTTTTATACAATACTGTGTTTTTCATCACTTCTGGCTGGTAATGAGGCCCAAAAGGACTAGAATTTGAAATCTGACTTCAACCCAACTTTAGGCAGTAGTTATGGGGATTTGACAAAGATTTATACTCATAGGTTTTAAGGAATTCTCTGACCATTGATAATATTTTAGAGGATAGACAAGTAGTTGGTCTTTTACTGCCCTTCACTACTCAAATGGGTGAACCTCCTCCTCCTATCATGAATATCTCATCTGATGTTAGGGAGATGAATTATAGGGACATGAAAATGTCCCGTGGAATGAATATGTAGTAGAGTATAGTTTCTTAAATTACATCTATAGGTGACCCATTGTACTTTATTTGTGGGATGTTCATACATTAGATCTAGGAATTCCAGTATACCAGATTCAGTGCTAGAAGTGTGGCAGGACAAAACATATTCAAAAAAATTTCACCAGAGTATCATTTAGAAGGTGGAGAGAACCACAATCAGGGAACTGGATATTGGGTTAGGGTTCTCTGTAGAAGACATGGACTAGACATGCAACTCAATTATAGGGTCATAGGGTTGAGGTAGGTCACATCTATTCTATGGTTTAGACTCCAGAAAATGCTGGGTAGGGTTCATATATAGTTCGAGGTATGTTCTTGATAACTTCCACTATATTTATAACTTTATTCAATTATAGTGCTTCCAATTCCTTTATATCCACACAAGTAGTTACTGTACTTGAAATACCAGTCAGGTTATCCTATGATTTATTATACCTCGATACACTATTAGGAACGAAGATAGACCATATCCATCAATTCCCAGAGTTCCCTATAGTTATCATCAGTTATGGGAATCCTTTAGAGTTTATGATAGTGGATATGCAAAACATCAATCTGATTATCGACATGGATTAGATGACTATATTTTGAGCTCACATAGACTTCTATCTAAGGAGTATGTAGTTTAATTCATGATAGGGGGAGAATTTCATGATGGCCAAAGAGTGGGAACTGGGAGCAGGTATAGTTAGACCGGACATGAGTCATCTAAGAATGATTACAAAATAGATGGTAGGCTTGGATATTTCAACAAGAATAATAGTAACCCCTCATATCTTCCTCCAGTCATAGATATATATCATGATTTATTTCTAGATGAATTATCCATATTCCCTCATAATATAAAATCTAACTTTTAGATATATCTCATAAAAAGAGAACAAGTCATTTTGATACTTTTGTATTGTATGATGCTGACTGAGATGAAGGAGATCAAGATACAATTGAAAAAACCAGAGAAGAAAAGTTTTATCAGGATGAGTACTTCACCATGGGGTGTACCAGTGTTTCTATATAAGAAGATAGATGTTAGTATTTGACTCTATATTTATTATTAGAATCTGAACTATGTGATAGTGAAGAACTGATATTTTTTTCCCAGGCTCAATGAAATTTTTTATCAATTACGAGAATATTAGTGGTTCTCCAAGATTGATATTTTACTGGGCCATCAAAAATTTCAATTTAGAGAGGAGGAAATTATAAAGATGAGATTTTATATTAGGTATAGATTGTATGAGTACTTTTTGATTCTGTTCAGGTTAACAAATGTGATGGAAGTATTCATAGACCTCATGAAAAATATCTTCCACCCATACTTATACTCTTTCATTATAGTGTTCATTTAAGACATCCTAATTTACTTTTAGAAACTATAGAAACGTTCTATGAACCTAAAAATAGTCTTGAGTATACTTTTAATACATATTATTTACATCAAGTTGATGAAATGTGACTTTTGGATTTGAGTGTTGAAGTTATTAGTACATGTGGTGTCTGAGATGGGTATATCTATTGACACAGAAAAAATTGAGGGATTCATGTCTTGGAAACTTCCCTGGAATGTGTTTGATATTATGATATTTCTGGGTTTAGTAGGATATTATCAATTTTTTTTATTTTAGACTTCTCTAAACAATAAAAATCCAAAAAAACATTGACAAAGAAAGGAGTGAAGTTACAGTGTTCAGACTAGTGTGAAGAGGCTTTCCTTGAGTTTAAGAGAAGTTTGAAAACACCTCTATTTCAAATGCTCCTTGACCATGGGATTGGTTATATAGTATATTGTGATACATCAGGTGTTATTATTAGAGAAGTACTGATGTAGTGAGAGAAAATAGTAGTCTGTGCGTCTTGTCATCTATGAACCCATGAGAAGAACTACCCTATAAATGAATTGGATCTAGAATTCATGGTTCACACTCTGATGTGTATGAGATACCCTCTATCTGGTGAGATATTTTTTATTTACACATAACAAAAAATACTTTTCTATATATTTACAAAGAGGGACCTTAACATGAGATAGAGAAATTTTGTTGATTATCTATAAAATTTAAACTTTGAGATGACATATGCACCAGGGAAAGGTAACACCATCATGGATGATCTTAAACATAAGATGCAGGCTGAGAAGAATCTTGGTGAGTGGCCATCTGAGGAGAAGTGGTTCTTGATGAGATTATTGTATGATTATAGGATGGATAATGTAACATACTGGGTAAATAAAGAATAATACATTTTTATATTTATTAATATTTGTGAATTAAATTTTAATTTTAATTTAAAGGGGATGTTATGTTCGATGGCTTACCCGATACACAACAACAGGTTTCTTTGAAATCATACATTGCACACTAATAATATAATATTATTATGGTACTTAACGCCGAGCCATTGTATTGGTGGAAATGAATATAACTTAATAAAATATGGTTATATATGTTTGTTAAATGTTTTTACATTTATCCAATAAATGTTAGAGGCTTAAAATAAGAAAGGAATTCGATTTTAAGCATAAATACTTTAATATTCATTAAAGGGCCGATTTACTGCCTTTTGATGGAGAGACCTCTTTGAATATATTTTTGGTCCTTTTTATATGTTATATTTGTCAAAATAAAATTCTTCTTTAGAATCGAGACATCAAAATTTACTTTGGGTAAAATTTTGGTATTTTTCGGATAAAATTTATTTTTTTGATGAATAGTGAAAAATACTGTATTTTAATTCAAAACGATGTTTTAATATAATTAATTTATATGGTTATATTATATTTTTAATTGGTTTTAAAGTTTAATTAGAATATATTTTTACCATTTAATCCAATTTTGGTTATTGGAATCAATTTCACTTTGAAATTGGACATAAACAAGTGTCAATCTTTTCATAGTTATTATTTCTTAAAAACACGCTATTTGTTTTAACAATGGGAATTAATTTTAAATTAATTAATGCCACTTTTATTTTTTTAATTTTGAAAAAGATGCATCATTTTTGAATTCAGAATATCAAATAAATCTTAGGCTGAATATTTGGTATTTTTCTGAAAAACATCAATTTTGATGAATATTGAAACCACTTAGTAGTAGTTAAAAAGGGGACTTTTACATTTAAATGAAATTTTACCACTTCTGTGAGTTGAATTTCAAAAATCTAAGAGACATAGTTAATATCAATAAATAAAATGTGGTTCAATAAGATGAATTTTTTTTGGTGAATAGTAACTTTTGACTTTTATTTACCGCGGTTAAAGGTAAATAGGGTAATTAAAGATAAAAAGTATATTATAATAATACAAAATTACCTTAACACTTTTCCTAACCTTATTGGATGAGTCATGACCGACCATGGGAATCCTTGGGTCGATTTTGGGACCCCATGGATCCACTTGAGAGAGATAATGACTCTTTAGATTAATTAATTTAATGTAAAGACAAAAATGACACAAACAAATATCTTTCAGTAAATTAATTTTTTACATGGGGTTATATAAGTTATAGTTTCGACTATAAATATTAATTGGAAAGCTAAAAAGATTTCATACATCATGGTATTTTTTATAATTTTGAGACATCAAATAAATTAAATTATTTATGACATAATAATGATGCAGTGTTTACCTTATTTATAACTGATTTAAATAAATAAGATTATAATGATTAAAATATTATCGAAAACATGTCCAATTATTATTGGATGATTTTATTTCGAATATTAGTCATCTTATATTCAACTTTAATGTGTTTTGGACCTTTTGAAACTGAAGATAAGTTTATAATAAAATAATAGTTTCACACTTTCCTAAAGAGCCCCTCCTCTCCCTTATAAAAGCAGACCACTTCTAACCAATTCTTCACACCTTTCAAGCATTTTGGCTCATCCAAACTCTGGCCAATTAATCTCCATACATTCCTCTTCTCCAACTAGAAGCCTTACCTTAGGCAAAAGGCACTTCAAGAAGTCCTTTTGGTTCAAACCAAAGGGAGTTACCCAAATTAAAGGTAACAGTTTCTCTTAAATTCATTTCCTTTATTTTACTTCTCTAACCCGATGAACTCTTTTTATTCCTTTATTTTGTAACAACACCAGTATATTAAATATACTAGGATGTTGTTATAAGAAGTATTTGAGCTAAAATTACACACATCTCCATCTAATGGGTGAAGAATATAATGTTTCTGTGGATGGAAAACTAACACCTCACAAAACGATGATTGTTCGATTATCTCCTATGTCCTCTTTGGTGGCCATTATGATGGCACTATATTTATATATTATGTATATTATGTTTATTGTTTCTCTATTATTCTGTAATTTTCATTTAAAAACACACCAATATGCTTTCCAATATGTGTGACCATGATAATTTCATTTGAGGAAGTGCGAACTACCGCCCCCTCATGGTGATATGATTCGTTCATGACATTCATGGAACGTATAAAGGATAGAGTTAATTAAATTATTTAAAAAATATATCATATGATATTTTACTGTAATTATAATATTCCTATGTATCATTATGTTTTAATTCCTTTAAAATAAAAAATATAAATGAAAGTAGCGTTCATGCGTACGTACGACTTACCATCTCCATGAAAGGTGCATTTCATTTCTTATCTCCATATGTTATGTACAGTTATAAATACATATATATACTGGATATATAATATTTATATGATATCTAAATCATTTATATTATTCTGGAGATAATGTACTTTTGACCACATGGACAAATTGTAATTATAACAAGTTCATTTTTGACTCAAGTTCCGAACATCAATAAAATATCCAATGTGAACTCAAATAATTAACAAATTATTATAGAAATGTAATAAGTGATATAAAAAGAATAATAAAATTGAAAAGTTTTCTTAATAAAGTATAAATTAGCTTATGTTTATTATTCAGGAAGAACAAGGAACACAGAAGACAATTCAGACTTGAGGTAAAGGGGTTTCTTATCTCACTTTTAATTCCGTGAGATTTCCATTGTTCACCACTTATGTATTGCATGTGGCATGTGTACTGACCATGATTGTATTCATTGTGTAATATAATTTAAATAAATAGATATTTACATCATCATTGAATGATCCATCTTTCATGGGATGTATGTTTCGTAAGTTACCAAATTGGTAAGGGAATTACAAATTTCAATTTCCACACATTTGGCTTTACGCATACTTCATTGATTATTTTACTCCATGATTATGTGTGGAATCACTATTAATTTCTCTTATGTCATAATTACCACTCCCCTTTCTTTGGATATACTTTTTATACACATAATTACTCCATTGATAAATTCTCAAGCCATCGATACGAACTTGATAAGAGTAATTTTAACTTAATCACCATTTGTTGAGTTAAATATCCAATTCATTGGTGTTGTTTTTACAAGAATATGTGTGAATGTCCTCTGATTGACTTACACTGGATATCCAATAATATTGAGTGTATTTATATTTGTCACACATAATTATGTCGTTGATTTATCCTTAACCTAAGGATACGGTCTTTATAAGAGATTTCATCTCAATTTACATTCCATTGAGACTTCTTTGTTGTTATACACCAATTTACTTTTATATGGTGTATATAATGTACTTTGACATAGTATATCATGAATCCATTTATTCTAATGATATTATAATGTTTTTATTACCTCAATTATTTATATTCAATTGTCTCTCTTTTGGTTAGGAACTCTAACTAAAATATCATTTTAAAAGGTTTTAAAGATTTATTATTCTAAATCATTCTCATTAATGTCCATGTTTTAAAAATGGTTTTAAGGATTTATTTTTATGGACATTATTGTTTTAAAATAAAAAATTCATTTTAAAAGTTTCAAAGTGGTATGGGACACTTTGATTCAAAAATCTATTTTAAACGGCTTCTTGACAAATAGTGTGACTTTTTAATGTTTTCACGAAAAAGGGGGATATTTCTCTCAAATAGTTTAGATGATTATTTTCATCAATGTTGATATCCTTCATTATTCTCGATTGTGGTTAATCTTCTACAATACAACCTTCCATATTTTATTGAATGAGTTATGTTTGACTATGGATGTTCTATTTTTATACCATTCATGGTTTGTGGATAAAGTATTGACATTTTGTATGCTAGTTTTAATACGAATGTTTATGTTATGTTTCAAAATTTTCATATGAGGAATGAATTGGACTTAGTAAGTGATGGGTGAATCCTGCTACAGTTCTCAATGCATCGGTAGGTCTCATGATACAAACTAGTGTCTTGACACAAGGCCTTGAAAAAATCTTCTTTGTAGTCTTGGCACTAGGCCTTGACTATGTGGTTATGATAGTCCTACATTATGCATTCCATCATTATGAAAGTGGTTATTGATATTTCATGTGATTATTCGACTATAAGAAAATCCATGTGAATAATTAAATGGAATTATTTCATTTTTTCCATATTATACTAAAGTTTAAGTTTAAAAGGCTTTTTTAGTTATGCATTTCCTTAAATGTTTATGCTTATTTATGGAAGCTTCCACTATATTGTTATCCTTACTGAGAATTTGAGCTCCCCCCTTTCTATGTTTTATTTTTCCCAGGATGTGAAGAAGTTAGTTATGAGTGACTTGTAGGCATAATCTAGGAATCTTGGATGTTTCCAATGGAATAATTTAGTGCTGTTTTTATTTCCAAGTTGTAATTTTAACCTTATGAATGTATCTAGTATTTCCAAGGCTACTAAATTGATCCGTCTTTCAGGACATGATTTCCTTGTATCATGCCAATGTTATGTAATAATGTACTAACTCTGGGTAACTGGGGTCGGGGTGTTACAGTTGGTATCAGAATAAGTTTAGTAAAAACCTTGGAAACTAGATTTATATAAACTCTGATTAGAGCACATAGCCCTAAGATAGACTTTGAGGATTAGTATAGAAAAAATTACTAAGATTTTTGTATTGTAGAGATTTTGTGATTTTTCCAAGAAATACATCCCTATCTCGATATGAGCAGGTAGAGGTGGCTCTGGCACAGATGTACCTTAGTGTAAAAACTAAAAACACCTCTTTGAGATAGACTCAAATGAGAACTGGTGCACGACAATGGGCCTTGCTGCACTATTGGTTACAACACTCCCGGGGGATATTCATAGGATAATTTACATTTTCTTTACAAACCAATTTGAAAGATTTCAATACAAGACAAGAATAAATGACCTTGGTTAATCCTAAGGTGTTTCAAAATTAAAAATATAGTGTCATGATATTCTCTAAATGATTTTATGAATACTGTTACTCACACAATGATTTCTGGTTTTAGTCAATGGCTGGATTCCAAGGAAGTCATATTAACTTTTAGTATGATGTACAAGGTAGGAATGATGGTGGAAATGCGCATCAAAATGGAATGTTGATAGGCATAAAAGATATCGTGTTCATGCCAAATCAGTTTTCTAAAAATATGATCAAAAACATATATATTAACCAACTCTCAGACCCAACAAAGAAGAGAAAGGTGATGAATGATTAGAGCTCCAGTAGTGGAGGCCATGGAGAAAAGAATCCTCAATTTCCATCATGCAGGAAATGTGGAAGGAGACACCCAGGAAAGTGTCTCAATGGAACAAAGAAATTCTTTATGTGTGGGAAAGAAGGACATAAAGTGAAGAATTGCCTAGAAAAAAATGAAGAGTACTATGGAAGAAAATAAAAATGGTCCCAAGAATCCATTTACAATAATTTTTCATAAATGTAGGGGACTTGTCCATAAACTGAGTGAATTCTCTATTCTATAGGATATTTTCTTGGTCAAAGAAGAAGCTATGTGAAAATAAATGGTTGGAGAAATTTTTAAAAGTATTAGTGCTCATTGTTGATGGGATTACTTTGGAATAATTTTCACTTGTATTTGTAACCCTACAGTTTTTCATATGAAAATGATATTTGAGGAAGAATTATCTTTTCTCTTGCGGATATATTTATAAATATCCATTTGGTTTTATATAATCATTGGTTTTGATGCAATTACAAGTTATTATATTTTGGGATGAAAATGAAAGGTATGAGAAAAAATTTGTGGTTAAATTAGGTTATGGTTATTTTGAGGAATTTATCTCATTTTGGTAATGTTATGAAATATTGTTTTTGAAGAAGGACAACACACAGACCGTGTGACAACCCATCATGTCAGACAATGCTGTGAGAATCGAACCCACAACCTGACTGTGATTGGGATTTATCACATACCACTCTACTACGTGAAGTCCTTGGTTAGCATGACTAATTATTTTTAGTTAAATTATTTTATTGATCAATAATAGGTTTATTTTGGGTCTTATCAAATGAATACCCTTACTATAGGAAAATGATTTGGTGATTAAGTGATAAATGTTATTTTGAAGAGGTTCGCTTTGTTGGGAACACTATATGCCCAAGGAAAACAGAATACTATGTGATTTCATTTGAGGAGTAATGGTGGATTTTTATCTACGTTTTTATTGTCGATTTATAGTGATTTGGGTTATTTATGGAAATGATTAACCTATAATAGAGAATATGTGATTAGGTTAATTACTTTTAAGTATGTGACTTTAAGAGTAGTTGATGTCATTTGGAGATAGAATTTGACGTGGAAGACTGTGTAATCAAATTCTTCTATGTTTTGGGTTTCAAAATTAGTTTAGATTATATTTATGGATTTTATGGACAATTTTTTATTTAATGGTATTTATTGAACTTTGGGTATTGTAGGTTTAATTTTAGAAATTAAGATTAGTATTTCTTTCTCTAAAGGATTATCCTTTTTGGGGATCGTCTGATATTGTACTAACCATTTTGGTGGTGATTAATCTCTAAAGACAAGGCAAATATATTGTTTATCTTTTATGGATCATGTGATTCTCTAGAATTTGATTCTATCTCTTCTGGTGTGACCAAGTCATCTTGAATACTCATCGTTTGGAAAAAAAGATGAGTTGGTGGTATAAATTTATTAAAGAAAGAAACTCTACTTAAAAAGTAAGTATATATCTTTATGTTATTAGTCAATCTAATAAATAAAATCCTCAACTTTATTAAATGGAACTTAAATTTTTTTTATCCGTTTACTTTTCCTACTGGGAAACTAATGACCATTTATCCCATCACAAGTTTATGATTTTCTTCTTGTTAACTTTCTCCTAATCATGTTTTCTATCCCTCTCCATCAGAACTTGACACTTTGTTTTCTCCTCCATATCCATGTTTTCAGGGAATCATAGTATCTGTTGTCTCAGGTAACATTTTTACTTCTATTAATTTATTTTAAAGTGATAGTTTTATTGACTCTTTTTTCGATGTGGGGATTTCAATGAAGGTTCCGAGCCCAATTTTAAAATTACGAGGACACAATTCTCAAAAGGGGGGAAGGATGTAACATCCCAGGTAAATAAAGAATAATACATTTTCATATTTATTAATATTTGTGAATTAAATGTTAATTTTAATTTAAAGGGGATGCTATGTTCGATGGCTTACCCGATACACAACAATATGTTTCTTTGAAATCTTACGTTGCACACTAATAATATAATATTATTATGGTACTTAACGCCAAGCCATTGTATTGGTGTAAATGAATAGAACTAACTAAAATATGGTTATATATGTTTGATAAATGTTTTTACATTTATCCAATAAAATTTAGAGGCTTAAAATAAGAAAGGAATTAGATTTTAAGCATAAATACTCTAATATTCATTAAAGGGCCGATTTACTGAAAATTAATTTTTTATTAGAATAAACCCTCTTTTAAGGGTGAGGGGTACCGAACATGACTTCAACGACTTAAAACATTATAACAAGCCCCTACAATCCAATATACCAAGGAAACAACAACCAAATTCAATACAGTGAGAACTCCTCCCCAGCATCAAACACAATAAGACCAGCTTTCACCATCACATTGCTTCTCAGCAAACTATCCCATGAAGTATTGCACAGGCCTGGTACCGATGGAAAATTCCATACCCTTTTGAACTTCCAAGTCTAAATAGAAATGGACCGCAAAAACTCTTTGCTATGAACCTCTTTTGAAGCAGTCATGTAGTTGAACTGGTTGTCTTGCCCCAAGAACCATAGACCGTAGTTCCACCTGCACAAAATCCCTCCTTCCACACACACAAAATAATCAATGCCAAAACAGCGTCGGAGCCAGATCCCATGCCCCAGCCGTCCTTCACAAGATCACACTCATAACAACAAACAAATTCACAAAAACAGAAGCAATGACAGTAATAGGAAGAATCATCATTCATCATCTTAACAATCTATTCTACTCAATTTGGATTCCAATTTGTTATAGACACCTTCACCTTACCCAAGAGACTCATCCCCTTCGGGAGATTCGTCTCCACATCGAACCACGCCGCATTGCCGGAGAAAACCATCTCAAATCAAACAAATGCCAAATCGGTTCACACAGCAGAATCGTGATCTCATCCAAATGCGAAGGAAACAAGTCCAAAAGATAAAATTCTTACCCGCCGCAAACTAAATCACAGATTTATACCTCCTGAAACCGAAACCCTCAAGAAGGATCCATAATAGAAAAAGAAATATTTTTCCAGTTGCCACCGTCAAGACTGCCTCAAGGACCATGACGACCCACCCAACTCACTCACAGTCAACACTGGCAAGGCACCAACCCCAAGGCCATAGATGGAGCTCCGCTGATGGACCTGCTTCACACCGCCAAAGAAGCCCTAGCCAGATCGAGGGGGATGGGGCGAGAAAAGGCCAGCAGTGAAGAGGATGAAGTTGAGCCCACGAGAAAAGGCCGTCAAGACTACCTCTTTAAATATATTTTTGGTCCTTTTTATATGTTATATTTAACAAAATAAAATTCTTATTTATAATTGGCACATCAAAATTTAATTTGGGTAAAATTTTGGAATTTTTCTGATAAAATTAATTTTTTTGATGAATTGTGAAAAATACTGTATTTTAATGCAAAATGGCATTTTAATATAATTTATTTATATGGTTAGATTATCTTTTTAATTTGTTTTAAAGTGTAATTAGAATATATTTTTACCATTTAATCCAATTTTGGTCATTGGAATTAATTTCACTTTGAAATTGGACATAAACAAGTGTCAATCTTTTGATAGTTATTATTTTTTAAAAAACTGCTATTTGTTTTAACCATGGGAATTAATTTTAAATTAATTAATGCCTATTTTATGTTTTGAATTTTAAAAAATAGACATCATTTTTTAATTCTGAATATCAAAAAAATCTAAGGTTGAATTTTGGGTATTTTTCTAAAAAACTTCAATTTTTGATGAATAGTGAAACCACTTAGTAGTAGTTAAAAAACTGACTTTGACATTCAAATGAAATTTTACCGCTTATATGAGTTGAATTTTAAAAATCTGGGAGACACGTTTAATATCAAGAAGTAAAATGTGGTTCAATAAGATAAAAATAATTTTTAGTGAATAGTAACTTTTGACTTTTATTTACCGCAGTTAAAGGTAAATAATGTAATTCAAGATAAAAAGTATATTATAATAATAAAAACTTACCTTAAAACTTTCTCTAACCTTATTGGATGAGTCATGGCCGACCATGGATATCCTAGGGTCGATTTTGGGACCCAATGGATCCACTTGAGAGTGATAATGACTCTTTATATTAATTAATTTAATGTAAAGACAAAAATGACACAAACAAATATCTTTCAGTAAATTAATTTTTACATGGGGTAATATAAGTTATAGTTTCAACTATAAATATTCATTGGAAAGATAAAAATATTTCCTACATCATGGTTTTTTTTATAATTTTTAGACATCAAATAAATTAAATTATTTGTGACACAATAATGATGCAGTGTTTACCTCATTTATAAATGATTTAAATAAATAAGATTATAATGATTAAAATATTATCCAAAACATGTCCAATTATGATTTTATGATTTTATTTCTAATTTTAGTCATCTTATCTTTGACTTTAATGTGTTTTGGACCTTTTGAAACTGAATACATGTTTATAATAAAATAATAGTTTCACACTTTCCTAAAGAGCCCCTCCTCTCCCTTATAAAAGGAGAGCACTTCTAACCAATTCTTCACACCTATAAAGCCTTTTAGATCATTCTAAATCTGCCCAATTAAGCTCCCTACATCCATATTCTCCACCTATAAGCCTTAACTTAGGCATAAGGCACTTCAAGAAGTCTTTCTGGTTCAAACGAAATGGAGTTACCCAAATTAAAGGTAACTGTTTCTCTTAAATTCATTTCTTTTATTTTACTTCTCCAACCCCATGAACTATTTTTATTCCTTTCTTTTGTAAAAACACTAGTATCTTCAATATAATAGGATGTTTTTATAATAAGTATTTGATCTACACTTACCCACACCTCCATCTAATGGGTGAAGAACATAACGTTTTGGTGGATGGAAAACTAACGCCTCACAAAACAATGATTGTTCGATTATCTCCTACTGCCTCTTATGGTGGCCATTATGATGGCAGTGTATTTATATATTATTTATATTATGTTTAATTTTTCTCTATGATTATGTAATTTTCATTTAAGAACACACCAATTTTCTTTCCAATATGTGTGACCATGATAATTTCATTTGAGGAAGTGCGGACTACCGCCCCCTCAAGGTGATATGATTTGTTCATGAAATTCATGGAACGTATAAATAACAGAGTTAATTAAATTATTTAAAACATATATCATATGATATTAAACTATAATTATATTATACCTATGTATCATTATGTTTTAATTCCATTAAAATAAAAAATATAAATGAAAGTAGCGTTCATGCGTACGTACGACTTACCGTCTCCATGAAAGGTGCATTTCATTTCTTATCTCCAAATGTTATGTATAGTTATAAATACATATATATACTGGATATATAATATATATATATATATATATATGATATCTAAATCATTTATATCATTCTGGAGATAATGTACTTTTGACCACATGGAAAAATTGTAATTATAACAAGTTCATTTTTGACTCAAGTTCCGAACATCAATAAAATATCCAATATGAACTCAAATAATTAACTAATTATTATAGAAAGGTAATAAGTGATACAAAAAGAATAATAAAATTGAAAAGTGTTCTTAATAAAGTATAAATTAACTCATTTTTATTATTCAGGAAGAACAAGGAACACACAAGAAAATTCAGACTTGAGGTAAGGGGTTTCTTATCTCACTTTTAATTCCGTGAGATTTCCATTTTTCACCACTTATTTATTGCATGAAGTGTGTGTAATTCCTGATATTGTATTCATTGTTTAATATAATTTAATTTATATATATTTACATCATCATTGTATGATCCATCTTTCATGAGATGTATGTTTTGTAATCTACCACATTGGTAAGGGAATTACAAATTTCAATTTCCACTCATTTGTCTTTACACATACTTCATTGATTATTTTAATCCAAGATTATGTGTGGAATCACTATTAATTTTTTTATGTCATAATTACCACTCCCCTTTATTTGGATATACTTTTTATACACATAATCACTCCATTGATAAATTCTCAAGTCATCGATATGAACTTGATAAGAGTAATTTTAACTCAATCTCTATTTGTTGAGTTAAATATCAAATTCATTGGTGTTGTTTTTACAAGAATATGTGTGAATGTCCTATGATTGACTTACACTGAATATCCAATCATATTGAGTGTATTTATATTTTTCACACATAATTATGTTGTTGATTTATCCTTAACCTAAGGATACGGTCTTTATAAGAGATTTCATCTTAATTTACATTCCATTGAGACTTCTTTGTTGTTATACACCAATTCCATTTTATATGGTGTATATAATGTACTTTTACATAGTATATCATGAATCCCTTTATTCTCATGATATTATAATGTTTTTATTACCTCAATTATTTGTATTCAAGTGTCTCTCTTTTGGTAAGGAACTCTAACTAGAATATCATTTTAAAATGTTTTAAAGATTTATTATTCTAAATCTTTCCCATTAATGTCCATGTTTTAAAAATGTTTTTAAGGGTTTATTTATATGGAAATTAAAGTTTTAAAATAAAAAATTCCTTTTAGAAGTTTCAAAGTGGTATGGGACACTTTTATTCAAAAATATATTTTAAACGGCTTCTTGACAAATAGTGTGACTTTTAAATGTTTTCAAGAAAAAGGGGGGTATTTCTCTCAAATGCTTTTGATGATTATTTTCATCTATGTTGATATCGTTCATTATTCTTAATTGAGGTTAATATGATACAATACATCCTTCCATATTGTACTGAATAAGTTATGTTTTACTATGGATGTGCTATTTTTATACCATTCATGGTTTGTGGTTAATGTATTGACATTTTGTATGCTAGTTTTAATATGAATGTTTATGTTATGTTTCAAAATTTTCATATGAGGAATGAATTGGACTTAGTAAGTGACGGGTGGAGCCCTCTATAGCTCCTAGATGCATCGGTATGTCTCATGAGACAAACTAGTGTCTTGGAACAAGTCCTTGAAAAAATCTTATTTGTAGTCTTGGCACAAGGACGTGACTATGTGGTTATGATAGTCTGGAATTATGCATTCCATTATTACGAAATTGGTTATTGATATTGCATGTGATTATTTGACTAGTAGAATATCCATGTGAATAAGTAAATGGAATTATTTCATTTTCTTCCATATTATGCTAATGTTCAAGTTTAAAAGGCTTTTGTTTTAGTTATGCATTTCCTTAAATGTTTATGCTTATTTATGAATGTTTCCACTATATTTTTATCCTTACTGAGCATTTGATATCACCCCTTTCTATGTTTTATTTTTCCTAGGATGTAAATAAGTTAGTTATGAGTGAATTTTAGGAATAATCTAGGAATCTTGGATGTTTCCAATGGAATAATTTAGTGTTGTTTTTCTTTTCAAGTTGTAATTTTTACCTTATGAATGTATCTAGTATTTACAAGGCTACTAAACTGATCGGTCTTTTGGGACATGATTTCTTTGTATCATTCCAATGTTATGTAATAATGCACGGACTCTGGGTAACTGGGGTCGGGGCATTACAGATAAATTATAAAAATAGTGTTATGTGACTAGTTCTTCCTTAGTCATCAGATATTCTCTTATGGACATGGTAAAGGTTGGGTAGGAGTCAGACTTGGAGTGTGTTGTAAAGAAGGAACTACAGGCTTGTGGTGACTTTATACTCAGATGGTTGATGATTGATGATAATATGATCTCGGTAAATGGGATATTAGTAGTATCAAATTCCATAGGGGAGGACCTGATAAGGTATTACCATACCTCCAGATGAAAAGTACATCCTGGTATGACCAAGATGTATCATGACTTCAGACGCCGATTTTGGTGTCCTGGGATGAAGAGGGACATTGCTCGAATTTTCTCTTGATGCCTCACCTTCCATAAGGTAAAGTATAAGAATCAAAATCCTATTGGTTTTCTCCTACCACTTATTGTACCCATGTGGAATTGGAAATATGTCATTTTAGACTTTGTGATAGGTTTACCCATGACCCTGAGGTGTCATGATGCACTATGGGTTATTATTTATATAATAATGAATACTATTCACTTCTTACTAATCAAAGAGACTCAATCAGTAGAGGATAGGTGAAAAATATATGTCCATGAGATCATATACCTACATGGAGTTCCCTTGAGTATTATTTCATATAGATATATTCACTTTACATCACGATTTTAGTAGGTCTTGCATTAATACCTAGGGACACAACTGATATTGAGCATAATATACCATCCTCTGATGAACAGAGAGTCCGAGTGGACTTTATGAATATTAGAGGATATTATTCGAGCTTTCATCCTTGAATTTTGTGGATCATGTGATAATAATAAATCCTTGGTTGAGTTTGTGTACAATTTTTTTTAGGATTCAATTCAAATATAACCTATGAGGATCTTTACAGGAGGATGTATCGTCCACCATTTTGTTAGCATGAGGTGGGTGAGGGAGTAGTTTCTGGTCCCAAATGGTTTAAGAGACCATTGAGAGAGTGAATATGATAAAAAAGAGCTTTATCACTACATAAACTAGACAAAGATCTTACACCTACCATAGGATAAGACCCTTGGAGATTTTTTTTGTGGAATATTGAGTTTTCTTAAGAGTGACTCCTCGGTTGGGGAACAAACCTTTGAGGAAGTAGGGAATGATAGAACCTAATTTTTTTGGATGCTTTTTATTAAAGAGTGGATAGGGATAGTTTCATGGAATATGGATCTTCCTTCTCTCTATCGAGGTATGCATGATGGTTTTCATGTGTCATATATCTAGAGAAACATGGATGATCTTATGCTTGTCATTTATTGCAAGGATGTTGAGTTAGATCCTCATGAATCTTAGGAGGAGTGACTTACAGAAATTATAGACTATAGTGTGAAAATTATTTTAGGGAATATGGTACCACTTGTCCAGATTTAGTGGTAGCATGGGATAATATAGGAGGAGACTTGAGAGTGAGAGGATTCCGTTTGAGCTTAGTGGCCTGATCTGTTTCAACATTAACCCTAGATATTCTTGTAGATGATGGGATATAATTGTAAAAACTTGATATAAGAATTTTAAACCATCTTTATCTCATATTTTTGGTATTATAACTTTTTATGGAATATGTTTGGAGTCTTAAAAGGGTGTTTTGGAAAGTATACTTCCAAGATAAGGGTTATTGTGCTGTAGCATATAGGACCACACTACAGAGTCAACACCTACACCATGGTAGATATGAATTCACTACAAGGGTAATGGGTATTTGAGGCCACAATATTGCAAGAGGGACAACATTGTAATTAAGGCTATCTAGGTAAGGATTCAATATATCATAGGCTGTGGTTGGATAACTCATTGGAGAAAACACCATAAAAGATCCTACCACATCATAGAGCTATACATCATGTTAGTTACATATGGATGGATGATTATTTGGTGTTTAGGGGTTAAATCCTTAAATAAGATATTATTTTTTGAATTGGGAAAAATAATTTCATAATTGAATAGGATAAATTGAAAATTCTTTATGAGGATCCTTCAGTAATATTGGAACACTGATAGATTCCATAAAAATACAATTCCCTCCTCGTTTAACACCATCCCATTATAGGAACCCAAAAAGATATAAAAAAGACACCAAGACTGTGGTTATCCCCGTTACTCCACAGAGGCTCATTCCCATGCCCTATTCTATTCCACATAATCTCCACTGCACTATAAAGGGAGTAATCCAACACACTCTAATGCCATAACAACATCCCCAGTTCATTGGTGGCCCTTTTCTAGTGCACCCTTGCACCATGTAATTTCCCTTATAATGTTATGGCCTTATTCTTGAACAACAATATGTAGTTTTGGGTTATCCTATGCTATGGTGTCTATTCCAGCATACCCTCCGGGCCACATATCCCACCTTACATTTTGAAACATAAATTTTAGAAGTTATTACAGTAGAACTTGTGGTTTTTTCAGAGGATGACCTCAAGTAAGAAGTTGTTCCACCTTTTGGTTTTTTATCCTCACCTTTCTATAGAACCTATAACATATTTATTGGACTGGTTCTAGGAATAATTGTTGAGCGTTGTTCCAGTTTGTGTAAAAACACTACTCAAATATCAACACCTCAAATGAACCTTGACATGGTTGTCAAAAATTTGGGGTAGGAATTTCATTACCTATTAGGTTATTATTTACACATATTTCCATACTGTAACTTTATGTGTTGGATTATTTAACACTATTATTAATTTTGATTACATGTGGGTGTGTGTAGCCTTTGAGAACTATTGTGATATTGATTCTATGAGTGATATTTGTGTATCTTGTTTCCATGTATGATTATTATCACATGATATTGTGTATACTATGATATAATCATGAGAATATGATATGCCTATTTGTGTTCTCACCTTGTATGTGTGTTACTATTCCTTGGTGGTTGTTGTTGGTACTTGAGGTAGGTGGACCATCATGACATATTTATCCCATTGAGGGGGAGTGTGCTGACTTTCAATGATGGTGATGGGTGACCTGAGCACAGGTTTTTGGTATGAGGTATCCATGGTACCATTTTGTGGATGCACTCAGGTTAGCCTTGATTTTCTAAGTTCCATGTTCTATAAGGTAGCCTAGTTGATGTGAGTACCAAATATTCTTAACTAGAGGACTTTGAGTGATATGGTCCTTTTGATGGATATATGGATCTAGGTTGAATATTCAAACAACACCATGAGGATTCCATATAAGGGTTGGTTTAGTTACTATGGAATTATTCCATTATCTTATGGAATGGATCTAAAGTAGGAACAACTGGGGGTTTGTCGAGGCTTGTTTAGTGCATGATCCCTTGGTTTTGGATTGTGTGTTTATGGCCATTACACATTTATTATTATTATGGCATGAAATTGTTATAATTGAGTTCAATTGGTTAAGGACGCATTGGTGGTTTCCTATTGAGTCTTGTAATAACACCCCACTCGATCATTTTGGTGCACTTGTAGATTTTATAAGAGACCTGGTAAGTGGTAAGGGCAATGTGGTAGATGGCCGAGCAAAGGAGAACTGAATTGGTAGTGGGCAGAAATGGATTCCTGTGGACCTAAAATTTTTCTTTATTTATTTATCTTCTTTATTTACACTAGATTGGCTTACAACTTTGGGAGTGACTTATTTTTATTAAATATATACCATATTTTTTCCCTAATGTTACTATGATTATTTATTTATGATTGTTATTAGCTCCATGACATGATACTGAGGGTATAGTCTCCCCACTGACGGATTGAGACCCTTAGTACTAGTCAAAAACCTCTTGCATATGGGGAGGAGTGCATGATGACAAATAACACCCAAATCAAACATGGTGGTATATATCATGATGTTAAAGGTTATTATATTAAACCTATCAAGATATAGTAAAGGATTTTCAAGAGATAAATTAGAGTATTTAATGGTGTAATATAGTGGATATCTATGTATTAGGCTTAAACAAAATACATAAAGGAGTTTCCACCCACATTGGTGGTGGGACTTGTAAAAATATTGTATGCTATGCTCTATTCATTTTTTTTCATTTGGTATGAATATACTTTTGAAGGTATTGTAGGATCGAAATAACTATGTAGATGGTCAATATACAAGAGGGGGGGGGGGGTGAATTGTACACTTTAAAAATTTCCTTATACAAGGAAAGATCTAATTTTAACAAATTTAAACTAAGAAAATTCACAACACCTCTAACACCAATCGAAAGATTGGGACAATGTATGAAGTTACAAACTTCAAGTTCAATACACTTGCTTAAATATGGAAAGTGATTCCGAAAAACAGGTTCTGGAAATATGGATCCGGAAAATGAAACTTAATCAAAGTTTACAATATGAGATTCTACATTAAAGCGTATAAAATCTAAATTAGTCAGAGTACAAGTGTAAAGAAATATAAGAAGGTTATAGTTTCCTTACAATAAAAAAATATAGTGGAAAAACTTGTAACAAAAACAAGTAACAAGATATAAATCTTTTAACCCAAAGAGAAGGGTATCCAACAAACTTGGATAAAGGTTCCTTGATTTGTACTTTCAAGCAAGTCTGTCTTACCCACACCAGGGTAAGCCCTCGATACGAAGATCGAAGTCTCTGTCTTGCTATCCCCAAAAGCCCTCAACTTCAAGGTAGTAGGAACCTCTGTCTTCCTCATCAACGAAGCCCTTGAACTTCAAGGAAGTCGGCACCTCTGTCTTCATATCCCCGGAAGCCCTCGATTGTAATCACCAACAATTGGAGTCGCACGAAGCAAGTCTGCACAAGGCATTGTTTGAGCAAGTTGTTCAAACTTTCTACATGAAGCTTGAGAGTTAATAAGAGCCTATCTCTCTAGAAATCACTTCAACAGCATGTAATCACATATGTCTAAGATCAGTATCGAGCTCTTTCAAATGAGATACTATTTATAGGCTTGGTTGGAACGGTCAGCTCCCTCCTCCAACAGTCATATTTTCCTTAAATTTCAGAGGGACCTGTACACGTGTCACTTAACCAATGGTTAGTTAGAAATAAAATGGATGACATCGTTTTATAACAAAATATGTGTAACTGAAAGCACGACATCGTTTTATAATGAAACGAGTGTAAGCATAAGAAAAACTGTAGTTCGAAATGTATGAAAATCAAAGTTAAGAGTCTAACCAAAATGGAATTCAGAGTCTATAATAAAGAGATATTCCGATTCTGTTTTAGAGGAATTTGGAAGCTGAATTCTGTAGAAATCCTGAGTCTGAATTTCTAAGGAAATTTGGAGTCTGGTTTCACTAGAATTTAGAATCTGAACTAACAAATTTTAGAGTTAAACTGATAGAAGTTCAGATTCGAACTCATAGAAGTTCAGAGTCGAACTAGTGAAAGTTCGGAGTTGAACTAGTAAAAGTTCAGAGTCAAACTAGTAAAAGTTCGGAGTCCATAATTCAGAGTGGAACTATATAAGAGTTCATATCCATAATTTGGAGTCGAACTATATGAGATTTCGTATCTATAATTTGGAATGGAACTTCATGAGAGTTCGTATCCAGAATTCGGAATGGAACTTCATTAGAGTTCGTATCCAAAATTCGGAATGGAACTTCATTAGAGTTTGTATCCAGAATTCAGAATAGAAGTTCATTAGAGTTTGTATCCTGAATTCGGAATAGAACTTTATTACAGTTCATATCCAGAATTTAGTTCCTAAAACAAAATTCTTCATATCTATTTATTATATGATTCCGAGGTTTTGGGTATGAATTTTATTTTTATACTTAATAAAAATATTGATATGTATAAGGAAATCTAGGTTAGGGTAAATTTCCTTAAGGAAGGAAATTTTCCTTAGAGAAGTAAAATATAGATTTGCTTAAGTATAAGGTGTTTGTGATTTTCAAAATAAGAAGAAATAGAAAATTCATAAGGATAACCTTATTGAATCAACAATCTTTCCCTTTTTGGAAAGCCCAAATAACCTTACGAAAAAGAATATAAGGACTTTGAAAAATTTCATTAAACTTTGAAATTAAAGCTTATCTCCTTTTGTTCATGGATGATGATGAATACAACTAACTCCCCCTTAGGCATTGAAACTCTAAGGATTGTATTCTGAATTTTTGGAGTGGAGTTTTCATTATCATGGGAATGAAAAACATTGTAATGAGAACCCCCCTTACTTTAACGATATCTTCACTTAGAAATTTTTCCTTCTCCATTTAAAATTTTTCTTCTCCCCTTTTAATTAGTTCTTTTTCCTTCTCCCCTTTTGCGATTTAAGGGAATGTAAAAGACATATGGTACCTGAAACATTAGTATATAACAATACAAGATATAACCAACCAAAAATTTCATTAGAGTTGAAACTTTTTTTTACAAGGAAAGAAAAATTCAAAAAAAGATCAGATTTGTCTATTTGTCCTCCTTTTCCTTCAGAATAAGCTTCTTCAACAAGATTTTCAGCTTCTTCAAGTCTTTTTGATCCTCCTCAACTTGCTTCTCCAAAGCTGTGATCCTTTCTTGTTGAGATTTCAACACCTCTTCTTGAGCCTTCATGGCCTCTTCCTACATCTTCACAAACTCATCATGCTTTACAAGTTTTTCTTGGATCTCAATCCAGAGATCTCTATCCCTTTAAAAATTTGAGCAAGCGAGTTAACCTTATCATTCAAGTCCTTCACTTGTTGACTCCGATAACTTTGATCAATGATTATATAATCCTGAATATTCTTAATCTTTTCATCCTCTGTGTTAAAGGAATATTTAACATCATTTTGAAAATGATCAAACTCAGCCATGTCTTCTTCAACTTTCTTAGACCACAAAGTGATTTTTCCGCATGATTTCCTGTGTAAATCATAATTGAGAAGGGAATTTAAATGGTCGGCCTCAATCTTCACACACTTATCCATCACCCTAAATAAGCATTCTGACTTTTGATTCAAGCTATGTTGCACCATCTGGCATCTAGAGTCTATAATGGGGAAAATCGGAATGGTGTCCACCAAATTTTTCGAAGATTCAACAACAAAGTCATGACCATGTGCTAATGACTTAGAACCCGATAACTTTCTTGGGGATTGTTCTTCTTCAATTTGCACCAAATTCCTTTTAGAAGAACCACCAACTTCTTTCTCCCTGATGATATCTTTTGTTGGTGTATCCATGAGCACTTTCTTTCCTTTATCAGTTTTCGGAATGGGTTGATCATCTGGAGATTCTTCCTCACTCTATGATAGTTGAACAATCTTGTCTTCATCAATTTTCTCTTTCTCTATTCCTTCTTCAAGAAAATTATTCTCATAACTTACTTCCTCATAAGATAAATCATTATCTTTCTCTTCTTCCTCAACATCATCTCTATGACCTTCTTTCTCAACTCCCTTTCCCAGAGTGACTAGTTTTGCGGATTTAGCCTTTTCTTGATAATCTTCTACTTGTTTGATCAAGTCATCCAGATCATCACTTTCTTCTTCTTCTTCTTCTTCTTCTTCAACATCCTCTTCCTCTACTTCTTCACCAGATTTTTTCTGCACTTCTTCAATAATCACTTTTCCTTTGTACTTTTTTGAAGTGGAATACTTATTCCCAGGTGTCTCTGGTAATTGTTGGACATCAATGGTTTCCGGAATGGGAATCTCCTCATAGGATTTTTTAGTGGATTTCAAGAGATATTGAAAAATCTCTTCCTCTGACATCTTCTTCTTCATATTTTTCTTTTTTTATTGCTTTTATAACTCATCAGCAGCTCTCTATTTTAAGGCCTTAGCCTCAGCAAGGTCCAATCCGAACTGTGGATCCACTTATTTCCTCTTCTCCTTGTCTTCTCTCCATTTAGCAGATACCTCATATGGATAGGCATTCTATTTTTTTGGCTTGGGAAGTGCATATTGAGTTTCCATTGATTTGGGGGTTTTGTCTTCAGCAACCACTTCCTTAAGCTTCCTCTTCTTAGTAACTTTCTTCACGGGTTCCTCCTTCTCCACAGTTTCTGAAATGGTTTCATCCTGTTCCTCTGGTAAACTATAAAACTCTCCTGTTTCCTTAGAAAATTCCATATTCATTCTTTTCATCATATCATCACTGACAAACATAATCTTGCAATTCTGAACTTTAGAGTTACATGCAAACTTGAAAGAATCTAAGCACCGAACTGTCAGTTTTGATAGTAAGGCAGGGGACATGATGATTTGAGCTCTCAAGTTTCCTTCCTTGATGTTCTTGATCATCACAAGGACACACCTCATCAGATTTAGTTTTCTTAGATTCACCAAGAAGTCTAATAAATATTTGTCACTTTTCATCAGGGTATCTTTATCACCCTTTCTCGGAACCAAGAATCATTGTACCCAGAGCTGAAGAATCTGATTATTAAAAGATAGGTGAGAAATATTTGTTGTCTTGACATTAGGAAGTCCGAGACATTGTAAGGCCTTAACCTTAACAAAACTACCTTGAGCATCCGGGAGTTTGTGTGAACAAAATTCAGCTTCTCCTTCGTAAGCTAGCCCTACTAAACTTGCAGCTTTGGTGTAAGTATGTATTTAAGTCCTTCCATAAGACTTGAAAGAAAAATTTTCTCTTCCCTCTTCCTCATAAAATCTTTCTCATTCATAAAATTATACAAGTAACTATGGATAGAAAGCATCTTGATCCCTTGTCTTGAATACACATGCATCTTCCCAACCATTCAGCTTTATATTCTTGGAGATGATATAATCATACATGTAAAAGTTCGAATGTACCAGTATTTCTCTGTACACTTGCCATTTTTGAAATTGGATTTGAGGTAGACATATCTTGGGAAGTAGCTTCTACAAACATTCAGAATGGAGAGTTCTAGAAGATTCAAAACGGCCTTTATCAACTGATGCAGAGCTTCAACACGCTAGAGCCTGAAATCGATGTGGGAAAACCAATAGGGGTCCCCTTTATATAGGTGATGGAGCTGACGTTTTAGCTTCCAAAAAAATCTAGCGGTTGAGAATTTCTCTGATCTGATCTGATGGTTGAAATCAAATCTGCAAGGAAATCTTGAATCCGATCTTTTGAGGTTTTAAGAAAAAAAAAATCGGATTTGAGAAAACTAGAATCCGAGAAATTTTAAAACATATAGGAAAATACCAGTAAGAAAAATATAACGACGAAATCTTAAGTATGGAAATCATAACTTTCGGATTGGCCAGGACGTTTGTTCATAATAGGTGATATTCTTCTTGAAGAAAAATTTGACTATGAAAAAATAACTATCAAAAACTAAAAGTTGAAGAGACTTTGAGTACCAAAACTCCAATACAAAAAGTATGAGTACACAAATCCCAATACGAAAAGTTTGAGTATGAAAATTATCATTACAAAAATTTTCAGTACAAAAACTTCAGTACGAAAATTTCCAGTATGAAAACTTCATTACGAAAATTTCCAGTATGAAAATTTCATTACGAATGTTTCTAGTACGAATATTTCAGTACGAAAATTTCCAGTACGAAAACTTCATTACGAAAGTTTCCAGTACGAAAAATTCATTACGAAACATTCCAGTATGAAAACCTTAGTACGAAAATTTCAGTTACAAAATTTTGAAAAAACTGACTATGAAACATTTGATTATGCTAACATGAAAATGTACTCCTCCTATGAAAAAGAGTTTATTACTATTAGGAGAATTGTTCAAAAAGAAGTTAATGAAGAAGTATTACCTTATGTTTATCATTCCTAACTTATGTTTAATGTATTCAAATCTTTCAGAAGGTAAAGATTTTGTGAAAATATCAGCAAGTTGATCTTTCATTTCGATAAACTGAAGAATGATATCTCCTTTAAGTGTGTGATCCTTAATAAATTGATGCCTAATATCTATGTGTTTTGCACGAGAGTGATGTGCATGGTTTTTACTAAGGGAAATAGAACTTGTGTTATCACTCAAAATTTGAGTCTTAGTAAAACTCAAGCCATAATATGTGAGTGTGTGTTGCATCCACAACACCTGAGAACAACAACCTCCAGCGGCTACATATTTATCTTCAGTAGTGAAGATTGCTACTGAGTTTTTCTTCTTACAAGACCAAGAAACTAACGAATCTCCTAGGAAATGAAAAGTTCCAGATGTACTTTTTCTATCCATTCAACACCCACCAAAGTCAGCATCCGACAAGATTTTTATGATAAAATCATTTCTAGAAGTATAAAAAAATCCTAGAACCATGGTTCCCTTTATGTAGTGAATAATTATTTTCACTTCCTTTAAATGAGATTCATTAGTATTGGATTGATATCTTGCACATAAGCATACTGAAAACATCAAGTCTTGTTGACTAGCTATCAAGTAAAGTAGACTTCCTATCATACCTCTAAAAGATGTTTGATCTACAGGTTTCCCAGCTTCATCAAGATAAAGTGTGTTTGAGGTACCGATAAGAGTACTTATACTCTTAGTGTTGTCATACCCATACTTTTTAAGAAGATATTTAACATAATTATGATGGGATATGTAGATTCCTTTTGGTTTTTGAGAAATTTGAAAACCAAGGAAAAATGTTAACTCACCCATCATACTCAATTCAAACTGATATTTCATTAGAACCGCAAAGGAATCAGTTAAAGATTGTTCAGTTGAACCAAATATATTGTCATCAACATAAATTTGAACAATCAAATCATTTTTCTTATCTTTATTTATAAAATGGGTTGGATCTGCATTTCCCTTAACATAGTTATTTTGAAGCAAAAATCTTGTAAGTCTATCATACCAAGCTCGTGGGGCTTGTTTACGGCCATAAAAATCTTTGGTAAGTCTAAAAACATGATTAGGATGTTTTGTATCTTCAAATCTAGGTGGGTTTTCAACAAAAACTTCCTATTGAATATAACCATTAAGAAAAAGCACATTTCACATCCATTTGAAAAAGTTTAATATTGAAGAATTCTGCAAAGGCTAGTAAGATACGAATATATTCAAGTCTAGCTACTGGAGCATAGATTTCTTCATAGTCTATTCCCTCTTGCTGATTATTGCCTTTAGCAACTAGTCTAGCTTTATTTCTAACAATGACTCCATTTTCATCACACTTATTTCTGAAGACCCACTTTACTCCAATAACAGACGTTTCCTTAGGTCTTTAAACCAAGTTACAGACATTATTCCTTTCGAATTCATTTAGTTTGTCTTGCATGGATTTTATCAAATAATCATCAACTAAATATTCATCAGTGCTTTTTGGTTCTAATTGGTAAAGAAATGGTAGATTTTCTACTTCATTTCTTAAGGAACTTCTAGTCCTTACAGGTTGATTTAAATCACCAATGATACTATCACTGGGATGATTCTTAAGAAACAAATGATTTGGGTTTTGTAAAACCTGTTCATCAACATATGGTAGAAAGTATTCTGGGGTAAATGTTTCTGAAGAATCATCTCAAAAAATTTCCTTATCAGAAGGATATTCTAACAAACGTTGATAATCAGTTTTTGAAAACACATCTGAGGATGTAGGTTGGGATGATTAAAAACAAAAGGACCAGACTCATCAAATTTGACATGTACTGTTTCCTCAATAGTACATGTTTTTTTGTTAAAAACTCTATATGCCTTAGAAGTTTTGGAGTAGCCTAAGAAAATTCCTTCATCATATTTTTGTTCGGATTTGTGTAAGTTATCTTTAGTATTCAGAATGAATACTTTACAACCAAAAACCTTGAAGTAGTAAAGTCTAGGTTTTCTACCATTACATAACTCATAAAGAGTTTTATTAAGAAAAGGTCTAATCAAAACTCGATTTATAGTATAACAAGCAGTACTTATAGCTTCAGCCCAAAAATGTTTGGCAACAAAATACTCACTCAACATGGTTCTAGTTATCTCTTGAAGAATTCTATTTCTTGTTTCAACTACACCATTTTGTTGAGGTGTTCTAGATGCTGAAAAGTTGTGAGTAATACCTTTTTTACTTCAAAAAGATTCAAAATCAGAATTTTGAAATTCTCCTCCATGATCACTATGAATAGTTTTCAATGGAAGGGTTTTCTCATTTTTAACTTGGGCTATAAAACTTTTGAAATAATAAAAAGTTTTAGACTTATTTTCTAGAAAATAGACCCAAGTACATCTTGTGTAATCATCAACTAAAACAAACACATAGTAATTTCCCCCAATGCTTCCAGTTTGGTTTGGACCAAAAAGATCCATGTGCACCAACTGTAACACATCAGTTGTTGAGAATCCACCAATTGATTTAAAACTAGATTTATGTTGCTTTCCATATTGACAAAGATCATAAAGTTTAGAAGAATCAAATCTATGCTCTGGTAGATCCTTAACTATTTTCTTCTCAGAGAGTTTACATAAGTTTATAAGGTTACAGTGACCTAGTCTTCTATTCCAAAACCATAAATGATCTTCCATTCCACTAAGGCAAGGTAAGTCTTGGCTCCTAACGTCTTCTAAGTTCAAAGTGTAAACATTTTCTTTCCTGTGGGGAGAGAGAATAAACTCTTCTTTGGAATTGTGTACTAAGCACTTATCATTCCTAAAATTTACAAGGTATCCTTCATCACATAATTGACTTATGCTAATGAGGTTGTGCATAAGACCCTTAACAAATAAAAAATTTGAAATCAAAGTTTTACCAAGAAGAACAATATTACCTATACCAACAATTTCCCCCTAAGCATTATCTCCAAAAGATACTTTTCCTCCTTTCATCTTGATAATATTTTCAAAATAGTTTTTGTTACCAGTCATGTGCTGGGAACATCCACTATCCATGTACCAAGTATTGATGTTGGTACTTTCCCTATTTTCTTGAAAATAAGAAACAAGTTAGATTTTTGGAATCCAAACTTGTTTGGATCCGAGATTTTCAGATAACAAAATTTTGGGTATCCACATTTGTTTAGAGAAATATGCTTTATGAAACCAAAGAGATTGAACTCTTTTCAAAGAACAGTTTTTCTTCCAATGCCCACCACTTTGACACTTAGTGCAAAAAGGGGCTCTAGAAGGAATAAAATAGTTGTTTATGAAAACTGGTTTTTGGTGAGTATAACCTACTCTAGTAGTGTTTCCATGAGGTTTAATTTGAGAATACATCTTGTTAAAATTTTACTTCCCAAAAGTAAATTTTGAAAGAAGCTTCTTTAGAGAAATAATTTCAGATTTTAGTCTGATAACTAAATTCCTATCCCCAGGAATCATTTCCTTAGAGTTAGATTTTTCATCAAAAACTTTCTTTTTTAAAATATCATTCTTAAGATCTTTATAAATTTCTTCCTTATCATAATTTGATTTCTCAAGGTCTTTAGAAAGTTTTTCTAAAAGCTCTTCTTTATCTTTAAGATCTGAAGAAAGATCTGAAATCTCTTTTGTAATAATTTCTTCCCCAGTATTTTCCTTCTCTAATTTCATACAAATTTTACAATTTTTTGCTTCAAGTAACTTAGAAAATCAAGATAATTCTTCATATAAAGGTTATTCATTTTCGGAGGATGAAGTATCTTCATTAAAAGTACTATTTTTGGAATAGTAATTCTTATTAAGAGATAAATTTGTTAAAGCCTCGGTAGAGCATACCTTGGACATAAGACATGTATGTGGAAAAGAAGTATTGGCAATAAATCCCATATTCTTATGAGCTGATGAATCATATTATGAAGATTCACTTTATGAAGTGTCTCCACAGCTAGCACTCCAAGTAGTAGTAGCTTTCAGAGTTTTCTTAGCTTTAGATCTATAAAACGTTTTCCTGTTCCTTTCAGAATGCCTCTCTTTCCTTTCTTTGTTTTTAATCATAGGGAAATCAGGTCGTATGTGTCCACTTCTATTGCATTCATAGCATGTGACCTCTGAATCTTTCTTATCTTTTCTTTCCTTCTTCTTATACTTGTATTGGAAATTTCTTTGACCAGCTATCTTGTTCATTCTTCGAGCAAGATTTGCTAACTCATTTTCTGAGACTTCACTCTCACTAGATTCGGATTAGATTGTGACCTTATTAGACTTGGATCTAGTTACTGTCTTAGGAGTCTTTGCTTTCATGTGATTTGAAGTTGTAGTAAAGGAAATAGTATCATTACCATTCTTCTTTTTGATGTTGTTAGCATCTCTCTTCATCCTTGTTTCATGTTGGAGAAGAGTTCCAAACAAATCCTCTATGGAAATTTGAGTAACCTTCCTGTTCTCATCAATAGTTGTTCTCTTTTATTCTCACTCATTGGGCATAATATCAGTGATCTTATCCATAAGAGATTCATCATCCAGACCATTCTCTCCCATAGATTGTAAGCTATTCACAATAGTCATAAATCTTTTTTGCACTTTGCTTATAGGTTTTCCATAAGGAAAATTAAAACCTTGATACTCAGCTCTCAGGATATCTCTTCTAGTCTCAATCACTTTAGATGTACCAAAATGTGTAACTTTGAGTTTCTTCCATATACAATTAGCTATTTCACAAGAAGAAATTTGGCTATATATGTTCTTAGTCATTGAACATAGTAGAGTATTGCGTACCTTATAGTTTAATTGAAAATCACGCTTCTCTTGATTTGTGAAAGCACTAACTTCCTTATCAGGAATTTTATAACTTACAGTAATCATAACAATGTTATCTACCATAGTATTTATAATGAAAGTCTTCATTCGATCTCTCCAATACTCATAATCATTGCCCTCAAAAATTGGTGGTCTTGTAGGATTTAGGTTGTCAATGGAACCAACATTTAAACCCGCCATATTAAAAAAAACTTCCTACACAAAAACTTGTTTATAAAAAAATTTAGGATTCAAGGAAAATATTCCTAAGCAAGAAAAATATAGAACAAAGAAAAATTGAGCAAGAAGAACTTATATGTGAGTATAAGTATTTCAGGGACCTGCTTTGATACCAATTATAGGATCGAAATAACGATGTAGATGCTCAATATACAAGAGAGGGGGTGAATTGTAGACTTTAAAAATTTCCTTAAACAAGTAATGATCTAAGTTTAAAAAAGTTAAACTAAGAAAATTCACAACACCTCTAACACTAATTGAAAGATTGGGACAAAGTATGAAGTTATAAACTTCAAGTTCTATACACTTGCTTAAATCTGGAAAGTGATTCCGAAAAATAGGTTCTAGAAATATGGATCCGGAAAATGAAACTTAATCAAAATTTACAATATGATATTCTACCTAAAAGCGTATAGAAATTAAATCAGTCAGAGTACAAGTGTAAGGAAATATAATAAGTTTATACTTTCCTTACAATACAAAAATGAAGCAGAAAAACTTTTAACAAAAAAAAGTAACAAGATATAAATATTTTAACCCAAAGAGAAGGGTATCCAACAACCTTGGATAATGGTCCCTTGATTTATACTTTCAAGCAAGTCTGTCTTACCCACACCAGGGTAAGCCCTTGATACGAAGATCAGAGTCTCTGGCTTTCTATACCCGTAAGCCCTCAACTTCAAGGTAGTAGGATCCTCTGTCTTCCTCATTAAGGAAGCCCTCTAAATTCAAGGAAGTCGACACCTCTGTCTTCTTATCTCCGGAAGCCCTCGATTTTAATCACCAAAAATCAGAGTTGAACAAAGCAAGTCTGGACAAGACAAATTTTGAACAAGTTGTTCAAACATTCTGCCTGAATCTTGAGAGTTAATAAGAGCCTCTCTCTCTCTAGAAATCACTTCAACAGCATGTAATCACATATGTCAAATATCAGTATCGATCTCATTCAAATGAGATCCTATTTATAGGCTCGGTTGGAACGGTCAGCTCCCTCCTCCAACAGTCATATTTTCCTTAAACTTCGGAGGGACCTGTACATGTGTCACTTAACCAACGATTAGTTAGAAACAGAGTGGACGACATCGTTTTATAACAAAACATGTGTAACTGAAAGCATGAAATCATTTTATAATGATATGAGTGTAAGCATAAGAAAAACTGTAGTTCAAAATGTAAGTAAATAAAATTTCGGAGTCTAACCAAAATGGAATTTGGAGTCTATAATAAAGAGATATTCTGATTCTATTTTAGAGAAATTCAGAACCTGAATTCTGTAGAAATCCTGAGTTTGAATTTATAAGGAAATGTTGAGTCTGGTTTCACAAGAATTCAGAATCTGAACTTACAAAGTTCAGAGTTGAACTCATAGAAGTTCAGAGTCGAACTCATAGAAGTTTTGAGTCTAACTAGTAAAAGTTAGGAGTTGAACTAGTAAAAGTTCGTAGTCAAACTAGTAAAAGTTTGGAGTCCAGAATTCAGAGTGGAACTATATAAGAGTTCGTATATAGAATTCAGAGTCGAACTATATGAGATATCATATTCAGAATTTGGAATGGAACTTCATGAGAGTTCATATCCAGAATTCGGAATGTAACTTCATTATAGTTTGTATCCAATATTTGGAATGGAACATCATTAGATTTCGTATCTTGAATTTAGAATGGAACTTAATTATAGTTCGTATCCTAAATTCGGAATAGAACTTCATTAACGTTCTTATCCAGAATTCAGTTCCTAAAACAGAATGCTTTATATCTAAGTATTATATGATTCCAAGGTTTTGGCTATGAATTCGATTTTTATACTTAATAAAAATATTGATATGTATAAGGAAATCTAGGTTAGGGTAAATTTCCTTAAGGAAGGAAATTTTCCTTAGAAAAGTAAAATATAGATTTTCTTAAGTTTAAGGTTTTTGTGATTTTCAAAACAAGAAGGAATAGAAAAGTCATAAGGAAAACCTTATTTACTCAAAAATCTCCCCCATTTTTCAAATCACAAATAACCTTATGAAAAATAATATAAGGACTTTGAAAAATTTCATTATACTTTGGAATTAATGCTTATCTCCCTTTGTTCATGGATAATGATGAATACAACTAACTCCCTCTTAGGCATTGAAACTCTAAGGATTGTATTCTGAATTTCCGGAGTGGAGTTTTAATTATCATGGGAATGAAAAGCTTCATAATGAGAAACTCCCCCTTAATTTAAGGATATCTTCACCTAGAAATTTTTCCTTCTCCATTTTAAAATTTTCTTCTCCCCTTTTAAGTAGTTCTTTTTCCTTCTACCCCTTTGTGATTTTCAAAAAGAAATTAACGGAATAGAAAAGACATATGGTACATGAAACATTAGTATATAACAATATAATATATAACCAACCAAAAATTTCATTATAGTTGAAAAATATTTTCCAAGGAAAGACAAATGCAATAAAAGATCAGATTTGTCTATTTGTCCTCTTTTTCCTTCAGAATAAGCTTCTTCAACAAGATTTTCAGCTTCTTAAAGTCTTTATGATCTTCCTCAGCTTGCTTCTCCAAAGCTGTGATCCTTCCTTCTTGAGATTTCAACACCACTACTTGAGCCTTCATGGCCTCTTCCTTCATCTTCAATAACTCTTCTTGCTTTACAAGTTTTTCTTGGAGATTAATCCAGAGATCTCTATACCTTTTAAAATTTTGATCAAGAGAGTAAACCTTATCATTCAATTCCTTCACTTGTTGACTCTGAGAACTTTTCTCAATGATTAGCTCATCCTGAAGATTCTTAAAATTTGCATCCTTGGTGTTAAAGGCATCTTTAACATCATTCTAAAAATGATCAAACTCAGCCACATCTTCTTCAACTTTCTTAGACCACAAAGTGATTTTTCTGCATGATTTCCAGTGTACATCATAATTGATAAAGAAATTTCTATGGTCGGCCTCAATCTTCACACACTTATCCATCACCATAGATAAGGATTCTAAATTTTGATTCAAGCTATGTTGCTGCATCTGGCATCTGGAGTCTATAGTGGGGAAAATCGGAATGGTGTCCACTAACTTTTTCGAAGATTCAACAACAAAGTCATGACCATGTGATGATGACTCCGAATTCTATAACTTTCCGAGGGATTGTTCTTATTCAATTTGTACCAACTTCTTTTTAGAATAACCACCAAATTCTTTCTTCCTGATGATATATTTTGTTGGTGTATCCATGAGAACTTGCTTTCCTTTATCAGTTTTTTGAATGGGTTGATCATCTGGAGATTATTCCTAACTCTCTGATAATTGAACAATCTTGTCTTCATCAATTTTCTCTTTCTCTGTTCCTTGTTCAAGATAATTCTTCTCATAACTTACTTCCTCATCAGATAAATCATTATCTTTCTCTTCTTCCTCAACTTCATCTCTCTGACCTTCTTTATCAACTCCCTTTCCCGGAGTGACTAATTTTTCGGATTCAAACTTTTTTTGATAATCTTATACTTGTTTGATCAAGTCATATAGATCATCACTTCCTTCTTATTCTTCTTCTTCAACAACCTATTCCTCTACTTCTTCACCAGCTGTTTTCTATACTTCTTCAACAATCTATTTTCCTTTGGACTTTTCTAGAGTGCAGTACTTCTTCCCAAAAGTCTCTGGTAATGGTTGGACATCAAAGGTTTTCGGAATGAGAATCTTCTCAAAGGGTATTTCAGTGGCTTTCAAGAGAGATTGAACAATCTCTTCCTCTGACATCTTATTCTTCATCTTTTTCCATTTTGCTTTCTTTTCTAACTCATCAGCGGCTCTCTCTTTTATGGCCTTAGCCTCAGCAGGGTCCAGTCTGAACTGTGGATCCCCTTCTTTCCTCTTATCCTTGGCTTCTCTCCATTTAGCAACTACCTCATCTGGATAGGCTTTTTGTTTTTATGGCTTGGGAGGTGTGGATTAAGTTTCCTTAGATTTGGAGGTTTTTTCTTCAGCAGACACTTCCTTAAGCTTCCTCTTCTGAGTAAATTTCTTCACTGGTTCAGCCTTCTCCACATTTTTCGGAATTGTTTTAACCTATTCCTCTGGTAAACTATAAAACTCTCCTGTTTCCTTAGAAAAAGCCATATTCATTCTTTTTAGTGTATCATCACAGACAAGCATATGCTTTAAATTCCAAAAATTAGACTTACATGAAACCTTGAAAGAATCTAATCACCAAACTATCATCTTTGATAGTAAAGCAGGTTACATGATGATTTGAACTCTCAATTTTCCTTCCTTCATGTTCTTGATCATCACAAGGACATGCCTCATCAGATTTATTTCTATTAGATTCACCAATAAGTCTAAGAAATATATGTCACTTTTCTTTAGGGTATCTTTATCAACCTTTCTCAGAACCAAGAATCCTTATACCCAGAGCTAAAGAATCTGATTATTAGAAGATATGTGAGAAATCTTTGCTATCTTGACATCAGAAAGTCTGAGACATTATAAGGCCTTAACCTTAACAAAAATACCTTGAGCATCCGGGAGTTTGTGTGAACAAAATTCAGCTTCTCCTTTGTAAGATAGACCTACCAAGCTTGCAACCTTGGTGTAAGTAAGTTTGTAAGTCTTTCCATAAGAATTTAAAGAAAACTTTTCTCTTCCCTCTTCCTCATAAAAGCTTGCTGATTCATAAAAGTTTACAAGTAACTCCTGATAGACAACATCTTGATCAATTGTCTTGAATACGCATGCATCTTCCCAACCATTCAGCTTGATATTATTGGAGGTGATAGAATCATACATGTAAATGTCTGGATGGACCAGTCTTTCTCTGTACACTTTCCATTTTGAAATTGGCTTCGAGGTAGACATATCTTGGGAAGTAGCTTCAACAGAAATTCAGAATGGAGAGTTCTGGAAGATTCAGAATGACCTTTATCAACTGATGCAGAGCTTCGACACACTAGAGCTTGAAATCGATGTGGGACAACCCATATGGGTGCCCTTTATATATGCGATGGAGCTGATGTTTGAGATTCCAAAAACAATCTAGCAGTTGAGAATTTCTCTGATCTTATCTGATTGTTCAAATAAAATCTGCAAGGAAATCTTGAATACGATCTTTTGAGGTTTTACGAAAAACAATCGGATTTGAGAAAACTAGAATTCGGGAAATTTTAAAATGTATTGGAAAATACCAGTAAAAAAAATATGACTATGAAAACTTAAGTAATTAAATCATACCTTTCGTATTGGTCAGGAAGTTTTTTCATAATAGGTGATATTCTTATTGAAGAAAAATTTGACTACGAAAAACTAACTATGAAAAAATTAAAGTTGAGGAGACTTTGAGTGCCAAAACTCCAGTACAAAAAGTCTGAGTACAAAAATCCCAGTACGAAAAGTTTGAGTACGAAAATTCTCATTATGAAAATTCTCAGTACGAAAACTTCATTACGAAAATTTCTAGTACGAAAACATCAGTACGAAAATTTCTAGCACAGAAATTTCATTACGAATGTAACGCCCCGACCCTAGTTACCCAGAGTCGGTGAATTATTACATAACATTGGCATGATCACAAGAAAGATCAAATCTCGAAAGACCGATTGGTTTAGTAGCCTTGGAAACACTAGATATATTCATAAGTTTTACATTACATCATAAAATGAAAAACTACTACAACAACATAATGTCTCCATAATCCACACTCATATCCCCACATAATATCCCTGAAGGTCATTCATAATTTACTTCTTCACTTCCTGGGAAAAATAAAACATAGAAAAAGGGGTGAGCTCAAATGCCCAGTAAGGATAACAATATAGCTGAAACTTTCATAAATAAGAATAAACATTTAAGGAAATGTATAACTAAAACAAAAGCCTTTCAAACATGAACTTTCAACATGGCATGGCATAAATAAAATGAAATAATTCCATTTACTTATTCACATGGATACTCTACTAATCGAATAATCACATGCAAAAAATCAATAACCACTTTCATAATGTTGGAATGCATAATGCCAGACTATCATAACCACATAGTCAAGGCCTCGTGCCAAGACTACAAATAAGATTTTGTCAAGGCCTTGTGCCAAGACACTAGTTTGTCTCATGAGACCTACCGATGCATCGAGGAGCTATAGCGGGCTCCACCCGTCACTTACTAAGTCCAATGCATTCCCATATGAAAAGGTTTAAACATAACATAAACATTCGAATTAAAACTAGCATATGAAATGTCAATAATTTCACCATAAACTATGAATGGTATAAAAATAGCACATCCACAGTCAAACATATCACAAAACCTTCAATACAATATATAAGTTTTGTATCACAATAAATCCACTTCAAATAAGCGTAAAATCCATCAAAGGATGTTGACATAGATGAAATCAAAATTCTTTTTAAAGAAATATCTCTTTTTATTTTGAAATCATTTAAGATACATATAAAATAAGACATTTTCTTTGAAAATATTCTTATAATCTTGTAAGGAAATCTTTGAAGATTTTATAACGGCGGAAAATAGCTGCACCCGCCGTATAAGTTAAAAAAACATTCTTACCTTAATTCTGTCGAAAAGGTTAAAAAGGACCTTGTTTTGAAAACGACGGAAAGATTCCTTTATAAACCACTTATAAAAGTCGAAAAGGGTATAAATGACTCTAACTCATATTCTAGTAAATAGTAAAAATGTTTTGAAATACATTTTTAAGAAACATGGATGTGGATGATAAAGAGATCCCAGTAGATTATTACATATAAACAACCTCGGATAATGAAGAGATTGTGAAATAACCCTTACCTTGTACTTTTCCTTGGTCGGGGTAGGTTAACCTCCTGTATAATGGTGAAATAATTGTTATTAAATTATACAAGAATCATATATATTAATATGATATCATATATGATCTTTTAACATTGATTTGTTAATAATATCTTAGAATTATTGTCGTTTCGGGTGTTAACGTACTTATTTTATTTTATATGTTTTGTTACATAAGCCATGCTTGTTGTATATTATTCATATCCAGAATGATATCAAGTCCTTAAAAATCATTTTTAAATCATCAAATGATAATTATACTTGAATGGATACGATGGAGAATGAATCTCATCGCGTTCGTGGAGACGGTAGTCCGTACGTACGCACGAGTGACAATATCATTCTTTTGATATTAAAATAATATATAAATGGATGGTATATAATAAGTACAGAATCATTAACATGTTATATTTATTATTTACATGATTTACACATCATTATTATACCCATCCAAATAATAATATATTGAATAACAATTACACCACGATATGGAGACGGTAAGCCGTACGTACGCACGTATGGTGACATGTTATTCAAAGGGTGGATAGAATACTGAATATGGTTGTACCATATTTATAATAACATCACAGTATATGTGAGATACTGGAGTTATTATTTTAGAATGGTAAGAACAAAGAAAGATTAAGTGGAAGAAGAAAGGAACTTGAAAAGAGGTGGTGAAAACATTACCTCTTCTTCGGGTTCTTCCTTTTGATTTGATCAAAAGGTCTCCTTAGGTTGGCTTTATGATCAAAATAAGGCCTCTAGGTTGTAGTTAGGGATGTTGGGAGAGTATTTGGGCAGAGTTTGGCCGAACCAAAAGGCTTTGAAGGTGTGAAGAAATGAGAAGGAGGAGTGCCCTTTTATAAGAGGGGTGAGGGGCACCTTTGGAAAAGCTAGAGATATTAGTTTATAATAAATTCATAATCGGTTTAAAATGGCTCCAAAGTTGACTATTCAAAGGTTAAGGTAGGGATGGGTCGAAAACAACTCATCCAATAGAATTTAGACAGGTTTGGGTACTTATATTAACCTTATCTTTAAGTATTAACTCTAAGTTAATTAGTTTCACTTTTACAATGTCTCTTTGTATTTTTATATAATATGGTTAATAAACTTACTATATACATCCAAGAGACCCCCAAGTGGTCAATTAATGATGAAACTATCATGATATAAGTCTCTTGGCCGAACCTTAGATTTTTAGGAATTTAATATCAATTAATAATATAATATTTGTTTTAAGAACTCTTTTATGTCAATTTTGACACTATTCAATAGTTGATTTTTGTGAAACTCATAACAGATTGATTACTTCGAAAAACGTCAATTAAAGCAATCATAATATATCATATTATCCTATAAAATTAGTTTAATTCATTAAAAGTTTAATATTATATTTTTTTGGTATTTATAATATCAATTATTTTAATTTTTCACTATTATAGTAATTACTACATCATCATTGTGTCATAAATAAAATAAATTATTTAATGTCTAAAAATTATAAATAAAATATCATTATGTAGGAACTCTTTTTATCTTTCTAATTAATATTTATAATCTAAAATCCAACATATATAACCCTATGTAACAATTGTTTTTCTAAAAGATATATGCTTGTGTCATTTTTGTATTCATTTTAACTTAATTAAAATAAAGTGTCATTATCACTTACAAGTGGATCCATGGGGTCCCAAACCGACCCAAAGATGACCATGGTCGACCATGTATCAACCAATAGGGTTAAGACACGTTTTAGGGTAATTTAGTATTATTATAATATTATTGTTTAACCCTTATTTACCGGATTTACCTTTAACCATGGTAAATAAAATATTTACCGCAGTAATTATTCAAAATGTCTAAAAATAAAAGTTACCTATTTACACAATTTGAACATTTTGATTCTAAATATGGAATCCATTTTTCTAAATTCAAAACACAGAAGTGGCAGAAATTAATTTAAAATTAATTCCCGCTGTCAAAACAAAAAGTGTGTTTTTAAGAGATAATAACTACCAAAAGATTGACACTTGTTTATGTTCGGTTTAATTGTAAAATTATGTCCAATGACCAAAATTATATTAAATAGTAAAAATATATTCTAAATATACTTTAAAACCACTCAAATTCATAATTTATCACTATTAATTATTTTGATTAAAAAAAGTTGTTTTTAATTAAAATTTAGTAATTTTCACTATTCATCAAAATATGAAAGTTATCCGAAATGTACCAAAATTTCACCTTAGGCTAAATTCGATATTCCGAATCCAAAAATGAAGTCCATTTTGAAATATAAAATATATATAATTTTAAAAAGTATGTATTACTATTCATAATGGCTAGTTTGATTGGTTGTTAGAACTCGGTGTTGCGTACAACACACGCTATCGCATTATTCAAAGAGAAGCGTACCGTAGAAGCTTGGGGTGTTACATTATCCCCTCCTTCAAATAATTTCGTCCTCGAAATTTCTAGAATACTTATCAAATGAAAAGATTCGGTTGGTTCTTCATCATAAGTTCCTCAGGTTCCCACGTTGCCTCTTCCATCTTATGGTTTCTCCACAAAACTTTTACCAGACGCGTCGTCCGGTTTCTCAGTACTTGTTCTCTCGTATCAAGAATACTGACGGGCTCTTCGCAATAAGACAGATCAGGTTCCAGTTCTAATTCCTCATAGGTGAGTACATGCGTTGGGTCAGGCATGTATTTCCTCAACAGAGATACGTGGAACACATCGTGAACTTTAGAGAGACTTGGCGGCATTGCCAATCGGTAAGCTACAACCCCAATTCGCTCTAGAATTTCGAAGGGTCCGATGTACCTAGGACTCAATTTACCTTTCTTACCAAAACGTATGACTCCCTTCCATGGAGATACCTTCAGGAAAACATGATCACTGACTTGAAATTCCAAATCCTTCCTTCGATTATCGGCATAGCTCTTCTGCCTACTTTGAGCTGCTCTAATGTGATTTTGGATTACCTTCACCTTTTCCATCGTTTCCTCCACCAGTTCTGGACCTACAAGTTTTCTTTCACCGACGTCATCCCAACAGGTTGGTGTACGACATCTCTTTCCGTATAATGCTTCATATGGTTCCATCTGAATACTCGAATTGAAGCTATTGTTATAGGAAAATTCTACCAGAGGTAAATATTGATCCCACATGCCCTGAAAGTCAAGTGAGCAAGATCTCAACATGTCTTCTAAGGTTTGAATAGTCCGTTCTGATTGTCCATCTGTCTGAGGGTGGTAAGCAGTGCTCAAATGAAGTTCAGTATCCAGGGATTTCTGAAGACTTTTCTAAAATCTTGAAGTAAAACGGGGATCACGATCAGAAACAATTGATAAGGGTACTCCATGAAGTCTCACAACTTCATTAATATATAGTCTTGCTAGACGTTCCAGGGGTAGATCTTCTCTTGTAGCAAGAAAATGTGCTAACTTGGTAAGACGATCAACAATAAACCATATTGCATCATTCCTTCTTGGAGTCTTTGGTAACCCCATGACAAAGTCCATCGTAATATTGTCTCATTTCCACTCTGGTATGGGAAGAGTTTGCATGACTCCTCCAGGCTGTTGCCTTCCAGCTTTCACTTGTTGACAAACCATACATCTTGACACAAAATCAGCAATCTACCTCTTCATGTTGTCCCACCAAAAATGTTCCTTCAAATATCTATACATTTTGGTGCTCCCAGGGTGTATAGAGAAATTGGAACTATGAGCATCATCCAGCAATTCCCTTTTTAGATCAGGTAAATCGGGAACACAAAGTCTCTTCCCGAATTTCAAAATTCCATCTTCATACACAATGTCTCTCAATCTCCCATCATTCACAGCTTTAATCTTCTTTTGGAATTCTTCATCATCGGTCTGAGAACTCTTAATCCTTTCTAGTAAAGATGGTTTGGCAACCATTTGAAAAAGCATTGATGTTTCACCTTCCCTGGTTATTCCCATGTCCATCTTCACTAGATCCATGAAAATTGGATCCCTTTCAATTCTCATATTGTTCAAAACTCCATGGTCTTTTCTACTCAAAGCATCTGCCACCTTGTTTGCTTTCCCCGGGTGGTAGTGTATCGTACAATCATAATCCTTGAGTAATTCAAGCCATCTCCTTTGCCTCATGTTGAGTTCTTTTTGTGAGAAAATATACTTCAAACTCTTGTGATCAGTATAAATCTCACATTTTTCACCATAGAGGTAGTGCCTCCATATCTTCAAAGCAAAGATCACAGCTGCTAACTCAAGATCATGAGTAGGATAGTTTTGTTCATGAATTTTCAACTGTCGTGATGCATAGGCAATAACTCTATCATTCTGCATAAGGACACAACCAAGTCCTTTCTTTGATGCATCACTATAAATAACGAACCCATCATTCCCCGATGGTAGAGTCAATATAGAAGCATTGACTAATCTTCTCTTCAGTTCTTCGAAATATTCTTCACACTCTTTTGTCCAAACAAATTTAACCCCTTTACGTGTGAGCTTCATTAATGGGTTAGCCAATCGGGCAAAATTCTGGACGAAACGTCGATAATAACCTGCCAAACCAATAAAACTACGTACCTCAGTTATACTCATAGGTGCTGGCCATTCTTGGATTGCCTTGGTCTTAGAAGGATCAACAGAGATTCCATCTTTAGAGACAATATGGCCAAGAAAAGAAATCTCCTGAAGCCAGAATTCACACTTGCTAAACTTCCCATATAATTCATGCCTCCTCAGAGTCTTCAAGATAATGCGCAAGTGATTTTCATGATCTTCGTAGGTTTTGGAGTATAACAAGATATCATCAATAAATACCACCACAAATTCATCGAGATACTCCTTGAAAACTCTATTCATCAGATCCATGAATACAGAGGGTGCATTAGTCAATCCAAAAGGCATTACAGTAAACTCGTAATGCCCGTACCTGGTTCGAAATGCTGTCTTCGGAATGTCTTCCTTCTTTACACACAACTGATGGTATCCAGATCGAAGGTCAATCTTTGAAAAGTATTGAGCTCCATGTAGTTGGTCAAATAAATCATCAATACGAGGTAGGGGATACTTGTTCTTTATCGTTATAGCATTGATCTCCCTGTAGTCGATACATAACCTCACAGATCCATCTTTCTTTTTAACAAAAAGAACAGGGGCTCCCCATGGAGAAACACTAGGGCGAATAAATCCCTTATTACTCAATTCCTCTAGTTGTTTCTTTAGTTAAACTAATTCTACAGTGGCCATTCTATAAGGGGTCTTCGATATAGGCCTTGATCCAGGAATCAAATCAATGGAAAACTCAACTTCTCGTTCTGGAGGATGTCCAGGTAAATCTTCCGGAAATACATCTACAAATTCTTTCACAATAGGTACATCCTCTATTTGAACATTCCTTTCCTCACCCGCAGTTATTTCATTCTCTTCCTCCCCAATAATTGAATTAAGTTGAGCTACTGGGGGTGGATCTAAATAAGAATTAGGTGGTGACGATTCTGCTCTAAAGATAAAGTGTTCCTTATCATTATCATCAAGAATCGTAACATCTTTCTTCTTACAATAAATCTTCGCATCATAGTCCGAAAGCCAGTCCATAGCGAGGATTATATCAAACTCAATCATAGGTATGATGATGAGATCAGCAGATAAAGAAAATTTATGTGCTCTAATGGGGACTGATTCACAAAACATTGTTGCAATGATACTTCCCTTAGGAGTTTTAACTGACAACTCCCTTATTGAATCAAATTGGAAATATCTAATTTTCTTAGCAAACTGGGAAGATATGAAACAATGCGACGATCCAGAGTCAAATAATGCATTTGCTAAACTTGAGGAAACCATTAAATTACCTACCACCACGTCTTTCGGAGCTTCTACCTCAGCAGTAGTAATAGCATAAGCTTGGCCTTGATCCCTTGGCCTTTTCTGAGGTAAGTTCTCCTAACGCTTAGGACATGCATTTGCATAATGCCCCATCTCCCTGCAATTATAGCACTGAACGTTGGTAGCTTCCTTCTTCCCCTTGCAATCACGAGCTTGGTGGCCTTTTTCACCACACTTGTAACAGACTCCCATTCCCTTCAAGAAAGTACCAGGGTGTTTCTTCCCACATTTACCACATGATGGATATTCAACCTTTCCCTTCTTCCCTTTATTTCCATTCCCAGATTGATCAGTAGGTCTCTTCTTCTCTTGCTTTTATTTAAAGTCATAAGACTTAGAGAATTCCTTTTTGGTCTTGATAGCACATGAGACAATGTCTTCGTATGATGAAAAGGATTGTGAGACTAATGCTCGACGGAGAAATAGTTTTAACCCATCAAAGAAATGATAAATATTACTTCTTGGGTTACTTATATAATCTCCAGCATACCTTTCTAACCTTGTAAAGTTAGCCTCATACTTTGTGACATTCTCATCCTCCTTCTGTCTCAAACTCAAAAATTGCCTTTCCATATCTGCTCGATGGTCACGAGGAAAGTATTTTTCTAAAAACAGATCTTTGAACTCCCTCCATTCCATATTTGATACTTCATCATCTTCCTTCGTATTTTGAATCAATGACCACCATTGATCAGCATCTCCAGTGAGGCGGTAAACTGCCATGATAACTTTTTCCCTTTCACTGCTCCCCAAAGCATGAAATATTTTCTCTAGGGAATTTATCCATTGCTCAGCTACTAAGGGATTTGAACTCCCATTGAACGTTGGTGGTTGTTGCCTCATGAATCGATCTAACATTGATCCTCCACGCTGTGGATCAGGGTGCTCCATACGGGTAAGGTTATTATTCATAACCTGAGTAAGTTGTCCCAGTATGGGGATTAGCTGATCGGAACCAGTTGCATCACCAGCTCTACTATAATTATCTTGAGCAGGAGGGAAATCCCTACATGGAGTGCGTGCATTGATACGGTTTCCATTTCTTCCACTAGGTGCCATTTCTAAACAATGGCATAAACTAGATCAGTTTATGAATCAAAATACATAATCCCATACTTATAAAACACTTAACATAAATTGAACTATTTATGGATATAATCGATAATCATAAGAATGTTTTCTTTGAGGAAGTATATACTCATAATCCCTTCAAAATGATTTGTAAAGAAAATGAGAGTTATCCTAAGCATATCCCCCGGGAGTGTCGTAACCAAGAGTGCAGTAAGGCCCATTGTCGTGCACCAGTTCCCGTTCGAGTCTAGCTCAAAGCGGTGTTTTCGGGTTTTACCCCTAGGTACATCTGTGCCAGAGCCGCCTCTACCTGCTCGTATCCAGACAGGGATGTATTTCTCGGAAAACTCACAAAATTTCTACAATACCAAAATTCTAGGAAGTTCTTCTATACTAATCCTCAAAGTTCAACTTAGGTCTACGTGCTCTAATCAGAGTTTATCTAAATCTAGTTTCCAAGGTTTGTACTAAACCTCCCTCTGATACCAACTGTAACACCCCGAACCTATTTACCCAAAGTCGGTGCATTATTACATAACATTGGCATGATCACAAGAAAGATCAAATCTCAAAAGACCGATTGGTTTAGTAGCCTTGGAAACACTAGATATATTCATAAGTTTTACATTACATCATAAAATGAAAAACTACTACAACAACATAATGTCTCCATAATCCACACTCATATCCCCACATAATATCCCTGCAGGTCATTCATAATTTACTTCTTCACTTCCTGGGAAAAATAAAACATAGAAAAATGGGTGAGCTCAAATGCCCAGTAAGGATAACAATATAGCGGAAACTTTTATAAATAAGAATAAATATTTAAGGCAATGTATAACTAAAACAAAATCCTTTCAAACATGAACTTTCAACATGGTATGGAATAAATAAAATGAAATAATTCCATTTACTTATTCACATGGATACTCTACTAATCGAATAATCACATGCAAAAAATCAATAACCACTTTCATAATGTTGGAATGCATAATGCCAGACTATCATAACCACATAGTCAAGGCCTCGTGCCAAGACTACAAATAAGATTTTGTCAAGGCCTTGTGCCAAGACACTAGTTTGTCTCATGAGACATACCGATGCATCGAGGAGCTATAGCGGGCTTCACCCGTCACTTACTAAGTCCAATGCATTCCCATATGAAAAGGTTTAAACATAACATAAACATTCGTTTTAAAACTAGCATACGAAATGTCAATAATTTCACTATAAACTATGAATGGTATAAAAATAGCACATCCACAGTCAAACATATCACAAAACCTTCAATACAATATAGAATTTTTGTATCACAATAAATCAACTTCAAATAAGCGTAAAATTCATCAAAGGATGTTGACATAGATGAAATCAAAATTCTTTTTAAAGAAATATCTCTTTTTATTTTGAAATCATTTAAGATACATATAAAATAAGACATTTTCTTTGAAAATATTCTTATAAGCTTTTAAGGAAAGCTTTGAAGATTTTATAACGGCGGAAAATAGCCGCACCCGCCGTATAAGTTAAAAAAACATTCTTACCTTAATTCTGTCGAAAAGGTTAAAAAGGACCTTGTTTTGAAAACAATGGAAAGATTCCTTTATAAACCACTTATAAAAGTCAAAAAGGGTATAAATGACTCTAACTCATATTCTAGTAAATAGTAAAAATGTTTTGAAATAAATTTTTAAGAATCAGGGATGTGGATGATAAAGAGATCCCAGTAGATTATTACATATAAACAACCTCGGATAATGAAGAGATTTTGAAATAACCCTTACCTTGTAATTTTCCTTGGTTGGGGTAGGTTAACCTCCTGTATAATGGTGAAATAATTGTTATTAAATTATACAAGAATCATATATATTAATATGATATCATATATGATCTTTTAACATTGATTTGTTAATAATATCTTAGAATTATCGTCGTTTCAGGTGTTAACTTACTCATTTTCTTTTATATGTTTTGTTACATAAGCCATGCTTGTTGTATCTTATTCATATCCAGAATGATATAAAGTCCTTAAACATCATTTTTAAATCATCAAATGATAATTATACTTGAATGGATACGATGGAGAATGAATCTCATCGCGTTCGTGGAGACGGTAGTCCGTACGTACGCACGAACGACAATATCATTTTTTTGATATTAAAATAATATATAAATGGATGGTATATCATATATACAGAATCATTAACATGTTATATTTATTATTTACATGAGTTACACATCATTATTATACCCATCCAAATAATAATATATTGAATAACAATTACACCACGACGTGGAGACGGTAAGTCGTACGTACGCACGTATGGTGACATGTTATTCAAAGGGTGGATAGAATACTGAATATGGTTGTACCATATTTATAATAACATCACAGTATATTTTAGATACTGGAGTTATTATTTTAGAATGGTAAGAACAAAGAAAGAATAAGTGGAAGAAGAAAGGAACTTGAAAAGAGGTGGTGAAAACATTACCTCTTCTTCGGGTTCTTCCTTTTGATTTGATCAAAAGGGATCTTTAGGTTGGCTTTCTGATCAAACTAAGGCCTCTAGGTTGTAGTGAGGGATGTTGGGAGAGTATTTGGGCAGAGTTTGGCCGAACCAAAAGGCTTTGAAGCTGTGAAGAAATGAGAAGGAGGAGTGCCCTTTTATAAGAGGGGTGAGGGGCACCTTTGGAAAAGCTGGAGATATTAGTTTATAATAAATTCATAATTGGTTTCCAATGGCTCCAAAGTTGACTATTCAAAGTTTAAGGTGGGGATGGGTCGAAAACAACTCAACCAATAGAATTTAGACAGGTTTGGGTACTTATATTAACCCTATATTTAAGTATTAACTCTAAGTTAATTAGTTTCACTTTTACAATGTCTCTTTGTATTTTTATATAATATGGTTAATAAACTTACTATATACATCCAAGAAACCACCAAGTGGTCCATTAATGATGAACCTATCATGATATAAGTATCTTGGCCGAACCTTAGATTTTTAGGAATTTAATATCAATTAATAATATAATATTTGTTTTAAGAACTCTTTTATGTCAATTTTGACACTATTCAATAGTTGATTTTTGTGAAACTCATAACAGATTGATTACTTCGAAAAAAGTCAATTAACTCAATCCTAATATATCATATTATCCTATAAAATTAGTTTAATTCATTAAAAGTTTCATATTATATTTATTTGGGTATTTATAATATCAATTATTTTAATTTTTCAATATTATAGTAATTACTGCATCATCATTGTGTCATAAATAAAATAAATTATTTAATGTCTAAAAATTATAAATAAAATATATATATGTAGGAAATCTTTTTATATTTATAATGAATATTTATAATCTAAAATCCAACATATATAACCCTATGTAACAATTGTTTTTCTAAAAGTTATATGCTTGTGTCATTTTTGTATTCATTTTAACTTAATTAAAATAAAGTGTCATTATCACTTACAAGTGGATCCATGGGGTCCCAAAATAGACCCAAAGATGCCCATGGTCGACCATGTATCAACAAATAGGGTTAAGACACGTTTTAGGGTAATTTACTATTATTATAATATTATTTTTTAACCCTTATTTATCGGATTTACCCTTAACCATGGTAAATAAAATATTTACCGCAGTAATTATTCAAAATGTCTAAAAATAAAATTTACCTATTTACACAATTTGAACATCCTGATTCCAAATATGGAATCCATTTTTCTAAATTCAAAACACAGAAGTGGCAGAAATTAATTTAAAATTAATTCCCGCTGTCAAAACAAAAAGCGTGTTTTTAGGAGATAATAACTATCAAAAGATTGACACTTGTTTATGTTCGGTTTAATTGTAAAATTATGTCCAACGACCAAACTTATATTAAACGGTAAAAATATATTCTAAATATACTTTAAAACCACTCAAATTCATAATTTATCACTATTAATTATTTTGATTCAAAATATTTGTTTTTAATTAAAATTTAGTAATTTTCACTATTCATCAAAATATGAAAGTTATCCGAAATGTACCAAAATTTCACCTTAGGCTAAATTCGATATTTCGAATACAAAAATGAAGTCCATTTTGAAATATAAAATATATATAATTTTAAAAAGTAGGTATTACTATTCATAACGGATAGTTTGATTGGTTGTTAGAACTCGGTGTTGCGTACAACACACGCTATCGCATTATTCAAAGAGAAGCGTACCGTAGAAGCTTGGGGTGTTACAACGAAAGTTTCTAGTATGAAAATATCAGTACGAAAATTTTCAGTACAAAAAATTTATTACAAAAGTTTCTAGTACAAAAACTTCATTACAAAAATTTCCAGTACAAAAACTTCAGTACGAAAATTTCAGTTACAAAAGTTTGAAAAATTTGACTATGAAAAATTTGATTATGCTAACAAGAAAATGTACCCCCCCCCTATGAAAATGAATTTATTAATGTAAGGAGAATTGTTCAACAAGATGTTAATGAAGAAGGATTACCTTATGGTTATCATTCCTAACTTTTGTTTAATCTATTCAAATCTATTAAAAGGTAAAGATTTTGTGAAAATATTAGCAAGTTGGTCTTGCGTTCCGATAAACTGAAGAATGATATCTCCTTTAAGTGTGTGATCCCTAAGAAAGTGATGCTTAATATCTATGTGTTTTGTATGAGAGTTATGTGCAGGGTTTTTACTAAGGTCAATGGCAGTTGTGTTATCACACACAATTTGAGGCTTAGTAAAACTCAATCCATAATTTGTGAGTGTGTGATGCATCCACAACACTTGAGCACAACAACTTCCAGCTGCTACATATTGAACATCAGCAGTGGAGAGTGCTACTGAGTGTTGCTTCTTGAAAGACCAAGAAACTAACAAATCTCCTAGGAAATGACAAGTTCTGGATGTACTTTTTCTATCCATTCTACACCCACCAAAGTCAGCATCCGAAAAGATTTTTAAGATAAAATCATTTCCAAAAGTATAAAATAATCCTAGATCTATGGTTCCCTTTTTGTAGCGAAAAATTATTTTCACTGCCCTTAAATGAGATTACTTACGATTGGATTGATATATTGCACATAAGCATACAGAAAACATCATGTTTGGTCGACTAGCTATCAGGTAAAGTAGACTTCCTATCATACCTCTAAAAGATGTTTGATCTACTGGTTTCCCAGCTTCATCAAGATCAAGTGTTTTTGAGGTACCAATAAGAGTACTTATATTCTTAGTGTTGTCATACCCAGACTTTTTAAGAAGATATTTAATATAATTATGTTGGGATATGTAGATTTCTTCTGGTTTTTTAGAAATTTGAAAACCAACGAAAAATGTTAACTCACCCATCATACTCAATTCAAACACAGATTTCATTAGATCCGAAAAGGAATCAGTTAAAAATTGCTGAGTTGAACCAAATATAATGTCATCAACATAAATTTGAACAATCAAAACATCTTTCTTATCTTTCTTTATAAAAAGGGTTGGATCTGCATTTCACTTAACATTGTTATTTTGAAGCAAAAATCCTGTAAGTCTATCATACGAAGCTTGTGGGTCTTGTTTAAGGCCATACAAAGCTTTGGTAAGTCTAAAAACATGATCAGGACTTTTTGTATCTTCAAAGCCAGGTGGTTGTTCAAAAAAAAAACTTCCTCTTGAACATAACCGTTAAGAAAATCACATTTCAAATCCATTTGAAAATGTTTAAAATTGAAGAATGCTGCAAAGTCTAGTAAGATACGAATAGATTCAAGTCTAGCTACTGAAGCATAGGTTTCTTCATAGTCTATTCCCTCTTGTTGATTATAGCCTTTAGCAACTAGTCTAGCTTTATTTCTAATGATGAATCGATTTTCATCACACTTATTTTTGAAGATACACTTTAATCCAATAAAAGACGTTTCCTTAGGTCTTTAAACCATGGTCTAGACTTTATTCCTTTCGAATTCATTTAGTTCGTCTTTCATGGCTTTTATCCAATCATCATCACCTAAATCTTCATCAGTGCATTTTGGTTCTAATTGGGAAATGAATGCTAGATGTTCTACTTCATTTCTTAAGGAAATTATAGTCCTTATAGGTTTATTTACAGCAACAATGATACTATCACTGGGATGATTCTTAAGAAACAACTGATTTGGGTTTTGTAAACCCCATTCATCAACATAGGGTAGAAAGTCTTCTAGGGTAAATGTTTCTGAAGCATCTTCTTGAACAATTTCCTTATCAGAAGGATCTTTTAACAAAGGTTGATAATCAGTTTTTGAAAACACATCTGAGGATGTAGGTTGAGATGGTTTAAAAACAAAAGGATCAGACTCATCAAATTTTACATGTACTGTTTCCTCAACAGTACAAGTTTTTTTAAAAAAACTCTACATGCCTTAGAAGTTGTGGAGTAGCCTAAGAGAATTCCTTCATCAGATTTTGGTGCGAATTTGTGTATGTTATCTTTAGTATTTAGAATGAATACTTTACAACAAAAAACCTTGAAGTAGGAAAGTCTAGGTTTTCAACCATTCCATAACTCATAAGGAGTTTTATTAAGAAAAGTTCTAATCAAAACTCAATTTATAGTATAATAACTAGTACTTACAGCTTCAGCCCAAAAATTTTTGGTAACAGAATACTCACTCAACATGGTTCTAGTTATCTCTTGAATAATTCCATTTCTTCTTTCAACTACAACATTTTGTTGAGGTGTTCTATGTGATGAAAATTTGTGAGTAATACCTTTTTTACTACAAAAAGATTCAAAATCAGAATTTTGAAATTCTCCTCCATGATCACTATGAATAGTTTTCAATGGAAGGGTTTTCTCATTTTTAACTTGGGCTCTAAAACTTTTGAAATAAGAAAAATCTTCATACTACTTTTCTAGAAAATAGACCCATGTAAATCTAGTGTAATCATAAACTAAAACAAACACATAGTATTTGCCTCCAATGCTTCCAATTTGTGTTGGAACAAAAAGATCCATGTGCACCAACTATAATGCATCATTTTTTGAGACTTCACCGATTGATTTAAAAATAGATTTATGTTTCTTTCCATATTGACAAGGATCACAAACTTTAGAAGAATCAAATCTAAGCTCTGGTAGATCCTTAAATAGTTTCTTCTTAGAGATTTTACATATGTTTCTAAGGCTACATTGACCTAGTCTTCTATTCCACAACCAAGAATGATCTTCAATTGCACTAAGGAAAGGTAAGTCATGGATTCTAAGGTCTTTTAAGTTCAAAGTGTAAACATTTTCTTACCTGTGGGTAGATAGAATAAACTCTTCCTTGGAATTGTGTACTAAGCACTTATCATTCCTAAAACTCATAAGGTATCCTAATTACATAATTTACTTATGCTAATGAGGTTGTGCTTAAGACCATTAACAAATAAAACATTTGAAATCAAAGTTTTACCAAGAAGAACAATATTACCTATACCAACAATTTCTCCCTGAGCATTATCTCTGAAAGTTACTTTTCCTCCTTTCGTCTTGATAATCTTTTCAAAACAGTTTTTGTTACCAGTCATGTTCCGGGAACATCCACTATCCATGTACCAAGTATTGCTGTTGGTACCTTCCCTATTTTTCTGAAAATAAGAAACAAGTTAGATTTTTGGAATCCAAACTTGTTTGGATTCGAGATTTTCAGATAACAAAATTTTGGGTATCCACATTTGTTTAAAGAAATATTCTTTATGAAACCCAAGAGATTGAACTCTATTCAAAGAAAATTTTTTCTTATAATGCCCACCACTTTGACACTTAGTGTAAAAAGGGGCTCTAGAAGGAACAAAATAGTTGTTTTTGAAAACTGGTTTTTGGTGAGTATAACCTACTCCAATAGTGTTTCCATGAGGTTTAATTTGATAATACATCTTGTGAAATTTTCCTTCCCAGAAGTAAATTTTGCAAGAAGCTTCTTAAGAGAAAAAATTTCAGATTTTAGTCTGATGAATAAATTCCTATCCTCTGGAATCATTTCCTTAGAGTTAGATTTTTCCTTAAAAACTTTCTTTTTTAAAATATCATTCTTAAGATCTTTAGAAATTTATTCATTATCAGAATTTTCTTTCTCAAGGTCTTTAGAAAGTTTTTTCTAAAAGCTCTTCTTTATCTTTAAGATCTGAAGAAAGATCTAAAATATCTTTTGTAATAATTTCTTCCCTAGTATTTTCCTTGTCTAATTTCTTAGAAATTGTACGATTTTTTGATTCAAGTAACTTGAAAAATCTAGATACTTCTTCATATAAAGGTTATTCATTTTTTTGAGGATGAAGTATCTTCATTAGAAGTACTATTTATGGAATAGTAATTCTTATCAAGAGATAAATTTGTTAAAGCCTCAGCAGAGCGTACCTTGGCCATAAGACATGTATGTGGAAAAGAAGTATTGGAAATGAATCCCATATTCTTATGAGCTGATGAATCATATTCTGAAGATTAGCTTTCTGAAGAGTCTCCACAACTAGCACTCCACGTAGTATTAGCTTTCAGACTTTTCTTATCTTTAGCTCTGTAAAACTTTTTCCTGTTCCTTTTAGAATTCCTATCTTTCCTTTATTTCTTTTTAAGCATAGGGCAATCAGGTCGTATGTGTGAACTTCTATTGTATTCATAGCATGTGACCTCTGAATCTTTATTATCATTCATTTCCTTTTTCTTATACTTGGATTGGAAATTTCTTTGATCAACTATCTTTTTCATTCTTCAAGCAAGATTTGCTAACTCATTTTCTGAGACTTCACTCTCACTATATTTGGATTGGATTATAACCTTCTTAGACTTGGATCTAGTTACTCTCTCAGGAGTCTTTGCTTTCATGTGATTCGAAGTTGTAGTAAAGGCAATAGTACCATTCTCATTCTTCTTTTTGATGTTTTTAGTATCTCTCTTCATCCTTGTTTCATGTTGGAGAAGAGTTCCAAACAACTCATCTAAGGAAATTTGAGTAACCTTCCTATTCTCATCAATAACTGTTCTCTTTGATTCCCACTCATTGGGAATAATATCAATGATCTTATCCACAAGAGATTCATCATCCAGACCTTTCTCTCCCATAGATTGTAAGCTATTCCCGATAGTTATAAATCTTTGTTGAATTTTTCTTATAGGTTCTCTATAAGGAAAATTAAAACCATGATACTCAGCTCTCAACATAGCTCTTCTAGTCTCAATCACTTTAGATGTACCAAAATGTCTAACTTCGAGTTTCTTCCATATACAATTATCTGTTTCATAAGAAGAAACATGGGTATATATGTTCTTAGTCATTGAACATAGTAGAGTATTGCGTACCTTAGAGTTTAATTGATAATCATGCTTCTCTTGATTTGTGAAAGCAATAACTTCCTTATCAGGAATTTTATAACTTCCAGTAAGCATAAAAAAGTTATCTACCCCAGTATTGATAACAAAAGTCTTCATTTGATCTCTCCAATACTCATAATAATTTCCATAAAAAATTGGTAGTCTTGTAAGATTTAGGTTTTCGATGGAACCAATATTTAAACCTGCTATCTTAAAAAAAACTTCCTACACAAAAACTTGTTAATAAAAAAATTTTGGATTCAAGGAAAATATTCCTATGTAAGAAAAATATAGAACAAAGAAAAACTGAGCAAGAAAAACTTATATGTGAGTATAATTATTTCAGAGACCTTCTTTGATACCAATTGTAGGATCAAAATAACGATGTAGATGCTCAATATACAAGAGGGGGGTGAATTGTACACTTTAAAATTTTCCTTAAACAAGGAAAGATCTAATTTTAACAAAGTTAAACTATGAAAATTCACAACACCTCTAACACCAATTGAAAGATTGGAAAAAATTATGAAGTTACGAACTTCAAGTTCTATACACTTCCTTAAATCTAGAAGGTGATTCCAGAAAACAGGTTCCAGAAATATGGATTTTGAAAATGAAACTTAATCAATGTTTACAATATGAGATTTTACCTTAAAGCGTATAGAATCTAAATTAGTCAGAGTACAAGTGTAAGGAAATATAAGAAGGTTATAATTTCCTTACAATACAAAAATGAAGCGGAAAAACTTGTAACAAAAACAAGTAACAAGATATAAATCTTTTAACCCAAAGAGAAGGGTATCCAACAACCTTGGATAAAGGTCCCTTGATTTATAGTTTCAAGAAATTATATCTTACCCACACTAGGGTAATCCCTTGATATGAAGATCGGAGTCTCTGTCTTGCTATCCCCGCAAGTCCTCAACTTCAAGGTAGTTGGAACCTATATCTTACTCAGCAAGGAAGCCCTCGAACTTCAAGGAAGTTGGCACCTCTGTCTTCCTATCTCCGGAATCCCTCGATTGTAATCACCAACAATTGGAGTCACACAAAGCAAGTCTGCACAAGGAAAATTTTGAACAAGTCGTTCAAACTTTCTGCATGAAGCTTGAGAGTTAATAAGAGACTCTCTATCTAGAAATCACTTCAATAGCATGTAAGCAAATATGTCAAAGATCAGTATCGAGATCTTTAAAATGAGCTCCTACTTATAGGCTCGGTTGGAACGGTTGGCTCCCTCCTCCAATTGTCATATTTTACTTAAATTTTGGAGGGACCTGTACATGTGTCATTTAACCAACGGTTAGTTAGAAATAGAATGGACAATATCATTTTACAACAAACATGTGTAACTGAAAGAACGACATCGTTTTATAATGAAACGAGTGTAAGAATAAGCAAAACTGTAGTTCGGAATGTAAGAAAATAAAAGTTCGGAGTCTAACCAAAATGGAATTCGGAGTCTATAATAAAGAGATATTCGGATTCTGTTTTAGAGGAATTCGAAACCTAAATTCTGTAGAAATCTTGAGTCTGAATTTCTATGGAAATTTGGAGTCTGGTTTCACTAGAATTCAGAATCTGAACTTACAAAGTTCGGAGTTGAATTGATAGAAGTTTGGAGTCAAACTCATAGAAGTTCGGAGTCGAACTAGTAAAATTTAGGAGTTGAACTAGTGAATGTTCAGAGTCAAACTAGTAAATGTTCGGAGTCCAGAATTTGGAGTGGAACTATATAAGAGTTCATATCCAGAATTCGGAGTCGAACTATATGAGATTTAGTATCCAGAATTTTGAATAGAACTTCATGATAGTTCGTATTTAGAATTCGGAATGGAACTTCATTAGAGTTCGTATCCAGAATTCTGAATGGAACTTCCATAGAGTTCATATCAAGAATTCAGAATGGAACTTCATTAGAGTTCGTATCCTGAGTTCGGAATGGAACGTCATTACAGTTCATATCTAGACTTCAGTTCCTAAAAAATAATTCTTCATATCTAAGTATTATATGATTCTAAGGTTTTGGGTATGAATCCGATTTTTATACTTAAGAAAAATATTGATATGTATAAGGAAATCTAGGTTAGGGTAAATTTCCTTAAGGAAGGAAATTTTCCTTAGAGAAGTAAAATATAGATTTTCTTAAGTATAAGGTGTTTATGATTTTCAAAACAAGATGGAATGGAAAAGTCATAAGGAAAACCTTATTGACTCAACAAGTATGATATCCATTCCTTATAATTGTGATAGATGTTGAAATACTAAAAGCGGTAAAAGTATAAGTTTTTAATAATTTGGTAAAATTTATCTAGACTAATTCACCCTCTCTTTGTGATAATGTGTGATCTACTAGGTGCTTCAAGTGGAATCAAAGATAATCTTGGTTTCCTATGATTGGATCATTTTTTACCCCAAGTTGTTTTAACTATTATACATGAAGTGTAAATTTTAAGAAGTTATTGAGGTGCCTTAGTTGGAGAAAAAGGAAGTTGTTCCTATTAGTTTTAACATAGAGGAATCAACAAAAAAATTTAAGGATTAGAAGAAAAGAGAGGCTACGAAGTCAAGGAAGGTAACTTTACGAAAATAGTAAAAAGATGATACATTACTATTTAAAGGTAGTCAAAGTGGTTATATATTTTTTAAACCAGTTTATTTTTTTCATCTTGGAGAATCTTATTCAAGATGTAAAAAGTATTATTCTTTTATATAATTTGAGGATCTCTAATCTGAAGTAAAATATTATTTAGAGAAAGTAAATATTTAATTTGTTACTTATATATTTTCATTTATAAGGGATTTACATGATACTAAAGAATAGTTGGCATCAAAATCTAATGAGATAGGGAATGAATTAACTACAAATTTGGCCCATTGTAACACTCTCACTATAATTTTTTAATCTAAGGAAATATTCATATCAATTTTCAATGAAAGTATTTACTTGGTTGAAAAATAATTGCAGAGGAATGTTTGTGAGAGAGTTGTGATTAAGAAAGAATTTGAGTAGAATATCCATGCTCTCGAAGGAAATCATAAGGATATAATTGAATTCATGGATTCTTACTTGGAAATGAAATAAAAAAGAATAAAATGAGATGACCTATTTGGTATATACTCAACACTAGGGGGGGGGGTGAATCCATGTTGGAAACTTCTTCACCTTTTATATTTTATCCATTTTACCTATGAGACCTATTAGGATCTTGATTCTATTATTCTATTTTCAATATCATATGAAAGTATATAAAAGAAATTAAATGTGAAACATGATATTTATAAATGGTTTACTAATCAATAAGAGTAGATAGTCCTTGGAATGGTTTGAAAATAATTCAACCCCTAAAAAATCACTAGAAAAAATTAATTTGAATTTAGTTTCAACAAGGGAGTGTTCTTACACTTGTATTGAACTTTAATCAAGTGAATATGCTATTAACACAGGTAATTATGTAACAAATATTTTTACAACAACTATAAGAACCTTCATTAATAGGATTCAGTAAGTTTTTACTACGAAACTTATATTTCTTTTCACCTTCTCTTTAAGAAAACCTCTCTTCCTCTTCACTTGTTAATTTCACAACAAAGGGAAATAAATTATTCTTATTATTCACAACATCAAACTAAAATATGAATTATTCTTATTTACCATGTTCATAAAATACAAATTGATAATAAAATCTCTGTTCATTATTTGGTCAAACTTTTATTCTTCCATCTAGTACACTGAAAGTATGGTCTTGAAAGAATAAAAAACATCCTTTATAATTATTAAAATGATGAATATTCAACTCAACAATTTTACAATACATTTTATTCTTCACTAAAATATCAAATATGAGGGTAATATCACCTCTCCTTTGTTCTTATTTGTGAAACTTATATTTATTCAATCAAATTGCATCACACATTTAGTATTATTTCATGAAAGTATGATCTTGTAAAAACTAAATACACATACAAATCAGATATGAACTATTATGATATTCTTCCTATATTCAGTCTCAAGAATCCCTAGCACATATAAGATATTTTTTCATTATTATATTGTCTGTTTCCTATTTACAATTTCTCAAGAGATTATAAATTTATGTTTTCATGTAAATATTCATTACCTATGCATGCATGTACTTTTTATTCATTGTTTCTATTTGAACACATATAGATTCATGTGATTTTATATGTACATGAGTTTATGTTTGGGAAATATATTCTAAATGATTATTTAACTCCTATTTTTATCCTCATGTAGCACCAACTGTGTGGAAATAATTCTTCACACAAGAAGGAGTTCTTTACAGAAGCTTCTTCATATTTGTGTAACTAAGTATACAATATTATTGTGTCTTCTTTCTTAATGAAAACCAATTCTCTTCATGAGATAAGTCACAGTTCATTCATGTAACCTTGATTATATGGTAACTTATTATTTTTCCTTCACAAAATATATTGAGGATTTTACAATATCTCACAAAACTCAAAACTTCATCATGTGAATGTGAAGGATCTGTTTAGTACAATATAAGCTCATGTAATCTCTTCAGGAACAAATATCAATTATTTAGATCTATTTATATCTCAAAAAATCACTTGGATATAAATTTTACTCATATTTTAAATGAGCACACTTCATGGTATTTATAGAAAATACAACTGACTCAACTCCAGTACCTCAATAGATATATTCACCACCTCACTTACAATGTGTTCAAAATCATCTCATTACTCATGACTTCAAAAATACTCATCATAAAAAAATGTGTATTTCGTACACTGAATCTCATTGGTTCAAATTTATTCTTTTATAAAAAAAACATATTTGATACCATATCGATATTTATGAGTAACTGACCATGTTATATGATCCTACACATCATTTTTGAATTCTCTTTTTGATCATTGAAATTAAAAACCTATAAAAACTATGGTGTACATGATTCCTCTAGCATTGAAAGGTTAAAGAAGATAATTTGTGTCGATCAGACAACTGATATTTATTGAATAATAAATCTATGATTATATGCATATGTTCTTAATGGAGTAATAGTACCTACATGATTCATCCATCCCACATTGTAACATCGTGTTATCCTTCCGCTAGGTATGTATTAAACTTTTTTGTGGTTTTCCTTTTCATTTTTTGGGTTATGGTTGAGTTTGGATTGGTAGGATACCTATAATGGTGAAGTCAGAAGTTTTTTGGATTCTCTTCATTAAATGAATTTTTCATGCAAGATACTTAAGGATTTCACATCATGTAATAGAGTTACATGTCGTGTAATGGTTCAACAAATAAGTCTTGAACACATTCATGATGTGATGAGTAAAACTTATGTGTTATCATTACACATTGTGAAGGAATTAATGACCAATTTTTAATTTGGGGGATATAGATTTAAGTAGAGAAAAAGAATTTTTTGGCAGTTATGAAATTTAAATATTTAATAACATGTATTGGTATTACATGTCGTGTAATACCCCGACCGTGTTTTTAAAACCAGTAGTGCGACTGATCTTTCCTTTTGGATCCTCTCCAGTTTATTCTCCCTCAACCCAAGGTGTTTTATAGGTGATCATGGAGACTTCTGAACCTTATAAACCCATTAATTTGGAAATTTATCATAATTTATCTTGTAGTGTGGTTCTTGGGTAAGTTTTATCCCTCATTATTCATCTATATTGCTTTCTACTCTCTTGGGTTTTCAATGGATCATCTTATAATTGATGGAAATATGACCTGTGGTGTTGGATAATTCTTCTAGGTTGGGTTATTATATATTCTCCACCTTCATTCTCATTGATGGGTGCTGTTGTAAGTGTTGAGTTTAGGGAAGAGGTAGGTGGTTCCAGCCCAATTATCCAAATTTATTAGTGTTTTATTGATTTATTTATTTCAATTACTAATTTAAATTTAATTTCTCAAACTTTCATTCAATTTATTTGATAAAAACCAATTCTTATGAATTGGGATATTTGAAAAGGTTTTGGAATGGGAATTTGGAAAACTCCCAATTCCAATAATTTTTAGTGTTTTTTATGGAAATTGGTTAATTTAAATTGTGGATTTAATGGAAACTATTTCAATTAAGTTATTTAATTTAATTTTGGAAATGAATTATTAAAAGGATAGAATTGGTTTTGAATGGATTTAAAACTTGTGAAAATGGATTAAAAATGGTTTGATAGAAACTGAGTGGTTTTATCTTATAAAAAAGTCATGTTTTTTATTGAAACTAGTTTTGGTTTTAAATGGAAAGAAATTTGAATTTATGAATTGGAATAATGAGATTTATTTTATTTTAATTAGTCTAAAAATAAGTTTTCCATCATGTAAGAGAACATGCAAGAATGAGGTAGTTAGTGAGTTATTTGGACACAATTTTTTCTGCTAAAATGTTCTAAAACATACCTGTGGTGGGTCACATCCCCGATGGGAGGGTGATGAGTCACCTCTAGCCAGTGTCAGGGAGATGTGAGTATGCTAATTTTTCAATGATCACTTAGAGAGTGAGGAATCCTATAGCTGGTTAATACTATCATACCTACTTGGCGGATGACCATGTTCCTTACTTTTTTATTTTTATATGAGATATAAATGTATGCCAATGTTGTAAAACTGATTTACAAGACTTTGTTGGATTTACATAAACTATTTTATATAGATATTTTATTTAAGTCATTTTTTAGACATATTCCATCTCTTGTAAAGTAAAGCCTATGATTTAAACTATTTTCCATCTTTTTGAAACTATATATCATGATTTTTTAAATATTATTCAAAATTAACAAACCTGTTTATTTTGGAAATTGAAATATTTTCTTTATATAATATATAATTGGAATCTATTATGGAATATTAGGTGGTATCCTACTAGGATTAATCTCACACCCTAATTTTTCCTTTGGGCATTTTTAGACTTTCTTCTTCCAGGTTTAAGCAAAGGGAAGGGATCTCTGGGAGGTGGATCCAGTTGTTGAGCTTGGGATTTAGTGAGTTGTGTCCTTAGGGACCTTAGGGATGTTTTCTCTTTTTCTAGTACTTGGGTTATAGTGCTTTGGGATCTTTATTTCTTGTTGTGTTATGGTACTTTAATCCTAATGAAATTTATTTGATATGCATACTGTCTTGTTTTATTTTTCTTCCACATTTTTAGTGGAAAATCATTCCCACTTGCATGTTTTATGATGCCAGGTGCAGGTCTCTGACCTTTGGGGATTGGGAATATCCTTCAGGATATGTCAGGGACGACTCAGTTATTGGGTTACTAGGGTACCTGGGCTGGTTTGTGACAAAGTGGTTTTAGAGTAGGCTATTTAGATTTTGTCTTGTAGTCATTATGTATTTTTAAAATCTATTCGGTACTTAAGAGGTAGTTGTAATTGAGTGTTTGGAATGATCTCACCACAATAAACCTTATGTTTCATGGGGTGGTTAGGGAAGGGCATCTTATGGATTCGTAATAGACTTTTTCTATTCTTATTTGGATAGATTGGAATCCAAATATAGTTTTTATATATGTTAGGAATAATTTTCCTTATTTCTTAGTTTTAGTGTGAATATAATGTCTTCAATGTTGTTTACTGATGTTGTGTAGCATCATGTCTCTAAGAAGACACACAAATTGGAACCAGGAGAAAGCTACTGCTGAACCGTAGCAATAAAATCCTCTAGTGGACCCAAATCTAGTTGAGGTGATTGTGTGCACTTTCGATGAACTAGGATATGTACCACCTACAATGCCCATTCAGGAAACAGCTCAGGGTACTTAGGGGGATGTTATTCGAAATAATTTTGAAGAGTTCTTTCTCTATAATATACTAGTTTTCAAAGGCTACATTGATTATCAACATGCTGAGGAATGGATGGGCAAGATATAATGCCTGTTTGAGTTCTTGGTGACACTGGATGTGATCAAGGTGAAGTGTGCTACATTCGTGCTGGAGGGACCAAGTAGGAGATGTTGGGGCATGGTGATGACGACAAAAATACATTAGGGGTTAGAGTGGAAATACTTAAAGGTTATTTTCACTAACTAGTGCTATACAAATTTACTGGTATTGGCTAAGGCTATTGTTTTTTTCATGATTGAGGAGGCTAACAGAACCATGGCTGAGTATTCAAGTAGTTTTGTTGAATTGGTGTAGTTTTCTCTTGAGATTTTATCTAATGAGAGAATAAAGTATCAACAGTTTGTGTTTATACTTCGATTAGACTTCCTTTATTAGGTTTTATTGCTAAAGATACCCACTCATGTTCATGTGCTGGATAAGGTGATGATAGTTGAGATGGACCTGGATGGAAAGTCAGGGTTATCTAGAGTTTCTTTTCCTTCTAGTGGAAGAGTTGGTTCCTTCAAATGAAAATAAATCTGTGATGATTATCATGGATGTTCTTAAAGGTGGGGTCAATGTAAAACTCTTACAACACCAGGAGGAAGTTCTTTATTTTTGTATCAGTGTGGAAATCTAGGATATTCTAAGAGGATTTTCAATAAGGCACCCAATAACAGTATCTCCTACAGACATTCAGGGAAATTACAGAGATTCATCAATCACTTCTCTACTGTACTTAGTGGAATATGATCATCGTCTCCTCCTAAAACTGTAGGGAAATTATATGATTCACATAAAAAAGATTTCCATCCATCGGAATCTGGAGTGAAGATTCTTCACACAGTGGAAGAGTCTCTAGATGAAGTAGACATGGGTCTAGTGACTGTGAGAGGTACCATTACTTTGGAATCGTCATTAGTGACTGCTCTATTTGATATTGGTGCATCTCACATGTTCATTTCAACCCATATTATTAATATTCTTAATATTCTTATGGAGATTTTATCTTTTGTAATGGATATTACTACACCCCTTGGTATAAAGAGAGAGAAGGGTGTCCATAGTCCTACTTGTGTATATTTTCTATTAGGAATCAAACTTTCTTGGAGTTTTCTGGTTCATGAAATTAAATCGCTTGAAGTCATATTCAAGATGGATGGGCTCATTTCCAATAAAACATGAATTGATTATTATCTTCGACGGGTCTACCTTACAATGCCCAATGGTGTGTCTCTTGTATTTCAAGGAGAATGGGACCCCAGGTTGAGCAGAGCTGGGACCTCTTATCCAGAGTTGGGGAAAGTGATATCACTGTTTTCTTTTGATATGGAGTGGGATTTAGGGAGTATATATCTTCCTCCTATCATCATCAACTTTCCTAGTGTGTTTACTTATGATTTCAATAGTTTTTCACTGGTGAGGGAGGTCTAGTTTTCCATTGACTTAACACATGGTACTCAACCAATTTCAATTCCCTCTTAACACATGGAACCAACTGAATTGAAAGAGATGAAGTCCCAATTGGATGATATTACTGAGAAAGGATTTATACGCCCAAGTGTGTCACCTTGGGTGGCACCAGTTCTCTTCTTTAAGAAGGATGACAGTTCTATTCACTTATGTGTTGATTATTGAAATCTCAATCAAGTTACGATAATGAAAAATTATCCGTTGCCACAAATTGATGATATATTTGATTGGTTTAAAGGTGTGAAGTGGTTTTCAAAGATAGAAATTTGATTAGGATACCATCAGTTAAGGATAATGTAATATGACATTCAAAAAACCACCTTTAAGAGTAGGTATGTCCATTATGTGTACGTTGTTATTCTTTTTGGTCTGACAAATGCTCCAATAGTTTTTATAGATTTGATGAAAAATATTTTCCATGAGTACCTAGATAACTTTGTGGTAGTCTTTTTAGATAACATCCCCATTTACTCTAAATCTAAGGATGATCATGTGCAACATCTGAGAACAGTTTTGAGTGTGTTGAGAAATCATTGACTTTATTCAATGATTTCTAAGTTTGATTTATGGATTCAAGAAGTGAAATTCTTGGGACATGTGGTGTCTAAACATGGTATATTAGTTGATCCTAAGAAGGTAAAGGCTATTATGACTTAGAATAAACCATCAAATGTATTTGAAATTTATAACTTCTTAGGATTAGTAAGATACTACCATAGGTTCGTGAAGGACTTCCCAAAGTTATATTCTTTGATAACTGCTCTGAATCATAAGGGGGTGAAGTCTTCTTAGGATGATAAATGTCAAAATTCTTTTTTTGAGTGAAAATTTCTTTTGACTACTCTATTGGTGTTGACTCTTCTAGAGGTCGGGCAAGACAATGTGTTGTTTTGTGATGCATCAGATTTAGGATTGGGCTACATTATTATGTAGGGTGACCAAGTAGTTGCTTATAGATCTCATAAGATTAGGCCACATGAGAATAATTTTCCTACCCACGATCTTGAAATTGTTGTTTTGATGAAATAGCTTAAGAGTTAATGGAATTAACTTTATAGAGAAAGGTTTACCATGTTTTTAGACTTGAAAATATTGTGTTATATGTTCTCTAAAAAAGAGTCGAACCTTCTCTAGAGGTGTAGGGTGGAGTACCTATAGTCGTTCAATATTGACATCACCTATTCCCTAGGAATGTCATTGCAGATTTGTTAAGCAAAAAACTTCCAACCCAGGCTATTAAATAATCTTCAAAGGAGTGGAGTTCGATGGATATTTTTTCACAATTGCATATAGGGGTTCATAATAAAGGGGATGTAGTTTCTTTAGACAACATCTAGTTGACATATTCTCTTCTTGAGATGATTCTTCAAGAAAACGAGTATGATGATGAATTCTGTAGAATTAGAGACTCTCTTTATGGTGGGGAGACCAATGCTCAGTGGTCGTTCTCCAAGGATGGTGTTCTATGTTATCAGAACTATTATGTTGTTTCATTAAAGTCAAGGAAGGATGTAATGGAGGTATTTCCATAATTCACAGTGGTTTGTGCACTCAAGAACCAAAGATATGTTCTACGACATGAGGCATCAGTTATTTTGGCCGGGTAAAAGACATGGCATTGTTGATTTTGTTTGCTATTTCTATATGTTCCAATAGGTAAAATACGAGAACCAGAAACCACCAGGTTTGCTTCAATCACTTCCTGTCCCTAATTGAAAGTGGGTTAAAATCTCTATGGTCTTTTTGGTTGGGTTTCCTTGCAATCAGAGGAATAAGAATGAAATATGGTATGTGATTGATAGGCCGACCAATTCAGATTACTTTATACCCATTTGATATTTAGTCAAAGTTGAGGAATTAGAAAATATCTATGTGAAAGTGATTGTTCATTTGCACAGAGTTTCATCTTCTATAGTCTCTGATAGGGATCCTCGATTTACTTCTCACTTTGGTAAAGGCCTTCAGGAGGCACTGTGATCTCAGGTCCATTTGAGCATGGCCTACCATCTATAGTCAAATTTCTAGACAGGGAGATCTATATAGATTCATTAGGATATGTTGTATATTTGTGTTATTGAATTTAGCGAGGCATGAGATGATCAATTAGGACTGGTTGAGTTATCTTATAATAATAATTATCAATATGTGATCATACTTAATCCTTTTGAAGCATGGTATGTTCAACCTTGTAAATATCTGTTGTGTTGGTCGGAGACTAGTGATAGTTCTTTGGTTGGACCAAGTTTGGTGCAAGAGATGACATCAAAGATTTAGCTGATTAATCAAAGAATATTGAAAGCATAGAGCTGATATAAGTCTTACACCGATCGTCACCGTAGGCCTTTGGAATTCTTATTTTGTGGATAGGTATTCTTGATGGTTTCACCCCAGTTGGGTCATAGATGAATTTGGAGTCAGGGGAATATTTCCCCTCATTTTGTGGGACCTTTGAGGTTTTTGATCAGGTGGGGAAATTTTATTACCATTTATCACTACCACTGTAACTGACATTGATACATAACGTGTTCTATATATCACATATAAGAAAGTATCTATCTGATCCATCTCACATCTTGAGTTTGAGTGAGCTTGATATTGAGCTTGATTTATCTTTGACTGAGTGGCCAATCAAGATGGTTGATTCTGAGACCAATGTACTTCATGGGAAGATGATACCTTTGATTCATGTGATATGGTAGCATGGTTTTGATATTCTTGAGACATGGGAATTTGGGGCACTGATGAGTGAGAAAATGGATTATCTTATGGGCATATAAGCTTCTTTATAAGCCTTTTGGGGACTGAAAGTTATTAAGATGGGGAGGTTGGAACATCCTGTTACCATTCTGACAGGTACGTCTTAAAATTTATTGTAGTTTTCATTTTTTTTGTTTGGGTAAGGGTTGAGTTTAGATTGTATGGATACCTATAATATTGAAGTCAAATATTTTTAGGATTTTTTCCATTAAATTAATTATTAATACAGGCTTCCTAAGTTTTTCATGCAATGTAACAGAGTTACATGTTGTGTAATGGTTCTGCAAACAAGTCATGAATGGAATCACGATGTAATGGGTACATGTTGTGAGTTGTCCTTATGCATCGTGAAGTAATTAATGATCATTTTTAATTCAAAGTGTCAGTACTTAAGTTGATTCTATGAATTTTTCATCATTTTTTAAATTTAAGTATCTCACGATGTGTATTGGGATTACACGTCATGTAATACCCCAACTACATTTTTAAAACAAGCGATGTGGCTGGTATTTCCTTTTGGATCCTCTTAAGTTTATTCTCCCTCAACCCAAGGCTTTTTAGGTGATCTTAGAGCCTTCCAAACATTCTAAATCCATTCATTCATAAATTTATCATCATTTTGCTTGTGGTGTGCTTCTCGAGTAAGCTTTATCCATAATTCATCATCTATCTCTCTTTCTCCGCTCTTGTATTTTCAATGGATCATCTTGGAATTGATGGATAGATTCCACTTGGTGTTGGATATTACTTTTAGGTTGGGTTTTGAGTTATTCTCCACCTTCATTCTAATTAACGGGTTCCAGTTTGAGTGTTGATTTTTGGGAAGAGGTTGGTGGTTCTGTACCAATTATCCAAATTGATTATGTAACACCCCGACCCCAGCTACCCAGAGTCGGTGCATTACTTCATAACATTGGCATGATCACAAAAGATCAAGTCTCGAAAGACCAATTAGTTTAGTAGCCTTGGAAACACTAGATACATTCATACATGTTACATTACATCATAAAATGAAAAACTACAACAACAAAGTCTCCATAGTCCACACTCATATCCTCTTCTGACTATCCCTGTAGGTCATTCATAAAATACTTCATCACATCCTGGAAAATATTAAAACATTGAAAGGGGTGAGCTCAGATGCTCAGTAAGGATAACAATATTGCGGAAGCTTTCATAAATAAACATCAACATTTAAGGCAATGTATAACAAAACAAAAGCCTTTTAAACATGAACTTCAACATAATATGGAAAAAGTAAAATGAGATAATTCCATTTAATTATTCACATGTATATTATACTGGTCGAATAATCACATGCAATATCAATAACCACTTTCATAATGAGGAAATGTATAATTCCAGACATTCTGAAACATTTTGTCAAGGCCTCAGCCAAGACGTCTAAAATGATTAAGACCTTGGCCAAAACCATAAATCAAATTGGGAAAGGGCCTCGGCCAATTCCATGTCTAGTTGTCTCATGAGACCTACCGATGCATCGAGGAGCTATAGCGGGCTCCACCCGTCACTTATTAAGTCCAATACATTCCTCATATGAACAGGTTTAAACATCTCATAAACCATAACATAATCATATCACATAAAACATGCATAAAGGAAACATAACATTTCCACATTTCAATCACAAGATATCAATAAAACACATTGATATAATAAAAACGCTTTCAAAACCATTTTCAATACCAAAATAAAAGAAAAGTATAACATGGTATTTATACTTCAAAAAAAAGGGTATGGCTTGTAGAGGAAGCCAAAACTCAAATAGTGGTCACAGCGGCAGAGAAGTAATTGTCGCCACATACGTATGACAAAAACATTCCCTTTTGTCATTTAGTAAACGATTCGTATAAAAAAGATTCCTTTTGAATAAATGTAAAAGTCAAAGTGGTTTATACACCGTATAAAAGAAATTTGTGTATAAAACCAAATATGCCTCAATGAAAGGAGATACAGACGAAGTCCTTACAAAGATCATTTTTAAAATAAAATAGATATATTATGTGTATTCACTATAGGTACACATAAAGAATAAAAAATAAGACATAATAATATCATGACATAATTTGAAAGTAGGACATTAACCCAAAGAATGGAAGTTGGGTTAAGAAGTTCCCTTACCTTGCGTCCTGTCCTGACTCGACCATTCTTTAACCTCCTGAATAATAAACTAGAGTTAATTTATATTTACTTAAGAACCTTTTTCATGTTCATTATTCATTTTATATCCCATATTACCATGTTATTAACATTATTTAATTATTTAAGTTAATAACGGTCGTTTTGTCGATCTTTGGTACTTGAGTCAAAAATAAACTTCTTATAATTACAAGTTGTTCATGTGGTGAAATATCCATTATATCCAGAATTATATTCATGATGTAGATATCAGATATATCATATATATACAGTATATACATTCATTCATAATTTCACTTAACATTTAGAGGTAAGAAATGAAATGCACCGTTCCTGGAGACGGTAAGCCGTACGTACGCATGAACGCTACTTTCATTTCAATTTCATATTTAATGGAACGAAATCATAATGATATAAATGTATAATATAATTCCAGTATAATATAGTGTATAATCTCATTTAATCCATCTTTATACATCCCACACATGGCATTAACGATTCAAATCACTTTGAGGGGGCGGTAGTCCGCACTTCCTAAAATGAAATTATCGCGTTTACCCATAATGGAAATCATAAAGTATGCCATAAATGAGAAATACAGAAGCATAAGGAAAACATAAACATAATATATATATCATATATGAAAATAGTTTCATCAAAATGGCCACCATTATAGGTGTTTAAATAATTTGAACAATCATCGTTTCGTGAGGCAGTATTTCGCCACCCAGAGAAACAGTATGTTCTTTAACCATTAGACGAATGTGTGTGTAAGTGTAAACCAAATCCTTATCATAACAAAATCCTAGTATATTGTAGATACTGGTGTTGTTACAAAATAAAGGAATGAAAAGAGTTTAAGGGGTTGGAGAAGCAAAATGAAACAAAACAACATTAGAGAAGACATTACCTTAAAAATAGGGTAGCTCTTTTTGATTTGAGCCAAAGGCTTCCTTGGGAAGAATTCTGCCCAAAGTGAGGATTCTAGGAGTAAGGGAGGGATGTTGGGAGAGTATTTGGGCAGAGTTTGGCCGAGACAAATGGCTTGAAGGTGTGAATAAGGTGGGATAGGTGGGGGCCTTTTATAAGTGGAGAGGAGGGGCTCTTTTGGAAAGATTGAAATGTTACATTATTACACAATTTTTTTCGGATTCTAAAGGTCCCAAACTTATATAATTCGTGGATAAGGTGATAAGGGTTCTATAGATACCCATCCAATAGTCTTTGGACAAGTGTAAGCCTTGGATTTTACATTATCTTTTCATTTTATTAAAATCGTTAAATAATGAGGTCATCGCTGCATCATAATGATGTCATAAATAATTTAATTTATTTAATGTCTAAAAATTATAAAACAAATACTATGATGTAGGAAATCTTTGTATATTTCTAATGAATATTTATAGTCAAAATTTGGACTTGTGTAACCCCACTTAAAGTCTGTTTTAGTAAAACAACTCATGTTTGTGTCAATTTAATTTTAACATTAAATAAATATATATTAATGTCATTTTCCAACCAAAGTGGCTCCATGGGGTCCCCAAGTTGACCCATGGGTTGTCTTGGTCGTCCATGACTCATCCAATAGGAGTAGGAAAAGTTTCAAGCTCATCTCATATTATTAAAACATTATTTTTACCTTAAACTACACTAATTACCTCTAATCGCGATTAAGAACTTAAAAGTTACTATTCACCAAAAATTATTTTAATCTCATTGAACCACATTTTACTTCTTAATGACAACCATGTATGTCGGATTTTTGAAAATCAAATCACAGAAGTGGTAATATTTCATTTTAACGAAAAAATCAGTTTTTAACAACCACTTAGTGGTTTCACTATTCATCAAAAATTGAAGTTTTTCAGAATAAGGCCAAAATTTCACCCTAAGCTATAATTGATATTCCGAATTCAAAAATGATGTCTATTTTAAAAAATTCCAAACATATAAGTTGCATTAATTAATTTTATAATTAATTCCCGCTGTCACAACAAATAGCGTGTTTTTAAGAAACAATTTATATCAAAAGATTGGCAATTGTTTATGTCCAATTTCAATGTTAAATAAATTCTAATGACCACCATTGGACAAAATGGTAAAAATATATTCTAATTATAATTTAAAACCACTAAATAGTATAATTTATCACTATAAATTATTTTTTTTAAAAAGTTGTTTTTAAGTATTTTTCACTATTCATAAAAAATTGGAAGTTCTCAGAAAATTACAAAAAAATCAAATTTCGATAATTTCGATATTACGAATACAAAAATGAAGTCCATTTTGAAATATAAAATTTCTATAATTTAAAAAAGTGGTTATTACTATTCATAACGGCTACTTTGATTAGTCGCGGCGTTTTAGAGCTCGAAGTTGCGTACAATGCAAGCTATTGCATTATTGAATGAGAAGAATATCGTGGAAGCTCAGGGTGTTACATTCTGCCCTCCTTCAATAAATTGCATCCTCGCAATTTGAAATTTTTCTTTGAAAATAAAAGGTTGAAAAGAGAAAATACCTTTGAGGAAAACCCACATCGGAAATAAGGTTAATAAAATTTAGCCTTAATAAGAGGGAAAGGGAAATGAAAAAGTCACCACCCAATTATGATCTCGATTAGGAGAACATTGGTGGAAATTAGAGACATATAATTGGAGGAAAAACGTAAATATTTGTAGGGAGTGATTGAGGTCATCAATCATAATCAACTGTCAAATTGAGGGCCTCAAAGCCTTCAATCTATGTTGATTTAAAATATCATCAGTTCAACAAGACATAAGGTATTAGGATAACACATTTTTTTTGTTTTAATATCCCTTTACTAAAGTTTAAGAATTAATTTATTCATTGAATAAGAGATAGGTATATATATATTTATGCTTGACAATTAGAGTTTCAACCTTCAACTCATCTTTCACTCAAAAAGATAATAGAACTCAAAAATATTATACTTATCCTAATTGTATAAGGTTCCAAATGTTAACACATACCATTTAGATTAGTAAAATTATTTTGTAATAACCAGGGACTTCCTATAGGCTAGTGGTAGGAAATAAAGTCCTGTCGCACTATGGTTGTGGGTTCGATTCCTGCACCTTTGTCCGACGCGACGGGTTATGCCCCACCCTGCAAGTTTTCCTTTTCCTAAAACTATAGTATCATAATAATCCAAAAATAATCTTCATTTTTTTTAACCTTAAACAATACTATCCAAAGATCAACTTAATCCAGTCCAACTTTTATAATTATCCAATATACCTCTGTCCAGACTTTCTCTAAAAGGTCTCTTAATTCCAAAATCAATTTATCAGATTCCCCAAACAAAGTAAAGTTTCTCTTATTGTCACGTACTAAAAATATAAAAACCTTACTGAAATCAACAAGTGCTGCAGTACAATCCTTATATATATATCACATTATTCTAATAACCATAATATAATCCATGAGTCCAAAAGCACCATTACATTAGTTATTCTGCTTCAACTGTAGTAACAACATAATATTGTCCTTGATCCCTTGGCCTTTTCTGAGGTAAGTTTCCCTGACGCTTAGGACATTCATTTGCATAATGACCCATTTCTATACAATTGTAGCATTTAACTTTGATAACCTCTTTCTTTCCCTTGCAATCACGAGCCTGGTGACCCTTTTCTCCACATTTATAACAAACTCCCATTCCTTTTAGGCAAGTACCAGGGTGATTCTTCCCACAATTATCACATAATGGAAAATACTTCTTTCCCTTTTTCCCTTTATCTGTCTCTTGTTCCACTGTTCTCTTCTTCTCTTGCTTTACTTTGTTGTCATAAGACTTAGAGAATTCATTTTCTGTCTTGATAGCACACGAGACAATATCTTCGTATGATGAGAAGGATTGTGATACTAAAGCTCGATGGAGAAATGGTTTTAACCCATCAAAGAAATGATCAATCTTACTCCTTGGGTTACGTATATAATCTGCAGCTTGCCTCGCTAACCTTGTAAAGTTGGCCTCATACTTTGTGACATTCTCATCCTCCTTTTGTCTCAGACTCAAAAATTGTCTTTCCATATCTGCTCGATGGTCACGAGGAAAGTATTTTTCTAAGAAAATATCTTTGAACTCCCTCCATTCCATATTCGATATGTCATCATCTTCCTTTTTGTTTTGAATCAATGACCACCATTGATCAGCATCTCCAGTGAGGCAGTAAACTGCCATGATAACCTTTTCCCTTTCACTACTCCCCAAGGCGTGGAATATTTTCTCTAAGGAGTTTATCCATTGCTCATCTACTAATGGATTTGTACCCCCATTAAATGTTGGTGGTTGTTGCCTCATGAAGCGGTCTAACATTGATCCTCTACGTTGCGGATCAGGGTGCTCTATACGAGTAAGGTTTTTATTCATAACCTGAGTGAGTTGTCCCAGTATGGTAATAAGTTGATCAGCACCAGTTGTATCTCCAGCTCCACAATAATTATCTTGAGCAGGAGGGAAATCCATACACGGAGTGCGTGCATTGATACGGTTTCCATTCCTTCCACTAGGCGCCATTTCTAAACAATGTCATAAACTAGATTAGTTTATGAATCAAAATACATAATTCCATACTTGTAAAATACTAAACATAAATTGAACTCTTTATGGATATAATCCATAATCATAAAAAGGTTTTATTTGAGGAAGTATATACTCATAATCGTTCATAGTGGTTTGTAAAGAAAATGAGAATTATCCTAAGCATATCCCCCGGGAGTGTCGTAACCAAGAGTGCAGCAAGGCCCGTTGTCGTGCACCAGTTCCAGTTCGAGTCTAGCTCAAAGCGGTGTTTTTGGGTTTTACCCCTAGGTACATCTATGCCAGAGCCGCCTCTATCTGCTCGTATCCAGACAGGGATGTATTGCTCAGAAAACTCACAACATCTCTACAATACCAAAATTCTAGGAAGTTCTTTTGTACTAATCCTCAAAGTCTATCTTTGGGCTATGTGCTCTAATCAGAGTTTATCTAAATCTAGCTTCCAAGGTTAGTACTAAACTGCCCCTGATACCAACTGTAACGCCCCGACCCCAGCTACCCAGAGTCGGTGCATTACTTCGTAACATTGGCATGATCACAAAAGATCAAGTCTCGAAAGACCGATTAGTTTAGTAGCCTTGTAAACACTATATACATTCATACATGTTATATTACATCATAAAATGAAAATCTACAACAAAAAAGTCTCCATAGTCCACACTCATATCCTCTTATGACTATCCCTACAGGTCATTCATAAAATACTTCATCACATCCTGGAAAATATTCAAACATTGAAAGGGGTGAGCTCAGATGCTCATTAAGGATAACAATATTGCGGAAGCTTTCATAAATAAACATCAACATTTAAGGCAATGTATAACTAAAACAAAAGCCTTTTAAACATGAAAATCAACATAATATGGTAAAAGTAAAATGAGATAATGTCATTTACTTATTCACATGGATATTCTACTGGTCGAATAATCACATGAAATATCAATAACCACTTTCATAATGAGGAAATGTATAATTCCAGACATTCTGAAACATTTTGTCAAGGCCTCAGCCAAGACGTCTAAAATGATTAAGTCCTAGGCCAAAACCATAAATCAAATTGGGAAAGGGCCTCGTCCAATTCCATGTCTAGTTGTCTCATGATACCTACCGATGCATCGAGGAGCTATAGCGAGCTCCACCCGTCACTTATTAAGTCCAATACATTCCTCATATGAACAGGTCTAAACATCTCATAAACCATAACATAATCGTATCACATAAAACATGCATAAAGGAAACATAAAATTTCCACATTTCAATCACAAGATATCAATACAACACATTGATATAATAAAAACACTTTCAAAACCATTTTCAATACCAAAAGAAAAGAAAAGTATAACATGGTATTTATTCTTCAAAAAAAGGGTATGGCTTGTAGAGGAAGCCGAAACTCAAATAGTGGTCACGGAGGCGGAGAAGTCATTGTCGCCGCATACGTACGACAAAAACATTCCATTTTTTCGTTTAGTAAACGCTGTGTATAAAAAAGATTCCTTTTGAATAAACTTAAAAGTCAAAGTGGTTTATACACCGTATAAAAGAAATTTTTGTATAAAACCAAATATGCCTCAATGAAAGGAGATTGAGACGAAGTCCTTACAAAGATAATTTTTAAAATAAAATAGATATATTATGTGTATTAACTATAGGTACACATAAAGAATACAAAATAAGACATAATAATATCATTACATAATTTGAAAGTAGGACATTAACCCAAAGAATGGAAGTTGGGTTAAGAAGTTCCCTTACATTGCGTCCTGTCCTGACTCGACCGTTCTTTAACCTCCTGAATAATAAACAAGAGTTAATTTATATTTACTTAAGAACCTTTTTCATGTTCATTATTCATTTTATATCCCTTATTACCATGTTATGAACATTATTTAATTATTTAAGTTAATAACGGTCGTTTTGTCGATCTTTGGTACTTGAGTCAAAAATAAACTTCTTATAATAACAAGTTGTTCATGTGGTGAAATATCCATTATATCCAGAATTATATTCATGATGTAGATATCATATATATCATATATATACAGTATATACATTCATTCATAATGTCACTTAACATTTAGAGGTAAGAAATGAAATGCACCGTTCATGGAGACGGTAAGCCGTACGTACGCATGAACGCTACTTTCATTTCAATTTCATATTTAATGGAACGAAATCATAATGATATAAATGTATAATATAATTCCAGTATAATATAGTGTATAATCCCATTTACTCCATCTTTATACATCCCACATATGGCATTAACGATTCAAATCACTTTGAGGGGGCGGTAGTCCGCACTTCCTAAAATGAAATTATCACGTTTACCCATAATGGAAATCATAAAGTATGCCATAAATGAGAAATACAGAAGCATAAGGAAAACATAAAAATAATATATATATCATATATGAAAATAGTTTCATCAAAATGGCCACCATTATAGGTGTTAAAAGAATTTGAACAATCATCGTTTCGTGAGGCAGTATTTCGCCACCCACAGAAACAGTATGTTCTTTAACCATTAGACGAATGTGTGTGTTAGTGTAAACCAAATCCTTATCATAAAAACATCCTAGTATATTTTAGATACTGGTGTTGTTACAAAAGAAAGTAATGAAAAGAGTTTAAGGGGTTGGAGAAGCAAAATGAAACAAAACAACATTAGAGAAGACATTACCTTAAAAATAGGGTAGCTCTTTTTGATTTGAGCCAAAGGCTTCCTTGGGAAGAATTCTTCCCAAAGTGAGGCTTCTAGGAATAAGGGAGGGATGTTGGGAGAGTATTTGGGCAGAGGTTGGCCGAGCCAAATGGATTGAAGGTGTGAATGAGGTGGGAGAGGTGGGGGCCTTTTATAAGTTGAGAGGAGGGGCTCTTTTGGAAAGATTGAAATGTTACATTATTACACAATGCTTTTCGGATTCTGAAGGTCCCAAACTTATATAATTAATGTATAAGGTGATAAGGGTTCGACATCTACCCATCCAATATTCATTGGACAAGTGTAAGACTTGGATTTTACATTATCTTTTCATTTTATTAAAATCGTTAAATAATGAGGTCATCGCTGCACCATAATGATGTCATAAATAATTTAATTTATTTAATGTCTAAAAATTATAAAAAAATACTATGATGTAGTAAATATTTTTATATTTCTAATGAATATTTATAGTCAATATTTGGACTTGTGTAACCCCACTTAAAGTCTGTTTTAGTAAAACAACTCATGTTTGTGTCAATTTAATTTTAACATTAAATAAATATATATTAATGTCATTTTCCAACCAAAGTCGCTCCATGGGGTCCCCAAGTTGACCCATGGGTTGTATTGGTCGGCCATGACTCATCCAATAGGAGTAGGACAAGTGTCAAGCTCATCTCATATTATTAAAACATTATTTTTACCTTAAACTACACTAATTACCTCTAATCGCGATTAAGAACTTAAAAGTTACTATTCACCAAAAATTATTTTAATCTCATTGAACCACATTTTACTTCTTAATGACAACCATGTATGTCGGATTTTTGAAAATCAAATCACAGAAGTGGGAATATTTCATTTTAACGAAAAAATCAGTTTTTAACAACAACTTAGTGGTTTCACTATTCATCAAAAATTGAAGTTTTTCAGAATAAGGCCAAAATTTCACCCTAAGCTATAATTGATATTCCGAATTCAAAAATGATGTCTATTTTACAAAATTCCAAACATATAAGTTGCATTAATTAATTTTATAATTAATTCCCACTGTCACAACAAATAGCGTGTTTTTAAGAAACAATTTATATCAAAAGATTGGCAATTGTTTATGTCCAATTTCAATGTTAAATTAATTCTAATGACCACCATTGGACAAAATGGTAAAAATATATTCTAATTATACTTAAAACCACTAAATAGTATAATTTATCACTATAAATTATTTTGTTTAAAAAAGTTGTTTTTAAGTATTTTTCACTATTCATAAAAAATTGGAAGTTCTCAGAAAATTACAAAAAATTCAAATTTGGATAATTTCGATATTACGAATACAAAAATGAAGTCCATTTTGAAATATACAATTTCTATAATTTGAAAAAGAGGTTATTACTATTCATAATGGCTACTTTGATTAGTCGCGGTGTTTTAGAGCTCGAAGTTGCGTACAATGCAAGCTATTGCATTATTGAATGAGAAGCGTATCGTGGAAGCTCGGGGTGTTACAGATTATGTTTGTATTAATTAATTTATATTAATTTATAATTTAAATTTAATTTCTCATAATTTGTCTCAATTTATTTAATAAAACCCAATTCTAGTGAATTGGGATATTCGAAATAGTTTTAGCATGAGAATTTTGAAAACCCTCAATTTCATTGAATTGGGGTGTGTTTTATAGAAATTGGTTAATTTAAATTGTGGATTTGATGGAAATTATTTCAATTAAATTATTTAATTTAATTGTGAAAGATAATTGTGAAAAGGATGAAATTGGTTTTGAATGGATTTAAAACTTGTGAAAATGTCTTAAAAATGTTTTGATAGAAACATAGTGGTTTTATCTTATGAAAAATGAAAGTTTTTTTTACGAAAACCCATTTTGATTTTAAATGGAAACAAATTGGCATTTTTAAAATTGAATAATGGAATTCATTTTATTTTAAGTAGAATCAAAATGATTTTCCCATCATGTAAGATCACAAGCAAGCCTTAGGTAGTTGGTGAGTTATTTGGACACACTCTATGCTATTACAACATTCTAAAACATACCTACGATGGGTCATATCCTCAATGGGTTGATTACGAGTCGCCTCTGGATAGTGTTAAGGGGATGTGAGTATACTCATTTTGATGTGATCACTTAGAGATTGCAGAATACTATAGATAGTTAATACAATCATACCTACTTGGAAAATGACCATGTTACTCGCTAATTTATTTATATATGAGATATAAATGTATGAAAATATTGTAAAACTACTTTACATGACTTCTCTAGATTTAGATAAACTATTTTATATAAATGTTTTATTTAATCCATTATTTTAGTCATATTCCATATCTTGTAAAGTAAATCATATGCTTTAAAAGTATTTTCCATCATTTTGAAACTGTATATCAAGTCTTTTTAAATATTATTTCAAATTGAGAAACCAGTTTATTTTGAAAATATAAAGATTTTATTTGGATAATATATATTTGGAATCAGTTATGGAATCTTTGGTGGTACCCTAATTGTCTTAGGGCTACACCCTACTTTTTCCTTTGGGTGTTTGTAGAATTTCTTCTTCCAGGTTTAGGTAAAGGGAAGGGATATCTGGGAGGTGGATCTAGCTATTGAGCTTAGGACCTGGTGATTTTTTTCCTTAGGGACCTTGGGGATGTTTTCTCTATTTTTTGTTCTTTAGTTTTAGTGCTTTGGACTATTTATGCCTTGTTGTATTCTGGTAATTTACTCTTAGTAGAGTTTCTTTGATATGCATACTGTCTTGTTTTCTTTTTCATCGGCATTGTTAGTGGAAAAATCATTTCCACTTGCATGTTTTATGATTCCAGGTGCTAGTCACCAACCCATGGGTATTGGGAATGCCTTTTGGGCCATGTCAGGGTTGGACCAGTTTTTGGGTTACTAAGGTACCCGGGATGGTTCATGACACACATCGATATTTTTCTCAATTTAGAACCCCTTAATAATAGGTTTTGTGTCTATCACTTTATCAAGATGAAAATGAGGTTGGAACTTGGACACACTACACACACCATGCCCACATATGCTATACCAAACCCTTGTGTAGTTCATTATCACTTTGTGCCAACCATGTGTACCCTATAAGAAATCGATTCATCCTTTGTTGGTGGCCTCTATGTCTTCTCCAAAAATCCTCTAATAACTCCATAGTTGGATGAGTATGAAACCTACCCACCTAAGTAGTGGATATAGAGTCCCATGGGTTGGCCTTATTTTTTTAGTAAAGTCTAACTAGAATAATTAGGTAATAAAAAATAAAGTATATGAAAAATAGCATATAAGTATTAGAAAATTCCAATATATTTAAATGCCTTCACTTCTCCAAAATAAAACATGAAAAATAACATTTTTCATGGTCTTCATTGACTCATATTATTCTTTTTATTATATTCATTAATTCATCTTTTCCTATTGGAATATTAATTCCAAAGATCTATTTATTATCCAATCATCTTTATTCACATCTCCTCTATTGTTGTAACCAATGTGATAATTCAAGTACATACTAACACATATCTTATAAACATATGAATAGTGAAGCAATTACAAGACTGATGCACTCAAAGTCTTAAAAGAAACTTCTTTAAGATAATAATAATTGACTACTTTCTTCTTAATTCATTAATCCAAGTAATATTCAATTTGATATCATGCTTGGATATCTTGGATACTTCACTTAAAATGACTTATTTCTTACTTACCTAATCAACATATTAAAATTGTTGAAATATTTCTATTTTATATATCACCATTGAAAACTAATAACATCCATTTACAATAAATATAAATAATACACAAAGTGGGATATCCAATCCCCCCCTTTATATTTGTTGTCAATACCATCATATTTCTTTCTAAATGAATACGTCAATAGGTAAATATATTCCCTTTACTTTTAAAAATATTCAATTCACTTTCTACCCCCTTATTCACAAGAAAAAAATGTTCATGGGAAAAGGTTATTAGTCCATAATTAATAAATTTTTATCCATTATTTCTCTCTAAGTGTACATGATCCATTCTCGATGTCGAAAAAAATAAGATTTTATTTAGATGAAAAAATAAATATTTTTCTAAATTATCCTGATACCTCATGAAATGATAACTCATATATTTTTCTTCAAGGTTTGTCTAATTTTATTCTAATATGATGATACTTAAAGTATATATGAAACTTTTTTAATAATGATCAACCTGAAACCTCTACAGTCACATAAAAAAATAGATCAAAAACATTCAAGTGAAATAAGTAGGATAATAAAACTTATAGAAATTCTATATTTACAATTTTATTAAGTCATTGATTAATTTAATTACTCCCATTTGTATTAATTTCTTATTTTTTATAACCAAGAAAGATAGATTATGTAAAACATACCATTTATAATGACATGACCTTTAAGTAATTTATAGTATAATCAGATCCAATACCAATTGAAATAAAGATTCTAAAATAAACTTTATCTTTGTTCATTTATCTCCCCCTCAAGTAAATAACTCATACACATATTCATAATGGTGAATACATTAATGAATGTATTTTAAGATGTTCTAATACAAATAATACACCAAAATGGATTTTTAACTTGGGACTATCTAGATTTGATAAATTTTAAAACATCACTAAGGATGATCTTCTTCAATACTTGTTTTTCAAGATACCAAATATAATATCAAACTAATAGGTTATCTTATTTATCCTTAATTTCTATGATATGAAAACATAGTAAGGATTATCTTATATCATATTTTTATTTTAATACCAATTAAGGAATCATTCATGGATGATGACTTATTCATCTGTTCTATAAATAAATAATAGCACTAACTGCTTCTCAGGTTCACCCCCTAAGAAATTTCTTCACCTTCAATTACCTAAATTATAATAACAAATACAATAGAAAAATATAAATTAATAAGTTTTTTATTACATACTTCTCATTGTGAATAGTAAGTTTGAGATATTTTTATCAACCAAGTTTCTCAATTTCCTCCATTTTTCACACTTGTACTTCTAAACATAAATTATGATTGAGGATATATGGATATTATAATTTCATAAATTTCTTTGTCTGTGAGAGTTATTTCTTTAAAAAAATTTAAATAACTTGTATCAAATATTGAAAAATTTATCTTCGTAAAGTATTATTCTAATTCTAGAATTATTATAGAATAATTTTTAAAAGTATGACCATCCATGTTGCACTGTGCATATAATTTCTTCATCTTCATATAGAATCTTTTAATTTTATTTTTCACTATCATTTTCCCATGATTCTTCCATTTTACTCATTCTTTCCAAATATTTTGTCTATATAAATAACATATCGTTAATAACATAGGTCGTAAGTTTGGATCTTCCACATGGATTATTCTGAGTGACATCCATTTTTGTAATTCTTTTAGATGCTTCACTTTTATTTAACTTCTTTGATTTGGAACCCAAGGTATTCTCACCATTCTTCTTTGATACCTTCTTAGGATAATTTTTGATTTTAAAATTTTTATGATTTCTTTAAAAGTTTGGTTCTTATTTATAATCCAATTTACATGGTCTTATTTTATCATCAAATTTGGATACATGTCAAGATGATAATGTGCTAACATTGTAACCAATACTATTTCATACATCACAGTTATTTTCAATATTTTAAAATATGCTTGAATTATATAGATTCTTCTTAACCTATGGATGTTTCTTTTTCATATTTGGTTTTCCCTTAACATGTTATTGCTTTGTGTTTTAATGTTTAAAATATTATACAAACAATATAATGCACAAAGTCCAAATATATTACAACACCAATAATGACCCATAAACCTTGACCTTCTTATTTTTTATGTATGATGTTTTTGGGTCTTTTTCATAGCTTGATGGGATCTTCATGGAGAACCAACTGCAATAATATTCTTTCTATCCACCCTAGTACTGATGGTAGACTTATTCTATCCTTTCTTTATCTATAATTATTTATATATTTTTTTAATATGTACTATTTATGTAAAAAAATATGGAAAAATTATATCAAGATGGTATGGATGGTACCACTTTGTTCACTACTATTTGAGATATATCATAGAATGTAGTAATGGTCTTGTTATTACATGTTGTATTTATTTGTAAATTTGAGTACTCCAATGATTATTGATTAGAAATGTCAACTTTCTCTTTATTTTGTGAGGTCTCAATATGTTTCTTCTCAAAATTGGCCAACTGAACTTCCAATTATAGACATCTCATATTGAGGTGATTTTTTTTTTCTGATCTTCAATCATAAAAACCTCTTATTCAAAAACTATCTTCATTATTTTAACTTTTTATTCATGTATCTTACCTTTTTTTTTTGTAAAAAATAGTCAAGTTATTTAATCTTTATTAATTTTTATTCAAATTATTAGTCCTTGATATCAGTGATATTTTTCAATTTTTCTTTAAGTTTATGGATTTCTTTTTCCAGATTGTTCTTGAATCCATATTTCTCTTCTACTTCTTTAAGCTATTTTAGGTAACCTATTTCATTCCCCATATTTGTTTCTTCAATGGATCCATCCTATATATAGAGCTTTAAATATTATAGGATTTATTCTTATAAATCATTCTCCATGTTATCCACTTCTTCTTCAAATAGGTGATCTCTTCCTGTATACTTTTGAAGAATCCATAAATAAGGGGGGATATTTATATGAAAACTCAATACAAAATATATCTTAATCTATAAACTGATATATCTTGTGAAGTTTTAGATCTATCATCATCACCACTTATGATAAGATCTTTATCTTAAGGATAGTTTGTACTCGAATTGTCACATACCTCGTCATTACTTGAGGTAGAAATGTTATCATTCACCCTGGTGGAAACGCGATCCACCTGCTCTTCACATTCCAATCCCAATCTGTTCTTTTTGTTAATATGGTGTGGAGAAACCAATACTTCATCTTCTTTAGATAAGTGGGAATTTTTCATTATATTTCTTTTATATTTCTTTCTCATATTCATCATGCTTGGTAGACATAGAATTTTTCCCATATATAACTAAATCTTCACCAAAACTACACTTCATTGTTAACATAGGAAATAAACTCAAATATTTAAAATTGAATAGTTACAATGTTGAGAATCAAATAAAGGTGAACCTTTACACTGATACCAATTGATATGACCACTTAGGGATATACTCAACACTGAGAGGGGGGGGGGGTGAATTTATATTTGTATTTTTTCTAACTTTTATAACTTTTATCCCTTTTACCTCTTAGAACTTTTATGATCTTGATTCAATTATTATATTTTACATATAATATAAAAGTATATTAAAGTAAGTAAATATGAAACATGATATTTTTTAGAAGGTACAGTACTCAATAAAAGTATAAAGTCCTTGGCATAGTTTTTAAATAATATATTACCATAAAAGGCACTATAAAACATCCCTTTTCATGTAGTTAGAGAAAGAATGGAGTATCCTTAAACTTGAATTTACGTTTAATCAAGTGTATGATCTCTTTCCACTGGAAATTATGTAATTTTTTTCAAATGAATTTAATAAACACAACTACAAAATTGGGTTTATCTAGTGCTAGGGATTTAAAAGTGATAGTTAAAAATGATATTAAAGACCCCTGTTATCAGTGTTAAAAATAGCTCTATTAAAGGGGGTCTTTAACAATGCTAAAAAAAGAACTATTAAAGGGGGCCTTTATCAGTGTTTTTTACAAGCACTAATAAAGGTCCAAACATTATCAATGCTTTTAAAAAATCACTATTAAATGGGGTCTTTTATCAGTTCTTGTAAAAAAGAACTGGTGGTAGTGGGGGGGGGGGGGGGTTATCAGTGCTTTTTTAGAAGCACTGATAAAAGGACCCCTTTATGAGCATTTTCTACAAGCGCTGATAAAAGTATACTTGAAAACAACTATATTTAATTAAAAATAATATATTAATATATAAATATAAATATATTGATATTAATATAATATATATTTTTTAAATTATGTTTTAGATAAGGTAAATTAACATTTACACTTATTATATAAGATATTTAGTGGAAATAACATATAAAATAATTAAAAAAATATTTTTAATTAATAATTTTATAATTATTATCAAGTAATAATCATTTAATAACAATTTTAAGACACAAAAAATCAAAACAATAATAAAATATCTAATATAAGTTGAAAATGAAACTCAAACTTTGAAAAACCATAAATTTTGATCTAGGTGTATGTTTGATCTCTACCAAATATCAAATTAAATCCTAGAATGATTTATATTCCCTCAGTAATAGACGTAAACCTTTGTCACTTTTTTTAGGCTAAAAGGATCAAGGCTCAAAAGGCCTCCAAAACCTTGTTTTTAGTTAGCGTACCGCTATTTTTTAACATTAGATGGATTCTCAAGCTCGTTTATAGGGGTATTATTGACCCTTTTTGGTGGAAATTAATTTATTCCTAGGTCTTACATTCATATTGATATTATGGTTTTAAAATTTTATCATTTTTCATAGTGTAATGTTATTTATCACAAAATATATAATAACATATACATATTTTTTAGATATTCACACATAAAAATTTAATTTTATAAATAAATAATTAAATGTATTTACATATAAAATATATTAATTAATATATATAAATATACATAAATATATGGATAAAATAATGTAATGAAATATATATAAATATGTAATATCATAAAATTTTAAACAAAACAGTATAAGGGAGTGGGAAAAGATTTGTTGTATATGCTAGTGGTCTAAGGTTCAAAACTAACTAGAGGCAGGGGCGTGTTTAGCAGGGTGGGATTATCTAAAGAGATTATAAAGTGGTGGGGGAAGCACTGACAAAGGGGTGGGGGTAGTGATGATCAAGGGGGTGGGTGGGGCATGAATTTTTTTGTATACCCTTCATTATCAGGGCCTTTATTAGTGCTGTTAAAGGCCCCCTTTAACAACACTGAAAAAACATTGATAAAATGGTCCTTTAACAGTGATAAAAAAGCATTATTAAATGACCCCTTTAATAGTGATTTTTAGTGCTATTAAAGTATTCCTTTAACAACAATTTTTTAGAGCTGATAAAAATTTTGGTCCTTTAACCTTGATCAAATTATTAGCACTTTTTTGCACTGATAAAGGAATATTCTAGTGCTGTTAAAGGACAATTTTGTAGTAGTGAATCTTAACTAATGGGATTATGTAAGTTTTCACTATGATGCCTATATTTAGTCACAACCAATCTTAAAAAAAGTTCCTATTATTCTGTACTTTTTACTTGAATATTAGTGGGGGAAAACTCTTCTTATTATTCATAGTAGAAAAATGAAAGCTACACTTCTTCTTATTTACCCTTCATATGATACCAAATAATAATAACAGCATTGTTTAGTATCTGATAAAACCTTACCTTTTCATTCCATTATAATGAATGTATTTCCTTGATAAAATAAAAAACCCCCTTTTAATTATCAAAATAATGAATGTTCAACTCAAAATGGGTGATATGCACAATTGCTTGGTTGTTTTGGACTCGATGGAATGAATGAATTTTCCAGATGAAGGTGACCCTTTATCACCTATAGGTGGATAGAGATTTGGAGTGGATGAATGGTTGGAAGAAAAGTTATGTGGGGCATTCTTTGAGCCACACTCGACGAGCGGCTCCTTTTTGGTCTCCCCCCCGAGGGTTTCTTCAAGATTAATACAAATGCTACTGTCTCTTCTAATTCAAGGGTCGGTATTGGGCTCATTGCTCATAACAGTTCTGGCCACATTGTGGAAGCTCAGTGTATGGTAGTGCCTAACTCATGGCGCCCTATAGTGGCGGAGGTCTCGGCCATCCTCCTGGGGATTCTTTTTTCCCGTTCAAAATTTTGGCCCAAGATTCTGGTGGAATCCAACTGCCTTGAAGTGGTGAACACTCTCACAACAAAATATGAGGATTCCCACCCTTATGGCCTCATCTTGAGGAAGATCTGGTCCATGATCGATGGATTCAATGCATGCAAATTTTCCTTCATCAAAAGTGATGGTATTTTGAAAGCCCATTGTTTGGCTCGTTTTGGGAAATATTGGGGTGATCATTGTTGGGTGAACTCATTCCCTGATTGGCTTTGTAATCCTAGCTTCCTTGGTAAGTAATTTATCTTTTCCTTTAAAAAAACTCAGCATCATCATAATACATTTTCTTCTTCGATATAATATCAACAATGAGTTTAGTATTGGTTATCCTTTGTTCTTCATGGTGTTGTGAATATTTATGAAATTGAATCATACCAAATTTTTAGTATTATTTAATTAAACTATGGTTTTGAAAAAAATTAATACACCGACAACTCAGATATGAAATCTTCTTCTATTCTTCTTATATTAATTCTCAAGAAACCCTAGCACATATAAGATATTTTATTATTATATTGTGTGTTGTATGTTTAACTTTTATAAAGTTCTTATGAATTTATGGTCTCACTTTCATATGCATTCACATATTCATCCATTTAATCTTTATCATTTGTTTCTACTCACACAGATATATATGTATGGGCTTTCACACATGCATGAGTTTATGTTTATTCACTATATTCTCACTGATTATTCAAATCCTCCTATTATCATCATGTAACTAAAACTATAAAAAAATAATTATTTACACAAGAAAGGGTGTCTCACATAATCTTCTTCCTCTTCATGTAACTGAGTATAAAATATCATAGTGTATTATTACTTTATGAAAACAAGTTAGCTATGTGAGAATCAGTCATAATTTCATCATGTAACCTTTTATATGTGATAAATTATTCTTTTTCATCCCTAAAAAATAGTGAGGGTATTACAATTTATCATAGTTATCAAAATATCATAATGAAAATGTGAAGGATTTTGAAAGCATAGCATGAGGGCATGAAATTGCTCCAGGAATAAAAAGAACTTCCTCAACTATGTTTCAATATCAAACTCTCTCTTGGATAAAAATTCAATTCATACTGAAAATGATCACATGTATAGGTATTTATAGTCAACACTACTGACCCAAATACACACATAAACTGATATGTACACCACCTCACTACTTTTGAATTTCTCCTAAACTCATTCTTTCAAAATTTGGAAATCATTTTAATAAAAAACTTCATCTTCTTTGTGTGGAATCTCCTCAGTTAAAACTTATTATTCCATTCATAATTCATATTCATAACCATATATATATTTATGAGTAACTCGAAGTCTCATATAAACATCCACATCTCTATCAAAGGCTCAGTTCGATCCTTCAATTTCACAGCATGCAAAAACTCAAGTGTATAGGAACCCTCCAACATCAGGAGGTTAAATAATATCTACCATGTCCATCAGAAAATGAAGATATATTTAATTTTATGGATATAATTATATGAATATGTTTATAATAGAGGAAAAATACCCATATGTTTTATCCATCCTATATTGATCTTCTAATGAGTTGGTAACTCCTTAATAATAGTTTCCTTGTCTGCTCCTTGCTTGAGCTAGACCCAGGTTTATCACCAGAACACACTACACACACCATGACCACATAGGCCATAAAAAACCATTACATGATCCATGGGAACTCTATGCACACTACGCAGACTCTAAGTTTACTCATGTATACCTATTTAGATGCACACTATGCATCCTTCTACTCTCTTTTTACGCCATTACGATTTTCTGAGGGTAGACCATGCCCACCTAAGTGGTGGATGCAGGGAACCCTTTTTTAGCTTGGTAGTTTGAATTATTTTTTTATTAAAGTAAAATTAAAAGACTTAGACAATAAAAAATAATGTATATTCCATATTCATTATAAGTCTCACTAAATTATAATCCACTTAAATAAATGTACTTCTCTACAAATCATCATGTAAAATAAAATTTTGTATGGTCTTCACTAATTCATATTATTCGTTTAATGGTATTCATTAATTCCTATTATAATATTAGAATATCAATTCCAAATATCACTTTATCATACAATCACCATTTTTCACATCTCCATCATTGTTGTAACCAAGGTTTCAAGTCAATGTACTTATTAAAAAATATATTATAATCTTAGAAACAATACAATAATTGTCTGATTGGTAAAATCAAAGTCTTCAAATGAACATTCTTAATATAATAAAACTTTATTACTTTATTTTTTATTTATTCATTGAATTAATATTCACTTTGATATCAAGATTAGATATCTTGGATACTTCACTTCCAAAAAATTCCTTCTTTCTAACTTCTTCAACATATTAAAATGAATGAAATATTGGTATTTTATTGATCACCATTAACAAACAATAACAACCATTAAAAGAATACAACTCATAAAAAATGAATAATGTTCATAAAATAGATCTAACATTACATATAAGAGAATAGTAAGATGAATATAAATAATGTTGGGAATATAAAGAAATAATGTTAATAAAAGATAAGTTTTATTGAGGTTGAGAAGAATACCCTCAACTGTAAATGTTTTGAACTTGAAAATAAAATGATAAAATTGAAATAATTTCAACCTAAAAATTCATAAAAGGTGAAATAAGAGTTAGTACCCTAAAATCCTTTGAAAAGAGTCTATATAATATCCTTTAACCTGCACTTCCAAATCCGGTGCTAAAAACATAAACATTATATTTATGGCTTTGATACCAATAACATATCCTAATTTTTACATAAAAAACTTACAAAGCCAAAATGAAATTTGGAATAACTCATATACCCAAGGGAATTTTAGGTTTATAGTTTTATAGAATTAGGAAAAACTCTTACCAACTTGGATTTATAAAAAACTGGTTCATAAAGATCTATTTAACCTCCCATAAAATTTTCCATATGTGAAACCTTTCAAGAAATAAAACATTTATCATCATTATTTATAAACCAGGGAAAATGGAACATAAAACGGGTGATATCGAATGATTAGTAAGGGAAAAGATAATCATTAATAATTTAATTCCATTAGTGATATTAATATTAGCATAAGGGTATTATTATATAATCATAGTGCATGAGCATAACATAAGGGAATCTATACCCTTAAATACCTAGATTATCAATCACGAAACATGGAATAAATATTTTAAAAAGTCAAGAATCATTTGAATAAAAAATCATGAGAAATGTAATATCAATATTGATCAATGTAATCACTAAAAATCATATCTTTTCACCCATAATAAGTAAGAAATAAATTTATTTAAATATAAACTCATTATGTTACCTTAGGAAATCATAATATTTCTATAAAAAACTATTTAAAACATAGATAAATCATGTATGTAACTTGGTGAATAATTTTATGTATCACTCTCACAAATTAAATAACATTGTGGTTGACTTCTATACCCAATTAATTGGAGGGATATCACAGACCCAATCATCTTTGGTTATAATATTACCTTTTGTACTTGGTTTATAATGGAACCACCCATCCATGGTTAATATTATAAACACCCATCCTTAGTCTATAATGTAACCACCTATCATCATAAACAATTTCTAAGAACTATAACATGAATAAAGTACATAGAGATTTCATATCATCATATAACTCATAGAAACATCCATTATTACATTCATAACTTGATTAACTAGTGGAAAAGGAATGGTTTCTATGAAAATCTATTCGAAATAATCATAATCCATCCAGATAAAGAATTATGATTCCATCATTAAATAATATCACTAGTGGATCATAGGTAACATAAACTATTGTTGGTTTTGATGAATGTAAATACCATTAATAGATCATAAAAAACATTATTGAGTAAAAATACCCTTTCCACTTTGAAAAACACTTTTAAAAACAAAAAATTCATAAAATATTTTAAAAATAATTTTCTTTGAAAATAAAATTGGAAAATAATAAATTAACATTCAAATAAAATAATGTTCATGATGGTGGGAAAATCTATTTATGTTGTAAATGCTAAAAATAAACAATATTTTGAATCATTTTTGTAAAGGGAGTTTAAAGTGACCCATTTGAAAAATGTTATGAAATTTCCTTTTTAAAAACTTTTAAAATAAGGTAAAAGACAATATGAAATATCATTATGAAATAATTTAAGTTTAGAAAAGAACATTTTTAAATAAATTTCCAAAAAAATGGTTATTGAAGAGAAATTTTCCTAGTCTAAAAGAAGATACAATATCAGTATCACTTATAAAGAAATTCCTTGATGATGATTTAATAATTAAGAGAGGAAATGGAAACAAAAACTGTAAAAAAATTAATTATTAGATTAAAATAAAATATATATGGTTAAAGAAAACAAGAGTATATTATTTCTCCCCATGTAACCCTAGACATAAATAATCCTAAAAAAGAAAATAGATTGTAACATAAATCCTTTTCCACTTTGGTAACTCCTTAATCATAAGAACCATGAAAGAATAACATCAAATTAAAATTTAAATATAATAAAAATAATAATATTGATGATATTTTATGTCTAACTAGTAGTATATACACATCATAAAATTAATTAGGTTCATAACATAAACATATGTTCTAAGGAAAGAGAATTTGTGATGAATGAACCTTTAAAAGATCATATCATTGAACTGAGAATCAATAAGTGGAGTGATTATTTGTAAAAAATCTATATCCACAAAAAGAAGTGTAAATAAAAAATGAAACAATTGATTTATTAATTCATAAATAATCATGTCATAACAAAGTCAATGAAGAAGAGTTATAACCTAATGAAAGGAAATTTAGTTAATAATCCTTTAACCACTTGGTAAATTTAAAGTAAAATAACCTTGAATGAAATAATTAAAATTGAAACCTAAAATTTAATGAAATATTAAGGATTAATTATATAACATGTTAAAGGCCAGTATATAATCCGTATAATATAAATTACATGTATAATAATGAAATATTCCACAATAAAAGAAAATTGAGATGAAATCCCTTACCTCAAGTCCAGAATTTCCATGTATGTCCTTTAAATTATTTATAATAATATTATATATATTATTTAATTTTTTAATAAACTTTTAAAGGTTTATTAATTTTCAATTAAACCATTTTTTTATTTATTACAATGATATATTAATTACTTAATCTATTAATTCCATGTCGGGTCTTTTAAGGACGTTCGGTTCATAATTTCAAAATGCCTTCGACATGTTAGCCATGTTAAAAGGGGTAATTTTTCCATAATATCTATAATAATAATAATAATAAAATAATTATCATTTTTATACATCAATTAGACTATTAAAACCAATCATTAATGATGGTAATGCAAAATGAACTACGTTATAATCACGGAGAAGGTTGGTCATACGTACGCATGAGAAACTTTTACATTTTTCAATGATCATTATGGAAAGAAAGTAAGTCTTAATGTATCTATAAATAATTATAATTATATCATATATACTATATTATTTATTTCAATACACTTATATATATAATAAATGTTATGTGGTGAAGAAAAATTAATCACATCACCTCATGGAGGTGGTAATCGACACGTATACATGAACGATGTTGTCATTCTTTAATGGAATGAAAGGTAAGAAAATATATGATATATTATATTTAAATAATGTTAAATATTTAATTAATGATATATATATATATATATATTAAATCCATAATTATAACCACATGGGATAGACGATGATGGAAAATGAATTACTTTGGTTTGTGAGGCAGTAGTCCGATGTACACATGAATGATGGTTTTGTTTCCCATTTGATGGAAGAGGAGATGGATATAGGATGTTAAATTAACATAAAAACATCAAAGTATGTGTAATATACTATTTTTATTATTTCATAATGGTTGAAAAATATTTTAATGAGGTGGAATAATAAATAAAACCAAAACACTTGGTTAAGAACTATACCTCTTTTTTGAACAACCACATAATGTATACATGAAAATCTTTACTAAGACAGTTTTATGATAAAAAATGACCCTAATATGTTGTGAGGGATATAGGTAAGGGATTTGGGTATGTATTTATTGAACAAAAAGGTTTTTTAATTGTGAATAAATGATAAGAATAGGTACCATTTTATAAGAGAGGGGAGGGACACTACTGGAATTTCTTAAAATATTAAATTAATATCGATTAATTTTGGTGTAAAAATTGATCAAAATTGACTATATTGAAAGATTGTATATGAATGAGTCTAAATAATCTTATGCAATAAAATATATACAAGTTTGTATAATATTTTCCTCGTTATATTTTTAACCATTTATTAACCCTTTTGACCATTACGACGATATCAATTTTTTTTACTATTTAGGGGGATAACATAGTTACTATAAAATCAATAAAGACTCATACCATGGTTGATGAAATAAACCGTATTAAATTAATCCAGGAAAATATAATAATTTTAAGAACTTTAAATTATTTCATAAAATATTATTTATTTCAAAATAAAATTAATGTCAATTATGGAACTATTCATTTAATTTGAATTGTAAATCTACAAAACAAAAATAATATTATGAAAAAATGAATAAAAAAAATCTAAAATATTTTATATTTATTTAATGTTTTTTTTGGAACATGAAATCTTACTCAAATAATACTATTGTTAGAGTTTTAGAAACCACTTTATTGTTTTTACTCCTTTTACATGCACTTTGGTAGTGTTTCATATGAATTTAAGAAAATTATTTATTCACCCAAATTTAAAAATAAATTACCCCAAAGAATAAAAATAAATTTTATTTCAAATGAATATTTATAGCAAAAAATATACACTATTTATTCCTATGTAAAAATTTAATGATAATAAAACAAAAACAATGATATTTCCGAATTTTCTTTATATAAAATAATATAAAGGTAAAAATCATCTCTAAATAGAAACAATTGTCCATATATTAAACTTTTTGATACATATTTATGAAATATATTGAAAAATTAAATTAAGGTAGATGTTAGGGTCATTTTTTAGTTCTTATCAATTTATTTTTAACCTTAATTACCTGATTTACCCTTATTGAGGTGACATAAATTTACAAAGGTTAATATTAATAATGAAAAAAAATAAAAGGGAAAAATTCAAAAAAGTTATATCATGATATAAAATATATAATCCGTTTTTATTAATTAAAAAAACAAAACTGGTAGAATTTAATATAAAAATAGACCCATAAAACGCGACAAAAAATAGTTTTTTCCCAGTAAAATTCCATTTTTAGTGAAAAATGATTTTATACTAAATTAAAGAATAAAATTAATTAAAAATAATATATTTCTATTATATTTAATCTAAATTAACTAATTAAATTTTAAAAATAGTCCAAAATATAGTTTTGGTTTACAAATACTTTAAAAGAAAACCCAGTTTTCAATATAAAAAATAAGTATTTTTCACTATTCATTGAAAAATAAATTTTTTTAGAAACATATAAACTTTTTACCTTAAGATAAATTTGATATGATGATTTCAAAAATAATATAATTTATTTCAAATAAAATTTCTAAGATTTTCAGAAAAAATTATAATATTCTCTAAAAATTAATAAAAACTATTTTTTAAGAAAGTTTGTTTTTGAAGAATAAAATTACTTTAATTACAATTTAGGGATTATTTCCTATATTTATTATTAACTTTATATGAATTTTTTAATTTTTATATTCCTATTCATGCCCCCCAATTCAATGGTTAGTTTATAAAGGTCATATTTAAATAATAATATTTAGGGGGTTGTTTAAGCTCTATATTGAATATATTGTATGCTATCAATAATATAATTTTTTAAATATCATGATATTAAATTCATAATCCTAAATAGACTCAATACGGTATCAATAAGAGTTTTAAATTATAAGAATTTAATCTCAATGTATGCTTATAGGAAGAGGAAACATAATGTTCTAAAAATCAGCGCACACTAATTCTGATTATTTGAATAATGTAGGTTACAATTTAAATTTTGAAATTAAGTGGGTGAGGAATAATGTTGAGAAACCCACCACATTATCAAAGGATTATGTGAAAATGCAGAAGAAAATGAGTTCTATGATGGAAAAATGGTATTAAAGAGACCTAGATTACAACACAAAAAAAGAAACAATTATTTTGTATTATTGGTTTTGTGAAAAATTTGGACACATGGAAATTAAATATTGAAATAAAATATAAATTAATGAATGAAAAATAATATATACATTTAGGGGGAGAAAAACAAATTTCAAGAAAAATAGTTTTTAAAGGAGTAAAATTATATAGAATACGGTAAATCTATTTACTTCTAACAGATTTGAATATCTGGATAAATTCTAAGGAAGTTGTAATAAATATGGTCATTATGATGATGATTTATGGTTTAAACCTACCAATAATGATTCAGTTACTACTAACTGAAGAATACCATAAAATAGAAATAAAAATAAAAATAAAATGAATAATTATGGTGAGTCAACATTATGGTGTAAGAAAAAAGGAATAAACGAAACAAAATAAACCCAAGAAGAATGTAAAGGAATATGCTACTCCAAATAAGTGATTCTATTATTATAGATGGAATGGCCACTTCATGTATAGTTCAAAGAAAAATATAAACATTAATGTTAAAGGAAGAAACTTGAAATAAAAAATTAAATCAATTCGAGAATAAAAAAATGATTGTTATGGTGGAATACATCTCTGAAGGAGAATTGGAACTTCATGATATATTACAAAAGAAAGAAAACATAAAAGAAGTTAAGAGAATGTATAGAATATGAAAATAGTCTATTCGTACTCTTGAAAATTTTATGAATTTACTACCGATATAGGAGAATCTTATAAATAAAAGGAAGAAATAATCATAGAACTCATGCGCTTAAAAAGATTTTCTAAAGGAGAAAATTTCATAGAAACATAAAGTTGAGAATGTTTCAAAAGCATGAATGACTATTTGAGAAAATTAGTTTGAAGTAGTAATGAATATGGATGAAACACAAAAGACTTCATGTTTTTATCTTGAAAATGTGAAGATGAAAGTTCCACAAAAAGTGAAAGTTGTATATGAAAGGAATTCCATGCTTACAATGGATTTTCAAATTTGGAAAATAGAAATGGGAGAAAGGATGAAGAGTTCTCATAAATCTAGAGTTAAATTAAAATGAATTTTTGGGTTGAGTAATAAATCTCAACCATATTTCTCTAACTAATATAAAAATAAAAAACTGCCTTATTCCTCTATATATTGGGTTTATTTAGAATCTACAAGGAATTAAAAGTGATATAATCCATTTAGTGAACTTATGTAGAACTAAAATGATGTGGAAACTTAAAAACAAGATGATATTCCATCATGGAGTAATTTACTACAACTAGTATCATTTTACCTTCTTGAAATACTTCAATCAGTATTAATCATGATGAAGAAGATGGATGAAGTTTACCCATCTTGGGGAGTGGAATTTAATATATTACACACACACATACACATACACATATCTAATAAAAATATGAAATTATAGTAAGTTATATTACTATTAGTTCTCATAATTTTTACGTTGATTTGAAAGATCTTAAATTTTAGACAACTAAAAATTTGAATTCTCAGAAATTATAGTTTTGAATATAGGTATTTCATACATTGAGGTGCCAAATTATAATAAAATTCCATTTGGTGAGATTATGAAAATATAAGAATATATCATTTGTGAGGAATTACTATTATACTCTCATATCCTTATGTGAATAATCAATTTTGAAACTAAAGGAGAGAATTACTATTTGATGATAAAAAAAATTAACATCAAAGAAGAGAAACCTATTCTAGTTTGAATGTTTTTAATCTATTTATTGATATGGATACAAGGGATAAGTTCAATGAAAATATTTTAAAAACTTGTAAAAGAGGTTTATTAATTAGTACCACATGATAGAGTAATTCTGAACTTGTTTCATGTCTATGTTAATCTCTATTATTTTTTACATTGATCATTTCTCATGTACACATAGAGCTGATTTATTTATGGCTCATTACTTCAAGAAACTTATCTTAAGAAATAATATTTTACTTTAAATTAAAAGGAAAAAATGGGAAAGAAAATTAAATTTCAATTTATTGATGGATAATGAAATGAGTATGTCTTTACCTCACTCAGGAATCTAGGACTAAGGATATAGAAGAAACTTTGAGTTTATTATCAATAAAAAGGAGAGTGAAAAATGAGAAAAACTTACAAGATCATTGAATTTAGTTTATATTAAGTATTTAATAAAATCATAAGGGGGATATTAAATAACCCAATGGATGACAATGAGTGTTGTATTTGGTATCAATAATAGAAGAACCCAATGGATAATGATAACTATTCAATAGTTGGTAAAGCTAATAAGTGAGGATATATGAATATTAGAGATAACTATAGAGATGAATATGCGGTTTTTGTAAGTTAACAGTCCAAAATATAATCAAAGTATTATAAATAATAATCATATACACTTGAATGATTTTTTTTGAGAACCCATACTTGGATATTGGAGGAATTTTGGATGCACTATTTTTATAAGATTAACACTCTTTAGAGGATGGATTTTTTCTAGGATTTAAAATATTTGTTGTAAATGTTGATCGGAATTTAATCCATAAGTTTACATTTGATGGTGGGTACAAAATCAAAAGATATCCACATACACCATTAGAAGAGAAGTTAGCGGGAAATGCACTCACAAAAGATGAATTTCCAAAAGATGAGTTGTGTATCCAAAATGATGTGTCTAGAAGTTAGAAATGCATTTTTTTAATTGGTAAATGAAAATATATTACATTGGTGTTAATATATTTTAATTAATATATAATATAATCCTATAGACTGATGAAATGTAGTAAGTAGAAAATCATTACATAGTACTTAAGATAAAAAATTACCCAATAGGAATTGGGAAAAGTCCTTGATCCTCATAGTGATATAAAAGAGTAATAAAATATTATATGATGTCTATTAGTTAGAAAAATGTTAGGACCTTAAATATGTTCTAGAATATGTTTTAGAAGTTTATACAAATGATGATATTCTGATCTTTCAAAGTCACAAACATGAATATAATTTGAGAATAATTAGAGATTCATATTGAGTCCATAAGATGATGTTTTTTAGGATATAAGGTGATGTATTCAGAATATAGAAGGGGTGAATAATTGAAATGTTCCCTTAGATTTCACACTAATATATGCATGAATAAAAAATCTTTATGTGCATACTATTTGTTTGAATTTAACTAAGAAATTATAAAAGTCATAAGTATTATAAGGACGATATTAATTATGCTTGGAAGTTAGAGTTGGAAGCTAGGGAAAAGAATTTAAGGTTGATGATAAAGACTGGAAGTTGATGAATTCAATAATGATAATATATTTGGTTGATATAAATTAAAATTATTAGAGTAATGCAAGTGTGATTGACTTATTTGAACATCATAACATTTCTGGAATAGAAGTGATGTCCGGAGGATTCACTGATATGATTGAATAACTCTATGAAATTCAGATTTCTATAAATAAGATTTTGAGTCAAATTTGGATGGAATTTGAAGATGATGAATTTACTAAGTCTGGAATATTGGATTTATAGGAAGTGAAATCTGAGAAAGTGAAAATGATAAGAAGTTGAGATGGTTGAAAGATAAGATGATAAGAGGTTGAGATGATCGAAAGATGAGAAAATAGAAATCTATGATAGAAATTAAGATTCTAAGAGAAAAATTTCAAAAAAAGTAGTAGATTTATGGAATAATATCACCCAAATATAAATATCTATGTTAGAATTAGTTCAAATATACAAAATCTACACATTATTGAGCAATATGAATAAAAATAAATAACATGAAGAGGAGGTGTAATGATGTTCATGTTAGAATAATATCGAGTCTATAGAATTTACAGAACCAAAAGATACCATATCTATAAGATATTTCACACAATATCAATGTAAAGTCAAATTCAAGGAAAAGATGCTAATTAGTACTTCAAAATAAAAAAAATCATGATGTTTATTTCATGATTCTAACCAAGGTTTTTTAATCCTTGAAGATATCTTACACTAAATGTTTTAGAGGTTTTGATGAAATTAAATTATGAAATATTTAGAGGAATTGAAAATAGTTGAATAAGATTTTAAAATAGATAATTTTAGATCCTTTGTTCCCCAAATTTAATAGTTCAAGTTTGATTATATAAAGGGTGACTTCATTTAGGGTTTTATTTTGTTTATGGGATATTTATATGTGTTAAAAGAGAAGCTGACCAATAAGTTCCAAATATTTTATAGGTTAAATATTTAATGATCTAGAACATCAAGTTCTAAAGTATCTGTGAAGAGGTTTTCAAAAGTTTGAAATCTAGATGTTATCAAGGAAGACCATTTTTTTGTGACAACTAACGTAAGTTTTAAATATTGAAGTTCTTCAAAAAGAAGAAGTTCTAAAAACAAAAGTTCTGAAAATTATTGAGTAAGGTAACTATCCTAATTCTAAATAAGGATTATATTATTGGTTACATGAAGAGAAATATTTGTATCAAACTATAGTATACTATCTAATATATTTATAATCCTTTAATTTATAAAGAATATGTTTTAGTTGATATATTAGCATCCCAGAGAAGAATGAAGATTTGTTTCAGGAGTTCTTTAAGGAGGAACATTGAATGGTTGAGGCTATAGGTATAATCAAAGCCTAACCAATATGTAGACTGGAGAAAAATTATATTTAGTGTAAATAACTTTTTAATAGATAATAAATTATTTTTGGGAGATAGAATATTTTATTCACTTGTATATTATAGTGTATATTTGTGTCTTAGTCTTAATACGAACAAAATAAGGGGTAGTCGCTCATGTTGGGGGAAAACCTTGAAAAAATACCATGTTCTATTCTCTATTTATTTTCTTTCATACATTTAGTGAGATTTTTTTTGTGAATATTTGAGATCCATTCATCTTAATAGGTGGAAGAGGATCAAATACTGAAAATAAGAAAAAGTATAAGTTGAAATAATTGTGTAAAATTGGTCGACACAAATCCACCCCCTCAATATGACTTTGAAGGTTCCAGGAACAACGAAAGCGTGGTTGGGATGACACCCAACTTTAATTTTAACCATGATCAATGATTATTCCAAGATCAATACGATGATGAATTCCAGTCTCCACAGAATAGAATCAATGTTTTAGATAAATAATTAAGAGGCCCAAAACCTTTAGAGGGGATCTTTCACATCATGTTTATAATTATTTTAATTAATTTTAAAAAGAAAATAATACCTAGATCTTCGATATTTTCAACATTGAAAATATTTATCATCTTGGATGACCCTTCCAGATTATCTCATTGCGCTTGTGAGGATCCAAACTAGAATCCCTCTAGTGGCTATCCACACATGCTCTGATGGACTTCGATCAACACCACTCATTCTCTGGGTGCTAGCGTGGTGAAGTGAGTGTCTTATGTCAGTCATTTTTGATTGCTTGTTCTTCATCCCTGAAGAACGTCTCTTATTCTTGATAGGGGCTATAAGAGGATTTGAGAGAGAAATTTTTTAGCTCAACAATTCTAAATTCACCAGGCGTGCAGTTCGGTACATCACACAATAGATGCATATGTCTATTTATTAACATGGGGCTTCAGTGAAAATATTTAATTAAATAACAAAAATTAAATATAGTCATAACCTTCTAGAAAACTCATGCTATTAATAATAATGCTTTTTCATTTCTAATAAGTAATATGCCATCAACATATACTATTAGGAAAACAACTACACTCCCACTAAAATGTTTTTAGACATAAGGATCACATTCATTCTAGATAAAAAAATTCATTATAGATTCATCAAAATTAATGTTCCATGACCTAAATGATTTCTTTAATCCATAAATGGATTTCTACAACTTGCATGCCTTATTGGAATCCTTTGGAGTAATAAACCCTTCATGTTTTTTCATATAGACATCTTCTAAAAGGTTCTTGTTAAGGAAGGATGTTTTGGCATCCATTTTCCGAATCTCATAGTCATGGTAAGTGGTAATGGAAAATATAATTTTAATGTATTTCAACATTGCAATTTGTGAAAAGGTTTCTTTGTAGTCAATTCCTTGATGATGTTTAAACCCTTTTGAAACCAGTCGTGCCTTATAGGTATTGAATTGTCCTTCCTTGTCTATTTTCTTATGAATACCCATTTTTAACCAACAGGTTTTAAATAAACTGTAGGATCAACCAAAATCCAGACTTGGTTTTGGAACATGGAATCCATTTAAGAATTCGTGGATTCTTTCCACTTGGCTACATCTGTGCCACTTACTGCATCCTTTTAGGTTAACTGATCATTTTTATCAACTAATAATGAGTCAACATCCTTGGTAACTAGAAAACCATACCATTCTGATTCTCTAACCACCATTGTACTCCTACAAAGTTCTTGTGTCTCTAGAACAGTTCATTCTTCCACATGGGTTTTTGGAATCTTCTCATGTACCAACTCTTGTATACCTTGAGCCTGAACTTCATCGATATCTATATCGCTCTCACTATTTCTTTCAGAGATGTGATCCCTCTTAATGAATATATAATGTATTTCCACTATAACCCTTTTGTATGAGGGCTTGTATAGGTAATATACCCTTATTTTCTTGGGGTATCCTATAAAGGTACACTTTGTGCCTTGGGGTGCATGTTTGTTACCTGAAGAGGCCTTAATGGAATCATCAATTCCCCACACATTTAAATTCAACATAATGGATTTATTTTCACTCTATAAATCATATGGAATGCCATTTATCAATTTATTTGGTACTTGGTTTAGTATGCGTGCCTTTATTTGTAACGCATATCCCCAAAAGGATAATGGAAGACTCACATGACTCGTCACTGATCTCACCATATCAAACAAGGTGTGGTTTCTCCTTTCGTTCACACCATTCCACTAGGGCGTGTAAGGAGAAGTCAATTGGGATAGTATTACAAACTCCCATAAGTAATCAATTAATTATTGATTAAGATATTCTCCACCTTAGTCTGACCGATGTTTCTTAATCTTCTTACCAAGCCTGTTCTGAACTTCATTCTTGTATTCTTTGAACTTATCAAAATAATCCGAATTATACCTCATTAAGTAGATATATCAATATCTATAAAAAATATTAGTAAAAGTTATTAAGTATGAGTACACTTCCCTTGATTCAACTGGAAATGGTCCACACGCATCAGTATGAAATAATTCAAGAATCTCTTTAGTCATTTCACCTTTCCCACTAAATGGGGATTTGGTCATTTTTCCTCGTAAACATGAATGACACATGCCAAATGGTTTTTGTTCAAAAGAATCTAAATATCCATCTTGATGTAACTTTGTCAAGCATTTCTCGTTTACATGAACTAGATGGTGATGTCAAATTTGGGTGTGGTATATGTCATGTGAAGTATCTTTGTTATCGATTTCCATTACTTGGTATGTTTAATCCAACACGTAAAGACCGTTGTATAAATGTTCCCTACCAAAATAAATTCTATCTCTGTAAAAGAAGAAACATTCAATTCCTAACATGTAAAAAAATCCATTTGTATCTAATCTAGATACATAAATAATATTTTTAGTAACAAATGACACATAATAATAACCCTTTAACACCAAGATCATCCCATTTGGAAATATGGGGTGGTAGTCCCTGATAGCTACTGCAACAAGTCTGGCTCTATTGGATTCTTGTAGATCTACCTTCTCTCGGTCAATATTTCTGAATCTACTTGGTTCCTGTATTTGGATACATATGTGATCACCACAATCTATATCTAATACCCAATTTATAAAAACAGATATACTGCATTCAATAACAAATGCACTTGAAGCTTCCCCTTTCTTCTTAGGTTGAGTGCAATTCTTCTTCCAATGGACTTTCTTGCCACATGATAAATAAAAAGCCTCATGTTCCCTTGCCTCCCCTTTGATCTTCCTTTTCTTGGAAGGTCATGGAGAAGATATGGGCTTAAAGATATTCACCTTCCCTTTCATCTTATTCACCATAAGGACAAGTGGATTTTCATGCTTCATATCTTTTCCCACTTAGTGAATGAGGATATGAAGATAATATAGAGACTTCTCAATGTTGTTCATGTTGAAATTGGAAACAAAGTTAGAGAATCTATGAGGGGGTGATGCGAGAATGATATTAGTACCCAGTTATTTGGGGATTTTAAACCCTATAACCTCCAGGCACTCAATGTAGCCAATGAGCTTGACTACATGAGTCCCATATGGGGAACCCTCTCTAAGATTACTCTTAAAGAGTTCCTTGGAGATGTCAAACCTTTCATATCTTGGTATCTCCAGGTAAAGAACATGGAAGTGCTCAAGCATGCTATAAGAATCCACGTTTTTGTGATCCTTCATGATCTCAATAGATATTTATGATAACATCAAACATTTAACATTGATCACTCCATTCATATGTTTCTCATAGACTAGGAAATAATCATCACTCACCTCTTTGGCAGGCAGATCAGGTAATGTTGACTCCAACACGTAAGACTTCTGTTCGTGGTGTAGAATAACCCGAAGGAATATAATCCATTCATGGAAGTTACTACCAGTGAGGATGTTATCTTTATGCAGAATTGATCATAGGGATAGTGTGGTTTGTTGAGTATGTATTGTTTCAACAATACTCTATATTTTTATGATGATTTTAATGCTAAAAAATACCCTTGTTTATTGTTATAATGATTTTACTTTAAGTATATTTTAGGAAAATAATATTATTTATATTCCTAAATTTGGAATAATATTAAAGCTTATTCTCTGGTTAAAATATTTGTCAAAGTGTTGGAAATGATGTTCAGTGTGTCATGGAAACACTGTTCATACCATATGCTGGAGAACATAGCATAAGGATTATACCCTACATTTATTTTACATTGACATAAACGTATAGTAAAAGAACATTACATTTGGAAAGAACCTTACAGTTGTTATATGAGAAAAGTATGAATGAAAAACCCTACGTAAGTATGGAATCTTATGTTTGCTTCTCAAAATTATGGAACATCAACCCTACTTTTTTAATGAAGTTTATGTTTTATGAAAAAGTATGGATCATATACCTTACGTTCATAAGCTAAGAAAATTATGGATCATGAACCATACATTTCGAAGTTGAAGATAAAAGTATGGATGATCAACCTTACATTTATGATTAACCTTACATTTGTGATCAAACTTACATTTGAATTTGAAAATGATAAGAACCCTACGTTTGACTTCTTCAAGCATCAGAGATTTATTTTTATGACTTTATCGTACAATAGTATTTTGCGAAATATTAGGTAATTTCAAGCATGATTCAAAGACCAATTATTAAGCTCATCTTTGAATGATTAAATACTGTATTATGTGATTCAATGGATTGATTTAATAAGATGATTTCATCCCTATTATTAAGGGAAGTTACAACCACTCTATTTTCAAAGATTTCAATATCATGATCTATTAGGAGACCTTTGTGGATCTGAATTTTATGAATCAAGCGCTCATCTTTGTGCTATATATTCTATACATCTAATTTTGTAGAACTATATCTCGAATACATAGAGAATACAAGATTTCGAATACTTGAACATCAAGATACTTTTTATAGAGATATTTGAGACTCACAATAAAATAGAGTGACATTGATTCATTCAAAAGATCTTTTATAGATCTGCTGATACAAAGAATGATCAAACTCTATTTTATATTAGAAGGAAAAAATATTAAGATTTAATTTTTCTACATTAGAAATCTATCGTGAATCTACTAAATTTTTTTTGCTGAATATATTTCGAGATCAATTTCAACCGGATCGATTCAAAACTGCTCTTTCCTGAAGAACATCCTTTTTGAAGACGATGATCCATTTAATGTCAGTTGCGTACTTCTGCAAATGTGAAGAATAATATGAAAGTATTTGTCAAAAAAAAATCTCTTTTATTCTGATTACCAGCTTCTATTACTAATCTGTTTAACTGGTTCTATGTTTAGAACCATGAGAATCTGTTTTTAGCCTTACATTGTAAAGGTGTCAACTACCTGTACTCAGTTGTGAATGGTCTTACGAAAAGAGGAATAACTAGTGAAAATCACCAAGCTCGTGGGAAAGAGAGTTAGTGGAGTGGACTAGGGGATATTTGTTCCCCAAACCACTATAAATCTTTCCACCCTTCTATCTATTTATTTCCGCTGCATAAGAAATTATGATAAAGGTAAAGGAAATAATTGGTTTTCATCAAGTTTCTCGAAGTAATTTTCAGGGACACAATTCTCCCCCTCTTGTGACTATTCTATATAACCTGGTCCAACATAGTTGATGAGATTTTCATTTTTATTCTAAAATTAAAAGGGTATATAATTAGTACTTTTTTGATTACATTTTTATGGGAAATAATAATTTCATTAAGTCTCCCACTATTTTATCAAGTCCCAATGACCCTCACCATTGAACTAGGAATGTCCATTTGTCATGAAATACTAGTAGAAAGGATCCATATTCCCCTTCACATGACCCTAAAAAAGGTTGGTCAAGCTATTTTAAGGTATTTAGGTAGGTAGGTCTTTTCCAACTATGGGCTTGCAGCTCCTTGATCTGTTGAGTGGACTCCCCAATCATGAAATCTTGACTTTGGATTTCATCAACTATTGCCTCCAATATTATAATAAGGCCAGAAAGGGATACTCTTATTGATGTAATATGGTTAAGTCAACATGAAACCTTTCATAAGGTATTACTTTATAAAAGTAAGTGTCCAACAAGGGTTGGTCAAACACATAGTTTTATTGAGTTTTTCTTTTAATCAAATAATGAAAGGCATGGTATGACTTGATATTTTATTTGTGGGATTTTTATCTCTTATGAATGAATTTATTATTATCGTTATCACATGATTTTAAATATTAAGTGGAACTTACTTAAGTGATTAACCATGTCTTGATAATATTTACGCATAATCTTGGTTTATTTTTTTTCCATCTTGCATGCTTGTTTAATTAATTAATTATCTGATTGTGAAAATACATCCATAATGATAACCCATGCAACTGAAAGATATAAAATAAAGAAAAGGGCATGATCATGAGCTTTTATAATGGTTAGTTTATCTATTAGTTGATAAAAAAACCCTAACCTAAGGGAGAAACACCTTGAACCTTTTGGGTTCATGTTTACAGCTTTCCACCTTTCCACCTCTGTATCTCCTGGGATTGGTTTCATCTCAGATCGAGTTTGAACTGCCTCCTCTAGCTTGTGACTTCCATCCATTACATATGATTTTTTAACTCACATACAGGTGAGGGGTAAAAATGGATTTTTACATAAAATAATCCACATGAACACATTCCCTACATACTAATGAGGATAGATGTCTCACTAGAGAATAATTAATTTAATAAATAAATTAAAAGGAAACCAATCACATACAAAGGTCTTGGTCTAGCTATTGATCACCCACATAAATGAAATGAGTTACATATTTAATAAAACTATTATTCAATTATTTAATCATTATTGTTTAAGATAAATCACACTCAAATCAATTAATTATCATATTTAATTAATAAATCCTTTTATCTTAAACCCTTTTTCTAAATTTCCTTGAGATTCCCATTCATCATAATTTTAAACAAAAAAATAAATTAAAATTATCTTTCTATGTAACATGCACCTTGGAGGAAACCCAGTGAATCCCCATTTATAACTACCTAATGAGTATAAATGAACATTACACAGATGTTAATTTAAACACATATACATAAAACACCTATCATGTGTTGTGCCTCATCTTTATGCCCTCACCATGGTACATGTCTCAAGGGTTTTTATAATATAATAATAAATTTTAATAAATATTTTTAATTTGGATGAGTACACAGTGTGTAGTTCAAACTACCCAGCGTGTACTATTGTTACTCATCCATCCAAAGTACACTCCTAGGGATACATCATGTAAATGTACTTCATAAATTCATAGAGTACACGACGTGTACAATGGGCCACACACCGTGTAGTATCTACATTACATGGTCTCCAACAACGAAATCCAGGTATGGGGTACACAGTCAGACCCTAACCCGAAGAGATTACACGCTGTGCCCAATGGACCACATGACATGTAATTCAGAAACCATGTTCCAACTGTTCCCGATCAACACACATAGTCTTTAAGAATTTGAAAAATCCAATGATATGACTTGGTTTGGAAGACGAGTGTCAATACATCGAATCTTGATACATGGCGTGTGAATCCAACTACACGTCGTGTATTCTGGTATTGTATGGCCATGAACCTTTAGAACCTCCGAATGAGATACTCTATTTTATTTTCATCAAAATTAAAAGAAAATATCATTTCTGTAAGGTGAACGAGAAACAAAAGAGAAGGAATAGGTCTCGAGATTCAGATTTTCAGAAAAATTAACTTGAATTAAAAAACTAAAATACTAAACCATAAATCATCAATGAATTATTTCAATAATTATAAACTATGATGCAACCCCTCTGATACTGCTTAAAGGTTCTGGGCATAGTTGAAGCGTGGTTGGGATGACAACCAACTTTAAATTTTTCCATGATCAATGATTATTCAAGGATAAATACGACGATGAATGACAGTCTCTATGGAATAGAATCAAAGATTTAGATAAAGAAGTAGAGTCCTGAAAACTTTATATAGGATCTTGCACATAATGTTTATAATTAATTTAATTTATTTTAAAAATAAAAAAATACATGAATCTTCAGTATTTTCTTCATTGATGATATTGATCATCTAGAATGACCCTTCAAGATTATCTTATTGTGCTTTCAATGATCAAAACTAGAATCCCTTTAGTGATTATCCACACGTGCTCTGATGGTCTTCGATCGACACCACTCGTTCTCCGAGTGCTATGGCGGTGAAGTGAGTTTCTTGTGTCGGTTTCTCTTGATTGCTTGTTCTTCAGAAATGAAGAACATATCTCGTTCTTGAGAGGGGTGGGAAGAGTATTCAAGAGGTAAATTTTTTAGCTCAATAGTTCTCACTTCACCATGCATATATTTTGGTACATCACACAATAGACATACATGTATATTTATTAACATGGGGATTCAGTTACAATATTTAATTGCATAATAGCAATTAAAAAATCATAACCTTAGAGAAAACTCATGTTATTAATAATAATACCACATCATTATCTATGGTTTACCAATTTTCACAAAATGGAATTATAAATAAAATTCCACATCACAAAATAATATCATTGTTATTTTAATTTGTACCAACTAGTTAAATAAACATTTACCATCCTGAAAATAATTATTTTACTACCAGACTGGCCTCGGTGCACTCCAACTCCACTTCCAATTATTGAACACATGAACAAACAAATAAAAAATTTATTCTCTTAGATAAATATTTTATTTACAAACTAGTAAATAAGTATTTATTAAATATTCAATAAAATAAATATATATATTTTACCCATAATCTGGTGAATGAATATTTATTTAATTTATGAAATCCTTTTAACTTGAATAAAATTATTCCACTGTCTTGAGAATAATATTTATTAATTAAATTCAAATATAATTTAAACAAGGCCACCAAAAACACTAAGTGTGTGGCCCTCTAGGATTTTTTTGTTGGCATTAGGTGGACTTGCCTAAAGTCCAAGATTAATTTCTAGAAATGGGTCAAGGAACCCAAGATAACGAAATTAAAGTCGCAAAAATTACATCCACATATGAACACTCACTATGTCATATAATCCCTCTGTCGCAATATCTCATCAAGAAGGATTCATGATATTGTCATCATTTTTTATACTTGATACGTCATTATTTATCTACCTGAAACAAAATCGACGTTACACCATGACCATGGAATTTAGTGTGATGGTTTTATTTCAATAAAAGGGATGAGATATCAACTTCCATAAATGTAAGAAATAAATCCTTACATGAATCATCCGTTAATAACATGCCACTCATGACACACCCAACATAACCTACTTCTCACCAACTGTCTGCATGGCATTTTTTGTCAATAAATCAAAGTGCACAAGTCATGACACATATTAATGATAATCTTAATGTCTATGTATCATTACAAATTCTTGCAAATATTAATATACAATGACACCAAAACATAAAAAATTCATACTATCAGGTTTGTTCTCATAATATCCTTTCATGGAGATTACCAAGTGTGAACTTCATGAGAGGAAGTCTCATATGATTATGAGTACTCTCACCTGACGGCCTGCATGCTATGTTTACCATCATAGTATGTCATCCAAATATAGAACTATATTTATGAATATTTTTATAGCATTTAAATGTTGTCATCATAGTGGGGAACTTCCATGACCTTATAAATGCAACAAATATTCTAGGACATTATTATATCATAGTAATGCAGAATAATGAACAATATGTAATAAGATGTTTAATATTTAAATACATTAAATATCCATGTAATCAAAGTACAAAAAGTTGGTTCTAGGACACCAAATCTTACATACTGCATGATCTACTGATCACTTAACCTATGATATACAGTGGTTAATAGCGAAGTGTGATGGTAGGGTATTGTACCTCTATTTTATTTCATTTTCCAAAGTTTTGTGTGAGATATTAGTATTGGTTTATTACCCAAAATCATGTACATATTATGTCTCTAGGTATGTACATGTAATGAGTTTTGAATTTGGGATTAGGTTTTTCTGTGAGTATGGATTCCTTGTTTTTTTCTTTGATGTCCACTGAGAAAGCTGACTTTATTTTTTGAGACTTTTAGTGTATTGGTTTTTATATGTATTAGGGTTCATGTGTCATTTGGAAGATAGAATATGATGATTTATTTCCCATGTTCATTAGTTGGATTCCCCCATTTGATCACTATTTTTTTTCAAATATACTATTGTCGTCCTAGGATGTTGGGGCTACTTTCATGTCATATTTCAGTTTCCAATTTTTTTAGTAACTCACATTTTGGATTTATTTTAGGTATTCATCTCCTTAAGTGAATATTTTAAATCTAATATTAATGGATTTTTTGATACCTTGTAAGTATAGTTTTCCTATTAGAGGTGTTTGGGTAGGGTATATTATCTTAATACTGAGGAGTCTAGGTGATTCGATCCTTTTGCTTTTTATGGTTTTAGGGAAAACTGTTTCCAGTTGTTTATTTTTACACCATTTTTATGTTAAATTATTTTATTTTTCTATTATATATTTTTATGAATATTTGAGTACATTTTCCCATGTTTTTTAGGATGGTACTGCTATTTCCAAGCCACTTGATTTTAGGTACCCAGATGATTAGTCTGGGATGTCCTTGATGGTGCAACCTCAATGTCCAACTTAGGTAAGTACATGTATGTTATATGATTTTATAGTTATTTAGAATATCTAGAATATCATAAATTGGGACACCATGTTTCATTGTGATATATTTTTAGGGATAATAATGTTGTTATTCCCTTTAGTTGTTTTCTATATAGGTTGATATGCCCAAATTAATTGATTTAAGTAGTTCAGAATCATCATGCGGTTTATGGATTTAATTATTTAATTAGAGCTGTGTGATATTATTCAATATTAAATCCATTCTAATTTTAATTTACAAGGTTAATATTTTTGAATTTGTATCCTTTTATTATTATTAATCAAATTCATAATTTAATGTGATTTTTATTTTCCTTCTTCGATTTTCTTTTAATTTTATCATTAATTCATATTTTATTTTATTCCTATGTGAGTTTACTATTATTCACATGAGAGGATCCTCTAATTATTACATGTGGTCCTTGTGATTCCATTATGAGTCTTTTACTCCTTATCTCACCTTCCATGGATTCTGTTTATTCATACATGGGCTCTGTTAAGGATTAATTTCACATTATAAGGATATTTTATTATCACAAGATAAAAGTTTCCCTTATTCTGACATAAGATCAATTTAATATCACATCATCTATAGTGAACTGACCCCAAAATCTTGGAGCCAGTATCTTCTTCCATTACATTGACATAATATACAAGTAAAGTCATCCTAAAGGATTGATTAGTTTATTAGTCTTAGTAAATTAGATACATATATGATTCTTACATTACATTTGAATAAAAAAATTATAACATAATTATTTTCTTTTGATATCAACTTTATCGATCTAGTGTATCCTTGCACTTAAATAATAGTAAAATTCATGGATTTCTGGTGAATAGAAACAAAATAAGGGTGAAATCCAATGTTTAGTAATGGTTAAATACAATGGAATAAATAATTAATCAATGAGAATAATTAATATGTAAATGTGAATAACTAATAACACATGTAATATGTTCAATAAATTGAGAAATAAGTGAATAAATAATATCTAAAGGTAAATAACTAAAAAAACATTCCATTAAAATAACCTGACTATCATGACTAGATAAGGAAAATCAATAAGGAAAGGTAAATAACTGAGAACCCATCCAATTTAATCAATAATCTTAGAATTAAATAATTCCATATATTTTTTCAGAGTGAAAATCTCATGAATAATAATAATCCAATTATAAATGTAGGAAATTATTATTTATTAGACGCCATGTTTTATAGGTACATGGTACCTTTACCATCAATACCATTTATAAAATAGTTTAAAACATACTAGATAAATAACAACATAACTAAGGCTGGCCAACTGTTTCATCCCATGAGACAGCTAATGCATCAAAGAGATATCTATAACTAGGCCCCACATATTTCATACCAGTCCAAAGGATTCCTTATACATCTTAAAATATATTTATAAATAATGTTTCTTATAATAATGTATCCATACTGAGCATAGATATAGATTTATCAATATTTCTACAGATATCAAATAACTCTCAATTAAACACACCATATGTAGAAATGATATACAATTTCAGAAATAAACATATCCATGATAAGTAATATGGATATTTAGGGGAAATTTAATCTCCAATGATCATAGGGAAGTGAACATTTGAATGGAAAGTTATTGAATATAAAAATGAATCAAGGAAGTGAATGTCAACAAATTCCATAGTCAAAATGACCACAAACCATCCATATGAAGAATAAGTATGGTATCAATAGAACATATCCCCAGTGTAAAATAATTGTTTTTTGTTGTTTATGGATGGAATTACTATAAAATGACATTTAGAAACGTTCTTGAGGAAAACATCCTTTTCATTTTGAAAAACATTTTGAAAATAATTTTCTTATAAAATCACATTAAAAAACATTTTATTTAAAAATATATTTGTAAAATTTCAAAATAAATCTTAAAATAAATGATGTTCATGTCAGAAGGTAATTTCGTACATGTTTTAAAGAACATTCCTTTTGTATGAAAAAATAGTTAGAAAACTACCTTCTTCAGAAAGTGACAATAAGATTCATTTGAAAAAAAATTAAAAGATAAAAAATCTGTAAAAATATATTTTAGAAAATTATTTTTAAATGGTTAAATACTTTTTTTGAAAAAAATCTAAAAAAAAAATTTGTAAGAAAATGGACTTCCGACTGAAGGGATAAATGAAGTTGAATTTTATTAAAACATTTTCTCAATAAATTTCAATACCAAAGAGTGAAAAAAATGGTACTAACACTTGATAAATATCATGAATAGGAATATGGGAATAAAATTATAGGGTTTATTAAACAATGGTAACATAATTTCCTTTAATGGACATTCAAGAATAAACAATCTCTATTATAATGAGATTTTGATATAAACCCCTAAAATGATCATAACATTGAAGTGTGAATTAATCAACAGATCAATTATGTGTATTAAATTTAAATACACATAAAATAAGTGTAAATAATATAATAGATAGTGAAACATCATTATACACATAATCATTAAATATTAATGACAATGAAGAATTAATGTAACCCAATAAAAAGGAGTTGAGCTACGAAATTCCTTACAAGATGGTGGCTTTTAATTCAAAAACCCTTAGATTAAATAATTGAAATTGTTACTTAAAATACCATTTATAATGATTTCTTCATTATATTACATGTAATGGGGTTGTATATACACTATATAAAAATAATTACATGCATAACATTACAATATGACTCAATGAAATGAAATTGAGACGAAACCCTTACCTTATGATTCATTTTGTTTGAATATGCTTTAAAATCCTTTATAATGGTTTTAAATATTCTATTAACCTATTATAGAACCATATTAATATTTATTATATCATATATTATTCGTTAATACCATATTATTACCCATTCATTAATAATATTTCATTACTTTCATCATTTTAGGTGTTATTTTTTTTATTTTTTGAGTATGTTTTGACTTATTATTTTTTTTCCAATCAATTTGATCATTATTTAATCATATCCATTATTTAAACCATGATTTAAATATCATATGTATTCATTATATATTTATTTATAGTAATCCATGAAATTTGGTGATAGGAAATGGAATACATCATCTATGGAGACGGTAGGTCGTATGTACGCTGAACGTTGTTTCCATTTTCTTATCAAATTGAGAGAAAGAAAATTAAATGATATATTAAATATATATATATATATATAATATCCTTATAGTATAATTTTATGTCATATATATATCAAATATGTTTATTAAACTCATCCTTAATACATTCCATGTGAAGCGTGAAGAAATCACATTACTTCGTGAGGTGGTAGTCCACCGTACACACAAGTGGTGCTATCGTATTCCCACAAAATGAAAAGCATGAATTTATATGTAATATAAAAATTATAGAAGAATAATAAAATAATAAATATCATAAATATCATATATAAACTTTAAATCCATCATTATTCTCAACCATTAAATTTGGTATTGGAAAAACCAACTACATCGGTTTGCGAGATGGTAGTCCACTATACACATGAACAATGATTTCGTAACCCATTTTATAGAAGTGTGTGATTTTTTGGTCATAACCATAACATAAAAAAATCATACTATATAGAAGATAATATTTTTATTATATACTCATGGTATAATAAGAATTGAAGGAGGTGTAAAGGAAATAAAATAAAAATTCTTCTAGGAGAACACTGCCTCTTTTGTTGGTATCCTTGTTTGGTTTGAACAAAAGCTTTCCTATTTTGTCTTTATACCACAAAAAATGCTTATGAGATGAGGCTATGGATTTTGGGGAGTTATTTGGGTAGGTTTTGGATGAGAAAAATGGTCTGAGAGGTCAAAATATATAGGGAGAGTGAGTTCCCATTTATAATTGTGGAGGAGTGACATTCTTGTAAATACTCAAAAGTATTCAATATTGGGAGGTCTCCCTTACCTCATGTGGAAAATAAATTTAATAATAATGTATTTTATGGTTTTCATGGTCTATAAAAACCTCCCAAACACAAAAATAAATGAATTTATATAATGTTCTTCATTAACTTCTATGTTTTCTTATTTTACCATTTTGGTTTTTCAATAAGGTAACTAGTTTTCTAACCTAGGTATTTTATCCATTAATACTAAATTAAAGTGAAACATATTATATAAGTAATATCCACTAATTATAAATATTAAATCTAATTTATTTATTAAAAACCCTATATGTGTTGAAAATTTATTTTAACACAAGCATATGTTATGTGCAAAAAACTAATTTAACCCTAACTGCATGTAATGGTATGTTTTCCACCAGTATGTTACTTTGCATTTTTTGAAGGTTAGAGATGTTCAAAGGATGTTTAGAGAAGTTCGGATACTGAAGGATGTAAGTGGGTGGATTACACGCAATGTAATGAGGTTACACGACATGAGGCTTGGGTTTACAGTTTTTTTGAAGGGTTCATAGAATGTGGGGATTTAGGGTCTAAAAAAATAAAATTAATCTTAGAGGAGTTGAGTTTTTTTGGTAGAAGTCGACCTCAAAGGGTTACACGACATGAAAGGGTGATACACATCATGTAATACCCCGATCCAGCTTTATTTTAAATTTTTGTTCGACCAAACCTTTTATTTCATTTGTCCATTTAATCTTTTTGTATCACTATAGATGAACCCTAGTAACCCCAAGAATATATTTGAGCCCTACTCCTCCCTCCATGGTTAATTGAATCTGATGGTTATTTGTGCAATATCCATTATTGACTTGTGGTATTCTTCCACTCATTTTTGTCCATTTTCACTTGTTCCTCCCCCAAAACATGCTGCTGCAATTTGGGTTGGATTTGGATGAATATTTGGGTAGCATTTTGGTAATTAATTGGTGCGGAATTTCTTGATCCACATTTCTAGCAGTGCGATCATCTCTTGAGAGCTTTCTTCCATTCACTACAGTGCACTGATGAATTGAAAAACTTCTTCGAGGTATGATTTCTCCCTCATCTAAATTTATTAGTGCATAAAGTGGTAGGGATCTACATTCATTTCCTATAGATCATAGTTGATCCACCCTAATAAAAGATAAATAATTGGATTTTTAATTTGTAAGGGGTAATGTGGTTTGTTCACATTCTTTTATAGCCTTGAACTTTTCATGATATTTTTGAATTTTACGGGCAAAGAGACCCGCTGAAAATCATGGTCGGTGGTGGTCCTTACTTTCAAACTAAATAAGTTTCATGTTGGTTTCCTCTTGTTCAAGACTTGAAAATGGAAATTTGTTAAATACGTACACTTGGATATTGAACTGATGACCCAATATTTCCTTTCCTTGTTTCTATGATAACCCTTGAATTGTGAAGTGAAATTAATCAAGGGGTTCTTTTTTAAATCTGTAATTTTTGTTGTGATTTGACATGTGGGGTAATGTGTTGTGTGGGATGGATATGGTTATGTGTGTGGGGTGTATGGGATATGAAGATATCATGTTGTGGCATGTGGGTTTTCTTGGTTATGCGATGGTATGTTTGTGGAGCATAGGTGTGTGTTGTCGGTTGATTTTGGAATGGATTAACTTGTGTAGTGAAATGAGGCTGCATGAATTTTGGGCAGCGATGTGTGACCATATGTGGTTATGTGGAAGAGTCTCATTTGGTTGGTACGTTACTTGAATATAGATAATTGTGGAGATAATTTAGTTTCTTGTCTTTTTTCCTTCTAAGATGACCTTGGTTGTGTTTTTTGTTATGGTGTGAGTTTATTTATTGCATGGTAGTGATTGTCTTGATAAATGAACTGTTTAATAATGAAAAAAATTGGTTAAATGGAAAAATTGGTTGGAAAACATGAAATGTGATTATGGTTTGTTATGTGGTGTGTTTATTTTAGAGGTATCAACAAATGTAGTTTTGTGGGATTATTTTTTTTCGGAACCCCATAGGTTGGTCTAAGTGTTTGATACCTATATATATTCATGTATTTCCTTGTGAATTCTATACGCACCCCACCCTAGTTGGGAACTGGGTGCCGAACACCCCCATTGTTATGTAAAGGGTGTTTTTTTGCCAAACATCCTAGTGGGAGGATGTATGGATGGAAACCCAATATTCCCTTATCCCTCTTCTAGGTAGTGATAGACCAATATTATTTAGGTGGGTTGGGGTTTGTGAGGCCCAAGTGTGTGTGGGTTAGTTATACTTCCCAGGTCTCTTCAGGATGAAATGAGTTGTACTTCCCACGTGTCTTCTAGATGAGATGTGTTGTAGTTCTGAGGTGTCTTTTGGATGTGGTGTAGTTTGTGGCCCATGTTTCTACAGGTGGGATGAGATGTTATTTTTGGACCAGGTGTCTATGGGGTGAGATGATATGTGGTTTTGAGGACTAGGTGTCTTTGGTCGGGATGTGGTTTGATATGTTTGGAAGAGGTGGGAGTGCTAAGATGTTTTCCAATATGGTGTGAGAGTGGCTAATCAATGGGAAAGTGGTGCAAGGTACCCTATCATTGATGTTATATATATTACCTTACCTGAATTGTGTTATTTGGTGAGCATGCCTTTTATGAGGTTGGGTTGGTTAGTGTACCTTGTTAGGTGCTTTTGGTTTCAGTTGTTTTCTCACGGGGCATTAGTATGTCTCCCCCACTTTTTCATGAGATAATTTGTCTTTCCTACTGAGTATACTTGTATTCTCACCATATATATATATAAAACAACATTCATATTTATAGCTGGACTATGAGGACTGTTCTGGGCATTATTAACTCTGACGTTGGGGGCCATTGCTGTGTCGCAACTTATCTTTTCATTTGGTATTTAACTTAGAGAATCATTGTTTGTACTAGTTACATTTTGGAACATTCATGTGGGATGGATTTTGGATTCATATATATATATATGTATGTATGTATTTGAGTTTCTTTTAGGTTGATACAACTTATCTCCCAATCTTGGTTACTATAAAAAAGGTAATGCCTCCGATTTTGTGAGATTTTTATACCCTTAGTGCTGGTCCCCACCCCTGGGCTTACTAGAGGCAGGACTCGGGGGACATTATATTTCTTTATCCATTTCCAACTCAATAGGGTCATCTTTAGAGGGAGTATTTCATGATAGAATGGTATCATAGGTTATGGTTGAGAGATAGGATGGAGTTGGAGTTGGTAATAGTGAGTATTGCATGGGTTGGTAGGGAAACAGTGTTAGATAATCTTAGTGCATGATGTAGGCCAGAGAAGACTGGCTAGGACATGGGATTTTAGCACCTCCTGTGATCTGTTGAAAGGAATCTAAGTCTACCAAATGGCCAAGTGGGGTTACATAGTTTGTAGGGTAGAGACCCTAGGAAAGGTACATGCATCATAAAGACTTGTGTTTTTCTTGGAATTGGTATCTTGGAAAATTTTGTAATGAATAAAAATAAAATGAGTTGAAATAAAATTCAAAAAAAAATTATATACTACTCGAGCTTAGTAGTTCCTTGTTTACTTTTCAACTATGACACATAGTCATCATCCACGAGTGGCTCAAGTAGTGGAGGCTCAGTAGGGTGATCTGGCTGATCGGTGCAGGGTTGATCCAGTGGATGAGGACAAGAAGTGTAAGATAACATTACATGCTTTCCAGAGGCATACCTTGGGAAAGTATGAGGGAATAATTTTGAACATATAGACAGAGAGCTGGCTCAAGGATTTTGATATCACCTTAAGCCTGATCCAGGGTCTGACGGAGTACTGGGTTCTATTGGCAGCTAGTCAGTTAAGGGGAGATTCAAGTTAGTTGTGGACACTGTACGTGGTGGATAAAATAGAGGTTGATGTTCTATGGGTCGATTTTGAGGAGTTTTTGGTGGAATTCCATTCATCCACCATGAAGGATGAGAAGATGTAGGAGTTAATCTCCCTCTAATAGGGGAGTATGTCAGTACATGAGTTGGGGATCAAGTACAAGGATCTCCTTCTATTCTCTCTAGATATATTTCTGTATGAGGAGTCTTAGGAGAGATGCTTAGAGGAGGCACTTCGTCCTTCTCTCCAGTATGTAGTCACTCCCTTTACCCTTCTCACATGATTAGAGGTTTAGAAAAAGGCATGATTAGTTGATAGGATGTACTAATGAGGAAGTATACCACAAGAGGAGATCCAACAGGGTTCGTTGAAGGGCAAGTCTACTAGCAGAAGGTCTTAGGCGCCAGGACCTTCAAGGTTTCGACCGTCAGAGAGTTGACCCCATAAGTTTCCATTTCAACCTTCTAGTCATCATGCCTATCATGCATGAACGAGGATTGGGTGTTTATCTTTGGAGTTAGTGTGCACCTTTAGCATCAGTTATTGATGTTTTTTTGAGCTCAGTATGGTGAAGGTGGGTAGGTTCAGTGCCTAACTCAATAGTAGTTACTGACCAGGCCATTTTAGCAGCAATTACAGGCCATGTCATTTCAGTAGTAGGGATAGTAGGCTTATGCTCCACTGAGGGGAGATGGAGGAGGTGGATGTCGACCTTAGGGAATTACTCAGGGACCTTGACCCAAGAATGGTTGAGGAGGTGTTCATCAGTAGAGGGGAATAGAAGCTGGCTCAAGTCAATTGCACACTGTAGAGGCAGCCATTCTAGTAGGACCAGAGATCTTTCAAGGTATGATTAGCTTGTTCAATACTCTTTCTTGTGCTTTATTAAATTCATGAACTTCACAATCATTTTTTTACCCACTCTATCCCATTATATGGGGTTAGAAATAGAGAGGCTTCTTGTTCCCCTAGTGTTAACCACACTAGTCAGAGGTCATCCCAGCTTGTTTGATATATGCCGGGGATGTAGATTGATGATGTGTCTACATCACTTCTATGGGGATCTTTTCTTGTTACATATTTAGCTACACAATTTCATTCTTGGAATCGACTGGTTGTATTCCGTACATGCTGCTATTTAATTCTTCTAGAAGCGATTCATGTTTTTAAACATGGATGGTTGGCATGTGTCTTTCATTAGAGAGCAGAGCTTTCAAGTGGGAAGTGAGCGTGTGTAGCATCTTCTTTTCTTGTTGAATGGGTAGTTAGTGTAATCGGTGGATGATGAGATGGTGGAGGCTCCCAGAGTTATTAGTTATTTCTTGGATTTCTTTCCTGATGAGGTTGTGACTCTACCCCCTCGACATGATGCTGAGTTCGAGATAAAGTTGCAAGCTGACGCCTCTCCAATTTTGATGGATCCTTATCAAATGATACCTTTTTAGTTGTGTCAGTTTTGGATTCAAGTTGACAACTTTATAAATAGGGGATTTATATGTCCCAGTGTGTTGTCATGGGGCACTCTAGTCTTGTTTACAAAGAAGGAATATGGTGGTACAAGGCTGTTCATAGACTAGTAGAGGTTGAATCAAGTGACAATCATGAATTGTTACTCTCTCCTAAGAGTAGAAGATCTTTTCGACTAGTTGAGGGGAGAAAGTTGGTTCTATAAGATCAATATAAGGTTTGGATATCACCAACTAAGGGTGAAGGAAGGTGATATCCCGAAGACTACTTTCATGTGAAGGTATGGGCACTTTGAGTTTATGGTTATTCTATTCATTATAACAAACACACTGACCGTGTTCATGGGACTTATGAACTCCATATTTCATGAGTCCCTAGACCTATTCATCATTGCATTCACTGATGACATTATCATCTACTCGAAGTTAGAAGAGGATCATACCGAGCATATCAAGACTGTCTTGGAGGTTCTTTGACGACACCGGCTCTATAAAAAGTTGTCCAAGTGAATATTTTGGACATGGGAGGTCCACTTCCTTGGACATGTGGTGTCTCAGTAGGGAATAATAGTGGAACCATTGAAGTTCTATGTAGTTTTTTCTTAGTCAACACCCAAGAACATGGTAGAGGTTCATAGTTTTATAGGTCTAGTAGGATACTACAGGATATTTTTACCCAATTTCTCTCGAGTTGCAGCTCTATTGATGGATTTGAATAGAAATGTACATGCCTTTCTGTGGAGTGAGTGGTGTTAGGTATCTTTCATCTATCTAAAGGGGGTGTTGGTTAGTGCTACAGTGCTCTAGTTTCCAGAGGAAGGGGTGATATTCGAGGTGTTTTTTTGATACTTACTTTCTGGGATTGGGATGTGTGCTTATATAGAAGCAGGGAGTTATATTTTATGAATCAAGATAGTTACATCACCCATGATATGAAGCTAGTAGAATTAGTTTTTGAGATAATGTTATGGAATCATTTCCTCATTTAGGAGTTCTTTGTGGTCTTCACAAATCACAAGAGATTGAAGTATATCTTTTCCCTGTGAGATCTGAACTTGAGGAAATGGAGGTGGATGGGGTTTCTTCAGGACTGTGATTTTGAGATCTCATACACCTCAATAATGTGGAATTTTGTAGCTGATGTTTTTATAAGGAAGTCGCAAAGAGAGTTAGTTTGAGAATCTACAGATGCTTGGACGGTAATGGGGTATTTGGAAACCTTTCACTTAGATGCACACATGGATGGTGGTAGAGATTGTCTATTTTAGATGTAAGTGAAGTCGTATCTGATGTTGTAGGTTAGATGTAAGTGAAGTCGTATCTGATGTTGTAGGTAGAGGAGTCTCAAGGGGGAGACATAGAGATAGAGCTGATGCATGATCATGTTGACTAGGGTAATGCTTCAGAAAGATGGTTGGAGGATAGTCAAAATTGGATGATACTATATGGGAGGCTATTCATTCCAATAGTAATGCATGAGGGAGTCCTTCATGAGATTCATATATCACCATTAGAATTTCATCCAAAGGCTCTAAGATGTACTATGGCTTAAGAGAGCAGTTTTGGTGGCTCAATATGAAGTGGGATGTGGCGGAGTTTATTGATAATTAATTAGTCTTCCATCATATGAAGACTTAACACCATGTTCCTAGTGGTTTTTTATAGCCATTAGATGTACCTAAGTGGAAGTGGGATGGAATATCAATGGATTTCATCACAAGGCTACCCATGGATCAGGGAGGCTGTGATTATATCTGGGTAATAGTAGATCATCTAAAGAAATTGGCACACTTCTAGGTAATCAAGGAACTGGGCACAGTGGATTCCTTGGCTAGGAGGTATGTGGATGAGGTGGTGCATCTATATGGAGTTCTGAGGTCCATTGTCTTGGACCAGGATACATTCTTTAACTTATGAGTTTGGAGGGGATTTCAACATGCTTTTGGAACTCAGTTATGCCTTATCCCTACATTCCAACCTCAGATAGAGGCTTAGATAGAGTACACCATCTAGATGTTGGTGGACATGTTTCGAGCATGCGTCATGGACTTTGGTGGGTCTTGGGTGAGACACTCACCCTTGGTTGAGTTTGATTACAATAATAGCTATCACTCTTCCATTTACATGACTCTTTTTGAAGACTTATATGGAAGGCTGTGTTGTTCACCTTTTTACTAGACAAAGGTTAGAGAGACAGTTGTTCATGATCCCAAGAAGGTTAAGACCATGTTAGAGAAGGTTCATCTTGTCTGTGATTAGACGAAGGCAACACAAGACTAGTAGAAGTTGTATGCCAATTATAGGAGGATTCCCTTGGAGTTTGAGGTTGGGGACCATGTGTTGTGGAAGGTTTACCTTTGATGTGTGCATCATAGGTTCGGTATAGGAAGAAAGCTTTCTCCCAATTCTGTCAGACCCTTCATGGTGTTAGGGTGAGTTGGGAATATTTCGTACTAGTTGGAACTGCCACGAAACTTAGAGAGGATCCACAAGGTCTTTCACGTCTGTCCACTTTATCGGTATCTACATGATGACTCCCACATCATCGACTAAAGAGAGATGGATATCTAGGATGATGAAAAATTTGTGGAGCAGCCAATAGAGATCCAATATCATCTGGAGAAGGTGCTTCATAGGCAGACCATTCCCTTGGTTTGTGTGTTGTGGAGGTATTGTGGCATGGAGTATAGTACTTGGGATGGATATGTGCAGATGGGTGCCCAGTACCCATAGTTTTTATGAGTTTTTCCTTATTATATTTTTCTTTTTAAAGAGTTATTTGAACCTTGTTTTCTATGAAATGAGTAATTTCCTTATTCTATAATTTGTGATGAAGTCCCGATATATTAAGAGTGGGGGGCATGATCCATAATCAAGATGCATTAATGAGTATGTGATTGAACCCATGAATGAGAGTTAGTGCCATCCAAAGAGGATAGTATCCCGACATAGAGGACTAGATTCGCAAATTTTTGTGTTCAAGACACCATGGTTTCTATGCTAGCATGATGTTTGTGTGGTTTTTTAGGTAATAAATGTTAGAGGAGGTGTTCTTAGACATCGAGGTTTAACTATATTTTTCAAATAGCATAGGGTGGTTTATAGTTGGAATCTTATGTGTTGTTTTGTAAGATGTGTTTTATGTGTAGTAGGATCCTTGAGAGGTATCTCATGGGTTGGATGTTCAGACCCCCCTTTCTTCTGTTTTTTTCAATTCTCGATGATGAGAATTGTTTGAGAGGTATCTGATGTAATGGTCCATGTTCCATGAGTCGATTACTTTGTGGGTTTTGGATGTTTGAGATGTTTAGAGGATGTTAGGAGAGGTTCATATACTAAAGGCTATAAGTGGTAGGATTACACAACGTGTAAGAAGGCTACACGATCTGAATACTGGGTTCACAGTTTTATTAGAGGGGATTATAGTGTGTGGGGATTCGAGGATTGAAAAATAAAATAAATCTAAAAGGGGACTAGTTGTTCAGTATTAGTGGACCTCAAAGGGTTACATAACATGAAAGGGTATTACAGGTCGTGTAATACCTCGATATAGTTTTATTTTAAAGATTTTTTTAGATGAACCTTTTATTTCATTTGACTGTTACTTCTTTTCCCCTCTCACCAGACCAACCCTAGGAACCTTAAGAAGATATTAATGCCCCACTCCTCCTTCCCTGGTAAATATTATCCAGTGGTTTTTTGTGGGCAATCCATTATCAACTCGTGGTATATTTCTTAGTCCTTTTTGTTCATTTTCTTTTTCAACTCCCCTAGAATTTGTTGCTTCAATTGAGGTTGTATTTGGATGAACGTTTGGGTAGTGTCTTGATAACCCTTTGGTGAAGAATTGGTTGATCCACATTTATAGCGATGTGATCATTTCTTGTAGGCTTCCTTCCTTACCCTAAGGTGCATAGATCAATCTAAAAGCTTCTACAAAGTAGGTTTTATCCTTTGTTTATCTTTATTTATGCATCAAGTGGTAGGGATAAACTTTCATTTCATGAATATAATATTTGTTCCACCCTAATCAAAGATAATTAATTTTATGTTTAATTTGGAAGGGTTAATGAGGGTTTTTATCATGATTTTAGATCCTTGTACTTTTTGTGACATTTTGAAATTGTATGGGATAAGTTCCCCACTAAAAAACGTTGTTGTTGGTGGTCCATGATTGCGCCCTAAACAAGTTGAATGTTGGTTGGATCTTGTTAAGCACTTGAAAATAGAATTTTTTTAAATATCTACACTTGGATAAAGAACAAATTCCCCATGATTTACTTTCTATATTTCTATGATAACCCCTGAATTATGATATGAAATTAATAAAAGGGTTCTTGTTAAATTATGAATTTGTGTTTTTATTTGATATGTGGTGTAATGTGCTATGTGGGATGGATGTGGTTATATGTGTGGGATGGATGGGATATGAAGTGGCCACATTGTGTTATGCGGGTTTTCTTGGTTATGTGGTTGTATGTTTATGGAGAACATGTGTGTGATGTGGGTTGATTTTGTAATGGGTGAACTTATGTGGTGCAGTGAGGTTGCAGGACTATTGGGTGGTGATGTGTTACTAAATGGGGTTATGTTTTGGGGTTTGTTTTGGTTGGTACATGAATTGAACATAGATTAATGTGGGTATACTTTAGTTTGTTGTTTTTTAATTTTTGAGATGACATTGGTTATGTTGCTTGTTATGGCTTATGTTTAGTAGTTTCCTGTTAACGATGGTTTTGATAAATGAACTATTTAGTAAAGAACAGAAATGGTTAAATAGAAAAAGTTTTTGGAAAACATGAAAGGGGCTTGTGGATTATTATTTCGTGTGTGCATTTTCAAGTTATAAAAAAAGGTAGTTTTGTGGGATGGTTGTTGTTTGAAACCCCATTGGTTGTGATGAGTGTTTGATACCTAAATATATTCATGTATTTCCTTGTGAATTATATATGTACCCCACTGTAGTTGAGAAATATGTGCTAAAAACCCCGATTGTTATCATATGGGTGTTTTTTTCCAAAGATACCGGTGAGAGGATGGATATATGGCCACCCGATCTTCCCTGATCTCTCTTCTAGGTAGTGGTAACCCAAGATTCTTCAGTCTTGTTATGGTTTATGAGGCCCAGGTTGGTGAGGGTGATTTATAATTCCAAGGTGTATTCAGGATGAGATGATTTGTACTTACTAGGTGTCTTTAGGATGAGATGAGTTGTGGGTCCCAGGCGTCTTCCGGATGTGTTGTTGTTTGTGGCCCATGTGTATGTGGGAAGGATGAGATTTGTTTTGTGGTTTAGGTATCTACAGGTAGGATACAATGTGGTTTTGATGACTAGGTGTCTATAGGCGGGATGTGGTTTGGTATGTTCTGAAGAGGTGGGAGTGTCAGGATGTTTTCCGTTAGGATGTGAGAGTAGATAATTAGTGGGAAAGTGGTGTGGGGTAACCTATCCTCGATGTTCTCTATATTACTTTACATGAATTATGTTATTAGGTTAGAGTGTATTTGGTGATGTTGGGGTGGTTAGTGTACCTTGTTAGGTTTTTTTGGTTTATGATGTTTTATCCTGAGGGAATTAGTATTTCTTTCCCACTTATGCATGAGAGACTCTAGATTTCCTACTGAGTATACTTGTATCCTCACCCTACATATATAAAACTGATTTCTGGTTTCCTGGAGAACTAAGAGGACCATACTGGGCATTACTAGCTCGAGCGTTGGGGGAATTTTTGTGTCACTACTTAGTTTATTTTGGTATTTACCTTGGATACTCTTACTTTGTACAATTTACATTTTGGAACATGCATGTAAGATGTATTTTGGATTCTTATATATATATATATATCATGGATTTTCTTTGTGGTTGACACATATTATCTCTCGATATTGGTTACTATAAAAAGGTAAATTCCTCTCATTTTATGAGATTTGTATACCCTTGGTGCAGGTAGACTCCTTGAGGATTACTAAAGATGAGACTTGAGGGTCATTATCTCTCTTTCTCCATTTTTAGTTCAAGAGGGGCATCATTGGACGGAGGGGGTTGTGACACAACGATAACAAAGTTATCACTATTTAGGGGTCAATATGTTCATTAAAAATGATAAATTGGTCTAGTAATGGAGAAAATTTTACATTTATTAAAATTTAAAAATCATTTGGAAGAATATTTAATTCATTTAATAAAATATCATTTTTAATAAAATAACATTTATATCAATTTTGATGTTATTCATTTAATTTAAATTAAAAAAATATCAATATAGTAATGAAATTTGAATATTTTAAGTTCAAAACTATGTAACATGAAATATTAATCTACAAAAAATAAGGTTACATAATATTTTATTCAATTTTCTTTACTTTTAATATATTTAGTATAATTTTTTATATTTAATTATTAACTAAATAATTACTGTGTTGGTGTATATTAAAATTTTCAAGTAACTAATTCATATATAAAAATTAAAGATAAATTATTATGTTTAAAATAATAATTTAACTTTCAAAATAATATATATAACCAAAATAATGTGTTTTTTCCCTATCCCAAAGCTTTATAAAGATCAAAGGTAAAGAAGGTTTATTTTTTTTCTTTTTCTTTACTTAACTTATTATACATGAAAATTTCCTAGAATAGTATCCCATTAACTCATAAAATATATAATAAGGTGGTAAGGGTTGAAATATATACATTAAATGGGGTTTAAACAAATGGGTAGGTTATTTTCCACCATATATTCTATTTTTAACCACTAAGTAAAATTGTTTTCTCCTTAATCATTGTAATTAATTTTAATTGTTTTCATTATTAAATTTGGTAAGAAATTATCTTTTCTTCATTATTCATTATAAATTATTCTGATTACAAATATTCAATCCTTTTTTCCAAATTCAATTAAAAAAATGGAAAAATTTGAATTTAAAATTAATCCCACAGCCGAGATGAGATAGCGGGTTTTTAAAGTGAAAATGTTCAAAAGATCACAATATTTTTATATTAAAATTAAATATAAAAACTATTCCAAATGAAATAAATTTTATTAATAGATTTGAAATTTAACTATTTTTACTTTAAAACCAATTCAATATATAATTTAACATTATAAATTATTTAGATAAAAATGCAGTTTTCAATTAAAATTTCAATATTTTTCACTATTTTTTAAAAATTGAAACTTAGAAAAATACCAAAAATTCACCCTAAGATAATTTTATTATTAATATTTATAAATTTTTTTTTCATATAAAATTTATTAAAGTGTTAAAGATTAATTTTAAATTATGTACACCAAGCGTGACTAAACCGGCTTTTAGAAAAGATAATTTTTTCCATAAAATATAAATTTATTGTTTTAAATGATTATTATTTTATTTATAGTAAATATATTACTAATAAACATGGTAAAACTATATATTTTGATATATTAGTTAATCTTATTCAATCCCTCCATTCCAACAGTTAGGTGATAACAATGATATTAAATAATAATATTAAAAGAATATTGTTGTTTGGTAAAACCCGATCTTGTGTGTAACACAAGATATCAAGGAGACTCATAATTACATGTAACATAAACTAAATTAGTATTACATAAATTTCAAGCTATAGAGTATATTGAATTTATTTAAAGTAGTAAATAAATCATAAAGTCTTGAGATATTATATTCCATTATATGCTTGGTGTTGTGTGTCACACATGATATTGAATATGATTTCCATATTTTAAAATCTCATGTTGTTACATTCTACCCACCTTAAATAAATTGCATTCTTGGAATTTAAAAATTATCTTGATAATAAAGGTTTTGAAATCTGGAAATAACATTGCTGAAAAACCAACATCGTAAAAGGGTTAATAAAATTTCTACTAAATAATAGAGAAAAGGAAGTATGAAATACATCTATAATAACACATAAATTTTTATCTATTTTGGAGAATATTTTTGGAAAGTGAAGATATGAAAAAAAATAAACACATAAATATTTATACAGAGTGATTGAGGTCATTTATCACAAGCAAGAGATTGATCAATAGAAAGTTTAGGGCCTCAAAGAACTAAAGTGAAAATGTTATTGATGTCATTAGAAATTATGGTAATATGAAATAATTTTGTTCAAAGATCATTTTTCTAATATTGAGGAATTATTTTAATGTATAATAGTATAAGTAAATATACTTGATAAATTTTTGATTTCATAAGAACAATTTAATCCTTTGGTTATTCTTCGATCAATTTCCAATTAATCTCTTATTCTAATAAATAAATATCAAAAAATGATTTTTTTGCATGAAGAACTAAAATTAACATTTAACGAATTGTAAGATCCATAAAGAGTGAAAAGTATTTCCACCCATCTCTAACAATTTTTGAAAACTAGTATGTTTAGAACAAGTAACCCAATATAATAAATTAGTCTCTAAAACTCAAAAGTAACACTGTTGGTTCATCATTAATATTTACTTTTCAAATCGTTTAGAAAAAATAAATGAAACATTAACCAGGACATCACATAATCTAGTGGTAGATGAAAAAACCCTTATCATCCTTCGATCGTGGGTTCTATCCCTACCGCCTTGCGAGATACGATGGGTTTTCAATGTGCATATGAGTTTTCCTTTTTATAAACTATATTAATATAATTCCAATAAATTTCCCAAAAATATGAAGAACAACCTTGAAATAAAGTTAATAATTAAATAACCTCCCTTATATGGTTTTAGATATAACTTATTTTTTTAAAAAATATTAATAATCTTTTTTGAATATTATTAAAATTTCATTAATGATCATATAAACCCTAATGGTTATCAATAACATTAAACTTATGTCTATAAAATTTAAAGTAATTATTCCACAAATAACTTTTCAATTAAAACACATTATTTCCATAAATTTCTCCCAAAACATCCTTAATCCTGTGACATTCCTACCATATAAGACCTATAAATAGGTTTTAAATAATTTTAACTTGTGATCAATCTTAATATGAATTACCCATGACTATAACCATAAATATTATATTAATGAATACACAATTTCTTCTAAAATATAATAGAATACTTATATGTTTCATGATTCTTGTAAGCCAAATATGATGGGTAGAATGCTTTAACAATTTATCTATTGAATACAAATATATAAATACTTCATCTATTTTATTTCAACACAGGTATTTACTTGGTCGAAGGATTAATCTAGGACATTCATTTTCACTGTCTATTTAAATCAATCATAATGGTTGGTAGAGAAAATTTGAATTATCCTAAGATTATCCCCCCATAGTGTCAAAACAGGTGTATAATAAGGCCCATTTTTGTGTACCAATTTACACTCTGGTCAAGCATGATGATCCCTTTTTGGAGTTATTACCCCTAGGTACATCTGCACCAAAACTACGTCCACTTATAGTATCCATACAGAGTTTTATTGTAATAAAATACCACATTATATCTCTCTTACCAAAACTTTAGGATGTTCTTATATATTTATCCTCAAATTCTATCATAAGTTTATGTTCCTTATTTTATTTTTCACTAAAACTAGTTCCCAAGGTTTCTAATAAATTTACTTTGATACCAACTATAGAAACCTGACCCTAGAAGACCAAATCATATTCCTTCTACTATAACATTTCCATTGGATACAAGGAAACACATCCCAAAGGACTGATCAATTTATTAGTTTTGGTAAACTAGATATATATGTGAGTCTTAAATTACATATGAATACAAAAAATTAAAAAACAATTTTTTTCTTTTGAGAATAAATTTATTTCATTTATCGTATCCCTACATATCAGTCATAGTAAAATTCATGGAATTATGGGGAAAGGAAACAAAATAAGGATGAGCTCAAATTCTTAGTAAGAGTTAAATATAGTGGAAACAATACTTAATCAATGTGAATAATCAATATCTAAAGGTAAATAACTAATCAGATATGGAATGTAATCAGTAAACTCAGAAATAAGTACATAAATAATATTCAAAGGTAAATAACTGAAAACACACACCATTTTAACAATCTTACTATCGTGATAAGATAATGAATAATCAATATGGAAATGTAATTAACTGAAAATATATGAAATTTTATGAATAAAATAATAATAAAATGCCACCATATATTTTTTCATAGTAAAAATTTCATGGATAATAATAACAAAATTCAAAATGTAGGTAATTATTATTTATTGGATTCTATGTTTCCCTAGTACTTGGTTCCTTTACTATCAAGACCTTTCACAATATAGCTTAATCATACTATGTAAAACTCACTTAACTAAGGATATCCAACTAATTCGTACTATGAGACTACTGATGCATCGTGGGGATATCTATAACCAGACCCCACACAAGTTGTACCAGTCTAAATAATTCCTCATATATCAAATAATATATTTATAAAAAATGGTCATTATCATAAAGTATCTTTATTGATTAAAGGATATATATTTATCAATATTTCACAAAATATAAATTAACATTCAATTTAGTACATTATATGTAGAAATTATATATAGTTTACGAAATAATCATATCCATGATAAGTAATATGAATATTTAGGTAAAATTTAATGTCCAATGATCATAGGAAGGTGCAAAGTTCAAGGGAAATTTATTGACTACAAAAATGAATCCTGGAAGTGAATGACAACACATTCCATTAATCAAAATAATCATATATCATCTAGAGTAATAATAAAAATGGTATAAATGCAACATATCCTCTATTTAAAATTAAGTGTTTTTATTATGGATGAATGGAAATACCATTAAAAGATCTTCAAAAATGTTCTTGAGGAAAATATTATTTTTCATTTAATAACAACAATTTAAACAGACTTTTCCTTAAAAATAAATTTAAAAAACATTTTATTTTAAATTATATTCATACAATTATAAATGAATCTTTAAATAAATGATGGTCATGTCAGCAGGTAATTCCATATATTCCATAAGAAATATTCCTTTTTTATGGTAAAATTGTTAGAATGGTGCCATATTTGAAAACGACAAGAATATTACTTTAAAAAAAATCAGAATGAAAAAATTTGTAAAAATGAATTTTATTAAATAAGTTTTAAAAGGTTAAATATAAATTTTTTTAAAACATTTTTATAAATCATGCTTTTGTAAGAAACCAAATTTCTGACCGAAGAGAGAAATCATGTCAGATTTTTTTAAAAAATTCTCAATAATTTTAATTACCAAAGAGTTGAAAAAATGGTAATATCACTAGAAAAATATCATGAATAATGAAAGGATAATATAATTAAATGGTTTATTAAATAATGGTCATATAATTTACATTAATTGAAATTCAATAATAAACAATATCGACTAGAATGAGATGTGAAATAAACCCTTAAAATAATCATAACATTGAAGTGATAATTAATAAATGGATTGATTATGTGTATAAAATTTAAATCTACACAAAATAAGTAAAAATAAAAAAGTATATATTCAAAAGTCATTATAGACATAATCATTTAATATTAATGACAAATAAGAGGTAACATAACCCAAGGAAAAGTAACTGAGTTGTAATATTCCTTACCACTTAGTAAATTTTAATTCAAATCTCCTTAAATAATATAATTAAAATTGAAACATAAAATAACATGGATAATGATTTATTCCGGAAATTTCATGTAAATTGGAAGTATATACATTATATAAAAGTGTTTAGATTTATAATAATATAATATGCCTCAATGAACTGAAATTGATACGAAAACCCTTACCTTATGCTTCATTTTGGTTGAATATGATTTAACCTCTTATATAATGGTTTTAAAAATGTTATTAACTTATTATAGAACCATATTAATATTTATTACATCATATATTATCCTTTTATAACATATTATTACATGTTTGTTAATAATCATTCATTATTTTCGTCATCTCGGGTGTTAATTTCCTTGTTTTTCGAGTTTGTTTTAACTAATTATTTTTTGTTCATATTAATTATATCATGATTTAATAATATACATAATTTAAAATATGATATAAATATGATTTATATTTATTATATATATAATTATTGGAATACATGAAATTTGGTGCTGTGAAATGTAATGCACCATTCATAAAGATGGTAGGTCGTACGTACGCATGAACGTTGTTTCCATTTTTCTTATCATTTTGAGAGAATGAAAAGTAAATTATATATTTATTTATTTTAATTTTAGTATCAGTTTATGTCATATATAACACATATTATTATTAATCCCATCATTAATACATTCCATGTAAAGCGTGAATGAATCACATCACTTTTTTGAGGTGGTAGTCCGTTATTCACACGACCGTCGTAATCATATTCCAAAAAAATAGAAAGCATGAAGGTATGTGTGATATAATATTTTAAAAAGAATAATAAAATAAAGAATATCATATATATAATATATAAACTATAAATCTACCATTACTACCTACCTTGAAACATGGTAAAGAAAAAACGGATGACATCGGTTCATGAGGAGGTAGACCACCATACACACGGGTGATGATTTTGTAACCTATTTGATGGCAGTGTGTGAATTTTTAGGTTCGAAACTCGATATCAAAACACATAAGTATATGTAATATAATTATTTTATTTTATATTCATGTTATAGTAGGAATTAAAGGAGGTGGTGAAGGAAATAAAATAAAAAGGGTTTTAGAAGAACATTACTTATTCTTCAGGTATCACCATTAGATTTACACTATAGCCTTCCAAGGTTGTATTTATGCCCAAAATAATGCTTCAATTATGATTAGAGGGTTTTTTGGAATTGATTTGGGTAGGATTTGGATGGTTTGAAACTCTTGAGAGGTGCGAATAAGAAGGAGAGTGAGAGCCCTTTTATAGTTGAGGAGGGGTGACATTCTTATAAATAATCAAAAGTATTCACTATTGGGAGGCCTCCCTTACCAGATGTGGATAAAAAATTGAATAATATTGGAGGTAAGGTTTTATTTGGTCAATAAAAACATTTAAAAAAACTAAATTCCTTTTTATAATGTTCTTCTTTAAGTTCCAAGTTTCCTTATTTTACCATTTTTGTTTTTCACTATGGCAAATAGTTTTATAATGTATGTAATTCATCAATTAAGACTAAATTAATCTGAGACTTATTAGATAATTTTTAACCCCTAATTATAATAATTTAATCCAATTTATTTAAAAAAAATACGATGTGTGTTGAAAATTTATTTTAACACAAGCGCATGTAATGCGCAAAAACATTGCTTTAACCCTAATTGTGGTAACTAATTTTTTACTATTTATGGTTTAATATTTTAATTATAAAAGATCAATTGGTGCATTAATATACTATATATGATATTTATGAAAATTTAAAAATAACTTGGAAGAATATGGTATTTTTAGTAATTTTAAATCACTTAATAAAATATCATTTATAATAAAATAACATTAATGTAAAATTTGACATTATTAATTTAATTGGAATTTAAAACTATCATCAAGATAATTTTATTTGAATATTTTAAGTTAAAATCCTTTTAAAATGAAATATTAATCTAAAAAAATAATTTAACACAATATTTCATTATATATTCTTCACTTTTCATAATTTTAGTATCATTTATTTTATTTAATTATTAACTAATTAATTATTACATTGGTGTATCTTAAAAATTTTAAGTAACATATTCATCTCATAAAATTAAAGATAAATTATTATGATAAAAAATAATTTATATTTCAAAATAATATATATAAATTAACCAATGTGGTTTTTTCCATATCCTAGAGTTTTATAAATATTAAAGGTAAGAAAGGTTCATTTTTTTTTCATTACATAAATTATTATATAGGTGACATTCATGGAATAATATCCCAATAACTCATAAAAATTTATTATAATTTTGTAGGGTTTAAAATATTTCCAATAAATAGTTTTAAAAAAAATGTTTAGGTCATATTACACCTTATATTCTAAGTTTCACCACTAAGTAAACTCATTTTCTCCTTAATCACTATAATTAATTCTAACTATTTTCACTAATATTTTAGGAAATAAAATAAGTTCACCTAATTAGAAATTAGAAATTATTATTATTCTAAATATGGAATCAATTTTTCTAAATTCAATTCACATAAGTGTCAAAATTAAATTTAAAATTGATCCTGTAGGTGGGTCGAGAATATGAGTTTTTAAAGTGAAAATATTAAAAATTTCACAATTTTTTAATATAAAAATTCAATATGATTTTTACTATTCATAAAAAAATGATACTTCTTAGAATAATTTCAAATATTTACCCTAAGATAATTTAGATATTATAATTTATAAAATAAAGGTTATTTTTTCCTGTAAATTTATAAATTTGTTAAAAATTAATTTTAAATTATGTGCACTAAGCGCGACTATACCATCTTTTAGAAGAGGTAATGTTTTTCAAAAAATATTTCTTTTTTTCTTTTAATTGTTTTTTTTTATTTTTTTATAATAAACAGATAACTAATAAAAATGTGAAAACTATATATTTTCATTATATAGTTAATCGTATTAATTCCATCCATTACAACAGTTAGATGATAACTATCATATTAAATAATTATATTAATAGTATGTTGTTGTTTGATAAAGCCTCGTCTTGTGTGGAACAAAAGCTATCAATGAAACTCGTTATTATGTTTAATTCAATATAACTTGGTATTGCGTGAATTTAAATATATATAGTATATTGAATTTATTTAAAATATTAAATATATCATATGGTCTTAGGAAGTTATATTCCCTTCCATTCTTGGTGTTGCATATCATACATGCTATCAAATATGATATTCATATTTTCAATTTTTGGGGTATTACAAGAGATACGTTCTTCACTTAGTGTGAGAATCTGGTTTCATTATGACGTGAGAGTCTTTTGATTCAAGTTGGGTTTTATTGAAAATTATTTCTTACACACCCTACATATATCCTATGGGTTTTTTCTTATAGTGTAGGTCAATGAATCTCACATATTACGGGGAATTGAATATCATGAAGAATCTATCAAACCACCACCTGTTCTCCAATCACTAAATTCCCTATGTCCACTCAATTTTTTTATGCTATTAGAACTCATGAACCATCCCCACACTATCCATTGTGAAAATTTTCTTTTGGATGTGTGTTTGTATTCTTTCCATGATGTCCCACTAGTCTTCTCAATTCTAGACATACGATTCATTTTCAAGGGGCCATCGAATATATGAATCAATTCATCAATAGAGAGATTAGTGAGGAGTAGTTATTCCTATAATGGATAGCTTCTTGGATCACCAAATAAGAATTCAAGTGATGACTTGATGAAGTAGACATTTAGGATCCTATCCTTATTTTGATCACTTGATCAAATTTTTGGCATGCGAACCTAGAAAATAAAAAACATAGACACTAATGTACTTAGAGGATGAAATTTGAAGAACTAAATGATGATAAATTCACCACTCTAAAATGATATTCTCCATCCATAGAGGTGAGAATGATCCATATTAAGGGGTTTTAGTCTTGTATATGTTTTTATTTGGTGGTACTTTTAAAGTCTTGTATGTTTTGTTTATTGGTTCGTTGTGTGCATTATGTATGTGTCTTTAGTATTGATTTTTTATGTCTCTCCTATTTATTGTACCCATTTCATATTACATAGTGTAAACCTTTTATGATCATACTTTATACAAATCAAAAAAATTTCTGAAGCACATTTAATACCCATGTCACTCTCTTCTTTCCATTTCATGTTTTATCAACCTTGTAATTGTTAAATAATTCTTCTATTTTAATGATTATTAACACATTTTTTTTATTTCTTAGTTAGTTTTTTAATAAAAAAATGGGAATTTCTTCCTCTCTTCACCTTGAGCATGTTAACTCTTTGAAATTACATTTTTTCTTTCTTTTTATTTTTTCTAATGATAAAATTAAATTCATGAAACTACTAAAATTATTGATTCTTGGTATATAAGATATTTTTTATAGTTCTAGAAATTTAAATATTCTATATGAATTTTCTATTCTCATATTATGATTCTATATATTTCTTGAGTCATTACCATTAGTTTTGATTCTTAATATACTAGGACTTGTTTACTAGTTATATATTGTACATATGTGAATATGGTTTTTAAATACTCAGGTTTCAATGGTTCTATCAATTAAATCAATCTATAAAGATTCATATTTCTATTTAATAATAATTTCATGAAAGACTATATTGATGTGTCATGTCACTTCCAATGAAATTTGTTCACTTATACGGAATCATTTTAATATTCTTGGTTTTAGGATTCTATTATATGGACATGTTTTCTATTTATAGTAACAATATTTGAATATGTTCATCATTTTTTTTGGTTTGGGATTTTTCAAACCACAATTTACGCCAATAGGATCTTGACTGTTTAATGAAGACCCCCCATAATGTGGTCTATAATAGTTATTAATGTTTATGGTTTTATCCTTATTGTCTAACTCATTGATACATCATTAAAAAAAATTATTTTCTTAATCATTATAAATTTTTTATAGCTGATATAAACCAACTAGTTCAATTTAAATTAGTTTTAGAGTAATCTTTGATCAATTTTGATTTTCTATTAAGGTAATGTTTTTCCAATAAATCGTTTTAAATAGGGATAATAAATGGATCAAAACAAATCATGAACACCCGTGATGTTGATTTATCCATTATCCTTTTTGGTGTTTTTCTATCTTTTTTTGTTGCATTTATTAAAAAATGAGTCAATATTTACCATATCATTTTAATATTCAAATTAATTCACTATTTAATCTATAATTATGAAAATATTAATTTATTTATTTAAATAAAAATAAAACAACACTTGAAAAATATATTTTTTACTTGTCAATTGATAATTGTGTTTACTACTTAAAGTAAACTAAATATTATAAAATTCAAACTTTATAAAATAAAATTTCAAGAACATATAACTTTGAAATATTTAATATGATGTTTTGTGAATGTTTTGTCTTGGTAATTTTTTGGTGATTTTTTTACTGCAATTAGTTTATTCACCTCCCAATTCATCTTTTATTTAAAATAATATGTTTTTGGGGGGTTATTTTAATTTTTTTAGTTTTTTAGTTTGTAGTGTTATGTTTTTTTATGTTTTTTTGTTTGGTTTTGTGTTTTAGTTATTATACTCTTACAAATTCAAAGGGAAGTTGAGATGCACATGGGTTATTTTTTTCATTACAAGAACTTCCAGGATGTTGAATCTAGGTGTATTATAAATGACTAAGGTGGGATATCATATTTAAATTTTAATTCAAATGTTATATTTATTTATAAAGAACAAGATCTTCATGTTTATTTTATGATAAAATATTAAAATAAATAATTACCTTGGATAATTTTTGTGTATTTAGATCCATTTTTAGTGTAATTGTTATTACTACTCAACGATCTGAACTTGAATCCCTCTAACAATATTTGAATATACTCTATGAATATTGGGATATATGTCTCGATCCATTGGGTTCAAGTAAAAATAATTTATATCCCTCCAATTTTTCTATACTAATCATAGATGAATCCATTTGATTCTCTCTAGAACTCAGTTGGATTAGAGAGATGGATATCAAACCATATCAAGTGAAAATGAGATATCTTAATGGTTAAACCTAGTTAACCAATGTAGAATGAAATAATATATATGTTATAAAAAATAATAAAATTCAAGAAGATTCATCTTATTTTTCTATTCTAATAAAAAAACTATGTCTTTAAGAGTTATTTAATTTATAATTAAATAATAATAACCATAATTTAATTGACAAATAAATAAATATAGTGTTATTACTCTATCATTTCTTAAATAACTAATCATTTGAGAGACATAATAAAATAAATATTATATAATAATTATTCTAATTGAATTATTAAATGAACATGGATCATTTATTTAGTTCGAGATCTACCCTAATAGATTAATAAATATTCTCTTTCCCTCATTAGAACAACTTGTTAATATCTAGAGAAATACAAATCCAACCCCTTATTTCTGACTAAGAATAGCTTGAGATTGAATTACGATCAAAATTAATTGAATGGAAATCTATCCATAAACTATGATCAAATATATTCAAACAGATTAAATTTTACTAGATTTGTTGAGTTTTTATATACACTTATCATGTTACCCTATAGGTCGATCTCTTAGTGGTAATGAGTCCAACCCACTAACCAAGAGTGGTATCTAGAAACACATCATAACCCCAATAAAGAAAGAGAAAAGTTATAGAAAAAAACCATTCCATTAATTCTAATAATGTAATATAGTCCCTTTAGAAATTTATATATCATTAATCAAGATATTGAGACCAAGAAGGTGTTTAATGATAAGAGGATATTATTGTTTAAAAAATATTAATTAGATGTTATTTGATGTTTAGTTTATATATTAAAGTGAAATTCAATACAATTTTAGTATATATTCACAATGGTTTAGTCATTTGTTAATAATAAATAAATCCCAATTAGTCTCGAATGAAATGAGATGATTTAGATTAGTTAGAGAGTTTTTTGAGGTTTAATTATTGATGATTGAATTTTTATAATAATATTCATGTTTGGTTTGTATGTGGAAGATATTTCAAAGTTAAGTTGAGTAAAACATGTTGTAATGTTCTATAAACCACATCATGGTTCCTGTTATAGAAAAAATATTTGTGTTAAAGGTGATAAAAATGGTTGGAGTAGTTTCCATGGTTCCTAGAGATTATTTAAAAAATATAGATGTCATATAGAATCAAAACATATCACGATTTTATGAATTTTTAATTCATGGTTTCTAAAGTAAACATCATGTTTTAATATAATGTTGAAGGAAAATGAGATGTGATCATGGTTCCAGGATTGAAGAAGGAATGCAAGGAGATAACCATGTCATGGCTATTTATATCAGTCTTTTGGTTTATCTAAACAGACTATTGATTTTCAAAACAAGTGATAGTAGTTATTGTAGTTTTTGTGGAAATGAAAAATGGTAAAGGAGAAATATTTGGTTTGTCTATTTTGTCCATGGTTCAAAATAAATTCATTTTTTTAGGTTTAGTTGAAGAAAAAAATCATGGTTTACCTCACCATTTCATAGTTTATTATAGATCTATATTTTAAGTGTTCGAATAACACCATTTGATGATGTGGCTTTTTGGATTTCACATTATACAACTCCCTCAAGATCCTCAATATCTATCGATAGCATATATGATGATATGAATGTTTTAAATGATTGAATGGCTCAAATTTGGTTAGGAGTTGATGGAAACCACCTTTTGAATTTAAATTTCAAAATTAAATTTGGGAGGTGGAGGGGGTGGGTGGGTGATGTTTTTGGATGTAGTGGTTTGTTTCATGAAATATGGAGTGCAATAGAATAAGTGATAGCAATGGAAAAGGAGAGCACCCAAAGAAGAATAGGTTTAGTTTTTTTCTCTATAAACACATTTATTGATGTAAAAATAATTATAATGTGAATGTTAGAGATTTAATTTGATAAGTAAGATGGATTATTTTGGTTGTAAATTGTTTTATATAATAAGTTTTATTGGATCATCACCTTACCCTTATAGTGAATTAAATTTTTTAAATGCACTAAAATAGGTATATCATATTTTATCATATCCCATGTTTCATAACCTATAATATGAATGTGTTGTATATAAAAAAATTATGATATCTTAATATTTTATAAGGAATGATATTCCGTTATCATAATATATAATAGGATTATGATATGGGATACTAATTGGATAGATTCAGCCACATATCTGGCATGGTATACCTTTGATAATGAATCGATGGGTCAATTCATTTATGGATACAAATAAATATTTAAAATGTTCAAATGATTATATCCCAATGGGAAATCATTATAAATAATAAATATTGGCCTTCAGGTGATGGATATCAATTCCTGAATCCTTTTATCAAATAAAGGGAGCCTACATAATGGGTGTGGTCCCTTTATTGGGGATATATGATACTTATAATCTATATCTAATACTTTCTTCTTCCTGATTCTCTTTTTGTATTCAGGGAGAAGGTTCTAGCACACCATAGGATATATAATTTCCTCTTGTTATGAATAAGGACTATAGTGGATGGTGGAATCCCTATATAATATAGATTCAATTAGCTATCACTATATGATTTCAATCAATAAATCTCCTTTGAGTTTGATAAAATATATAGACTTTTGAGTTTTAGGTATGCCTATCCTTGTTTTGTGTAATTCACTACATTTTGTTTCACTAATGATAAAAGAAGAATATATATATATATATATATATATATATATATATGGGTTTCTTCTACTGCCTTTATTATATGATGATCTTAAAAAACCAATAGGTGGTATCAAATCCACATTAATCAATGAAGCAAAATGTTCTTTTATTATTTTTATGAAGAATATGCATATCATAATCTACTTACGTCTTCACTCTATAGGATTTCATAATTATATTTTTTTCATTTCCATTGGGTGTGTATGGTACATATCATAAGGTATGATATATTTAAAACCTATGGTTTTAATCTGTACCACAAGCTATGATATAGGTTACATCATAGGAAATGATAGAAACACGAGTGTCCCGAAAATAGATTATCAAATTTCAATGGAGATATAACATGTATCACTAATTATGATAGACCTATATGTAATAAATATCCCATACATAAGGTCTTTTTCTTTGTTAAATAAAATTTATTACATATGGGTTACTCGATATTTAAGGTTCTACCTTTTCAAGATACAAACACTTATATATGTGATACATCATATGTTAGGATAACTATCATTGCTTTAAAGATGAAACCCCCTTTGTGTAATGTCCTACTGGCCCTGGACCACATAACAATGTCTGGTATAGGGGTGTCATGTGACCTCAGGTGTGCCTCTCCATAAACTAGATGCTATAGACTATTAGAGAGGGTCTAAGGTGTTACTATAGGGATAATATACTATTATTCCATAGTAAAAAATAGATTAAAATGACTAAACAATATCCATATACATAATCAGAGCATGAATAATAAATAAAAACAATTATATAACAAATATAACATATAATCACACAATCATACACCATAATTGATCAGTACTGGGAAAAACACCTATAAAAAATAAAATAATAAATAAAACATAAGTAGGTTATACTATGATCCCCAAGCCCCAAAACATTATGATATCAAAATCCATATCCAATCTATGCAACTGAATGATCCAATATTGAGACTCTACCTTACCTAAACTTGTGATAAGTGAGGAATTCTCATGTACTAAAGTGCCATGGCCACTTGAGAAGGGTATGAGAACAAATCAGCAGGGAACCACCAATGGTTTCCCTAACATAACTAATACTACATGTACATGCACAAGTGATACGCTCAAACAATTAACAAATAAATAAAAAATTTAAGTTCAATAATATAAATCATCTTTGATCCTCATGTTATAAGTGTACACCTAATATTGACTATACCTTCTTCACCTAGTACCATAGTTTCTCTGAGAATGTTGCATAACCATTTTAAGGGTTTCATAAATTACTACCCATAATAACATTATAAGACTATAAAATCACTCAGGGGTAGAGCATCCCACCCAAATTATCTCATATATAAATATAAATATAAATATTTATAAATACATTTATATATATTGAAAGTAGATATAATGACTCAAGTGACCCAACATCCCACTCAAATCATCTCATATATACATATCGTTAGGGATAGTGTGCCCCCTGACCATCACATAATATAATCAAGGGGAAGTATATCTTACTTTCCCATCTAATTTTTTGTCTAGGAAATGTGTCCCATCCACCCAACTCATTTATTACATTCATTTATTATCATATAAAATGAATACAACCTTTCTATATCATATTTATATAACATCGTGAGGGGGGAGGGGGGTTAGTACATCCCTTCCACTGATCTCATTTATTATATTCGTTTATTATAGGAGGATGTGCGTCCCACTAAACCATCTCATTTACTACATTAATTATTTATCATGGGTTAGTGCATCCCACCCATACATATTAGATGCATATCACATAGGAGGCCGGTGCATTCCACTCATAATATCTCATATACAATATATAACAATTGTTGGAAAGGTTCACCACTTTATAATTTCACATCATCCTCAGATAGGTAGGCCGAAATCCCAAATCCATCACACACATCTTATAATGGATTCTAGAGGAAACCACCTAGACTCATCACTACATCTGTTCTAGGATATTACTATACTATCCCCCATACAGTAAACCTCTCTTGGGACAACCTAAGATTAGGGAATCCGCTAAGGTCCCCTAGTTCTTATCATTTTTTAGACACACTACATGGGATTATCTATCTCTCTACCAATTCCAAGGCCATAGCTCACCAATCATAGGGTATAACATCACTCATCACCATCACAATCACATTATGGGATTACTATACTCATAATAAAATCCAAAGGAGAATCACTCTAGAGAGATGGCATAATGCCCATATCACTTAAAACATTATAGGCAGGACCCTCATGTCCAACCTATACATTATACTACCTAATATATACCCACTTATGTTCTCAAATAATAGTGGGGTAGAAAAATCACCCCACCCTATAATTAACTAAACCAAAGGATATAAGTTATCTAATGGTTCTACCATGTCCTACCTGAGCCAATCATTCTTAGTCCAACACTCTCCAGTACAAGTATGTGTCTAAGAAAACCCATAACTGTTCCACTATATTATAACTATTTTATTCATACCCCTATTGGGTATTTGTATCTCAAATAAAAAATTTATGGTCTAGACCTCAACTATCAGTGGCCTATTCACTAACTAATTTCCAAGGGTCCATCTTTTCTATTGAAAATATTTTTTCAATATAAGTTAATGGAAAAATTACAATTTTAAATAAAATTTTAATCACAAAAAATAAGAAAGTTCAAATATCAGATGATGCAAAATAATATTCATAAACTTAGAGATATGTTCATGGGATGAAAAACATCACATGAAGTTATTACCTTTAATCAATCCCAACCACTATCACATAAACTCATCCAAGCCTCATCCAAGATGATATCAAAACGTGATCTATTGTATCAAGTTACATTTCATAATTCATTTAATTATAAAAAACATAAAATTTATTTTAAAATTTAATTCAAATAGGAGTAATTTCAAAAAAAAATCATATGCTGATTTACATTCACTGAAACAACAGGTAATGAGGTTTAGTATACTCATAATACAAACCCAATACACCTAAAACAAAATATAGAATGACCTACCCCTGGTAAATCACCAATTTAATTTAATTTAATAAAAAATATAAAATAAATTATAGTAGGGAATTACTTAGACTAAAATGTAAAAATATGATGTGTGTTCCTCCTCTTGAGACATCCTCTACCCAATAAATCAAAAATCCCCATCATTATTGATGATTTACACCATGATCTAGTGGAAATAATCATTAAATACCTAGTAAAAATTATAATGAATCAGGGACAATGAATGGAAGGAAGAATAGTGAGATAAAAGGAGGAGAATCATATCCCATAATTATAAAATTACTTAAGAAGATTACCTATTTCCAAGGGGGTTAGAAGGAGAAAGTTGGGAGGGGATTCTACTTGATTCTATTGTCCTATAAGGAAGGAAAATATTCCTAGGGACTTAAATGGTTGAGGAAAAAAATATTAATTTCCACATTTTTAAAGAAACCTAGTAATTTGATTGATTACAACATATTTTACCAAACTGTGCATCAACCATGTGGCTGGTACTATCTCAATCCACACCCTCTCATATAGTTTGATCACATGGTTCACCAAACCATGTGCTAATCAGGAAACTCAATCTATTTTTTTAGCTTCATGTATGGTTTCCTCACACTATTATCAAAAATATTTTCAACTCATGTTACTCACCCATTTAAAAATATACATGCGTGGTTCACCATGGTTACCCACACAATTTTCTCTACTCATGCAATGATTGTGTACATGGGTAAAATTATTCCAAAAATTACTAATTCAAACCAATACCTTTGAATTTATATAAATCTCTTGAGACACCGCCCATGAATTGATGCATATCTAAAAAATTCCCTTGATATTATCTAACTCTTAGAATTCTAATCAAAATACTAGTTCTCAAAACGAATACTACTGTAGGACCAAAAAAAATTTCTACTAAATTTCACAACCTACAAGCACATAGGGTTTTAAAATCTACCAATTGTAACACTTATCACCCATGAGAAGTATATTTTATCCCTCATCTATCAATAAATACCTATTGAAATCATCAATTCACTATCATCTCATTATGTTCTATCACCACATTCTAAATGAGATTCTATTTCAAAACTCCAAAAATAGGAAATACCATTCATCAACATCCAAGATACCCACTCACCACTGCCACCACCATAAATATGGTTCTAAACCAAACATTTATATAACAAGACACTAAGGTGTAATTAATCAATTCATACACTTTCTTATAGTTCTCCCCACTATAATTCTTTGCTCATAAAAGATGATTCATATCCATGGTGCTCCCCACCACTAGAATCACTCACTAAAACACATTCTTAGTGGTACAACAACACACTTAGTACAATTTTCATATCAACACACCAAATCACATAGATTAACAACATTTGTTCCTCCACTATCTAAACTCTCCTAAAATTTCTTGGTTATACTATCAACATGATTTCATATCTCTTGTAATGACTCATGAATTCTAAGAGGCATCATGATATTGTATAAACACCCACATTTAATTCTAAACATAAAATTCAATATAATTCCATGGTTCCTAAAAAAATATTCCATAATACTATATACATGAGAAATGATGGAACTCTAATCATAATCACCCTCAGATCACACTCAAATCCATCCAAAACTCAGTTTTAATGTATATATTCTACCAAATACCTCATTAATGAACTAATAACATAAGGGTCATATCTTTATGATCATTAAGATTCTTCCCATAATATAATTATCCTTATCAGCACTCTATTGAATAAAATACTAGTCTCTGCAGTCAACACTCTTTTCATTACAACATGTGATAACTGGATATGGCCTTCATGATCTTACCTAAGTGATATCATGAAACATCGAATAGTACCCATTCCCAGATCACTATGAATGTCATCCTAGACATCCACTCAAATTTCCATCTATAACAAGCATTAAACCATACAATAACTAATGGAGATCTCCCCACCATATGGATTCTCCCATACCATTCCTCTAACATAACCTTAGTAGGTTCCAAAATCCCATGTGTATCGCTCCCACCAATTCATGCTCCCCCATACGATCAACCCCTAACATCATCCATTCATGATATCACCCCTCACCACCAAGGGACACCACTCAGTCCCAGAAAATATCTAAATCAACCATGATCTCACTAACTAACTCAAAAAACACTAGATCCTTGCTCCATTTAAGTGAAATTTACTTATTAAACCTTTCAAGCGAACCTTGTTCCACCCTTTTATATCATCCAACTTATACCATCTTGAGCCATATCCCATAAATCCAAGTCTCATTCACCTAAACCACTCACCATGCTCACTATATATCAATCTCATCAAACTGAGATTGTATCACTAGACACTTTATATCCAATAAGCTTAAGTCATCTCACTCATGTTAATACATACTGAAAAATCCCTCATCATCCTATAATTGTCTCAAAAATAGAAGAATCTTCCATGTTCTCACCATACCACTGAATGAGAATCTATAATCAATAGGGTTAGGAATCATAATAATTCTACCCCCATGAAACCAGACCTCAATACCAAATCACCTCAAGTGTTCTATATCGCAAAATGAAAAGTAATATCCATGCCTATAACAAATATTTGGATGTACTTCCCATGAATAAACCTCAAATATAGGGTATCTACCCATGTCTCTTATCTCTAAGGACACTCACAATTTTAGGCTAACCCCTCTCTTGGGTTACCCTAGTATATCACATCTCATCCCAAAGGCACCAGGCTCTCCCAACTTGCCCATAAAATTTACACTACATAGTTCAATAGTCACAAAGTGAAACATATTCCCTCACCTAAAATATCACAAGGAAAATCACGTTCCAAAACACCCCCTCTAGAGTTCTAATACACATATACATACTAGTAATCACATGAAAAGTTAGTAGACCACTCTAGGGAACTAATCCCCACTCGGAATCCGTATACTAGAATGCCCCCTGAGGATCAAAATATCATCCACACATATACAACATCATTACCCTAATATGATTCATTTTGAGAAAAACTAAGGTCGTATATTTTAGATAAGTATAATGACTCTAAATATCTATATAATAAAAAATATAGGATTTCATTGAAACATTAATTAATGAAAATACCAAAAAACTCACCCAAATGGGGTTCATACATAGGCATCTGATGGCTGTACAAACTCACTTGGGGTAACTATACATTCCTTATATAGAGGGACTCTATATTCATTTTCAAGGATCATATCATCAACATATCCACACGACCTATCATTAATGAAAATATACCATGTTTCAACTTAGTAAAATTCCACTAACATGTAATGTGAAAAAATTCCATATATGATCTTTTTAACACTATAAATTGTTGAAACCTTTATCCTAAGTGATATAAATCACATGCAAGAACACAAATTTAATTTGAGTCCTAAATGGAAAATATATTGTATGTACAAGATAATGTTTCCAATAGGATATATATAAAACCATAAATATCCATATCATATACACAAATAATATTTATATAAACATATCAATAAAAATATAGAAAACTAAGAACAAAAATATCATATACTTAGTAATCTAGAGTTTCCAGAAAAAAATATTTTCACAACATACCGATCCAAGGTCCGTCATAATATTTGAAATATCCTAATTTTCTTTATACCATATACTATAATAATAATAAAAATTAGATATTATATGATACCACTTTGTAACGTTTTTTGGCCCTATACCACTCAACAATGTTTAGGTCGGGGGTGTCATATGACCTCAGTCATGACTCCCTATACACTAGAGGTTGTCAACTAGCAGTGAGGGTCTTGGGTGTTAATGTAGGGATACTATATCCTCATATCACAGTAAAAAAATAGTATAAAATAACAAAAAACTACCATATCCTTAATTAGAAAATATAGAATCAACAAACCAACAATTATATAAAAAGTGTAATGTAGAAGCACATACTTACACATCTCAACCAATCACTCACTGAGATTATCACATATATAAAATAAACTAAAAAATTCAATACAAGGAGGTTCCAATACCATACTCAGCCTTATTACATCCCAATATCCATTTATATATCCAATTTATCTAGATGAATGATCCAATCCTAGGACAATGTCCTACCTGAACCTATGATAAATGAGGTTTTCTTAGGAACCAAAGTTCCATGACTACTTGAGCATTATTTGTGTATAATTCAGTAGGGAACCACCCATAGTGTCCCAAAAATAACCAGTACTTTAGTGTATGTACTAGTGATATAATAAAAAATAATAAATAAATAAATAAAACTAAAAATTGAAATAATATGAATCACTATCAATCCTCAGGTTATAATGTGACACTCAAGAGAATTTATATATTCTTTAGAAAATTCAGAAGTGTTTATGAGCATGTGGAATAAACATTATATGGGTCTGAGAAAATCCTACCGAAAATATCATCATAAGTAAATGAGATCACTCAGGGGGGAGAGAATCCGACCCAAATCATCTCCTATATACATCTCAAGTATAAGAGATCAATCAAGGGGAACAAAATCCCACCCGAATCATCTCATATATACTTCTCGTGGGGGGGGGGTGTAGTGTGTCTTACCCATCCATCTCATAATATAATTGGGGGAAGTGTTTCATACTCAAATATATCATTTATTACTTTAATTTATTTTTGGGTGATATTTCATCCCACATATCCATATAATATGTGTATCTCATTGTGGGGGGGGGGGGAGGTCAGTGCATCCCTCCTATCCATCTTATTTAATACATTCATTTATTTTCAAGGGAAATGAATCCCAATAAAAATATCATTTATAAAATTAATTTATTATTAAGTGTAGTGTATCCTAATCATATATCTTATATATATATCACATTGAAGGGGGGGGGGGGCATCCCACCCCTAACATATATAAAAATATTGGGGAAAGGATCCCCACACTATAATTGTACAACATCCCCTCATGGGTTGTAAACATGCCCAAACCTTTCACACATCTTGTAGATTGTCCTCTCAAACACACCACCTAGACTCTTCAAAATATATGTTGAAGGATATCACTATACTACCTCCCATCATTATCCCCATTTTCCTCCCTACATTAACCATCTCTAGGTTCAACATAAAATTAGGTCACCCATTAGAGTCCCCTAGGCCTTATTATAGTTTTAAAACCCTAGATGAGATCCTTTATCTCACTCCTAAATCTAGGGCTGAATCCCATCATTCATAGGGAATAACACCCCTCAACATCATCATGATCAAATTATGGCCTTACGTGACTCATATGAAAAGCAACATATAAATCACTTTATGGAGATGAAATAATTCCCATCTCATTTACCAAGTCACATGTTTTTCCTTTTATAACAAACTTATATATAATCCTAATTAAGTTATACCAAAGTGGGTGTCCACATACTAGTGGGAGAGAAATTATTACCCCACACTTTAATCTAATATCCCAATGAATATAAGGTTTATCATGGTTTCACCATGGCTTAATTGGGCCAATCATTCTTTGTTTAACACTACCCACTACAATGAGGTGTCTAAGGGAACCCATAATTGGGACATTAAGTTACAATTATTTTATTTATATCCATCTAGGTATTTTGTATCTCATCTCACATATGTATGATTGATCCCTCAACCATCACTGGATGAGGAACTGAGTAGTGTCAAAAAGTATATATTGTCCCTTGAAACTTTGTTAATTTCATGGAATTTAAAGGAAACATTAATTTTTAAAAGGTCAATAATAAAAAATTGGTGATACCACATATCACCTAATACATAAAAATATGCATAAACTAAGTGATATGGTCAAGGTAACACCTAAATCATGAATAGTTATTCACTTTTAAGTAATCTTGGACAACATCATTGTTTCCGACACTTTCGCCAGGGAGCGCACATCTCTCTATTTGAGGACGTGATACTCTGTTTCCCCGCATTCCCACTTTCCGAAGGTGGGAGACATCTATTCCTTGTTTAGGGAATTTTTCTCCTTGATCAAAATGGGATGATGGGATGTCGGTTCTTCCTTCGGAGGATTCCTCCTTGGAGCTCATCACCTAGTCCGGGTCTCCCTTATATATTAAGATGTTTTTTGAAAGGTTGGGGCCAAAGCCTCAATTTTTTATTTAAAGCAAAGACCTCTTTATACTGGGTAGAGGGTGACGCAATATTACATAGCCCAAAGGCCCAAGGTGAAGTGGCCTAAATACAAGGCTTGAAAGCCCATTTTTTTTGCCCAAAGGACCCGTCGGTGAACAATACTGCTACAGTACCCACTCTGCTATAGTACCTTCTATAGTACCACCACTGCTACAATACTTTAAACAGTCCCTCTGCTGCTACAGTGTCACCACTGCAATAGTTCTGCTGCTGCTACAGTACTGCTACAATGCCCTGCTATAGTACTGCTATAGTACCCTGGGGATTCACCCCTACTCGGATTTGATCCTAGGTCTTTTAGATGCCATGAAGGATCTTGTACCACTAGGGAACAAGCTCATTGGAATAGATTAAGATGTTGTTCATGAAACACTTCCCTGTGAAATATCTTCATGGATGCTGGTTAATTACGCTACTTCTGTCAGGACATTCCAAGGGGTCAAGTCAGGGCAGCGACCTTCAGTCGAGGGAGTAGTCACGTTGGGCATCACTTCCATGTCTGGACGCTGGAGAATTGGAAAGTCTGTATTCAATACCTTATTATAAGGATTATAGAGGGCATAGAAGCCTGAGGAATCCAGTGTCGAAAGCAGGGAATCATATGCCCTAGGCACGTCTCTAAGGTTTTCCTCAGCTACCCATGTTTAACACAGGGTATGGTGCAAGTTTAACATCTAGCAGAGATGGATCAGATTGATCAGAACACTAACTAGAGTGGATCAGATGAGTGTAATCCCTAGATGGTACACTGATATGGGGGGGTGAGCTATCTTGACCTCACCGCGATGTGGCGGCCAGGGTAAGAATCAATATGAATGATGGAGTGTTTGAATGAAGAGGATGGTGGATGGGATGGAACCACTGTGAGGACCACGATAATTTTAGAATTTATTATCGAGGAGACTTCCTACGTATCCCTGTGGTAGGGAATCAAAGTCCACATAGTTCATAATGGGTAATTGGAGCACCGACGTGAAGTTGTCGGGACCAAGTAGGAGTTTCGATTGAGCCTCATGGAGGTTTCCTACATACCTTGCCTCAACAAGGATCAAAGTCCACGTTGTTTGGATTGAGTTTGGTGAACCGATGCAAAGAGGGGTTAGAACCAATGGTTGTTGGGCTTGAACCTTAGGGAGGCTTCCTACATACCTTGCCTTGGAAAGGATCAAAGTCCACGTAGTTTGGAAGTGGTGTGGGGGAACCGATGTGAAGAGGGGTTGGAATGATCGGGTGTTGGGATTGAACCTCAGGGAGGCATCTTACGTACCTTGCCTTGGCAAGGATCAAAGTCCACGTAGTTTGGAAGTGGGTGTGGGGCTTACACTCTAGGCTACCCAGAAGAGGATGTCATGGTTTATGCTTACTATAAGCCCACGTGAGTCATGATCAGTGTGAGAAACAAGAGGCAGAAAAGACCTGACATCCACATCGCAAAAGGTGCATCTGTTGGAAGTGGAATGGGGGCTTACACATGGTTAACGAACCAAAGAGGAAATAGGGGATTATGCACAGTTCGCAGCTTGGGGAGATGGAGATTAGGAATTACTCAAGCATAGAGGCCTGGGTGGTGACAAAGCCCAGCGGGAGAGGGATTTGTCACCAAATAAGAGAGGATGAGGAGGGATGCTACCTCTTGCAAGAAAATCTAGGGGCTTACACCAGGGTTTTTTCCCTTTCCCCTCGGATAGATGATACTACGATAAAGAGGATTTCATTCCATGTGAGGAATGATCTCACTTTAGTGGAGACGAGTTGGCATAGAGAATGTTCGAGATGGGGAACCCCGCATGAAAGGCACGAGGCGAGGTCACAGTTTAACGTCATGTGCTGAGGAGGAAGGTGCCTGGTAGTTTAACATCTGGCAGCTCGGATGAGGTAGTTTCACTCTGCACCCCTAGGTCTTACATAACTGGCACCCTATACACCTTTGTGAAGTGAAGGGACCAACAATGACATGACTAGGGAGTGACGTGAGGTGATCCCATTGGGGGTCCATGTTAGCGTGGCTATGCGAAGAATTAATAGTTGTTTGCATACCTATGCAAAGAAGCATGAGGTGAAACACCACCCAAGGGAATTTAAAGTTACTTTGTACGATCCTAGAAGGTCGTACAAGAAAACTGTGTATGACGTAGATGTTTTGGGCATGGGAGGCACCTAAAAATGATGTCCGAAAGAGAGACATCGAATACGTACACTCAATGAGGGAGGCTTGCACGCAAAACAGAACATTTGTGTGGAAAAAGCCAGGTCGGCACGCAATTGAGACACTTGCATGGAAAATATTGGGTCCGTATGCAATTGGAGAGGTTTGGCGCGTAAAGAGGGGCCTCATTTTTACGCGCAATTTACGGGGATTGCATGCAAGGAATATGGGGTTGTAGGAAATGGGAAGGGATTGCATGTAAGGAATATGGATTGCATGCAAAGGACATGACTCGAAAGGATTTGGATGAGGGTTAAGCCTGACTGGTTAGGCGCAAAGGCAGAACCCTAGGCGACCTGTCACAAAAAATCATGTACCTAAAAGCCATCTTTTGCGCATAGGAGAGGTGGATTTCATGTAGAGGAGATGGTTTGGATTCTTCTTCAGATGTCAGAAGTATAAGGGGATCACTTCTATTTATAGGTGCTTGGGGTCATTGTATCCACACAGAAATTGGTCTGCGTGAAAGATTGCACGTCAGTATCGACGACGTGAAAGTTCAATCGCGTGGTGGCAGCCATGCTCAACTTCCCACACCCACGGTCGGGTGCACGAACGTTTCCACACTTACACAGAAAACTTCCTCGGATCCTGTGGTTTTCCGCATGAGAGATATTTTTTTGCACACACCTGAGATTTTTTCACACGGCCCTTTCGGGCCCCCAAAATGGATCACCGAGTCAAAATATGTATTCTCTTTATCGCGCCAAAACCTCCTTCAGCCCTTGAGTGTATTTTGGTGTCTAAAAATGCCCCACCTTAGAATTGGATCTACAAGGGGACTCAAAGGTCATATTTCAAGGGAAACGCCGAGATTCATATGTTTATGGAGTCGGCACAGGCCAAATCCCGCAGATGCGCATAAAACCAGAAAGTGGCGTGCAAATCACTTTTGATGTGCATGAAGCCCTGATCCACGCCTATAAAAACCTTCATGGTTCTCTCAGTCCATATGGATTTTTCTTGTGTGATAATTCATGATCTCTTGGGTGTGAAAAATGTCCCCTGTCTTGCATGAAAAACCGCTTCATTTGCATGTAATTCCCCGAGTTCAGCCGTCATTTTAGGCGCAGACCCAGGATTTTTCATGCCACTGCCTCTGTTTTTCACGCTAAATCCTAAATTTTCACGCCACTTTCTAATTTTTCTTGCCGCCTCCTATACATTTAATTTGTAGTAGCCTTATCACGCCGACTCCTTTAGAAATCACCAGAAGAAAATGGCTGCTAATTGGGTTGACGCTAAGAGAGAAGCTTTGTTAGTCACTCGAAGGGATAAGATGGTTGCCAACCCTGAGTTTTATAGTGCCCGAATGATCGTATCCAGCAACCATACTCTCTTAAACATGTTGAACCCATCCCCGAAGGAGTCTACACTGCTTGAAAACCTGCTGATATGGGACATTGGTATTTTAGAGGAGGCACAGGTGCCACAATTTGATGTCAAAGCACCACGGTCATGGGTGATCCACAAGGATGAACTACCTTGATATAATATCACTAATAATGGCCATCCTATTATAGAAACCATACATATGGATGTTTACATCCTGAATCCCAAGAACAAGACTATTTCAGGAACTGACCCAGTCACATAGGATTCTCCGGACCATTACACAAGTACATTCTGATAGAGTATTACCGATAAAACTAAAGGATGGATACAAGATTGGGATCTGTGGTGTGGAGGAAATTTCACCAGTGAATGGACCTGGGCATATTGGGTACGCCAGACGTGTGACCAGTTTTGGGCCAAACTACGGCACATTGGTTTGTTCAAGGTGGTGTGTATGTCACATTTTTCATTTCTACCGTTAGTATGATCTCAGGATAGAGATATTTACCTGATGGTTACCCGATACCAATAGCTTCCCTATTCACCATGGGGAAGTTGGTATCAGCCTTTGGGACATTCATTGCATCATGGGTATCCCTTTGGATGGGCATCAATATGATGAATTCTTTCAGATGAGAGACATCTAGGGAGACAGATCACAAACTCCTATCCTAACATGGAATCTGTTGGAGCTGGATAAGGAGAGGTTGGGGGTCAATAACCTTTTGAAGGACATCTCAGAAAAAAATGGTTTAGCTTGTTTCTGCAAAGAGATCCGGAAGTCAAGATGCCAGGGTGAGGAAGGTGGTGTCCGACCACGGCACAGAGGAGAAAAAGTGGATTGTACTATAGGATCATGGAGGTGGTGGAAAATCAATCATGGGGGTTCAGTATAAATGAGAGTTAGGACTGGAACATCTGGTATGCCAGATTTCTTGCAACCTTCCTAAGTGGGTGGCTTCTACCAGTGAGGGACACAAGGATGGGAGTTCGTCCAGCGACATTGGTGATGTTTGGCATCATGGCTACTAATTAGAGGTTCAATCTAGGATTCCTCATGTTAGCCCGTTTCTATGCCATTCTAGGGTGCATTTCAAGAGGGGGGTCACCGAGGAGGATTTTTGGTCCCTTTCAGATCTTTCATGGCTGGGTCACAACTCATTGTGACAGGTATACCTTTCCGAACGTCATTCGTCCTCTGGGTAACAGCCTGTGACCTTCCTTGCTAAACATTGCTGGGGTCATGTCGTTGACACTCAATGATGAGGGGGGAAATACCAGAATCAGAAATCATGAAAACTTCACTTTTATCCCATTCCCCACACCAAATGGCCAAATGATAGAACACGGGCAAGGCTCACTGGAGAAAAGGGAATACTTCCAGGGCATCAGAGGTGGGGTGCTTGTGTCCCGAGTTAAAGAGAATATCCTTTGTGAGCCCTACGTTCCATCAAGATTCAACAGGCTATTTGGATTCCTTCAGTGAATTCTGAAGAAAGTGTATACAGATGTCTAGGAGGAGAGGAATCCATGCATTCTTCACCAAATTTGGATTATGTTCACAACCCATGGATATGGTGACGTCATTACCTTTCCCCACACCAGAGTTGATGCTAGACTCTAGAAAGAATATGCCGAACATTGGGTCATAGCATACCCTGAGGGACATTTGCATAAGTGAGTTTGGTGTAGAACCTGGGCGGCGAGAGAGTAGACAGGGCGCTGTTGTAGAGGAATGGTTCGAAGAAAATCGGGAAACTAGGCCCACACAAGCCGAGACTACAGTAGCGGGAACGTCGCATGACATGGCTGCGCCTTCGTCCCCCAGGGTGAGAGGGGCTCATGGAGTGGTCAAGGAACTTGTCGGGAAGTAAATAAGTTATTTGCTTCAACCTTCCGATGATGAAATCTTCCTGGATCTATGGTCATCCTGGTTGACCCTACGGCAGTCGATGGGTGTCGAAGCCCTCTGAAAAAAGATAATAGAAAATGGAATCCAGCTGCCAAAGGTCGGACTCATCCAGGTTGATGACAGGGTAAACTTCCATTGTCAGCACGCATACCTGACAACCATGGATGTGTATGCACGCTAGTGAGGTCAATGTGAGGAACCACCCCTCTTGGTGAAGGTAATGCTCAGCAAGGAGCATGATCCAGAAAAGATGCCTCTCGAGTATGATGATAGTGATGAAGAGATGTAGGGCAGTGATACGGAAGAGGAGGAGGTGGAAGGAGAAGGTGAAGGAGAAGAGGAAGGAGGAGGTGAAGGAGAAGAATAGATCTAAGGGACGTATCACCAAGGGAGTCTTCAGAAGAGTGGATAGATCATTAGATCTGATGTAGACATAACTAAGCTAACTGAGGTATGTCTCATCCCTTATCTATCTTCCCCCATTTGTTTTTTATTTGTAACCCTCAATCGGATCTCCTTATTTTGCTCAAGTGCATATTGGTGCCGACCAAGAGGATCCATCTGAAGGGGTGGGAGGCACCAATAGAACATGGTGGGGATATGAAACCCATTATTGAGCAAACAAGTGCTAAGGGATCCCCTACAATGACGGCTCTTGCAGTAGATAGAACACCGGAGGATGACACCTTCAGATCTTGTATGTTCATTACTTAGACACCAGTATTTACCGTCGGAGAGCTCAGTTGATCAGGGTGTTCATTGTTTGTGCAGTAATCACAGCCTTGGAGGCTTGTCAGGCTACTGAATCCAGGTCATTCTTGAGTAATTCAGTGGAAAATGTGTCGGCCCATTCAGGGCACACTTCCCAAACCGAGCTGACCCTGACACTCGATGAGAAAAGAGTTGTGGATATCAGTGATATTAATGTCGGGGCAGGGCCATAAGTTTGCGAAGGTGCTACCAAGACTGAGATGAGAGACGAAGGTCACCCAGGTGTTGAAGAGCCTACCCCCTTGGGAGGAATCACTAGTGCAGAAAACATTTTTTACGTCGGTTATTTTTCATCATTTACGTCGGTTTTTAGGCGAAGTTAATACGGAAGACGTTATAAATAACGTTTTTACGTCGGTTATTTAAAATCCGACGTAACATCCCCAACATCACGGGGTTTATCACGTCAGTTCATTAATAACCGACGTGATAAATATGCGCGGGGGGGGGGGGGGGTGGGGGGTTTATCACGTCGGTTATTTTCTAAAACGACGTGATAAAACGCCTAGGATATCGTTTATCACGTCGGTTATGACATAACCGACGTGATTAACCCTTCCCCGGGCCTATTATCACGTCGGTTTCTTAAATAACCGACGTGATAAAAAGGCCTGGGAAACATTTTAGCAGGTCGGTTATCCAATAACCGACGTGGTAAATCGATTCCCAGGCCTTTTAGCACGTCAGTTATATTAAGAACCGACGTGATAAAAGGCCCGGGAACGGTTTATCACGTCGGTTCTCGAAAAAACCGACGTGATAAACCCCTACCAATTTATTTACCACGTCGGTTATAAAATAACCAACGTGAAAGCGATATATTTTTTAAAATAATTGCACTACTCTCACCAAAAAGCAACCAGAAACCAAACAACAAAAATAACCATGCCAGCCCTCCCCCAAGCCCCAACTGAACCCCACCCTCATCTATACCCACCTAACAACCTGGCCAGCCCTCCCCCACCACATTGGAGCCCCACCACAACCCTTGGACACCCCCACCCCTTGGACAGCCCCCCACCCTCATTTACACCCCCATGACCCCTAGTACAGCCTCAAACACCCATTGGACACCCCTCCCATATCCCTTGGACACCCCCACCCCTTGGACACCCCCACCCCTTGGACAGCCCCCCACCCTCATTTACACCCCCAAGACCCCTAGTACAGCCTCAAACACCCATTGGACACCCACCCACACCTTGACAGCCCTCCCAGACCCCTTGGACACCCCCCCGACCCCTGGACACCCCCCCCCCCCCCGAGCCCTTGGACAGCCCCAAACACCCCTTGGACACCCCTCCCATATCCCTTGAACACCCCCACCCCTTGGACACCCCCACCCCTTGGACAGCCCCCCCACCCTCATTTACACCCAACCAGCCCCTTGGACAGAACTCCCAGACACCTTGGACACCACTCCCATATCCCTTGGACACCCCCCCACCCCTTGGACACCCCCCACCCCTTCGACAGCCCCCCCACCCTCATTTACACCCCCCGAACACTAGGACAGCCCCAAACACCCCTTGGACACCCCTCCCATATCCCTTGGACACCCCCACCCCTTGGACAGCCCCCCACCCCCTGGACACCCCCTCGACCCCTTGGAAACCCCCCTACCCCTTGGAAACCCCCCCCCCCCCATCCCCTTGGACAGCCCCAAACACCCCTTGGACACCCCTCCTATATCCCTTGGACACCCCCCCACCACTTGGACACCCCCCACCCCTTGGACAGCCCCCCCCCACCCTCATTTACACCCAACCGACTCCTTGGACAGCCCCAAACACACCTTGGACACCCCTCCCATATCCCTTGGACACCCCCACCCCTTGGACACCCCCCACCCTCATTTACACCCCCCGACCCCTAGGACAGCCCCAAACACACCTTGGACACCCCTCCCATATCCCTTGGACACCCCCCCACCCCTTGGACACCCCCACCCCTTGGACATCCCCCCCACCCTCATTTACACCCAACCGGCCCCTTGGACAGAACCCCCAGACACCTTGGACACCACTCCCATATCCCTTGGACACCCCCCACCCCTTGGACACCCCCCACCCCTTCGACAGCCCCCCCCCCACCCTCATTTACACCCCCCGAACACTAGGACAACCCCAAACACCCCTTGGACACCCCTCCCATATCCCTTGGACCCCCCACCCCCACCCCTTGGACCCCCCTCCACCCCTTGGACAGCCCCCCCACCCCCTGGACACCCCCCAACCCCTTGGAAACCCCCCCCCCATCCCCTTGGAACCCCCCCCCCCCCCCATCCCCTTGGACAGCCCCAAACACCCCTTGGACACCCCTCCTATATCCCTTGGACACCCCCCACCACTTGGACACCCCCCCACCCCTTGGACAGCCCCCCCCACCCTCATTTACACCCAACCGACTCCTTGGACAGCCCCAAACACACCTTGGACACCCCTCCCATATCCCATGGACACCCCCACCCCTTGGACACCCCCACCCTCATTTACACCCCCCCGACCCCTAGGACAGCCCCAAACACACCTTGGACACCCCTCCCATATCCCTTGGACACCCCCAAACACCCACCCACCCCCTTGGAACCTCTCCCCCCATACCAAAATCCAGACTAGAAAAACCATCAACAGTAGACCAAAACAAGATGTAGAGAAAAATCAAACATTCACTTATATAACATTCAAAACTTACACTGTCAACTTCAAAAAAAACTAAATCCAACCTAAACGACTACGAAATACACAATTACATTGACAATATTCAAAATTACATTTTACATTACAAACAACTAAAAGTCAATCAAACCTGTAAAATAATTTGACCACTCCACTTGTAAGTGTTTGATATCTTCAGCAGTAAAGGGTTGAGGGTCATCAAAAAGCTACAAAGGAAAAGGATAGTAGTCAACGTGTATAATGAATAAATCAAATTTAAATATTATGAGAAAGAGGAAATCTTACCAGGTCAAAACTCAGAACTGTCCCAGTTGTTATTATTTCATACATAAATCATAACATGTAATATCCGCATTCGATGATGACTTGTTGCTCATGACATTTCTGTTTGAATGAGTGTAAATTCAATATATTATTTTTATGTAATAAATCAAAATGTACAAATTATAAATGGATATTTACCTTCTCATGTACATATTTGATCTTGAAATTCCTTTTCCTTGCGCTTTTTCGAAAGTGGACCCATGCCCTGTTAGAAAATAATACGAATGGGGTAAAATTAAAATTCATTATAATATATAAAACTATTGTGAAATTGAAACTTACGTTTCCAATATATTCTTAAAACTTTCTCACACATCATCATGGAGAGATCATATCCAATAAAGTGTTTTCTCCCTAGGGAAAAAAACCCCTAACATCCAATGATCCTTGATAAAAGAAAATTTAACGTTAGTGGTTTTTTATGTTAAAAGATAATTAACTCTTTGAGAGGGATGTGTTTCATACCTCTCACAAAAAGGCATCATCCAACACTGTGTGATTACATTCTTTTCAAATCTATCAGCAATATAAAGCATTCTTTGTTCCTCATCCAATGCACATGCTTCAGGGGAAATCAATTGTGGGTCCACGAATCCATATACATCTATCAGCTCATTCCTCTCACAAATTTTATACAGATACCTAATACAAAGCAGACATAAGTATACATTTTTAATAAATATAACGCAAGGAAAAGGTGTTAAGACTTACATGATAAAAATTTGCACCACGTTGATGCCTAACTTATCTCCAGTGACAAACTCCATGATATCAGTTTTCATAATCCCCACACTTAGTTCACGTCCACAGACATGATCTTCCATTGTAAAGTCATAATGATCCTCCAACAAATTTGAATATCTTGACAATTTGTCAAGACTTCTAGTATCTGCATCTGATGTCATATCTATCTGTCTTTGTTGTTGTCTATACAGTATTTTTTTACCTTTGAAGTATTCCTGTAAAAATAAATTGAAAAATATATTAGTTTTCAAATGATAATACATTAATAAAAATATAAAATAAAAGATATAACATCCATACCTCTATGGTAATGAGTCGAAGAAGTCTGGATGGCCAAAGTAAAAAATGGCCGATACTATATCCAACTGTCGTCACCTCATCTGTAGGTAATGGTATCCGAGCTGATCTATCTATAATATCCTGTACAGTGACCCTCTGATTCTCTACCTCTAACTGTTGATGATGAACTGTATCTCCTATACAATATACCATCCCATATGCAACTATATGATGTTTAGGATCATCAACATACAACTCACAATAAGTAGGTAGCTGCGGCGGAGGAGGAGGATCAAAAATGGGGTCCGCAGGCTGAGGTGGGGGAGTGAGAGCTACTGGGAGAGGTGGAGTGGGAGCTGCACCCTGAAATTGTCTTTGCAAGTCTGCAAACATAAACTGCACCGATGCTCTAATCTTGTCCTCCATTGTCGCATTAATATTATGGACTTCAGCCTCCAAGGATTCTATTTTTTTTATAAACTCCCTCAACGTTAGAAGTTGAGGAACGTGGCAACACTTTTCTTACCGATACACCTGCCGGATATCCTCTTACACGGCCAGGATGTTCGGGCTTTCCCAATGCCACAGATAAAATATCTTCCCTCCGAGATGGTGTAAATGTCCCCTGTGAACTCTGCTCCTCAAGAGAGTCCTGTAATAATTTATTGAACATTTCTATAATGATTGGAAATATATGACGAAAATAGTAAACTTAAATAAATAAAATAGATATCTTACAATCCTCTCAACTACGAGTCTCGATTCTTCCGAAAGATATTGTCCTTTTTTGCCCTTCCGAGCTCTTTTCCATTTCTCATGTCTAGATGGAGGGGATGGAGGGGCCACCTCTCCAGAGTTTGAAGACTCAGCTCTTAGTTGTTGAAATTTTTCTACCATCATTCGTTCTTCCAATAATTCATACCCTCCCCGAGATAAACTATGAGGGTATACATTTTTAGATTGGATCTCTTGATGAGATTTCCTTGTTTGCTGTAAATTAAGAATAAGTAATCATTATCAAAACAATAATAAGATCATTTATATAAGAAAGCTTATAAAAGTTTACATTGCCCTTACCAAAAATGATTCTTTTCTTCTACTTTCAAAAAATTGTCTCCATGTGTCTTCATCTATAAAAGGATATATACGACATGGATTCTCACGACTCATATGACCATAAATGAAATCAGATGAGAGGGTTGATTTGAAATCCCTCCATCTCCTAGCAGCCAACGATAAGCATTTCTTCCTGACTCCTCCAGTGTCAGGAATATCAAATGTCATCTGATAAAAAAGAGGTTAAAATATTATATATACTAGAAACATTTAAAGAACAGTCAAACAATAGCAAAAGATCTTACCAAAATGGTCTCCTACAGCTGAGAAATTATCGCCTTATCCACACTTCTCCAATCATCATAGAGAATGCTTACTTTTCTCTTAGCCTGAGTTGCTACAAAACCCTTAAAATCATTAGCATTTGGACCTCTAGGAAGATCATCATCATCAAACTCCACGACTATCCTCTCCTCCTTCGTACGGGCAAGTGATAATTTTGGTAAACGTGTGCACCCACGCTTACCAACCATTGAACTCTTTTTCGTAATAGGAGCATGTGAATGTTCCTCCCCAGATGTATGACCAATATGCTCATCTCCAGAATCATGTGGCTGATCAACTGATTGATCTGTCATTTTCCTTCAAATAAAAAAAAAACATTAGTTCACAAATATACAAATTCAAATATTGTAATAATACTTAATCAGAAAATAGAAAAGTGTACTAAATTACATAATAGTAAACATTGGTAATATGGTAAGCATGTTAAACAATGATAAACATGGTAAACACAGTCTGTTGTACCCCTCTCTCTTGGATTTTAATGATCACAATCACTATTATTATGTTCTAACTTGTTTTCAAGTGTTATTGTTGATAGGAAAAAGGTTGCCAAGGAGTTGGCCCAAGAAAGCTGAAAAGTGGACTCATTGAGTCCACCGGTCCGCCGGTGTGAGCTCACCGGCCAGCCGGAGGACCCAGGCAGTAGACTTGCCCACTGCCTGGTGCCACCGGCCGGCCGCTGGCTCACCACCGGCCAGTCGGTGCGCCCAAGACTTCTCCTCTTTACGGTTTTTATTGTTTTATCGTTTTGTTTTGATACATGTTTTAATAAGTAAAAAATTTACAATATCTAACATTATATGAAAAAACTAAATGTAAACAAGAAATAAACATGTGTTACCTGTAATTTTAGGAATGTACAGTTGGATTGTTTTCCCAAATTCCTTCGTCGTGATCGTTCCTTATGGCACAAACCATGTCTTCAACATACTCATCATTATGTTCTGTTAATCTTTCCATGGAAGTAGGGATCTCACATAAATCAGCATCTTCATCAAATTCATCCTCACCAACATATTGTTTTTTCCTTTGTAAAACAACATCCCACTGCATATCTGATTGATCTACTACATAGAAAATTTTTTTGGCATGTGTTGCCAATATAAAAGAATCAGTTGTGTCTTCCAATCTATTCAGATTAACAAGTGTCATTCCAAATTCATCGTGTCTGAAACTGTTGTTACCGATAAACCATTTACAGTTAAAAACAGGAACTTTAATTTTAAAGTAATCAGCCTCCCATATGTCTTCAATCACTCCATAATATGCACTTGATGCCGAAATTGGGTTTCTGTCCTTAGCACTCGAAAAATGCATTGCTTCTGCAAACACCAATACACCACTATTCTGAACTGCACTTCTGTTGTCCTGAGCTTTCGTATGAAATGTATAGCCATTAATGTCATAAGCGGACCATGTTATCACATTTAAAGATGGACCACCCACTATCCATTTTAATGTCTATGATACATCTGATCTACCAAGCATGGTCTTTTTAAACCGTGGCAAAAAAGTTTTGTTGTGCTCATTCAAAATCCACATTTCTTTCTTCTTTGGATGACATTGTTTCAACTCATTAATATGCAATGTGATATACGGTTGAACATCAGCTATGTTATTCAAGATGTATGATTCTAACTTCTTCATATGTTCAGCTGACAGTGATTTGACTTTCAAGCCACGAATCCCCTTTCCCTCATTATTAACCCGTTCATGGCGAGATGGAGGCAAACCTATGTGTTGCGCCGTAGCCAAGTAGCTCGTACAAAACTCTGCTACCTCCTCAGAAATATACTTTTCAATAATGGAGGCTTCAGGTCGATATGGATTTTTAACATATCCCTTTAATATTTTCATATACCATTCAAAAGGATACATCCGACGAAGATATACAGGTCCACAAAGCTTTATTTCTCGAACCAGATGAATCATTAAATGCACCATCATATCAAAAAAAGTTGGAGGAAAATACATTTCCAAATGAAAAAGTATAAAAATTGCATCCTTTTCCAAAATGTTCAAAGCATTCACATCAATCGCCTTGTTACAAATTGAATTGAAAAAATAACACAACCTCATTATAGTCTTTCTGACACGGATGGGCAATATTCCACGCAGTGCAACTGGTAGAATTTGTTGCATCATGACGTGACAATCATGTGATTTCATACCTATCAACTTCATGTCTTTCAATGAGACAAAATTTTTTACATTTGAAGAATAACCTTGAGGAACTTTGATATCATGAAGACACTGACAGAAGCTACTTTTCTCCCTCTTCGATAATGTATGACAAGCCGGGGGAAGAAATGTTCGTCTTCCTTTAGGAGTGGGAGCTAACTCCAAACGTATTCCCATTGATAGTAGGTCTAACCTTGCATTCAACCCATCTTTTGTCTTTCCTTTAATATCTAGAAATGTTCCGATCAAAGAATCACAGATATTCTTCTCCACGTGCATGACATCAATATTACGTTTGACTTCATGATACCTCCAATATGGTAGCTCAAAAAATATTGACCTTTTCTTCCAAATATGTCTATCATTACCAGATTTCTGTGTCTTTCCCAATGTCACATCAAGGTTTTTCACCCTCTCAAAATAAAAATCTGGGGATAAAGGTTTTGGAGCAGTATCAAATTCTTGTGAGCCATTGAATGCCTTTTTTAGTCTTCTATAAGGGTGATCCATAGGCAAAAACTTTCGATGACCCATGTACACTGTTTTCCTCCCATGATGCAATTGACAATATGATGTCTGTTGTTCGCAAATTGGACATGCTTTATGCCCTTTAACACTGTATCCAGACAAATTTCCATATGCTGGGAAGTCATTTATAGTGAATAGAAGCACTGCATGCAGTTGAAAATATTCCATTTTATAAGAATCATACACCCTAATACCATCAGCCCATAACAGTTTCAAATCATCAATCAGCGGTGACAAGTATACATCAATATCATTGCCGGGTTGCTTTGGACCAGAGATCATGATACTCAACATGAAATATTTGCGCTTCATACATACTTCAGGAGAGAGGTTGAAAATTACCAATAAAACAGGCCATGAACTATGTGTGCTACTGAGGGTTAGGTATGGATTCATTCCATCTGTGCACAAGCCTAGTCTCAGATTTCTAATTTCATTTCCAAATGTAGGGTACTGGGCATCAATTTTCTTCCATTGTGGACAATCAGCTGGATGACGTATTTTTCCATCACATACCCGCTCATCAGCATGCCATCTTAACCTTTTTGCATCATGTGAATTAGCAAATAAACGTTTGAAACGAGGAATTATATAAAGATACCAAAATACCTTTGAAGGGAGCTTTGTAATCTCTACATCAGCTTGTGATTTTTCTTTCACCTTATACCGTGATGTCCAACATTTAGGACACTCTTTCAGAAATTCATATTCCTTCCTATATATAATGCAGTCATTCGGACAGGCATGTATTTTCCTGTATCCCAATCCCATCGGGCATAATATTTTTTTGGTCTTATAATGTGAATCTGGAAGATCATTATCTTTTGGAAGAATGTCTTTCATCAATTGTAGCAGCTCTGTAAAACTTCTGTCACTCCATCCATGTTTCGCCTTCAGGTTAATCAATCTTAACACCGCCGACAAAACCGTAAAATCTGTACAACCAGGATATAATGGTTTTTCGGCATCACGATATAGACGTGCAACTGTCGGTTCTATCTCAATTTGTTCTGCTACAATATCGCGAATCATTTCTTCAATTCCATCGGAGTTACCATCTTGCGATTCATTATCATCAGTGACATTCTGTCCAGTTTCGCCATGCCAAATCCAAGGGTTGTAACTCGGATTGAAACCATAACAAATCAGATGATCTTTTATCTCTCTACTTTTCAACTTCTTCATATTCAGACATTTCAGGCATGGACAAAAAAAATGTCACTACTTGGAACATTTCGTTTAGAAAATTCCAAAAAGGCATCAACACCTTCCTCATATTCATTGCTCATTCGATGTGCCGTAATCCAACTTCGACTCATTATTACCTCTAACAAATAGCAAAAATATATATATTTTTTAGATAAAACAAATATATGTTTATATGAAAAAAAATCATAATTTGAATGTAAACAATTTTGAAATATAAAACAAATCGATGTGTATTTAAAAAAATATGCTTGAATATTATTTTTTAAAGAAAATATAGTAAGATATAACACCCCCCCTGGACACCACCCCCACCCCTCTGGACAGCCCCCCGCCCCTCCTAGACACCACCCCCCACCCCCTACCCCCTTGGACACCCCCTGGACATCCCCCAACCCTCTGGAAAACCCCCCACCCACCCGGACAACCCCAAATACCCTCTAGAGAGGCCGCCACCCACTTGGACATCCCCCCACACCCATCCACCCCCTTGGACAGCCCCCCCACACCCACCCATCCCCTTGGACACCACCCTGGACACCCCCGACCCCTCTGGACACCCCCCGACCCCTCTAGAAAGAACCCCCACCCCTCCTGGACACCACCCCCACCCCCTACCCCCTTGGACACCCCCTGGACATCCCCCAACCCTCTAGGAAGCCCCCCCACCCACCCGGACAACCCCAAATACCCTCTGGAGAGGCCGCCACCCACTTGGACAGCCCCCCACACCCATCCAACCCCTTGGACACCCCCCAGGACACCCCACCGACCCCTCTCGACAGGCCGCCACCCCCTTGGACAGCCCCCCACACCCACCCATCCCTTTGGACACCACCCTGGACACCCCCCGACCCCTCTGGACAGCCCCCGACCCCTCTAGAAAGCACCCCCACCCCTCCTGGACACAACCCCCCACCCCCGACCTGCCTGGACACCCCCCAACCCTCTGGACAACCCCCCACCCCTCCTAAACACCACCCCCACCCCCTACCCCCTTGGACACCCCCCTGGACACCCCCCAACACCCACCCACACCCTTGGACAGCCCCCCACACCCACCCACCCCATTGTAAACCCCCCTGGACACCCCCCGACCCCTCTGGACAGCCCCCCACCCCTCCTGGACACCACCCCCACCCCCTACCCCCTTGGACACCCCCCTGGACATCCCCCAACCCTCTGGGCAGCCCCCCCCCCCCACCCACCCGGACAACCCCAAATACCCTCTGGAGAGGCCGCCACCCACTTGTACAGCCCCCCACACCCATCCACCCCCTTGGACACCCCCCTGGACACCCCACCGACCCCTCTGGAGAGGCCGCCACCCCCTTGGACAGCCCCCCCACACCCACCCATCCCCTTGGAAACCACCCTGGACACCCCCCGACCCCTCTGGATAGCCCCCGACCCCTCTAGAAAGCACCCCCACCCCTCCTGGATACAACCCCCCACCCCCGACCTGCTTGGACACCCCCCTGGACACCCCCCAACCCTCTGGACAGCCCCCCACCCCTCCTAAACACCACCCCCACCCCCTACCCCCCTGGACACCCCCCAACACCCACCCACACCCTTGGACAGCCCCCCACACCCACCCACCCCCTTGTAAACCCCCCATGGACACCCCTCGACCCCTCTGGACAGCCCCCCACCCCTCCTGGACACCACCCCCCACCCCCTACCCCCTTGGACACCCCCTGGAAATCCCCCAACCCTCTGGACAGCCCCCACCCACCCGGACAACCCCAAATACCCTCTGGAGAGGCCGCCACCCACTTGGACATCCCCCCACACCCATCCAACCCCTTGGACACCCCCCTGGACATCCCACCGACCCCTCTGGACAGGTCGCCACCCCCTTGGACAGCCCCCACACCCACCCATCCCCTTGGACACCACCCTGGACACCCCCCGACCCCTCTGGACAGCCCCCGACCCCTCTAGAAAGCACCCCCACCCCTCCTGGACACAACCCCCACCCCCGACCTGCTTGGACACCCCCCTGGACACCCCCAACCCTCTGGACACCCCCCCACCCCTCCTAAACACCACCCCCACCCCCTACCCCCTTGGACACCCCCCTGGACACCCCCCAACACCCACCCACACCCTTGGACAGCCCCCCACACCCACCCACCCCCTTGTAAACCCCCCATGGACACCCCCCGACCCCTCTGGACAGCCCCCACCCCTCCTGGACACCACCCCCCACACCCTACCCCCTTGGACACCCCCCTGGACACCCCCCAACCCTCTTGATAGCCCTCCCACCCCCCTGGAATCACTGAAGATTTACCATAACAAGAAGTTGTGTGTGAATAAAGTAGTAACAACTGTAAAAGGGCAACCCATCCAAATGGACACGCCCCAACCCTCTCGGGGAATTATAGAAAACGATGAAAAATTAGTGAAATCATAAAATTAGTCAATATTGCAAGTCGAACTAATAGATCTAGGGATGATAAATAAGATTATGGTGCCAAAACGAGTTAAAAGGGTTCGCAATCGAAGAATCTTAGCTAGTTTCAACAAAAAAATCACAACACATATATATATACTATCCGCGAAAAAAAAAAACGAACGAGTGGGAGGATTACCTGAGTGCTGCGAGTTTAGATGATTGATCCGAGGAGATTAAATATGAGAAACGATGATCGCAAAACGAATCTAAACCAACGAAATGGACAAGACGATTCGGGTTTACGCGTGAGAGAGACGAGTCGCGACTGTCGAAGGTAAACTCGCGAATGACAATCCACGGGTCTGGGTAAATTTTTAAATGAGTTATCACGTCGGTTATTCAATAACCGACGTTATAATGTTTTTAAAAACATTTATAACGTCGGTTATTCAATAACCGACGTAAAAACCTTCCTCCGATTCTTGTTTTTCGTCGGTTATTTTATAACCGACGTTATAAAGGGCTCAAAATCCGCGGTTTTTTACGTCGGTTATTCCATAACCGACGTCAAAAACATCTGCGAATTCTTTTTTTACGTCGGTTATTTTATAACCGACGTAAAAAGGCCTTCAAAAACCGCGTTTTTTACGTCGGTTATTGAATAACCGACGTAACAAACACCCCCCGCTTCTGTTTTTTACGGCGGTTAATGTATAACTGGCGTAAAAAACGAAGCCGCGTGATTAATAACGTCGGTTATAAAAATAACCGACGTTAAAGGTGTACTAAACACAGGTTTTGACGTCGGTTATTAAATAACCGACGTAAAAAACCTCGTTTTACATATTATGACGTAGGTTTTATATAACCGACGTAAAAAATGGTGACGTAAAAAACGTTTTCTGCACTAGTGAATACCCGAAGGAGACCCTTCGGTTGGTCTCTTGGCTGATTTCCCCGAATATCAGCCTGCAGATCCTGAGGAGATAGATGGTTCTGATTCAGAGGCAGCCGAAGAGAGCCGTATGATGTATCGAAATGGGTGGAAGTGTATCAAGAATTTTCTTAGTCATCCTCAAGTATAATGAATATAATGGATGGGATCGATCCACACCTGGCTGAGCTTCCTCTATGCTGGAGGGGTGGATGCTCAATGTCTTCATTCGACAGTCCATGACTACATGACCAAGAAGTTGCATGAGAGCAGCTGATGCTCCGATGTTGCCCGGTGTCAGAAATAGTTAGGGAGTACCCAAGAGTTATTGAAGGTGGAAAAAGAGGTCTGACACCTTGAAGAATAGATGAAAGAAAAGGAGGTTTTCATTTCCAACTGTTCCAAGCGTGGGGATAAAATGAGGGCCCAGCTGGTGGACGCCCAAGTGCAGCTAGTGGAAGTAGGTCACCAAATGAATGAACTTCAAACTGAACAGGTACAAGAACAGGCTAGGGAAAGTGCACTACTCTCTATGGCCGCTAATGAAGAGAGTGATCTCAGGGGGTATGAAGCAATCCTGGAGGCCACAAGCCAAAAGGTAGCGGCGCTGGAATGATATATCCAAGACGATGATCCTTAAGGGCCCTATTTTGGTCGAACTCATAAACTCATTTCTATTTACTACCTCTTGTTCTGAACTGCATGTATGGATAGATTTATTTACCTGTTCATTTGGTTTAATTCATTTAACCATAGTCCTGAAATAAATATAAATCCATTACTAAGCTCACGTGGGTCATACCTGGTGTGAGAAACAAGGGATGCTCGCACTATTACTTCATTTGAATGTAGGAGTGACAGCCAATCGTTGGGCACCCGAGGTTTGAACAACCAATCCATATTCCTAGTAAGAAAATGGATAGGCCCGATTAGGGGACGAGGGCCTCAGAACAATCAACATGTCGTCTTCCCAATGTGCTCTAGTGCATGAGCGGGGTAACACCAGGGGAGTTTGAAATTAACCCGAACATAAGGGATTAGAAAGTGTGAATCAAAATACCCCATATTCGGAACATTGTGGGGGTGGCATGATAATAGAGTATAACTGTTGACCGTGTTTCAAACACAATATCCATATTGTATTATCCTGAAATGGGGATGAAAAAGAGGGGCCAACCGCTGACCATGTTCGAAACACAGGTCATGACCTAGAATGTCATCCATTAGTCTTCCAAAACATTGGACCAGGATAGTAGGCGAGCCATAGGCTGAGAGTCCATACTGTTAGGAGGTTCCTTTAGACATGAAAGAGGACGAGGGTCCGAATAAAGGTCATTCAATGCATGGAAGGTGGATTGGTGGTTTTCTTAAATGGAATCCAACACTCTTGGCATTACGCCTCCATGGTGAGAACACATTATGTGGGCGCACCGGTCCAATCATGGATCATTCCTTAATCTAAACATGACCCCTCTGGTGAAGAAACTTTCACCTACCAACGATATCGTAGGGAATCCGAAAATTGTTCAGGGTAGAACTGTGGTTATAGGGCTTCCTAAAAGAGTTTTGGACATGGGGCAGATAGAAGAGGAGGAAACATGATTTTCGATTACTGGGGATGGACCCAATGGAAAGATGCTTGGGAATTCCTACGTATCCCATGAAGATGGGAATAAAGCCGTATGTAGTTCTAGGAGGAGACATGGTAAGGTACTAGTGCCAGAGATAAAAGGTCATGCGGGTCTGGCCCTTGTACCAATAGAAGCGGTATTTGATATATTTTTTTTGTTTTTCAGGATGAATGTGTTCCTTTTTTTTTGTGAAGCGATGGACCTAGGATGGAAGGTCCAGGTATCTCCATAGGAATCAAGCCATTTTCAAGAATTGAAAAATGGTATGGTGTGTAACTGATACCAAACATGACATCCCCTCGGGTGAGGACATCACAATGCAGTGCCGTTTTCCGTCGTGCGTCCAGGACAATAATGTCACAGTTTAGGGTCATGTGATGGGACCAACCATGAATTTTTAACATCGTGCAAGATAGACTCAATAGTTTAATGTCATGTGGGACTAAGAATCATAGTTTAAATTCATATGGATCAGACATATACAGGAGAGATGAGGTTCCATAGGGGATGCGCACGTTGTGATAAAGCACACCCGACGTGAATGAGGGCAAGGTCCACACCATACCGTGCTCAATTCGAAGGAGGGAACCCCGAACCGAGGGTCCGGGATAGATTATAGGATAAGGGGTAGTATAAAATAGCTCCCAATTGAGATGAACCTGAAGACAAGATGTCCAGGTTTTACTACACATTCCATGAGAATGGTAATCAAGCCACATGTAGTTCTTGATGGTGAATTTTAACATCGTGCGTGCCAACATACAATTTAATGTCATGTGGTATAGGAATTTGGGGGGTCTAACTCATAGAAAGGGGCATATGTGGTGCGGATAATGCAATCCTGACGTGAATGAGGACATAATCTCATATCATGCCACGCAGTCCCATAAGTGTTAAAGCTCCGAAGTAAGAACAAAAGAGATAAATTAGTGGAACTTGATTTGGACCCAAAGACAAGATGTCTAGTCATTCCTACGTATCCCATGGGAATGAGAATCAAGCTGTATGTAGTTCTAAAAAAAAGATCTTAGTTTATGGTCTTAGAGCTTGGACCACAGAGGACCTGAATGCTTCCAAGTAAGTGTGGACCTCTACCCAATCCCTAATCTCATGTGAGTCAAACTCGGTGTGGGAAACAAGGGTGGAAGAGGTTTTTTCAATACCTGGAATGCATGCTAAAGGGAAATCGGTGCAGAGCCACAAATGATTCCTTTACTGCTATTTTTTACTCCTACCATGAAAATGTGCACTGAGAGATAGTACCAACAGTGTTGAAATTCCACTTTAGACAAGATGATGTGGAAAATGATATGAATCATGCGACCGATATTTTGGTCTTAATGGGGTTGGTGTGACTATTGAGGATAACTGTTGACCATGTTCGAAACACAGTATCCATATCATTTGAACTCAAATGGGAACAACTAATGAGCATCAACCACTTACCGTATTCACAGTGCGAGACTTCTATCAATTTGTTGTTCGAAAACCCTTAAAGACGTTGGCCCGTAATGGTAGGAGGGACCTTGGTCCGAGCATCTATTCCATTTGGGGGTCCCTTCAAACGTGAAAGGTGATGAAAGCCCTAATAAAGGAGAACAAGAAGCATGAAATGTGGGTGGGAACATGTCCAAGTAAAATCCGACACTCCAGACGCTGAACTAGAGTACTCTTGGGCACATTGGTGAATAACCGAAGAGGGTTTTAGGGGATCAACTTGAGAGCGGCCTATTTAAAAAATATGAGTATAGAAAAAGGGGATAGAGAACTCTCAGGAGAAATAGGTACATGGCGTGGTTGTTACAAACCCGATGTGAATGAGGACATAAGCCCATACCACACCATATATCCCTCTCATGGAAGAATGTAGGAAAAGGGGCCTAGATAAAAGGGATATCTCTAAGAGATGGGGCTGGACCCAAATACAAGACGTTTGGGTGGTCCTATATATCCCAAGAGGATAGGAATCAAGCCATGCGTAGTTCTAGAGAAGGATAATGTGCAGTTTTTCATCATGCAGCAAGGAAGAACATGGGTAAGATACCCCAACAAGGGATGTGTATGGCACGACAATTAACCCGACGTGAATGAGGATATAATCCCATACCACACCGTACAATCCAAAGTGAGAACTTGGGAAAGAGGCCCTAGGATTGGGCCATAGACATAATGTTTTGACCATATTGAAGGTTTAACGTCTTTTAGTGAGGACGATAGTGATCTTAGTTTAAAGTCATAGATCTCGAATCGTAGGCGCTTCGTTTAACAACAACAATGATGGAAGAGGACAACAGTTGACCAGATTCGCAACATAGCATCCATCCTTGCGTGAATGAGGGTCGGGAAAAACAATTGAGCATCAACCACTGACTGTATTTGCAACAAGGGACTGGTATAAATTTTTTTCCTGAAATAATTGAGGACATCGGCCCGAGATGGTAGGAGAGCCTTTGGGCCGAGCATCCATGCCAGTCGGGGGTCCTTTTGGACACAGAAGAACGGAAACCCAAATGATTGGGCCCGAAAAGCATGGCAGGGCCTGTGATTATGGATGGGGTATAAGTGGAGAAGGAACGCCTCATGGGGATGTGTGTGGCATTTCCAGATAGCCCGATGTAAATAAGGATGCTATTCCATACCACACCGCGCAATCCTGAACAAAAACTTGATATGAGGGGCCAAAAGGGTCGAGGGACCTGAGATTAGGTGTCCCGATAAGCTATGGCCACATAAACTCTTATGCGGGTGCTGCCTCGTCATAGTTCATAATCCCATGTGAGCAATTCTTCGTGTGGGAAACAAGGACTAGTACTTGGCCCTCATCCTCATATAGGGGTCAGATAGCTGGAATCGCCCATGAGAGATCATTGCTTGGAGATACAATAGGGAAGAATGAACCACTACACTCAATGTTTGGGACATCTTCGGATGGCTCTAAAAATAATGGATAAATATTGACCATGTTCGAAACATAGAATCTATATCGCGTGACCTAGAATGAGAACAACAAATGAGGATCGCCCGCTGACCACATTCTCAACGCGGGGCTCATGTCAATTTGTTGTCCGAAATCCTCAAGGACGTTGGCCTGTAATGGTAGGAGGGCCCTTGAGCCGAGCATCCATGCCATTCGGGGTCCATTTGGACATGAAAGATGATGGAGTTACAAACAAGGAGTGTGAGTGAAGCATAAGTGTGCCTGTGCATTTTTAACGCGAAGTAGGATGGTGAAAGAGGTGGAAGTCTCCAAGGAGAGGGATGTATGGAGGCGTTATGATGAACTCGACATGAATTGAGGCAAAAGACTACACCACACCATATGTCCCGACCTGAGGGGAGATTTTGAAGTTTGGGCTAGTCCAACAGATGAAATGTTTGGGCGTTACTACGTATCCCATGAGAATGGGAATGAAGCCACATGTAGTTCAAAAGGGGCCATGCAGTTTAATGTCATGCGGTAAGGAAATGGGGGGATTAGAAGAATGATGAGGGACAACATGGTGTGACCGTCATAATCTGGACATGAGTGGGGCCAAAGAAGCCCATACTACACTATGTGGGGATCCCCCGAGAAAACTATACCCAGGGGGAATAGTCAAAGATACGAGTTTTGGGGCTGGACTCCAGACTAAATGTCTGAGCGTTCCTACAAATCCCATACAGACGAGAATCAAGCCACACATAGTTCTAATGGTTCTATTTAACGTCTTGTAGGAAAACATACAGATTAACGTCTTGAAGGACATTTCATAGTTTAAAGTCATGTAGGACCATATGGATCAGGCAAAGTATTACTTGAGGAAATTTTCATTGGTGGGAGGAGTTATATTTTCACCATCCACAGTTACTAGGAAGTATGCACCATTGGGGTAAAATTTGTAAATTATGTAATGTACTTCCCATTTGGGCTCCAATTTTGATGGCTTCCATCTAGGAATCATTGGTGTCCTCAATTCCAGGAACAAATCACCTTGTAGGAAAGATCATAGGTGAACGTTCTTGTCGAAAGCTCTATATATCTTATTCTGATGCCTTTCCAAATTGTACAGGGCATGAATCCTGTTTTCATCAAGTTCTTCCAACTTAGCCAGAAAAATTTCAGCTACTTTATTTGGTGCCTGCTGATCATAGACCGCTATGAGTAATGATTGGAACTGAATATATATAGGTAGTACAACCTCAGTTCTGTATACCAAGGAATATGGAGTCTCCTGGGTGGAATTACAAGTCGCTCTACGATAAGCCCAGAGGGCATTGAGGAGATTTTCCGACCAACTCTTCTTGTTCTGACCAACCATTTTTTGCAAAATTTTAGAGAGGTTTTTGTTGAACGCCTCTATCTTCCCATTTTCTTGCTCGTGGTAGAGGGAGGTATGGTTAGAACATATGTTGTAATTGGTGTAAAATTTATTCAACTCAGCTGCCCGAAAGTTGGTGTTGTTATTAGTGAAGACAATATGAGGGACTGGAAACCAATTGATGATATTGGAGCTCACTAAGTCAATGATAGAATGGGCCTTGACCTCCTTGAGTAGAACTGCCTCTTCCCACTTGTAAAAAAAATCCATTTCGGTCAGGATGAACCGACATTGGTGACCTTTCACCATCAAATATGGTCCCATAACATCCAGTCCCTAGACTATGAAGGGGAAAGAGTACTTGGTAGTTTGGAGATGCTCCTATGGACGATGCACAAAGTTGGCATGAACATGAACACATGACTCCTTTTGGAGAACTTGATGTAGTCATGGATCATGGTGGGCTAAAAGTACCCCAGTGTTTGGATTTGATGGGATAGCTTCAACCTAGTCTCGTGGGCACCACAGGAACCAACATGAACCTCCTGCATGACTTGATAAATATTGACTCCTTGGATGCAATAGGGGAGAACACCATTTAACCCACTCTTGTAGAGGATCTTCTCAAGACTGGGACCACTCTAGAGGGTAAACTGCAATGCGCGACATCGGATTCACTCGCGCTCAGCCTGATCTGCCGGGAGATTACCATGTTGGAGGTATTCAACCAAAGGTATCCTCCAATCGGGAGCTACTTAAATAACCACATCTGGGGGAATAGGGGTCCTAGCATGGAGGCACCAATAGTAAGATATCTTACCTGCAGGCTGTCATCGTCATCTAGAATGAGGTGAGAAATGACTCTCCGATGTGCCACATGGATAATCAGGTCATCCTGTTAGGGCTCTGCAAGTGATGTAGCTAGGCCAACCAAGAAATCAGCTCAACCATTCTGTGACTGAGGTACATGGGTAACCTCTGCTCGATAAGGGAACTGGTTCATTAGCTGTAGAGTGTGTTCCAACAATGACACGAGATCTGGCTTCCTAACGACATAATCACCATTGATTTTTTTGTTGACTAGTTCAAAATCCCCTTTCACATTCAGATGGGTCACGCCAATCTCGAGGTCCAATTCGAGGCTAGTGATGAGAGCCTGAAACTCCGCCTCATTGTTGGTGCATACTTCTGACAATAGGAATGAATACTGAAGATTGGCTTGCGTTGGGGTAACAAAGACGATACCCAAGCCTACCCTGTTGAGTCTAGGATCATTGAGCCTCCTAATGGTGGGGCTTCATGAAGAACCGTCAAAGTATATCTTCCAACAAAACATGGCTTGGTCAACTGATAGGATTGCCTCATCAGGAAAATCCAGGTCCAGAGACTGGTCCGCGGGGGTTGGATGGGAATCAAGGAAGTTTGATAATGCTTGTCCATTGATAGCCTTATGATGAATGAACCTAATGTCAAAATGCTGGAGGATTACCAACCATCGATCAAGACAACCTGTCAACATGGGGAGGTTCAGGATGTACTTCAGTGGATCTACTCGAGACACCAGTTGTACGTTGTGGTGCTACAAGTAATGTCGCAAATTCTATACTGCGAATACCAGCGCAAGGCAACTTTTGTCGATAGGAGAGTATCTGGTCTCCATATCGAGGAGCATACAAATGAGGTAGTAAAAACTATTCTCCATCCACCCACTATTCTTCTGGGTGAGAAGAGAACTGAGAGATCATTCCAGGGTGGTCACATAAAGAACCAACAGTTTCATGGAAACAGGTGGCATAAATACCGGGTACTAGAGTTTATCTTGCTTGATTTCCTCAAACGCGGTCTGGCACTCTTTTTCCCATTCATAGGCAGTGCCTTCCTTCATCAGCTGAGAAAAGGGCGTACACAGTCCATCCAAATTCGCAATGAATAGGCGTATGTAGGCCAAGTGTCCTTGGAAGCCCCGAATTTTCTGAATGTTACTCTGGGGAGACATCTGGCTGATGGCCTTGATCTTCTCAGGGTCAATCTCGATACCCTGATATCTAACAACAAAGCCGAGGAACTTCCCAGGGGTGACCCCGAAGGCACATTTCAATGGGTTCATCTTCATGTGATGGGAACATAGGAAGCCGAACACTTTCTCAAGGACTTTGAGATGGTCGTTATGCTGGCAAGATTTGACCACTAGATCACCCATATAGAATTCCTCCAATATCCCAAGGATCAACTTAAATATTCGATGCATAGCCTTCTCATAGGTGGAAACTGCATTCTTTAAACTGAAAGGCCTGACTTAGTAACAAAAAGTACCTTGCGGTGCCCTAAAGGCTATGAACTCCTCATCTTCCGGAACCATTCAGATCTAGTTGTACTCAGAGAACCCATCCATGAAGGAGAGGGATTGGAATCTAGCTATAAATTCAATCAACAACTCTTTCATAGGAAGGGTAAAATCATCTTTCAGACAGTGAAGATTGAGATCCCAGAATTCGATGCAGACTCTAATCTATATGTTCTTCTTTCAGACTGGTACGAAGTTGGCCAACCATTTGATGTAATAGACTTCCTTAATGAAATTTGATATGATGAGCTTATCAACTTCTGCTTCCACCATGGCACCGTGAGAAGGGTAAATCTTTCTAGGAAGCTTCTTAAACCCATGATGATTTGCAGGGAGACTGAGGCGGTGGACGGCTACATGAGGATCTAGTCTTGGAATCTCGTCATAACTCTAGAAGAATACGTCACGATGCTATTTTAGGAAGTCTATGTACTATTTTTTCTCCTCAAAGGACATGGCGACACTGATCAATGTGGGTCTTGGGTCTGCCTCACTACCGAGGTTTACCTGTAACAACTCGTCGACTGTGGAAGAGACACCCTATTCAAAGGTAGAGGGAATCCTCTAAATCTTATTCTTCACTTGTTTAGGGGGAATCCCCAGTGGGAGGATTTTCATCTAAGTCATCAGATCCCGAAGGGAAGCTGGTACCTGCCTGCGCAGCAATGGAAACTATATCAGAAGGCTCTTGTGCTACCGTAAGCATAACGATGAAGTCTATCGATCCGATCCCATCTAGCCTTTTCCCCATGGGGCTGCTCTTGTTTATATTTAAGTAATAATGGTGCATTGGATTGAGCCAGTCAATTCCTGCCCGACGGAACAAGCATGTATGATGTATTGCCATTGGCATGGGGCGGACATCCCGATACCTTATGGGGGTAGGAGGCTCCAGGATCACATGATCCTGATTTTCATAGGAGTACGAGGTGATTTTCTGCCGTTACATAGACTTGGGAATGTTTCCACCCCTCGTCCCAGACACAATGAAGCATTGTCCCATGTCTGGGGTTGTAGCCTGCAATCAACGGATTGGAAAGACCTAGGCATCATCTAGATCTATCCATGGTTCGGTCGAAACCATGGAGTGCTCGACCTCATTGGTCTGAATCTGGTTATCCTTGCTCTTGTAGAAATTGAAATCAAGATAGAAGGCCTCACAAGAAGAAAAGGGAGATGTGTCACCTTGAGGAACGCCCACTCAATCATTAAGGGAGTACTTGAGGCACTGGTGATATGATGAGGGAACTTCCACATGCAGGTGGAGCCTTGTACATCCCATCAACACATTATAGGTGATGTACTGAGAGACTAAAATAAATTTAGTGTTGGAAATTAGGCCACCAAACTGGGTATTCAAGCAGATCTTACTGACTGGTGTCTATTCCATCCTGTCATAACCTTGGATTCTTAGGTCATAGGGACTCATGTCATCTTTATACAATCCCAGCTTTCATAGTGTCCAAGTCAGGATTAGATTAATTCTCAAGCCCGTGTCAACAAGACAACGATGAACCTCGACACCATTGAACTAGCCGGTGATGTATAGTGGGAAAATGTGACCATGTATGGGGGAGCATTCATCTTCTCCATAGAACGAGATAATGTCCTGGAATTCACAATTGTCAACTCCTTCAGCATGAAAGGCTTCTGCGGCTGCTACTTCCATCTCAAACTGGAGGGGGCTTCTTAAAGCCTCAGTGAGGGCCTCACGCATATCTGATGACAGGCGAAGGGCCTCAAGGATGGAGATCCTTTCTGGGATACTGGAAGGATTCTTGAGAACATAATACGCGCTTGGAATGAACATCTTCTTGTAGAAGGTCGCTCTATGATGAGAGGTATGGTGTGCTCTTCCGACTGGACCGATGGCGGACTGGTATTGGGAATGTCCCACTGCTCCCTATTTTAAGCCTGTAGAGTACCTTCTGTACTGGGGATAGCTAACTGGGACAGGTCTAAGGTGGATCATGGTTGATCATGGTGATGCCTTGGTGGCTCTACTTGGTCTAGTAGCACAAACAGTGGTGGAGGCGGGCCTAACGACACTGGATGAGGAGGTTGTGCATGTTGAGATCTGCGCTGAGCCTACTGCCTAGTTTCGGTAGCATGAAAAACCTAAATTAAAGTAACAAATGATGTGCCTCGACGAACCATATGGCCGCAGCTCCGTCGCTGTTGGCGTCGGCTGGGTACGTTGGGAGGATTTTCCTAGCACTCCTCATCATCAGGAATCATGTAGGGATTTACCAGCTCTACGATGTTAACAGAGGCGTACCCTTGACAGTCACTCAAAGAGTCATCCGCTACCGAGCATATTATGGGAGGAATCGCTATCTCCGGGGGCATTAATTTTCCAAGAGTATGGGATGATGATGACATCGGTGGGGGGATTCACTTTCCCTTGTGTCACAGGTGTTTTCTCTTCTAGGAAGAGGCTGACTGAGACGATGATGCAGAAGTGGTGGCTACAACCTCTGAAGGCTCTGGCCGATTCAGGCATGCCTGGATGACACCATGGGCACAAGCGACTGTTTTTCGAGTCATCCAGTTATCATAATTCTGAGATACGCAACTTGAAACCTGATGCCACTTGCCCCACTGTTGCTGCTGCTGTCTGGCCACACAAAGACGCATGCTACCTGCACCGGGGCTGGGCCCAATCTGACTATATTATTGTTTACTTGGTCTTGGATCCATTATTTAAACACATATAACTATTTGAGGGTGTTCCCCAAGATCTGATGATAGGGTCAGTAGTTGGGGTGATCAGTGAGGTTCGCATCTTAAGTCCTTATGCACTCAGACAAATGCACAATCCCTTGTCCAAGGGACTTCAGAAATAACTGGGGACCTAATTCTCATTGAACAAGTAGGTTTGGTTTCTTCTATCCAGAAAGTGGGGCCTTGGATCTTGCCCTTGATGAGGAGCTGAAGGAGATTATCAAGGAGGCAGAGCCTGATTATCCCACCTGGGTGGTGGCTGCATGTTGCGCGGGGGCACCTGGTGATTTTGAGGTAGACACCACTGGGCCGGAGGCTGTGCTTGTGGTGGTGGGCCTCTGTGAGGCTGCAGAGGTGGCACCACTAGTAATAATTCTAGTTGTATGGGGGCTTCAATTTGGGCCACCATGGTGGGATCAGCTCTTACGACCATCCTCATGGGAATTTTAGGGAGCAACGGATGTTCCTGGATGGTCTGCTGCAGGGATTCTTCCAGGCGTTGGGCCTTATCAGAGAAGTCTCGGAATCCTCCAGGGTAGTTCTGTGTTATCAAAGAGGGAACCAGTTTCGTTTTGACATTTCCTACACACATCGTCAGTAAATTCTCCTAAGTCAGTGGCATGTCAAGGGAGTATGTAAGCCCTTTCCACCGTGCGATAAAGTCAACGACACACTCATCAGGACTCCTTTTTCACTTGAAGAGGTCTGTGATACTCATCTTCCAAGTGGTGGAGATGAACTGGTACAGAAACTTCATGCAAAGATCCTACCATCCCACTATTGACCCGATGGGGAGTTGGCTATACTAGGAGAATGCAGGCCCTTCCAATGTCTATACAAAACACCAGATCTTGGGAGCCTCTTTCTGCGCTGGAGTCCCTAACATGGGCTCACACCTTGAAATAAAGTGGGTCAGATGCTGCGGGGGGTCCTCTATCTCGTTAAAGGGGTAGAGTGTGGGATTTACGAAACCCATGGGTGCTGGAATATTATCCACCCACATTGGATATGGCTTGCCATCAAGTGGGAGTGCCACCTACTGCGTTTCCAATGCCTCGAGGCGAGCGATGAGCACCACCATTGGATCATTTGGGTGGGGGTCTCTGTCTGGATGGGGGTCCCTAACCACCAGTGCATTGGAAGGTTATTCAACGTGGTAATCAGGCCTAGCGGCTCATGGAGCGACTAGTGGGGCAGCCTGTAGAGGAGCTGGGGGATCCGGAGCTGGGCCCTGAGGATTAATTCATCGATCGTGTAGATTTGGGGATGCATATCGCGCCCTATTGCCATAAGATCCAACTTCAACCTTGTTCGTGTGGGAAGGATGGTTAGGGTCACCTAGGGGTAGTTCACTAAGGGGAAGTTGTGCCTGCCCCTACTTCCCTAGTCGCGGATCACCGTAATCTGGGCGTTGTTCTACTACGCGTTCAGCCATGAGATCTTCAACCAACTTTTTCTACTCGGCAAGTTTCAGATGCAATGCAGCCTTCTCAGGGTCTTCCTCCATATTCTTCACAAAGGTGGATGGGTCAGAATGTTTACCGGCCCCGAGGTTCTCTTTAACCTTACCGAGATTCCGACTGAGAACCAATGCCTCGGTGGGCACATGGAGCCCTAGTATATTCTTCTACTGGCAAGTAACCCTTCCCAACGGGTCCATTAGTGGTGGCATTCCCTCAGGGGGTACGTCCCCATCAAGGAGCTCCAGTTTATTCTCTCCTTCCGATAGGTCAACCATGTTGACCATGACTCTTATTTGGGGCATGTCCTCAATATCACCTATCGAGTTGGGCTACCATCAGATAGGACTAAAGAAGAGGGTAGCGCACTACCCCCAGCCACAGACTTGCACGTGAGGGGATGCCTCCTTGATAATTTTCTGAAGTACCTTGAAACTCTAAACACATTTCTATTGGAGGGTTCTACGACAGCCTAGTGACTCAGGGCATTGGGACACAGGGAGCGCATCCATATCGACCAGACAACATTTCTCTCCGATGTCCTTGAAATACATTTGGCTCCTAGGATAAGCCACTTTCTAATGACGAAGGAAGAAATGAGTTACCCAAACAGTTTTACGAAAACATTCATACTCATCTTGGGTAAGGGATCCTTGTGCACTGAAATTCAGTGCCACAACTGACCATAACATCTCGGGAAGTGGTTTGATATGAGGATATCCCATAAGCTCCTCGACTCAGATTCATGGTCTGGCCATTGAATTCCCCATTTGTCAACTGGGGGTGGCTGTGAAACTGTAAATAGTACTGAGCAGACCACAGGGATGATAGGCTAGCCGGTGGGGAATATGGCGAATGGCCTGACTGGCCGCCGAATCTCGGGCTATCCTCCGAAGAGTGTAGTGACCTAGCTGCTACATCATGGTAAGACAGGATAGAGACCAGGGTTTTTGGCACAACATCTGTGGCCGCTGGTCGAGGTAGAGGGTGCTTCTGATGATGGAGGTGTCCACTACGTGGTTGGTCCCTGGGGAAACACCAGATTTTTTCTTTATGGATGTACATACGGAGGGAGGTAGGGATCCAGTGGACCTCACACTCTAGAAGTACGAGGTTGATGTACCTCGTTCCTTCCCTAGCCCTTGACTCGGAGGATTGAGGGGAGGGTTCCAATGTTGGGTCATACTCTGATTCAGAATATGAGAAGAGGATTGGTTTGATCTCTGTCTAAATGTTCCAAGAATTCTTATTATGGAGAAGATGACCCACCTTCCAGCCCCTAGATGGATCTTTTGGACAAGTCACATTTCTAACATGAGGTGGTCCTTTGGTCATACTGGTGCTGGGGCGGAGAGGGTTTCTACCTGAGTAGGTCGGGGTGCGCGGAGCACCAGGACATATATCAAAGGGGACACAGGGAGGACCTCAGTGGGTAGTGATGGAGTGGGTAAGACCTTCACTGGAGCTGGTGGGATCATGGAGATAACCTCCATTTTGTTTCCCCTGGTGACATCAGTTGGAGGAAGGTCCTCGTACTGGTCGAACTGAACACGAGTATGACCTCCATGCTGGGTGCTGGTGAAGTAAAGCCGACCTCCATACCCATGATTGTTAGGGTGAGGAAGACTTTTACCAAATACTATGAGGACATGACATGGGCCCCCACATTGGATAGTGTCCAAATGTGCAATGTCCCCACACCAGTGGCCTGAGGTAGGAGAAATGACTCCATACCCGATGTAATTATCACGAGAGAGACTTCTATTCTGAACGTCACCACCACAGGGAGGACTCTCATTTGTATTGAGAGTGGAATGGGGAGAACCTCCATGCTGATCTTGGATGTGGGGGAGATCTGTGTTCTTCATGGTAGTAGTACGGGGAGGACCTCCATACTGGGTGTCGTTGCCAGAGGTTAGTCCACGGTAACCACTGCCTATGCTGACGACCAAGAGAGTCAACACAGCCTACTCGTGGGGTGGTTGGGGCCTCGATCCAGGTTAGGTGTATAAATTCCTCTGCTCAGCATATATAGGGAGCTGGTGATATGCATCAGTGGTGGATTGGGCCATAGTAGCCACTGACATTGACACCCCTTGGCGGGAGTCCTCTTCAGCTTGTGCCCAACACTGGCGTTGGGTCGAACAGACCAGAGTTGGTGGTGCATGTACATGGCTTACCTACTCCTCATCCAGTAAGACCGGGTGGCGGTGTTGACGTGGCTGGGTGGGGGCCCTCACTGGGAGTCCCTGGAACGGGACTCTGACCGGGCTGGCCTAGACAACCCTTACCTCGTTGGCGTAGGACATGGAGTCATCGAGGCGTTACGGGGATAGGCTCTCAAAATAGTAATATGTTGGAGTGGGGAGTAGTGGCTCCCTACATGGCCCTCGGGGGTGGCACTAACAAAGAGGTGCATACGCCTCAAAATCTAGGTGGTCCATATCCCTCGTAGGGATGACCCCCTTATCCTAGTACCATCGTATGAGGTCATTGGTCACCCTCCGCTGAACAACATCGGATGGGGAGATGGGGCGTGGGCGCCCCATGGTCATGGACATTGAGACCATCATAGAAGAGGTGGAACCATGTGGGACTACCACACTGGTACTGCCCCTGCCCCAACATCGGTGGGCAGACGATGATCGAGTTCCTGGTATGACAACTTGGTTCCTGAAGAGCAGGGAGATTAACTCATTCGTGCTGAAAGAAAAAGGAATCGATGACTTGTTCCCCAACGCCATCCCATATTCTAGGGCTGGTAAGAGGGGTTCACACTAACAACATTTCATATTGGGATGTCCAACGTTCTACTACCTCAACTTCTTGTGGGTTTCATGCCAAGACCACTATTTTATTGGTGGGACCCATCACTGGATAACTGGATTCAGTGACACACTAATCAACTGATGTATTGAATTCTACTAATCTCCATATTGAGGAGAAGAAGATTCACATCAGGTTCACTATTTCTGTTTTCGACACTTTCGTCAGGGCACGTGCATCCGTCTATTCGAGGGCGCACTACTCTTTTGCCCCGTATTCTCGCTTTCCAAAGGCGGGTGACATCTGTTCCTTTTTCAGGGATGTTTTCTCCTTGATCAAAATAGGATGATGGGATGTAGGTTCTTCCTTCTAGGGATTCCTCCTCGGAGCACGTCACTTAGTCCGGGTCTCCCTTATATATTAAGATGTTGTTCATGAAACTCTTACTAGTGCCATATCTTCATGGACGCCTGTTAATTACGCTGCTTCTTTCAGGACATTCCAAGGGGTCAAGTCAGGGCAGCGACCTTCAGTCGGGGGAGTAGTCACGTTGGGCATCACTAGCGTGTCTGGATGCTGGAGCATTGGAAAGTCTGTCTTAAATCCCTTATTATAAGGCTTATTGATGGCATGTAATCCCAAGGCATCCCACGTCGAATGTGAGAAATCGTATTCCCTATGAACGTCTATGAGATTTTCCTCATCATCCCATTTTTAACATAGGGTATACCACGAGTTTAACATCTAGAAGAGATGGATCATACTGATCGAAAGACTGACTAGAGTGGATCAGATGAGTCTAATACCTATAGGGTACACTAATATAGGGGGTGAGCTGTCATGAACACACCAGGATGTGGCATACTGGGTAATAATCAAGATGGATGATGGAGTGTTTGGATGAAGTTGATGGTGAATGGGATGGAACTACCATGAGGACACCGGTAATGTTGGGCTTGTGTCTCGAGTAGACTTCCTATGTATCCCCGTGGTAGGGAATCAATATCCGCGTAGTTTAGAATGGGGAATTGGTGCACCGACGTGAAGTGGTCGAGCCCAAGTAGGAGTTGGGATTGAACCTCATCAACGCTTCCTACATACCTTGCCTTAGTAAGGATTAAAGTCCACATAGTTTGGATTGAGTTTGGTAAACTGAGATGATGAGGGGTCAGAACCAATGGTTGTTGGGCTTGAACCTCAGGGTGGGATTCTTAAGTACGTTACCTTTACAAGGATCAAAATCCACGTAGTTCAGAAGTGGTGTGGGTGTACCGACATGAAGAGGGGTCGGAACGACTGGGTGTTGGGCTTGAACCTCAGGGAGGCTTCCTACATACCATTCCTTGGAAAGGATCAAAGTCCACATAGTTTGGAAGTGGGTGTGGGGCTTACACTCTTGGGTTCCCAGAAGAGGATGTCATGGTTTATGCTTACTCTAAGACCACGTGACTCATGCTCGGTGTGAGAAATAAGATGCAGCAAAGACCTGACGACCATGTCATGAAATGTGCGTATGTGGGAAATGGAATGGGGATTACACGTGGTTAACAACCCAAAGAGGAAACAGGGGCTTACGCATGGTTCACAGCTGAGGGAGATGGATATTGGGACTTACTCTTGCATGGAGGCCTGGGTCATGACAAAGCCCATCAGGAGAGGGATTTGTCACCCAGGAAGAGAGGAGGAGCATGAATGCTACGTCCTGCAAGAAAAGCTAGGGGCTTAGAACAGGGTGGTTTCCCTTTCCCTACGGACAGACACCACTTCGATAAAGAGCATATCAGTCTATGTGAGGAATGATCTCACTCTCATGGAGACCAGTGGGTATAGAGAATGTCTGATATGGGGCAACCCACATCCAAGGGACGAGGTGAGGTCACAGTTTAATGTCATGTGCTGAGGACGAAGGTGCTTGGAAGTTTAACGTCTTGTAGCTTAGACGAGGCGGGTTCACTCCATAACCCAAGTACATACATAAATGGCACCCTATATACCTTGGTGAAGCGAAGGGACTGGCAATGCCGTGACTAGAGAGTGCCGTGAGGTGATCCCATTGGGGGTCCACATTAGCGTGGCTATGAGAAGAAGCAATATCCATTAGCTTTCCTATGTGAAGAAGAATGAGGTGAAGCAATGAAAAGTGAAACACCTTCCAAGTGATTTTAAAGTTACTTTGTACGAGCCTAGAAGGTCGTATGAGAAAATGGTGTGTGACATAGATGTTTTGGGCATGGGAGGTGCCCAAAAATGATGTATAGAAGAGAGACATCAAACACGTGCGCACAAGGAGGGATGATTTCATGTAAAATAGAACAGTTGCACGTAAAACACTGGGTCGGCATGCAATTGAGATAGTTTCTCAAAAAAGACCAGGACGACACTCAATTGGAGAGGTTTGGTGTGCAAAGAGGGGCATCATTTTTGTGTGAAATTGATGGGGATTTTGGGAAAGGAATATGAGGTTGTGCTCAATTGGAAGGGATTTCACACAAGTAATATAGATTGCTCAAAAAGGAAAATACTCAAAAGGATTTGGATGAGGGTTAATCATGACTGGTTCAGTGCGAAGACGGACCCCTGGGCAACCTGTCACGAAAAATCCTGTACCTGAAATCCATTTTTGCACGCAGGAGAGGTGTATTTCTCCTAGAGGAGACAGTTTAGATTCTTCAGCCGTCAGAAGTTGAATGGGAGACCTTCTATTTATAGGCGACTGGGGTCATCGGATCCATGCAGAAACTGGTCCATGCAAAAGATTGCATGCTAGTTTCAGTAGCATGAAAGTTCAATCATGTGGTGGAGGCCGCGTGCAACTTTCCGCACCCGCGGTCGATGGAACGAACGTTTTTGAGCCTACATAGAGAAATTCCTTGGATCTCGCGGTTTTTCTAGTGAGAGAGATTTTTTCGCACACACCTGAAATTTTTTTTCGTGGCCCTTCCCCCCCCCAGAATGGATCATCGAGTGAAAATATTTCTTTTCTTTTTCGCGCCAAAATGTCCTCCAGCCCTTGAGCGTTTTTCAATGTCTACAATCATATAAGCTCTGAAAAGCCTCATCCAAATTCATCTCAACAACCTATCTCATATATCAAGATATAATTATTAATTCATTTAATTATAATAATTTATAATTAATTTTAAAATTTAATTCAAGCAATAATAGTTCCTTAAAATCTCACTCAGTGATGTCCCCTCATTGAAACAACAAGAAACGAGGAATAATACCCTCCTGATACCCACCCAACAACTCTATGACCAAAATCCAAATCTACCTAAACCAATTTAATCACCATTTTCAAGAAATTTAATTAAAAACACTAAATAAATTAGGTTACCATCTAACTTCCACTAAAATGGTGAAATATAGTGTGCATTCATACTCTTAAAAAATCCTCTACCAAAACCTCACAAAATCCCAATAAATTATTGTTATTTCCACCGTTATATAATTTAAATCATCACAAAATCACAATCAGAAATCAAAATGAATTAGTGGATACAAAGGAAAGAAATAATTGTGGGGGAAAGAAAGGGACTCACCTCCAATCACTATAAAATCATCTAAGAAGTTACCCAATTTCCATGGGGGTTTAAAGGATGAAGATGGAAGTGGAACTTACATAGTTCAGCCGGGCGGGAGGGAAGGAAGATGAAGTGGGAATTAAAATTTTTATGGGAAAATGATAATATCACTATTTTTAAAGATATCTATGCATTCCCATATTTACCTTATAGTTTTCCAAACCTTTCACCAATCGTGCAAGTTGCATTATCTCAAGCCACACCCTTTTTCATGGTTTAGATAAATGGTTCACCAAACTATACACCATCCATGAGAATCCCTATGAAAATTTTTATCCTCAAACACAGTTCTATAGATCCATATTCAAACCATGTACCTCACACATTTTGAAAACAAACACTGTACAATTCATCTTGGTCACCCGTATGGTTTTCCCTAAGCGTGTAGTGACTATGTATAAGGGTAAAAACCTTCCAAAAAATCCAAATTCAACATAAATCTAACAAAATTCTCACAAGAACCCATGACACCACCATGTCCTAAATCCACATCCTAAAACATATCATTGATATTATCTATCTCTTGTATTTCAAATTTGAATATTGGTTCTTAAAACAACCCCTGCTTCAAGACCAAAAAATCAAATTCCGCCAAACTTTTACAACCTGTAAGGACATAGGGATTTAAACTCTACATCATTGAGTATAATTTAGGTATTATTTAACCTATATTCTCACCTTTTTCATAAAAATGATATATAAGGGTCGTATCCTATTTTGATTATATCTTATGAATGATAAATCCCTTATGGGTTTTAAGATAATATTCAATCCAAAATGTATGAGAATTAATATTTGGGTTAATAATGATTATAATTTATAATTTTTTTATAAAAGATAAGTGGTATGAATTAAAAATAAGATATTTTTATTCCTAAATAAAAAAAATTAAATGTCCAAATTAATATCTAATGTTTGGAAAATAAATAAAATATTTATTTGTTTGTTTATTTCTTTAGAATATTCATGTTTGTAAAATGTTTATGATGTTTAGATAATTTGACGCTTTAATTTCTATGAAAAATTTATTCTTATAAATTTTATTGACATGAATTTCATGCTAGGTACAACAACATAAGATTTAGGTTTCATCTACCATAAAGTAAGTTTTTAATTAAAGTTAGTAACTTGATTTTATTTGTTGAGAATAGTATATATATATATATATTATGTTTTATAGGTATGATGAATTAACATATCCTATGAGTGATATATCCCTAGGTATAGGGACGTTAGGTTAGACTTACCACTAGCTTGGAGGATTATTACTTATTCTATAAAGTTAGAGGTTATTAATCTCTGGCTCTATGCTTACTCTTATGGGGATTATCCATTTCATATAATTCCAAACCTTTATAAGAAAATTTCATGTACCTTATACATATGATACATTTAGACATGTGTAAATATGTTTAGATTATACTTTTAAGCGATTAATAAAAATTGTGGGTTTTGTAAAGAGTTACACATTTATATGATATTGATATATTAATTTATTAGATGGAATAAGGATTTCAAAAATAAATTATTTGAAGCATGCATACATAAATGAATAAAACATGAGTTAATAAATATTACACATCATGAAATAGTTATGGTTTAATATAAATTTATTGTATATTAAATTGGTATTAATTTAAAACAAAACTCCTAAAATACGAAGTGTGAGATTACTTCCAAAAAAAATACATTCCAACAAATTGATCATTGAATTGAGTAGGTTCTACCAAAATAGGGTTCCCATGGATTATCTTTTTTAAGGCATGGTTGAAATGGATGTAGTATGAGTTAAGTAACCAAATATAATTTTGATATTTAGGTGAAACATATTTTTTGAACCCAAAGTGTTAGGATACAAGAGGAATATAGTAGAGTTTTTAATTATATGAGGGATTTGGGAAAATAGTTGTCCACTCAACTATCCTAGAGTCATATATGATATGATTGGAAAGTTATCCAACCAAAATAACTCATCGGAGTGAGGAATAAAAAATAATAATCATTAATTATTGAAATATCTATCTTGGATAAATAAAGGTAATGATGTATGGGGTCTCTATTTTAGTGGGAGTTCTATCATTAAAATTCCTTGATGAAAAGTTATAAATCATGATACTCTCCCATATATATGTCTTTATTGTAGATTATAACATGAATCATGTTATCATTTTGAGATAAATTATTGTTATGAACTATAAAACTATTATATATTGTTAACTAGGGTCGATAAATGTTCTTAAATAGAAAAATTATTATAATATGAATATTAATTATAGAGAAATCAATTTCTCCTACTATGAATCATGGGTATTAGATATATGGTGTGAATATCACATTTGTATTAATAAACACATAATCAGAGATATGATAAAATTTAAAAAGTGTGAAGTAAATCTATTTATTAGAAATGGATAACGAGTTAATATATTGGACATTGGTTCTTATGATCTACGTCTATATAGTAGATTAGTTTTCAAATTAGAAAATAGTTATTATGTTCCTTCCCTAAACTAAAATATTATTTATGTGTCTTGTTTCTATAAGATGATATTTTCATTCATTTTAAAAAACATGTGATTATATATATATATATATTAATTTAATTTTTTATTGAATTAGGAATATAATAAATAGTTTATACATTATATATATATAATCCTATCTATACCATTAAGAATAAGAAGGTTAAAATTTATTCTACTCCCACCTAACATTGTAATTGTATCATTGGACATATAAATAAGAAACAAATTCAAAGACTCTATCGATATATATTGTTGGAATAATTCAATTATGAATTGTTTTATAATTTAAAATTATATATTTTAGGTAAAATGAATAAATTAACTTTTAATGAAAAAATTTGAGAGGGATAGTGGATGATCATGTCTTATACATAGTGATGCATGTTGACCAAAGAGTAAAAAAGAATGTAGTGTGATTAGACACATTTTAACTTTTATCTATGAGTTTAATCAGTATAGTTTTATGTTTATGAAGGGACATTATTAATATTTTTTTTAAAAGTTAAAATACTTTTATAATGAAGACAAGAATCAATTATAAAAAAGTATTAATATTCTCTAATAATATTGGGGTGGTGAATACTTGATCAAGGAATTCATTGATCATCTGAGAGATCATTGAATTATTATATAACCCACAAATCATAGAATACCACAATGTATTATTGGGTTTTAGAGGAGTAATCATACCAATTTTGACATGGTTTAATTGATTATGAGTCAGTGTGATGTTTCTATTTCATTCTAGTGATATGATCTTAAGACTGCTACATTTCTATCTAACTGCATTCTATCAAATGAATTCATAATTATAATATATACAATATAGACTAGTAAATTTACCAATATGTATTTTTTGAATATTTGGGGTTGTAAATAAATTTTATGGAATTTGGATTCTGAAACACAAAACCCTAATTCTGATTATTATATGTTTTTTGGTTAATCGTAGGAAACCAAGGGATGTTATTTTAATAATCCTACTGAGAAAAAGAGTTTTTTGGATGATTTTATATATTAATTGAGAAGGAATATATCAATCAAGAAGTTAGTTTGGGGAATGTTAAACATGGATAAGTCTAAGAAAAATGGACATGACATGTTTGAGAGATGTATGTTAAAACAATTCCATAAAGAGTTTTGGAAGAAGAACTAAATTAGGTTAAATAAGAACCTATAAGGTTTGGTAGTATTCATAACAAACTTGAGAGATATGGATTTCTTGTGGTAAAATATGCTGAATTAATGTTCATAGTTGATGAACCAACTACCCACCGATAGGTCATCATGAGTAATAATTCCAAGAAATGGTTAAGAACCATGAAATTTGAGATGGAATCTATGTACAATAACCAAGTTTGAAACTTGGGGGATTCACCTAAAGGGGGTGTGACCCATTTTATATAAGTTGGTTTTTCATATTAATATGACATGGATGGTACATTTTCTATCTAAAAACATTTCCTGGTGGAAAAGGGTATCAAAAAAATTCATAGTATTAACTATGAAGAAACCTTTTCTGTCATTGTGATGGTAAAATACATTTAGATATGAATTTATATAACAAATAATTATGATTATAAAATATATTAAATGAAAATATAAACTGATTTCCTTATTGATAATTGAGTTGAGAATGTGTATATGATAAAAATTTAAGGGTTTGAAGTTCGAAAAGTGTATTCTATGGTTTGAAAACTTTAAAGATATATTTATTGATTAAAGAAAGACTCTTATAGTTGGAATAACCTATTCGATGATGAAATAAATGATTTTGGTTTCATCAATAATTAAGGTGATTATTTTGTATACAAGTAGATTAGTCAGAGTGTATTGGTAGATATGATATTGTATGTGGATTGAATACTTCTTATTGGAAATTCTGTATGAAATTTTCACTATATAAATATGAGGTTGGGAAAATATTTCTCAATTAAATATATGGTAGTATCATCTTACATATGGATTATTAATATATATAAATATAGATTTAAGAGGTTTATTAGACCGAGTCAATATATATACATATATATATGAGTAAAGTTAAAAAGCTATTTTAAATAGAGAACTCTAAGAATTGTTCTTTAAAAGTTTTCCAGGTAATGCATCTTAATAAGACTCAATACCCTACTAAAGAGTTATAAAGGATTGATATGATTCCTTAAGTGTGTTCTATAAGATCTATCATGTATTCCATGTTGTGTACTTGACTTGATGTCACTTATGCTTTGAGAATAACTAGAATATACCAATACAATATCGATGAGAGTCATTATATTAATGTTAATGACATCCTTAATTAATTATGAAGAAGTAAGTATATGTAATATCATGATATTTTAAAAGGACACTATGTTTGATAGCTTATACAATATGAATCATCGAGCTTAAAAGAATCAGGAAATATCATTATTACAAGTTATACATGTAGCCTAGCTTCTAAATTCACATGTATGAATAAAAGTAACTACCTTATGAAATATATATAAATTTTATACTCAATACAAAATTAAATTATGTGAATAGTTCTTCAAATGACATTAATAGTATTTTATGTTAAATATACTTTATTAAATTATTTAAAAATCATAAAAAATATTACAAAAGGACAAGAGGTATTATAAATTTTATAAAATTTAATCCATTTTCAATTTTTATCCAATTTTTACCATATAAGAAAAATTATAAACCTTTAATATTGAAAAAGAACATTACCACAGTAATGGATAACATTGGTTAACTAAGGGCCTAAACCAAAGAATAAAGTTTAAAATTATATATAAACCTAAAAAAAATATATTTTGTGAATATATTAATAAAATATATTCCTTATATTTAAATAAATATCATTTTTAATCATTTTAAATGATTTAGTCACATTATATTATAATATCTCATATATTTTCAAAAAACGATATCAATGATATTTTATAATAAAAAATATTTTATAAATAAATTAAAATTCATAAAAATAATTTATTTGGTCAATTTAATGGTATGATGTTGAAAATATATACCATGATCCATTTAAGGGTCATTTTTTCTTCTATATTAACTTTCTTTACCCCTATAGAGCATAAAAACGTTGATATCATGGTAATCGAAAAAAAGGTTAATGGAGGTTAGAACAAAGAGATAAGGGTGAAAAAGTCATCTAAATGTGTCAAAATTTTATTATATGAGAGTATTTATACTCATAATCATCATATATTCTAATTATATCAATTTAGATTCATTTTTACATGAAAATTAATTTTTATTAATTTAATATTTTTTGTAATTCCAAAAGTGCCCCTCCCCTCATTTATAAAAGGGAACACCTTTCCCATCCTTTACATAATTTAAGGGCCATTTTTTTCAGACAATACCTAACAAACTTCATTCCAAAAATTCATTAACACATTTTTGGGGTCTTATTTTGGGTATAATAACAACCTTGGATGGATTAAGGTGCTACGAAAAATGATGTTTTCTGAAGAAGAGGTATAACTTTTAACAGAATGTTTTAGTTCCATTTCTTATTATACCACCTTAAAATATTATTAAAACATAATTAAATAATAAAATTTTAAATTAAATATAATTATACGTTTTATTTAAATTTCATATGCAATATCCATCTCATCATCCATCAAATGGGAAAGGAAACAATTGTTCATGTGTACCGAGGACTACCTCCTCACAAACCGATGTAATTTGTTTTCCATCACCTCCTCCCATGATTGGTTATAATGATTTATTTTATTTATATATAAATATATGATATTAATTTAATAATTATTAATCTAGAAATACAATATATCATCTATTTTATTACATTTCCGTCTATTGAAAATTGATAACATCATTCATGTGTACATGTGGATTACCACCTTCACAACGCTTTGTGATTTATTTTTCATTAAAACATCACATGGCTTCTATATCTGATTATATTTAAAAACATTATATTATATTTATGATATAATATTAATTTTATAAATATAAATTAATAATTACATTATTTCTATCACGTTCGTTGAAAAATGGAACTGTTACTTGTGTGTACATACGACCTACTATCTCAATGATTATGGCGTAGTTCATTTTTCATAATCAAATTTCATAATTAGTTTTGAAAGTATAATTTATATATAAATATTATTATTTCATAATTATTATCTAGATAAAATTTAATAATGAAATCTTTGACCATGATCAATATACATAATCCATTTTAAAATTATGATCTGAATGTCCTCAAAACACCTGAAATGAACATAATCAATTAAGTAATTAAATATGTCATTAAAATAAATAAAATAAATGGTTTAAGGATAAGTTATCAATACTATAAATTTTTCTTAATAAATCAAATAATTTAAATAACATTATTATACATGTGTTAAAGGACATACATTAGAAGTCTGGACCCAAGGTAATGATTTTTTTTTCAATTTACGTTCACTGAGGTGTATTTTAATGCTATACAGATAGTTTATTTTATATAGTGTATACACTAAATTTTTTAAATGTTATATCATTACTACATGATAATTTATGGAATTTTAATATTAAATTCATATTATTTTATCCAAGGGGATTTGACTTTAAAGTTACCTTGTTGTAAGGGATTTCATAACCCAATTTCATTTTTTTGGGTTATAATGCTTCTTCATTGATTATATTATGTCAATATTATGGGTGAAATTGATTTTATTTATTTATACTGGATTTAATGTTTTTTTATTTGTATTTTATTTATATAATTTTTTCATTTATAAATTCTCAATAAAATGATATGATCTTGGTAAGGTTTATTCATCTTAAATTTTCATTCTTCAAGACATACCTTTTTGTTATGCACAAATATTAGTTTCTGTGGTTTATATAATACCCATTTGACATTTCATATCATGAATATCCTTATTTTATTAATATTTAATGTTTCATTTGAATTTATTCTTTCATTCGGCTTATGATTCAAAAGTTACCAAAGTGATAAATGTAGAGACCCGAATCTTAACGTACATGGACATTACATTACTTTTGAGGAATACTTAATACATAACAAAAAATACACACAAGGGTCATAATAGTTTAGTGTCTTTGGAAACTCGGAATATAAACAACTGATCATGTTGAAAGATCTTCAACATCTCCCATAACGATCTTCCCCTTTTTGTTTCCTTACCGAAAACCTTTCTTTATATCCTGGGGAAAATAAAACATAAAAAAAGGGTGAGCTCAAATGCCCAGTGAGGGAAAACATAAAGAACATAAAAAAATCCATAAACATTTGAAAGCAAAAACTTGAACATGAAATCTAAACATTAAAGCCTTGAGCAAAGACATAAATGTTGGAAGTACGTAAGGCATATATCACAAAGGAACATCAATCATGATAAAATAGCATGGGAATAAAACATGTAATTGTGGCAAACATTCCGCACATTTCATGATTTCCATAGTAGCCAAGGCATTGCTGCCAAGACCATCTTAGTGGACAAAGTCCCTTTCTGAATCGAGTTCACTCCTTGTTTCAGTCCTGTAGCACTGAACCAGATTAACTTACCACTCCAGCCAAGTCTATCTCATGAGATATAAAATCTTTACCCAATGCATTGGAGGGAGATATAGGTCCCACCTATCTCATAATGAAATCATTCTTTCGTGTGCCACAAAATCATAAATCATACATAATAGAATAACCCATGTAATAAAATGGGATTCTTAAACATCATGCCATCATAACATAATCCATAAAAGTTTGATATCATTTCATCATAAGAAAATTGAAACCATTTAAATCATAGAGACATATTACTTCAAACATGCACATATGAAATAATGTCATCTTAGATGGAAAATAGTTTTGGCAGAACACTTGAAATGAATTCTTGAGGAAAATATCATTTCTTCTTTAAAATAATTTTCTTTTCAAAAAATTCCATGAAATTTTAAAAGAAAAGGGTTTTTTTGAAAATAATAATGTAATCTTGTAGAGGAATCTTCTTTAAAATATGGCGTTATGAAACCGTATAAATCCGTTCACGCCGTATAAGTTAAAAATAACATTCTTCTCGTACTTTTGTCGGAAAAGTCAAAAAGTACCTCGAAATGTAAACAAAAGAAAGATTCCTTACATACCATGTAGTAAAAGTCAAAAATGGGTAAAAAGTACATTAAACATACATGAAAACACTTTTATAAAACATGGACATGGATGATAGAAATAACCCCAGTAAATACTTACGAATAAGTAATCTCGGATAAAAATGAGATTTGCAAAATTATCCCTTACCTTAGGTCCGATATGCTTCGTACGTATCCAAAACTCCTGTATAATGATTTAAATAATGTTATTGACTTATTAAATAATCATATTAATTGTTATGATATCATATAGGGTTCACTTATGAATTTATATTACCCGTTCTTTTGTAAATTCCATGTTAAAGAGCGTTTTGGGTAAAATCGTTTCATTTGTCGTCCGTGTTTTGACTTGTAATTATTCATATGATTAATTAGATCATGATTAATTACATCCATAATGTAAAACATGATTTATATATAATATACATTCAGAATATACATATATATAATAGATCGATAAATGGAAAGAAATACACCGTTCATGGAGACGGTAGGCCGTACATACGCATGAACGTTGTTTTCGTTTCCTCATTCAATTGAATGGAATTAATTGAATGAAATACATATATATATATATACATAAATCTAGTATCATTATTGTGTCATATATTTCATGATTACTTATTATATATACTTTATAATCATTTATGAATGGTTAATCATTGAGAATGAATCTCATCGCGTCGTGGAGACGGTATTCCGTACGTACGCATGAGCGATGATATCGTTCCCATGATCGTGGAATTTTATTGGAGCATATGTATACTATTAAAGAATCAATATCACATTACAATAATCATACATAGTTATTATTTACACCATTATACCCATCCAAGTAAGGTGGTGGTGGAAAATAGATTACACCACAGCGTGGAGACGGTATTCCGTACGTACGCACTCGCGGTGATTTCATTTTCCATAGGATGGATAGATGGTGAAATATGGTTGTTTTATACTTATAATAACATATCAGTATATTAGTGATACTGATTTTATTACCTCATAATGAAACAACCTAATAAGAATAAGTGGAAGAAGAAATAAAGGTGAAAGAATCGGTAACGGAAATTACCTCTTCTTTGAAGCGCCTCTTTGAGACCTCCTCTTAGGGCACTAAAATTGGTCTTTGAAGAAGACCAGGACCTATAGGATGTTTCTAGGGAAGTGGATAAGAGAATTGGGCAGGGTTTGGCCTAGCTTGAAGGCTCAAAGTGGTGTGTGGAAGAGAGGGAGGAGGTGCCCTTTTATAAGGGAGGAGAGGGGAACCTTTGGAATTCTTAAAAATATTAATTTATAATAAATCTAACCCCACTTAAAAACCTCAAATAATGACTCATATTCGAAGATTATATGATATAGTGTTGTAATATCAACAAACAATCAAATTTAGACATTTTTGGATCTTATTTTAAACCTTATAATTTTGATTTATCCTTATTTAATCTATTTAAGTTTATTTGTGGTAATAAAACCCTAAATTTTAAATTATAACAAACAATTACTTATTTGTTGTGAATTTACCAAAATTGTTTACTTTATAACATTATATACAATATAAATATAAATTTATAATTTTTAAATATTTTTATGATTTTTAAACAATTTTATAATATGTTATTTTTTTAAAATAACAATAGTGTCAATTTTGACACTATTCATTTATTTGAATTTAAATAAAATATATAGAGAATATATGTTCGAACTAAAAGCTTTAATAGATTAATAAAAGGTCATATATATCTATAAAATTAGTGGATCACATTAAATAGTTCATATATTATTTATTTTATTATTTTTAAAACCATTTATTTGGTTTATCTCTTAATAAAATAATTACTACAAAATTTTTGTATAATTATTTAATATACTTATTTGTTGCATAAAAATTAAAAATAAAATCCTATTATGAAGATAAATCTATTACCGTTCACAATAATACTTTTATTCGAATTTATCATCTTAAAATCACAATATTATATTTATTAAATTATGAAGGTGACAACTTTGGCGTCATTTAAAATAATATAATATAATTGTCATAATCACTTTTATAAGGCTACAAACGGTTATATATTAGGTCATTGGATGGTTAAAGTGTATATATACACTACCAATAAGTTTTGGTCTGGTTTTTGGGCCTTTTAATGGGTATTATTATTTCAATAAAAACTATATTACTTATTTCCCACTTAAGAAATAATTTCTGTATCATTAATGTATCACCATTAATGACAATTATTTATTCCCTAAAAATTATAAATAAATTATCATGATGTAGATAATTTTATTAGATTTCTGGAGAATATTCATTTTCAATGTTTTATTATGTTTATCACTAAATTAAAATTATTATACTTATAATATTTAATAGAGTGACATGTTGTCACTTTCTTTGTTTTTAATAATAATTAAATTATTTTCATGGTCAAAAGTCCATAAAATGAATCTAATCCGACCCTTAGGTTATATGGGTCTACTTTTAGCCATCCAATATGATTTTGACACGTGTTAGGATAATTTTATAATATTATATTTACCCTTAATTACCCGATTTACCTTTAACTACGATAAATAAAATTTACCGTAGTTACTATTCATAATTCCGAAAAATAAAAAGTAGCTTATTAACATAATTTGGACCCAGTAATTCCAAATATGGAATCCATTTTTCCAAATTCAATACAAAAAATTTTCAGAAATTAAATCAAAATTAATCCCGTTGTCGAAAGAAAACGAGTTTTTCTTTAAAACATAGAAAAAGATTGAGTTGATTTAACCTACGAATTTAATGTAAAATCAATGCTAATGACATACATTATTTTAAATGGTAAAAATATATTCTATTTATAATTTAAAACCATTCAATATTATAATTTAACCATATAAATTATTGCGATGAAAAAAGTTGTTTTTAATTAAAATATAGCGTGTTTTTACTATTCATCAAAATATGAAAGTTACCAGACTAATATGAAAAATTTATCCAAAGTAAATTTTTATTTCTTGATTCCAAATAAGAATTTTATTTTGTCAAACTAAACTTATAAACATTTCAAAAACTAGATTTAAAGTGGGTGCGCCATTAAAAGGTGGCAAAACTGCATTTTTTGAAAAATACTTATTTTACCCGAAAAAATTATTTTGTTCTTATACCATGTTATAGAAAATGTGTAAGATGAATAGTAATGTTATAAAATTTAAAATTTAGTTAATAATATTCATAACGGCTAGTTCATAATAATATTATAATAATATATCGTTGCTTAGTAAAACCCGGTATTGCGTACAACACACGCTATCGAGGAAGGTCGTGATTGCATGTAATGCAAGGCAAGTCAGGGATGCGTGTTGTGCATGCTCCTTTTGGTGTAGTGTAAAACACAAGACATTAATTAAAAATAATAATTTTCATAAAATCTCGTGGTGTTACATTATACCCCCTTAAAATGAATTTCTCCCTCGAAATTCGTCGGGGTTATAAATGGTTTACTACTCGAAAGATTCTTTAATAGAAACCCACATCGTAAAGAGAAATACCACAACCAATCTTTAAAAACAAAAGTATGAAACGTAACAGTTACCCAAATAAACTAATCATTGGGTTTCCACAAAGGTGAAAATATGGATATGGAAGAGAAATCTAACCATCATGTTCTGATGGAGAGTGGTAGAGAACATGGCTATGGAAAAGCCAGAAAATCACAAAGCCATAAATTTGTGACGATCTAAGGTACCATATGATTCATCAGATATAAGAGCACTAGGAAAACATTTTTGGTTTTCATGATCATTTCCCAAAAGATGATGAAATTGGAATTAGAAGAAATACTTTCGTGATTTTGGTATAGTCTCATCGTTGGACGTTCTTTGGACAATTTCCACTTCATCTCTTAAGGAAATGAAGTTGAATTTGTCATTCGTGATGTGTTAGAAAATCATGTGATAGAATGATGGGTCATTCCATCTGTCTCAAACAAAAGGTTAGAAAAGTAATCAAAAAAGTACATTAGTCCATCTATAGTTATATTAATCATATATGGTTCCTAAAATGGACTTAAACGTCATATATCATACTTATTAATATAATAAAACTAGTTTCTACTAAACAGGGACTTCCTGTAGGATAGTGGTAGGAGATAAAGGCCAGTCGCACTTCGGTTGTGGGTTCGATTCCCATAGCCTTGTCCGACGCGATGGGCTGTCGCCCATCCTGCAGGTTGTCCTTTTTCTAAAACTACATTACTATAACATCCCATAAATAATATCGAAAAAGGTTTTATCCTTAAAAAATACTAACTTATGTCCAACATATTCCATTCCAATCTTTAGGCTTATCCATAATATTGCAGTCCATTGTCATATTATAGTGAAAACAATTACCATAGATTTCATATAACAAGCATGTTAATACCATCGTTGATCCCCATATATCATAAGATATTTCTTGTTGGTCACATTCCAAACGTTCGAAGGCCTTAATCATGTATTATCTTGAAACAAATGAATACCCATTGAACCTTAGTGAAAACATGAGTGCTGTCAAAAGTTAACTATTTCCACATACCAAAACCCCAAAATTCTATATACTCAAACCTGGATATAACTATTTCCTTATATCAGTCATGAGCTCATGAATACTATCAAACATTTAATTTTCTTTTTATCCCTTCATTATGCGCATATCATCTACTTTCCAAAAATATCTGAATAACCTTTCATGGTTAATGGTACCATTCATCATACACTTTGAAAACATAAGGAAAGACAACAGTGTAACAATCCTTAGATGTCTCTTTATTCCATAGTACCATGAGATTACTTATACAACATTACACTTGATAAACATGTAATCATTCCACTACCTTCTTAAACCATTGATCAAGCTTCAACAATTATTTCAACTCACATATCATTTTTAGTCTCTTCATCATCATCAACACAAATACTATCCATACAACCATACTGATTCTCTTCATGAGACTTTCCCTTAGGGCATTGGTTTGCATAATGCCCGTACATTCCACATTTAAAACATTTAACCATTGTTGATGTCGTAGCAATACCATTATCTTCATCTCTGGTGTTAACTGAACCTTTTCCTTTGCACTTACTGGATTTGTGTCCTTCTTTTCTAGACCCAAAGCATCTTCCAGTTCCTTTGAAACATTCTCCTTGATGCCTCTTCCCACATGATTTACATAGGGGAAATTGAACTTTCTTTATTCTTTGATCATCATGAAACTCCATCTTTCTATTATTAGTCGAGTCAAGAAACTTACCAAATTTGAGTTTATTGATCATATTATGAGATTGCTGATTCGGCATAATAATGATGTTTGGACTTCCAAATCCCATTTCATTTGGTTTCTCATGAAGAATATCATTCCATTGTCCATCATATGCTCCATTATCATGAATCATCTTATTTCCAGCCATTTTCTAAAACCCAAAAAGAATAGTGTGAGAGGAAAAAATCACACTAGGGAAAACAATATAATAAAGGGGGAGTAACTTCAATATCTAACATCTTGGGTTACCGTAATTCTTGTACTATAACTTATACTTATACTTAAACTTAGGGACATCCCTAGACATACCTTAGAAATATCTCTAGGGATCTCACTAAAGTTCTCGCATCCTAGTTTCCAAAGGTTGACTAAACCTTTCCTCTGATACCAACTGTAGAGAACCGAAGCTTAACGTACATGGAAATTACATTACTTTTGTGGAATACTTAATATATAACAAAAAAGACACACAATGATCGTAATAGTTTAGTGTCTTTGGAAACTCGGAATATAAAAAACTAATCATGTTGAAAGATCTTCAACATCTCCCATAACGATCTTCCCCTTTTTGTTTCCTTACCTAAAACCTTTCTTTATATCCTGGGGAAAATAAAACATAAAAAAAGGGTGAGCTCAAATGCTCAGTAAGGGAAAACATAGAGAACATAAAACAATCCATAAACATTTGAAAGAAAAAACTTGAACATGAAATCTAAACATTAAAGCCTTGAGCAAAGACATAAATCTTGGAAGTACGTAAGGCATATATCACAAAGGAACATCAATCATGATAAAATATCATGGGAATAAAACATGTAATTGTGGAAACCATTCAGCACATTTCATGATTTCCATAGTAGCCAAGGCATTGCTTCCAAGACCATCTTAGTGGACAAAGTCCCTTTCTGAATCGAGTTCACTCATTGTTTCAGTCCTGTAGCACTGAACCAGATTAACTTACCGTTCCAGCCATGTCTATCTCATGAGATATAAAATCTTTACCCAATGCATTGGAGGGAGATATAGGTCCCACCCATCTCATAATGAAATCATTCTTTCGTGTTCCAAAAAATCATAAATCATACATCATAGAATAACCCATGTAATAAAATGGGATTCTTAAACATCATGCCATCATAACAGAATCCATAAAAGTTTGATATCATTTCATCATAAGAAAATTGAAACCATTTAAATCATAGAGACATATTAATTGAAACATGCACATATGAAATAATGTCATCTTAGATGGAAAATAGTTTTGGCAGAACACTTGAAATGAATTCTTGAGGAAAATATCCTTTCTTCTTTAAAATCATTTTCTTTTCAAAAAATTCCATGAAATTTTAAAAGAAAAGGGTTTTTTTGAAAATAATAATGCAATATTGTAGAGGAAGATTCTTTAAAATATGGCGTTATGAAACCGTATAAATCCGTTCACACCGTATAAGTTAAAAATTACATTCTTCTCGTACTTTTGTCGGAAAAGTCAAAAAGTACCTTGTAATGTAAACAAAAGAAAGATTCCTTACATACCATGTAGTAAAAGTCAAAAATGGGTAAAAAGTACATTAAACATACATGAAAACACATTTATAAAACATGGACATGGATGATAGAAATAACCCCAGTAAATACTTACGAATAAGCAATCTCGAATAAAAATGAGATTTGCAAAATTATCCCTTACCTTAGGTCCGATATGCTTCATACGTATCCGAACCTCCTGTATAATGATTTAAATAATGTTATTTACGTATTAAATAATCATATTAATTGTTATGATATCATATAGGGTTCACTTATGACTTTATATTACCCGTTCTTTTGTAAATTCCATGTTAAAGAGCATTTTGGGTAAAATCGTTTCATTTGTCGTCCCGTGTTTTGACATGTAATTATTCATATGATTACTTAGATCATGATTAATTAAATCCAGAATGTAAAACATGATTTATATATAATATATATTCAGAATATACATATATATAATAGATCGATAAATGGAAAGAAATACACCATTCATGGAGACGGTAGGCCGTACGTACGCATGAACGTTGTTTTCGTTTCCTCATTGAATTGAATGGAATTAATTGGATGACATACATATATATATATACATAAATCCAGTATCATTATTATGTCATATATTTCATGATTACTTATTATATATACTTTATAATCATTTATTAATGGTTAGTCATTGAGAATGAATCTCATCGCGTCGTGGAGACGGTATTCCGTACGTACGCACGAGCGATGATATCGTTCCCATGATCGTGGAATTTTATTGGAGCTTATGTATACTATTACAGAATCAATATCACTTTAAAATAATCATATATAGTTATTATTTACACCATTATACCCATCCAAGTAAGGTGGTGGTGGAAAATAGATTACACCATGGCGTAGAGATGGTATTCTGTTCGTACGCACGCGCGGTGATTTCGTTTTCCGTAGGATGGATAGATGGTGAAATAGGGTTGTTTTATACTTATAATAACATATTAGTATATGAGTGATGCTGATGTTATTACCTCATAATGAAACAACCTAAGAAGAAGAAGTGGAAGAAGAAATAAAGGTGAAAGAATCGGTAACGGAAATTACCTCTTCTTTGAAGCGCCTCTTTGAGACCTCCTCTTAGGGCACTAAAATTGGTCTTTTAAGAAGACCAGGACCTCTAGGATGTTTCTAGGGAATTGGAGACGAGAATTGGTCAGGGTTTTTCCGAGTTTGAAGGCTCAAAGTGGTTTGTTGAAGAGAGGGAGGAGGTGCCCTTTTATAAGGGAGGAGAGGGGCACCTTTGGAATTCTTAAAAATATTAATTTATAATAAATCTAACCCCACTTAAAAACCTCAAAAAATGGCTCATATTCGAATATTAGATGCGATAGGATTGTAATCTCATCAACCAATCAAATTTAGACATGTTTGGATCTTATTTTAAACCTTATCATTTTGATTTATCCTTATTTAATCTATTTAAGTTTATTTGTGGTAATAAAATTCAAAATTTTAAATTATAACAAATAATTACTTATTTGTTGTGAATTTTCCATAATTGTTTACTTTATAACATTATAGACCATATCAATTTAAATTTATAATTTTTAAATATTTTTGTGATTTTTAAACAATTTTATAATATGTTATTTTTATAAAATTACAATAGTGTCAATTTTGACACTATTCATTTATTTGAATTTAAATAAAATATATACAGAAGATATTTTTTAACTAAAAGCTTTAATAGATTCATAAAAGGTCATATGTATGTATAAAATTATTTTATCACATTAAATAGTTCATATAATATTTATTTTATTTTTTTTAAACCATTTATTTGGTTTATCTCTTAATAAAATAATTACTACAACATTTTTGTATAATTATTGAATATACATATTTGTTGCATAAAAATTAAAAATAAAATCATATGATGCAGATAAATCTATTAACTTTCACAATAATACTTTTACTCGAATTTATCATCTTAAAATCACAATATTATATTTATTAAATTATGAAGGTGACAACTTTGGCATCATTTAAAATAAAATAATATAAGTGTCATAATCACTTTTATAAGGCTACAAACGGTTATATATTAGGTCATTGGATGGTTACGGTGTAGATATAAACTACCAGTAAGTTTTGGTCAGGTTTTTGGGCCTTTTAATGGATATTATTATTTCAATAAAAACTATATTACTTATTTCCCACTTAATAAATAATTTCTGTATCATTAATGTATCACCATTAATGACAATTATTTAATCCCTAAAAATTCTAAATAAATTATCATGATGTAGATAATTTTATTAGATTTTTGGAGACTATTCATGTTTGAAGTTTTATGATTTTTATCACTAAATTAAAATTATTATACTTATAAGATTTAAGAGAGTGACATGTTGTCACTTTCTTTGCTTTTAATAATAATTAAATTATTTTCATGGTCAAAAGTCCATAAAATGAATCTAATCTGTCCCTTAGGTTATATTGGTCTACTTTTAGCCATCCAATAGAATTTTGTCATGTGTTAGGGTAATTTTATAATATTATATTTACCCTTAATTACCCGATTTACCTTTAACTACGGTAAATAAAATTTACCGTAGTTAATATTCATAATTCCCAAAAATAAAAATTAGCCTATTAACATAATTTGGACTCTCTGATTCCAAATATGGAATCCATTTTTCCAAATTCAATACAGAAAATTTGCAGAAATTTAATCAAAATTAATCCCGTTGTCGAAAGAAAACGGGTTTTTCTTTAAAACCTTGCAAAAGATTGAATTGATTTAACCTACGAATTCAATGTAAAATCAATTCTAATGACATAAATTATTTTAAATGGTAATAATATATTATATTTATACTTTGAAACCATTCAATATTATAATTTAACCATATAAATTATTACGATGAATAAAGTTTTTTTAATTAAAATATAGCGTGTTTTTACTATTCATCAAAATATGAATGTTATCAGAATAATATGAAAAATGTTTCCAAATTAAATTTTTATTTCTTGATTCCAAATAATAATTTTATATTTTTTAAATTGAACTTATAAACATGTCAAAAACTAGATTTAAAGTGGGTGCACCATCAAAGGGCAGCAAAACTGTATTTTTTGAAAAATACTTATTTTACTCGAAAAATTTATTTTGTTCTTATACCATGTTCTAGAAAATTTGTAAGATGAATAGTAATGTTATGAAATTCAAAATTTAGTTAATACTATTCATAACTACTAGTTCATAATAATTTTATAATAATATATCGTTGTTTAGTAAAACACGGTATTGCGTATAACACACGCTATCGAGGAAGGTCCTGATTACGTGTAATGCAAGGCAAGTCAGGGATGTGTGTTGTGCAACCTCCTTTTGTTGTAACTTACAACACAAGATATTAATTAAAAATAATACTTTTCATAAAATCTCGGGGTGTTACAATAAAGGTTTTTGGTTTCAGTCCCATTTTAACCAGGATTGTTTATGTAACAACCAAAAACTTTTATCAATGAAGTTCCCTTATTATATTTATGTCATATAGTATAATCACATTAAATAACATTAAAAACACAATAAAAACTTTATAAATGAATAATTAATGAAATAAAAGGCATTTTTGGAAGTTAAGGTACATATACCAAAGTAATAATAACTTGACCTTTGGAATAGTAACACAACCCTTATGAATAGTAAAACTAGAAAATTGAATAATAACCTGACCAATGAAAGTATAAATAATATTTATCCATTCCACAAGTGACAATATGATATAATTATATCATATTATATGTGAATAAATATTTTAAAAATTATTAATTAAATGTCGGTAGTTTTGTAAGTCATAAATATTTAATTACATTTTTATAAATAATTTAATAATTTCAAAGAAAATTTATTTTCATAAAATGTATTCATAAATTATTATTTTGATTTATTATGATTATAATATAATTTTATTACACCTTAGTTAATTTTTCAAAGTGATATAAAAAGAGTTTTAATTTTAAAATTTGTATTTTTCAAGTAAATAAAGATTTTAATTAAAATTAAAATTTCCCATATTTAGAAAATTATTTTCATAAAATGGATCTCATTTTTTAATTTTATAAGTTTAAAAATGGTTAGGGTTAATTTTTGGGATTTTTCTAAACTACTTGAATTTTTTGTGAATATTGAAATACGATAATTTGCAGTATAAGTAAATAAATAAATTTTTGAGTCATGATTGAGCTATGGGTGATTCAAGTGACATTTTTTCAAATTAACATGAATTAATTACTGTATTTTGTCTCAATAATCATAACTATTTCTTGTATTGAGAAAAATAATAAAATGTTGAGTAAAATAATGAGAAAACACCCCTCTCATCCACTATAAATACCACCCCTCACCACCTCTTCTCCTCTCACCTCTAAAGCCTTGATAGTTTAAAAAATTCTTATCAAATATCCTCCCAAGCCCCTAACCCACTTCCGAGATATTTTTATTAATAAAATATAAAAACCAATCCCCTAAGTATGTTCTCAAGAAGAAGGAATCAAGAGGTAAAAATCTCTTCCTTTTCGTTTAATTTCCTTTTAATTTCCTTTCAATTATTTTTCTCTCCTCACCTACCCTCATCCAAATTTTATGATAACTAAAGTACCTTAAATACACTATATTATGTCTATTATAATGTTATAATCCATCCATCATCTCTATTTCCCCCTCATTTTATACTAAAAATGAAAACATCATTTGTGATGTGTTAATTTATCACATTCAAGGATGACGAAGTTTTCAATTTACATTAACCTATTCAAGGATGGTCATGAAACCATTTTTATGGTTTAAATAGATTATAATATATTTATTATACCTTATTTAATGTTTTGGAACCATAATATTTATTCGACCTTGAATAATAGAACAAAACTAGTATGTTGTGATAAAAAACCGCTAAAATTAATCTAAATGATTATCATTAACATGTTATCTAATGATTAAACCTCACCCAAAATAAAAAATTGAAATATATGATCATTTAATATTATTTATGTTGGTTAATAACTTATAAATTCAATTCCTAACAACCATTATCATCTTACATGATTATATGTACATGTATATAAGCAAACAAATCTTGAAAACTAAGAAAACAAGCACTCTTGAATGATGAAATTGAACACTATAACTCATCAAAATAGACATAAATGAACTTAATAAAATTATAATAAATCAATTAAATGTATAAAAAGGTTATTTAATTATTAATTAATTAATCTAATTTTTTATTTAGTTCATTATGATCAAGTGTATTACCGTGTTCGGACATAAGGTAAGGGATTCTACCAGAACCTCAATTATTCCTTCGGGTTACTCTTTCTCTATTTTTACCCAAATTAAATTCAATTTTATTTTTATTTACATATTCTAAATTATTTGTTATGTTCCAAAATCATGTATCAATATCCATTCATCCTTATGTTTCATGGATATAAATGTTTTTAAATGAATCCCTACTCAATTCTTCCTGATAAGAAAGCCCGATTTAAGGGAACTTCCCGAATTTTTACTCAATTTAAACTTATCTGTATAATCTATTTTAAGACAAATTTTTTTTAAACCACATATTTTTTGGAACACTTTTGGATTTTTATAAAATATTATTCCCTTTTCTGATTTAAATGCTATTTAATATTTTCCTTAAACCACACTAAAATGTTTTAATTCAACAGTTTCTTAAATACTCTTTTTACACGATTATCACTTTAGTTTGACATCAATAGTAATTATATATGCCTATTTTACCTTAATTAATTTTCATTTATGATTTAATTCCTTTATTTTTTGGACACTTTTATGATACACCCATTTGTTTTTCTTTATGAAATGATTATGAGACCCAATTATTTCTATGGGTAACCCTTATGTTTATTTTTTATTTATTATATATGAATATTTATGTGGAAAACATCTTCATGAAAATTTTATGATTGGTGCACCCAGATAGTGCTCCAATACATTGGTTAATGTTTAGTCTCATAAGAAGTTATGTAAAATAGTCTTGGTGGTTAGCCTTGACTTGTGCTCCAAGTGCAATCATTTTGGTGGTTAACCTTAATTCATGCTCCTCTATGTGCAATGAGCCTTGAATCATGATAATGAAATGTATTTTGTTGCTCCAAATTTTTAAGAATCCCCGATTATATGATCCCATGTTATGATTCCTTATATTTAATAATGTTCCATGCCTTTTTATATTATTATGTTATTCCTTATATCCCATATTCTAAGATTTATTCTTATCTTTATTACCTTACAAGGATTTTTTTCATCCCTTTGTTCATGTTATCCCTAGGTTATCCTATGTCAATGTAAGGGATCAAAGGAAGTTAGGATCTATTTATAAAGATTAAATCAAATATGTTCATATTATATAACTGTGACTTTTAATTATATACCTAATCACCAAGAAACTATAATTGAAGTTCATTGTAGTGTAATTTGATGTTTAATTATTCCTAAAATCATGTAATAATATGTGTGAAGGCTTGGGTCTCTATAGTTGGTATCAGAGGAAATGTTTAGTTATTTTTGAAGATCAGAAATAGAGAAATTTAGTAAGAACCCTAGGGATCAAACTACATGTAAGAAAACATACCTAATTTTTTTTAAGTATAGATTAAGAGGTTTATCAAGAAAATACATCCATGTCTAGATACTACAAGTGGACATGGTTCAGGCATATATGTGCCTAGGAGTACTAAATCTGACATGGTGTTCTAGACATGACTAGGGGTAACCTGGTACACGACAACATGACTTACTACACACCCAGTTTTACACTCAAGGGGGATATGATTTGGTAAATTCATAATCCCATTACAAACCATTATTAAGGGAATAAATAATATTACAATAAGAGTATATGTTAGGAAATAACCCTTTGATAACCTAGATTAAAACCTAGGAATCACAAGTTAGGATATCCTTTTCATTTTAAAGTTTATCCTTTTTTATGTTCAAAGTTTATTTTTATATTCTTATTCGGTAAGTATTTAAATTCCCTAATTGCAGATTATTTTTCGTAGATAATGGTGATAAATAAAAGAACACATTCCAACAATCAATGTGATAAGAAATGTGATTACTTCCCTAATGATATACCAAATATGATGGGAATGGGTGCTCAAAAAATTATTAAAGTACATGATCAGATTACTCAAGTTATGAATAATAACTTTAATTATGTGGAATGCACTCCATCTCCATGGAAAGAGAGATTTTTCATCTAATACTTCATAAAGAAATGGCATCCCATGTTTAGTGTATCTTCTGATGCCCTCCTCATGGAATAGTGGATTAACTCCATTGAAAAGATATTCTCTTCCCTCTAGTGCTTAGAAGAAGGGAAGGTTTTGATATAAGTATATTATTCTGATAGGGAAGATGATTAATGGTGGAAACTAATAAAAAATATGAAGTCCAAGGAGGAAATTGATTCCATGGATTAAGAGTAATTCAAGAAAATGTTTTTAAATAAATATTTTCCCCAAACCCCCATCTCCAGATGGAAATAGAGTTCCTCGGACTTAACAAGAAGGAATATGAGTCTACTAGGGTGTGTTAATAAAAATTTACAAGGCTTGTAAGATATTATTCCATATTTCTCATAAATACCAAAGAAATGTGGATCTCTTCTTTATCAGACTAAAGTTGAGTCTACGAAAATTGTTGGTGATTCGAGACTTTGATAGTTATGAGGAGATTTTCTTTTGTGCCCTTAAGGTTTAAATGGATATTAGATACTCTCAGGGGTCTCATGGGCCTAGTGGAAAAAATAGTAAAATTGATTATAATATTGGTGGATCAGAAAATAAATCCCATGATTGAAATAAGACCAAATATACCATGTATAAAAATTGTTGGAAGAAGCATCTTAGGAACTATATAATGGGAACATGGAAATGCTTCAAATATAAAATAATGGGGAATATGGATATGTAATACTGAATGGACATGAATAATTCTACTAATACAGAATAATAAAGGAAGGTTTAGATCAAAACATAGCATATTGTGAGGTTTTTAAACTACAAGAAAGATCATAATTTTGAAAACCAATTCACGAAGCCTAGGGTTGTTGGAGTAAATAAATAATAACCTCCAAGGAAATAAGTAAGAGAATATTCTATCAATAATACTAAGGTGGAGCCAAAAAATGATGGGGTGACAGGTAAACTGGGTATTTATTCAAGAATAGAGAATATACTATTTATTTCTAGTTCAAAACATTCTTTAATATCTTGTATGATTAGTAGAACTATTAAAACACCACCTAAAAATATAGATATTGAGTTATCTATGAGTAGTGATAATGGGGAAATTATTTCATCCAAAGTATATAACTCATCCTGGGTAACGTTTTGTGGACTGAACCTCAAAAAAAAATCTTTTCTTAGATCCTTTGGTTGATTTTGATGATGTTTTGAGAATGGAATATATATCTTTATATGAAGAAAATATCAACTGTCAGGAAATGGATATCATTCTTTACATCCTGAAGCATTCTACAATTCATTACTAGTGTAAGGAGGAAAATTAATCTCCTTAATAATCATTTTCTCAAGTGTGGATATTACTACCTTATGATAAAACATAGGTTGCATAAATTATTGAGATAAATTAGATGACCATGCTCTAAGACATTCCCATAATGAGGGATTACACTGATGTATTCCTCAAAGAATGCATGGTCTTCCTCCTGATCGGGAGGTTGAGTTCTCTATCGAACTTCTTCTTGGATCTCTGGATATATCAAAGAAACCTTATTGAATGGCCACCATTTAGATGGAAGAAATAAAGAAGTAGTTACAAGAAAATTTGGAAAAGGGGTTTATACACCTGAGTGCTTAACCATGGGGTGCACCAGTCCTCTGTTTCAAGAAGTAGGATAGATCAATACACGTCTATATTTATTATTGTGAGATCAATAAAATCATGGAAAAGAAAAATTATCTCATTTCTATGGTATATGAAATGTTAAATTAACTACATGGGGATATTTATTTCTCTAAGGTGGACCTTCAGTTAGGATATCCCAAATTAATTGTGAAGAAAGAGGATATTCCCAAGACTTACATTAGAACAAGGTATGGATACTATGAGTTCATAGTGATTCCCTTTGGAATCACTAATTTTCCAACAATATTCATGGTATTAATGAATAGATTATTTAGGTATTACCTCGACAAATTTGTGGTAGTCTTTATCGATGATATTATGATATACTCTAAGAGTAAGGAGAAACATGAGGAGTATTTGAATACTATTCTAAAGACATTGTGAAGGGAGAAAATACATGAAAATTATAGTAAATTAGAGTTCTATATGAATTAATATCATTATTGGGGTATGTTATCAATATTAAAGAAATATATATAGACCCTTCTATGGCAAAGGCAATCGAAGAGTGGCCCATGCGAACTTCTGTAATGGAGATCCATATTTTCCTTGGCCTAGTTGGGTATTACTGATGATTTTTGAATAACTTCTCATGATTTTCAAACCCAATAATCAATATTATATGGAAGGGAGTGAATTTTTTCTAGACTCAAGAATGTGAGGAAATATTTAAGGATCTCAAAAATATGCTTATCACTATGCCAGTACTCACACTCCTAATAAGTGTAGAACTATTTGTGGTGTATAATGATTCTTCAAAGAAAGTATTAGGTTGTGTACTAATGAAAAATTATAATGTGATATCATAAAACTCAAGTAATTTTAAAATTCATGAGAAAAACCACACTATAAATGATCTGGTGTTTGGGGTTGTGATATTTGTGTTGAAAATATGACAACATTATCTATATGGGGAGAAGTATGAGATATATACAGATCAAAAGGATTTCAATTATATATTCACATAGAAGGATCTTAATATGTTCTAGTGATGATGGTTAGAGATCATTGTGGGTTATTACTTCTCAATACCTGACCTTCTTGGTAATGAACATAAGGTGGTGGATTCCCTAAGTAGAAATGACCTGCATCTTTTTCAATGATGGGAATTGAGAAGGATCAAATCTTCCTGGACTTACAAAAGACAGACATGGGAATCATTAAGGAAGGAACACCATCAATACTTTATCAACTTATTTCTCAACCATAACTTATATAGAAGGTAAAGGATTCTTAAATAAATGATGTGGAAATTCATAAAAAAGGTGGAAGATATCAATAATGAGAAATCCCACAAGTTCAATATTTATGAGGATGGAGTCGTAATATTTTGGTCTTTACTATGTCTACCATCCAATCTAGAAATAAAGAAAGACATTATGAATGATGAACATAACTCAAACTTCTATATTCACCCCAGGGATCACAAAGATATATCGAGATATCTGGGAGAACCTTTGGTGGAACAATATGAAAAAATAGATCACTGAATATTCATGAAAATTCCTGTTATATTAGAAAGTGAACGATGAAAGGGGTTTAAAGGGATGAAAAAACCATTAACCATACCAGCATCGAAATGAAAAAAAATCCCCATGTAATTTTCCACTAGACTTTCAAAGAAATACAAACAAAACAATGTTATATGGTGTATTGTGGATCGTCTTACAAAGACATCTCACTTTATAACAATTTGAGAGTACTTCTTGCTAGATCAACTTTCACAGATATATATCAAAGAAGTGGTAAGGCTGCATTGAGTATCACTATTGATTATATTCGATCAAGATATGAGATATAACTAAATGTTTTTGAAAATTCTCAAACATGATCTACGAACAGAGCTATACTTAAGTATGACATATCATCCTCAAACTAGTGGTCAATCTAATCAAACTATTTAGACACTAGAAGACATGTTGAGAGAGTGTTATATGGACTTTAAAGGGGATGGGGCCAATATCTTCCTAGGGTTGAGTTCTCTTACAAAAATAGTTTCCACTCTAGCTTCAATATGGATCCATTTTAGGGTAAAATATGCAGAACACATTCATACTGATATAAATTCAGTGAATTCATTCTTTTAGGAATCGAAATGGTCGAAGAAATGGTAGAGAAGGTGAAAACCATTCAATAGAACATCAAGGCATCCTAAATTCAATAAAAGAGATATGAATACAATTTTTGATGGGTCATTGAGTTTAAAGTTGGATACATCATATTACTATACACATATATATAGAAGAGGTTCATGAGATTTGTGATGAAAGGGAAGGTATGTCCTAGGTACATCGACCCTTTGAGATACTTGAACATGTCAGAGTTATGTACAATCGAGTAGCACTTACAAAATCCATGTCTCAAGTACATTATGTATTCCACATGTCCCTCTCGAAGAAGTACATAATAGATCCCTCATAAGTACTAAATTCATTGGAGGTATAGTTGGAGAATGATCTTTCTTATAAGGATCAGTCAGTTAAGATATTGAACCATAGAGATAAAGTTCTATGAAATAAGACTACTCACCTAATAAATGTACTATGATGAAAACATATGTACGAAGAGGAAACATGGTAACCAACGGAAGCAATGAAGGAAAATTATCCACACATATTTTCAACATAGAATGTAAAATGAAAATTAAAGGGAGAAATTTCATAAAGGGGGAAGAATGTAACAACCAAAAACTTTTATCAATGAAATTACATTCTTATGATTATTTCATATAGTATAATCACATAAAATTACATTAATAAAATAATAAAAACTTTAAAAATGAATAATTAATGAAATAAAAGGCATTTCTAAAAGTTAAAGAACATATACCAAAGGAATAGTAACTTGACCTTTTGATTAGTAACATGACCCTTATGAATAGTAACACAAGATAATTGAATAGTAACCTCACCAATGAAAGTATAAATAAAATTTATCCATATTATAAGTGACAATATTAAATAATTATATCATATTATAAGTAAATAAATATTTTAATAATTATTAATTAAGTGTTGGTATTTTTATAAGTCATAAATATTTAATTGAAAATTTATGAATAATTTAATAATTTAAAAGAAAATTTATTTTCATAAAATGTATTCATAAATTATTAATTTTATTTCTTATGATTATAAGTTAATTTTATGAGACCTTAGTAAAATTTTCAAAGTGATATAAAAGTAGTTATAATTTTAAAACTTATATTTTTCAAGCAAATGACGTTTTTAATTAAAATTAAAATTTATCATATTTAGAAAATTATTTTCATAAAATAAATTTAATATTTTAATTATAAACAACAACAAATGGTCTGGGTGAATTTTTGGGATTTTTCTAAAATACTTGAATTTTTTTGTGAATAGTGAAATATGGTAATTTACAATATAAGTAAATAAACGAATTTTTGAGTCATGCTTGAGTTACGGATAATTAAAGTGAACATTGGTTCAAATTAACATGCACTAATTATAGCATTTCATCTAAATAATTATTACTATTTCTTGTATTGAGTAAAATAATAAAATATTGAGTAAAATAATGAGAAAACACCCCTCTCCTCCAATATAAATACCACCCATCACCTCCTCTTATCGTCACACCTCTAAAGCATTTATCCTTATAAAAATTATACTATAATATCCTAACAAACCCATCCACCATTTATAAGATATTTTTATCGTAACAAAATCCCAAAACCAATCTCATAAGGAGGTTCTCAAGAATAAAGAATCAAGAGGTAAAACCCTATTCTGTTTCTTTTAATTTCCTTTCATGTTCCTTTATTTTATTTTTACTCCTCACCTCACCTTATAAAAATGGTATGATAACTACATTAAATTATATATACTATTATTTTTTTATTCTAATTTAATAATTTATCATTATCTCTTTTCCCCCTAAGGAGGTTCTCAAGAAGAAGGAATCACGAGCTAAAACCCTATTCCTTTTCTTTTAATTTCTTTTTAAGATCCTTTATTTTATTTTTTAATCCTCACCTCCCCTTATAAAAATGGTTTGATAAATACATTACCTTATATATACTATATTTGTTTTATTCTAATTGAATAATTTATCATTATCTCTCTTTCCCCCTCCTTTTATACTAAAAAAAACATTGCTCGTGATGTATTAATTTATCACATTCAAGGACGACAAAGTTTTCAATTTCCATTACCATATTAAAGGATGGTTATGAAACCATTTTTATGGATGAAAAAGATTATAATATATTTATTATACCTTATTTAATGTTCTTTAACCACCATATTTATATGATATTAAGTAATAGAACAAAACTAGTTCGTTGTCATCGAAAACCGCTAAAATTATTCTAAAAAATTTTCATTAACATGTTATCTAATGATTTATGATCACCATAAATAAAAAATAAATTATATTATAATTTAAAATTATAGATGTTTTTTAATAACTTATAACTTCAATTATGTGAAGCCATTATAGTCTTACATGATTATCCGTACATGTATATAAGTAAACTGATCATGGAAACAAAGAAAATAAGCACTTTAGAATGAAGAAATTGAACACTATAACTCATCAAGAAGGCCATAAATGAACTTAATAAAACTATAATGAATTAGTTATATGTATAAAAGGTCATTTAATTATTAATTAACTAATTTAATTTTATTATTCAGTACATTAATATCAAGTGAAAAACCGTTTCATACATAAGGTTAGGAATTCTACCCGAACCTCCATTACTCCTTCAGGTTACTCTTTCTCTATTTTTACCCAAATATAATTATATTTTAATTTTATGTATATATTATAAATTATATATATATGTTCCAAAATCACGTAACAAAATCTATTCATCCTTATTTCCTGGTGATATTCATTTTTTAAATGGTTCCCTACTCAATTCTTCTCGATAAGCAAGCCCGGTTTAAGGGAACTTCCCAAATTCTTACCCAATTTCAAGTGAAATATATAATATATTTTAAACCACCATTATTTTTCCTCTGATATAATTTTTTTATGAATTTCTATGTATGATTTAATTCATTTATTTTATAGACCAATTTATGATACACCCATTTATTATTCTTTAGACATGATTACGATACCAAATTATTTCCATGAATAACCATTATGTTTACATTTGATTTATTATGTATGATTCTTTATGTGGAAAAATAATTCATGAGCATGTTATGATGCGTGTACCCAAATATATTTCTAATGCATTGGGTAATTTTTAGTCTCATGAGATATTATGTCTAATGGGCTCGGTGGTTAGCCTTGACTCGTGCTCCATGTGCAACGGTCCTGGTGGTTAGCTTTGACTCATGTTCCTCTATATGAAATGATCCTTAAATCGTGCTAATTTCATGTTTTATGTTGCTTCCAAATTACTAAAAATCCATGATTATATAATCCCATGTTATTATTCCTTATATTTTATAACGTTCTATGCCTTTTTATATCATTATGTTATGCCTTCTAACCCATGTGCTAAGATTTATTCTTGTTTTTATTTCATTACTAGTATTTTTTCTCATCCCTTTGTTTATGTTATCGCAAGGTTATAATATTCTAATATAACGGATAAAATAATGTGAGGATCTATTTATGAATATTAAATAAAGATGGTATTATTTTGGAATCATGATGTTTTATTATATACTAAATCTCCAAGACATTATAATTTATGATCCTTGGCTTTCAATTTGATGTTCAATTATTATTAGAGTCATGTAATGATATGTGTAAAGGCTTGTATATCTATAGTTTATTATTGAATTTTATTTGAGTAAATTATATCATCCTTATTTTTAATTTTTAATTTCCTTTTTATGTTTCTTGAATTTTGACATTCGAGTACTATTTTTCACTCTTTTGTACTCAAAATGGTTCATATAATGAAATTAAGAAAATTCAACCTTGTTTTTACTCATTCATTCAGAATGTTTTCCTTCCATATCCATATTTTCTATAAAAAATTAATATTTTTTAATATTATTAAATTTTAGTTAAAATTTATTTTTATAATGTTTTTTTGTTTTACAAAAAATGTTTAAAAATAATGTTATTGTCATTTTCTGAACAAGGTATTTTATCTAAGTTCTATGGAAAATATTTTATAAAAAATTTACACCTAAATAAAATATTCTACCACCATGGATGCTAAATGAAGTGAATCTTAATTTACATGTTTTTCATTATTATTATAAAAGAATTTATTTTACTTATATTATGGAATTTTTATGTATTTAAATTTTTTTTCAAAGTGGAAAAGACATTTTCATCAAGAATATTTTTAATGATAATTTATTGGTATTTCTACTAATCATTGATAACAACCCTTGATGTTACTCATGTTACTCTAGGGATATGTTGTATTGAAACCATCTTTATTATTTATGTGGATGACTTATGTTATTATTATGGAAACAATTTACTTTACATGAATAAATCAATCTATGATAGAAAAATGTTAATTGTTTTATTGAAAATGAAAGATATCATGTGTTATGATTTTGTCATGGTTATTATAGATTATTTATAATGACTGGTGGACCTGATATAGCTCATCATAATGGGTGGGCCTAATATAGATCATGATGATGGGTGATCCCAATATAGATCTCCAATGTATTGGGTAATGATTACGTACTCTAGAGAATTATTATGGAAGTTGATATTTTGGTTATTACACTTGTAAGGGTTATTTTAAGGGATCTAGGAAGATAATTTTCCATGATATCAATATGTTTTATCTTTGCATTATATGAGTTTTTAATGGTTCATTTGATCAATATTGATATCACATGGCTCATGATTATTTATTAACTTGACTCTTTCATTTTCAAAATCTATATTCCATGTCACATATTTTATGATCTAGGTTTTTATGGGTATTAATTTTGTTATTCCCATGAACTTTGATTATGATGTCATACCATTATGCTCATCTTATTCTCATTAATGACATTCAATTATTAATGCTTATGTTTACCATTACTGAGTGTTTATCTCACCCTTCTTATATTTCATTTTCTATAGGTTACAAATAATGATGTTAAATTATTTTTTTACTAAATTTTTTCTTGTGATAATAATTTAATGGGAGATGTTGAAGAATTATTATGAAATAAAAAAATATTAGTATTTTTGGAAAAAATGATCACTTTAGGACATGAATATTTTTACCTAAGATTTATTCCAATTTCATTAAATATATAAAACTAAAATGATATTGGGTATATAGTGATTCAATTTCTCAGTTTGATTTTATATGTTTGGAAGGGTTCAAATTAGGTTATGTTTCTTAGTATCAATACAAAAATGTAATTTTTATGTTTTTAGCATCGGATCTTGAGATTTCAAGATTTAGGGCTACTATAGTTGGAATCAGAATAAGGTTAGGATAACTTTAGAGACTAGTATGTTTTAATTAGAGTTTAAATTAAGAGTTATGGATACCATCATGGGTTTTTAAGTTTATATTTGATCATAATTTTAAATAAATAGATACCTTTTTTATATTTTACATGATGGGATTTTAAGACGATTTAGAGTATTTTTAGAGAAATTCATTTAAAAAAATATGATTGAGGGATACATAAAGATTTAAATTAATATGTTCTTTTTCTTAAGGTAATAATATTAAATTATTATTATTTTATTTTCTAATAGAATATGATGTATATAAAACCATATTAGTAAAAAATTGATTAGATGATTAATATTCTTTTTTGAGGATTTTCATCATATTTTTTTAGGAATGTTATTGGATAAAGTTAAATTATGACTATGATTATCATATAGGTTTTTCTATTTATAATGGAATTATATTAATATAATTTTTGAAAAAGGAAAACGTACAGGCTGGGATACAACCCGTCACATCAGAAAAGGTTGTGTTGTTTAAACCCACAACTGAAGAACGAAAAGGGTGCAAGACCTACCACTGGCCAACATGATGTCCGAATTAATATAATATTTTTCAAATTAAACAATTTTATGGGTATATATTAAGTTAATTATTTTAATAGTATAATTCTTTTAGTATTCATGTTATTTTAGAGAAATTTTTACATATTTGTTTAGAATATATGATTAAGGTATAATCATTTTTTGTATGTTAAGCATATTATGGGATTAAATATTTCGGAACTCTAGGGATTTTAAGGTGATTAATGATACTTTTTGAGACATTTTATTTTGTTGAGGTATATTTAACCCTTATGTTTAACATGAAAGATTATTTTAGAATAATTCCATTACACTTTTGGTGATGTAAGATGAAAGGTACGTGAAAAAATTTAAGGTTAAAATATTATTCAATGTTGAGGTTATTTAGGATAGAGAGTTATTTATTTATTAAATGATATATATTAAAGATGTTTTGTTATTGTTGAATTGGGGAGATTAATTTAATATTTATTCTTATAAAGGTTTAATGATGTTGGGTATTATCTTACCATGTTCTAAACATTTTGTTTTTTGTTAATTTATAAAGAAAATAAGAATATATTTTCATCATTTTATATACCATGAGGTCAAACAAAAGTTGATTTTTTTTCTTTAGGAATGAAAAATTCACCTTGTATACTCATTATTTGGAGAAAAAGAGGATATTGTGGTGGATATTGATCAAAGGATGAAATTTTACTTTCCATTAAGTATATTTACTTATGTTATTCTTCTAGATGGTAAATTAATCCCTCAAATCTATGAAAAAGATCTTGAAAAAAATTATATTGAGTTTATTTGTGATGAAATTATGGCCTCTTTTTAGACCACATTAATTTATGGGTTTAGGCTCATTAACTTTCTCTTGATCATTAAACTTACTAGGATTAATGTTCTATATCAGTCTAAAACATTATTTGGACATTAATTTTTTTCTAAATGTCCATATTTTAAATTCCAACTAATTTTCTCCTACTTTTATACATCGTTATGAAATATTTTAGGTGACCATCACATTTCTTTTTTGATAGTTTCAAAAGAATGTTTTGTTAACCCTTTTTACAATGAGGGTTTTCAATAAAGGTATCTTTAAATGTTAAACCCTTGATTATTGATACCAAGTTAAAATTTCGAGGTTTAAATTTATATATTCATGGGGGATGCATTATCTGGATATTTTAAAATAATACTATGTTCGATAACGTATATAACATGAAATACCAAGCTTAAATGAACCATGAAAATTTATTATTTAAGGGTTACAGTTATAACATATCCATTAAATTGATGGATATGAATAGTATTAACCATATTAGGAAATATATATAATGTTATTTCTCAATTTAAATTTATATTAATTCTTAAAAATTAATCACTCAATTTTTCAGTAAATTCATTTTATTCTTCAAAAATAGGCTTTCTTCAAAAAATGGGGTTTATTTATTTTTGTGTGCGAATATGATAATTAATTTAAGTAATATATATAAATTTTATTTGATAAAAATATATATTTTTTAATTCATCATTAAAAAATTAGCTTTGGTTGATTTTTTGGATTTCTCTAAAAAGAAAGATTTTCTAGTGAAAAATAAAAATACTGATTTTTATTGAAAAATATATTCTTGTTTCAATAATTTAAAAAGTATGCTTTTATTTTAAAATTATTTCAAATTAAAATTAGTTTTATTATATTTTTTTTACTTAATTATTTACATTGGAATCAATTTTATTATTTAATTTCGGATGAAAACATTTTTATACATTAAAAGGCATTTTTTAGAAAAAATGCTTATCATCGCTTGTAACATTATTATATTAAATTAATTTTTTAGACTTCTAAAAATTGAATCTTAGATAATTAATTTCATATTTGGAATTAGGAGGTCCAAATTTTGTAAGCAGGTCCCTTTTAGTTTTGGTAATTATGAATAGTAACCATATTAAATTTTTATTACCACAGTAAAGGTAAAATGGGTTAACTAGGGTTAAAAATAATTTCACAAGGATTAAAATTCATTAGGACACTTGAATTTATTTAATAGGAACATTATATTAATATGTAATCATCAAAACCTCTAAAATATTACCATTTTTTTTCATTTAACTTTAATTTTGACTATTATAATATTTAAGTAAAAGATAAAGGCAAGAATTTAAATTTATTGATTTTAATATCTGTAATATTTTGTGATAGTGATAAAAAAAATACTATGTTAAGTTATAAATTTTTATTTTCAATATGAATGAATTTTTTTTTCATGGTAATATTATTTAATTTTTAATGTTGAAATAAGTACTTTAAATGCTTATGAAATGTTGACACAACACTTGTGCAAGTAGTAAAAAAATTTAGTAAAAGTGTTTAAAATCTCTAAAATTTATATTTTGGGGTGATATAATGTTTCCCATAATTTTTTTAGATAAATATAACATATTATATTTTTAAAAAGGTTTTTATTTGAATTCCTATGTTGTCATATTGTTTTTAATGTCAAAATATGTGAATAGTTCATGAAATTATATTAATATTATTTTATATTAAATATATTTTATTAAATTATTTAAAAATCAGAAAAAATTGAAATAGGATAATTATGATGATAAATGGTTTAAAATTTCATCCCTTTTACATTAATTTTCTAATTTTTAGCTTAAAAGTAAAATTAAAAACTTTTAATATTGAAAAATATATTACTACAGTTAATGTCACAACTTGATCCACCGGGGTATGACCCATGTCTACCCCAAGAATTTCTCCAATCATCCAAGGGTTGGAGACCAACATTCAGTAGGAATATCCCATAAATGAGAGGCATTTTCCTAATATACATGTACACATGCACACATATCCAAGCCCATATAATATTGAAATGTAAAACTACTGAAAAAATGCATGCACATATTTATAATCCCACAATTAGAGTATGATAGTAATGTATTTAAAGTGAAGAAAGTACAAAATAAAATCCAAGCCAAAAACCATTGAGTCAAATCATCTCTAACGACGAGGACTATGATTAAATTCAAGCTCTCAGTAGACACCTCGGTTTTTATAGATCAATTTATTCTCCACCTGCTCTACATCCTACTAGGACACTATCAAATGGGCCATCATCAGCATAAGACAGCACACGGGTGGGTATTTCCCATGTAGGGGTAAGTATAATAGTACCCAGTATGTCACCTCAAAAAAACTGAACATGAAGCATCTAATATAGTCACCTCAATACAAGATATAATAATTAATGTATAACAAAAAACAACCAAATATAACCAGGAAGGAAACCATGCCACTAGGTGGTCACAACCAACTGCCTACCATAGGATTATGCTATAAGAAATGCTCATTTCAGGAGAATCCACTCCAAAATCAATTCTATCACTAGATACACTCAATAAAAAGTTCAAGATTATTGGGCATTGGCCAAGAAAGCTCACTAGTCTTAGAAGACCCTAATACTTAGATAGGGGGTCACGCCTATAACCATTGAAGAACAACACAAACCCAATTTGGATCAAGCCACTATGTATAGGATCATATGCCAACGAAACCACAAAACATATTGACATGGCCTCATATATGTAGGATCAACTCCCTTCCCAAGGGGTCACACTAATTCTACAAACCCCAATTAGGGTACAAAGATGATAGATGATCTCACTATAGTCTCACAGAGGGATGTCAAGAACTCTATATGGGATTAATCCATTGGAGAGTATTAAAATCCTGATATGTAGAAATAATAAAACACTATACCTAATAGGGAAAGGAACCAAGGGGAAAACCAATCAACCAAAATTATTTTGAACTGAACAGATGAATAGCTCTATGATGTCTCTAAGGGAGTACACGGTGTGTAAATAGAGTATATGGTGTGAATTTACCAACCTATATCTACCCATGTTGTTCTTGCGCAAACATCATGTAAACCTCCCGAAGCATGGTGTGTGACCGAAACATATGGCGTGTTGAGGTCACTAAGCACCTTGTCCATCTCACTTGGCTTTGTCCATGTACCGATAGCCTTGCTTGTGTACTAGCACATGTAAAAATGGTCATGTCTGTGTCTGAGTACACATCATGACCATGCCTATGTACTAATGGCTATTTCCATGAACCTTCCAAAGTACACTATGAGCCATCATGTATGATTCACAGAACATGTGATATTTGAATTCAGCTGAAACCCTAGTGCTGAAACCAGGGGGTCCTACATGGATTGTAACACCAGTTTACACACCGTGTAAATTGGGATTTCTCAGATACTATAGGATCATCCACCATGTAATCCCATGTGTCATTAGATCTGACCATCTTGCTGAATTATCCCAGATCAAGATTCATCTGATGCTTTCCATTTTCGATCATCAGGATTCGGTTTTAGATCCACTCGAAAAACGTCATAGTTGAGGCATATATCACCCCCAAACATCCAAATTTGGAAGAATGAGAACCATACATCAATCCGAGCCACCTCTAATCTTACACCTCCATCATCTCACCTCAACCACACCATCGATCATTAATCATACCTAAGGCACTGATCCATAATGTTGAAGAATAGTTAGGAAATGATTGAATAATGGGTATCTCATCAAACCTTGGGCAAAATAAATTTCCTGCAATGAACGTGTGAAGAATGGGGGAGAAATTCACAATCCATCACACACGAGGAACACACCTTATCCTTTTTCATTCAACCTCAATCCATGTTTTAGAAAATAGAAAAATAAAATAGGGATAGATAAACAACGAACAATAATATATCAATTTAAATCTACTGATGATACACGTATCAATTCTACTCATGGAATTGGCCTGCATTTATCTGAGATAAAACAACATGATGGAAACCAAAAATAAATATCCTATCTAAATTTTGTATTGATTATTGATGAATAATAGTTTTTTCATTTCCATCATTGATGAGATCCATGAACTTCGTTGGTGCAATGATCCTCGATCCAGTCCCGATTCATCTTTGTTCACCAAGAATGATCTTTAATGGTCATCTATATATAGAAGGATTGAGAATCCAATGATGAAGTAAGTATCATAACCATATATTTAAAGGAGATATATTTTTTATTTAAAAATAAATAAATAAAATAAATTTTATTTATTTTATTAATTCTGTCCTACGATGAATTTTTCAAAAACATCATGCACCGACAAAGATCATGTTGCTCCTAGGGGAAAACTAAAATTCAGAAATCAACAGTGCCCTCATTTTTCAAATTTAGGACCTCGTTTGGGAGTTATTAAACTTTTTCAGTAAAATTTCTTGTGTCTTTCATTTATTATATTTAATATATTTCAAACATTTATTATGGGCACATTGGGCTTTAGAATAGCACGTTGTATCAACATATAGTCTTGAAAAAAATTCATATAATATCCAAAAAATAATACATGAAAAATTTGAGTCATTACATTCTCCACACCTTATGTATTTTCATCCCAAAAAGATAAAATCCTAATAGAAAATATGAGGGTATTGGGCTTGCATCTGGGTCTCCGTCTCCTAGGTGCTCTCTTAAATATTTCCTTACTTCCACAAGAATTACACTAAGGGAATCAATCACCAATGAAGGATCCTATCCTATTGATCCTCGATCTCTACTGGGTAATCAAAAAAGTTATATCAATCCTTTATGTCCAACTACCCCTAGTCGATAACATGTGATGGTTCGTGCATGTATTTTTTCATCTGTAACTTGTAGAAGGCGTCGTGTACTTTGTCTAACTATGGAGGTAAAGCTAAGTGGTGTGCCACCTCACCAACTCAACATAGTATCTATAAAGTACCAATGAATCTCAAATATAACTATCCTCTTTGGCCTAATCTCTACAATCCACATTCTTTTGACACCCTTAAGTACACATGGTCTCTCTCGTTGAACTCCAAAAGTCTCCATCGTTTTTCAATATAAGACTTCTGATGGATCGGTGCAGTCCTCATCCACTACTAGATGATCTGCACCTTCTCCACAGTATCCACACCAACCTCAGGATCATGAGTATCGACTCTCCTAGATTATTATAAGAAAGTGGTGACCTAAAGGGTCTACCATAAAAAGACTTGAAAGGTTTCATACCAATGGTGGAATGGTATTTATTGTTGTATGCTAACTCCACCATGGGTTGATGATACTACCAACCATGTAAAATGTCCAACATGAAATATTATATCATATCCTACAATAAATGAATGGTTCACTTAGTATAGACATCAGTCTGGTGTTGAAACATTGTGCTCAAGCGTAACTAGGTCATGAAGGCATCCTAAAATCCTCTCTATAATCGTGACATTAGGTATGCACCATAGTCTAAAATGATCGTCAAGAAAACTCCATGGAGTCGGACAATCTCTTGTAGATAGAGGCATCCCAATATCTTTACTAAACTCTACTCTCAAACATCTAGGAATTGGACCGAATTGATGAGTCGGTATAAGATCACCAAGATGTCATCATTCTACATATATTTACTTGGTATCCCCATTATAAAGTCTAAGGATATCCCATCCTACATCCACTCAGACACCTCCCTTATTCATATCTGGTCACTAAAATTGATGTATGAGGTCCTGGTACATCATTCCCTCATCTGGATGTACTTCCGAAGGGGATTTATGAAAATGACACATCACCTCCTCCAAAAATGTCAAAAGTATCATCATCTTCCCATTAAAAAGGATAGAATAATCCCAACCTTTATAATATACATCATAAGAATTTCTAGTAGATATCTAAGTATGTAAGGTCCCACAGTTGGTATCTCCATGATAATCATCCCCAACATGCTGTAAAAGATGTTGGGTAAGAACCATTGACTAAATACAGGATGCACCATCCTTGTACACAAAGGACAACTTCAATGAGGCTAACTACTCTAATGCCTCAACCAATAGCTAAGAACAAGATCTCCCATTGGGAGAGTCTTCCAACACATTACCCTTCCCAAGTGTATAGAAAATATCATAGTCATAGTCCTAGAGGAACTATAGTCATCACCTCTTTATTAAGTTAATATCATTATAATAGAATATATACTTGAGTATCTTGTGGTCAGAGTAAATTATAAACTGCTCACCCATCAGCTAGTGTCCCCACATCTTCATTGAGAAGACTACCACTACTATCTCATGATTGTGGTTCATAGAGTTTTGTTCATGTGGGTTCAATGATGTGAACCATAGAAAATCACTTCCTACCTATATATTATAATACAACCAATTTTAGTCCTAGATGCATCAAAAAACACTACATACTTGACACCCTCCTCTGGAAATCTCAATAAGGGAGTGCTCGTAAATCTATGCCTCATCCCTTGAAATCACTACTAGAACATTCCCGTCCACATGAAAGGCTGAACATTATATTTAAAAGCTATCAAGGGTGATGAAACTATATATAAATCTATTACAATCCACTAATAGTACCCTACCACCCCTAGGAAACTTCTCACCTTAGTAACAATATTGGGTGGCTCCCACGCAAGCACTATATAAAACTTCACCGGGTCCACAAATACTCATAAATCTGAGATGACATGTTCCAAGAATTAGACCCCTAAAATCTGAAAATGACACTTCGAGATATTCCCATAAATTTGGTTCTGTCAGATTGTGTACAAGACCATCCATAAGTGCCTCACATGCTCATCCTCAGAAACTAAGTAGAATTGGATGTTATTGATGAAGAACACCATGAATAGACAACCATAAGCCCCCATTTTCCTTCTTGTTGAACAATAACGAGGATGCATAAGGGGAATCACTTGGTCTCACAAATACCATCTCCTTCAATTCCTCAAACTTTAACCTCATATAGAGAATATCTATGGGAGACATCTGATATACTGGTGTAGATATCAGTGCCATCCCAGAGTGTATTTCAATATAGAAGTATAGATCTTAGTGGGGAGGTAAGCCTATAATTTCCTCAAGAAATACATACTCGTAATCTTCTAGAACTGTTAGGAAACACCACATCCAAGAGTAATTCTATATAACTAGTGAGTAATGACCTCCACTCTCTTATGGTTGATCCTATCATGAATAACCAAGATTTTCTTTTCACCTCAAAGAAAAACCTTGTTCCTTCGTTGTGGACACACCACATCCTCCACCTAAAACAGCCGATCTGGGAAAGATCTATGGATAGAGAGTCCATACCTAAGATAAAATAATAAGGCCTCATCTCTAATAAAAATAGATCCCATATAAAAATCTTCCCTCCAATTTTCATATTGCACTGTCAGCAAAAGTGATTAATCGTTGAGTCACTGTCTGCTGGAGTCTCAAAATGAAAGGGTCTAGCTAATGGCTCAACTGGAATCTCTAAACCTCAAACCAATGAAGTGGAAAAGAAGTTATGACTTGAACCCATGTCTATCAACACTAAAACTATGTTATAATATAAATATATCCTAATTTATATAATCCATAGAGACTCAGAGACATAGACATCCATAGCCTGCAGCTGGCCTCACCCATGACCACCAACTCCATAAGCCTAGAGTGGACCCCCTTGGGGTGGTGGTGGCAATCGGTCAAAAATACAAAAACCTACTCCTTCTTTTTATTTTTTTCCCTCTGTCATATCTATCACCCTATGGACCACCCTTCTCCTACCTATTTCTCAACCATGATGGTCCATCAATTATCTCTTGATCACAAATATGATGGGTCAAAAAATCCTAATCCAAATGTCCCTGATCATTGTAGGAGAAGAACCTCCTTTCCCTCATGTGATTCGATCCATCCTAAGATCCTTCCACCACTAAACATGTGGCCTAGAATTTTCTCCTGAAGCAATTAACTTTCTTGGATCCCTATGTATGCTGTCAGTGATCCACTGTCAAGGTCTTAGCTTTTGGGTGGCCACTACTAACACCCACTATCAATACATGTTATTATAGGAATCTCTTCACCACTAAAGACAAATCAAGCACCCCATGATAGGTGGTAATTCAAAGGTATACCACTAAAGACCTGATGTCCTAAAAAATACCCAATCAAAGGTCCATGTTCTGAAGAATATTTACCAAACCATGTCTATAGAGTAACATGAGAGATCAGTTCACCTTGATGAATACTCTTCCATGATCAATGTTCCTTGAGGAAAATGTAGAATCTCATATATTCACAGTGATCACAAAATGGTCGGATATAAATCCTCCTTGAAGAGATCCTTAATTATGACTAGGAGAGATATATCTTGACGTGTGACAGAGTTAGTAAGATCCACTATTTCCCAATAAACCCCTGAAGAAGACTCCCCATGAGGACCACCATCATATCTCCCAGCATCCTCACAAGGTAGAAAAATTGTGTGACTACCTATAACCACTCCTCAACCACCTAGGGGTCTAGATCACCTTTAAACCCATGAGATCAATGCCTCTACAACTCATGTAGTGAACTTAGAATAAGTTCATCCTCTAATGGCACTGCCAATGCTAGCTGCCACTAAATGTGTGGTGGAATTAATGGTAAACCACTCATAGGTCTTATCTCTAGTATAGGCCCCTAAAATGATTCCTCATAACTCAGTGGATCATCATCATGATCACACAGTGGAACCTAGGATGGCTGTCATCATGAAGTCATCCTGAGATGAAACAAGATGTACCAGAGTCAAAATAGTATGTTTGGGGAGCTCACTCAAGAAGGAAATGGAAAACAAAAATCATTCCTACATGATAAATGTACCAATGTTTTCCTCACAACTAATGTGTACATATATTGATTCCAAAGGTATATGATCAGATTACCTATGTATGGATAAGTTGGCCCGCACACCAACAATGGATTCTTTGGACTTAAATCCGGACTCGAAACACTAAACACTATTTCTCCAAACCAATCTCACTGACTCCAGTACTAAGGTGACACTTACTACCTTTGAGACCACTCTGTCATGACCTGACCCACTGCGGTTTAACTCGTGACTATCCCAATCCCACCTCCAATAAGATAGGGGCTGGAGACCAGGGTTGAGTAGGAATATCCCCCAAATGGGTGTCATTAGACTAATGTACATGTACACACATACACATATCATAGCCCATATAATGATGACATTTATGAAAATTGAAAAAAATTCAGGTATACATCTATAATTCCACAACCAGAGTACAATAGTAAATTAAAAAAAGTGAAAAGGGGGACAAATACAATCCAAAAAAACTATAAAGATTCCAAGATACTCTAATGTTGAGCACTAAGATCAAATGCATGCTCTTGGTAAACACCACAATCTATCTAGATCAAGATACACTCTAACTACTCCACATCCTTCCAGGACACAGTCAAAAGGGCCTTCAACTTCATAAGACACGACACATGTGGGTAGAGTCCATGCATGGGGTGAGTATAAAAATATCTATTAGGATACTATAAAAATACTAAACATGAATAATCGAGTATAGTTATCTCAATACAAGATATGAAAAATCAATTTATAATAGAAAACACCCAAATATACTCAGGAAGGACACCACTCTACTAAGAAGTCGCAACCAACTACCAGCCATAGGATTCCACTCAAAGCAATGCATGTTTCAAGAGAATTCATTCCACAAAACATCCTATCATAAAATACACTCAATCAAGAGTTTGAGATTATTGTGCCCATCCTAAGAAATATCACTAGTCTTAGAATAGCTTGAAACATGGATAGGGGTTCACACCCATATCTTTTAGGGGACACCACAAACCCAATCTAGATTAACCCACTATAATGGTGATCATATGAAAATGATACCATGAACACGTCCAATATAGCCCGCTAGATGGATAATCAATTATTTTCTCAAGGAGGTCATTCCAATTCCACAAACCCCACCTAGGGTATAAAGATGATTGAGGATCTCACTCCACTCTCACAGAGGGATTTTATAACCTCTATTTGGGATTCATCCTCTACAGGGGATCTTAATCCTGAGATTTTTATATAATAAAACATTGTACCCTTGAGGGAAAGGACCAAGGGGAAAACCACTCAACGGAAATTTGTTTTGAATTGAAGAGACAAATAGTTCCATGCTATCTCTATGGGAGTACACATTGTGGAAGTAGAGTAAACAACATTACTTGATCAACCTAGATCTTCCCATGTGGTGCTGCCTCACATGACATGTAAACCTCCACATACACGGTATGTCAGTGAAACAAACAGTGTGTAGAGGTCACTCAACACCCTACCCATGTTTCCTAGACATGACCATGTACTGGTGGCCGTGCCCATGTACCAATCTATGTATACCTGTCCATTCTTATTTCTAAGTACATGGAATACCCATGCCTGTATACTCCTAACCATATTAGTGTACTTTCTAAAGCACACACTTATCCATAAGGAAGGGGTCAGATGATGTGTGATCATCTTACATGGCATGTGATATCTAGCTTTAGTAAAAACTCTAGCACCATAGCCAGGGGTTCCCACACAGTGTGTAACACTGATTTACACGCCATGTAAATCAGGATTTTCTAGATTCAATAGGATCTTCCTCTTTTTCATACCTCGTATTATTGGAGCTACCTAGCTTACTAGATAATCCCATATCGGGGGTTTTTTGACCCTTTCCATCATCGATCGTTGGGATACAGGTTTAGATATACTTGGATAAAATCACTATCAATCCTTTCGTCTTCACCACACATCAAAACCTAGAATGATGGAAACCACACATCCATTCGATCTTCCTCTGATTATCTATCACCATCGTCACACCTCAATAACACCATCAATCATGAACTGAACCAATGATATTGATTTTTTGTGCTGAAGAGTGGTCTCACAACAATCTAATACAGAGTATCTCAATGAATGATGGGATAAATAATTTATTCACGATGAAAATTGTAAGAACGGGGGAGAAATCCATATGCATCACTCGTAAGGAAGAAATCTTATCCTTTTTCATTTGATCTCAATCATTTATCTTATAAAATAGACAAATCAAAGAGGTATGGATAAAAAATGAACAATAATCCATCAATTTAAATGTACCAAGGATACACATATCAATTATATTCATGGAATTGAGTTATGTTCTTTCAGGATTAAATAACGGGTTGATAGACATAAATCAAAATCCTACTTAGAGTTTGGATCGATTGTTGATGAAGAACAGTTCTTGAATTGTCATCATTGATGTGATACATTAACTATTTTGGAACAAAAATCCTCGATCCAATCTCAACCCATCATCATTCACCAAGAATTCTCTCCAACAGTTGACTAAATCTCTAGGGTTTGAGTGGCCAAACCTGAGGAAAGTATAACAACCATATATTTGAAGGAGTTTTGGTCACTGTATCGAATAAAATAAAATAAATAGATTTAATTTAATTTAATTTATTAATAATTTTCCTGAGATGAGTTTTTGAAAAATTCCCCACGTTGACAAGGATTATGTTGTGCCTAGGGTAAAACCCACATTCTAAACTCAATGGTGCCCTCAGATTTTTTATTTGAGCCCTTGTTTGGGAGTGATTTTACTTTTTTCAAGAAAACTGCATGTGCATGTCATTTAATATATTTCAAACATTTATTTCGAGCACACCGAGCCTTAGGCTCACATTCCATATCAGTGAATTATTTAAATAAAATACATAAAATTTAAAAAAATAATAAATAGAAAATATGATTCATTATAGTTAAGGATAAAACTAGTTAAACATTATGTTAAAATAAAATATAAGGTTTAAATTGATAGCACAACCAATTAAAATTTTATTAGATGATTATATTAAGACTATATTCTCATTATATTAAAATAAAATCATTTTATAACTATTCTTACATTAGTTATAAAAATATCAAATTATAATATTTATCGTATTTATAAAAAATGATTGTAATGATATTTGATAATAAATAATATTTTATTAAATGATTGGAAATTAATAAATATATTATCTCTAATAAAGTGAATGGTATATAATTAAAAATATGAACCATGATCCATTTATGGGTCATTTTTAATTTTATAGTAACTTCCATGACTCCTATGGAGTAAAAAATATTGATATTTCAGTAATTGTTAAAAGGGTTAATGGTAAGTTAAAACAAAGACATAAGGGTGAAAAAATCACAGAAAATTGTCCAACTTTTATTTTATGAGAGGATTTAGACTCATAATTATCATATATTATAATTATATAAAGTTATAACCATTTTTACATGAATTTTAATTTTTATTAATTTAATACTTTATGTAATTTCAAAAGTACCCCTCCCCTCATTTATTAATGGGTACCCCATCTTATCTCCTCTACACAGTTGAAGAGACATTTTATTAAAAATACACATAACCTAATCCATTAAAAACATGCCTACCCACATTTTATAGGTCTTATTTTGGAAATAATACCACCCTTAGAGGGATTAAGAAATATAATAAAGGAGGTTTTCTGAAAAAGATGTATAACATTTAATTAAATGCTTTACTTTTATTTCTTATTACACCTCCTTAAAATCTTGTTCAAAAAATTTAAAATAATAAAACTAGTATATTAAATGTATTTAGAATTTTTAATGGAATAATCTGTACGTATATCATCTTTTGTCAAATGGGAAACCAAACAGTCGTTTGGGTGTACGACAGACTATAGCCTTGCAAACCGATGTAATTTTTTTCCATCAGTATCTCCCAAGGATAGTTATAATGAAATATTTTATGTATATATATATATATAAATAATGAAATAATTACCATTATTTAAATATAAAATATTATTTATTTTCTTACCTTTTTATCCATTGAAAATTGATAACATCGTACATGTGTATGTGTGGATTACCATCTCTATGAAGTAATGCGATTAATTTTTCATAACCACATAACATGGATTATATATTAGAGAATATTTATAGAATTGATATTATATTTATGATATAATATGGATTACAAAAATATAAAATAACACTTACATTCTTTTCATCATGTTCACTGAAAAATGTAAACATTGCTCAAGCATACGTACGACCTACCATCTCAATGATTGTTACATAGTTCATTTTTCATAACCCTATTTTTAGTTGGTTTTAAAAGTATAATTAATATATAAATATTATAATTATTTCCTGCTTATTATTATATATATTATGGAATAATTACCACTTTTACCACGGTCAACACACTGAAGCCATTTTTAAATTATAAACTGAACATCCTGAAAACACCTCACATAGACATAATCGATTATGTAATCAAACCTGAAATTAAAATAAATAAATAGTTTTATGATAAATTATTACTTATATAAAAGGATATTAATAAATAAAATAATTAATATAAGTTAATTATGTAGGTTTTAAAGGACATACATATCATTTATGGGCTCAATGTAAGGTATTTCATTGCAATCTTCTTTCACTCATGTGTAATTCAATGTTATAAACCTAATTTTTTTATACAGTAAAAAAATTTACATTTTTACATTTTATAATATAAAAAATTCCCAATTCATGGTATTTTAATTTTAAATTTACATTATTTTATTAAAGGATATTTTTGTTTAATGTTACCAAATGGTAAGAAATTTAGAAACTAAATTCCCTTTCATTGTGTTATATAACTACTTCTTTGATTATATTATGTATAGATTATGTTCAAAATGAATTTTTTTTATTTTTGTTTGATTTAATTTTTTTTTGAATTTATATTTTTTACATATATTCCCTTCATTGATTTATTCCAAATTCAATGATATGATCTTTAAAAGGTTTATTCATCTCAAATTTTACTTCTTTGGAATATATGTTGATTTTATCCACCTGTATTATTTTATGATATTTATATAAAACCCATTTTATTTTTTATATCATGAATATAATCATGTTAATTATGTCTAAAGTTATATTTTTTGTTATTATTTCATGGGACTATGATGTAAAACTTACCAAAGTGATAAGGGGTTTATGTTTCAATTCCATTTTAATCATGATTTTTATGCTTGAATTTCATTTTAATAAATCATGTGATAATTATTTGATAAACCTATTTTATTTTTATTCTCCCTTATATATTTCTATAATTTTGAATTTATGTACAATTTTATCTCTTTGGTACTCAAAATGGTTTAAAAATAATTTTTAAGAAAATCCAACCATATTTTTATTCTTTCATCTCGAAAAACTTTTTATTCCATATCTATGTTTTATAAAATGTTTTTGAGAATGTTTTTGAGTATTATTAAATGTTTTTAATCTTTTTATGATATTTTATGTTATTAATTTTTTTAAATAATATTATATTCATTTTCTAAATAAATTTATTTTATCAATGGTTTGAAAACAATATTTATTTTAAAAAATAATGGCATGAAAAAAATTTATCTCCACTATGACCACTAAATGGTTTTAATATTTTTTAATAGTTTCCACATTCATTTTCGAAGATTTTTTTTACTAATATTCTACAATTTTTTAGTTTTTGAAGTAATTTTTTAGATTGGAAATATTATTTTCCACAAGAATGTTTTTAATTATCTTTATTCATATTTATATTAATCAATGAAAAAACCCTTGATGTTACTTATGATCCACTTGGGATATATTTTAATGATACTATCATTATTCTTTCTCTATATGGATTTTGAGATTTCCACGGAACCCATTTCTTTTCTGTCTGAAATCATGGTATGAAAGAGAAATGATTATTATTATATTAAGAAATGAAATACTTCATGTGTTATGATTATGTTATGATTCTTCGAGATTTTCTATGATAACTGGTGAGAGTGATATAAACATTGATGACGGGTGACCCTATATAGCTCATGATGATTGGTGGGACTAATGTACCTCTCCAATGCATTGGGTAATGATTATTTTCTCTAGAGAATTATTTTTTAATCGGACCGTATTAGTTTTTCCACTTGTAAGGGTTATATAAATATAATGTTCTAAGATTACAACAAATTTTATCAATGATTTATATGAGTTTTTAATGGTTCCTTTTATCAAGATTGATATCACATGATCATGATTATTGATTCTTATGAATCTTACCCTTTATAAAGCTTTATTCCATATCACATGTTTTATAATCCATGTTTTGATGGGAAAGAATCCTCTTATGTTATGATCATTCACTTTGATTATGTCATTATACCCTTATTATAATCATATTATCACTGATGAAATTCAATTATTAATTCTTATGTTTACCCTTACTGAGTGTTTAATATTAACCTTATAATGTTTCATTTTCCCCATGTTTTTAATAATGATGATAAATTATTTATTTATAGAAATATTTCATGTGTGTATAATTTTATGGGATAATTTTAAGACTTATTATTAAATAACTAAAGATTGGTATAGTCGGAAAAAATACTCACTTGTAGACATGGGTGTTATTATGTAAGAGTTTGACCTATTTCTCTAAAACTCTAAACTTAAAATTTTCTTGGGTATATAAGTGATATGATAATTTATTTTGATATTATATGTTTTTAAGATTTGAAATTTGGTCACATTTATTGGTATCAATCTAGAAATGAAAATTTTATGTTTTTAGAACTGTATATAGGAGTGTAAGTTCGATGTTATTATAGGATATATCATTAGCCTTTGAAGATGAGGATGATCTCATTATAAAGGGTTACACTAATTATAGTTTCCAATCCAATAAAGCTGATATGATATCTCAATATAGTTTTCTGTTTTTCCAAAAAAATGGAGCTATGAATTGTAAGAGTTACAAATAATCCACAATATAAGACTCTATAATAGAGGTAGAGTACATCATTACATTAGATGCTCTTAATGATTATGTTTGGATAAATAAATTTATTTTTTAAATTGGGTTGGTTTCTATCATTGAAAGAGTAACATAGATTTACTATAACAATAATGGGGATATTTCCCAAGATAAGGAACCCCAATCTCATTAAAGGACCGAACATGTTCTTTACAAGTACTATCTTTTTCGAGAGATCAGTGAAATGGGTGATGTAAAGATCTGTTGATTAGTTACAATGTAAAATAAAATATATCCATTGAAGAAACCATTATCATATAAAAACATGGTGTCCATGTTAAATTTCTTGGTATAAGATACATTGGAGATTTGTTTTAATGGTTTTAAAATGTACCATGATTTTATAATAAAGGAAATATCCATTTATCAACCATTTATGTTTGTTTTAATATATATGACATGAATAGTGTAATGATAAAATACCATAATGTAGGACATTGAGTCTTCCTAAACCTATGATCAATATAGAGTATAATGGACTATGATGATATGTAAAGATTAAAATGAGTAAAATTTGGTAATCAATATTAAGAATTTTATGATATATATATAGAATTGAACCATCGGGTAATAAGTTGGGATTTTTTATTTAGATTGACCTTCCAATGTATATTACATGGAATGTCATACAATTATTGATATAATTTGGTGTGTATGCTTGTTATCAATCCTAATTTCCAAAGTATGAAGATATTCATTGAATGAGAAATGTTATACTTTGATACCTTTATTATGGAATCCTTAAGTCACATCTAATCAAAGGGTGGTCAAGTATATTTATGATATTGTTATCATTTAGAGATCAACAATGATAGTATTTTTCAACATTTATAAAAATTAAAGATAAATGAGACCTTGATTAAATTAGATTGATGGTTTTAATGGCTATGACCAGTTGATTGACATGAGATGTGATCAGATTCTTGGATAAGGGATATGTGATTTTCTCATTTTCTATTTAAATAAAATGTGATATATTCATAAACTTGTTAGTCTATTTTAGAGAATCATGAATGTATGGGATGAACTATACTAGATTGACATTATCTATGTCTAGAGTTCACTCAGTGTCATGAAAAAGGGATGATATATGTATAATATAATATATATGATACATCTTATTGGGGAAATTTCATATTTAGATATGTTTATGTTTGATCGATATCACATCAAACCCCTTAATTGCTTAAATATCATTGGATATTTTCTATAGGTTTCTCTTTACTTATATCTATGAAATATGGATTTTATATTTTTTTCAATGCTATAAAGACCCATAGGGTAACATAGTTATGCCTTATAATAAGGATTAAATTTTGGACAATGTTTTTGTTCAAAAATTAATATATTTTTATAAACATTATCCAAAAGAGTTTGGATGGATTCATAAATATTTGTGAATCTTTTTGAAAAATTACAAATGGGATTTTAGTGAAAGTGGGATATTATTTGAAATGAACTAAAATAGAGAAATCATATTATATTATATCCCTTGTTCCATATCCTAAAATATGAATATGATTCATATCATAGATTACAATATCTTGATATCATATAAGGAAATAGATTCCTATATCACAACATAATATAAGATTATGAAATATGATTCTAGGTACATGGATTCCACCACATCTCATATATTATTTTCATTAATGAATCAATTTTTTTGATTCATTTATAGCTAAAATAATCATTTGGAACATTCGAACAATTATATCCTAATGATAATGTGTTGTAGATAGTGCATGGTGGATCAGATGCAATAACAACTGATACTTAAATCTTTTAATTAAATGAAAGTAGAATAAATAAAGGGATATGACCTCCCAATTGTGTATATATAATACTAATAATATATAATTAATATACTCTTCTTCTTGGATATCCTTTTTTTCTTCATAAAGATGGTTTCAACACACCATATAACTTCATGGGGTCCTATCATTTTGAATGAGGATCCTAGTGGATGGTGGAATATGTATAGAGGAGAGAGTCCATTAGATACCACTTGGTGATTATGATTTAAAAAAGTCCTTTGAGTTAAATGTAGATGGATATTGTTTCATTTCAAATATTTTTTTTACAATATATGTTCTTCCCAACATATTGTTTTTTTATGATTGATCAAGAATATATATATATATATATATATAGACACGGGTTTCTTTTGTTGTTTTGATCATAAAACAAACCTTTAAACCATCAAGAAACCCAATTGAATTACTAATATATTATCATCAAATCAACATGAAATAAAGGAAAAAATATAAATAAGCACACCTTATTTTTAGAAATCCCCATATCAATGGAGTATATTTTAGGGAGTTCACCAAGTAATAGTTGATGGTGTATCACCTCCACAAGTAGTGCACATACTACTAAAATTATTATATGATATGAGAAGACCTTGTAAACCCCATAAGGAATACTAGTACCTTATTTGGTAAAGAAAAATATAGAACTATATGTGAAGATATCATTGGATTTTCCAAGATAGTAATACACACCCAATAGTAGAATCCCACCAATTTATATATGATCACCTTAATCAATGTAAATACCTATAATTAGATTCTAATGCTCGGTAGTCGACATAGGTAAATCAAAAAAATTCTTATTAGAGTTTATGAACATCCAATGTTTTAATAACCATAACTTGTTTTTAATTATAAAAATTAATCATACAAATAATTCACAATCAAAGAAATACAATTTGGAATATGTGGTAGTTTCTACTCACTCAGCAACCCATATCGTAAGTAAATATCCTAAATGGATTGAATAATTTGAGGTTGTATTTTTTTTCAATATGTTTATGTGATAGAAATTCATTGTGTTATAATGTTGGGTAATATCGATGAGCGTAATGAACTAATAGATAAAAGTATAGAGTTCTTTACATTGGAAGATCGTTGAGAGCCAAAATTATGTTATCAAAGGAATTTGAAGTTAAAGAAAACATGCTATAGAAGAATTAGTCAATAAATTAGATGTTTAAAGTGGTATTCATAAGTGTGAATAAGGTCAAGTGTTAGAGATAAGGATATATTTTTGAATAAATGAATATTTATTTTCGAACATATATTGAAGAGATTATGAGAAGAATATATGTTCTTATTATTTTTGGAATTAAAAATTTAAATTTCAATTCAAAAAAGAGGAAAACCTCAAGCATTTACACCTGTGAATATAGCCATAACATGGGATAATGGCCATGATAAATGATATATTAGTGATGGAGGATATATAGGATATATTAAATTGATTATGAGAATAATATATGTTATTAATATTTTGGAAAATAAAAATTTACATTCTAAGTAAAAAATTTCCAATTCATAAGCAACCCACTCTAGCATCCAACCATCATAAGTGATTGTGGGTAAGATCAAAGATAGACAAGAAAGTGTGGATATGTATGAACCTATAGAAACTATCCAATGTTGTGTGACACTAGAATAAAGAGTGTGTATGCAATGTCTGGGTAAGTACTAAGCGAAGGAGGTTAGTGTCTATGGACTGGGTTGGTTCAACGAGAGTGTAATGCCCATACATGGAGTATATAGGGTAATAAACAAGTGATATTACAATATAAAAAATTTATGTGGGATTCACTATAATAAATAGGTAATATAAAAGTTAAAATAAATTCATAGGTTTTAAATATTTTACTCCAATTTAGTTTTCTCTTACCACGAGTGCTTAGAGTTTTCATGTATGGGGAAGTTTTTAACTCATATTTGAGTATCATGACATAGTTACTATGATCTCGATTCCTAAACAATTCAACCAATATTCGATTTCATTGTTTTGAGATGTAATGTGAGTTTTTGAATTCATGTTGATTTTATGCTCAAGATGAAACTCCATGACATGATACAACAATCATATTCTTGCTATAGAACTTGAAGACACCTAGCCAATGCTATGTACGCCAAATGGTGATTGTGAGAATACATAGATTATATGTGGATAATCTAGAAGATAATTTATATATAAAATGTGATGATTATTTTCTATTTATTCATTGAAAAAAACATCATAGTATTTTTACATTGTGATCTAACCTGATTTGAGAGTGTATGTGCTTTGAAATATGAGATGCACAACCATAAAAAAACTTTGTTGATCAAATCATAAATTATGAACAATGTGTTTTAGTATAGAAAATTTTGAGGCATTTTTTCTTTCAATTAGGAGTTATGTAAATTAAAGTTTTCAATAAAAAAACGAAGAAAAACACAAAAATAAGATCTTAGTACAATGAAAGATATGTTTATTCACTTGAGGCACCACATTTTTGGGTCGTGTACAAAAATGAGTAGTTATCCTTGATTTTCAGATTAGGGTGAGAACTAATTAGATATACATATATAAATACTCCCAATACATATTTTATATGTGATAAAAAAATATGTATTTAGAGGAGAAAAAAATTAGAAGTTTCAATAATTAAAAAGATATTATTATAAGTTTAGCAACCCTATTCTCGCACAAGTGTGAAAATGTTTTGTCTACTACCACTGAATGTAGCATAGATATGAAGGGAATGAATGGTTTTACACATGCATGAATAAATTAAAACATAATTACAGTTTTATGAATAATATTTGTGAAAAAATGAAATACATTAGGATTTCCTGAAGATGATGAGTTTTGTGAACTATAAGTTTTCACAAAGCACTAAAAAGAGAGTTATAAATGACTCTGGAAGTAGAACTGTGTATAGATTTTTGAAGAAACCATGCAGTGGACTATGACTATATAAAGTGAGTCTAGTGTACTATGTGTTATATGAAAAGTATTGATAAGAGGCTCTAGATTATTTTTGGAAGGAAAGCTGAAAACTAGTCATGAAAAGATGAATTTAGAAGATCAAATATAGAGGTTTAAGAAGCTGAGTTTCCTAAACACAAAGGTCCCAAAAGATAAAAATTGAGTACTATGAAAGTTAAGAAATATTATTCTAAAATAGTGATAATGTCTAATTCAATATATCCGTGTGGTTAGTTTTGAGTGTTGATGTTCTTGAAGAAGTTGAGAATTATAAAGTTATGTAACTAGACATTACAAAGTGAGTAAGGGAATAAATTTCAATTTTGAATAAGATCTAGTTATTTTAACTAGAAGAAGGATACGGAAACTATGCCAAAATGAATGAGTTTTTGAATAATAGTTCATTGGTTCATTGAAAATATCCCTTTAATAATTAGTGGGAGATAATATAAACACACTAGATATTTTCTGGAGATAGCTCACATTGGCATGATCTAGTATAAATAACTCTCAACTTTTGCAATATAAAAAATATTTAGGTTGTATATGTCGAACCATCTGAACTAAAAAGAAATTTACAATAAAATTATTGTATAAAATATGTGTCTCAGACTTGAACTAAACACTACAAGGACATAGTGACACACTTTGGGGGTGACCCTTATAAATTTACCATGTGACGCACTTCATTTAATTTATTTCATTATTATGGATTGATTTTTCGGTGAAAAATAATGATCTATTAATTGTAATATGTGTGAATTTTCAAATATAAAAATGGGTAAAAAGTAAAAGGAAATAAATTTGGTAAAACTTCTATAATATGATTCACCCCTTCTCTGTCTACCTATATGATTCATTGATCATCTTACTCAGTATCTGAGAATAAGATGACAAATCAATTTGGATCTACTTTATTTTTTATTTATTTCTATACAAAATATATGATATGTAAATTTGGATAATATCCAGTGTTAACTCTGATGTAAAATACATGTAACGACTCTAAATTCATGTTTAACACTTTGGAATATTACATATTATATTTTTGGTGTAAGGCATGGAGTCGAAACATGATTTAGGAGGCTATGGATCCTTGAATATGGTATAATAAAAATATTAAATATAATATATCAAACTTTCATATTTTTTCAGAAATAATAGAATAACTTTGGAATGGTGTCTCAGATGGGAAAACCACAACCATCCTTAAATCTATAGTGCATGTTTTACCCTTGGTCTGACATAAGCCTTGTTAGAGACAGATGCTTTTACAACGTGCTATAATGGGTGGATTAAATGAATTAAATAAATATATTAATTTAATTTCCAAACAAAAATAGTGCCTACTTTTGGAACTCAACTTTGTAAAATTCCATAGTTTTTTTCACATAAACCTATATGATTGAGAGTATAAAGGAAAATCTATTGGGGATGAATTAGGAATATGATCACGGGGTCATGGATCGAGGATCATAGTATCGCAAGGCCCTTCATTATTAATGGATTTTTTGGATCTCTCCAATTACAATGATGCAAAATCCATCTTCATCAGAAATCTATCCAACCAAAGGTTGGATGTTTGATTTTGTTGTTTAATACCCATTTATACATTAAGAAGATAACATATTAATTCCTTTAAAATTAATTCATGGATCATTTTTAACTGGTTTTCCTAATGGTTTTTTCTCCTCCTAGATCAAGTAATTTGAGATTTATTCTTTATTGATTTTGTTGATTTGATAATTAAACCATGATCTTTAGATTCTGAAAATGATGAAAAAATTAACATGGCCACAAATCAAAGATCACTTTTTTATGTTCCTTTATCCCACTATTCTCTTATGTTTATCAATGAAAATTTGTATGTATGATGATTTAATGACACCCAAGGGGACTGATCATTGTAAATTAATTATTTAGCATAATGGATCATCGTCACAAATTTATATTTGAGATTTTGAGATATAAAAGAGGCATGGAGACAATGACGGGAATCCAAAAATGGTTTAGGTGATAGTGGATCCAAAATATGGATTGTGCATATATCTTTGGAGGAGCAATGACAGGTAATTTCGAGTAATCAGTTTTCAAAATCTATACTCCAATGAAAATGTCATTGTAAATGTATTTTCTAAGTACTAGAACGTGTGGTACTTTAGTGTAGTGATGTTGAATGGGTTTGAAATTAATTAAATCATGAATCTGACTTCCATCTGACCATTAATAGAGGCCAACTCTATTGTGGGATTTTTGGATGAGGTTGGATTTGAAATTGCAGGAAACAATGATGATGAGGGTGATGATGTGTGAATAATCTAGAAATTTTTTGAATTTTTAATGTACACAACATATAGTTCATTAATTTGTTTTTTGTAATACCCATTCTATAGTGTCTAGGATTTATGTGTTGAATAAAATATCGCATGTCATGTGGGAATCCCACAAGACTTTTGATCCTTAGCAGAACATCTCGCTGTGTATGAAGAAGCACACACCCATAATGCCATGTATCCAAAAACACTGTGTGTGATGAGGTACCACCCATTTACTTCTAAAGGTATACTGTCTTAGGTATATGACACACATCAAGTGTTATATCGACCCCTATACTCTATTTGTGGTAGAGTACACCCTGTATACTTTAAAAAATACTCAGGGTTGAATAGATAGAACATGCCAAGTGATGGACTGACCTCTACACAATTTGTGTTGTAATAAAATACCATTTACCTAAAGTAATATATTCCATGTGTGATTTTAGAACATGGGTGTAAGATTCTGAGTTTGTAAAAGGATACAATATGTTCAATAACGTACATAATACACCACATCAAACTTAAGCGAACAACTAAATATTATTATGTAACCTTATAACCCAGCCATTAAAATAAAGGGAATTAAAATTATTAATTTATTTATGAAAATTTTTCTTCACATTTATTTAATTAATTAGTTTGTATAGAATTATTTATAAATGAAAATAAAACCCCTTTTAATTAAAAGGAAATGTTTTTCCTGAAAAACTATTAAAATAAAAATAAGTGAATTTATAAAATAATAAAATCAATATTTATGTATTTTATTATTTAAATATATATATTTAATATATTATATTTAATGTTTAAAATTAATCTTATATGTTTTATAGATATTATATAAGAACAAATTTATTTTTTCAGATAAAAGATGCATTAAAAAAACAGTTTTACCGCTTTTTAATGGAAAACCCATTTTAAATCAATTTTTAACACTTTTATAAGTTCTATTTGACCAAATAAACTTATTATACAAAATAAGGACATCAATATTTACTTTGGTAGAAAATTTGGTATATTTAGGATAAAATTCCAATTTTAATGAATAGTGAAAATACTGCATTTTAATTCGAAATAGCTTTTTCTTCTAAGTTATTTATATTGTTAAATTATCTTTTTAAATAGTCTCAAAGTATAATTAAGTTAGTTTTTTATAATTTAATCCAATTTTGGACATTTTAAGTAATTTCACATTGAATTTCAATGTAAATGTGCATCAATCTTTTGATGGTTTTTACTTTAAAAAACATGTTTTTCCATTTTGACAATGAGGATTATATTTAAATTAATTAATACAAATATTTGAATTTAACTTATAAAAATATATTCTATATTTGGAATAATATGATCCAAATTAATTAAATAGTTATTTTTTATTTTTTGGACATTATGAATAGAAACTTTAGTAATTATATTAATTACCATAGTTAAGGGAAAATCGGAAAATTAAAGGTAAAAATATTATTATAAAAATATAAACTACGCTAAATCTTATCCTAATTAAATTGGATGAGTTTATCCTGACCAAGAAAATCCATTTCTATATTTTAGGACCACTAAGAGCCACTTGATTGACTTTAATGCATTTATAATATTATATTTAATGAATAGTCATTTTTGTTACACTTTTGTTTTTAAAAAGTAAATTATTTTCTTATAGAGTTATACACTGTATCTCTTAAACAGTAAATATTAATTAGAAATATATAAATATTACCTACATCATGGTAATTTATTTATAATTTTTTGAAATTATATAATTAAATTTAATTAGGACACAATGATGATGTAATAATTTCTTAATTAATGAAAGAATCATTAAATGATATTATAAATATTAAAATAAATATTATATGACATAATTTATGTCAGATAAAACTTTTATGGATAATTTTGACATTTTCTTATGATTTTAATGAGTTTTTTATAACTTGTCATCCTGTTAAGATATTTTTAAAAGTCTACCAATGAATAGTTTTAAAATTGACAGTATTGGTATTTTAAAATATAAAATATTTTATTAAATGATATTAAATTCCTAAAAATATAAGAGTCAACAAAATGGTTATTATAAGTCCATATATATCATAAATATAAATTTTGTGGGTCATTTGATATATTATAGTTATTACATTATCCCACAAAGTGTAAATAACATAATACCAAAGTAAGATTTAAAAAGGGAAAAATAAGGGTTAAACCAAAACGATAAGGATAAATAAATATTCAAGACTCGTATAATTTTAATTTTATGATGGGTTATCGACCCAAAATCTTATTATATTTCAAATAAATAATTTTGGGACCATTTGGAACCGAAATTTAATTTATATTAATTTAATATTCTAAGAGTTTCCAAGTGTGCCCCTCCCCTCTCCTATAAAAAGGTAGCCACTCTTATCTAATAATAACACTTAATCCTTTTGGTTTGACCAATATGTACCCGAATATATTCATATAATACCTCCCCATGTCCTTTAAGCCTTATTTTAAGAATAAAACCCCTCTAAGAGGTGTCAAGTTGCTATTTAAATGTTATTTACCGAAGAAGATGTATCATTTTTTAAAAGTGTTTCTGTTTTATTTAATCTTCCACTTCCTATAAATCTTCTTATTCTAAGATGAAAAAATAAATCCAGTATGATCAATATAATTATATTTTATTATGGTAATATAATCACCTAAATCCATATCCAATTTCATGAACTGAGAAATGAACATTTCGTTCGTGTGTATGGTGGACTACCTTCTCATGAACCGATATAGTTCATGTTTCATTACTGTCTATAATGAATGGTTATAATTATGGAATAAATTTTTATATATTATATTAATGACATATTTATCATTTTAAAAGAATAATATATAAATTATGTTCTTACCTACCATGAACATAAAAATGATAATGTTTTGCATGCGTACGTATGAACTATCACCTCCATAAAGCGATGAAAATCATTTTTATTCCCCACATCACTTGTATTATATATATAAGTATATTAAAATTATTATTATTATTTTCATAAAATTATTATAATTATTTACCGGCATAATAATAACTACCTTATTTCCATAATGATAAATTGAAAATGGAAAAGTTACTCATGTATACATACAACTTAACGTCTATTTGATTGTAACATTGTTCATTTTCCATATACCTATTTAATGAATTTATTTAAAAGTATAATTTATATATAAATGTTATTATTATTTCATGAATATTATTCTGGATATTATGTACTTACGACCAAATTGACTATCTACATCAAGCCATGTTTATTTTTGACCCAAATACCGAATATCAACAAAGCATCTGATATGAACTAAAATAATTATATATTTTTTATAACATGGTAATAAGTGATATAAAAGGATTAATAAACTTAAAAATGGTTCTATGGAAAGTATAAATTAACCTAAATTTGTTATTCAGGGTTATAAATAAGGTACGTGATGAGTGAGACTCAATGTATGGGATTTCATCTCAATATCCATTCATTGAGGCATTTCTTATTGATATTAATTTTTTTTCTTTTATAAAGTGTTTATACAGAAACTATGAAATTTCATATCCATATTTAATCTATACTAATGTTATTTATTATTTTGGTTAATATGTTAAATCAGGGAGATTAACATTTAAATGTTCAAAGTGGTATGGGACCCCTTGAACATTTAAAGATTTAATTATCGAATCTTTTTCTTCATGATATTAATTTAAAAATTTATTTATATGGATATAAAATTATTATAAAAGAAGTTTTTTTATCTATTTTAAATTTAATTCAATGTTTTTAAAAGGAAGATTTTCTATGAATCATTTTACTTTCTTTACTAATGACAAAATGAATGTTTTTTAACATATACGATGACAAGAAATCTCTGCCACTATGACAATTATTTGATATATAAATTACTCTAAAAGACTTGAAATTTTTAAAAGAAAATGGAAGAAATTATTCCTTTTTGGGTGTTTTCTTATTTAAAATTGGTTTGAAAGTTTTTTGACTTTTTCAATATATTGAAATGATTTCTTGTGATTGGAAATGAAATTTTATAAGTGAAATGTTAATAATTAAAATATTTTATGTGTTATGACCATGCTATGGTTCTTGGAAATTTCTTATGTATATAGGTTTCTTCGTGATAAACTAATGGAAGGTGAACACATTATTGATCTCCAATTCATTGGGTAATGATATAGGGTTAACCAGTTTGGTTTCTCCTAAGAGATTTAGGGATTATACTGTGATGGGTATTCCAAAAGGAACTGTGAAGGTTACTCTCTATGTAGCTGCAGAAGCTACAATGTAAGTATGATATATATTCCATATGTTACCTTTATGTTTTAAGATCTCTATTATGTTTTATAGGAATCTTATTATTTCACGAGTTAAGATAAAGAGTTTATGTTTTATGGGTGAAAATTATGATTTTTTGAAAATGTTTTCATGATTTTAAAATATTATTGGACTAATGGTTTCATTCCATATTTTATATCCCTTACTCAGCTTTTGTGCTCATCCCATATTTTAAAATGTTCCTATAGGTCTTAATATTGGTAAAGAATAAAAATATTCCATGATCAATGTATTGAATATTTGTCTTGAAAATAAATCTTTTTTTATTTTAAAAGGGTTTCATTTGGTGAAAAGAATGGATACTGAGTATAAGTGTCCAATTATAACGTATGAGTTTATGATGAAAGAGTTATCCCAAATTCTATAAAACTATAAACATAAAATATCCCTAAATGCAAATTCTAGTTAAAAAACACAATAATAAGATACGTTTAAGGTTAGGTACTTATAGTTGGTATCAGATGATGATCAAGACATCTTTGGAGATTAGGATGTTTTCTAAAGAGTTAGGGATATAATTTTATGAGTTTATAATAATCAGGTTGATCATAAGTTCTATTTGTTATAAATTTATTTCAATGCTTTTGTTATGAAATTTTATGGTTATTAACGGCATTTTTAGAGACATTTATTTTTGAGGAAGTTATGGGTTATTAATTTTTGGGATGAAAAATGATAGGAATGAGATAAAATTTGAGGCTAAAATATGTTATGGTTATTATTGAGTATTTTATCTCATTTTTGGAATTTTATAAAATTATATAGTTTTTGAAAGAGGAAAACACACAGAAGTTGTGAAAACCCATCACATCAGAAAAGACTACAGGAATCGAACCCACAAACAAAGCGAGAAAAAGATTTATCACCTACCATTGGCCTATTTTAAGTCCCTAGTTAGTTGGATTGTTTGTTTTTTAAACATATTTATAGAATAATAAGAATTTGATTTTGGTAACTAAAATCTTATCAAATGGATATACTTAGTATAGGAAAATGATTTGAGGATTAAGTGATAAATGTTATTATGGAATATTTTCACTATTTTGGGAACCTTAAGGATAATAGGATACTATGGGATTTTATTTGAGGAGTAATGTTTGAATTTTATTTAGGAATAATCTATGTTTTTATTGTGGACTTATGGTTATTTGGGTTATTTTTGGAAATTATTAACCTATCTTAGTGAATATATGATTAGGTTAATTAATGTTTGGTACAAGTCATTAATAGTGGTTTATGTTCTTTGGAGATGAATTTAAAAATTTATCTTCAAATATTAGGTAATGAAATTTGTCTATATTTTGGGTTTCAATCTTAGTTTTGATTTTTTGGAATAATTTTAAGGAATGTTTTTTTATTGAATGGTATTTTTTTAACTTTGGATATTAATATGGAATTTTGGATATTAAAAGTAGTCCTTCTACTTATAAAAAATTATTATTATTGGTGGAAATTATCTGATCTTGTATTAACCATTTTGGTTTTGTTTATGTATAATAGTAAAACAAATAGATAATTAACCTTTTGGCTATGATGTGAGTTTTTAGAAGTTGATTATTGTTTTTTAGGCGTGAAAAATTCAAATTAAATAATCATTATTTGGATAAAAAATATTAGTTTGTGGTGGAATTTTATTAATGGATGAAACTGAAATTTTCAAGTATGTATATTTCCTTATTTTCTAATTTTAAGTAATAAAATAATTCCCTAACTTTATGATAAGGATCTTAAAACAAAAACGTTTTATTTTTACTTTTCATACAACGAAATCAAAGACTGTTTAACCTGTCACAAGTTTGTGGTTTTATGTTTTTTAACATTCTCCTGACCATAATTTCTATCAGTCTCTATTAGAAAATGATGGTTAGTTTTTCTTCCATATCCATTTTTCCCTACATGGAATCCTAATATGTGTTATCTCAAGTGACTTTCATAGGGTCCTTTCTTTCTTTTAAAGTAGATGTTTTATTAATCCTTTATCTGATGGGGGAATGGAGTAAAGGATTTTTGAAGAGCCATGCCATAGTTACCGAAAATAAGTTTTAATTTCCAAGATACAATTTCCAAAAGGGGGGATAATGTGAAATCCATAGTTTTTAAAATGTGACAATATTTTCGACCGTGTATATAATACACCACGTCTAACTTAATTGAAAAACTAAATATTATTATCATACCTTATAACCTAGCTATTAAAATGGTGGGAATGAAAGATATTAATTAATTTAGGAAAATATTGTTTACATAGGTATTTAATTAATTATTTTGTGAAAAATTATTTATAAATGATAATAAAATAGTTTTTAATTAAAAGGAAATGTTTTTTCTGAAAAAATATTTAAATAAAAATCAGCGAGCTTATAAAATAATAAAATCACTCTTTATAGATTTTATTAATAAAATATGTATGTAATAAATTAAATTTAATTTTTAAAATTCAACTTATATGTTTTTTATATATTATAAAAAAATATATTCAATTTATTGGATAAAAGAAGTATTTTTCAAAAAAACATAGTTTTACCGCCTTTTGATGAAGAACCCATTTTAACTCTATTTTTTGACACTTTTATAAGTTATATTTGATATAATAATCTTATTATATATAATAGAGACATCAAAATTTACTTTGTTTTAGATTTTGGGATTTTTATAATAAAATTCGTTTTTAATGAATATTGAAAAATACTACATTTTATTTCAAAAAAACTTTTTTGTCTAAGTTATTTATATTTTTATGTTATCTTATTAATTTTTTACAAATAATATTTAGATTATTTTTTTATAATTTAATCCAAAATTGTTCATTAGAATAAATTTCACATTGAAATTATATATAAACATACATCAATCTTTTGATGGTTTTACTTTAAAAAACAAGTTTTCTTGTTTTGATAATGCAGAATAATTGTAAATTAATTAGTACAACTTCTATGTTTTGAATTTGAGAAAATGGAATCCATATTTGGAATAATAAATTCTAAATTATGTAATTCGTTTTTTTTAATTTTTTGGAAATTATGAACAGTAACTTTTGAAGTTATTTTAATTACCACGGTTAAGGGAAAATACGGTAATTAAAGGTAAAAATAATAATATAATAATATAAAACAATCCTAACACTTGTACTAATTTAATTTAATTATTATATCCAGACCACAAGAATCCAAGAGATGATTTTAGTACCACTTGAAGCCACTTGGATGACTTTAATGCATTTATAATATTATATTCAATGAATAGTTATTTTTGTTACACTTTTTTTTAAAAGTAAAGTATTTTATGATGGAGTTATACAGGGGATCTATTTGACAATAAATTTTCATTGGAAAGCTATAAATATTACCTATATTATAGTAATTTATTTATAATTTTTTGAAATTAAATAATTTAATTTTAATTATGACATAATGATGATGTAGTAATTTCTTAATTAATGAAAGAATAAAATAAAGAATATTATAAATATTAAAATAAATATTATCTGACCTTATTTATGTCATAATTGTTTTGGATAATTTAGAATTTTTTTGATGATATAAAGTATTTGGTTAAAAATATATATTTATGATATTATATTTTTAAAAGTCAAGTAATTAATAGTATCAAAATTGACACTATTAAAATTTTGAAATATAAAATATTTTATTAAATAACATTAAATTCTTAAAAATCTAAGATTCATACAAATCGTTAGTATAAGTCAAAATATGTCATTAATGGTATGTTGTTGGGCCATTTGATATGTTATGGTAATTACATTAACCCAAAAAGTTTAAATAACACAATACCATGGAAAGATTAAAGTCTAAAATAAGAGTTAAAACAAAAATATAAGGATTAAAAAATATATAAAACTTGTATAATTTTAATTATATGATTAGTATTCCGCACAAAATTATCTTATATTTGAAATAAATAATTTTGGGACCATTTGGAACTGAAATTGAATTTATATTAATTTAATATTTTCAGAGTTTCCAATGGTGCCCCTCCCCTCTCCAATAAAAGGTACCCACTCTTCTCCAATAATAACACATACGAAGCCTTTTTATTTGACCAAGATCTTCCCAAAAATATTCCTAGAATACATCCTACTGTTCTTGAGGCCTTAGTTTAGGCATAACACCCTTCTTAGAGGTGTTAAGCTGTTCTTCAAAGGTGATCCATCGAAGAAGAGGTTTCCTTTTTTAAAGTGTTTCTATTTTATCCATTCTTCCAATTCCTATTAATCTTATTATTCTAAGATGAAATAATAACTACAATATCTTCAATATAGTGGGATTTTATTATTCTATTATCATCACTTAAATCTATCTCGAATTTCATCAAATGGGAAATGAACATTTTTTTTCGTGTGTACGATAGACTAACGCCTCGCAAACAGATATAGTTCAATTTTCATTATTGTCTATAAAGACTTCTTATAATGATGGAATAAATATTTATATATGATATTAATAACATATTTATCATTTTAAAATAATTATATTTCAATTATTTTTTTACCTTCCCTAAACAAAAAAACGATAACATCGTTCCTGCATACGTGTGAACTATCACCTCCATGAAGTGATGTGAATCGTTTTTATTCACCACATAAATTGTATGATATATATATTTATATTTAAATAATTATTTATTATTTTTATAATATTTTTATCATTATATAAAGGTATATAATAATTACCCTATTTCCATAATGATAAATGGAAAATGGAACTGTTACTCATGCATTCGTACGACATACGGTCTCCCTGATTGTAACATTGTTCATTTTTCATATCCATATTTAATGAATTAATTTAAAAATATAATTGATATATAAAAGTGATTATTATTTCATGAATATTATTCTGGATATTATGGACTTATGACCAAATGGACTATTGACATCAAGACAAGTTCATTTTCAACTCAAATACCGAATATCGACAAAACATCCGATATGTTCCTAAATAATTTTGTAATTTTTATATCATGATAATAAGTTATAAAAAAGAATAATAAAATTGAAAATGTTTCTCATGAAATTATAAATTTACCTATATTTATTTTTCAGAATTATAAATATTTTACACGACGAGTCACACTCAAGGTAAATAATTTCTTCTTAATCTCATTTCATTGAGGCATTTCTTGTTAATATGCACCTTTATTCTTTTATAAAGTGTATATGCACCAAATATTAAATTTTATATCCATATTTTAGTTTTAATAATGTTATTTATTGTTTTGGTAATATATTAATTCATGGAGATTAATATTTAAATGTTCAAAGTCATATGAGACACCTTGAACATTTAAAGATTTAATTACCAAATATTTTTCTTCATGATATTAATTTAAATATTTATTTATATGGATAAAAAAGGATTGTAAAGGATATTTTATATCTATTTTTAATTTTATTAGATGTTTTCAAAAGGAATATATTTATATGAAGTGTTTTACATACTTTAAAAATGACAAAAGGAATGATTTTTAACATATACGACAATAATGACTTCTCCCACACTATGACTATTATTTGATATTTAGATTCCTCTAAAAGCTATAATGTTTTAAAAAATAAAATCCATTATTCCTTTTTGGGTGTTTTGTTATTGAAAATAGTTTTGAAATTGGGTTGACTATTTCAATATCTTGAAATGATTTCTTGTGATTGAAAATGAAATATTTTGAGTGAAATGTTGATAATTAGAATCTTTTATGTTTTATAATTATGTTATAGTTCATGGAAATTACTTATTTATATGGGTAGTTCCATGATAAATCAAGGGTTGGTGAACCCATGATTGATCTCTAATTCATTGGGTAATGAGATATGGTTAACCAGTTGGGTTTCTCCTAAAATATTTAGGGAATATACTGTGATGGGTATTCCAAACATAACCATTAAGGTTACTCCGTATGTAGCTAAGAAATCAACAATGTAAGTATGATATGGATTCCACAAGTTACCTTTATGTTTTATGATTCCTATGAGGTTTTATAGTAATTTTATAATTTCATGAGGTAAGCTAAAGAGTTTATGTTTTATGGGTGAAAATGATGATTTTTTGAAAGTTTTTTCATGATTTTAAAATATTCATAGACTAATGGTTTCATTCCTTATTTTATAACCCTTAATAAGATTTTTTTGCTCATACCAAGTTTTAAAATGTTTTTCATAGGTCTTAAGATTTGTAGGGACAAAAAATATTCCATGATGAAAGTAATTATGATGTTATTTGAAAATAAATCATGTTTTATTTTAATAGGTTTTCCTTTAGAGAAAAATGGATACATAGTATAAGTGTCCAATTGTATTGTATGAGTTTAACATGAAATGGTTTGTCCTAATTCTATAAAACTCTATACGTAAGATATACCCAAATTTGGATTTAGTTCAAAAACACTATAATAAGATAAGTTTAAGGTTGGGTCCTTATAATTGGTATCAGTGGATAGTTTATATAACTTTAGAGATGAGGTTGTTTTCTAAAGAGTTAGGGATATCATCATATAAAATTATAATTTTTATGTTTATGATAAGTTCAATGCCTTAGAAATCACTTTTGAGACTTATGTTATGCAATTCAAAGGTGATTAACAGTATTTTTGGAGACATTTATTTCTTAGGTAATTATGGGTTATTAATTTTTGGGATGAAAAATGAAAGGTATGAGATATAATTTGAGGTTAAAATATTTCTTTTTTATTTTTTGATAATTTTATATAATTTTTTATAATTTTATAAAATTAAATAGTTTTTTATAAAGGAAAAAATGAAAACCATGTGACAACCCATCACGTCGGACAAGGCAGTGGGAATCGAACACATAACCTAAGTGAGACAGGGATATATCGCATAATACCGGCATACGTGAAGTCCCTAGTTAGTATGAATTTTTATTTTTAGTAAAACAATTTTAAGGAGTATGAAGAAGATGATTTTGGTAATTTACATTTTATCAAATGGATATCCTTACTATAGGAAATTATTTGGGGATTAAATGATACATGCTATATTTGAAGACGTTCATTATTTTGGGAACCCTATATGCCTAAGGAAAATAGAATAATATGGGATATTATTTCAGGAATAATGTTTGAATTTTATTTTTGAGGAATATTTGTTTTTATTGTGGACTTATGGCGATTTGGGTTATTTAGGGAAATTATTAACCTATCTTTGAGAATATGTGATTAGGATAATTAATTTTTGGTATAAGACAATAATAGTGCTTGATTTTATTTGAAGATAAATGTCAAAATTTATCTTGGAAGATTAGGTAATCAAATTCCTAAGAATTTTGGGTTTCAATCTTATTTTTAATTGTTTTGAGGAATTTTAAGGAATTTTATTTTTTGAATGGTATTTGTTGTACTTTAGATATTACTGTTGAATTTTTGAGATTAAAAGTTGTCCTTGTACTTATAAAGGATTACTATTTTTGGGTGAAATTATCTAATCTTGTAATATCCATTTTTTTGTTTAATTTTTAAAGGTAGAAGAAATAAATTGTTAAGATTTTGTGGATGATGAGAGTTTTCATAAGTTGATTTTAGTGGTGATGAAGTAATTTCTTAATTAATGAATAAATAAAATAAATGATACTATAAATATTAAAATGAATATTATATGACCTAATTTATGCCATACAATAATTTTATGGATAATATTTAACATTTTTTGATGATTTAAAATATTTTTCTTGAACTTATTTTAGTGTTATAATATTTTAAAAAGTCACCTAATAAATAGTTTCAAAAAAGACACAATTGGTATTTTAAAATATAAAATATTTTATTAAATGATTTTAAATTTATAAAAATCTAATATTCGTACAAATTGTTAGGATATGTCCAAATATATCATAAATGAAACTTTTGTGGGTCTTTTGATAAGTTAGGATAATTACATTAACCCTCAAATTATAAATAATCAAATATCACGGTAAGATTAAAAATGGTAAAATAAAGGTTAAACCAAATAGGTAAGTATTAAAAAATATTAAAAACATGTTTGATTTCAATTTTTTGATACATATTCGACCCAAAATCATCCTATCTTTGAAATAAATTATTTTAGAACCATTTGGAACTGAAATAGAATTAATATTAATTGAATATTTTAAGAGTTTCCAAGGGTTCCCTTCCGCTCTCCTATAAAAAGGTACCCACTCTTTTTTAATAATAACAATTAAAAAGATTTTTTTTTCAACCAATATCTTCACAAACCTATTACTATAATCTCTACCCAAATTCTTGAGTCCTTATAGTAGGAGTAACACCCTTCATAGAGCGGTTAAGGTGTTCTTCAAATGTGATCAACCAGAGAAGAGGTATCATTTTTTAAAGTGTTTATATTTTATTTCTTCTTCCACTTACTCTAAATATTATTTTTCTAAAATGAAATAATAAATCCCATATCCTAAATATACCGAGATGTTATTATGGTAATAACACCACCTAAATCCATCTCCAATTTCATCAAATGGGAAATGTGCGTTTCATTCATGTGTACGATAGACTACAACCTCATGAACCGATGTAGTTCATTTTTAATTAATATCTACAAAGAATAGTTATAATAATGGAATAAATGTTTAAATATGATATTAATGAAATATTTATCATTTTAAATTATAATATTACAATTATGTTCTTACCTTACATGCACATAAAAACGATAACGTCGTTCGTGCGTACGTGTGAATTATCATCTCCATGAAGCGATGTGAATAATTTTTATTCAAAACATCCCTTGTATGATATATATAGATATATTTAAATGATTATTACTATGTTAATAATATTATGATAATTATTTAAAGGTAAAATAATAATTACCTTGTTTTCATAATGATAAATGCAAAATGGAAATGTTACTCATGCGTAAGTACAACTTACCATCTCTATGGTTACAATACTATTCATTTTTCATATCCATATTTAATGAATTGATTTAAACATATAATTTATATATAAAAGTGATTATTATGTAATGAATATTATCCTAGAGATTGTGGAATTATGACTACATAGACTATATGTAGGGTCCTGAAAAATATGCAAAGGAAGATAATAATCCCCTTCATTCAAGAGAGGATTTTTACCTGATTCCCTTCAATGAATTGGGAAAAGGAAAGAGGCCAATACTCAAAGTTGGAAAAAAACTAACCGGTCCAAGAACCGGCTCAAGTGTTACATAGTCGGCTCAACGAACCACTCCCCTCCGCGGACCAGCCTCATTCGCGAGAAGGAGGTGGAGATCCTCCGTGGGCGCGAAGCAGGACAAGCGCTGAGCCGGTCCACAGTACGAACCACCCCTTCCATGAACCACATCGACCGCTCAAGACATATCCAATGTTGTTCGTGAAATGGAGGCAGAACCCTCCACAGCCACGAAGCACTCTCCGAGCTCGTTTGGTTCGCGGGGGAGATCGTTTAGTTCATGGGGGAGATGCGCTCAATGCCCCATGCAAGTTGTGAATTGACCGAGTCATCCGTGAATCGGGTTTTCGGTCATGGGACTCCGTAGAAGGTGCCACATGACCATAGATACATCCTTTTACTTGCTATATAAAAGGAGACCGAGGGGAAGAGAAAAGGGGAGAACACGGAGAGGAGATCAATCAGATTCGGGTGGAAGGATTTCAAAGGAAGGCTTAGGATTTCAGAAGTTCCAGTTCACGAACCAGAGCAGGTATGAACCTAGGAACGAACTAATAAGGAACCAAATGCACATAATAATTTGGTGAACCAAGAACCTAAAATAATAGATAAGAGAAAACCGTGAACCATGGTCCCTCCATGAATGCACTCCCCGCAGGCCGGGGAATTTATGCCTCTTTTCCGATCTGCCGCACCGCGTAGCACCCTCCTATGCGGGTGAAGCCCTGACAGACGACCCTCCGGCCGGTGCCACCCTTGCCTACCGGTGCCTGCATGGAACCCTCCGCGGACCACCATGTTCTTCGGATTGAACCCGAAGCCGCGAACCAACTTGGTTCACGGGATGCCCATCATTCCGCGGACCACCCTGGTTTTCGGGCGGCTTCTCCAATGGCGCAACACTTCCCTACGCAAAGGGAATCACCACCCATACCCATGTGTGGCCCACTGAATCCTTCGGAGTTCTCATTCCCCAAGCCACATAAAATCCTTACGATCCGTCCTGATCCTCCATGACTCCCTCACTGGCCTACTCATCAGCCCCGAGTGGAGGCCTCCATCGGAGCCACCAAACCCATTTGCTGCAACCCTCTAGCGCATCAGCGCGCCTTTTTGAGTTCACATACCCACGGTAAGAAGGGGCGAAGGGGTTTCACTGACCCTTGAGCAGAATCCCGAAGCATTCTTGGGTTCACATTCCCACGGTAATGTGGATTCTGAGCTCGGGAGTCCCCTTTCTAACCCTCCACTTGTTGGGGGTGGGGTACTTCTCCCTTTTCTGGAGGGTAGTAAAATACTCATCAGAAGGAAGCCCCCATGCACTTCAGTACTTCCCCCAGGAACAAGAGAGGTGATAGGCAAAAGAGAACCTCTTTCCCTATCCAGTTGTGCTTTGTCACCATGTGAATCCATCCTGGAGTAAGCCCCGACTTTATGGGCCGACCTCATGCGTAAGCCCCACTCCACTTCTATTGGGCGCACCTTTCGCAACATGATCCTCTAGTCCCTGCTGCCTCTTGTTTCTCACATCGAGCATGGCTCACGTGGGCTTAGAGTAAGCATCGACCATTACATCCTCTTATGGGCCTCCTCAGAGTGTAAGCCCCAATCCATCACTCTGGGCTGCCTCAGAGCGTAAGTACTAAGCCAATGAAAACTACCAGGAGTTTGATTCCCTACCACAAGGATACGTAGGAAGCCTCCATGAGGTTCAAGCCCGATCACCAGCGGACCCCCGAGTCCACCTTCACGTCAGTTCTCCGACGCTCCCATTCGAACTACGTGGAATTTGATCTCTGTCTCTTATGCAGGGTACGTAGGAAGCCTCCATGAGGTTCAAGACGAACAACTGGTTGATCTGAATTTCTTCACATCAGTTCACCACGCCACTCCTAGTACCGCCTCATTGAGTCCCGACTCTTCGGTGTCATTAATCCAACGAGGGATGGTAAACCTCAGGAATAAATGATTCTGAACCCCTGCATTCAGCTGACCATTTCCATCCATGAGAAATCCATGGATACTATTCTTGGGTATGAACCAAAGATTCATGAACATATGAATACGTCTTAAATCTATAAGAGAGTCCCGGAACATGAAATAATTCCCCCCAAAAGGGTGCGATGAGCCCGACTTCCCATTCTCTCGACCAATGTGAGTTCTTAAGCATTGCGGGTTAGACCATCCAGCGAACTCCTGCCTTTGGAATGCAGGTCCATGTGTCATCAGATATAGAACCATTGGGCGTTTCGAGACCGACCCCAAAACAAAAATGGTGAACTCAACATGAATCTTTAAACAAGCATGATGGATTTAACCTAATCCCACCCTGTTCCCCCTTTTACTCACAAGGAGGTCCAAGAAAGGTCATTAATTATGCATGGGGGCATGAGATGCTGCTTTGATGAGTTTATTGTTTGTATTTGTTAAAATGTTTTACAGGTACTACAAAGAACTCCCTTCGATCCAATGGCGTCATGAAGGAACTTCCCAGTGTGCACTTTAGGATATGCGACGACTAGGCATCCTTACTAATAGAGGACCCCGCCACCCGCCCAACGTCTTCAAAGTTGGGTCTCGGACGTGCTGATCCGAGAGTACCCTATGAACGGTACTCTCCCAATAGTGGAGGTAGCCATGCACACCCTCCAATCTGTTAAGATTCTCCGGTCGCTTGCCCAGTAATGGCTGCAAAGGTAGATCCAGATAGCCCCTGTTGCTATCTCCAACCATTTCAGGAGTCTATCTCTAGAACAGGATAATTCATACCTCCCTTATCTTAGGGAGGCGGATGAGGACCACATTGAGGACTTAATCCCCACCAAACGGGGGTTCCACTCCAAGGCACCCACCAGAAGATACCTTCGCAGTCACGCCGCGACTCAGAATAAAAATTCTTAGGAGGATGTAGCCCTGAGGATTCAAGACCACGCTCCCTGATCTCCAGCCCCTTGGACCACCCAACGAGGGCGGAAAACGTACAATCGAGGACCGGTCATCACCCTTGTCCCCGAGGAGGATCTCCACTTCCTAGTCACGGAGACACATTATGAATAGGCACATACACTAGTTCATTCCTCCAAGGCCCTCCATCTAGACATGGTGGCATCATACGAGTCGGCGCACATCCCCGCCGAGCAACGTCACGCCCGTTGGTCACACAGTACGACACCTACCCGGTGGGCACCTCTCCCTGACCAGGGTCGTGAAGCCCAGCAACCTGACGTGGTGGCAACCCAGCACCTGCAGGACTAGCTCCTAGCTGATGCTTCTGATGCCTACCATCCCGATATGGTGGCGACCAATAAATCTTTCCACCTAGTTGTAGAGGAAAATCATAGGCGGGCACATCTCCTGGCCAACAAAGGCCACTAACTCGATACGGTGGGAAACCAATATATGCAGGGCTAGCTCCTTGCAAATGCAAGTAAAGTCCGCCATTCCGATGTGGCGGAAAATAGAGAGATAAACTGGCGTACCCTAGTATAGGTGTAGATTCGTTCAACTGCCCCGACACAAGAGAATTGTCAGTACCCACTGACCACCAGAGGACCGGAGCAGGATATTCCTTCTCCGATACCGGAATGGGCCTTCATACCCATTCCATCCAAAGATGTCTCTCTGCATATCCTGACAATGATGGAGGAGTAGGTATCGATCCCATATCATATCATGCAGACTTGCCAGAATGTAATTGCATCATGAGAAACAACAAGGATTTGGGCCCCTGAGCCCGTCTCCCCAATTGAGGCGACTCATCTAAGAGAGGATATAGCCTCCTCAGAGGAGATCTGCATCCCTGCTCCTGCCCAAGAGGGTCGTCGGCTATATTCCGCGATGCAAGGGCAGCCAGATCAAGCCACTTCACTCGTTTCAACGGGGGGACACCCGTCCATCACAGTGGTAGCTCCAGAGAGGATATATATCCCTGCTACAAGTCAAGATGTTCATCGGCGTATCCCAACAGCATCACATGACCCAATTAGATAGGGACCCAAATGTGAAGGTCGTTTTCAACAGCAGATGGTCCCAGCTACCCACAAGAAAGTGCCCCGAATGCGACGAAGGTAGCCGGAAAATAAAGAGGGAGTTCATGAGTCCACTCTGCTGGAAGATAGGGTTCCCAATGCCAGTAAGCGTATATCAAAGGCTCAGAACCCTACCCACCCATTACCATGTAATGGGTGTGGAAGTAGCAGTTGCGAAGGTCCTCCCCGCAATCTTTCTACCAACATCTCTGAAGGTCCTCCCCAGAGAACTCGTGGGGGCCTCCCCTGTGGGCATATAACAATCGATAATGAGAGATCCTATTTTGATACGAGTCACGAAAACCCTCCATGTGGCCAGAAGATCGAGAATAGAGAAGGTCCTCCACTTGCTGCAGTCCATCATGAAGGTCCTCCCTGGGGTATATGCTGCAAACACTCTCAATGCAGTGGGACCACAGATTATGATAGTAGTCCTTGCTATCATAGTCGCAACTCTAGAGGCCCTCCCCACAGTGACATCTCATCAAGACAAGAAGGTCATCCCCTTATATTGGCCTTCCCTAAAGGTCCTACCCAGGGGTTGCGCTGCAACGAAACTCCGCACAACCGGGCATTAGATCACTGTGGTAGTCCTCGCTGCCCTGATAATGGAGGTCCTCCCCGTAGAGATTTCAAGAAACGAGAAGGTACTCCCCTCGTTGTGGTACATTCTGAAGGCCCTACCCAGGTTGTTCCCCATATATATTCTCCCTACGGAAGCTATAATGGTAGTCCTCTCCATTACAACAGCTATGATGGTATTCCTCACCGCTGTGACCACCATTGCGAAGGTCCTCCCCGCAGTGGCCCCAAGAAAGAATAAGGTCCTCCTCTTGTCGTAGTGTGTCTTGAAGGTCCTCCCCAGGATACACGTCGAACGTCAAACCATGATGGTCATCCTCACTATGATGGCAGTTATTGTGGAGGCCCTCCCCATAACAACGCTACACTGCCAGAAGGTCCTCCCCTTGCTGTGACACGCCCTTGAGGTCCTCCCCAGGGTATGCACTGCAAAAGTCCTCTATGTAGTGAGGCATCAAGCTGTGATGGCAGTCCTCACCATTGTAGCCGCCATCACGAAGGTCCTCCCCATAATGGAAAATCATATTGACAGGATGGACCTCCCCCTACCGAATCAAGCACAGAAAAGCCCTCATATACTGAGGCACGCAGAAGGACGAGATCAAGCTTGTAAGATTCCCATCTAGTTTCCAACGACATCCTTCTTCAATCGGGTGACGTCCCGGGGCCACGTTTATCTTCTGAACCACCTCATAATCATCCACATGATGATTCAATACCTACCGGTCCCACTGCCTTCGACCACACTAACATCGAGCATCTTAGTTAGGCCGACCAGGTAGAGGAATCACTGGAGGAGGAGTACGCCAACATGTTGCACCTGAGGAAAAAACTGGCTAGGGATGATATACCAGTTATGTTTTCGCCTACGGCCACCTCTCAGTTCAACATACCCAGAGAGTTGTCAGAAGAATGTGTGCATGGAATCCACCATAATATATGGACAACCCTCCACCGGTTGAAATCCAGCTTCCTACCCTACGAAGGGTATGTAGACCATGTCAAGACAATTGGAGACCTCCTGCATCACATCGACCTGGATACTCTTCCGTCGGTATGACAACAGCGACCCGAGAAGCGTAAAGGAAACATAGAGATAGCCTGCCTCCATGCGCTGCACCAGATGTGCCGCCTCATCGGTGACACCCTGATAGGAGTCCATATCAGGGGATGGGGAGAACATGGAGCTCTGCATTTCACTCTGCTCCTCGCCTAGAACAACCCATTCAATGTGGTGTCTTGCAACGTCATCATGTCAAGACATCAATCGAATGGTCTCCCTGTTCGTGAAAGGCAACAAACCCAACAGAGTCGGGCCTTGAGTATGTCCCAGAAGCGTCAAAACTGATGGGAACAAGCTATTCAAGAACTCCTAAATCAGGCCACCGAGAGCATACAACATGCCTCTTTCCTAATAGAGGCCAATCAACGATATTTTCCTGCCTCCCCAGAAGGGATAGGTTCACAGAAGAACTCGACACCAAACCCAGTTCACCCCTAAATGGGGGCACGCAAGATCAGGTAGTTTGAAATAACAGCAGCCACTGCTGCAGTCCAGGGTCAACCCCAGCCTGTAGGGCTTTGGGCATTTTTAACAACAAATTCCCCCATAAGACCAATAAAAATGGGAAGAGACTCGATGTCCAAGGAATGGAGCCAACCCCAGCCCTCAGGGCTGGGGTCATTATTACCCCCTTAACAACCCCCCCCCCCCCCTCGAGAGTCAGTATTCTCTCGTCTAGGGAGGACATCCAGAAGATGCGGTTCCCGTCCTATCCCGTCATTTGAATCATCATCCCCTCTGAGAGGAAGGAACACCGTAAGGTCGCATCAAATAACTCTTCACATCACCCTTCATCAAGATGTCCGAAGGCAATCCTAGGTCATGAAAGGGAAGTCCAATAGAAGAAGCGGGATATCCTCTTCCTATTTGGAAGATGACATCTTCTCCACCCTACAATATACATCTATTAACATCATAGAGGTTAACCCCATGGGTGACACATGAGATACTTCAAATCATGAGGGATCAAGAGACGATAGTTCCGGTCAGGCCATGAGTCACGACGAACCACCAGGTGTGCATACCCGAAACCAAAGGGCCGCCCTAAATATAGCCGCCCATTCAGCCAACCCCCCTCTACTTACCCTACGAGCTTCCAACAAGGATAAGAACAAAGGACTGGTTACCCTTAATCCATCCCTTTCTCTTAAAAAAATAAGCCACTCATGATCGATGAGAAGTTCGCTCGACAGGAAGAGGAAATGAAGGAATTGAGGCGGCTTAATGCCAAGCTACTCTACAGGAACCGTCTTATTGAAAACGCGTCCCAAGAGGAGCCACATCCTGCACTCCTGGTAAGTGCACCTCAAAGACCCATGCTTAACCTACCTAATGAGGTGCTTGGTCCATCCAATTACCTAAATGTGGATCCGGATGAATACCAAGACTTCCCTCCACTCAGGAAGCAACTAGAGAAATTATGCCTGAACCCTATGAGGGTGCCCCGAACAGAATATGCATCCTTGGTACCAGCTAAGACAGATCCTCGAGCAACACCTCAGGCTACACCTACTCTGGACTAGGCCCAACAGGATGTAAATCACGGTCTCACCAAAACCATCTAGGCACTAACGGCTTTATTGGAAGTGATGGAAGGTCGACACGCTCCAATATAGCTAGAGCGGAAACCCTAGCCGGATTGGGTGAGAAACACACCACCTCCACCCAATTTTGGGAGCCCTTTGTTCCCTATCTTCAATAGATCAGGTGATCCAAAACAGAATTTGATGCACTACACATCCTATTTCGACCCTATGATGGGAACTCCGAAACAACAAGAAGTAGTGAAACTCATATGCTTCGTGCGTACCTTGCAAGGATATACCTTCGTCTGGTATACGAGTCTACCAGCCCAGTCAATAAAAAGTTGGGAAGACCTTCGGCATCAGTTCTTATTCCAATTTAGCTCGACGTTGCCCAAAACAACGGTCAGTGACCTCATGAACTGAAAACAGAGGGAGAATGAGAGGTTCTCAGATTTCATCGTTAGATGGAAAGGTCTGACCTACTCTCTGAACATGCCAATTCCTCAAGATGAGTTGCTTGCTATATGCATCGACAATCTTCGAGATGAGCTGCGGACACCACTCATACCAATGGAGTGCACCACTGGATTCCACCATCTCTCGGCCATTGACCTGAGAATTGAGGACTCCCTGTAGAGGACCAATATGAAGTCCTGAATAGCCTCACAGGCTCCTACAAAGAGAGAAGCCAGAGCCGAAGCGTCCTCTGTCATGCTCAAGCTAGCCCCTGTTCCTGCTCCACCACTCAGGCCTCCACCAAATCGTCAAGGGCCCCCTGTGCATCAGTGTTCGGCTCCGCCCAGGCTGGACGATCATAGAGGATAGAAGCAGAACCAGTTTGAGGAATGAAGGTACAAAGTATACTCATTCCGAGAGGACCAAGTCTGCGACTACTTCATCGCCACCATGAACTGCAACTTGCTCCGCCTCCTGGAACCGAGGAAACCTGAAGAATTCAGCTGCGATGATAGGCCAGATTACTATCCCAACCATCGGATATTGGGGCACAATATTCGAGAATGCTTCGTCTTCAAATACCTCCTGAAAAGGATGGTAGACTCCAGGAAGGTCGAGCTAGGACCACCCCCGGTGCATGTGACATATATTTCCACCACCGACTCTGACAAAGGGGAGGGGTGGAAGGAAGTCACCAGCAAGAGGGGGAAGAAGTTTGATAACTGGATGACTCAGAACACTATCAATCGAGCCCAGGTCATAGTCTGAGCTCAACTACAACAGCCAGTGTTGCTGCCAATAGCCCCTGAATTCATAGAGCCAACAATATCCGCCTCACAACCCTCCACGATCCGGTCATCTAGGCGTAATCAACGAAGGAAGAAACAGTTGCAAGAGGAGCAGTCTGCAATGGGACTAAAGTTAGTCCTGACCCTAGCGGATTATATGCCCTCAAATTTGGCACCATGGGCACCGACCCACCAAATGTCACCATCAGGGTTAACTGACCAGGTTGACCTGTTGGAGGATGAAGAGCCAATCATTGGTTCCATTAACGTCATCCATATTATGGAATCATCCCCTGACGAAGGGTATGATTATGAATCTGAGTTCCAGACACAAGGGGACAGAAGGAGAAATCGTAGAGGTAGGGGATACCAGGGGAGACGCAGTCACGACTGAAACAAACCCTATGGTAGGAACCCGACCCGAACTGTTCATATCACAGAAACCCATGGGAGAGCCCTTCAATGGACTCAGCAGGAGAAAGAACATCCCTACACATCCACAAGTGGCCACCCTGACCTTGTTATTCTATGATACCCATCAGAGGAGGAACAAGCACCTAGCTGCCTAGTGCACACAAACAAACTGGCTGGGCTGAGTCCCCAGAACATGGGAACATCATCGACATCCGACCCCATGGCGGGTCCCTCCTCGTCACATACTCCAACTCCCAAGCCTCCTGCTAGAACTTTACCGCCAGCGAAGAAGCGTCAGCCATTGGAGAAAAAGTATGAAATCCTTAAGAAGCTGGTGTCAATACCAGCCAAGCTGTCAATACTGGATGTCCTTAGTCTATCATCCAACTTCCAGGAGGCGCATATTGAAACCTTGCTCAGCCCTAGGAGTTTGAAGCCGAGGTAGCTGGCGCTGAGGTTTATCAGACAGATACTAGCCCAACTGAATACAATGCGGTGATTTCCTTCACCGATCAGGACAAATATGCCATCATTAAAGGACACATCAAACCACTATATGTTTCCGGCACACTGAATGACGTTGAGATCCGTAAAGTCTTCATTGACAATGGCTCTGGAGTTAACCTCCTTCCCCTACAGACACTCTGTATGTTGGGCTATAGTGAGGGTGATTTAATACCCACAGCCACCACTCTGCTAGGTTACGACAAGAGTGAGCAGAAGCCGATGGGAAAAATAAAGCTAAAGAACCATTTTGGCGACCTTGTGGCCTACTCGGAATTCCTTGTGGTTCGGCAGAGCACAACATTCAATGCCCTGCTGGGAAAGTTGTGGCTCCATAAGGGCATGGTCATTCATTCATCATACCACCAGTGTATTAAGTACTACATCAATGGGAAAAGTGGGACATTGTACGCCGACAAGGCCCCTTTAGAGCTCTCTGAGTCACACTACATTGACGCCAGATTTTATGATCAAAAGAGGAAGAAGCCTTTGGCCGATGTCGTTGACTAGAGCCCTACTCTAAATGGTTTGGAACTGGTTCCTGATGGCGCCCTTAGGAAGCTTGGTAGAGACTACGTACTTTCCATCAACCATATTGAGAGGAAGGGTTCAAGTCCAGAGACACACTCTGTTGTATTCCTGACTTTAGCCATGTCGGACGAGCATGATAATGTGGGAACGTCCTCCAACCCTCAATTTGGGGGTGAGTACTTGAGCGAGGACACTCACAATGACTCACCTATGGACTCCCGGGAGCTTAATTCAAGAGCTCTCCCCCTGTCAGATCCAGAAGACGAGGATTCAGGAGAAGAAGAGGAAGAAGATCTCATGGACACACCTCCCGTATTTGAGGAAGGTATCTCCACCACGGCGGACGAGCTCAGGGAATTAAACCTGGGTACTGAGGAAGATCTGAGGCCTACTCTCATTAGTGCAGCCATGTCCCCCGAGGAGAACAAGATATATACCTCCTTCCTGAAGAAACATCGGGAGTTTTTTGCCTGGAATTATACATAAATTATGGGACTCAATCCCAAAGTGGCGATGCATCACCTGGGTCTTCCAGAAGACCACCACGGCTGTAAACATGCTTTCAGAAGGACACATCCCTTGCATGCTGCCAAAATAGAGGCTGAAGTTGATAATCTCATTAAAGCAAGCTTTATTCAGGAGGTCCAGTACCCCATCTGGTTGGCCAACATTGTCCCCATCGAGAAAAAGAATGGGAAAATTCGTGTCTGCATCGATTTCAGGGATCTAAATCAGTATTTCCCAAAAGATGACTTCCTGGTCCCGATCAGTGAGTTATTAATCGATGCGACAGTCGGGTATGAGGCTCTATCCTTCATGGATGACTATTCTGGATATAATCAAATCAGGATGGCCCGAGAAGACGAAGAAGCCACCGCCTTCAGAGCCCCCCAAGGAGTATTCTGTTACAGGGTTATTCCCTTTGGTCTCAAGAATGCTGGCGCCACATATCAACGTGCCATGTATCGTATCTTTAATCCATTCATGGGGAGATTCGTCGAATGTTATGTAGATGACTTGGTGGTTAAGTCTAGACAACACTCAGATCACTTGTCAGATCTTGAGACCGTCTTCAACAAACTTTGACACCATAACCTGAAGATGAACCCCTTGAAGTGTGCCTCCGGGGTTACCTTAGAGAAATTCCTTGGCTTTGCTGTACGCCATTGTGACATCGAATTCAACCCTAAAAAGACAAAGGCTATCCTTGACTTGCCTCATACTCACAATCTCACTGATTTGGGAGGATTTCAAGGACACCTAGCCTATATTAGGCGATTCATAGCCAACCTGGCGGGAAAATGTTTTCCCTTCAATAGGTTAATGAAAAAGAGAGTCACATACCATTGGACAGATGACTTCCAAGAGGCATTTGGCAGCCTAAAGAGGTACCTCTTAATCCCACCAGTGCTCATGCCCCTAGTTGAAGGAACTCCTCTCCTCATATAAGTAATGTCCCTAGAGTGGTCACTGGGAGCCTTCCTCACACAAAAGAAAGACACCGGTAGTGAAAATGGTCTCTATTACCTCAGCCAAACAGTGATTGATGATTAGATTTGATACTCAAACATCGAGAAGAGCTATTTGGACGTGGTCTTCATGGTTCAAAAGTTGTGACATTATCTGCAGCATCATGAAGTCCATTTGTTCTTGTGAAATAACCTACTAAAGTACATCCTCAGCCGCCCGATGCTGACTGGGTGCCTATCTCGATGGGCAGTCATCCTGCAACAGTTTGACATCTGGTTTGTGCCTCAAAAGGCCATCAAGGGCCAGGCATTAGCAGAATTTCTGGTGGCGCACCCCTCAATAGGGACTACCGCACCGGACATCGAGCTACCGAATGAAGACATCTTCACAGTTCAAGAGGAGCTCCCAACATAGGAAATGTACTTCGATGGCGCATCCCAAAGCCCAACCTAAAAGAGGATGGAAGACCCCAAATTTAACAAGGTGGGCTTGGGGATAATGCTCATGTCCCCAGAAAAGGCAGTCCTTCCATATTCCTTCCTCCTGTCAGAAGGATGTACGAACAATGGAGCGGAATATCAAGCCCTCATTGCAGTCCTGGAACTCACACTCTAGGCACAAGTACAACACCTTAAGGTAAAAGGTGACTCAGAACCGGTCATCAAGCAAGTCAATGGTGACTATGCTATCAAAAAAGAGGATTTGATTCCCTTGTTTGACCATGTCCAAGGGTTAATGGAGGAATTTCCCATGGAACCAACAGTGACCTATATTCCCTGGTCTCAGAATTCATAGGCTGACACATTATCCAACATAGTGATAGCCATAGCCAACCCAGACAGAGATGAAACAATCATCAATATTTCTCACTGCTGAATGGTCTTGCCGTATGTTCAGACCAAGAAAGAGGATATCCATGAAGTCCATCCTTCCCCTGAGCCATATGCTCCCTCCACCAGTTGGATGACCCCCATTGCAACCTACCTTAAATGGGGAGAAATTCCATCAGATAGGGATGAACGATAGCAAATACGGAGAAGGGAAATCAACTTTGTCCTATATGGTGGCACGAGTCAGCAAGAAGTCCTCTACAAATGAGGCCTCGAAGGAGTCCTCCTTAGATGCATTTATAGAGAAGAAACCACCATCGTCATGACTGAAGTTCATGCCGGAGTATGTGGAACACATCAACCAGGCACCAAGCTTTTCCACCAGGTTTGGAGGCTCTGGTACTATTGGCCCACAGTGGTACGAGATTGCGAGGGATTTTCCATGAAATTCCACTCGTGCCAAATTCATTTCAACATCATACACCAACCCCCAAAGTTACTTCATCAGGACAAGTACTCCTGGCCATTTTTCATCTGGGCAATGGGTGTTGTAGGACCATATCCCCCTGCCATAGCCAAACAGCTGAAGTATATCCTCGCGACAACCGACTTCTTTTCAAAGTGGGCAGAAGCTGTACCTCTTAAGGAAGTCGGGGAGAGAAACATTGTCAGCTTTGTGAAAACCATTATCATCACCAGATTTTGTGTCCCTCATACCGTACTAACAGATAATGGCACCAAATTCTTCTCTGCTGAATTAGAGAAACTATACCAAGAGTATGGTATCAAGGATAACCACTCATCTGACTACCATACGGCGGCCAACGGACAGATAGAGGCTTTCAACAAGACCCTTTCCAACATTCTCCAGAAAATGTTGGACAAAGACAAGATGTCATTACTGGATAAACTCCTCCATGCATTGTGGGATTATTAAACCACAATACGCACTGCAACTCGGGCTACCTCGTACTCATTGGTGTACGACACAGAGGAGGTCCTACCCATTGAACTCCAACATCCCTCACTCCATGTTTCCATCTGTGATCAATTATCCGATGATGAGAAAACAGAAAAGCGGCTGGGTGAATTGGAATAGCTGGACGAGAAGCGGCTGCACACTTTTCACCATCTGGAATTCTACCAGAATTAGATTCCATGAGCCTTCAATAAAAAGGGCCCTCTCTAGTCTTTCTTGGTAGGAGAATTGGTAATGGTCCTCCGTACCCCAATGATACCTGGAAGGAATCCTCCAAAGGTGGATCCCAAGTGGGAGGGACCATACGTTGTACACAAGGTCTACTCCAATGGAGCATATACCCTGATCTCCATGGACGATAAATTCACCACGGCTCCTACCAATGAGAGATTCTTGAAGAAGTATTTCGCATAGATACCAAGTGTATACTTCATTCTTACCGAACAATTTTAAACTGCACAGATGATAAGAGTTAAGAAGGCTCCCTCCCCCCGTGTATGGACCAGACCTGCGAGGGGAGTATTCTTCGTCCGAGCTCTATGAGGTTAAACTGCCAAGCCCCCAATAGTCCAAAATCTTTGACCTTAAACTAAGAGCATTTCATCCTCACCGCACGACGTTAAACTACACATACAAGATGTTTTAAAAATACCCCCTCCCTCTGTGTATAGAACAGACCTGCACGAGGTGTACTTATTTCAGAGAACTACGTATGGCTTCATTCCTACCCTTATAGGATATGTAGCGACGCAAGGGTCCCCAATCCTGTCCCAGCCATAAAAAAAGGTTTAAAATTTACCTTTTCCCCCGTGTACAAATGAGATATGAATGGGGTGTATCCTTAGTCCTTACCACACGACGTTAAACTGCAAAGATTTTAGAGAACTACGTACGGCTTGATTCCTGCCCTCGCAGGATATGTAGCAACGCCAGGGTCCTCAATCCAGGCCCAACCATCCCAAAAAAAAAAGAAGAAAAAAAGATTTAAAAATGCCCTTTTCCCCCATGTACGGACGAGATCTGCATGGGGTGTATCCTTTTTCCTTACCACACGACGTTAAACTGCTTGGATTTTAGAGAACTACGTACGACTTGATTCTTTCCATCGAAGGAGATGCAGCGATGCAAGGGTCCCCAATCCTGGCCCAACCATCCCAAAAAAAAGAGGTTTAAGAAAGCCCTTTTCCCCCATGTACGGACGAGATCTGTACAGGTTGTATCCTTCATCCTTACTGCACGATGTTAAACTGCATGGATTTCATAAAACTACGTACGGCTTGATTCCTACCTTCATAGGATACGTAGCGACGCCAGGGTTCCCAATCCTGGCCCAGCCATCCCAAAAAAGGTATAAAAATTCCCTTTTCCCCCGTATATGGACGATATTTTCATGGGGTGTATCCTTCATCCTTACCGCATGACGTTAAACTGCACGGATTTCAGAGAACTACGTACATCTTGATTTCTGCCTTCACAGGATACGTAGCAATGCCAGGGTTCCCCGTCCTAGCCTAGCCACTCCCGAATTAATGTTAAAAATGCCCCCTCTCCCCATGTATAGAACAGACCTACACAAGGTGTATTGTCTTTTAGAGAACTACGTACGGCTTCATTCCTGCCTTCGCAGAATATGTAGCGATGCCAGGGTTCCTCATCCTAGCCCAGCCACCTCTCGAATAAAAAAAATCCCCCTTCCCTCATGTATAGACCAGACCTGCACGGGGTGTATTTGGAAGAGAACTATGTCCGGCTTGATTCTTTCCTTCGTAGGATACGTAGCGACGCTAGGATCTCGTCCTTGCCCAGCCACTCCCAAATGAAATAAAATAAAAGTTGAAAAATGTCCCCTTCCCCTGTGTACGGACCATCCCTGCATGTGGTTTACTTCTTCTAGAGAACTACGTATGGCTTGATTACTTACCTCGCAGGATACATAGTGATACCAGGGTTCCCTGTCCTAGCCCAACCCCCGGAATAAAAGATAAAAATGCCTTTTCCCCTCGTGTACAGACTAGATAGGCATGGGGTGTACTCCTTGTCCTTACCGCACGACGTAAAACTGCATGGATTGCAAGATTTAAAAATGCTCCCTTTTCCCTGTGTATGGGCTAGACGTGCACGAGGTGTATGTTTTACGTACTCTACACACGACGTTAAACTGCATGGATAATGAAAGATAGAAATTCCCCTTCCCCCCCGTGTATGGACCAGACCTGCATGAGGTGTATTTATCGTCCTCACTGCATGATGTTAAACTGCACAGATCAGGTCCTCACCGCACGATGTTAAACTGCACGGAGATCATTATGAACCACCTAAGATGTATGGATAAACGAGGTAGAAATACCCCTTGCGCATTTGGATACATCCTCCCCGCACATCATACTCCACTACCCGGATAATTATGGATTTTCATAACCATTCATGGCCATCGGAAGTGGAAAGTCATCGACCCGTTGACACCTTTTCATGACTATGCATACCATGCCCTCAGCGGCTCTACATATTGATAGCCCCTGGGCCGTCTACCAAAGGCAATATTTCCATAGGCGGCACTTTTCCTAGCTCCGTACGCTTACCGTCCTCAGAGCCCCACACCATACCTCCTGATCCAGAAGTTTACGGTGGAGTGGTTTTAAAGTTCTTCCCCTTTTCAAATCCAAAATATCCAGGGTATCCCTACCCGGTTAACCTATGTTTCCGCCCGTGGTTCACATAACGACCTGCATCTACGAACATCAAGCCAGGACTAGGCTATAGTGACTCAATGGACAATTGTAGTGAAGATGTTTCTTGTATGCTCGGACACCATTATCCCCACACGGCGAACTCTGTACTGTGAGCACTCTCAGATTTTCATAATCATTCATGGCCATCATAAGTGGAAAGTTATCAACCCAGGGACACCTTTGTATGACTATGCATACCACTTCCTCAGCGGCTCTTCATAATGATAGCCCATGGCTCGTCCATCAAAGTAAAGATTTCTTTGGGCGGTACATTTCCTAGCTCCGTACGCTTACGGACCTCAGAGCCCCCACACCACATCTCCTGATCCAAGAAACCTCAGAGTTTCAGTTTACAACCTTCGTCCCCCGACCTTGTTCCGAGTATATCAGAGCATGTTAACTCAGTTTTCCTTCGAGTGACTACAGCAACAGTTACCCAGTGGTCCGAGCTCTATGACCGTTAAAATAAGAGTAATTCGTCCTTACCGCATGACAATAATCTGCATGGAGTAATAGTACACCCCTGCGTGTAGAATAAATCGGCATGGGGAGCTCTCTAAGCTTTAACAACAACCAGGTCTGAGTATTCCCGACATGTCCAGACATTTCCTTCCCAAATGACAGACTTCATGGACCTGATAATTGCGGATCCTCATAACCACTCATGACCATCGGAAGTGGAAAGTTATCGACCCGTGGACACATTTTCTTGACTATGCATACCATTCCCTCAGCAGCTCTGAATATTGATAGCCTCTGGCCCATCTATAAAATGTAATATTTCTACTGCTGACACTCTTCCTAGCTCCGTATGCTTACCAGACTCAGAGCCCCATACCATACCTACTGATCTAGAAGTTTATGGAGTAGTGGTTTATAAGTTCATCACCTTTTCACATCCAAAATTTCCAGGGTATCCCTACCTAGTTAGCCTATGTTTCCGCCCGTGGTTCACATGACGACCTGCATCTATGAACATCAAGCCAGGACTAGGCTACTTTGACTCAATGTACAATTGCAGTGAAGATGTTTCTTGTATGCTCGGACACCATTATCCCCACACGCCGAACTCTGTACTATGAGCAATCTAGGATTTTCATAATCATTGATGGCCATCGGAAGTGGAAAGTTATCTACCTAGGGACACCTTTGTACGACTATGCATACCATTCCCTCGGCGTCTCTGCATAATGATAGTCCTTGTCTTCTCCATCAAAGGCAATATTTCCTTGGGAAGTACTCTTCCTATCTCCATATGCTTACCGACCTCAGATCCCCCACAACACATCTCCTAATCTGGGAAACCTCAGAGTTGTAGTTTACAACCTTCACCCCCCACCCTGTTCCGAGTATATCAGAGCATGCTAACTCTGTTATCCTTTGAGTGACTGCAGCAATAGTCACCCAGTGGTCTGAGCTCTATGACCGCTAAACTAGGTGTACTTTGTTCTTACTGCACGATGTTAAACTGCATAGAGTAAAATTACAACCCTACACACAGAATAAATAATCACGGGGTGCTCTCTATGTTTTAACAACAACCAGGGCTGAGTATGCCTGACATGTCCAGACATTTCCTTCCCAAATGACAGACTTCGTGGCCCTAATAATTGCGGATCCTCATAACCAATCATGAAAATCAGAAGTGGAAAGTTATCGACACGTGGACACCTTTGTGTGACTATGCATACCATTCCCTCAACGGCTCATCATATTGATATCCCCTGGACCATCTACCAAAGGAAATATTTCCACAGGCGACACTCTTCCTAGCTCCGTACGGTTAACGACCTCAAAAGCCCCATATAATTTCTCCTGATCCAAGAATCCATAGAACCATGATTTACACCAATAAACCCCTCTCCATGTTTGGCTATGCCGAGATGTTCGAGCCCAGTTTCATTCAGATGAAGAGCGGCCTTTTCCACTACGTCCTTACTTCATGATGTTAAACTACACGTAACATCTTGGCCGGTTGGAATAAAACTGCAGAGACCAAGCATTATCCATCCTGAGAAATTCCTTTAACTACAAGCATTTTCACTGGTTTAAAAATGCCCCCGTCCTCATTGCAAGATGTAAAACTAGACAACATCCTTTAAAATTGCACTCTGTCTTTACCGCATCATGTTAAACTATATGGGAGTTCGTCCTTACCACAAGAAATTAAACGATGCATACCCCCCTTTCCTTTCACATCGGGTCACCTTCCTCCTCACCACATGACGTTAAACTGCATATAGTTCATCCTTACCACACGACGTTAAACTTCACGGGCTTTGTCAAGACCCACCCAAGATATATGACGAAAGGGGAAACGAATACTCCTGGCGCATTTGGATGCATCCTCTTTATACACCAGACTCCAAAACCTGAGTAATTGCATACCTCTATAACCACTCATGGCCATTAGAGGCAGAAGGCCATCGAACAGTGGACACCTTTGTATGACTATGCGTACCATGCCCTCAGCGGATCTTCATAATGATATCCCCCGGCTCGTCCATCAAAGGAAAGATTTCCCCCGGCAATAATCTTCCTATCTCCATACGCTCACCAGCCCCAGTTCACCCATGTCATATCTCCCAATCCAAAAAATTTATGGTGCAGTGGTTTACAAATTCATTCATCACCCGCATCCAAGTGTTTCTAGGGCACCCCTGCCCAATGAGCCTATGTATCCTCCTGCAGTTGACACGATAATTTTCATATATAAGAATCAATCCATAACTGGGCTACTCTGACTCAGTGGGAAACTACCATAAAGATTTCTCTTTTGTGCTCAGGACACCATTATCCCCATGTGCTGAACTCTGTGCTATGAGAAATCCCGGTTTTTTATAATCATTCATGGCCATCGGGAGTGTAAAGTTATCAACCCGTGTACACCTTTGTACGAATATGCATACCATGCCCTCAGCGGATCTGCATAATGATATCCTCTGGCACTTCCATCAAAGGCAAGATTTTCTTAGGTGATACTCTTCCTTGCCCTGTACGCTTATCCGCCTCAGAGCCCCCAAATCATCTTTCTTCATTCAAGAGACCCCAGAGTTACAGTTTGCACCTTCATTCCAACACACTTGTTCAGAGCATGCTAGAGCATCCTAACTCAATTGACCTCCGAGTGATTGTAGCAACTGTCACCCAATGGTCCAAGCTCTATTACCATTAAACTAAGAGTAATTAGTCCTTAACGCAAAACGTTAAACTACACGGGATGTAAAAATGTCCCTCGTCCTTACCGCATGACGTTAAAATGCATTGACTCCGTCTTTACCACATGGCGTCAAACTGCACGGTCAAACTCTTCATGAGTCCATCCAGGGACAGGGGTTCCCCCCCTCCTCAGTGTAAGGGCCAGACATACACAAACTACTACTTCACATCAGCGTGGGGAGGGATGAATTTACCCATTCCTGGAAATTTATCCGAGATGTTTCTCCCGTGTCCAGGAATCCTCTTTTCATAAACCACACTCTGCACCCAGAAGGAGATGAACCCTTGTAAGCCACCCCTGGTGGTCCCAAATCTCAACCTACCTGATGTTTCTCGACTATGAGAAGAATAAAATCATTGACCTAAGGACACCTTTGCACGACTATGCATACCATTCCCTCAGCGGCTCTTCATATTGATCGCCCCTTTCCCGTCTACCAAAGGAAAGATTTCTTTATGAAATGCCTCTCTCCATATTCTTGCTGGCCTCTGAGCCCCCATATCCATTCAGAAACCCTCTGAGTTTCAGTTTACAATCCCCCTTCACAACCCTTCCTGAATAAGGTGGAACGTCTCTGACAAGATTACCGAGGACCAGGAGAAGCCGTTCCATTCTAGATGATGTCCCATATGCATGACTTTAAACTATGCCAAGCCCCAACCATCCTTTAAGCTAGATAAATGAGTCGGACAAGAACCTTTCTTCCACACCTCTGATTGATACAAATGTTCTCAAAACCTTTCAGACATCACATACCCTTTCCAAGCCACCCCTGGTGGTTTTCATTATCCTCCTAGCCACCCATGGTGGTTTCCATAAGCCGTAATTTCATGAAGTCCTACGACCATCAGAAATGGAGAGTCATTGACTTAAGGAAACCTTTGCATGACTATGCATACCATGCCCTCAGCAGGTCTGCATATTGATCGCCCTTGACCGGTATACCAGAGGCAATATTTCCTTAGGCGATGCTTCTCACACCTCTGCACGCTGATATGGCTCCCATGCCTTGAGACATGCCCAGCGTGTCATTCAAATCTAAACATGCTCCCTCCACATGCCTCTAAAGGATATTAAGAAATCTTCTATTTAACCAAACCTCATTAGGGCCCTTTCCCCACCATAATTGGTCAAAGATGTTCGACCTAAAGCATCAGTAATGATAGTCTTGACGGCAGGACTTTAAACCGCCCAAGAAAAGAGGCACAAAGCCTGTTAGGCCGAAAACCCAAAAAGGGTGACCTAAGAAAAAGTCAGGCCATACCCGCTCAACCCATAATAAATGGGCCCAGAAAACATTAGGGCATTAAAATAAGAAAAAAAAAGTTTGTGGGGGTTTTTCTACAAAACCCTAACAATAGTCAAACTATGCTCGCTGGACCCCATGGTCTAGGAAAGAGTTAGAGCTTGTTTATATTATATTAATTGTCTGGAATTCAGATCATTCTCGGTTCAGTGAATTGTTATATGCGGTAATCATGTCAGATGATCTCTATCACGGGAGGAGACATTAAGGGTGCTAAAAGAGGAACATTTTTCATTATGTGTCAAAATTGGATAAGAGAGCTTCCATAATCTGGAGCCTCCTCTGGCATCAAAGGCCATTACAGGATATTTTCAGCAGATTCACGAAGTTGTATCAGGCGCTGGTGAGATTCTTTGATTGCTTGGTAGAGATTCTATAGCAAGGTTGTCTTAGCTTCTGTACCATCCCGCAGTGCTTCTACCTCCTGCGTCACCTTTAAGCTCGCACTCATCTCCTCCTCCTCCCGCTGCTCCCCATTTTCAATTATGGATACGACATTGGCCTCCTCCCGTTGCAGCCACTGTATGTCGCTTCTCAGCACCTCCAGTTGAGAGCGCTGCTTATGAATTTCTTCCTAGAGTCTCGCGAATACTCCTGCATGACTATGAGATTCTGTTAGGCGAAGTTGGTGGGTCGCGGAAAGGTAAGCTTCAGATTGGGAAGCAGAAAGGCGAGACTCAAAGCCGCCAAGCCTCTCCCAGTCGGCAACCACATGCTTGACCAAATCATATATTCCTTGGTAGTCAATGCCGTCAAATCCCACCAGTATGAATAGATCACGCAGCTTCGGCAATTTGGTCGGCATCTCGGCCAAGGGATTTTGGGAAATTAGCTTCCATATTTTCTCCCATGCCCTTTGGTGAGTAGGACGAAGACTGGAAAGGATATGTTGATCAGGCTCGGGGTCACTCCCGGATGAAGAAACATATTATGGGATAAAAGTCACCAGGGAGGGACCCAATACGGCTTCAACTGTGGGATCCGACGCTGCAACAACTCCACCCCCTGCGATTGTAGCCGGAGAAACAATTTGATCCAAAGGCATGATCACCAGTGCCGAAAGTTGTGGCCCTAAAATACAAAAAAATGGTAATACAGATGAGTATCCCTAATCAAAAAATGGGAAAATAATGGATTTAGCGGTATGAAATTGAGAAACATTCCTCCAATCATCAATGTATTAGTGTTCTCAAGATCTACGCTGCCGTCGCCGCTAGAGGAAGACTCTATATCCTCAATGGGAAGCGGAGTCCTAGGAGCCCCCAGAGGTGCCTAGGGCCTAAGGCCGCACCCAAGGCCAATAACTCCCAATGCTGCCTCTAAGCAGTTGTCTACGGAGATCAAGCTCGGGGAAATCACTCCCCTGGTGAGTAAAATAATGGCCCGCTCTGGGTTTTCAATGACTGGTCTGGCGGCAGGCTCTTCCTCCATATCCACGAGATCCATTGGGTCTGAGGAAGTTGGCCCCGTCGAACCTGGAGACCCCTCAGCGATTACAGGCGCCCCATTCTCCCCTGCAATTGAAGGGGCTGTCAGATCATAAGGAGTTTCGAACTCCAGCTATTCCTCCACTAACATAGCTCTGGATGATGATGGAATGAGTAAAACATCCATATCACTGGCCCCTCCAATAGGGCCCTCCATTTCGTCACACTCAGGTGTGGCTGTAGGTGATCCCTTAGGTGATAAGAGGACAGAAGGTACAACCATGTGGGTAGCCACAACCAAATCCCCGAGTGGCCCTGTACCATGTTCCAACATAGTTAATAACTGGAAGAATCAGAATATACGAGTTGGCAATTGAAGAAATGGGAATTCATAATTACCTGACGTCCCCTGTCTAAGCTGTTCCGATAAACGGGATGCCTATTGCCATATCTGGATCTGCCCAGGGAAAAGTTCTTCGCTCAGGGCACTGGGAGGAGCTGGAAGAGGAAAGACCCTAGTCGGGTCTGCAATGGTCGTTTTCATGAGCTCTGGTGCACCGGGAGATCCCTCCTCGATGATCCCAATAACCAAAGTGCATGTTCTCCTGTTGCAGTACCATGGGGGGGTATAATCCAGGGAAGGAACTGCCCAATGAGATTCCTCAGCACCCTGCATAAAGGGAAGAAACTTTATAAACTTCTTAGTAAAGGAGGAGGGAAAGCCGGAATGGACGAACATGACAACCTCTTCTTCGGGATTAGACGATTCATGATGTCTTATCATCATGGACACCCGGGAAAACCCATAAAGTCTGTTCCGGAGCAAATGAACATAGCTGTCCATCTCCTTCCAAGAGGCGACTATTTCATCCAGGTCCTCCTCCAACTATAAGTGGGGTGGGGCAAAGATAGTCCCAATGCCTGGAAGCTCGAGAGAGCTCGCCTGGAGCAACGCCCAAACTTCTTCATCTGAGCCACTGACCCTCAGATTCTCCCAAATACTCCACGCATCTGTGAATGAGGCTGTAATAGGAATAGATAGCTGGGGAGGATTGGACAGGGAGGGCCGAGCAGTGTCAAAAGTTGACGAAGGCGCTAATGGCCGAAATGGGTTTCTAGGCCTCATTGCCATCCTAGAACTCTCTAGCACTACCTATGGACGGAATATCTTAGGCAGAGGAGGGAATTCCCTTACCTCAGCCACGGTAGGGGAACCAGCGGGATGGTTTCCCCCAGAGTAGTGATTGCTCCCCTCCTCCTCATCATCATTCACCAACCGTATCAGGGCTTGGACCCAGTGAGAAACACCGAATGACCCCAGTGAGCGTAAATATAGGCCTTGAGGTCCCAGAGATACCGATCAACCCTCTCTGGGTCCACATCATAAATGATGTCAGCAAGAGCCTATAGGTAGCCTAGCCCGTCGAACACCACTTCTGATTCCTGGAGATACCGCCACAACGAACCAGAGTATTGGCTGTGAAAGGCTGATCAGCCTTTAAAGACATCCCATTGGTCCCAGGCCATTAAGAAGGCAGCATCAGCAGGAATGACCGACTCTCTCCAGGCAGCTTCGAGATCATGCGAGGAGACACCTCTGTCCATTAAGAACTTCCCCAGAAGCACGAGGCTAGCAGGGTTGCGAAGGACCTTTCCCGGCCTGGTCGGGGTACTACCTAACTTTCGCTTCCTTTTTCTATTCGATGTCTTAGGGCTTGAGATAGTGGGCACCCACAGCCCCAACAGACCATTCGGGTACGACTACACCGAAGAATCGACATATTTTTTGGATAAGAAATTTAATAACATGAGATTTTATAAGATATATTCTTTTTAATTTCTTTCATATCTTCTGTTTTATGATACACCAAGATTATCATGCGCTATACGCAACACCGTATTAGCTTGCAGTATACGCAACACTAATCCTGGATCGTGTTACAAACAATTTCATGTTTGTTTGATAGTAGTTATTCTACGAAACATTGAGTGTATATAAATATATTCAATGTATTTTTTTATACGCAGCAACAAAGGAGTCGTGCACTACACGCAATCCTGACTTGGCTTACATTACACGCAATCGTGACCTTCCTCGATAGCGTGTGTTGTAGGCAATACCGAGTTTTACTAAACAACGATATATTATTATAATATTATTATGAACTAGCTATTATGAATAGTATTGACTAAATTTTGAATTTTATAACATTATTATTCATCTTAAACATTTTCTAGAAAATGGTATAATAAAAAAATAAAATTTTCGGGTAAAATAAGTATTTTTCAAAAAATGCAGTTTTACCTCCTTTTGATGGCACACCCACTTCAAATCTAGTTTTTGACATTTTTATAAGTTAAATTTGACACAATAAAATTCTTATTTTTAATCAGGATATACAAATTTATATTGGATAATGTTTTGATATTTTTCTGATAACTTTCATATTTTAATGAATAGTAAAAACACACTATATTTTAATTTAAAACAACTTTTTTCATCATAATAATTTATATGGTTAAATTATAATATTTAATGGTTTTAAAGTATAAATATAATATATTTTTACCATTTAATATAATGTATGTCATTAGCATTGATTTTACATTGAATTTGTAGGTTAAATCAATTCAATCTTTTGCAATGTTTTAAACAAAAACCCGTTTTCATTCGACAACAGGATTAATTTTAATTTAATTTCTGCAACTTCTGTGTATTTAATTTTAAAAAATTGACTCCATATTTGGAATCAATGGGTCCAAATTATGTTAATAGGCTACTTTTTATTTTTGGGAATTATGAATAGTAACTACGGTAACTTTTATTTACCATAGTTAAAGGTAAATCAGGTAATTTAGGGTAAATATAATATTATAAAATTACCCTAACACATGAAAAAATTCTATTGGATGGCTAAAAGTATACCCATATCACCTAAGGGTCGGATTATATTCATTTTATGGACTTTTGACCCTGAAAATAATTTTATTATTATTAAAACCAAAGAAAGTGACAACATATCACTCTCTTAAATCCTATAAGTATATTAATTTTAATTTAGTGATAAACTTCATGAAACTTCAAACATGAATAGTCACTAGAAATCTAATTAAATTATCTACATCATATGAATTTATTTGTAATTTTTTGGGATTAAATAATTACCAATAATTGTGACACAATAGTGATGCAGAAATTGTTTATCTAGTTAAAAATCAAGAATATAGTTTTTATTAAACTAATATTGACCATTAAAGGCACCAAAACCCTGACCAAAACTTATTTTCATGTGAATGTAAACCATAATCGTCCAATGGTATATTATTTGACCATTTGGCGCCTTATAAAAGTGATTATGACACTTATATTATTTTATTTTAAATGATGCCAAAGTTGTCACCTTCATAATTTAATAAATATAACAATTTAAATATTGTTATTTTAAGATGATAAATTCATGTAAAAGTATTATTTCGAAAGGTAAAAGATTTATCTTCATCATAGGATTTTATTTTTAATTTTTATGAAACAAATAAGTATATTAAATACTTATACAAAAATGTTCTAGTAATTAATTTATTAAGAGATAAACCAAATAAATGGTTTAAAAAATAATAAAATAAATAATATATGAACTATTTAATGTGCTACATTAATTTTATAGATACATATCACCTTTTATAAATCTATTAAAGCTTTTAGTTAGAACATATCTTCTGTATATATTTTATTTAAATTCAAATAAATGAATAGTGTCAAAATTGATACTATTGTTATTTTATAAAAATAATATATTATAAAATTGTTTAAAAATCACAAAAATATATAAAAATTATAAATTTAAATTTATATGGTCTAAAATGTTATAAAGTATCCAATTATGGACAATTCACAACAAATAAGTAATTATTTGTTATAATTTAAAATTTACAATGTTATTACCACAAATAACATTAAATTGATTAAGTAAGGATAAATCAAGTTGATAATGTTTAAAATAATTTCCTAACATGTATAAATTTATTGGTTGATGCGATTACAACCCTATATCATCTAATATTCTAATATGAGTCATTTTTGAGGTTTTTAAGTGGGGTTTGATTTATTATAAATTAATATTTTTAAGATTTCCAAAGGTTCCACTCTCCTCCCTTATAAAAGGGCACCTCCTCCCTCTCTCCTCACACCACTTTGAGCCTTCAAGATTTGAAAAAACCTGCCAAATTCACTTCTACACTTCCCTAGAAACATCCTAGAGGTCCTGGTCTTCTTCAAAGACCAATTTTAGTGCCCTAAGAGAAAGTTTAAAGGAGGCACTTCGAGAAAGAGGTAATACCTTCTACCGTTTTCTTCAAGTTCCATTCCTTTTCTACTCCCTCTTATTTAGTGGTTTCATTATGAAGTAATAACATAAGTATACCTCATATATTGATATGTTATTATAAATATTAAGCAACCCCATTTCACCATCTATCCATCCTACAGAAAATGAAATCACCATGCGTGCGTACGTACGGAATACCGTCTCCATGCCGTGGTGTAATGTTTTTTCCACCACCACCTTACTTGGATGGGTATAATGGTGTAAATAATAACTATATATGAATATTTTAAATTTATATTGATTCTGAAATATTATATATACACTTCAATACAACTCTAGGATCATGGGAATGGTATCGTCACTCGTGCGTACGTACGGACCACCGTCTCCACGACGCGATGAGATTCATTCTCCATGTTAACCATTCATGAATGATTATAAAGTATATATAATAAGTAATAAATAAATATATGACATAATAAAACTTGATTTATTTATATATATATGTATGTCATCTACTTAATTCCATTCAATTCAATAAGGAAACAAAAACAGCGTTCATGCGTACGTACGACCTACCGTCTCCATGAACGGTGTATTTCATTCAATTTTTCAATATATCGCATATATATGTATATAATGAATATATATTATATATAAATAATGTTTTACATTCTAGAATTATGTAAATCAGGATATAAGTAATAACATCAAGAATAACAAGTCGAAACACGTACCCAAAACGCTGCTTTAATATGGAATTTACAAAAGAACGGGTAATATAAAGTCATAAGTGAACCATATATGATATCATAACAATAAATATGATTCTGTAATAAGTCAATGACATTATTTAAATAATTATACAGGAGGTTTGGATACATACAAAGCATATCAGACATAAGGTAAGGGATAATGTTGCAATCTCAATTGTTTTCTATCCGAGATTGCTTATATGTAAGTATTTACTGGTGTCATATTTATCATACATGTCCAAGTTTTATAAAAATGTTTTCATGTATGTTTAAAGTCCTTTTTACCCATTTTTTACTTTTACTACATGGTATGTAAGGAATCTTTTTTTTGTATACCATACAAGGTACTTTTTGACTTTTCTGGCAAAAGTACGAAAAGAATGTTTTTTTAACTTATACGGTACGAATGGATTTTTATGATTTTATAAAGCCTTATTTTCATGAAGATTCCTCCAAAATATTTCATGAATATTTTCAAAAAAATCCTTTTAGTTTAAAATTTCATGACATTTTGTGCATAGAGAATGATTTTGAAGAAGAAAGGATATTTTCTTCAAGAATCCATTTCAAGTGTTTTACCAAAACCATTTTTCATCTAAGATGACATTATTTCATATGTGTAAGTTTCAAGTATAAAGTCTATATGATTTACATGGTTTCACTTTTCTTATTATGAAATGATATCCATTTATTTTATATGGATTATGTGATGATGAGATGATGTTTATGCAACCCATTTTATTTGTTAGGTTATTATGAATGATGTATGTTTATTTTGTCACACAAGTAAGAATGATTTCATTATGAGATTGGTGTGACCTATATCTCCCTCCAATTCATTGGGTAAATATTTATATCTCATGAGATAGACATGGATGGAACGACAAGTTAAACCGGTTCAGTAAGACAGGACTGGAACGAGGAGTGAACTTGATTCAGAAAGGTACTTTGTCCACTAAGATGGTCTTGGCAGCAATGCCTTGGCTACTATGGAAATCATAACATGTGCTGAATGGTTTCCACAATTACATGTTTTATTCCCATTATATTTTATCATGGTTTTTGTTCCATTATGATATATGCCTTACGTACTTCCATGATTTATGTCTTTGCTAATGATTTTGATGTTTAAATTTCATGTTCATGTTTTTGTATTCAAATGTTTATGGATTGTTTTATGTTATCTATGTTTTCCCTTACTGAGCATTTGAGCTCACCCTTTTTATGTTTTATTTTCCCCAGGAAATAAATAAAGGTTTTAGGTAAGAAAACAAAAAGGGGAAGATCGTTATGGGAGTTGTTGAAGATCTTTCAACACGATTAGAAGTTTATATTCTAAGTTTCCAAAGACACTAAACTATTACGATCCTTGTGTATCTGTTTTTGTAATATACTAAGTATTCTGAAAAAGTAATGTAATGTCCATGTACGTCAAGATTCGGGTCTCTACAGTTGGTATCAGAGGAAAGGTTTAGTTAACCTTTGGAAACTAGGATGCAGAAACTTTAGTGAAATCCCTAGAGATATTTTTCTAAGGTATGTCTAGGGATGTACCTAAGGTTAAGTATACATAGAGGTTATAGTCCTAGAATTGTGATAACGATATTAGAATTAAACCTAAGATGTTACATGTCGAAGGTACCGCCCCTTGATTATGTTATTTTCCTTGTATGATTTTTTCCTCTCACAGAATTCTTTTTGTGTTTTAGTCAATGGAGGGAACCATAAGGAATTCAGTTATCATTGAATCCAATGGACAAATTGGTGACTATGAGCAAAAAAATTGCATAATGCCTAGAGAGAAATATATTGTCATTATGTTGAATCAGTCATCGCAATATATGATTAACAAGGTGAAATTTAGTGGTATGACTAATTCATCAAATAAGAGGAAGATAGACTTTTATGGATGTTCGCATGTTGAGGAGAATAAAGAAAGGAATATTGATATTTCTAAATAAGGGAAGAAGAACCTTGAGGAATACCTCAAATGGAGGGACAGATGTTATCTGTGTGGAGAAATGGGTCATAGAGTGACAGACTGTTATGGAGTTCAATGTCTTACTTGTAGAGAACATGGGCATTACCCAACTCAATGCCCTGACCTAAAAAGTTACTTCTAAATCAAGGAAGGACTTATTCCAGGACAATCATTGAAGAGGATGGATTGAACTGCTTATGAATTGGTAATCAAGAATAATGTTGTTGAGGTACTTTTATGGTGTATTAGAATATTTTTGTATTAGTCTATTGTCGTTTTCAATAATTTTATGGTACCGATAACCATGAAAAGTGATTCAAATATTTTGGAAAGCAGATGATATGCGCATGATGAAGGGATAAGGGGAAAATGAAATGTTTGGCAGTATTCATGAGCTCATGATTTATATAAGGACTAAGTGATATCATGGTTTGAGTATATAGAATTCTGAGGATTTTGGTATGTGGAAAGCGTTAACTTTTAACTGCATTCATGTTTTCACTAAGGTTCAATTGGTATTCATTTTTTTTCAAGAGAATACATGATTAAGGCCTTCAAATGTTTCGAATGTGACCAAAAAGGCATATCTTATGATATATGGGGATCAACGATGATATGGGGATCAATGATGGTATTAATATGCTTGTTATATGAACTCTTTTGTAATAGTTTTCACTATAATATGAGATTGGAAAACAATGTTTTGGATAAGCCTAAAGATTGGAATGGATTATGTTGGACATAAGTTAGTATCATTTAAGGATAGAATTTTTTTTCGATATTATTGATGGGATGTTATAGTAATGTAGTTTCAAAAAAAGGACAACCTGCATGACGGGCGACTGCCCATCACGTCAGACAAGGCTGTGGGAATCGAACCCACAACTGAAGTACGACTGACCTTTATCACCTACCAATGGCCTACAGGAAGTCCCTGGTTAGTAGAAACTAATTTTATTTTATTAAGCGGTATGATATATGAAGTATAAGTTAATTTTTTGAACCATATATGATTAATCTAACCATATGATGAACTGATAAATTTTTCTAACCTTTTGTTTGAAACAGATGGAATGACCCATAATTCTATCATATGATCTGCTGACACATCACGAATAACAAATTCAAATTCAACCTCATTTCTTTAAGGGATTAAGTGGAAATTTTTCAATTCACGAACAACAGTGAGATTGTACCAAAATCATGAAAGTATTTATTTTAATTCATCAACTTTAGGGAAATGATCTTGAAAAACAAAAATGTTGTCATAGTGACCTTATATCCGATGAATCAGATGGTACCTTAGATCATCACAAATCAATGGCTTTGTGATTGTTGGATTTTTCATATCCATGTTCTCTACCACTCTCTATCAGAACATGATGGTTAAATTTCTCTTCCATATCCATATTTTCACCTATGTTCTCTAATGTGGAAAACCAGTGATTAGTTTATTTGGGCAACTGTTACGTTTCATACTTTAGTTTTTAAAGATATGTTTTGGTATTCCTTTGTAAGATGTGGGTTTCAATTAAAGAAACTTTCAAGTAGAAAACCATTTATAACCCCGATAAATTTTGAGGGTGAAATTCATTTTAAGGGGGGTAGAATGTAATAACCCGAGATTTTATAAGATATATTCGTTTTAATTTCTTTCATATTTTCTGTTGTACAATACACCAATATTATCTTGCTCTATGCGCAACACCGTATTAGCTTGCAGTATAAGCAACACTAATCCTGGATCGTGTTACAAACAATTTCATTTTTGTTTTATAGTATTTATTCTACGAATCATTGAGTATATATATATATATATTAAATGTATTTTGTTATACACAGCAATATAGGAGTCGTGCACTACACATAACCCTGACTTGTCTTGAATTACACGCAATCGTGACCTTCCTCGATAGCATATGTTGTACGCAATACCAGGTTTTACTAAACAACGACATATTATTATAATATTATTATGAACTAGACATTATGAATAGTATTGACTAAATTTTGAATTTTATATCATTATTATTCATCTTACACATTTTCTAGAACATGGTATAATAACAAAATAAATTTTTCGGGTGAAATAAGTATTTTTCAAAAAATGCAGTTTTGCCGCCTTTTGATGGTGCACCCACTTTAAATCTAGTTGTTGACATGTTTATAAGTTCAATTTGACAAAATAAAATTCTTAGTTTGAATCAGGATATAAAAATTTACATTGGATAAAGTTTTGATATTTTTATGATAACTTTCATATTTTAATGAATAGTAAAAACACGCTATATTTTAATTAAAAACAACTTTTTTCATCATAATAATTTATATGGTTAAATTATAATATTGAATGGTTTTAAATTATAAATAGAATATATTTTTATAATTTAATATAATTTATTTCATTAGCATTAATTTTACATTGAATTCGTAGGTTAAATAAATTCAATCTTTTGCAATGTTTTAAACAAAAACCCGTTTTCATTCGACAACAATATTAATTTTAATTTAATTTCTGCAACTTCTGTGTATTTAATTTAAAAAAAATGGATTCCATATTTGGAATCATTGGGTCGAAATTATGTTAATATGCTACTTTTTATTTTTGGGAATTATGAATAGTAATTACAGTAAATTTTATTTACCATAGTTAAAGGTAAATAGGGTAATTAAGAGAAAATATAATATTATAAAATTACCCTAAAAGGTTCCAAAATTCTATTGGATGGCTAAATGTATACCCATATCACCTAAGGGTCGGATTAGATTCATTTTATGGACTTTTGACCATGAAAATAATTTAATTATTATTAAAACCAAAGAAAGTGACAACATGTCAGTCTCTTAAATATTATAAGTATATTAATTTTAATTTAGTGATAAACTTCATGAAACTTCGAACAAGAATAGTCTCTAGAAAGATAATAAAATTATCTACATCATATGAATTTATTTATAATTTTTAGGGTTTAAATAATTACCATTAATTGTGACACAATAGTGGTGTCGAAATTGTTTATCTACTGAAATATCAAGAATATAGTTTTTATTAAACTAATAGTGACCATAAAAGGCACCAAAACCCTGAAATAAACATATTGGTCATGTTAATGTAAACCCTAATAGTCCAATGGTCTAATATTTGACCATTTGGAGCCTTATTAATGTTATTATGACACTTATATTATTTTATTTTAAATGATGCCAAAGTTGTCACCTTCATATTTTAATAAATATAAAAATTTACATATTATTATTTTAAGATTATAAATTCTAGTAAAAGTAATATTGTTAAATATAATAGATTTATCTTCATCATAGTATTTTATTTTTAATTTTTATGCAACAAATAAGTATATTAAATAATTATAAAAAAATGTTGTAGTAATTATATTATTAAGAGATAAACCAAATAAATGGATTTATAAATAATAAAATAAATATTATATGAACTATTTAATGTGCTCCACTAATTTTCTAGATACATATGATCTTTGATAAATCTATTAAATCTTTTAGTTTGAACATATCTTCTGTATATATTTTATTTAAATTCAAATAAATGAATAGTGTCAAAATTGACACTATTGTCATTTTATAAAAATAACATATTATAAAATTGTTTAAAAATCACAAAAATATATACAAATTATAAATTTAAATTTATATGATCTAAAATGTTATAAAGTATCCAATAATGGAAAATTCACAACAAATAAGTAATTATTTTTTATTATTTAAAATTTTGAATGTTATTACCACAAATAAAATTAAATTGATTAAGTTAGGATAAATCAAGTTGATAATGTTTAAACTAATTTCCTAACATGTATAAATTTTATTGATTGATGGGATTAAAACCGTATCTCATCTAATATTCTAATATGAGTCATTTTTGGAGGTTTTCATGTGGGGTTAGATTTATTATAAATTAATATTTTTAAGATTTTCAAAGGTGCCACTCTCCTCCCTTATAAAAGGGAACCTCCTCCCTCTCTTCCTCACACCACTTTGATCCTTCAAGATCAGCCGAACCCTACCAAATTCTCTTCTACACTTACCTAGAAACATCCTCGAGGTCCTGGTCTTCTTCAAATACCAATTTTTGTGCCCTAAGAGAATGTTTAAAAGAGGTACTTTGAGAAAGAGGTAATACCTTCTACCGTTTTCTTCAAGTTCCATTCTTCTTATACTACCTATTCTTTAGTTGTTTACTTATGAAGTAATAACATCAGTATCCCTCATATACTGATATGTTATTATAAATATTAACCAACCCCATTTCACCATCTATCTATCCTATGGAAAAAGAAATCACCACGCGTGCGTACGTACGGAATTCCGTCTCCACACCGTGGTGTAATCTATTTTCCACCTCCACCTTACATGGATGGGTATAATGGTGTAAATAATAAATGTATATTATTATTTTAAAGTGATATTGATTCTGAAATATTATACATAAACTTAAATACAACTCCATGATCATGGGAATGGTATCATCACTCGTGTGTACGTACGGACTACCGTCTCCACGACGCGATGAGATTCATTCTCCATGTTAACCATTTATGAATGATTATAAAGTATATATAATAAGTAATCATGAAATATATAACATAATAATACTGGATTTAATTATATATATATGTAAGTCATCTACTTAATTCCATTCAGTTCAATAAGGAAACGAAAACAGTGTTCATGCGTACGTACGGCCTACCATCTCCATGAACGGTGTATTTCATTCCATTTATCAATCTATAATATATATATATGTATATTCTGAATATATATTATATATAAATCATGTTTTACATTATTTAATTATTTAAATCAGGATATAATTAATAATATCAAGAACAACAAGTCGAAACACGTACCCAAAACGCCGCTTTAACATGGAATTTTCAAAAGAATGGGTAATATAAAGTCATAAGTAATATGATATCATAACAATGAATATGATTCTGTAATAAGTCAAGGACATTATTTAAATCATTATACAGGAGGTTCAGATACATATTAAGCATATCTAACATAAGGTAAGGGATAATGTTGCAATCTCAATTGTTTTCTATCCGAGATTACTTATATGTAAGTATCTACTGGTGTTATATTTATCATACATGTCCAAGTTTTATAAAAAAAATTTCATGTATGTTTAAAGTCCTTTTTACCCATTTTTGAATTTAACTACATGGTATGTAAGGAATATTTTTTTATACCATACGAGGTACTTTTTGACTTTTCCAGCAAAAGTACGAAAAAAATGTTTTTTTAACTTATACGGTACGAACGGATTTTTACGGTTTTATAAAGCCTTATTTTCATGAATCTTTCTCCAAAATATTTCATGAATATTTTCAACAAAGTCATTTTCTTTTAAAATTGCATGACATTTTGTGAAAAAAGAATGATTTTGAAGAAGAAAGAATATTTTCCTCAAGAATTCATTTCAAGTGTTTTATCAAAACCATTTTTCATCTAAGATTACATTATTTCATATGTGTAAGTATCAAGTATAAAGTCTCTATGATTTACATGGTTTCACTTTTCTTATTATGAAATGATATCCATTTCTTTTATATGGATTATGTGATTATGGGATGATGTTTATGCAACCCATTTTATTTGTTGGGTTATTATTAATGATGTATGTTTATTTTGTGGCACAAGTAAGAATGATTTCATTATGAGATGGGTGGGACCTATATCTCTATACAATGAATTGGGTAAAGATTTATATCTCATGAGATAGACATGGATGGAACAGAAAGTTAAACAGGTTCAGTAATATAGGTCTGGAACGAGGAGTAAACTCAATTCAGAAAGGGACTTTGTCCACTAAGATGGTCTTGGAAACAATTCCCTGGCTACTATGGAAATCATAACATGTGATGAATTGTTTCCACAATTACATGTATTATTCCCATTATATTTTATCATGGTTGATGTTCCATTATGATATATGCCTTATGTACTTCCACGATTTATGTCTTTGCTCAAGATTTTGATGTCTAAATTTCATTTTCATGTTTTTGTATTCAAATGTTTATGGATTGTTTTATGTTCTCTATGTTTTCCCTTACTGAGCATTTGAGATCACCCTTTTTATGTTTTATTTTCCCCAGGAAATAAAGAAAGGTTTTAGGTAAGAAAACAAAAAGGGGAAGATCATTATGGGAGTTGTTGAAGATCTTTCAACATGATTAGATGTTTATATTCCAAGTTTCCAAAGACACTAAACTATTACGATCCTTGTGTGTCTTTTTTTGTTATTTACTAAGTATTCCGCAAAAGTAATGTAATGTCCATGTACGTAAATCTTCGGGTCTCTATAGTTGGTATCAAGGGAAAGGTTTAGTTTACCTTTGGAAACTAGGATGCGAAAACTTTAGTGAAATCCCTAGAGATATTTCTAAGGTATGTCTAGGGGTGTCCCTAAGGTTAAGTATACGTATAGGTTATAGTCCTAGAATTACGCAAATGATATTAGAATTAAACCTAACATGTTACATGTCGAAGGTACTCCCCCTTGATTATGTTATTTTCCTTGTATGATTTTTTCCTCTCATAGAATTCTTTTTGTGTTAATCAATGGAGGGAACTAGAAGGAATTAGATTAACATTGAATCAAATGGAAAAATTTTTTGACTATGAGAAACAAAATTGCTTAATTCCTAGAGAGAAAGATATTGTGATTATGCTGAATCATTCATCACGATATATGATTAACAAGGTGAAATTTAGTGGTATACCTAATTCACAAAATAAGAGGAAGATATACTTTTATTCATGTCCGCATGTTGAGGAGCATAAAGAAAGGAAGATTGAGATTTCCAAAGAAGGGAAGAAGAACCTTGAGTAATACCTCAAATGGAGGGACATATGTTATCTCTGTGGAGAAAAGGGTCATAGAGTGACAGACTTTTATGGAGTTCAATGTCTTATTTGTGGAGAACATGGGCATTACCCAACTCAATGCCCTGACCTAAAAAGTTACTTCTAAATCAAGGAAGGACTTATTCTAGGACAATCATTGAAGAGGATATATTGAAGTTTTTATGTATTGGTATTCAAGAATAATGTTGTTGAGGTACTTTTATAGAGTATTAGAATATTTTTGTATTAGTCTATTGTGGTTTTCAATAATTTTATGGTACTAGTAACCATGAAAAGTGATTCCAATATTTTGGAAAGCAGATGATATGCGCATGATGAATGGATAATGAGAAAATGAAATGTTTGACAGTATTCATGAGCTCATGATTGATATAAGGACTAAGTGATATCATGGTTTGAGTATATAGAATTTTGAGGATTTTGGTATGTGGAAAGTGTTAACTTTTAACTGAATTCATGTTTTCACTAAGGTTCAATTGGTATTCATTTTTTTTCAAGAGAATACATGATTAAGGCCTTCAAATGTTTCAAATGTGACCAACAAGACATATCTTATGATATATGGGGATCAACGATGGTATTAACATGCTTTTCATATGAACTCTTTGGTAATCGTTTTCAATATAATATGATATTGGACAACAGTATTTTGGATAAACCTAAAGATTGGAATGGAATATGTTGGACATAAGTTAGTATTGTTTAAGGATATAACTTTTTTTTGATATTATTGGTGGGATGTTATAGTAATGTAGTTTTAGAAAAAGGACAACTTTCCGGACGGGCGACTGCCCATCGCGTCAGACAAGGCTCTGGGAATCGATCCCACAACTGAAGTGTGACTGGCCTTTATCACCTACCACTGACCTACAGGAAGTCCCTGGTTAGTAGAAACTCATTTTATATTATTAAGCAGTATGATATATGAAGTATAAGTTCATTTTTGGAACCATATACGATTAATCTAACCATATTATGGACTTATAACTTTTGCTAACCTTTTTTTCGAAACAGATGGAATGACCCATCATTATATCACATGACCTGCTAACATATCACGAATAACAAATTCAAATTCAAATTTATTTTTTTAAGGGATGAAGTGGAAATTGTTCAATTCACGAACAAAAGTGAGATTGTACCAAAATCATGTAAGTATTTCTTTTAATTCATCAAATTTAGGGAAATGATCTTGAAAACCAAAAATGTTGTCCTAGTGACCTTATATTCGATGAATCCGATGGTACCTTAGATCATCACAAATATATGGCTTTGTGATTGTTGGCTTTTTCATAGCCATGTTCTCTACCACCTTCTATCAAAACATGATGGTTAGATTTCTCTTCCATATCCATATTTTCACCTATGTTCTCCAATGTGGAAACCCAGAGATTAGTTTATTTGGGTAACCGTTACATTTCATACTTTAGTTTTTAAAGATAAGTTTTGGTATTCCTTTTTACGATGTGGGTTTTGATTAAAGAAACTTTCAAGTAGAAAACCATTTATAACCCCGACGAATTTCGAGGGTGAAATTCATTTTAAGGGGTGTATAATGTAATAACCTGAGATTTTATAAGATATATTATTTTTTATTTTCTTTCATATCTTATGTTGTACGATACACCAAGATTATCTTGCGCTATACGCAACACCGTATTAGCTTGCAGTATACACAACACTAATCCTGGATCGTGCTACAAACAATTTCATGTTTGTTTGATAATAGTTATTCTACCAAACCTTGAGTATATATATATATATATATTAAATGTATTTTGTTATACGCAGCAACAAAGGAGTCGTTCACTACATTAAACCCTGACTTGGCTTGCATTACACGCAATCGTGACCTTCCTCGATAGCGTGTGTTTTACGCAATACCGAGTTTTACTAAACAACGATATATTATTATAATATTATTATGAACTAGCCGTTATGAATAGTATTAAATAAAATTTGAATTTTATAACATTATTATTCATCTTACACATTTTCTAGAACATAGTATATGAACAAAATAAATGTTTCGGGTAAAATAAGTATTTTAAAAAAAATGCAGTTTTGCCGCCTTTTGATGGAGCACCCATGTTAAATCTAGTTGTTGACATGTTTATATGTTCAATTTGACAAAATAAAATTCTTATTTTGAATCAGGATATAAAAATTTACATTGGATAAAGTTTTGATATTTTTCTGATAACTTTCATTTTTTAATGAATAGTAAAAACACGCTATATTTTAATTAAAAAAAACTTTTTTCATCGTAATAATTTATATGGTTAAATTATAATATTGAATGGTTTTAAAGTATAAATATAATATATTTTTACCATTTAATATAATGTATGTCATTAGAATTGATTTTACATTGAATTCGTAGGTTAAATCAATTCAATCTTTTGCAATGTTTTAAACAAAAACCCGTTTTCATTCGACAACGGGATTAATTTTAATTTAATTTCTGACACTTATGTGTATTTAATTTGGAAAAATGGATTCCATATTTGGAATCTGTGGGTCCAAATTATGTTAACAGGCTAATTTTTATTTTTTGGTAATTATGAATTTTAACTACGGTAAATTTTATTTACCATAGTTAAAGGTAAATCAGGTAATAATGGGTAAATATAATATTATAAAATTACCCTAACACATGAAAAAATTCTATTGGATGGATAATAGTATACCCATATTACCTAAGGGTAATATTAGATTCATTTTATGGACTTTTGACCATGAAAATAATTGAATTATTATTAAAACCAAAGAAAGTGACTACATGTCACTCTCTTAAATCTTATAAGTATATTAATTTTAATTTAGTGACAGAATTCATTAAAACCTCGAACATAAATAGTTTCCAGAAATCTAATAAAATTATCTACATCATATGAATTTATTTATAATTTTTAGGGATTAAATAATTACCATTAATTGTGACACAATAGTGATGCAGAAATTGTTTATCTAGTGAAATATCAAGAATATAGTTTTTATTAAACTAATAGTGACCATAAAAGGCACCGAAACCCAGATCAAAACTTATTGTTCATGTGAATGTAAACAATAATCGTCCAATGGTCGAATAGTTACCATTTAGAGCCTTAGAAAAGTGATTATGACACTTATATTATTTTATTTTAAATGATGCCAAAGTTGTCACCTTCATATTTTAATAAATATAAAAATTTACATATTGTTATTTTAAGATTATAAATTCTAGTAAAAGTATTATTGTTAAATATAATAGATTTATATTCATCATAGTATTTTATTTTTAATTTTTATGCAACAAATAAGTATATTAAATAATTATAAAAAAATGTTGTAGTAATTATTTTATTAAGAGATAAACCAAATAAATGGTTTTACAAATAATAAAATAAATATTATATGAACTATTTAATGTGCTACACTAATTTTCTAGATACATATGATCTTTTATAAATCTATTAAAGGTTTTATTTTGAACATATTTTCTGTATATATTTTATTTAAATTCAAATAATTGAATAGTGTCAAAATTGACACTATTGTAATTTTATAAAAATAACATATTATAAAATTGTTTAAAAATCACAAAAATATATAAAAATTATAAATTTAAATTTATATGGTCTAAAATGTTATAAAGTATCCAATTATGGACAATTCACAACAAATAAGTAATAATTTTTTATTATTTAAAATTTTGAATGTTATTACCACAAATAAAATTAAATTGATAAAGTTAGGATAAATCAAGTTGATAATGTTTAAACTAATTTCCTAACATGTATAAATTTTATTGATTGATGGTATTAAAACCCTATCTCATCTAATATTCTAATATGAGTCATTTTTGGAGGTTTTCATGTGGCATTAGATTTATTATAAATTAATATTTTTACGATTTTCAAAGGTGCCACTCTCCTCCCTTATAAAAGGGAACCTCCTCCCTCTCTTCCTCACACAACTTTGAGCCTTCAACCTCAGCCTAACCCTACAAAATTCTCTTCTACACTTACCTAGAAACATCCTAGAGATCCTGGTCATCTTCAAATACCAATTTTAGTGCCCTAAGAGAATGTTTAAAGGAGGTACTTTGAGAAAGAGGTAATACATTCTACCGATTTCTTCAAGTTCCATTCTTCTTCTACTCCCTATTCTTTAGTTGTTTACTTATGAAGTAATAACATCAGTATCCCTCATATACTGATATGTTATTATAAATATTAACCAACCCCATTTCACCATCTATCCATCCTACGGAAAAAGAAATCACCACACTTGCATACGTACGGAATTCCGTCTCCACACCGTGGTGTAATATATTTTCCACCACCACCTTAAATGGATGGGTATAATGGGGTAAATAATAAATTTATATTATTATTGTAAAGTGATATTGATTTTGAAATAATATACATACACTTAAATACAACTCCATGATCATGGGAATGGTATCATCACTCTTGTGTACGTACGGACTATAGTCTCCACGACGTGATGAGATTCATTCTCCATGTTAACCATTTATGAATGATTATAATGTATATATAATAAGTAATCCTGAAATATATAACATAATAATACTGGATTTATTTATATATATATGTAAGTAATCTACTTAATTCCATTCAGTTGAATAAGGAAACGAAAACAGTGTTCATGCGTACGTACAGCCTACCGTCTCCATGAACGGTGTATTTCATTCCATTTATCAATATATCATATATATATATGTATATACTGAATATATATTATATATAAATCATGTTTTACATTCTGTAATTATGTAAATCTGGATATAAGTAATAATATCAAGAACAACAAGTCGAAACACGTACCCAAAACGCCGCTTTAACATGGAATTTACAATAGAACGGGTAATATAAAGTCATAAGTAATATGATATCATAACAATGAATATGATTCTGTAATAAGTCAAGGACATTATTTAAATCATTATACCGGAGGTTCAGATACATATGAAGCATATCTAACATAAGGTAAGTGATAATGTTGCAATCTCAATTGTTTTCTATCCGAGATTGCTTATATGTAAGTATCTACTGGTGTTATATTTATCATACATGTCCATGTTTTATAAAAAAGTTTTCATGTATGTTTAAAGTCCTTTTTACCCATTTTTTACTTTAAATACATGGTATGTAAGGAATATTTTTTTTATACCATACGAGGTACTTTTTGACTTTTCCAGCAAAAGTACGAAAAGAATGTTTTTTTAACTTATACGGTATGAACGGATTTTTACGGTTTTATAAAGCCTTATTTTCATGAATCATTCTCCAAAATATTTCATGAATATTTTCAACAAAATCATTTTCTTTTAAAATTTCATGACATTTTGTGAAAAGAGAATGATTTTGAAGAAGAAAGGATATTTTCCATAAGAATTCATTTCAAGTGTTTTATCAAAACCATTTTTCATCTAAGATGACATTATTTCGTATGTGTAAGTTTCAAGTATAAAGTCTCTATGATTTACATGGTTTCACTTTTCTTATTATGAAATGATATCCATTTCTTTTATATGGATTATGTGATGATGGGATGATGTTTATGCAACCCATTTTATTTGTTGGGTTATTATTAATGATGTATGTTTATTTTGTGGCACAAGTAAGAATGATTTCATTATGAGATGGGTGGGACCTATATCTCCCTACAATGCATTGGGTAAAGATTTATATCTCTTGAGATAGACATGGATGGAATGGCATGTTAAACCGGTTCAGTAATACAGGTCTGGAACGAGGAGTGAACTCAATTCAGAAAGGGACTTTGTCCACTAAGATGGTCTTGGAAACAATGCCTTGGCTACTATGGAAATCATAACATGTGATGAATTGTTTCCACAATTACATGTATTATTACCATTATATTTTATCATGGTTGATGTTCCATTATGACATATGCCTTATGTACTTCCACGATTTATGTATTTTCTCAAGATTTTGATGTTTAAATTTCATGTTCAAGTTTTTGTATTCAAATGTTTATGGATTGTTTTATGTTCTCTATGTTTTCCCTTACTGAGCATTTGAGATCACCCTTTTTATGTTTTATTTTCCCCAGGAAATAAAGAAAGGTTTTAGGTAAGAAAAAAAAGGGGAAGATAATTATGGGAGTTGTTGAAGATCTTTCAACATGATTAGATGTTTATATTCCATGTTTCCAAAGACACTAAACTATTACGATCCTTGTGTGTCTGTTTTTTTTATGTACTAAGTTTTCCGCAAAAGTAATGTAATGTCAATGTACGTCAAGCTTCGGGTCTCTACAAGAAATGAATGTGATATGTAATCACGGGGGTCATAACCTCACACCCCGTGTCCTCCCAGGTAAACATCAGCCACAATTTCCTAGCCACCAACAGATGGAGGTTCCTGAGGGCGCCATTAAGAGCGGGAGGACATAGTGCCTAGACGCAACCAAACTAACACCTGAATTGGCAAGGCACGTACCCCTCACAGATCATCTCCTCTCCGATACGAGATACCAAGATACCCTCTCAGAGGGAGAAGAGGTAGCCCTGCTTGGTAAATTCCTCTGATGAAGTGTTTGTGATTGTACCGGTTGGGGAGGGTTATGGGAGGAAATTGAAGGGATCATAGTTTGAGATCAGACTTGATAGTAGAAGCTTGTTCTGAACTGTCTGTTGTCCCTCCTCTTGGACCACCCACTCCTTGGGCATGACCCCACTGGTCAACTGCAAATATGGTCGGAATGCGGTACCGGGAATTTGAAGGGGGTTGATGAAAGTATAGCAGTTCTTAACATGCGCTCCCAACCATCCCCAGAGGACTTGAAAAGGGCCGACTACCCGGAATGGCCGACTCCCCTTGGTGATGTTGCTAAGAATTCGGTAGATCCTTGAAAGCATTGGGACGACCAGGTTGATAACGTTGTCAGTGGACAACTGGGCCACTATAATGAAAGTGGAAACCCATACGCCACCGGTCTCACGTACGGGAAATACCCAGAAACTCAGGAACATGGCTAGAAACACTGCCAGGCGAAGCAGTCGTTCAACGTCTGGAACAAGCTCCCATCCCCAGCTCTTGAATTGGCCTTCCACTAGGATCAGACAGTAGCTACCACTCTGCCTTCGGGATTCTATTGAAGGAAAGTTTGTGGGCCTGCGTGGAAGAGCCACATGATCACTCTCTCTGGAAAATGATCTGATCCAGTCACGATATGGGATAAGATGTTTCGAAGAGATATCCTGTTTCAAAAATTTATCCGGTTCCGAAGATGCATCCTTCAAACACTCCCAGGCCTGGTTGATGAGCTGCCTTACCAGGGGGGGTCCTTTCGTCGTCATCCCACATAGAAGGAGGAGGCAAGAATTCATCATACAAACCTCTGACAATTGGGACCCCCGAAATATGGACGACGTCCCAGAGGATGATACCCACCTCCCCATGGACCAGGTGGAATGTGTTGGAGTCCAGACTCCAACGGCTCATGAGATTCCTGGCGAGGGAATGGGGCCGATGGGTGTACGTCTGGGACACCCAGGCAGCTTCATATAGACCCATGACCTGTAACTCCACCTCAAACTCTGCATAGCTTTGGCGAACCCAGAAGGGCCACCCCCAATCCAACAACATGAACGTCCCTCCAGAACGGAGGTCCTGGCTGGCTGACCAACAACCTTGGTCATTTACCATGGCCTTGCGGGCAATACTTTGGTAATAGTGAATCACCCCTTCATGCTGACACTATCCACCTATCGGGGACACAGGAAGGTGATTCACTATGAATCCGAGAGCTGTATCCCTCAGGGCAGGCCCTCCTGGTGTTTATCACAGCTCGAGGTATATTGGTGGTAAAAATCCATGCCATAGGGTTGTTATCACGAGAGGGAACCAGAATTGGTGTATCGAATAATAGACCGAACCCGTAAGCGGGAAGACTATTGGAAAGAGGATACTCCTGCTGCGACTCCAAGAGTAAACGTGCAAGAGGTGGATTACAATGGGGTTTGGCGGACTCCATCCTGGATGGAGCTGACCACATCTTTAAATCTTTGATCACCAACGGGAAGAGGACCAACAGCGGGTCTAATCACAGGATAAGGATGAAACATATTTATCTTCTCCCTGCACCATGGAAATCATACAGATAGTTAGTCCGAAAATAATAAAACATGGGAAAAATACCAAGTATTTTCAAAGGATTACATCCAAGGCTCATAATGAAATCTAAAAGGTGGCCCCATAGGTTAGTTCGTGTTGACAACATCCCGCGAACTAGACTTATGTGGAATGCATCTGCGAAACAATGGCCCGTTGAGCGTTGGCTAGCAAACTGCAAACAAGGCTGCATCACAGAACCTCATCTTGGAGCATTAAGCGTTTAAGTTTGGACATAAAGTATTTATCAAAGTTTGGATAATTTTGGTCCATGGGAAATTGAAACCACAAAGCGAATTCCTCCGCGGGGCCGTCATGACTTAATTCTTAATTAATTAAAAGGTTTGGTTCGTGCTCGAAAAATTGTTCCGAAGGTGGAGGCAGCCACGAACGAGGGTTGGTTTCCAAAGACGGTAGCTGGTTCTTGGAAAAAGTATCTCGTGAAGGAATGATCACGCGCAAATAGAAACACAAGAAACTCTAATTTTGCGAAGAAGCATGTAAAGGAGAAATGAAGGGCCCCCCATATTTATAGGTGTGGTCCCCAACCGGGTCCACCTCGCTATCGTGAACTACCTAAGTTTTAGGACCACTCTAAATCGGAATAGCCTCCTCTTCGTTCCAATCGGACCCCACTCCGATGGGGGGAATCTGTAGGGTCCTGAAAAATCCACAACGGAAGATAATAATCCCCTTCATTCGAGAGAGGATTTTTACCCGATTACATTCAACTAATTGGGAAAAGGAAGGAGGCGAGTGCTGAAATTTGGAAAAGGACTAACCAGTCTGAGAACATGCTCAAGTGTTACACGGCCAGTTCAGTGAAACGCTCCCCTCCATATACTAGCGTTGTTCGTGAGATGGAGGCGGAGATCCTCCGTGGGCGTGAAGTAGGACAGTCACCGATCCGATCCACAGTCACGAACCGACCCAGCCGCAAACCATGTCGACTGACTCAAGATGCATCCGTTTTCATTCATGGAATGGATGAGGAACCCTTCGTGTCCATGAAGCACTCTCCGAGCTCGTTTGGTTTGCGGGGGAGATCGTTTGGTTCACGAGGGAGATGCGCTCATTGCCCCCCGTGAGTTGCGAATTGACCTAGTCATCTGTGAATCAGGTTTTAGGTCATGGGCCTCGAAAAAAGGTGCTGCGTGAACATAGATACATAATTTTCCCCACTCTATAAAAGGAGACTGAGAGGAAGAGAAAAGGGTAGAAGACAGAGAGAAGATCAATTAGATTCGGGTGGAAGGATTTCAAAGGAGGGATTCAGATTTTGGATGTTCCAGTTCACGAACTAGAGAAGGTATGAACCTGGGAACGAACTAATAAGGAACCAAAAATGCATAATAACTTGTTGAACCACGAACCTAAAATAAAAAAGAAGGGAAAAATGTGAACCATGGTCCCTCCGCAGATGCACTCCCAACGGACTAGGGAATTTCTGCCTCTTTTCCGATCCGCCGCACCGCGTAGCACCCTACTACGCGGGTGAAGCCCCGACTGATGAGCCTCCGACCGATGCCAACCTTGGACGTTGCTTCCTACATGGAACACTCCGTGGACCACCCTAGTCTGTGGTTAAAACTCGAAGCCACAAACCACCTTGGTTCGTAGGATTCCCATCAGTCAGTAGACCACCCTGGTTCGCGAACGGCTTCTCCAACTACGTATCACTTCCCTACATGAAGGGCATCACCACCCATAACCCTATGTGGCCCGCAGAATCCTTCAGAGTTCCCATTCCATGAGCCACATAAAATCTTTCTGATCCGTCCTGATCCTCCATTACTCCCTCACCGGCCTACTCATCGGCCACAAGCCAAGGCCTCCACCAGAGCCACCAGACCAGTGTGATGCAACCCTCGGGCGCATCAACATGCCGTTTTGATTTCACATACCCACGGTAAGTAGGGGTGAAGGGGTTTCCCCGACCCTTGAGCAGATTCCCGATGCATTCCTGGGTTCACATTCCAACGATAATGTGGAGTCTGAGCTTGGGAGTCCCATTTCTGACCCTCCACTTGTTGGGGCTGGGGTACATCTCCCTTCTCTGGAGGGTAGTAAAATACCCATTAGAAGGAATCCCTCATGCACTTCGGTACTTCCCCCGGGCACAAGAGAGGTGACGAGCACAATAACACCTCTTTCCCTCTCCCGTTGCACTTTGTCTCCATTGGAGTCCATCCTAGAGTAAGCCCCGACTTTATGGGCCGCCCTCATGTGTAATCCCAACTCCACTTATCACAGACACACCTTTCGTGACGTGATCCTCTTGTCCCTGCTGTGTCTTGTTTCTCACACCGAGCATGACTCACGTGGGCTTAGAGTAAGCATCGACCATGACATCCTCTTATGGGCCTCCTCAGAGTTTAATCCCTAATCCATCCCTTTGGGCTGCCTCAGAGCATAAGTCCCAAGCCAATGCGAACTACGAGGACTTTGATTCCCTACCACAGGGATACGTATGAAGCCTCCATGAGGTTCAAGCTCGATCACTAGTGGACCCCTGGGTCCACCTTCACGTCGGTTCTCTGACGCTCCCATTCGAACTACGTGGACTTTGATCCTTGTCTCCTAGGCAGGGTACGTAGGAAGCCTCCATGAGGTTCAATCCCAACAACTGGTCGATCTGACTATCTTTACATTGGTCCATCGAGCCACTCCTAGTACCGCCTAAATGAGTCCCGACTCCTCGGGGTCATTAATCCAACGAGGGATGGTAAACCTCATGCATAAATGATTCTGAACCTCTACTTTCAACTGACCATTTCCAGCCTGGAGAAAATTGTGGATACTATTCTTGGGTATGAACCAAAGATTCGGTAACATATGAATATGTCTTAAATCTATAAGAGAGTCCTGGAACATGCAATAATTTCCCCCAAAAGGGTGCTATGAGTCCGACTTCCCATCCACTCGACCAATGTGAGTTCTTAAGCGCTGCTAGTCAAACCATCCAGCAAACGCCTACCTTTGGAAAGCAGGTCCATGTGTCATCAGATACGAAACTGTTTGGCATTTCGAGACCGACCCCGAAACACTATTGAAATCAAGCCAAGTTTATTTTCAACTGAAATACCAAATATCGAAAAAACATCCAATATTAACTTAAATGATTACGTAATTTTTATATTAAGGTAATAAGTGATATAAATTGGATAATAAAATTGAAAAAGGTTCTCAGTAATGTATGAATTAACCTAAGATTATTATTATGGATTATAAATATTGTACGTGACAAGTCTAACTCAAGGTAAGGGATTTTGTCTCAATCTTTTTTGATTGAGGAATTACTTGTTAATATGCACCTTTATTATTTTATAAAGTATATATACAGAAAATATGGACTTTAATATCCATATTATATCTATACTAATATTATTTATTGATTTAGTAAATGTATTAATTCATGGAGATTAATATTTAAATGTTCAAAGTTGTATGGGACACCTTGAATGTTTAAAGATTTAACTATAAAATATATTTATTCATGATATTTATTACATATTTATTTATATGGATATAAAAAGATTATAAATGACATTTTATGTCTATATTGAATTTTATTCAATTTTTTAAAAGGAATATCTTTATATGAAGCATTTTACATTCTTTACAAATGAAAAAAGGAATGTTTTTAACGTATAAGACATCAACAACTTCTCTACCTCTATGACCATTATTTTATATTTGGATTCCCCTAAAAGAAATAATGTTTTAAAGGAAGGAAATCAATTATTCCTTTTTGGGTGTTTTGGTATTGAAAATGGTTTTGAATTTGGATTTACTATTTCAATATCTTTAAATGATTTCTTGTGATTTGAAATGAAATTTTATGAGTGAAATGTTGATGATTGGATTATTTTATGTTTTATGATTATGTTATGGTTATTTGGAATTTCTTATATATATGTGTGGTTCCATGATAAACCAAGGGAGTGTGAGCCCATGATATATCTTTAATGCATTGGTTAATGAGGCAGGGTTAACTTGTTGGGTTTCTCATAAGAGAATTAGGGAATATACATTGATGGGAATTCCAAATGTAACCATGATGGTTACACCCTATGTAACTATGGAAGATAAAATTAATGTTTGATATGGATCCACTAAGTTAACTTTATGTTTTATGATTTCTATGATGTTTTATAGGAATCTTATTATTTAATGAGGTATTCTAAGGAGTTTATGTTTTATTGGTGAAAAGTATGATTTTGTGAAATTATTTTCATGATTTTAAAATATTCATGGATTAAAGGTTTCATTCGTTAATTTATATCCCTTACTAAGCTTTTTTGCTCATCCCAAGTTTTAAAATATTTTTCATAGGTCTTAATATTGTTAAGAACAAATAATATTCTATGATGAAATTATTGAATATTTTTACTAAAAAATATCATGTTTTATTTTAAAAGGGTTTCCTTTAGTGAAAAAATGGATACTGAGTATAAGTATACAATTTATGCACTTCTTTAAGGGAATTTTTGAGACCTTTTTATCCTCAAACAAGATTCTATATGAGCTCGGATGAGTTTCTTCAAACTATATTAGTGTGGGTGCATTAAATTAGTCTATATCTAAGGGGGTATAATGAGGTATCCTATCCCCAAAATAGGATGAGCGATGTCCCCCAATGCTCAGTTTCATATAGAGGAATGTATACCTCTTTGTGGACTAGAGTGTGATCCTATATCATTATTTCCTAGTTTGGTTTTGGTATCACATTTCTATTATGCATGGAATGTGATCCCCTTCTTAGTGGGTTAGTATAGTTAGGGTTAGGTATCCCTTATATGCATTGAGTGTGATCCCCTATCTGTATATCAATATCTATTAGCTTACAGTAATTTTTAGTCTGATTGAGTGAGTATCTCGAAAAATCTCTCTGAATTTCCTTGGTACATATTTATCGAAATACCCAACGAGTATGTCCTCTAGGATTAGTTCTATTAGTATAGTGATACCTGATGAGTGATTTTAATTAGAAGGATATTACCTTTGATCATATTTTATAAACCTATATTGGAAGTGAGGATGTGAACTCACCTTGAGAGTTTGTGTTTAACTTTGATCATTTTTGGATTATCGTATTTATTCCCTTGGATTTGTGATTTATGTCCAACTCCCTCTTTGATGATTTATGTTTGGTGTTTTTAGGGTGTCTTATAAGGATTGTTTATACTCACCCCTATATATGATTTACCAACACATATTGATTGTTATATAGATTAGATTCCTTTCATTTTATTCCTAGGTGGATTAAGAGTAGGTGGAGCTTAGTTATTCTATAATGACATTAGATTGATCGATGAGTTTCTTTTGGGTAGTTTCACACTTAATGTCAACACGTTGGGTTTATTTATAGTTTTGTTGGACTTGTATTTTACCCTTTTGATTTTATTGTATTTCATTGTGTAATTTGAAAAGTGATTGATGTTATGGATGCATTTATAGAATATTTTTTTTATATTTTTTTCACATTATACTAGTGTATGGAGATATATTCATGTGGACAAATACATTTGGAGAAGGTGTCACATGTATGTGATAAGCATACTCAGTTCTAGTCGCCAACCCCTAGCTTATTTGTTGTAGGATTGAGATGTCATTATCGACTTACCACCAACAAGGTGAGCCCTTCTGGATTGGGTCATGATAGAGTGGAATCAGAGAAAGGTTTACCTTAAGACCATAGTTAATAGATAGTCTAGATATATGTTTTGTTTTAGAAAATAGAAAAACCATATTAAAGTGTCTCTAGTTTTCTCTCATTCCATAGAACCTAGTGATGATGTGGAAACCAGTGTATCCATTCACCAGGACTATAATAACCTACTTGTTTACTCAGAACATATAGCAATGTTTTTTAGGGAAAACAAAGGAACATCCATAATATAAGAATGATTTGTGGTTTCCATGTCCTTTTTGATTTAACTCCCCAAAAATTCTCTTTTGATCGTGATGAATCTTGGATATTTATATATTCTTACAATATGATATTCAAAAAGGATTCTATAGCATGATAATAATAATTATTCACAAGTAAATGAGGCCTTATTTTAGAAACTTGTGTAGGAGACAGGTCTTCTAGGTGGATAATGAGTGGTGTATCCTCATATTGAAGAGTATGATGACTCCCCTTGTGGTTTAGGTGGGTGATCCATGTAAAGTTGATTATTAGTTTATTCTAGTGGTACTGGAATATGAAACATCTATTTTGGGTTCACTTTTTGAGTTTTTATGTTAGAGACCTCCCAATTATCGTGGTGAGCTTATCCCCCTCTGTCACGACCCGTCCTCAGGGCCCGTGTCGTGACTACCCCAAGCCCGCCTTCCATAGGCCAGGGGCTGGCGACTAGCACCAAGGCGTAAATCCTGGTAAAAAGGGAAGGCATTGCCTTTGAAAAGTAAACAAGCACCACAGAGTGAGCAAGAGGAATAGTAAACACTAAGTAAAAACAGTGTACAACTGAAAGTGCGGAAAAGTAAATGGGCCAGTATACAAACCCAAATTGAATGTAAAGTACAACTCGAAAGGGAAAACAGAAACTGTAAAGTAAAAGCTGCTACACCGAGCTGTCCACAGGAAATCCCACCTGAAGGGTGGGTAAAGATAGCTCCACTGCACCTCGGGTCCCGCCGTCCGCTCCAAGCACGTCCCGCCCAGTGGTCCACCTCCAGGTACCGTCCTGCTCTGCAAGCCTCAACCACGATCAACGTTGTCCGTCGTCTGCAACCAACACAACGTAGTGCAGGCATAGCCCGTGCAGGGGTGAGTATAAGCTACTCAGTAGGGACCCCGAGACCCCCGAAGGTCTCCCAAAATCCACAAAGGATAAACCAAAAAGTAAAGATACAAACACGAAGCAACAACCGACACTGCTTAGGTATATGCCCATACATATACCTAATTCATCAATTCCAATACGCTCCAACCTCCGAGCCCAAGTACAACTCAGTCCACACAGGAAAGTATACGTATTCCACACAGGAATGCAAAACATAATCCACACAGGATAGCACAACACAATCCACACAGGATGGTAAACAGGATTCAGCTCACACAGGTATACAACTTCGTAGACGATAGAGATGATCATTGATCCATCTAAGTCATCGGACCCACAAAGGATCGATAGGTACTAACCCCCGCAAAGACCCACACAGGATCGGACCCACACAGGATCTGTAGGCACTGGTTCACACAGGACCGCTGAGCGCTGACCCACACAGGATCAGACCCACACAGGATCGGTAGCACTGATCCACACAGGATCGTTGAGTGTTGTAGTCGTCGTCGTCGAATCCACTGAGGATCTCTGCACAGTCGTCGTCACAGTCACAGTAGCAGTCGCAGCCAGCTCTAGGGTTTCTGCACACAGCAAGCTCGTTCGGGAGGGTCCGCTCCACGAGCCGAGAGGCTGATACATCAGCTGTCACAAAGTCCAGAGTTGATGTTTCCAAAAGTTCCGTATCGTCAACAGGAACTCAACGCAACAGACAGCGCTTCAATCGGACGCCCGGTCTGAGAGTTATTGGCTTTTCCGTTCCAGGGGCCCGGTTGGTTTTTAAGGAAAATCCAACCTGACTGTACTCCACCTAGTCCAAACATCGGGCGGAGTTTTCCAAAGGATCCGTCTCACCAAGAGGAACTCAACAAAGCTGACGACACGTCAATCGGACATCCGTAGCTCAAGATATGAGTGTTTCCGCTCCGAGGGCCCGGTTGGTTTCGTGTACGAACCAACCCATCCAAACTAAAAGTATTCCGAAAACTTGAGTAAGATATACCAAAACGACCGTCTCAATCCAAGGATCGCATCTCCACTGACGGCGCGTCGTTTAGAGGTCTGTAGCCCGAGATATGGTCATTTGAACCTAAACAGTTTGGTATCGGGGGTTTCGGGCCCGGGCCGACCCGGCCCGAGACCCCCCGGTCGGCCCGAACCGGGTCGACCCTACCCGGAGCGGCGCGGCACGGACTGGCCCGGCGCGGCACGGACTGGCCCGGCGCGGCCCGGCACGGCCCGACCCGTCTGGGCTCGGCCCGGCCTGGCAGACCGGCCAGGCGCCGGTCCGGCTCAAGGCAGCGCGCTGGGCGCGCTGCCAGCTCGGCCTTCGGCCGAGCTTTTGAAAAAAAGCGGGGGGCACTTGCCCCCCGTTTGTATCCGCTCCCCCCCTCATAATGGGGTGCCGTTCAACTGGCCGGGGAAATTTAATTCCCCCGACCTTCCCCACTTCCGGCCGGTCAGACCTGCCCGACCGGCTCATCTTCAACGGGACCAGCAGTGGCTGGTCCCTTTCCGGCTCTGACACCGGCGGTCCGGCTGGCCGCCGGTCACCTTGTTCCACCGCGGCCTTTGTCATCCGGCACGGTGTGATGGCACCACACCCCTCCGCCGTTGCCCCGTTCTGGCCGCGGCGTCCTCGGTTTCCTTCGACGCGGCGCGACAGCGTCGCGTCCTCGAATTCCTTTCCACGGCGCGGCGCGACGGCGCCACGCATATGTTCCGCATGAAACCGCATGGTGCGACGGCACCACGCTCCCTCGTACCAACGACAAAGAAAACATTTAAGAAAATAAGGAGGAGGGTCGGCCGTGTTTGTGCGGACCGGCCCCCTCGCATTATTCGATAACAATTAGTCGAAAACCACGAAATTTGACATGCCAGAATCAAGAACGGGTAATAATTAAATAAAATAACAATAATCCCCTACCTCGATTTCAAGAGCAGAGCACGTCAACAAGCCGTGGAAGAAAAGCTTCGCGGAGGTCGGGCGTCGCGAGAATCGAACGTCGATTCCGTTGACGTCGAGGTGCGTCTGAAGAGGTAGCGTCGCTGGAGAAGCTTCGTAAGCTGATGGAGAAAGCCCGAGGAGGAGGTGACATCTCCTTTCGTTGACACAGAAGAAGATCAAAAGAAGCGGTGTCATCGATCTTCAGAAACACACCGGCTGCGAAGAAAAGAAGAGAAGACATGTCTTTCTCTTCTTATGGTGACGACGTTCTTCGTCGGAGCCTAAAGGTTATTCGCGTTCTTCGTCAAGGTTGAAGAAGATGAAGAATGCTTCCCAATCCTCTCAAGGTGGAAAAAGATACTAACCAAAATAAAATAAGTCTAAGCCTTATTTTATTTACACAACCCAACCTCTTTGAATTTCGAAAGTTTGAAATTAAATAACTCATCTCAATTAATAACTCAAGTTGTCAAAATTGAAAAAAAGAGGAGTTATTGGAAGTTTAAAGGGGAGTTGAAGAGTTAGGGTTCATGTGGGCCCCACCACACTTAATCCTCTCAAGGGATGTTAAGTGGATGTGTGTCCCGCCTCTAACTCCCTTTGGGAGGATATAACCAACATGGTTTAAAATAAATTGTGTTCCACAATTTATTTAACTACATCCAACTTTACCCAAAAATAACTTTCGTTCCGCATAAAATGCAACTTCCGAAAAGGTCTCCTTAAGAGAATATCGGCACTGCGAGTTCATCGGTGCCCTCAGAATTAGATTCTGGGCACCGGTTCAAAAGTTAGAAATTCCCGCTCGTTCGTTCACTGAACGTACCTGAGCCAAACTTCGGAAATTGATTCCGGGCACACCGGGCCTCGGAATCAGGTGCCGTTCGAAACCGTACTCTTGTAAAATTCCAAAGAAAATTAAGAAAAAATTTCCCTTGAATTTTACGGGTTTTTTACACCCTCCTTAGGAAGTAGTGGATTGGGTTGAGTTTACAGTGTATGTTTTCTACCTAGTTTGGTATCCTCTTGATAGTGACCATAGTGGTGATAATTATAAATTATAATCTATTTAATAGGTGGAAGCCTATGCTGGTGATGTTTAATGTGGATTTAGGCATTAAAATCATAGGAACTTTTCCCCCACTAAGACACAATCTCTTATGATGCGATTTAAAATACATGCGGGAAATTCAATGATTTCCAAAGTAGATAACATTTAGGTATGTCAACCGATTTCCTTCAATTTTTATATTCAAGTACATTTTTTTTATTAAGGGTTTGGAGTGATCCTCGGTTGTAGAGAAAAAAAGAGAAAGGGGAAGGATTACATCAAGTAGTATGGGATTGTTACATGGAAGTTCTAGGTGTGTTTTGAGATATAAAAAATGTATTATATACTCCAATATTAGATTTATAACATAGTTTTAAGTATTATTTTTCAGAATGCATGCCTTGTTTGAGATTTGGAGACGATAATACATCCTTCTAGCTCGAACCTTATGTTTTGAGGCTCTTGTAGATAAGGTTTGACGATTACACAATTCTTCTCACAATGTGACCTAACTCTGTGAGGTGATATAACCTCATTTGGAATATTTCTGTAGTAGCGATATGTCCATATGATGTTTTCCATGGTATAGACTAGTTTCCAAATATATATGTCTAGTTTACTATTACCAAAGGGGGTTCCAATGTATCAAATTTGGTGGTATTAGATTTTCCTTATTTGATGAGAATGGATCCTAGGGAAAGTATAATGAGATCATATTTAGGGGGATACAACCAATTCCTTTTTAGTTTGATAGTATGAAGCTTTTAGTGGTAGAAATTATGAGATTTTAGTTCCTACAATGATGGTGGGGTACGAGGATATCTTACTTGAGGATGTTTCAGGATCACCTTTCCATAGAGAGATTGACTTCTACATAGACTTTCACCTAGGGATGAATCAATATTTTCACCAGCATATCAGATTAACCAAAATAGATATGATAAATGAAGGTGTAGTCGGTGAATATATAGATCGTGTGATTTTTTTGACCTAATTTGTACCCTTGGATAGCCCTGTTTCTATTTACCAAGAAGGTTAATGTTATGTTTAGGTTATGCATGCATTGAGGTTTCCAGAATCAATTGAATGTCAAGAAGGAGTGCCACACCCGAGGATCAATAACTTATTCGACTAGTGGTTAAGAGTGAAGTGGTTCTTGGTATTTGACCTTAGTATTGGTTATCAATATCTCCGAATTCGAAAGGAGAATATACTAAAAGTTTCTTTCCAAAGTTTCATGGTTACTTTGGGTTCCTGGTGATACACTTCGGTGCAGAAAACTCCCAAGATAGTTCATGAAACTCATGAATTGGATATTATATCCCTTCTTAGATCAATTCATTATGGTATTCATATATTAATTCCTAATGTACACAATATTATATGTGGATAACATGAGAAACATTAGGAGGGTTTTGGACATTCTCTAAGAGTTCAATCTTTATGGGATGCCCTTGAAGTTTCAGCTCAAGATTTCAGAAGTCTACTTATTAGGATATTCCATATTAGAAGAGGGAGTTGCAGTGGATCCAATAAAGTTTGAGGCCGTTCCAGCTTGGGATCCACCCAATATGAAAGGTTATGAACCAGTTGAACACTTTGTAGTTAACCCTTAAGTATAACAATGGTGAAACGTACATCCAGTTGATGATTTTATCCCCTTATTTTCTTCAGTATGTTAAGAAGACAATAATTGTGGATATTAATTGTGATATATTGCATGACCACGTATCCACTAAACATAATTCTGATGGATTTTATGAATGTGGGGAGAATTTTATCCTTACTCAAGGACAAGCAATTACACAGGTGGTTCTATGAGAGGTGATGCGAAGGAGGTTTCAGTCTTTCCATTAGTAGTAAATATTAGACATTTTATAGTATACCAGGATACTTTTTCATCAATTTGTGTGGCTAATGATTTGGTGGAATATAGTTGAGTTTACCTCTTTATGCCCCACCTACCACCAGGTGAAGGCCAAGCACCATGTTCCTGTGATTCTAGATCAACCCCTTGAGTTGTCAAGGTGGAAGTGGAATGGCGTATCATGGTCTTTGTGATAGGTCTTACATGATTTTATAGAGGAAACAAAACTATCTATGTGATCATAAAATGCCTCACTAAGTCATACCACTTCTTATTCATTTGAGAATAGAACTTATTGGAGGGTTTGGGGACACCTATTCATGTAAAAGGTAGTTTGGATTCATGAAGTTTTCTCGATGATAATATTAGACTATGATGATTTTTTCACATTATGATTATGAAGAGGGTTTTGGGAGAATTTGGGATTCAATTGTGGTTGAGCATGATGTTTCCACCCCCATAAAGATAGCCAAGCAAAAAAGAACCATTCAGGTTTCAAAGAATATAATTTGGTTATGAATGATTGTTTTGGAAATATCTGTGATGATCATTTATCATTAGAGTAGTTTTTATATAACAATTGTTATCACTCCACCATCAGTGTGGTAACATTAAAGATAATGTATTGGAGACCCTTCAGGTCACTGTTGTATTATTCGAAGTATGAGGAACATCACTTATTGGACTAGAGTTTTCACAAGCGATGATAATAATTGTACAATTCATCCTGGGGTGGTTGAGGAATTCCTAGATAGATCATGAGTCCTATGTAGACTAAATAAAAAGTCCTTTGGAGATCTATGAGGGAGACCATGTGTTTCTGAGGGTCTCACCATGATGGAAATTATAGAGGTTTGGATGAAGTATCAGGTCACCTTTAAGGTTCTAAGAACTTTTTCCTATTACTAAATAATGTTAGCAAGGTGGCATGACACTTAGCCCTACCAACACAATTAGACCAGGAAGACAATGTATTTCATGTGTCACAGCCGAGTATACATGTGAACAACCCATTGCATGTTGTCAATTAGTGTGAGATGGATATTTAGGATGGGGTTACCTTTTTATGGCACCTCACGACATTTGAGAACCTATATAAGAAGACACTTTGTGGGAAATGTTTTTCTTATATGCATTTTTGTTGGACGCATTTGAATCTCTAGAAGAGATTATGAGAATGTGAAATCTAGATATGGATAAATATCCTCAACTATCTATATATGTTTTTTATTTTTTAAATCGTAATCCTTGAATGTTTGGAGAATTTAATGACTCAAAAATTTCTATTTAACACATTGGAATATTTAGACTAATATTTTTAGTGAAATGCGCAGAGTCAGTGTAGGATTACGAGTCTTGTGGACGTTTAGAGTTTATATATTTAAAATATTAAATATAATATACAATGTGTGAATGGTTATTTTAGAAATAATGGAATTACTATTGAATGGTGTGTCAAATGGAAGAATCGATATATCTATTAAATATGAAGAGTGGGTTTTACCCAAGGAAAAATATAAGTCTTTCCGACGTCAGATGCTTTGATAGAGTGATTTCATCACAATATTTAGAGGATTAAATTAATTTATTAATTGAGTGTTCATTTAATTACCAAAAACTAATGAAACATCCTTTTAAACACCACTTTTGAAAATTCCATAGGGTTAACCACCTAATCCTAGAGGATTTAGAGGATAAAGAGAATTTTTGGGGTGAACACTTTGGAATATGATAATGGGGCCATTGATTGAGGATCAAAGTACAATGATGCTCATTGTCATTGATGGAGTTATTATATCTCACCAATGATAATGATAAAGAAATTTTCTTTATTAGAGATCAATCCAAATCAAGGAAAGGTGTTTGATTTAATGGTCTAATCCTCATTTATAGTTTGAGATGAATATGGATTAATTCCTTTGAAATTAATTCAAGGATTTTTCTTCATTGGGGTTTCAAATGGTTGTTTTATCTTCCTAGATGTAAGAGTTTAAGATTTATTCTCTATTAGATTTTTTGATCTAAAAACTACACCACATTATTTGGATTATAAATATGATGGATAAATAATCAAGGAAATCGATATAGGATCACTTTTTATTGTTTTCATTTGTCCTTCATTTATTTGATGTTCATAAATGATATTTCAGTTTGTCTATGATTCAATAATACCGAGGAGGAACAATCATTTAAAATTCATTATTTGGTAGAAAAGAACATGTTCATGGGTTTGGTTTTGGGTTTCAGAGAGATGATAAAGGTGTTCCATGGATTAAAGGAATACGAAAATGGTTCAAGTGATGGTGGATACATGATATGGATTGAGAGGGAATATCTAAAGGATAAATAATATATGATTATAAGAAATGGGTTTCCGGAATATAGCCACTGTGACAATGGTGATTTGATAATGGTACAAGTTGTGTAGTTTATGGTACCCAGACCATGTAGTGATTCAGGATGGTGATGACGATCAGTTTTTTACTGAAGAATGACCAAAATCTGACTTCCATCTAGACATTGATAGTGGTTAACTCCATTACGGGAGTTATGGATATGGTTAGTGATGAAACTAAAGGCAATGATATAGGTGCATGGAATGATGTATGCACAATTTGAAATTTTTGTGAAATTTTGATGAATAAAAAATGTAGTTTAGAAGAACACATGTCATTTAGTGCCCTATATGTGTCTTCTATGGTTCACATATTGAGTTAAATATCACACATCATGTGACCTTTATCTAGATAGAACATCTTGCGTAGAGAATTATATGTTTAGAAGGCCATGTGACCCCAAATGTCATGTGTGATGGGACTCACCACATGTAATTAGGATGGTACATTAAATTAGGAAGATTACACACATTGAGTACTGGCTTATCCCTTACAAACCATGTGATATATAGTACACCTTATGTTATTTTGAAAATACACCATCTTGAATAGAAGGTAAAGGCCATGTACTGACCCAACCAGCACATATCGTGTGTTGTAACATCATGCCATATATCTTGATGAAGACATGCCTTGTGTAATGGTAGAACCATAGTAGTGATAGAATTAATGAGACACATCGTGTACCCCATGGAATGGTTGGCGTATGGTTTTTCCAACCGCTTCCATTTCTAATGTGAAGTTCTGTAAGGTGGGTTAGCCTAGGCAGTGGATCCCGCATGGTTGGCACAAATTTTGGTAAACTGTGTGGCTAAACCATACAACCTTCTCAAACTCACTTAAAAGTGAAATGAAACTTTTAACATAGTTGATTTTATCCCCCAAGACCTCCATTTATCCCCCTCACATTCGAATAGGCTAGGTGCCTCTATGAGAGATTCCTCCCTTTCTCATACTCTATTTTCATGGCCATTCTCATTGGTTTCAAGTGGATTCATCCTTGGTAAGTACTTTAATAACCCTCCCTCCATTATATTTTCTTCTTTTCCCCTTGATTTATCCCTTCCCATGAACCCTAATAATAAAATTGATAAATTTTAGGTATAGGGTTGGAATTAATCATGGTGATTTGTCTGTTTAGGGGGTTTAGAGAGAATGAGTTATCTTAGTTGGGTGATCTCAACTATAAGCGATGAAATCTAGTTTAATCACCATTCAACTGGGGTAGGATTTTCTTGTTTTCACTTTATATTACATGTCATTGCATTCATGTTGGTTTTAAATAATTTATTTATAAAATATATACTTATATCTGTGTTCTTGATGAAACAATGATGATCTTTAAATGGATTTAACACTTTATATGGAATGAGATTTCATACCATGTGTTTGTACAATTCCCTAGTGGATTTTTAAAATCATGTTAGTATCCTAAAATCTATTTTTGAATCAATATTAAAGTATTAAATGGGATTTTTTTATAAATTTATTTTCAATAAAAAGTGTTTGAATTATTTTAAAAGTGTTCTAAGTTTTCAAATGGGTGGTTTGATTTGAAATGGGTATATCAACCCATGTGAGTAATGTTTTGAAACCTCTTTATAATTATTATTGATTTTTAAAAGTAGATTTAATGAATGATTTAGTTACCAAATAGTTATAAATAAATGGTTTGATAAAAATTGGTCTCAAGATAGTTTTGATATGATATTTGAAAATAGATTGATTTTATTTTTGGATTCCAAGCATGTTTAGGAATATGTAACATTTGGCACTTTATAAAAAAAATTCATTAAAGGTATGATACCATCTAAAGACCCATGGGATGATTGTTTTGCCTATGGTGTATTGTTATCCCATGAGGGTATTCTTTGTATTGATGAATCTTTTTATGTTGCTCATTTATTGATTTGAATGGGGATAGTTATTGTGAAGGTGATGGAGGTGAGGAATGGGTCAATTCAAATGATCTATATTTTACACATGTAAAGGTTTACTTATGATATCATCCATTTTAATTGTTATGGGAGACCATGGGTTTCTAAATAGGTGGATTCAGTATTTGAATCCATAGCCTATATAATTAACTATCAGAGGGACAATGTCTACATAGACTGAGAGAGAACATTGAGGGACCATTATCTATGGTATAAAGAGGGTCTATGGGAGGAGTGTTATCAATGTGGACCGAGGGATAACATAGAGAGTATGTTACCCAAGACACCAACTAATCTCTTGGAAAGTAGGGAATAAGGAATACCAGGGGATCTTCAAAATTTTTATAGAGTCTGTGGAAGATTGATTGAGTATCCAAAACATATTGTTTTCACTTAGTTACTAGTGAACCTAGGGTTATCCTAAGTCATGGTAAACCCCATTTTATTAGATCCCATGATGTTAGGATCCTTCCTAAGATCTATAAATATATTTTATTTACTTTATTGGATCCCATTATCTTGTATTATTACTTATAACCTATTCAATTTTTGTTTCTTTTTTATTATCATGAAAATTTGACATATAGGTCTCTATTTATTTTCTTTCCTTATTCTTTATATTATGTATCTATTTTGAAATGTTTTAAAAAGGTATTTATGAATGGTTTTTTAAATAAATATATTTAAATTATGGTTATAGTGTGACTTAAATTTTTTTATCAATGAGTTTGAAAATTAGGTTTTAAAAATGTGAAAAGTTGTCTTCCAAAGAGTTTTGGAGTGTTTTGATGAGACAGTAAGAAATCATTTGTTTTTAAACTCCATTATGGGGGTTTTAAATCCTTGTTTTGGGATTTAATTCATAATTTTATATTTATTATTTTCAATGTTTTTTTGGAAAAATATTTAAAATTGGAAACCTATTTTGAGTTTCAAAACAAGCATTTTAAAATAGGTTTTTATCAGATGTTTTTAAAGTGGTAATTTAAAATGATGTTTTGATAAATGTAGTATTTGTTTGGGGAATTTTTTTTCCTAGTGATTATTTTAATTTAATGAAAATAAAAAATAATTGATTTAACATATATTTATTGAGTTTTTTTATTCATGTAAAGGATTAAGAAAAATATATATTTTTCTACTTTATTTCAAACCAGATTTTTTAGGATTTAATATAAAAGTGCCAATATATATTGGTTGGGTGGCACATGTGCATGGACTTTCTCTTGGAAACCACCCAGTCGACCGGAATTAGGGACCATGGAAATCACTATGGAAGCTCAATACCCCCCCCCAAATACACCACTTTTGGTGGAAGGTGTTCACAGACACCCTCTCTACCATGAGCCTTCTAGTTTACCGACATATGTCCAGTGCCGTTTTCTGCCCTTTCTGCCCGAATATCCCAGAGACCCCTTTGCACGCCATCATTAAATTCCATAGAGCTAAAGTAATTTGGAACAAATGGGGCCTGGATTCAGATGCATCTCTGGCCATGGTTTCTAGCCTTCCCACTCTCCTGATACTTTGGTGCTCCTCTCTCTCACCGAATAATGCAGGCTCACTCTGCACCCTGGCCTAGATCATCTGGGTACATCACAATGATGCTGTTTTCCAACACGTTCATAAACCTCTTGAATTTTGGTTTGAACAGTTCACTTCATGGATTGATGGCTGGAAACACCACAATGGACATCACAGGCTAGATATTCCTCCCTCTTGTCCCCCTCGTTGGAACCCCCCAATGGAAGGAACTCTTAAGATCAACGTGGATGCGTCTCTGCCCAAGGATGGACTTGTCTCCCTCGGTATCCTAGCCCAAAATCATCTAGGGAAAATCATTACTGAAAAATATGAATCACATCATGTCTTCTGGGAACCTTCCATAGCTGAGGCTAATGCTATCCTGACAGGTATGATGCTTGCTATGGAATGTGGATGGGTTGATATCAACATTGAGTCTGAATGCCTCACCGTGATCAATGCCATTAACCACAACGATGGAGGACTCCAGTCATTTGGCCTCATCATCAAGAGAATTCTCTCGCTCCACCAATACTTTTCATTCCGCACCTTCTCCTTTACCAAATGTGAAGGAAACAATGCGGCCCATCAGTTTGCGGCATGAGGCCCCTTTGATGCCAACCAGCTATGGCTGGACAATTTCCCTTCATGGATTTTCATTTGTACGTCTGTTGATATTCTTCATTAATGATATCTTTCCTTTCTCAAAAAAAATATTTGTTGGGTGAAAACCTCCTAGGTTTTTTAGCTCACACCAATATTTTATAGGTTTAGGTTTATTATAGTCCGATCCTTATCTATTGTACTTCTATGGAAGATGTGGGCTTAGATGGTGACCATGGGTCACGTGGAGGCTTTTCAGAGCATTTTTTGGATTCCTTTCAGTTTTTGGAATTATATAGCCACTTTTTCCTAGTGTATATTTATGATTTAAATTAATATGTATCTTATTTAATTTTATATTATTCTGTATTAGTTTTACATTTTCTATTAGATTATTTTTCGATTTATATTCTATTTAGTTATTTGTTTTCTTATGTTTCTTCTATTTATTTATTTTGCTAAATAGGGGTGAAATCTTTCCCAATATTTGTATTGTGATGACCAGTAAATAGTTTCTAGCCCATGGGGATCAGGATTTACCTTCAGGACTTGTGGGTGGATAAGTGGAGTGCTGGTCTAGATTTCATCCAGGACCGATTCATTAGAACCACCATGATGAAATATAATTTTAACTTTATCACCCATATCATATATGTCTCAATGTTTTAAGTGTAAAAAATATTACAATCTCATATACTTAATCATCCATGTAATATACCATATTCACATCTGAATACAAAAGAAACGCGTTATTAACTTTACCCTCACATGTATCGATCAAGAGAGATATGTTTAAAACAATAAAATTTAATTAATCTTTCATTTTACCCTCATGAATATTAACCCTATTATATTTTAATAACATAACTAAAATTTACCACGATAGTTTAATTTGATGATATTAATAATATTTCCAAATTATCCCACCCTTTTAGGTGTAGATATATTATTATTTTGAGTTTTAAATCGTTTTTCAGGATTAATTGAATAAACATTGAATCCATTGATATTGTTGGAGTCAATTCTGATGGTATTCCTTAGAGGTCCTGAAGCTAGTAAAGTCAAATCACTCAATATTTCATCTTGATTATCAGTATTGATTTTCTTATAAAATATGACATAATATTTCATTTTTTATAAACTTAATTAAAACACATTAATTATATTAATATGAATATGTAGTTATATGACATGAAAACCAATAAAATATATCTTTAGTAACAACATTTTTTATTTCTGTATCATTTCATTCTCAAACCCTTTATTGCATATTTATTTAAAATATCAATTATTAAATGAATGGATCTATAATATAACTATTTAGTATCACATATCTATGTGATTATAGTATCTCAAATTTGTTCATTGAAAAATTTAAGCTATTTTTTACGAGGCTACCTATATTTGAAATGTCGGATGACTATTTTTTAGAAATACAATTATCCAAGATGTCATTAACACATCCTATATGATTGAATATTTTTTTAATTAGATAAAAGTATCAAAAAAAATTCCATACAATCTTAAACTATAGAAAATTTAATAATAACAACTTTTGTTTTAACATTATTTTTTATATATGACCACTTATAACCTATAGTACTTGATGAAAATAATTTAAGAAAAGCTAATAAAAATATTACATAATGTTTTGTTAAACTCGAATTAATTAATGAAAAAAAATACTAATGAACTTATCACTTATATACATCTATAAATGTCACGACCCGTCCTCAGGGCCCATGCCGTGACTACCCCAAGCCCGCCTTCCATTGGCCAGGGGCTGGTGACTAGCACCAAGGCGTAATTACCGGTAGGGAAGGCATTGCCTTTGGAAAGTAAACAATCACCACAGAGCAAGCAAGCAGAATAAGTAAACACTAAGTTAAAGCTGAGTACAATAGTAAGTTCAGAAAAAGAATGTGGGCCAGAATACAAACCCAAACTGAAAGTAAAGTACAACTCGAAAGGGAAAATAGAAACTGAAAATTAGAGCTGCAACGTCAAGCCGTCCACTGGAAGTCCCACCTGAAGGGAGGGTACAGATAGCCTCCACATCTCCTCGGGTCCAGCCATCCACTCCGAGTACGTCCCGCCCAGTGGTCCACCTCCAGGTACCGTCCTACTCCGCAAACCTCAACCATGATCAATGCTGTCCATCATCTGCAACCAACACAACATAGTGCGGGCATAGCCCGTGCAGGGGTGAGTATAAGCTACTCAATAGGGACCCCGAGACCCCCGAAGGTCTCCTAGAATCCACAAAGGATAAACCACAATGGAAAGATACAATCACGATGTAACATCCGAAACTGCTTAGGTATATGCCCATACATATACCTAAGTTGTCAATTCTCATTCGGCTCCAAATTCCGAGCCCATGTACAACACAGTCCACACAGGAAAGAAAAACGTAAATCCACATAGGATAACTCAACACAATCCACATAGGAAAGCAAACAAGAATCAGCTCACACAGATATACTTCTTCGTATGACGATAAAGATGATCAGATATAGCCACTTATTCATCTAAGTCGTCGGACCCACAAAGGATCAATAGGTACTAACCCCCACAAAGACCCACATAGGATCGGACCCACACAGGATCTGTAGGTGCTGGCTCACACAGAACCACTGAGCACTGAACCACACAGGATCGATAGGTAACTAACCCGCACAAAGACCCACACATGATCGGACCCACACAGGATCTGTAGGCGCTGGCTCACCCAGAACCACTAAGCAATGCCCCACACAGGATCGGACCCACACAGGATCGGACCCACACAGGATCTGTAGGCGCTGGCTCACCCAGAACCGCTGAGCAATGCCCCACACAGGATCGGACCCACACAGGATTGGTAGCACTGATCCACGTAGGATCGATGAGTGTTGTAGTCGTCACCGTCGAATCCACTGAGGATCTTTGTACAGTCATCGTCGTCGTCGTCACAGTCGCAACGCAGCCAGCTCTAGGGTTCCCAAACACAGTAAACTCGTTCAGGAGGGTCCGCTCCACGAGCCGAGAGGCTGATACATCAACTAACACAATGTCCAGAGTTGATGTATCCAAATGTTCTGTATCGTCATCGGGAACTCAACGTCGTATACGGCGCGTCAATCAGACGCCCGGTCTGAGAGTTATTGGCTTTTTCGCTCGAGGGGCCCGATTGATTTTTAAGGAAAAACCATCCCGACCATACTACACCAGCGTCCAAATCTCGGGCGGAGTAAGCTAAAAGATCCGTCTCACTAAGAGGAATCGAACAAAGTCGACGGAACATCAATCGGACATCCGGAGCTCAAGATATGAGTGTTTCCGCTCCGATGGCCCGGTTGGTTTCGTGTACGAACCAACTCGGCTGAACCCAAAGTAATCTGAAACCTTGAGTGTGATATACTAAAACGATCGTCTTGATCCAAGGATCGCATCGCAACTGACGGTGCGTCGAATAGAGGCCTTTATCAAAAGTTATGGGCATCCGACCGAAAAAGATTCGGTATTAAGGGGTTCGGGCCCAGTCTGACCCGGCCCGATACCCCAAGGTCATCCCGGCCTGGCGCGCGGCATGCTTGGCGCGCTGGCCAGGCGCTCATCCTAACGGCCGAGCCATTCATGAGGGGGGCGCCTGCCCTCTGGTTTGTAACCGTAGCCCCCCGTTAATGGGGTCCATTGTGGTGGCCGACCGGGGGTTTGAACCCCCCGACATCCTCCTGTCTGGCCGGCCCGCCCCGGCCGGCCAGTTCCTACCTCCACGGGACCGGAGATGGCCGGTCCACTCCCTACTCTGACACCGGTGGCCCGGAATCGGCGGCCGGTCACCCTGCTCTACCATGGACCGAAATCGGCCGTGGCCTTGGTTCGTCCGGTGCGGTGCCACGGCGCCGCGCCCTCCGCCGTGGCCCCACTTCGGCTATGGTGTCTTCTGTTTTCTCCGACATGGCACAACGGCATCGCGTCCTTGTTCGATTTCACGGCGTGGTGCAACAGCGCCGCACATTTCTTGCCGCACGATTTCGCGCGGTGCGACGACACCACGCCATTCCGTTCCAACCACAATAGAAACCAACATGGATAATGGAGGAGGGTTGGCCGTGTTTGTGCGGTCCGGACCCCTCTCATTAATCGATAGCAATTGGTCATATTCCATGAAGTACATCAAGGAAGTAATCACGAACAAAATAATTACATCCCCTAGCTTGAGCATAGTTTGAACGGAGGTTCATCGAACAAGGATTTGTCACGGAAAATCCGTCACGGGAAGTCGCGTCGCGAAAAGAGGAAGCCGCGTCGCGGATGTCGACCTCCATGGAATCCAGCGTTCTTCGTGTTCATCGTCAAAGAGAAAAAAGTTCTCATGCTCCTTGGCTTTTCTCCCAAAGTTCACACAACAAGGTTCCAACCACAAATAAAATAAGTTCATCTCTTATTTTGTTAACATAACATAAACTTTTGAATTTCAAGAGTTTGAATTAATTCCACTTAATTAATTCATGAAAAGTTGTCATCTATAATGGTGAGTTGAGGGGGTTTAAGAATGTGAAGGGGTGGGGTTCGTGTGGACCCCTCCACCCTCATAACCTTCCATGGGAGGTTGGGTAGTTACCTAACTTCCACCCAAAGCTTAAGACTACTTAGAGAAAAATAAAAATTGTAGTTAAATTTTTATTTTAACTTCCAAAATTTTTATCAACTTCTCTCGTGAAAACGCAACTCTGGAAAAGGTGATCCTAAGCAATTACCAGCACTGCGAATCCATTGGTGCCCTCAGAATACGATTCTGAGCACCGGTTCAAAAGTTATAAATTCCTGCTCGTTTGTTCACTGAACATACCCGAGCTAAACTTCGGATAAGAGTTCCGAGCACACCGGGCCTCAGAATCAAGTGCCGTTAGAAACTACGTTCTTGTAAAATCCCAACGAAAATTAAGAAAAAAATTTCCTTTAATTTTACGGGTCTTTACATTACTCCCACCTCAGGGATTTACGTCCCCGTAAAGATACATCGAAAACTAGGGAAACAAAAGTGGGTACTGAGCACAAATCTGAGCCTCCCGCTCCCAAGTGCTCTCCTGGAGATACCCGTGCTGCCATATGATGCGCACAAGAGGAATCAACCATCCACGTAGGACCCACTCCCGACGATCCTCGATCCCCACTAGGACTTCCGTAAAATTTGCCCCATCATCAAAGTCTAGCTCCCCATGGTCAATGATATGTGTTGGGTCGTGCACGTATCTCCTCAGCTGAGATACGTGGAAGACGTAGTGCACTCGGTGCAACTGAGGTGGTAGAGCCAGGTGATAAGCCACCTCGCCAATCCTGCTGAGGACCTGGAATGGTCCGATGAAGCATGGAGACAACTTTCCTCCTCGGCCAAATCTCCGTAATCCACGTCGAGGTGAGACACGCAAGAAGACGTGGTCTCCATCCTCGAACTCTAGTGGCCTCCGCCTCCTGTCAGCATAAGACTTCTGCCAGCTCTGAGCTGTCCTCATCCGCTCTAGGATGACCTGGACCTTCTCTGTCGTGGCCTGGACCATCTTTGTTCCCACAAGTGCTGACTCCCTGGGGTCTGTCCAGCACAAAGTAGATCTGCAGGGCCGGGCGTACAACGCCTCGTATGTTGCCATCCCGATGGTGGAGTGATAGCTGTTGTTGTATGCAAACTCCACAAAGGGTAGGTGGTCCTCCCTGCTACGACCAAAGTCGATGACACATGCACGAAGCATTTCCTCGAGAGTCTGAATGGTCCTCTCCGTCTGACCATCTGTCTGAGGGTGAAAGGCAGTGCTCAGACGTAGTTGCATCCCGAACGCCTCCTGCAACCCCTTCCAAAGCCGGGAAGTAAAGCGAGCATATCGATCGGAGACGATAGGTGATGGAACACCGTGAAACCGTACAATCTCTTATACATAGAGACGTCCCAAGCTCTCTACTGAGCCATGCTCTCTGATGGGTAAGAAGTGCGCCGACTTGGTGAGTCGGTCGACAATCACCCAAATGAAGTTGTGACTTCTGGAAGTGCGTGAAATTCCAGTCACAAAGTCCATAGATATCCCGTCCCACTTCTACTCCAGGACCTCCAAGGGCTGTACCAAGCCTGCTGGTACCTGGTGTTCTGCCTTCACCTACTGGCAGGTGAGGCATCAAGAAACGAACTCTGCCACAACCTTCTTTATGCCCGGCCACCAGTGCTGTCGTTTGAGATCCTGGTACATCTTCGCCACTCCAGGATGTACCGCCAAAGTATAAGTGTTAAACTCTCTCAGCACCTCCTCCCGTAAAGAAAATGGTACCAAGGTACGTCCTCTGAAAAGGACGTTGTGCTCTGCTCCAAAAGAGAAACCATCAGGTGCCTGTCCTAAGGATATCTGTGCACGCCGCGTCTCACAGTCAGCGTCCCCATGTTGTGCCTCTCTGACCTGCTGCAGTAGTGGAGGGGTGACTGTGAGAGTCTGAAGGAAGGCTACTCCATCTCAATCCATGAAGGATATCTACAAAGAGGCTAGCTGCTCTGTCACCTCCTCAAGTATCTGAATGCCCGTCCTCCTGCTGAGGGCATCGTCTACCACGTTCCACTTCCCAGGAGTATAGACTATCTCAAATTCATAGTCCTGGAGGAACTCGAGCCATCGCCGCTGTCTCAGATTCAGGTCCTTCTGAGAGAAGATGTATCTAAGACTCTGATGGTCATAAAATACTGTAAAGCGCTCACCCATCAGGTAGTGTTGCCATGTCTTCAGAGAGAAGACAACTGATGCTAACTCCAGGTCATGGGTAGCGTAGTTCTGCTAATGCGGCCTCAACTGACATGATCCATAGGCGATCATAGCCTGATCCTACATCAGGACACATCCGAGTCTGGTCCCTGATGCATCAAAGTAGACTACGTACCCTACTCCCTCCTCAAGCAACCTCATGATAGGTGCGCTGGTCAATCTCTGTCTCAGCTCTTGGAAGCTCTGTTGACATCTGTCTGACCACACAAAGGGTTTCCCCTTCTTTGTCAAAGCTGAGAGTGGTGCTGCAACTCTGGAAAAGTCTGGCACCAATCTCCAGCAGTATCCAGCTAGTCCCAAGAAACTCCGCCCCTCCATCATGCTCCTAGGTGGCTCCCAAGCTAGAACTGCCTCGATATTTGCAGGATCCACCGCAACGCCTGCCTTAGAGATGACATGTCCCAAGAAGTGGACCTCGCGTATCCAGAACTGAGACTTAGAGAGCCTTCCATAAAGCTGGTGCTCTCAGAGTGTGTCTAGTACAACCCGCAAGTGGTAGGCGTGCTCCTCCTCAGTCGTCGAGTAAATCAAAATGTCGTTGATGAAGACCACGACAAATCGATCGTGGTATGGCTGAAATATCCTATTCATGAGGGCCATGAACACTGCTGGAGGGTTGGTTATGCCGAATGGCATAACCAAGAACTCATAGTGGCCATACCGACACCTGAAGACCGTCTTCTGCACGTCCTCCAACTGTACCCGTAGCTCTCGAAGCTCAGTGGGGGCCATCCGATATGCTGGAGTCGATATCGGGGCTTTCCCGGGGTACAAGTCAATATAAAAGTCTACCTCTCTGTGAGGAGGTAGTCCTGGAACGTCGCCAGGAAAGACGTCCGCATACTGATCCACCACTACAGGAAAACCAGGACTCCGCACGTCAACTCCTCCTAGGATAAGACTAGCCAACTGATGAGTGATGGGCTGTCCTCTCCTCTGCAAGAGTCCATCCTGTGCTGCAAAGGCTCCCTCCTCACCGGTGATGGTGAACCTGCTCCTATTGGTGCGTACACATCGCACCTTGCACCTAATACAGTCAATCTGAGCATGGACCGTAGATAAACAATCCATGCCCAAGATGACATCGTAAGGCCTCGACGCCGCTACAAGAAGATCCCAGAAGAAGCTCTCACCTCCTAGAGTAAGCTCACACTGCCGGAACCAGTGCGTAATCATCGAGTCTACTCCCGTAGGAGTCTCTAGCTGTAAGGATCGAGCCAACAACTCTGTCAGAATCTCTGATCCCCGAACAAGGGCAGCAGCTATGAAAGAATGACTCGTCCTTGTGTCTATAAGTACTGCAGCAAGGGTGGAATAGACACAGATAGTACCTAGAATCATCTCGGGTGCACCGTGGTCATAGGCCTCCGCTGCCTGGAGCTGTGCCTATCTCTGCCCGCCAGCTCCCTATAGTCAGGGTGGACCTTCTAGTGGTGGTGGTGGCTGATCCTCAAAGCGTCTCCCACCACCTGCTGCTCGACCAACACCTCTGCCTCATCTGCCTTCTCCCTACGGACTGCCACAGTCGACCCTCTTCCTATGCCTGGGTGGTCCCTCAACCATCTGCAGCTCCTCGGCATGGCGGGTCGGGCAGTCACAAGCCATGTGGCCTTGCACGCCGCATGTGTAGCATTTTCTACCTCTCGAAAGACTGGCTCCACGCAGAGTGCCTCGCACTGCTGAGCCAGTGTCCTGAGGTTGTCTGCCTGAGGGTCTAGTCTGCCTGGACCCATGAGTCATCCGTCGACTACCTGCTGTAGAGGACTCTGCTACATTCCGCCATGCGGTGGGTCTCACCGCTGGTGTAGACTCAGCAAGAAAACTCTCGATCAGATGGGCTTACTCCAGTACTCTTGCCTGATTCGGAATGCTGAGGGAGATCAGCGATGCCCTGATCTCCTTCCTCAATCCATGCTCAAAGGTCTGGGCCCGGAAGAATGGGTCCCGTACCATGTCTGTCGAGTAGCGCGAGAGATCGGTAAATCTCACCGAGTACTGGGCGACTGTCATGCTGCCCTGCCACAGCTGTAGAATCTCCTGGATACGCACCGTACGGAGGGTGGAAGGGACGAAATCCAAGCAGAAGAGGCTCTCAAAGTCCGTCCAGAGGAGTGATGCCTCATCGTGCACCTGTAGCATCAAGCCCCACCATCTGCCTGCTGCCACGTGCAATAGGCTCGCTGTGAGGATCACCGTGAGGTTTGATGGTGTCCTCACTAACTTGAAAACTCGTACGACTGAATCCAGCCAGTCCTCGACTTCCTGGTGGTCCTTCTCCCCACGAAACCTGGGCGGTCTCTAGCTTTGAAACCCGTGTAGTGCACTAATGCGACGTTCATTGTCAGCGGCTGGGGCTGGTAGCATCTGTGGCTCGGCGGGTAGAGGTACCGCCGGTGCCTCAGCTATCAAAGGGCCCTGCACTGAGGCCTCGTCGCTCAGTGGGCTGTCGTCACACACAACTCTTGAAACCCTAGGTGGCTGCCGTCGTGGGGCCATCTTGAAAAGAAACAGGTGTGCCATGGTCAAAATAGTATACCTGGTGAGCTGACACAAGTAATCACAAATAAAACTTGAAACACACATGCAATCAATGTTTTCGTGTATCAAGTCGGAAATCAGAGGTCAGGGTCCTGGTGTACGGATACGTCAGCCGCCACACCAACACTGGACTACCTAGACTGATAACCACACCCAATACTCCTAACATTATTGCTTCACTTAGAAAAAGATCAGAGTCCTGAGTTCTGTGGTAGAACTGAACTCCTCTGATACCAAATTTTCACGACCCATCCTCAGGGCCCGTGCCATGACTACCCCAAGCCCACCTTCCATAGGCCAGGGGCTGGCGACTAGCACCAAGGCGTAATTCCCGGTAGGGAAGGCATTGCCTTTGGAAAGTAAACAATCACCACAGAGAAAGAAAGTAGAAGATGTAAACACTAAGTAAAAGTTGAGTACAACATTAAGTGCGGAAAAAGAAAGTGGGCCAGAATACAAACCCAAACTGAAAGTAAAGTACAACTCGAAATGGAAAACAACAACTGAAAAGTAGAGCCGCAACGTTGAGCCGTCCACTAGAAGTCCCACCTGAAGGGAGGGTACAGATATACTCCAATGCTCCTCGGGTCCAGCCATTCGCTCCGAGTACGTCCCGCCCAGTGGTCCACCTCCAGGTACTGTCCTACTCTACAAGCCTCAACCACAATCAACGCTGTCCGTCGTCTGCAACCAACACAACGTAGTGTGGGCATAACCCATATAGGGGTGAGTATAAGCTACTCAGTAGGGACCCCGAGACCCCCGATGGTCTCCTAGAATCCACGAAGGATAAAGCACAAAGGAAAGATACAATCACGAAGTAACATCCGACACTTCTTAGGTATATGACCATACATATACCTAAGTCGTCAATTCTCATTCGGCTCCAACACCCGAGCCCAAGTACAACCCAGTCCACCCAGGAAAGAAAAATGTAAATCCACACAGGATAACTCAACACAATCCACATAGGAATGAAAACAAGATTCAGATCACAGATGTATACTTCTTCGTATGACGATAAAGATGATCAGATATAGCCACTGATTCATCTAAGTCGTCGGACCCACAAAGGATCGATAGGTACTAACCCCCGCAAAGACCCACACAGGATCAGAACCACACAGGATCTGTAGGTGCTGGCTCATACAGAACCGCTGGGCACTGACCCACACAGGATTGATTGGTAATTAACCCCCGCAAAGACCCACACAAGATCGGACCCACACAGGATCTGTAGGCGCTGGCTCACACAGAACCGCTAAGTGCTGACCCACACAGGATCGAACCAACAGAAGATCGGTAGCACTGATCCATGTAGGATCGCTGAGTGCTGTAGTCATCGCTGTCGAATCCACTGAGGATCTTTGTGCAGTCGTTGTCGTCGTCACAGTCGCAACGCAGCCAGCTCTAGGGTTCCCGCACACAGCAAGCTCGTTCGGGAGGGTCTGCTCCACGAGCCGAGAGGCTGATACATCAACTGACACAAAGTCAGGAGTTGATGTATCCAAAAGTTCCATATCGTCATCATGAACTCAACGTCACAGACGGCGCGTCAATCGGACGCCCGGTCTGAGAGTTATTGGCTTTTTCGCTCCAGGGGCCCGGTTGATTTTTTAAGGCAAAACCAACCCGAACGTACTCCACCTCCATCCAAACCTCAGGCAGAGTAATCCAAAAGATCCGTCTCACTAAGAGGAATCCAACAAAGTCGATGACACGTCAATCGGATGTCCAGAGCTCATGATATGAGCGTTTCCGCTCCGAGGACCCAGTTGATTTCGTGTACGAACCAACTCGGCTGAACCCAAAGTAATCCGAAATCTTGAGTGCGATATACCGAAACGACCGTATCGATCCAAGGATCGCATCTCAACTGACGGTGTGTCTAACAGAGGCTTTTAGCACAAGTTATGGGCATTCGACCAGAAAAGATTCGGTATTAAGGGGTTCGGGCCTGGTCTGACCCGGCCCGATACCCCTAGGGTCAGCCCGAACCAGGTCGACCCGAACCGGGTCCGGGTTTGGCCCGTCCTAGGCGCGGCCCGGCCTGGCAGACCGACCAGGTAGCTGGCCCGGCCTGGTGTGCGGCGCGCTTGGCACGCTGGCCAGGCGCTCAGCCTAACGACCGAACCGTTAAGGAGGGGGGCGCCTGCCCCCCTGGTTTGTAACTATGGCCCCCCTTTAATCGGAGCCGTTGTGCAGGCCGACCATGGGTTTGAACCCCCGACTTCCCCTTGTCCGGCCGGCCCGCCCTGGCCGGCCGGTTCCTGCCGCCATGGGACCGGTGACGGTCGGTCCCCTCCCTGCTCCGACATCGGTGGCCCAGAACCAGCCGCCGGTCACCCTGCTCTGCCGCGGCCCGGAACTGGCCGCGACCTTGGTTCGTCCGGCGTGGCGCGACGACACCGTGCCCCTTCGCCGCGGCCCCGCTCCAGCCGCGGTGTCTTCATTTTTCTCCGACACGGCGCGACGGCGTCACATCCTTGTTCGATTTCACGGCGCGGTGCGACGACGCCACACATTTCTTGCTGCACGATTCCGCGCGGTGCGACGGCACCAGGCCATTCCGGTCCAACCAAAATAGAAACAAACATGGATAATAGAGGAGGGTCGGCCGTGTTTGTGCGGTCCGGACCCCTCTCGTTAACTGATAGCAATTGGTCATATTCCACAAAGAACGTCAAGGTAGTAATCACGAACAAAATAATTAAATCCCCTACCTTGAGCGTAGATTGAACGGAGGTTCGTCGAACGAGGATTTTTCACGGAAAATCCATCGCGGGAAGTGGCATCGTGGAAAGAGGAATTCGCATCGCAGATGTCGACCTCCGAGGAATCCGACATTCTTCGCGTTCTTCGTGTTCTTTGTCGAAGAGAAAGAAGTTCTCAAGCTCCTTGGATTTTCTCCCAAAGTTCACACAACAAGGTTCCAACCACAAATAAAATAAGCTCATCTCTTATTTTATTAACATAACATAAACTTTTGAATTTGAAGAGTTTGAATTAATTCCACTTAATTAATTCATGACAAGTTGTCATCCATAATGGTGAGTTGAGGGGGTTTAAGAATGTGAAGGGGTGGGGTTCGGGTGGACCCCACCACCCTCATAACCTTCCATGGGGAGTTGGATAGTTACCCAAATTCCACCCAAAGCTTAAACCTACTTAATGAAAAATAAATATTGTTGTTAAACTTTTATTTTAACTTCCACAATTTTTATCAACTTCTCTCGTCAAAACGCAACTCCGAAAAAGGTGATACTATGCAATTACTGGCGCTGCGAATCCATCAGTGCCCTCAGATTTGATTCTGAGCACCGGTTCAAAAGTTATAAATTCCCTTTCGTTCGTTCACTGAACGTACCCGAGCTAAACTTCAGATAGGAGTTCCGGGCACACCGGCCTCGGAATCAAGTTCCGTCAGAAACGACGTTCTTGAAAAATCCCAAAGAAAATTAAGAAAAAAATTTCCTTGAATTCTACGGGTATTTACAATAAATAATGTACTAATCCTCTATATTTAGGTTCCTTTACCAAATGAATAGTCAAACAAAACATCACAGTGAAAAAATGGGAATAACTTTTCCAAATGATAAAAGGGTCATCACCATTATTTAATTAATTTTATCAAGATGCATTAAATTTATAAGTTGTTTACAATACTATCCAAATAAGGTTCAAATGTCAACTATAATTTTAATTAATTTTCATGGTTAAAATTTATGCAATAACAAAGGAAATAACTACTTTATCATAGTTTATGAGTCATGGATTTTCAATCCAAGAAATGTTTCTTGTTTTAAGTTAACATACCATGAAATGTTAATTGTACATTTATAAAATAATTTTATAATATTTAAATTCTTAATTAATGTGTATTTTTCAGTATTTTACATCATAATATTTGCTCCAGGATTTTTCCTTCTCTCTTTTTCCCATAGATTATGATTTATATTCATTTATCCCAAGTAGTTGTGAGTATTAATATGATATTTTGATTTAACCTTCTCATTAACAAATATAAAGATCACATTGTAAAAAAAATTATTCTTATTAGGAATTATGTCAAGATCCTAACATAACAAATTAAACACCTAACAAAGAAATTTAAAAAATAAACTAATTTTCTTCCACTATGGTGTTTTAACTATTTCAAGTATTATATCACACACCCTTTTACCTCCTTCATTAAACTGATTAAATTTCCCAAATTATACATAAATATTAATTAAATTTCCTATGATTTTTGAAGTAGACAACACCTTCGGTGATTTTCTCAGTTAAATTTCACTATGGGGTTATATTATGATAAACCCAACTCCATGATATACATCATGAAATTGATGATAACACATGAATAACCATTTTTTTCTATAAGTTAACTATTGGAGATTCAAAATAAAATTACAAGTTGGATAAGCCAAAATGGTATGAGTTTCCCCAAAATATATGTTTACTATTCAAATGGTCCATAAAAAAGTGGTATGTATTTTGAATAAGTTTTTCAAAGATACATAAAATGCTTTCACACCAAAATTCCAAAGATCATGGAATTATTTGATTAATGGTTTATGGTATACATCAATGTCATTTCCATGAATTTTATTTCATTAAATATTATTAAAAATTATTTAAGAAGTATGATTTATATACATATAGGTAGGTTAATTACAAGGTATTAAAATATATGTTCTTATTTTATAATTGGTATTTAAAGTACTAAAAGGGCTAAAACCATTAAAATTCAATCTCAAATCATATTAGATTTATTAAAAGTTAAATATGGATATAATTAATAAAAAATTTCCATGATTTTGTATCTTTTTAATATCTCATTAAGACATCAATGTTACTTTCTAAAGCATGTCACTTGTTGGCATATATGGTTTTAAATAATATTAATAATATTTCCTTGGATGGTTTTAGAATAAGGTAACACAATAACTATATTGGAGTTTTCCTTTTCAAGTTCTTCCCAGAGTTACATTCATTTATACTCTCATGGGTGATTATTGATTTTCATTTACTTATAAGAAATAATATGAATATTTATTTAACAAAATATTATCCACAATAAAGAATACAAAAATTAATACATGATTTTATTTTTTTATAATTAAGGATATGTTTTTTTGATAATTTTATTCAATCCATATAATGATGAAATATTAATAGATACACAAAATTCATGTTGTAGTAACTCAAATATAATGGATATTAATTTATTAGTAATTCCATAAAGATAATTTTCATGGTACAAATTGGATAGAAAATATAGGTTTAAATACTTACAATATCCATCACATATTTTTTCATTTCCATCATCAACTAATTCATAAATCACATTTCTTTTCTCCCTATTTTTTTGAGCAATATTAAACTAAACAGGTTTAACTACATGTTTTTTTTATTCTATTAAAATGTTTCCATTGTGTCTAGTAAATCCAAATGTATTATTTATTATGTTTTTAATATAATTCTCTCCCAGTTGATCACTTTGTGTTTCATTGATAGGATAGTCACCACATTCGATAATATAGAAATATCCAAACAAAATCCAATGTGAATATTGAGTAATAATTTTTACAATATAAACTGATCATATAATTCATTTATATTCAACCTATTATGATTGAACCCACTGAGACCCATCTAACCAATAGTAAGCTGAGTGTGAATCCCACCTCCACTAGGCTAGGTATTGGTGGCTAACACTGAGTAGGAATATCTTACACATGGTATTAACTATCCTAAAGTACCTATAAACACACAAAAACCTCTATATAGTAGTAAAATGTGGAAAATATGAATAGATGATACTATATATGATTTAAAAATAACAAATCCAACACTCGAGTATGAAAAAGATTATGGTAAAAAAATGGACAAATAAAAGATCACATTAATCCTAAAGAGAGTCAAACATACTAACAAAAGTTGAATACTATCATGATTCAACTCCTGGAACCAAACACTATGCATCTAGCACTTACAAGCTTCAATTTCATTTGGTCCTACCTGGACATCTTCAAAAGACCCATTGTTTGTATAAGACATGACTGGTGATAATAGATCCCATGAAAGGGTGAGTATAAAAATACCTAGTAGAACACCCTTTAATCACAAAAAATATAATAAAATATAGTCATATCAATATCATATGCAATGATAATAAAAAAATAACCCAAATATTCTTAGAGTTGGACACAAACTCTCAATGTAAGGGTACGTCTGCACTTCCAGCCTATGATTCATATCGAGTCTCCAAGGTAATGGTTATCTAAGAGAATTTTCTCCTCATTTCTTGATAAGACTGATGGTGATCATCTAAGAGGATGTTAACATAATTCCTATATATGAATAAGTACACCTTAGAAACCAAAATATGTATATAAATTGGAAAGGGATCAAACCCATGGCCTATAGGGGATACCTAAACCGATATGAAACAGCCCACTAGGATGGGGATCACATGCCCAGAATTTGGAAATGGAATACCAGACCCAACTGAGGGAAGAATGATAGAGGATCACACCTGAAACTATATGGAGGGATACATTATTTTATAAAAATATATCTCATAGAGGGTATCAATCATCCAATTATCAGGACGGGATACCTCACTATACCCTCATAGGGATTGACGGGTGAAATACCCCCAAATGATACACAACTAGACTGACCAGAAAGAGTTATAGAACCTACGGTGGAATGAGTATGTAATGTGTATAAGGAATAAAACATGTGTTTAACAAAGCCCAAACCTACCACGGTCCATTCCGATCCCCATGTCCTCTATATTTTTCCTATGAACTTTGGTAGTGATTGTGTACACTGCCCATGTCCTAGTTCATTTACCAAGGGCTATATGCAGGGTCACTAGTTCAAGTTTCACACAATATATTAATATGTCACATAAATAGTGATATTTATCTTTAAATTTAAACCCTAACTTCCATGAAAAATTGTACACATGGTGTGTTTTATTTTGAACTAATTTCATTGTTTTTCAGATTTTCTTTTTCAAACAATACATGTTTCTCATGCATCTTTTCCCACACCACCACCATATATTCCACAACTGATCACACAAAAACACTCAAATTTAGGTTTCAATGAGTATGATAAATCACTACTGGCTATATTCTGACCACCTATAAAATGGAAAAGGCCTCCCATCATACAGCGTTATCCAAACACCAAAACCCACAAATCAATCTTTATTGAACCATCTCTAATATTCTACAATCTTCATCAATCCTCCATCACCCCAAAAATATTAAATCCAAACATAGAAAAATGATATTATTTTCTAAATATTGATCACAAAATGATTGATTCTTATGTATATAGTTGAACCATTGGACAAAAAAATTATAGATGATTAATGTTAAAAGAATTGAGGGTGGAGGGCACAAAATGAAAAAAATGGAGAAATATATACTGACCATTATTCAGAATGTCATTTATCTATTTTTATTGAAAAATATTTATTAGGAAGAATAAAATTATTATCAAATTTCTAGTTCAATGGTTTATAAATAATCAGCAATAATTTATGAAGACGATTCGAAAATTCTTTTCTAAAATAAATAATTCTCATTCGTCATATAGATATAAAGAATGGTATTAATATAATATAAAAAATTTTCCTACAATGATATCAAATTGATCTTTGAAAAATAATGATTCAACATCACTGGATTTAGTGTTGTCCATGAACCCTGCTTATGAATATAATATTACATGTGATATCGTTGATTAATTAATTGTATTCTTTACCATCCCAACAAATATCCATTACCACACATGATGGTTCTACCAAAATAGAATCTCATCCAATTATATATTGTTATGTGGAAAACCCTAGATATTTTCATAATATGGTATTAATATATTTTTTATATGTTTAAGAATAAATTATAAAATAAAACAAATAAATTATTTTATTTCATTTATTTTATCTTACAACCTCTTATGACTACACTCTACCAAAACAGCCAATGAAAAGTATAATTATTTCACACATAGGGTAAACCCCACATTTAAATTTAATGGAGGTCTTACTTTCCCCACCAAATACACCATTCTATTTATATTTTATAATTTCATAAAAACAATGTCTGAATTATATAATATATTAATTTTTTTTAATATATAAATAAAGAGGATCCATAGTCATCAAAATTCCATCCCAAATATACAACTAACTCCTAAAATATTACTTAAAATAATCTAAAGTGTTACTTAGTCAAAATTGAGTCATTACACTCACACAAGATCATGTATTTTTTCAAAAAAGCTAAAACCTACTCAAATACATGAGGGTACTAAGTTCGCATTTGGTTCTCCCAATCCCAAGATCACTCCAAGAGGATCCTATTATACCATAGAACATGGACCAAGGGAATAAATCACCCATAAGAGACTATATACTATTGACCCTTAACCTCTACCAGGTACATGATATAGAAGCTCCATCCTCAATGTACATTCCCCCCTAGTCGATAACATGCAATTGGTTGTGAACATACCTCCTTAGTTGTGACACATGTAATACATCATGCACTTGATCTAAATATGATTATATGACTAAGTTGTACACTAACTCACCAATCCTATAATGTATTTTAAAATGGACAATGAATCATGGAGATAATTTTCTTCCCTATACAAATATTTTCAATCATATCTGATGTGATAACTTAAGGGAAAAGTTTTCTCCCTCATCGAACTCCAAATGATTCCATCACTAATTTTCATAATAATTATGATGGATTTGGAAACCCCTATATACTTTTGGATTATTTGAACCTTCTATTTCATTTTCCCCATAAACTCTAGTCCCATAAGCATTATCTCCCTAGATTATCCCAACACAGAATTGAATTTCATGGTATCTTAGATAAGGCCTTGAATGTTTTGAAACCAATGATGGAGCGGTAGATTTTTTTATACTCAAACCCCCTAAAGGGTTAATTATCCTCCAAGATATGACCAAATCCCTCCATAAAATCATAAAACATGTCCTCTGAACCCTGAATGGTCTTCTCTATTAGGAAATCTACCTAAGGGTGGTATGCGATTCTCAAATAAAAATGAGTCCTAAAGGACCCATATGATCCTCTATATAATCACAATGCAAATACTAAGTCATGGTCTAAAATGATCATTACGGTAAGTCCATGAATCCAAACTATGTTATGTATATATATAGGCGTCTCATGCTCTCCACCTAACCCTACTCATGAATGAATTCATGTGGGATGACTTGGTGAGTCTATCTAAAATCTTCTAGATAACATTGTGAACTCGAGGTGATTATGGATGTTCAATAATGAAATATGTGGAGATTCCATAAAAATTCCACTAAGGAACATCAAGGGGTTGTTTAAAACACACTAAAACCTATTGCTTGACCTTAACCTACTAGAAAGTGAGGCATCAAATGATGAACTTAGAAACACTCCACCGAACCATGATCATAGATGGATAGTAAGTAGGCTGACTTGGTGAATCATTCTATGATCAAAAAGATAACATTGTGACCTATTAATAATTTTGGAAGTATTTTCATGAAATCTAAGGAGATACCATGCCAATTACTCACCCGTATAGAAATGATTTTTGTAAAACCCGTTGGAACCTGGTGGTCAACCTTCACCTACTAGAAGGTGAGGAATTGATAAATGAACTCATAAATAGTCATCTTCATAAGAGGCCACCAAAACATTTTCCAAAGGTCCCAATACATATTTTAAATTTCTTGATGTAAAACTAAACGGAATATATGAAACTCTTATAGAATCTCCTCTCATAGAATATCTGATACCATCACCTATCCTCAGAAAATTCTAATATTCTTAACACCTTAAAAAAATCAATCATAGGCACATCCTGCCGATATTTTACCACGCAAGACCTCATAATAAATATCTCTAAAATACACTTCTCTAACGCACTAGACCTCATAAGAAATCACCAACAACCTATGTATCAAAACAAATCCAATCTCAGTTCTGAAGGCATCGCAAAACACCATATATTCAACACCATCCTCTAAAACTCTCAAGATGTGGGAATATGACAACCTTTGATGAAACTTCTAAAAATCCTGATGGCACTACTCTGTCTTCACAAAAGGGTACCCCTTTCCAGTTAAAGTAGTTAGGGGAGACATGATCATGGAGAAATATGGAATGGATCTACAATAATAGACTTCCAACCCAAGGAATATTTACACCTTTTTCACACTCTTGGGTGGATATGAAGAAGTACTACCTAAACCATTGTTAGGTCCACTACCACTCCCTCCTCTGAGATGACATGTCCTCAGATGTGTAACTATAAAATATAGAATTGGCACTTTGTGAAATTCTCATATGGATGGTTCTCTTGACATATTTCTAAATCCATCCTCAAATCTGTCATGTGACCTTCCCTCAACATTGCATACAAAATTGTGTCATTGATGAATACTACCATAAACTAGTTGAAGAAGGGATAAAATTTCTTATTCATGAGTCTCATGATAACTGATGGGTGTTATTAATGTTTATAGTTATCACCAAGTACTCATAGTGACTATAGTGATATTATAATGACATCTTTGGTATATCATACTCTCAAATAAGTATCTGGGGATAACCGGACATGAGTTAAATCCTCGAGAACAACTTGGAGACTTTCATTTGGTCAAATAGTTTATCAATTCTCAAATTTGGATTCTTATTAATAATAGTCACCAGATTCATGTCAAGATAATTATCAAAATTAGATACTTATTCTTGATAGTCACCTGATTCAGTTGAAGATAATTAAAACATAACTTCAAGCCCCCATCCACCTTCTTGGTGAAATACACTAGGGAAACCTAGGTACACACACCAGGTCTAATAAATCCATTCCTCTTACAATTGTCTAACTAAAAACTTAGATCACATATATCTTTGGGGGAAATATGATATGTTGGTGAAAATATTAGGTTAGTGCCAATGTGTATGTATATTCATAATTCCACCCCTCAATGAAGAGGTAAAATCGATAATTCTATATGGAAGATTTCCTCATACTTCTCCACCACTATAGGAAACAGAAATCACATAGAATCCACTACTCAAAGGGTCCTACTATACAACTAATGATTATTAATCCAAATATTCTTAGATATGATCCCATCCTACTATACTTGAGAGTCTTTCTCATCGATTAAGTAAAATATCATCCCATTAACCAAGAAATATAACATCATTCACCTAAATCATTCAATATGAAAATGGATTTCAAAGTGATTTTCCATACCTAGAATTACATTATAAGTACTTATCAAGACTATGAAGTGATCTCATATGAAGCTATCTCATGCAAGAGTCAGGGAACACTATCATATATGATACTTGAATCACCCCTATTAGGAGTCTCTAAAGGAAAAGGTTGAATGAATGGATCAACTGGAATATCTTTGTCTCAAACACAGGATGTGATAAGGGATGAGTAGATCACACCCATGTATATTTAAACTACATCTAAATTATAAATGAAAAATATTATCGTTATATCATGCCTAGAGACTATGATTCATAATACTACATTGCCTCCATCTTATCATGTCCCTATATTCAGGATCCTTGTACCTATAGGGGATATGTAGGGGTGGTGATGGAAATAAATCAAAGCACTGACCATCTTCCATAGCTCTCCCATCACATCTACTATGTCCACCACCCTGGAAAACACCTTGATCAAGACACTACCTCTTCCTTGTAAGTCCTTAAACCATTTCTATTACTACTTTATAGTGGGTTGGGAAATCCCACGTGATATAACCACACCCATAACAGGAGTAACATCATCTCTCCTATAGATAATCAGACATATCATTAGATCTATAGGAGGTAGAACCTCTATCATGTGACAATGTATGGAAATTACTTACAAACCTCAATGCATTTTTTTAAATCTAATACCAGCTAATGAAGTCTCAGATATAGGGTGTCTAATTATAGAGCCTAAAAAATCCTTATACTACACTAAGAAACTGTCTACAACTGGGCACTATATAACACCCTAGCAAAAGAAGGAAAAAAAATAAACACTACTATTGCCCAAACATCTCAGTGAATGACAAGTTGAAAGGTTTATGCTTGAAAGTAATCATAAATAAATATATCCATGGAGTACCATGAGTGGTTAGTAAACCTTGACACATACTTTGTAACTGACATGCTTCCCTATAGGAGCTGCAAAATCTATTGGATATGTACTGATCATGATATTGTTGAATACAAGGTCTCTCTAAAATGTAAAATAAACTATATCCAAACAAGGGTCACATAATAATGAATCTGAATCATGGAGAAAAATCATATATCTATTGGGACATGGATAAGACTCGCTTCCCGGACCACCATCTAGTCAGGAGAGGTCCCCACAAGAAAGAAGACTCATCCTATTGACTCGATCCCATCCTCTACTGCCTAGGGATCCCACTCACCTCATAACTTGAGTGGTATCAATATATAAAAATCATGAATTGTTCTCATCATGAAAACATCATATTCATATATTTTTAAAACAACCGTTGTTTCAATGATTTTTGGTAATATCAGAAAGCCTCCTGATGGAACTACCTCCTCCACATGCCCCTAGACCAAGGTCTCATCCTATGTGGATCATCATCGTGATTCTGCATTGGAATACTAGGTGAATATCATTATCAAGTGATCCTGAAATATTCAAGACATACCATGGTCCAAGAGAGTATATATGGGGAGTTGATTAAATAAGGAAATGGAAACCACCAACCATTATTATATGATGCATGTTTTAAATTTTTCTATACAACCAGTGCCTATATATACCGAGTGAGCAAACAGGTTATCACAGACCTGCTGACTGGATATATTGTCCTCCATACCATCACTAGGTTGCCTATCCTGAGATATGAAGTACATATATTCACACACACATATATATACACTAGTAAAATGTGGAAAATATTAACAAATTATACTGTATATCAATGCACAATAACTAATACTATAGTAGAGTATGAAAATGTGTGTGGTAAAGGGACAAAATCATTACCACTATAATGTTAAAAAGATTCCAACTGACTAAAAAAAGTGGATTGTTATCGATATAAAACTATTGGAACCGACAAAATTCTATCTAGTACAACTAATTTCCACTAACCCCAGGTCATCCTATGTCTCTATCAAAAGTCTGGTCATTTGTATAAGACATGACTAGTGTAGAAAAGATCCCATATAGGGGTGAGTATAAAAATACCTAGTAGGACACCATTAAATCACCAAACATATTATCAAAGATATTAAAATGAATATCATAATTAATCGGAACAAAAAAATATATCCTAGATATGCTCAGAGGTAGAAACCAATCCTAAAAGTAAGTTTACATCTTCACTATCAACCTTGGATTCTGCTTGAGGCTCCAAGGTAACACTCACTTGAGGTAATTCACTCCTCGAATCTTACTAACACTGATGGTTCTCTTCCAATAAGATGTTCTTATTGATACTCCTTGTGAATAAGTATACAATGGAACCCAAAATATATTGATACAAAGGTATGGGATCACACCTAGGGCCTATGGGGGATACCTAACCCAATCCAGAATAATACACTAGTATGGGGATCACATGCCCTGAATTTCATAAATGAGATACCTAACCCAACCTAGGGAATAATGATATGGAATCAATATTTGGGCCACATTGATGAATACATGACTCTATCTATAGCTATACCTTAATGGGGATCACTCATCACATGCTCAAGATGAGATACCTCATTGTACACTTATAACGATGGACCATGGGAATACACCCAACTGATAAAAAACTATACTGGGGAGAATGAGGACTCCAAACTACCTTATAATTCATACATTACATGTATATGGAATACAAGTCTTGTCCCACTAAGACCAAACTTTATTGTGGCGTTGCTTGTTTCAGTATCCTCAGGCCTATGACCATGTACTTTGGCCATGTCCAAGTCTATGTACCAAGGGGTACATGTCAGGTCACTAAATTAAGGGTTACATGGAAAGTGAACAGGTCACAAAACATTTTATATTTATATTTTTACGTAAAAACAATCTTACATGGAAAGGAGTCCACATGGTGTGTGTTCTTATAAACTATATGATGTGTGTATCATTATTTTTCTAGAAATCCATATTTTTTATATGTCTTTATTTGAACCCATTAATCCAATGATCCCTCCTTCAATTACACTAAGACACTCATATATAGGGTTTTATGAGCCTAATCAATCACTGGTGGATATATTCCCACCACCAATTGAATGGAAAACACCTCTCATCTTATTGCATTTCACAAACATCAAAATCCATGAATGAATATTCATTGAACCAACAATGATCTTATGTCATCATCATCAAGCCTCCCTCGCACCCCAAACCCCATATTTAATCTGATTAAAATGATCTATTGTTCCAAGTAGTGATCACACAATGATCGGTTCTTGGGTGTAGTTGAACCATCATCCAAAGGAAATACCAATGATGAATGTTCGAAGAACGAAGGGAGAAAAGAATTAACACTAAAGTAAGGAAATTTATGTTGGCCATTTTTCAAGCTGTAATTCATCCATTGATGGATAAATTGATGAATGGGGATTAATTACATGAGTTAAATATTCTATGTTATAGGGATTTGGAATAATTAACCCTAATTCATAAATGTGACTAGGGAGTTAATTTTTAAAATAAATAATTTTCATTCATCATGGAGAAATCAACAATGGGATTAATCTAATAGAAACAAACATCCAACCTTGATATCAGATCGATATATGATGAAATAAAATTTTAAATCACTTTCATTGGTGATATCTAAGAACTATATTGATGGTGGTTGTCTTTACCAATATACTTTGATTAATTTATTACATTTGTTACCATCCCCACCAATCACTATGATCACAGATGGGGGTTCTCCATACATTTTATCTCCTACAATTCTCTAGGGTTATATAGATAATACTAGATATTAGAATAATAGGTAATTAATATAGTATTTTCTAGGTTTAGCTATTAATTAGATATTGAAATAAAATAAATTCATTTATTTAATTAATTTTACCTAACATCCACTAGGGACTACACTATATCAAAACACCAAACAAAAAAAACCTGTATCGCACTTGGGGTAAAATCCACATTCCAAATTTAATGGTGGTCCTAATTTTTCCATTTGATACACCATTAAAGATATATTTTATTATTTCAAAAAACGTGTGTGTGTTATATATTATATTTAGTGTTTTTAATATATCAATACAGAGACTCCACGGGAAGCAGAATCCCATAATGACTCTCTGCAAAACTCCAAAAACATTCCTTAAAATATTTCAAAGTGTTATATAGAAAAAATAGATCCATTACACAACTAATTATTATATTTAAAATCAATACTCTATCATTTTATTGTATTGTACATTGATCAATTTGTAATTTCATAATAATGTTTTTCAATCCTTTAACATACCAAGATGTGTTTTATGATAAATTATTATAAATTTTATCCATATAGTTTAGAGCACCACTCTTCACCCTATATATTATGAATAAACATATGAATATTTAGGTTATGTAGTACTATGATCTCATGATTTCATTATATAAAAAATGAAACTTAAGTAAAATAACACACACACAATTACACTCACAAGAAATATAACTTTTAAAAAATCATTCATTTAAACTACATTTTACCCCCCAAAACTCATTATAATTTTTTTATAAAATAATTTTCACTTTAAAAAAACATACTAAAAATCAAATGAAAAACATCAAGACCGCATCCTTCAATTTATCATATAGAATTAATAAAAAACGTTAAAAAATTATTCAATAATAACCATTTTTATTTTAAAAGAGAATTTTATTTGAAATGCGTCATTTATAAAAAAATAAACCTTGAAAATAAATTTTAAAAACTACATCATGAGTTTATAAGGTACAAAAACATTTATTCATTTATATACAGAATGATGATGATATATGTTCTTAATAAAAATAAATTTAACAGAAATGTATATTTATAATGTATAAATCATTTCAAATTTTTATATGGAATGCATAATAAAATTATACGACATATATATAATTCAATCTACATAACATTCCATGAATTAAACATAGTTTTATCATAAAAAATCAATATAAAAATCACAAATAAAAATTATACTTTAAAATATATTCATCAATCAAACATGTAATCCAAATAAAAATATATAAAACAAAACATCAAACTATATTACAACAATTTATGAAAAAAATGAATAAACTAAATTATAAATCTTTTCTAATAAATAAATAAAATTTAAGAGTCATTTTTGATGTCATTTGTTGATAAGGTGGATGCTAATACACTAAGAGAAGGGGATTGATGTCAAGGGGGATATATAGATAAAGTGTCCCTATAAAGTATATCCATGTTTGGTGGATGGTTTAATAGAGTGGGGAGAGGGTAGCCATCATCAATAAGTGAATTTATGAGTGTCATCATTGATCAAATGGGTGGGGGGGGGGGTGGAATTATGTGGTGTTCCAGTGCGCAAAGGGAGAGTAGGTTATCATCGGGTGGTGAAAAGAGTAATGGTTTTAGTGGGCTGGTTTTAACATATAATGGAGGTTTATAATATCCATTTATATATGTGCTATTTTGTGGTGGTTTATAAAAAACCACCACTAAATTATTGTTGTTTTTTATATTTAAATATGGCATTGATTCCATCCATTTAACAAATTTTTATAAAAATTATACATAATTATCCTTCTATTTTTTATTTTTTAATATTTATTATCAATAATGTGGACTATTTTTATGTTTTAATTTCATAAAACCCACAAATTTAATTATTCAAAATCTCCACAAGTCAAAGTCTCTTTAAAATATTCTAAAAAAATAAACAGTATTAATCCTCAAATGATATAAACAAATATTGTCATTTAAATATTAACAAGAATTTTTTATGGACAATCTTAAATATAAATTGAATATATTTTATTTATATCTCCATAAAATTATTCTTTAAATCAATTCAAAATATTCCAAAATTCAAACAACTGATACTAACATAACATATGGTTTGACATTACGTTTCTTCAATACACACATACACAAGCTTCAGAAAAATCAACTTAATCTTATGTGATATTTTAAAACATTTTCTAAATATTTTAAAATTTGGGATCATTATTATAAAGAACATGACAAATTTATTTCATTATTATGTAGCCACTAATCTATGTTATTAAAATTGATTGTCCACTTTTAAAATTTTTGATGACACTCATGGTTGGTTAGTCCTTTTATTACGACAGGTTGAACTTTCTATGAATATATAAAGTATACAGTCATGGGTAGTTAGTAGTTATTTCATGTTTTTTAGAATTTATTATGAAATGATTTTTAGGTTTTTTCTCAACCACTCAAAAATAAAAATTATTAAACATCTCGAATAATTTCAAAATAATTTTAAATACATTAAAACTTATCACATTATATTGAAAACAATAAAATAAAATTTTATACAATTCGATGTATTATTCTATATCACCCTTTGTATTTTTTATAAATTTCACTAACTCATATCAATTTAAAACATTTTCTCAATGATAAAATATCTTAACACCACACTTCTATATACAACAATTTTTTTTGTAAAATTTATATACCTTAGGGAAAAGTATAATGCAACTTATAAAACAACTTGTATCCACTTCAATCAATTCAATCATCTTAAATTATATCTCCACCTTAAAAAAACATTAAAATCTTTAAAACACATATTAATTTTTTTTATAAATACATGTCACTTAAGTTATGAATATTTCCCTCTTTAATAGAATCATCTAAATAAAATTTATTCAATTCCATTACACCTTAATTAATTGGAAAAAATGGAGCCTTCATTTTCAGAATCAGATCACCAAATAAGTCTTTAGAATATCCTTTGTATATATATCTAAAATATTCTTAAATGTGGAAATATACTAAAGTACCATAATCCCAAATAATTGTTTTTCTTTAATAAAATGATATTCAATATAAATATGTTTTTAACTTAAATGTTGCACCAGATTCATTGATAATGTGATTTCACTTTTTTTAATATGTAATTTTTAATGGCTTTTAGATTTTAATTTCAAATGTTCTAGATAAATATTATAGAAAAAAATTTGTTTACATTCCTATAAATAAATTTTATATTCATACTCTATAGTAAAATGTGTAATTGAGTTTTTCTTATTGTAGTGTCAACTAATAGAACTATTTCCATTTAAAAAACATAGAATGTTAATTTACTATCATAAATGATTCTGGACTAATCAAAATATTTATGGAAACAAATAGCTCATTATTTCACATATTTAAAACAAAAAACATTCATTTATAGTTTATTTGATGGTCTAATAATTATTTTAAATTATTTAATTTGGGATTCGAAGTTATCACTTCAAAATCGAACATGTAAATTTATTTAAAAGACTATTTTTGATCTAAATACTATGAGAAAAATGAGGATTACCATTAAATTTTTCGAACCTTATAGTTTACCCTTTCATATGTAATACTTGTACTAAATTTTACACTAATTTACATATTTGTTGAAACTTCTTCTGATTCTTCCATGAAAGAATTATTCAAAAATTTCTTGGTATATTTTATTATGATAGTAAAATACATTCTTTTTAATGTATAACTTGAAATACTAGAAAATTATTTTTACCATGTATAAACATTTCAATGTTTATCTTTATTTGTTTTGAAAACACATTAAAAGTTAACTTTTGGTCTCAAAAAACAATATTCAGTAATATAAACAATGATAGTGGGAGAACCTATTACTATCTATTTTATATATGGGCTGTTTTCTACCTTTAATTTCATGAAATTTATCTCTTTAAATCACCTATATATCATTTAATATCAGGATATAAGTTCTTATTTCAACCTATTAAAAGTATTCTTTTACCTATAAACTTTTTTTGTCATTATTATCAAGTAAAAAAACCTTAGGTTATTCTATAAATGCTATATATCGTTTTTAATACAGGATAATTTTTTTGGATAAACATAATTTTTGAAACAGGAAATATAATTATTCATACTCACAACCTTTAACTTAGGAGTAACCTTTTCACAAAATTTGACTTTATTAATTAAATCATCTCCTTTATCAATGAGTTTATTTCTGAATTTATACTTGGTTATAATTATATTCTTACTTTTTAGTCTTTCAATAAGATCATAAGTAGAATTATTTTTAGTTTATTTTAACTCTTCAATCATTGAAATATTCCACCATTTATGTTCAATATATTGATTAACTAAATAATGTTCAAAATGAGATATTAATGTTATTTAATTTTTAAATCTTTTTTTGTAATTATTTTCACTAATAATTCCATATTTACAAATTTATTTTCATATTTAACATGTTTATTCTTCTTGTATATCTTTATTTTACTTATACAACCACTTTATTATCACTGTTATAATAAGAATAAATATTTAAGGTTCTAGGGTGAAGAAGAAATTTTTAGGTCCATCAAAAGAAATGATTTTTCCTCAACAATATTAGATTTATCCTTAGACATAGATGAAATATCATTCCAAAAATCCATGAGATATGATTATCACATATAATTTATAATTAATTTTAGAAGTGATTTTGAATTTTCACTATTTAGAATAACTTCTTAATCAAGGATTCAGTTTAGAATTTTTTTCATATAATTATTATGTTAGAGGAATCACATTTAGATTCCCTGCAATGGTGATACACATGTATTCCACAAACCGATGATGATTTCCATAAAATTCTCTGGGTGTTATCATAGATGATTATAGTTATTTCATTGATCATAATTGATCAAAATAGAATCCTATAAGTTGATAAGGAATTACTGTAGTTCTTTCTAAGAGGGGAATAATTCTCCATTAGTGAGAGAATTATAAGAGAAGATCTAACTAGGGAATGAGAGGATTATCTCAATAAAACAATCTCCATAGTGGTAGATAGGGAAGGATGATGTTTTAAATGATGTAATCAGATATTTATAGACATAGGGTTAGAGAATAAGTAATTTCAAATGATCACTTATTAATTTATTAATCCATGTAGAAGCACATTCCTAAATAATAATAATAATATTATTATTATGATAATTTATTTGACATATTATAAACTCATGAATAAATATATTATTTCCTTGAATAAAAAAATTAATATTTACTCAAATGATATTTTATATATAATTTCCCTCCAAACCATTAATCTCAATCCAATAGTCCACCTTAATATTTATTGGACATTTAATAATGTTAATTTATTTAAATAAATGTTAAGACTCTATACATTGATAAATAAATAAATATTATATTCTCTATATAAGTAAATAAATATTTATTAAATGTTATTATGACTATATAAATAAATATTTTTTACATTTTGAATATACTAGAAGTAAATAAATATTATATATTTATTTAATTAATAAAATAATTACCTGAAAAATAAATATTTATTTAATATTCATCTCACATAATATTCTCTTAAATAACCAGTGATTGCATATAATTTATAAACTAAACATTAATAATTATTTAATAAAGTAAAAAATATATACTCAATATGTTAACTTCATATTGAATTTAATTAATGTAATGGATACAATTAGTGTGTGACATTCTAGGACTGTAGCAGGAACTGAAACAAAACTGTACACTGTATATATACTATAGCAGAACTGCACACTGTAGTAGAACTGTACACTGTACAGGTACTGTAGCAGAACTGTACACTATACGGGTACTGTAGCAGGCACTATAGTAGTACTATAGCAGGTACTATTCAGTACTGTAACAGATGGAACTATTCACCTTGGGCCACCGGTTTAGGCTTGGAGTACTTAAGGATTTTGGGCCACCCAGGCCTTCAGGTCAGTAGGGATTTCGGGCCACCTTTAAGGCCTTCGGGCCACCTCAAGCCCTTCGAGCCACATGCAGTTTCCCCAGACACACTACAAAAAAAAGAGCAGTCCCAGAAGAGGATTCAGAGTAGGTGCACTCACCAGAGCAGAGACAAATGGATTTTTCAGAATGAGAGGGTATGACTATGCCATCGGGGCTAGCCTATGCTTGCACGGTAAGCCTAGCCAGATGGCCATGAAAACGTGGAGAGCTGTTATCATGATGCAGATGCTGGGGAGGGGCAGTTCCTTGTAGATAGTCTGGTTGAATTCCCTAAGACCTTCGGGTCATGTAATCTGTTAAGCCTATGAGACATGTATTCTCTGAGCCTATGGTCTTTATTAGGGTTCCCCTTCATCCCTTGAAAGGGGGATTATCAAAAAATCAATAGAAATGAAGGCATTCGGGCCATTCAGAGTAGGACCCTTTCTTAGTGGGATTAGACTACACCGCTTAATGTACAAGGTTCACATCTAGAAATATGAAAAGGACCCCATAGAGAAAAATTTAATGTAATTATAACATATAACCTCTTATGAACACACACTATGTAATATAATACCTTTTTCAAGACATCTCCAATCAATCAGATTGTATATTGGTATCGAAAACTTATTGGCTTGATGATTATATCTTTGAATTTCTAAAAATAAACTTTCCCATAAAACACCATAACCATGGATTTAATTAATTAGTTTCATTCCCATAAAAGGTCCTGAGATATCAAATTATATTAAAGAATATAAGGAAAAAAATCCTTCACCACATTATATATTAACGTAATATCTTTCACGAACCACCCAACTTATCCTACCTTAGAGTGAGCATACGACATCACTATTTTCATCAATAAATCAATGTAAATGATTAATGATATGTATTAATAATATTATTCAGTTATATGGACCATTAAACACATTTATATATAGTAACATCCAATAATCCGTATAAATGTGTATTTCATACTGGCGGGTCATGTTGTCACAATCTCATATTCTTAAGATAACTGGGGGGATACATCCTGAAAAGGTGTCTAAAAGTCCTATAATTCTATACCCCTAATATCACATATCACATGTTGTAATTAAAATGATATTATTTGACTATATAACCTATATTTAATAATACCGTCGTGGAACTTCTAAGTTTTCATCACAGTAGGCAACTTCTATGAACTTTTAGTGAGACATATACCCTTAGGAAATTATCACATTGATACCACACAGAAGACCAGTAATTATGTGATAAGATATAAATTAATATTAAAAATTATGAATAATTAAGTAATAAAATCATATTTGGTTCAATCGAACAAACTCCAAAGACTCCCGCTTTCACTAGACCCAAATTCTAACAACTCAACTTGTAATCGTCAGATGGTAAACATGATTATATTAGGACATTGCTGTATATTCTAATACAAACATGATACCTATCGTAGATATACTTTCTGAAACCTTATTTCTCTGATAAAATCTCTCATGAGTTGACATGAACAAGTATATAACTTTTTTCTCTATCATCCTTGACAATTTTTGTTGTTGTGCTCCTTCTTTACATATGAGAGGAAAATATCCTTATGTTCACTCTTATATATATGAAAACATTTTGTCTTTAATGGATAATGTAAAAAAACCTTTGGTTTTATATTATTCATGGAATATTTATATTTTCCTTTCATTATTTTCATGATAATGTTTTATGAAATGAGTTTGAACCAATCCTTATTTTCATGATGATGTATAGTCAAAATATTCTTGACCAACTTATCCATTTCGTTTATTTGGACTTGAATAGACAAGGATAAACTAGGTGGTAAGTACAATAGAATAATATTAGTAGATAATTTCATATCTAAGTTGAATCCCAAACTAACTAACTAATCAATATACCGTAGTATTTTGAATATATGATTAGTAACTAGATTCTATTTGTCTAGTTTACACTAATACATTGCATTAATAATATTATTTATCTTAATAATTTCCTTCAACTTGTCAAGATATAGAAGATGATATATTATGGTGTAAGAATACATTTCATTATGTTGTATCATAAAATATCTAGAAATAATTGATAGTATAATACAATAGATATATAATGTATCCTATACATATCGCTAATATTAATCCTTTTAACCTTTGATTACTATTTGGGTAGAAGAATAGAAATAGGGAATTCCAGAATATAATTATTTTTTTTGATAATAATGCATCACCAAAATGATGATTCCATATCTTAAAATATTTATTCTTAATCACATATCCAAAGGTAAGGAACATTTATAGTGTTTTTAAGGGTTTTATTTCCATTATTCCTAAAATAATTTAATTTAGAGTTTAGTTTAATATGGATTACCAATATATGTGGTGTAATAAATTTTATTTATTATCCTACAAATATAGTATCAAAACCTAATATACCTCACAAATAGTTTTATAATGTCCAATTTTATTGATATTATAGTGGTAAGGATCCATATTACCCTTCTCATAACCAATAATTGGGTCCGATAAGCCATGTTAAGGGTTTTAGGTCAGTATAACATTCCAATTTCATTGACTTATAGATTCCTGATATGTTGAGTTGACTCCCCAATCCAAGAATCCCAGATAATAATTTTCTAAATGCTTTGGGACTTATTTATACTAATTACCGCATGGGAAATCAACCCTTGATGTGAACTAAGTCATGTACACCGAATTACTCAAGTTAATATTCCTTGATAATTGAAATCACTTCAACTTGTGTGAGACAAGCGCATTGAAATATGGTTTGATTTTAACATAGTTAGTGAAAATATATAATGAAAAAATATTTAATTTTATGGTTTTTATCATTATATAAAAATTGTCAATATTATCATATTACATGCTTATTAATATTAAGTGTATTTTACTAAGGTGACTAACCATGTCTAGATAATGTTTACACATATTATAATATTTATTTAAATTCAATATTACATGATTGTTAATCAATTATATTAATGATCTAAACTTATATTAAATAATTAATCATGCATAGGTAGAAATAAAATAAATAAATTAGAATGACCATAAGTTTTTTCAAATGATTATTTTATCTAGTAGATGATAAAATAAACCTAGACCCCAAGGAAAAATCACCTAGAACCATGCATGGTTGAAGATGAAACATTCCACCTCTACTCTTATGTGCCTTATAGACTGGTTTTTCCTTTACTCCGAACATGAACCAACTCTACTCATTTGGGAGCTCCATCCAATACATAATTTTACTCACACATAGTTGAGGGGAACCATATGATTGGTTAAAGGGGTTTTACATAAATTAAACCATGGGCACACATACCCTTACATAATGAAAGGAGAAAAATGACTCAAATACCATTATTTAATTTAATAAATTATTACAAAAACTATGCAATAAAAATAAATTAAATAAACCAATCACATACATATGCTGGTCTAAGATCGTAGTCACCCACAAACATATAATGAATCTGCAAAAGAACACACATTGTAATTCACATTAATTTATTATTTCATATTATGATAAACATGATGGAATTAATTCAATTAATAAATTAATAAAATCTCTTTATCTTAATGATTGTTCAATGTCTCATGGAGATACCCATATTAAATACAATATGATAAATAAATGGCTTGACCAGAAATTATCGTTAAATACATTGAATTAATTGAAAATTTATTAATTTTTAAAATATCATTACATAGTCAACACATTAGACATTAATAGTGTGATTAAGTTTGTATTTCTATAATCAAATTTTTTTTATAATTTAACTGTGTTCTTTATTGGGAAACTATTCATCATATACTTATGTGCTACACATCATGTTCATCTCTTGACATGCATCTTTGATAAATTCCTTGAGATTCAGAATGTATCTCATCCATATTACATGTAATATACTAATGATCTTAATATCATGTTTTCTTCTTTCTGTGTGTTAACATCACCTACCTTTGGATAGGGAATGTTCTTGAGACATAGGAAATAATGAGTCACATAGTGTGTATAAAAACTAAGCTCTATGTATCACAATAATGATACAACCCATTAGTCTCATGTGATGTATACTACGTATTTGATCACACAGTTAGTGTGAAATTTTCCACTAAATAGTGTAGACTACACATGATCTATTCTAGCTACAAACATTGTAGTCCAGAAGACCAATGTTAGAATGGGACAATCATCACAATAAATTCATTATATTCACAATGTTTTATTACTAATTGATTTTTTGTAACTCACAACACATCTAGTTAGATTGATCTTGGGTACACAATGGGTAATTTCGGTCACACAACTTGTATCCGTGTTTACTGGACATAATCCTCCACACCTCTCAATAGAATCTCTAATACTTATTTACTAAAAGTGGCTCGACCATGGGTTCATAGACCAAAACCCATGACCCCAAAAATTTATTAAAAAAGTGCATAAGTATAACAAACTTGAGGAAATGATTATATGTGAAACACCACACTCAGATAGAAAACCAAACATACTCATCAGATATAATTGATAAATTAATTACATATAACTATAAATTGTTATGTAACCCAACTTTGAGACTACATGAAGGTTACCAGGCACAACAAAAGTCATCACCCTACTCCCAACAATTATTTTTCATAAACTCCTTTGAATTTCCCCTCAAAACTATATAAAATAACAAACATAAAATCCATAAGATAAGATCATCACATATAATTTACAATTACAAATTATGAATTATCTGTAGGTATAATTTTATCTTTATTGATGATTTAATTAAGAACTCTTCTCATATAAACATTATGTTATAGGAATCAAATAGAGACTACATTTAGTAGCGATCGACATGTGTTCCTTGAACCTCTGATCATTGACATAAAATTATATATGTGCTATCACATATGATTTTAGTTCTTTTCTCGATCATCATTGATCATAATAGAATCTTTTGAGATGAGAAGGAATTACTAGGGTTTTCTCTAGAATATATAGGGTAATGGTGGAGGATCTCATTCCATTCATTAGAGTGTCATAGGAGAATATCTCTCTTGGGATTGTGAGTATTCTCTCTAGAAATCGTAATACACAATGGTGGATAGGTTTGAATTATATTAGAAAATGATATAACCATGTATTTATAGACATAGAGATAAATAATAAATAATTGAAATTTCACCCTTATTATTTTTATCATCCTTATAAAACACCATGTCTAAATAAGAATCTTATTATTATTATTTATTTAACATGTGATAAACACATGGATAAAAATATTATTTCCCTACATAAATAAATTAATATTTAATCAAAGATTATTTTTTACATCATTTCTCATTAAACCATTAATCTCAGTTTTCCAGCCCTCCTTAATATTTATTAGACTTTAAATAATGTCTATTTATTTATATAATTTTCACTACATTATATGGTAATAAATAGATAAATAATATATTCACTATATTAGTGAATAAATATTTATTAAATGTTCACATAACTAGAAAAATAAAAAACAAATTAGTATAAAAACTTACTAGTGGTAAATAAATATTATATATCAACATAATTTAATAAATAATTACTCATTGAATCAATTTTTATTTAATATTCAACTCAAATTATATTCACTTGAAAAACTGGTGAATGGATATATTTTATCAACCAAATATTAATAATTATTAAATTATGTACCCAAATAATTTTTATTCAACATGTTAAATTCATATTTAATTTAATTAAGCTTATAGATACACTTATTGTGTAACCGTTTAGGCTCATGTTTTAGTGGAATTAAGCTACAGTGCCTAAAGTACTAGTTTAGTGTCTAGAAACAAGACAAGGATCCAACAGAGAAAAAAGTCAACATTGTAATGACATATAACCTCATACACACCCTGTAATATAATCAATTTTATTAATATCTATAATCAAATAGGTTATATAATAGTGTCATCAACCATTGTGTTTGATGTCTCTTTCTTTAACTTTTCAAAAATAAACTTTCCCATAGAACACCATGTTCGTGGATTTAATAACACCATCATTAAAAATTTTCATAGTGTTTTTACTTTTCCATTCCATTACTAGTTTTTTAATGTCAAGAGTCATGATTTATATAATTCTTTATACCACTCACCATCAACTATATATATAGAGGATAAATTTTCTTTCTTCTCCTATAGTTTAATATTTTTCATGGATTTAAATGAAATATCCTTCCCTTATTTGATATTTTTCTATAAATAAGATTTTTTCTCAACTCAAATACAACAGATGTGATATTTAACTCATCAAAAAATAACTATTAAAATATATTTATTCAAATTAGGATTCTTTTGAAATAAATATATAAAAAAAATGTTCTTATTTTCTTATTAATAATAATATAATCCTCCAAGTATCATCCAAATATTCTAATATAACTTAGAATAACATTAACTATGGTGATTAAATTATCAATCAGCTCCTCATCATCCATTTTCACATCTTTAATCCTTTCTCTCTAGATTAAAATTTTGGATTCTTTTACTTTCATATTTACCTTATAAATAATTTCAATCTTATCCCATGTTTTCTTGTACTCTTCATTCCTATAACCACAGTGAAAACTTAATTAGACAAGGACATAAAATTTTATTCCTTTTCATACTATCATTCTCAATATTATTTAGATGAATATGTGTTATGGGATTTCCTTTATCAACAAGTTTAAAACTAATAGTGGAAGAATCAATAACCTCTATAAAAATACATATTATAAAGGAAACATCATATTATTCATTCCATGATATTTATTTCTATAAAAAGTATGAATGCCTTTAATATTAACATAATTATGATTTTTATTTGGTATATAAGCAATAATTATACAAATTAGTAATAAATACCTTGTGTAAAAAAATAACAACTTTTTATAGATTATTTAAAGGGAACATGGATGATTTTATACCAATTGAGGTGCCCAAGAATGATGATAAGTAACACTGAGAGGAGGGAGGGTAAATAATTGTTACCATATTTATATAATTTCCCATTGAAATAAACCTTGATGATTGATTGAAGTCAAAATACTCTCATGTATTTATAACCCCTTAATCATGTGTAATAATTTTATAATAACACAGATAAAAATTGAATTGTAAAAGATTTACCCCAGTATGTGAGAATACACATACCAAAATTCCTAGGTATGATGCTAAAAACACATAATTTAAAAAACTAACTTTGATACCAAGTGATATTATTTATGTTAAAATTACACAAATTTCACATTAATATTATATAATCAAACACTACTCGAAGAACCTTTTAGTTTAGTGTCTTTGATTAACATTTACATATTAAACTTATTTTAAAAAACTTTTGAATTTTTTTCATAATATAAATATACTAGACACCATACTATAATTCTAATAGGTTACACTCATCTTCATAATTTGGGGAAACTTATGTATACGAATGGGGTGAGCTCAGATGCTCAGTAAGAGTTAACATAAGAAATAAAAATCCTTGATCATAAGTGAGCATAAAATGAGAATATGGGTATAATAAATATACATAATAAAATCATACCCAAGAATTCATAGTTCACAAAACATGTGTATGGGAATATGGTATGACATAGCATAATAAATGAATTGAGATAGTGTGAAAATTTGAGTCAATAAACATGATCCATCATAACATAACATCATCATAAGAATACTCATAAAACTATCTAAAAAATAAGAATAGGAAAAAATTATAAAAAAACTCATTATTACCACACCTATGTGAACAAACTAATTATTTAAATGACTGAAAATGTGAGAAGACACATTATGCTCACGTGTGTGTGAACAAACTCATTATGTTTATGCCTGACTATATCATGATATATAGGTACAAATCAATCATTATAGGTAAAATAAAACCCCAACAATGATCGTCCATATATTTTTTCCATCCAAAATAAATCATCACCATGTCATAAATATGCAATGGAATGAAAATGATTTTCATATACTTTTTAAAAGTAATATCATAAGGGAAACATTCAAAATTTAATCAATAATCACAACATGATATACCCCTGAAAGAATAGATGGTTATAAAAATATATTCAGTAAATTTATAGGTAAATATAATTCAATAAATATAATAAAGAATATGATATTTACACCATATAGAGAAGGGAATAAGGTTTAATCAATAATTCCTCCAATCAATAGATATTATGATATCTAGGAAAACGTGCTTCAATAAAAGAAAAAAAACGGAGTATTCATATAGAAATGGAATTGGAAGAAGAATTATGGTTATAAAAAAATATATTAGGTAAGACAAATAGAGTGATGGATTATTTATCTTATAGATATTCAATGTTTCTCATTTTTGAAAATATTGGTACAAAATCATCTGGTAGATGAAGAAGATTTTTAGAAGTATAGACAAATTTTACTTTGAAAACCATGATTAAATAAAAAAATTTCCATTGAAATTATTTTATATAAAAACAAATAAATAATATAAAAATAATTTACTTTTTAAAACCATAAATCATGTGAAAGAATATACGAAATGATAGGAAATATTTTCCTATGAAATAAATAAAAAATGACGTTTATTTTATTATTTTAATAAATACTGTATAAGTAAAAAAGTAGCCAGTTTATTTTAAAAATTAATTTTCAAAATGGTTGGAAATTAAAATTTTGAGATATATTAAAAAATTAATTTTTAGTAAATATCCAATAATGTATTCTTAAGGAAACAAAAATGTTTTATAGAGAATACATAGAGTTAAAGATAAAACATTTTATTTAGAATAGATGAAACAAAATTTTTAAATATTTTGAAATACTCTTGTTGAAAACCAACATTATAAAAAGTGAATAATATTTTCCTAATAAAATAGTTAAATATAATTATGAATATTATAGGAAATTATCCAAATTATAGTTCCTGAAATAATAGGAGAACATTTTTGGGAAGGAAAATATTGACATGACGGAAATGATCCATTAAAAAAATGAGAGTTATTATTTCCAATGTAAATTTTTTATTTGAGAGGATATTATATCAGGGAATATGATATTGATTGAAAAACATAAATATATTGAATAAAAATATAAAAATACGAAGAGAAAAAGAATTAGTAGGATAAAAGGGGCTTATAAAATCTTAATCTAGTACAGAATTTATGACTCAAAGAGAATGAATTTGAGTTGAGAAAACTATTATGAACTGGGTAACATTTAAATCACAATACCTGTAGGATCGAAATAGTGATGTAGATGCTCAATATACAAGAGGGGGGGGGGGTGGATTGTATACTTTAAAAATTCCTTGGGAACCTTTAAAGTTAGTTAAGAATAACTATTTTTTCCTTAAGCAAAGGAAAAGGCTATGTTTAACAATGTTAAACTAAGTAAGTTCACAACACCTCTTAACACCGAATGCAAACTAGGAAGGAGATTCCGAATGAGCGTTCCGTAAATATGGTTCCAGAAGTTGAAACTTAACAAAAGATTACAATATGAGATTCTACCTTAAAGCGTATAGAATCTAAATTAATCAGAGTACAAGTTAGGAAGTATAATAAAGTTATACTTTCCTTATAATACAAAATGCATCGGAAATAAAACAAGTAGTTAAACTACAAGTAACAAGATATAAGTCTTTTAACCCAAAGATAAGGGTATCCAACAACCTTGGATAAAGGTCCCTTGATTTATACTTTCAAGCAAGTCTGTCTTACCCACACCAGGGTAAGCCCTCGATACGAAGATCGGAGTCTCTGTCTTGCTATCCCTGCAAGCCCTCAACTTCAAGGTAGTTGGTAACCTTTGTCTTCCTCAACAAGAATGCCCTCGAACTTTAAGGTAGTCGGCACCTCTGTCTTCCTATCCCCGGAAGCCCTCGAATGTAATCACCAACATTCGGAGTCGCACAAAGCTTTGAGAGTTAATAAGAGCCTCTCTCTCTAGAAATCACTTCAAGCAAATTAGTCAGCCTTTCAGTACTTTTTTAGCCATCAGCTCCGAGCTCTTTCAAATGAGCTCCTATTTATAGGTAAGGACGGCTCCTTCTCCAATGGTCATATTTTCCTTAAAGATCGGAGGGACCTGTACACGTGTCACTTAGACAACGGTTAGTTTATAACAAAACAGACGACATTGTTTTATAACAAAACAAGTGTAACAGAATGTACGACATCGTTTTAAACTCTAAAATAAAAGTTCGGAATGAAAACTTCGGAGTGAAGGTTCGGAGTGTAAGGAACAATAGTAAAGAGTAGACAAATTTTAGAAGAGTAGGCGATATAAAAGTTCGGAGTCAAACAAAGATATTTATTCGGAGTCTGAATTAAATCAGAGTGTATAAAACAAAGATACTCAAATTTTGTTTAATAGGTGAATTTGGAATGAGAATTCGGAATGAGAAATCGGAATAGGAATTTGTCATCAGAAATCGTAATGAGAATTCATCATCAGGATTCGTAATGAGAATTCTTCTTTAGAATTTGTAATGGGAATTCGGAATGAGATTTCTTCATTAGAATTCGTAATGAGAATTCTTCATTAGAATTCGTAATGGGAATTCGGAATGAGATTTCTTCATTAGAATTCGTAATGAGAATTCTTCTTCAGAATTCGTATACTGAATCTGGAATAGAACTTAGTCAGAGTTCATATCCGGAATTCGGAATGAAACTTCCTTATAGTTCTTATCCAGAATCCGAATCCTAAAACAGAATGTTTTATATCAAAGTTTCAATGATTCCGAGAAAATAGAAATGAATCCGAATTTCATACTTAAGAAAAATATGGATGAAAATAAGATAAGGATAATTTTTCTTATAAAAGTGATTTTTCTTATAAAATCAATTTTCCTTAAGAAAGCAATTTTCGTTATAAAAGTAATTTTCCTTATAAAAGCAATTTTCCTTATAAAAGCAAATTTCCTTATAAAATAAATTTTCCTTAAGAAAATATGTTTGTGATTTTCAAAACAAGAAGGAATGGAAAAGTCATAATGAAAACCTTATTGACTCAAAAATCTCCCCCTTTTTGGAAAGCACAAACATCCTTACGAAAAATCTATTCTAAGAAAAAAAACAATAAGGCTTATCTCTCTTTGTTTTAAGGATATTGATCAATATGACTAACTCCCACTTAGGCTTTGAAACTCTAAGGATCGTATTCATATTTCCGGAGTGAAAAAATAAGAATGTCTTCTTTAAAGAAAAAGCTCCCCCTTAAACAAACTCTTATTAGAGTTTTTCTTTTTCTTAAAGATCTTTTTCTTCTCCCCCTTTGATAAACTCTTATTAGAGTTATTCTTTTTCTTAAGGATCTTTTCCTTCTCCCCCTTTGTGATTTTCAAAAAGAATTGGAGGGAATGAAAAAAAAACAAAGTACCTGAAAAATTAGTAATGACAATAATAGAAACAACAAGCACAATATTTCATTAAATTTGAAATCTTGACAACAAAGAAAAAATTACAAAAAAAAGATCGGATTTGATTATTTCGGATCTTTTTCCTTTGACATGAGCCCCTTTAGAATAGTCTTGATCTTCTTCAGGTCTTTATGATCTTCTTCAGCTTGCTTCTCTAAGACAACTATTCTTACAGATTGAGCTTCAATTTTTTCTTCCCGGGCTTTCATTTTTTCATCCTGAGCTTTGATATTTTCTTCCTGAGCCTTCATATTTTCTTCCTGAGCCTTCATCCTTTCTTCAAAATCATTCCAATGATCCCTTTAAAATTTCCAATTCTGAGAAACAAAATTAAGTTTCCCATTCAGATCCCTGACTTCTTGGATCCAGAAGTTCTTTTCTTCTGTCATCTTTTCTTCAAAGGATGCAGTTAATTCATTTATCTTCTTGTCCTTGGTCTCAAAATCATCTTTAACATTGTCTTGAAACTCATCGAGCAACCTCATCTCTTCCACAGTCTTCTTCGACCAATTTGTCATCCTCTTGCAAGATTTTCTATGAGCTTCGTAACCAACAAAGAAGGTTTTGAACTGAGCTTCAATCTCAACGCACTTGTCTATAACCATAGATACAGAGTCAGTTTTCTGATTCAATGCATGTTGGAGCATCTGGCATCTAGAATCAATACTTGAGAAGGTCGGAATGGTTCCCACCAACTTCTTCAAAGACTGAACAACAAAATCATGCCCCACTGAGGATGACTCCGAATCTGAAACTTTGCTTGGCGAAATTTCTTCTTCAACAAGTTCAATATTTCTCTTTGAAGAGATACCAACTTCCTTCCTCTTCCTCACTTCTGAGCTCGGAGTATCAGTAAGAATTTGCTTTCCCTTGTCTTTTTTCGGAATTGAATCCCGTTCTGGAGTTCTCTTCTCACTATCTGAAACTTGAACAACATTATCTTCTTCATCAGCGACTTCCTGAACATGAACCCCTATGATTTCCTCTTGAGAAACATCTAGTAGAAGATGTTCTTCTTCTCCATGATAAGAAACTTCTTCTTCTCCTTTCTCTTCTTCTATTGCTGGAGTCACCAGCTTCGAAGATTCTACTTCAGAAGTTCGGAGTGATAAGTGTTCCGAAGGTGTCCCCTTGTAATCATCTACTTGTTTCAGCACATCTCCGGTTTCACCACTTCCTTCAGCACCCTCTTCTACTTGTTCAACTTTCTCAAATTCCTCAGTATTCGTAGCAATAGCTTCTTCTGGAGCAACGAGATTTCTTCCTGGAGTCTCAGGTAGAGATTCCAAGGAGAAAGATCTCGGAACAAGAATAGTTGCTGAAACCATTTCATTGAATTTCAACAAAGCCTGAGCTACCTCAGCCTCAGACATCTTCTTCTTGAGCTTCTTTTGTTTTTCTTGTTTTTCAATCTCATCAGCAGTTTTCTCCTTCAAGGACTTAGCCTCCGCAGGGTCCAATCCGAACTACGGATCCCCTTCTTTCCTTTTCTCTTTATCAGCTCTCCACTTTGTAACAACCTCATCAGGATAAGCTTTCTTCTTCTTAGGCTTTGGAGGTGCGGAATGGACTTCCTTAGACTTAGGATTCTCTGCTTGTACTTCCACTTCTTTTAGCTTTCTTTTCCTTACTGGCTTAGATGATTCCGGTTCAGCAGCTTTCGGAGCCGCTTCTTCTTGATTTGGAAAATCGAAGAACTCACCAGTTTCCTTTTTGAAAGCCACATCCATCCTCTTAAGAGCACCATCGGTGACCAGCATGATCTTGCAAACTCTTGGCTTAGATTTGCAGGACTCCTTGAAAGACTCAAGGCACCGAACAATTAACTTGGAGAGGATTGCTGGATACATTATAATCTGAGATCTCAGATTTCCTTTCTTCAAATTTTCGATCGTAAGAAGATTGTGCTTCATCAAGTTGAACTTCCTTAGATTTATCAAGAAATCTAAGATATAGATCTCACTTTTCTTCAAGATATATTTATCACCTTTTCTCGGTACGATAAGTCCTTGCACCCATAACTTTAGAATCCGGAAATTTGTAGATAGATTTTCAATCTTCGGAGCCTTGTCATCAGCCAGTCCGAGAGTTTCTAAGGCTTTTTCCTTGTCGAAGCTACCCTTAGAGTCTGGCAACACATGTGAAATAAAATAGGATTCTCCTTCATAAGACATCCCTACCAAGCTTGCAGCCTTGGTGTGAGAAAGCTTGTAAGTCTTTCCATAAGACTTGAAAGAGAACTTCTCCCTATTATCTTCCTTAAAGAAGGATACTAATTCATAAAACTCGACAAGTAAGTCTGAATATACTTCATCTTGGTTCCCGGTTTTTGACACCGCAACATCTTCCCAGCCATTCAACTTAATGTTCTTTGAAATAAGGGAATCATAGTTGTTGAAGAAATCCAGATGGACTAACATTTCTCTGTAAACTAACCATTGCGAAATAGGCTTAGTGGATGACATTTCTTGAGATGCTAACTCCGCAGACATTCGGATTTGAAGTCCTCTAGGAAGTTCGGAACGGAGAAGACTGAAGTTCGGAACGGCCTTAAATCAGAGAGGCAGAGATTCAGGACGCGAGAGCTTGAGATCGATGTGGGACGAGTATTTGGGTCCCCATTATATAGGCAGCGAGTTGACGGTTAAACTTCCATGGTTGATATAATGGTTGGAATGAGCTGAGATCATATCTGACGGTTGAAAACTTGAATCCGATCTTTTTGAGGTTTTTATTAAGACAAAGAATTAAGAAAACTATAATCCAAAAACATAGTACAAGAAAATTCCAGCAAGTAAAATATGACTACGAAAACTTGAGTAGGGAAATCATACATTTCGGATTAGATTAGGAGGATTATTCGTAATGGGTAATATAAAAGGATGATTAAAAAAAAACTTTATTATGAAAAGATAAAGTTCTTAAAAAAATTTACTACAGAAAACTATCTCAGTACGAAAACACTTATTACGGAAAACTCATTACAGAAAACAACTTTTTTTTAAAAAACTCAGTATGAAAAACAAACTTAGTAAGGAAAAAAAAACTTAGTACGAAAAATTCATTAGAAAATTTGAAAATGAAAAACTTATTAAGGAAGATTCAGTATGAAAGTTCCGTTATGAAAATACCAGTACGAAAATTTTCATTCCGGAAATTTTCAATATGAATACTTCCATTCCAAGATGTATTCTGTACGAGAATGTCCAATCTGAAAATTTGTAGTTCCGGAAATTCCATTCCGGAAATATTCTTTCCAAAAAATTTGAAGACAAACAAAAAATTTTTTGTTAAACCGACAAGCAAATGTACTCCCCCTAAGAAAAGGAGTTTGTTACTGTAAGGAGACTTTTTCAACAGAAAGTTAATTAAGAAATATTACCTTACGGTTATCATTACTAACTTCTGTTTAATATATTCAAATCTATCAGAAGGAAAAGATTTTGTGAAAATATCAGCAAGTTGATCTTGTGTTCCAATAAACTGAAGAATAATATCCCCTTTGGCATTGTCTCCGAAAGTTACATTTCCTCCTTTCGTTTTGATAATCTTTTCAAAAAAGATTTTGTTACCAGTCATGTGCCGGGAACATCCACTATCCATGTACCATGTATTTTTGCTGGTACTTTCTTTATTTTCATGAAATCAAGAAGAAAATTAGACTTTCGGAATCCAAACTTGTTTGGATCCGAGATTTCCAGACAATAAAATTTTAGGTATCCACATTTTCTTTGAAAAGTAAGCTTTGTGAAATTCTAGAGATTGGGTTTTGTTTAAGGAACAATTATTTGCCTAGTGACCACCACATTGACACTTGGTACAAAATGGGGCACTCTGAGGAACAAAATAATTGTTACTGAAAATAGGTTTTGCATGGGTATAACCAAATCCAGATTTATTTCTTAAAGGTCCTATTTGGGAATACATTTTATCAAAATTTTCCTTACCATGGGTAAAGTTTGATAAACACTTCTTTAAGGAAAAAACTTCGGACTTGAGTTTTACAACCAAGTTTTTATCCTCAAAATTATTAGTTTTAGAACTAGAGTTAGGCTCGAAAACATTTTTCTTAGAAATTACTTTTTCTAATTCTTTAGAAAGTTTGTTCTTGTCAGAACTTACTTCCTAAAGATTTTTTGAAATACTTTCAAAATCAGAATTTTTCTTATCAAGATCTTTAGAAAGATCTGACATTTCTTTTGTAAGAATAGAATTTCTAGAATTTTCCTTATCATGTTTCTTATTGAGTTTGGAATTCTCAATCTCAAGAAGTTCAGCAAACCTAGAGACTTCTTCATAAGTAGGTAAAGTATTTTCCCCTTCAGAAGATGATTCTTCATCAGAAGAGTTATAATACTTACTATCATTAGAATTTAAAGAAATATTGGTCAATGATTCACCATTTCGTACCTTAGCCATAAGACAATGATTATCAATAGGTAATCTGGCTATAAGACCAAAATTCTTCTGTCCTGAAGATTCATAATCAGAAGATTCATCTGAAGAGTCACCACCACTGGCACTCCAGGTGTCATTAGCTTTCAGAACTTTCATATCTTTAGCTCTATAATACTTCTTCCTGTTCCTGTCTGAATGTCTTTCCTTCCTTTCTTTCTTTTTGAGCATAGGGCAATCTGGTCTAATATGTCCAGCTCTTTTGCATTCATAACAAGTAACTTCTCCATCTTTCTTATCTTTCTTGTCCTTCTTCTTATACTTAGATTGAAAATTTCTCTCCCCAGCTATCTTGTTCATCCTTCGAGCAAGATTGAATAATAGATTTTCTGAGACTTCACTCTCACTTGATTCGGATTGGAAAATAACTTTCTTAGACATGGATCTGGTTACTCTCTCAGGAGTCTTAGATTTCATCTGATTTGAAGTTATAGTAAAAGAAACAGTACCATTTCCATTCTTCTTCTTGATGTTGTCAGCATCTCTCTTCATTCTTGTCTCATGTTGTAGAAGAGTTCCAAATAATTCATCAAGAGTAATTTGAGTGACCTTCCTATTCTCATCTATAGCTGTTCTCTTGGATTCCCACTCATTGGGCATAATGTCAATTATCTTGTCCACAAGAGCTTCATCATCTAAACCTTTTTCTCCCATAGATTGTAGACTGTTGACAATAGTCATAAATCTTTGTTGAACTTTACAGATAGGTTCTCCATAAGGAAAATTGAAGCCATGATATTCAGCTCTAAGCACAGCTCTTCTAGTCTCAATCACTTTGGAAGTCCCAAAGTGTGTAACCTCTAACTTCTTACATATACAATTAGCTGCTTCACAAGAAGAAATTTGGATATATATATTTCTGGTCATTGAACATAGTAAAGTGTTTCATACCTTATAGTTGTGTTGATATTCTTGCTTTTCCTGGTTAGTGAAAGATCTGACTTCCTTGTCAGGAATTTTATAATCACCAGTAAGCATAACAAAGTTGTCTACTCCAGTATTGATAACAAAATTCTTCATACGATCTCTCCAGTATTCATAGTCATTACCATCAAAGATTGGTGGTATTTTCGGATTTAGATTATCAATTGATCCAACATTAACTCCTGCCATACTTATAATAACTTTGCACACAAACTTGTTAGTAGCAAAGAATCGTAATAACAAAGTTCAGAATGAGAAATGTTCCGCAATGGGAATGTTTCGGAATGGAAAAATTCGTAATGATAAAGTGAGCAAGAAAAACTTGTATGTGAGTACAAGTATTTCAGAGACCTGCTCTGATACCAAATGTAAGATTGGTATAGAGTAAGAGGTTTCCAACCTTTGATACCAATTGTAGGATCGAAATAGTGATGTAGATGCTCAATATACAAGAGGGGCGGTGAATTGTATACTTTAAAAATTCCTTGGGAACCTTTAAAGTTAGTTAAGAATAACTATTTTTTCCTTAAGAAAAGGAAAAGGCTAAGTTTAAGAATGTTAAACTAATTAAGTTCACAACACCTCTTAACACCGAATGAAAACTAGGAAGGAGATTCCGAATGAGCGTTCCGGAAATATGGTTCCCGAAGTTGAAACTTAACAAAAGATTACAATATGAGATTCTACCTTAAAGCGTATAGAATCTAAATTAATCAGAGTACAAGTAAGGAAGTATAATAAAGTTATACTTTCCTTATAATACAAAATGCAGCGGAAATAAAACAAGTAGTTAAACTACAAGTAACAAGATATAAGTCTTTTAACCCAAAGAGAAGGGTATCCAACAACCTTGGATAAAGGTCCCTTGATTTATACTTTCAAGCAAGTGTGTCTTACCCACACCAGGGTAATCCCTCGATACGAAGATCGGAGTCTCTGTCTTGCTATCCCCGCAAGCCCTCAACTTCAAGGTAGTTGGCAACCTCTATCTTCCTCAGCAAGAAAGCCCTTGAACTTTAAGGTAGTCGGCACCTCTGTCTTCCTATCCCCAGAAACCCTCGAATGTAATCACCAACATTCGGAGTCGCACGATGCATTGAGAGTTAATAAGAGCCTCTCTCTCTAGAAATCACTTCAAGCAAATTAGTCAGCCTTTCAGTACTTTTTCAGCCATCATCTCCGAGCTCTTTCAAATGAGAACCTATTTATAGGTATGGTCGGCTCCTTCTCCAACGGTCATATTTTCCTTAAAGATCGGAGGGACCTGTACACGTGTCACTTAGACAATGGTTAGTTTATAACAAAACATACGACATCGTTTTATAACAAAACAAGTGTAACAGAATGTACGACATCGTTTTAAACTCTAACATAAAAGTTCGGAATGAAATCTTCGGAGTGAAGGTTCGGAGTGTAAGGAACAATAGTAAAGAGTAGACAAATATTAGAAGTGTAGGCGATATAAAAGTTCGGAGTCAAACAAATATATTTTTTCGGAGTCTGAATTAAATCAGAGTTTATAAAACAAAGATACTCAAATTCTGTTTAATAGGTGAATTCAGAAAGAGAATTCGGAATGAGAAATCGGAATAGGAATTCGTCATCAGAAATCGTAATGAGAATTCATCATCAGGATTCGTAATGAGAATTTTTCTTCATAATTCATAATGGGAATTCAGAATGAGATTTCTTCATTAGAATTCGTAATGAGAATTCTTCATTAGAATTCGTAATGGGAATTCGGAATGAGATTTATTCATTAGAATTCGTAATGAGAATTCTTCTTCAGAATTCGTATCCTGAATCTGGAATAGAACTTAGTCAGAGTTTATATCCGGAATTCGGAATGAAACTTCCTTATAGTTCTTATCCAGAATCCGAATCCTAAAACAGAATGTTTTATATCAATGTTTCAATGATTTCGAGAAAATAGAAATGAATCCGAATTTCATACTTAAGAAAAAAATGGATGAAAATAAGATAAGGATAATTTTTCTTATAAAAGCGATTTTGCTTATAAAAGCAATTTTCCTTAACAAAGCAATTTTCATTATAAATGAAATTTTCCTTATAAAAGCAATTTTTCTTATAAAAGCAATTTTCCTTATAAAAGAAATTTTCATTAAGAAAAGATGTTTGTGATTTTCAAAACAAGAAGGAATGGAAAAGTCATATGGAAAACCTTATTGACTCAACAATACCATGTATGGGTGATAGATTTAAATTTATCTTATAATACTATGAATGATATTTATTTCATGGTGAAAAGAGTCAAATACACTATATAAACAAAATTAGATGTATAATTCAAATCTGTCTGAATGAAAGTAATTGAAGACAAAAAACCTGATAGATTTTTTAATTTTTGAGTAAAAACCCCATATGAAAAAGAATATGGAATTTGAAGTTGAATATTTTAATTCCCTAGCCTCAGTTGCCCAGATTCGGTGCATTATTAAATTACATTGGCACGATCATAAGAAAATAAAATCCCAAATGACTAACTAATTTAGTATCCATGGAAATAATAGATACAATTATAAGTTTTACATTGCATAATGAAATGAAAAAACATATTATCCCCTTTTAAAATATCATATCCAATATTCTATAATTTTAGGTTAATCATAATATACATCTCTACATCCCAGGGAAAAATGAACCATAGGAAAATGGTTTGATCAGATGCTCAGTTAGGATAAACATTATTGGAGAAGCTATTATAAATAAGCATAACCATTTAAGGAAAGGTATAAAACTAGAACACGATCCTTTTAAACATAATACTAATCATAACTCGTAAAGAATAAATTAAATAATCAGATTTTAACTTTCACATGGATATTCTACCAGTTGAATAATCACATGAAATATCAATAACTAATCTCATAATGAGTAAATTCATAATGAAAGACATCATAACCATACCATCAAGGCCTTATTCCATGACCATTAAAATACCATCAAGTACTTGTTAAATAAACTGTTTTTTCTCATGAGACCTACCAATGAATCAAGGAGATATAGTGGGCCTCTCATGTCACTTTCTAAGTCCAATACATTCCTCTTATGAAAAGGGTGAAACATAACATAAAAATTCGTATTAAAACTAGCATACTAAATGTTAATACTTTTACCATAAACCAGGAATGGTATAAAATTAGTACATAAAAAGTAAAATATATAATAAACCATTAAATACAATATGGAAGACTGTATCACAATAATACATTATAAATAATCATAAAATCCAACAAATTATGTTGACATAGATGAAAATAATTTAATAAATTCATTAAAACTCATTGAGTAAAATATCAATTTTTATAATTTAAAATCATTTAGAAGGAACACAATTATAAAATAAAATATTTATTTTGAAAATAAACTTACATGCTGGTAAGTAATGAATCAAAAATTTAAGGCATCATAATGGGGAAAAAAGCCTCTTGTGTCGTATATGTTTAAACAAACATTCCTTCCCTAATTTATCAAAATGGTAATAAAGTAACTAGTTTGGAAAAAGATAGAAATATTCCTTTCAAAATGTTTTGTAAAAATTAAAACATGGGTAAAAATTAATTTTAATAATTGTTGATAATTTTTTGAATTACATTTTAAGAAACATATACACGGATGATAATGATTTCTCAATAGATACGTATAAGTAATCTCGGATAATAAAGAGATTGTGAAATTAACCCTTACCATATACTTTACTTTAGTCATGGGTGAGTTAGCCTATTTTATAATGATTAAAACATGTTATTAAATTATACCAGGACCAAATCCAGATTTATGATATCATATATGATCCTCTAATATCATTTTGGTAACAATATTTTTGTATTACCATTGTTTTAGGTGTTAACTGTGTTATTTTCCCATTCATATTTTTTCATATAAGTAATGTTTGTTAAGAATATGATATATTTTATTAAAATCCAGAATTATATTAATCGCAATGTTATTTTTAATCATCACATAAATTTTGTAATCATTTTTGAATGGTTAATGTGGAGAATAAATCTCACCACGTCGTGGAGACAGTAGGCTGTACGTACACACGAGCGATGACATCATTCCTTTAATGGTTAGATGGTATTGAATTGGATAGTATATTAATTATACATAATCATTATAACTTTATATTCATTATTTATATCCATTATACTCATCATTATACCTATCCAAATAACATATTTTTGAATACCAAATTACACCACAACATGGAGACGACAAGCCGTACGTACACAGACAATGTGATATTATTATTCCTATGATGAATAAAATAAGGAATATGGTTTTACAAATATTAAAATAGAATCTAATTATATGTATTATACTGGATTTATTATTCTAATATGGAAATAACATATAAAGTGGATGTATGAGAAGAAAAGAACTTTGAAAGAGGTGATAAAAACAATTATCTATTTTCTGGGTGTATCCTTTTGGTTTTAAGAAAAGGACTCCATAGGATAGATTTATGCCCAATGTTTGGCCCCTATAATTAATTTATAGAATTTGGGAGAATTATTGGGTAGGTTTTTTTTTTCGAGAAAAATGGTTTTTTAGGTTTGAATTAAAGAGAAGGGGAAGTGCCATTTTATAAGAGAGGTGAACAACACTTTTGAAAGACATTAAAAGATTAATTTATTATAAATTTATTTTCGGTTTTAAAAATATAAAAAGTGATTTATTTCAAGGATAAAATTATTATGAGTCTGAATCCTCTTAGTCAATGATTTTTATACAAGTTTATGTCAAAAAAGGAGCCTTATCTTTTGGGATTAACACTTAGTTAAATAGTTTAACTCTTACCGCGTCTTCTTGTGTTTTTTAACTATAGTGTTAATATAGTTACTATAAAATGAGAAAATAACCCCAATTTATGAAATATTTATCTCTATAATACTTATTTGGACAATCCTGATATTTTTGATAAATTTATAACATTTAATTAAATATTATTGATTTTAATGTATCATTTATTTCAATTTTTATACTATTCAAAATTTTCATTTTAAAAAATATAAAACTGACTTGATGAATAATAAAAAGAACATATAATATTTCCTTAAAATATATATATTATCTATAAAATTATTTTATGTCATAAATTTAGTCAAATTATATTTATTTTAATAAAATTTAATTGATTTTTCTATAATAATTCAATTTCTGCATCATTATTGTTTCGCTATTTAGTTTAGTTATTTATTTCGTAAAATTAGGAATAAATTACCATTTTTTAGATAATAATATAATATTTATAAATACTATTTATAGTTGGCTATATGACTTATATATCCTCATATTAAAAATGATATAGTTAATAAAATTTCAATATGATATTTTTAACTCTTCTTTAAATAAAATATAATAAATGTCCTAATATAACACAAGTGGCATAAAAAGGATAATAATTTATAAATAAGGTTTATTTTGGTAAAAAAACACTTATCCAATGAAATTATGACAATTTTTATTGAAATATTATATTATTATAATATTTATTTACCCTTAATTACCCTATTTACCTTTAACCGTGGTAAATAAAATCCAAAAGATACTATTCACCAAAAAATATTTTGATCTTATCAGACCAAAATTTTCATACTTATTACCAAAATTTATGTTCATTTTTGAAAATAAAATTAAAAAAATTGGTAAAATTACATATAATTAAAATCATGTAGATGTGGCTAGAAGGCGAGTAAAAGAAACATTCAAAAGTTTAATAAAATTTTATATCTAAATCTATTTTATAATGATTCTAATAAACTATATTTTATTAATATAATTATTTTTTATCTACTATGACTTTAAAATCAATTTAATGTAAAATAAATATTTAACTGAAATAGTCGGGTTTTAACAATAATGCAGTATTTCTCACTATTCATTAAAAATTAAAACCTTTCATAAAATTACCAAACTTTCACCCTATGGTAATTTGGATATTAAAAAATTCAAAAATGAAGTTTATTTTGAAAAATGAAGTTTATAAATTTTATAATTGGGTTAATAATATTCATAACCTATTTTTAAATGGCTAGTTTGAAAGGTTATTGTGCGCTCAAACTTGATATTGTGTGCATTGCGAGCTATTGAATTATTTAAATGGAAGAGTACCGTGGAATATTGGGGTTTTAAAAATATAATTAAATATAATAGAATCATGATAAAATGTATTTAAAGTTAATTATATTCACTATTCTATGAAATTCTTGGTGTATAAAATGAAATATGTCTAAGTGGGTGAAAATTGAGACAAAAAACCCTTACCATGATCCAAATTATTTCTATACATGCAATTAAATATCTAAATAATAAAATTAAATTTATTAGATAACATATTAAGAACCTTATTAATCTATATTTCATCTAATATAACCATTTATTATCATATTATATTTATTTATAATATTGTTTTATCTTATGTTTGTGTGAAAAACTGAATTTATTTCGGATTATTTTTATAATTTTAGCTATAAAAGTTGATATTTGAATAATAGGTTAAAAAATAAATATAACTATTATAAAACCATATAATAAAAATAAATTTTTATTATCTTATAATAACATTATTATTTAAGTTCCCATATTCATTCGTGATATATTTTTATATCATTATTCAAGTAAGTGCTTAATCCAACCCCAAACATGAACACACTATATCTTGACGGATGAGTATGGTTATGAAAGTTTATAATATAATTATAATAAAATAATAATGCTATTGATTATATTTTTTTGAGTTATTTATTCAAATTTTAGGTGGTTCTTATAAATATATAAAATCAAGATAAAAACAAAAAATGTTACTTCAAAAAGGCAGTAGTCCACATAATGAACATTTAATATTATTTTAATTTTCTAAGAGGATAAATAGAAATAAATAATTATTGTTATATTAATAATAAAAAAAACAACATTAATGATAATTAGTTCTTTATATTTCTTTGGTAGAGAAATATTATGAAGAAAACATAAAAATTAAGTAATAATCACTTTGTTACCTTGAACATTCTCTTGAATGAATGAAGGACTAAGGATATCTTATTGTGAACATAGGATACTGAAATTGAGATATATTTCTTAGAGGATAAATGTTAAATATTTTAGGGAATACATTTTAAGTAATGGTTTTAAAATTAAGGGGTGTTAGTTTCCTCTTTTATAAGTGAAGAAAGGGGTACTTTTATGAAGATCCTTTTCATTTAAAGGATATCGTTACACAATTCAAGGGTCAAAGACTCAAAAAGTTATAAATAATTGATTTTGGAGTTATATTGGTTAAATAAATCCTTAAAAAATTATTTGAACACATGTTTTTGGCCTTTTGAAAGTCATTTTCCCCTGTATTGTAACTTTTACCAATTTTTATTTTTACTCGGATAACTATTTTTTATCCTAGTAGTTTTTATTTTAAAAAAATTCAAGTATCCATTATAATTTTTTAGGTTATAATCCTAAATATAGTCACCAAATAGTATAATTAAATATTTAGATAATATAAAATTAACTTTTAAGTTAAAACATTTAATATAAAAAACTATTTTGTAGAAAAATGGTGTTTTTAACATTAAGTGTTCTTAATTTCATTTAGTACTAATTACCAATTTAATTAGTGTTATTGTGTTTATATATAGGATTAAAAATTATACTAGATTCATTTTTGAGAATCAATTTATTTATTTTATTATATAAAAATTTTAATACAATAATTCCTTATAAATAATAGTTGCATTATTATCATGCTAATTAATTTTTATCCTGGTAATCATACATTTTTTGCCTAAAAATGAAATTTAGATTATTATATAATATGATTATTTTTACCTAAAATATAAAAATATATTTATTATATTTAATATCTATAAGTGTTGAAAACTATTTTTTAACATAATCAATTTAACTGAGTTTGTCGAGTAAAAAATTAATTAGGTTTCCAAAATGATAAACATGGTTTTTATAAACACCACATAGTGATTTTAAAAGATTTTTTTATTATATATAAATATATATTATATAAATCTATTTTAAAATAATTTAATACATTTTTTTATTATGATAAATTCATATAAGTGGCGGTTTTAACCGAATAAGTAGTTTTTCACTATTCACCTAAAAATCAATTTCCTTAGAAAAAACTAAAAAATAATCGTAAGATTATTTTAAAATTATATATTCCAAAATTAATTTCTTTTATTAGATTAAATTTATAAAATTTATAAATTTATATTTTCTTAAGGGAATACAAAATATAAAGAAAAATGATTTTTATTCAAAAATATACTTTTGGAACATTATGTGTTTTTAAATTATTTCCTTACAATATCAAATTTAAATAGTGTTAATATATTAGTCAATATATTTAAATATCATAAATTATTATAATATTCTTTTAATAGGGGTGAATTTATTTTATTTTAGAAAATTACATAATACTATAAAAAATAGTTATTTGAAAAAACAATCCCTTTTAATATTAATAATTTATATTCTAAATATAATAGTCTTAAATTAATTAAAATAATTTTTTTAAATAAGGTTTTATTATTCATATAATTATCAAATATTTAATGGTGTATTTTTTCAGTGTTTTTCGTTGTCAATGATGTTTGTGGCACATATTATTGAAGATAATATTAATTTAAAGGATCTAAAATCTTCAGTTGTTATAATATACGTGACTACCTCCTTGTTGTGTATGGTGAAATAAAAATCACATATATTCCACTAATTTGATAATGTTAAATAATGAGTTTGGAAGGTTTAACCCTTAATCCAAAGGTATTTTCTAATAGTTTTATATCATTGATTTTTAGTGGATCCCTTTGGATTATAATGTTAAAATCAAGTGAAAAATATATTAAAAAACATCATTATGCCTTAGAATTTTAAAATATATTTTATTATTCTGATTCCCAGAGTTCAAGAATAAAATAAAGATTATCTAGAACCCTTTATAAAAAGAGGGAATCAACCATTACTCAACTCATCATCTTTTATAATATCTAGGTTGATTAAGAAATCCTTCCTCTTTGACAAAGGGAATTCAAGAGTAGATCCTTTGAAAATATTCATTCAAATAAGTTACTATTCATACTTTACTTTTTTAATATTCATTATCAATCACTTGTATGGTATCTATGTTTTAATAATGGAAACCTCATGACTTTAGTTATTTATAATCTCAGTCAATTATTTCCATCAAAACCGATTTTAAATACTATTTGGAAATAAGAATAATAATACCCAAAAAATGGAAACAAACATCTCTATTTATATCTTCATAATTCATATTTAATGATATTATCCAGTCTCCCTTGATTTTCATATATTTTTATATCTTCAAAATCAATATTGAAATAAATTCAAAATACCTATGAGATAAAATAATTGATACTCATATAACCTTTAGTTTAATACTATATAGTTTTAGTTTACACAAACATGAGGTTTTAGAAAAATTAATTTAATATTTTGTGATCTTTGATAACCTTCACTCAATCCTATACAAGATTTCATCATTCTTATATATAATTTGAAAAATTAATTTTATTCTTATATAGTTAACAATCTCCCTTATTTTATTTTTTGACCATGTTACAAAATTTTTAATGATACTCATGATATTTTAGTCATTATTCCATAACATTTTGAACTAGAGATTAATCTATAAAATACAAAATCATGGTTGGTTGGTTTTTATATCATGGTATATTAATCTAATCATCAAATGTTTTTCCAATTTTTCTCAAATTCATGACAACAAAAAACTCCAAATATCCCGAATCATATAAGAAACATTTCAAAATATTTTAAAACCTCTTAAAAATCTTTATAACAAAGAAAATTTACATCCACGTAATTCCAAACATTATTAAATCTTTCCATTTTTATTTTGTTTGTCAATTTATGAAAATCATATCAATTAAAAAAATTTATTATAGTAAAAACATCTGGTCAACACACTTCTAGATAAATTAATATTTTTTTTTTGAGTTTTATCCTTTAGTGACAAGTAAATTTTGACTAAAATAACTAATCCCCCCCCCTAATCAATTCACTCATATCAAGCTATAACTCCTACTTCTCAATAAAACCTACTTTGGTTTCTTAAAATCATATATTATTTTTCTCTTTAAAACATTTCATACGACTTATTTATTTTTCCTGTTTGAAAAAATATAATTGAAGGAAAAATAATGAAATTATTTCACACATAATATAAGTGGGAAAATATGAACGTTTTCATCCTGAAATATTAAAATATATCTTTTAGGAAATCATTTTTAAAAATGGTGGTAAATTTATTTAATATTAAAATATACTCAAGTATAAAAATTCCATTTAAAACCATTTATTTATAAAATAATATTTTATATCAATGTTCTTTTACCTTGAGTGTTACAAGGAGTTCTTTGATAAATTGAGTTCACTTTTATTATTAAGGAAAAATAACAATGAGTTTTCAACTTTTACTTTCAAATATTATAGCTTATACTTATTTTACATATTCTATACTGATTAAGTGTGTGATCACCATAATCAACCTCTATAGTACTGAGTATAAATGAGTTTTTCTTCTTGTACTTCCAACTCACAAAGCAATTTCCAATAAAACAATCTTCCTCTTGATGTTGATTTTCTTTTATCATTGTTTGTATCCCAATTGACATTAGTGCCTAAAAATAGTTCAATATTATCACTTATTTAGTATAAAAAACTATGATTTATTATCCCTTTGATGTTTTAAAATTATTTTATATGTTTCATGTATGAACATTTAGGATCACATTGAAATATATAAAAAATTTCACAAAATATAATATTTCTGGTTTAGATACCTTGAGATACATCAAACATCTATTTTTTTATAAAATCTATTTGATTCACACATTAACTTGAAATATCATAGTCATACTTTACACCAATATTTATAGGCATGGAAGGTTCTCTTGATTCTTCCATGCCAACATTTATCATGAATTTCTAATAAAAATTCCCATAAGATAGAAAAACAAATTATTTTTTCCTTTCCAAATTTCAATCCCATAAAAAACATCATTTCCCAAATAATAGACAACTCAAAATGTTTAAAGTTATATTTTAAAAAATACTCACAAATATGCTCTAAGTATCTTTTAAAAATGATTACATCACAATTATAAATGGGAATGAGAGTACTTTTCTCAAAATATTTTCATAAATATTAATGTTAACCATTTATTTGATGAAATTAAACTCTTTCAACTAACTATAGAAGTATTAATACCATGATCTTGGTACCTATTTTAATCCATATATAGAATTATTTAACTTTTAAACTTTTCATACATTATCATCATGTATATAACACTTTGGTTATTTTGGAAGTTCTTACTCCAATATACCACCATTCAAGAAATAATATATCTCATATGTTTGATAAACTTCATATTTCTTATATACTGTAATAACCATTATAATCATTATAACATAAAATTATTAAAATAATAGAATATATATATATATATAAATAGATTCAACTTGAGAGTAAATTTTTTACACATATATATCTTTTTTTAAAACAACCTCACCTTTATTATTGAGTATATTATTGAATACCCACTCGGTTATAATTACATCATTACATTTTAGTATTTGAATAATATCCTAAGTCGCATTATTTACAATTTATTAAATTATTATTTAACAGAAACAATTCAATATTTAATATCAATAAATTTATTAAATAAATTTGGTTTAATTTGATATATTAAAGTTATTTTGTTTTGGAAAATCATTTTCCTTTTTTTTCTAGTACTTCATAATTTATAAGAATATTTTCAGCATTAACACGTTTTCACACCCATAGGAACTTATTTTTCTCAACTTATGTAACCCATTATTCATCACTAGTATAATTTTAATCAATATTATTATTTTTTGATTCATTTGAAGCTTCCTGTTTAATCACTTATTCAGAATTACTCATTTCACTAGTAGTATATTTTTTATAAAATTCATTATGAAACTCATTATGAATGGGTTTATTATCAATAATTATCAGATCATAATAAATAACAAATTTAAATATAATTTTGTTACATATCTTTAGAACTCATCAATTTTATAAATAAATAATGAAAATTCTTTCTCTAGTCTTCACATAAACTTTCAAGATTCAATTCTTTAATTTTCATAAAACAAATAATTCCAAACTCTTTAAAAAATAAGTGAGTTATGTTAGGGTAATTTATTTGAATAGGGTCACATCTCGTTGTAAAGGATTCTCTAGAAATGGGTACCGTCTATATTTTTTTTAACTCATGAGCATGAGGAAATTTTTTAGTATTCTTCTAATAGACTCCAAAGTCAATTAAGTAAACCATATGGTGTTTCTTCCTAGAATTATTTATTGTTTTAAACTCTGACCATTATTAATTATTAATTACTAGTAATTTATTTATATAAAATTTAAACATAACATTATTATATATCTTTACATTAATAATTATTTTCATAGAGAACTTTTTCACAGTCATTATGATACTTCTCAATACCTCCTCATATATTGAAATTGTTTTAGAATCTAATTTCCATATAATAAATGGGTTTAGTCAATACCATTATAACCTATACATTATTATAGAGGATATGAATAATAATAACTAAATTATGAAAATTATATTGTTTACAACTATAATATATAAATTAAATGTTTATCTAGTGATTATAAATAAAATAATAACCATTTTTAAAAGAAATAAATGTTTTTTGAAAACTGTATTTTTTTAAAAGGCGGTTTATTCATGCCTTGCATGAATAATTAAAATTATTTTTTACCACTTTGAGAAAATGTATCTGAGAACATAAACTTAATTTTTTAAATCTAAATGTAATAGATATATTTGGGGGAAATTTTAGGATTTTTCAGAAATTAGTAATCTTTTGATGAATTGGGAAAAATATTCATTTTATCAAAAACCACCTTTTCATTTAAATTGTTTAAAAAGTAAAATTATAATTTAAATTACATTTAAAGTAAAATTATATCAACTATATTATTATTTAACTAATTTAAGTCATTTTAATATACTTCATGTTAATTTTTAATATTAAAACAATCTATACTTATGATAATATTTTCTTTGGTAACATGCTTTTTTATCACCTATGTGGGTATAATTTTAAATTTAATTCTACCATTTAAGTGAATTGAATTTATAAAAATTTATTCTATATTTTTAATATTAATAATTTGTATTATATAATAATTTGATCTTAAATTTTTACCATTATAAATAGTAAATTAAATAAAATGTAATTTAGGTGGTTAAGGTAAAAATTGGTTCAATGGAGGTTAAACTAAGAATAAAGGATTACAAATGACCTAAAAAATTTCCAATTACCTTTGGATGAAAATATCTAGATCTTTTCACATCTATATATTGATAATGAACCATTTTAAGGCTTCTTTTATGTTAAAAACATTAGCATAATTGATTCATTTTAAAAATACCAAGTGTGTCCTCTACCACATTTATAAATGTAAACCCCATATCCTCCCCTATTTACACTTCCATAACTAATTGGTTTATGAAATTAATACCCAAATAACATACTTAAATCCCACCTCAAATCCTAGAGTCCTCAGTTAAATAATAAATTCAATCTAGAAAGGATTTAAAAGAAGAATTACCGTTTTTAACTATATGTTCTCATTTTACTTATTCTTATAACTAGTTATATTATCACTAAAATATGATAACAAAATAATAAAATTATGACCTATATACTCATATTCTATTATTTTAGTGCCATAATCTAGATCCATCTCCAATTCCATCAAATATAAAACTAAACCGATGATCATGTGTACGGTGGACTGCATACCCGTGAACCGATGTAATTAGTTTTCCATCAAAAATTTTATGGCTGGATATAATGATATATATTAATGATATATATTTTATTTATAAAATTATTATACTTATTAAATTATTATATCACATGTACCTTATTAATTTATATTTAATATAGGATACAATAATATCTCTCATCTGTATGATGTACAACCACCTCGCAAAGCGATGTGATTAAATTTTTACTTACACATTACATAAAAGGTAGTGAGGTTAAATTTAATGAATATATATTATATTCATTATATAAAAATACTTATATAAATAAAATATAATATCTATCTTCTTACCTTACAATCCATTTTAAAATAATAACCTCGCTCGTGTGGATGTGTGGACTACTACCTCCATGTTGCGATGTCAACTGTTTTTCATTTTAATTTCTCATGGATAGTAATAAGAAATAATTTTATTAATATAAATTATAAATATAACATAATAAATATTCTTTAAAAGTTGACTAATATTTATTTACCTTTTTTATATCGATAGAGAAAAATCAAAACATTGTCTATGCGTAGGTACGACCTATCTTCTCCATTAACAGAATAAACAATTTTCTATATATAAATTTTACATATTAATATAAATATAAATATAAATATAAATATAAATATATATTATATATTATATTTTTATCATGGTTAAAATTATGGGTATTATTTAACTATGATCAAATTAAGATGACTGAAATGAAAAATCTAAAACATACAAGAAAAATGATGCAATTATCACATGAAAGAGTGATTATAACTAAGTGTTGTTAATTAATAGGTGAAAAAAGACTATAATTAAATCAAATGTGGTATAAAATATATGATCATAGTTACGTAATATATTTATAATAAGACTATATTTATTATATAGGAGGTTCAGACACATCTGAAGGAATTCGAACCTGAAGTAAGAGTTTTTCATCTCACTTTTACTTACATGAAAGGTAAACCATTTTTACTGATTATTAATTTTTGTGGTTCGTATAATGAATATTTTGATATTTTATATCAATAGTCATTTTATATTCTTGGTATTTAATGTTTCGTGTGAGGATTATTTCTTTTATGGGGATTATGATTCAAAATTTTTCAAAGTGGTACAAGTTTAGGTCACAATCTCATCATTATTAGGGATAATTTTTATTTAAGTTTCCCTTGGAGGAATTATTTGACATTTATTACTTAAACTCAATATATTTTCATATATTATAGTTATTCATGATATTTATCAAATAATATCACCATTTTATTACTCTTTGGTAATTAAAATAATTGAGAATATGTTTTAAAAAATATCCTACTTTATTTATCTCTTTGGTCAAAAATCATTTTTCATAAAAATACATGTTTTCTTGATATGTTTTCAAAAATATTTATAACTATTTTATAAATATCTATTAAATAAAAATTTACAAATTTTCACTATTTACAGTTTTTACAGAAAATAATCTTCATGTATTTTTTAAAATAAGGCTTGTTTGGATTTTATCAGAAATGTGCAAGGCATATTTGTTTTATTGTGTACAACATGAATGGAATTTTCTCACATATTCACCACTCAATTTTTTAAATATTATTTCAAAAGTTTTCAATTTATATTTTCAAGCAAAATTATTTTCAAAATATTTTTTTAGCGTTGTTAAAAAATATTTTCAAAGTGAAAGGCTAATTTTTGTCAAAAATTTTGTTAATGAAATTTGTATGGTATTTATTTTCATCAATTACATCATCCCTTTGTTTTTATTATGATAAAATGTGGATATATTGTATTAAAATCATACATACTCTTTCTTTATATGGTTTAGGATTATTTTTACTTTGTATGTAAAATTTTATTACCATTCACTATATTACTCTGGAAAGTTTATGGTTATGTTTATTTGATTGAGTAAGTATAAAATTTCATAAGTTAGTTTTTAATATTATTTTTTATGTTTATTTTGATTCAAACCATTCATATAAGGAATTAATTGGATATAATATGTGATGGGTGGGTCCTAGCTATAAAAATACCCTTGATGTATTAGCATGTCACATGAGAAAAATAAGTTTCCCAAATTAGATGGGTTTCTACTCATAGATTTAAACAGTATCAAGGAAGGTCTTAATAGTTTTAGATGTCTTCCACTATGAATTTCCTAATTATGTGATCAGTTATTTCTATGTGACCATTCAAATAGTCATAATCTCCATGGGTAAGTTTCAAGATTATGTGATTATTTATATCAATTTACTTGTTTATCATTTATTTTTTCCTTTTTATTCCCATCATATTGATTAAATGGAATGTGATTCAGTAAATTACCTTTCCATATTTAATATGATTATTTATTCATGATAATTTCCTTTGGACTCTTACCCTTATTGAGAATCTGAGATCACCCATTTATTATGTTTCATTTTCCCCATGACACCAGGAATTGTTTAGTTAATGTCATTCTAGGACACACTTTTAGGAATAATGGAATTATCAAAGAAAAACTTTATGTTTTACATATTTTCAAATATATGTGAAATTTAAATATGTACCTAGTTAACCAGGAATTCTATGATATTGGTTACTTTGGGAGGTCATAATTTGTATCTAGTTCCAATGTAATAATTTTGAAACTGAATCTGTGTTACAAGATTTAGGTTTATTATAGGACACTATAAATTTATTGTGATAATCACAGTGTTGTAGATTTATTAGAGAACTCAGTACTTCGTTAAAGATCCAAGAATAATAAAATCAAATTTTATTTCATCAATGAAAATGTTGGGGATTGATATATCAATATGGAATACATTTATACCAAAAAATAAAGTTGTAGATATCTTCACAAAATATATCCCTAGACAACGAGTCTACAACTCCATGTTTATCCTTACCCTCTTAATTAAGGAAATATGTAAATGAACTACATTATTATTTTGATTAATTTTTCAATGGGGGAAGAGTATAGGAATCTTTATTTATCTGTTTTGTATATAAATCCATGGTTAGTGTATAATCAGGGATAAAAGTGAATGAGATTATATAGGGAGAGAATCTAATTAATTTGATTATAACTTTTTTTTTCAAGAAATGGAAGAAATTATCTAAAAAAATTACTTTATCAATTAGCTTAGTTTCAGGAAGTTTCTCTTTTATAAAGTCTATTATTTGATATATCATTGTGAGAATTTTTGTTATTGTGTTAGTTTTTTGAAAAAAATATAAGGGGAGATTGAAAAACTCTAATAATTATTTATATTATTGCATCTGTTGACAACCAATTATGTTTGAATGTTTTTAGTGTTATATAAGATGAAGATGATTTGATGTTACAAATCATAAAAATGTTGATTTGATTTTATATGTGAATAATGATATGTGATGAAGGTGTAAATTTTCTATAAAGTGAAGACTATTAAATAGAATTTATTTGAGGATTCCAATACATAGAAATTATATGTTCAAACACAAATTATTTTAAGAGTAATTTATAACACCATAATATTTTAGAATATATTTTTATCTAAATTAATACTATGTTTGATTACTTACTCAAAACAAAACCTTAATATATAATGATATATGATATATTAGATGGATATTTTTAAAAAATTATAAGAATAATAAAACCAATATTAAATAATAAAATATTACTCAAATAACTGACGGACTGAAAATTAATTTTTTACTATAAAACACTTTTGTTGAAAATAGAGAAACCACGCAAGTACAATCAACACCGATGGTTAGTTAACACAAAAGGAAATCACAAAGTCTTTAAAAACAAGCCTAATATTATTAGAATCTCTTACCCAGTAAAGGACGTATTGGAGTGTTTATTTCTTCATGATCGGGTCTTTCCAGATTAATTCTTCAAAGGGGTTAGCTAGCTTGTCCCAAGTCTATATGTATGCTTCCACATTAATCTTAATTTCATTGAAACCTCATACCAAAATCATATCTTGTTCATTGATCCAGTAACTTTTATCCTTATAGGTATCCATTTGAACCTCTCTTTCTAGAATTATTTCCACATCCTCCTTTGGGGTATTTAGTTTGATAGTAATTATATGTATATCTTCATTAGAATAAAGAAATAACTCAAGTAAATATTTTTCTCTCCTTCCATGTTTCTAGCTGCACCATCCTTCCATTGATTCCAAATGTCTCTACACATTTCATGAGGTTTTATACCTCTTATACTAGAACCCAATATTCCTTCAAGGAATTGAGTACTTTGTTCACATACCATTTCCTTAGGCTTAATTTCTAATCTAGTTTGCATCATCTTAGGTAGATGAGAGTATCCTTTACTACCATTAAATCCCTTTAGTTTAGTCACAATGTAGCACCCGACATCATATTTCCTCTTTCAACCCTTATTCCTCCTTGGGCTTTGAAGAACTATAATACTTAATCCCTCCACACTGCTAATAGATAATTGACTAGAGAACTCAGCTTCATAATCACCCCAAAGAGAACCTATTCACCAAAGAGATACTACCCTATTAATGGTGATTTCCAATCTAAAGTAGGCCCTATGTCTTGATCCTGAAAAGAATCCCCCATATCTCCACTAGATGAATAACTTGTTTCCTGATCTAGGGCTAGGCCATCCTCCACCAGTGCATCAAAATGGTTATTAAGGATGATGATTTCTATATTGTTTTTTAAATGATGGAACTGCATTAGCTCCATTTATAGTAGATTTTATCATCTTGTATTCTAATGGACCTCTCTTAATTGCTTCCTATTACACATCTACATGATCAAGGACCAGACCATGGAGAACTAGACCAGCCTTCTATCCTAATAATCATCTCTCTTGGGAGTTTGAAATGTTCTGGTCTGGTGCCACCAGAAGTGAGGGCTGAAAAGTGAAGACCCATCAACCATGGCCTTGATGGAACCAGAGGCAAGAACCTATCCTTATTATTTATTGACACCCAAATCAAGCTTCAATATATCAAAAAGTTTAGATACATTTAGATCATAGGGAAACTTTTATTTTTGGATGTCGCAAGACATCTCCAATTCTTTTCCACCCAGAGCTCCAATAGTGAGATCCTTAGAAGATATAGACCCACTTTTTGGAACATCATTTTTTTCCCCTGGTTGAAGCAAGTGACCACTCTAACAAACACCAGATAAGTTCCCCAAAAAACAACATGAAGCATAGAAGTTAGTCTATGATTTGAAAATCATGAATTTTTTCACCAGAATTCCTCCCCTATAATGATCCAAATATAGTCTATAAAAGGTTTGGAGATATCAACATCAACATAGATTTATGGGGATATGGGATGAAATATTTACTGGATTCTACTATCTGAACACAAGTGGTGTCCAACCATAATTTCAAGAATATGAATAATTGGATGATTTTGGAAGGGAATGTGGTGTTTTGGAAAACTAATCCAAAGAGATGTTGATGGAGCATCACGATTCATGTTGAAATCATAGGACCCACGAGAAAAATAGAAGTGAGATACATTGAAAATATGAGGAGTTCTAAACAATGCTAGGATCAAGTCTTCACTTTATGAAAAATTAATCATTATGTACCACTTTTCATGAGTCCCCAAAATCGTATAAATAAAAAATATGTATAGTTTTATGTTAATAATAAATTTTAGCATAAAAATACACTTTTTATAAAATTGATTTTTACATGTTTTTTTTCCAAAATAAAAAATTTATTTATCTAACACTTGTAAAATTTATTTGATAAAATGCATTTAATTTTGGGAATCATTAGGTACAATTTATGTAATAACACCAATTTTATTTTTATTCATTAAAATTAAATTACAAGGTAAACAATACTTACCATGGTAAAAAATGAAAAATGGTTGAAGAGAAAAATTTATGTGTAAAGTGCTTAACAACTTGTGTGAAATAGTGTGTTTTGGGATTTATTGAACATAAAATTTACCCAATACATTATGTTCCTTGGATCCATTTGGCATTTGAATAATTGATTTAGCTTTTATATATTACAAAAATGTCATTACTCTCTCTTATAAATGGAGCCACCACCACTAAAATTTTACTCACACCCCACGCCTCTTATATTCATAAAAAATACGCAAAATAACTACAAAAAATTCATATAAATATTTTAAATTATTTTTTCTTCCCAAAGGAGGACCTCTCAAAGTCTTAATCAAATTTAAAAAGGAGATCTTCCAAAGAGTAAGGTAAAATTCTAAAATTCTTGGTCTATTTTATTTTCAATTATTTATTCTTCCACCCCCTTTGAGTCTCATATAACCATGTTGAAATAGTAACATATGTATCATAATAATGAAAAAATGTTATTATGTTTATGTTAGAACTTTCTACTAAGTTCCTAACCACTCGAAAAATGAATATTCTGCTTAGGATATATATAGACTATCACCTCCATTAAAAGAATGCTCCATTTTTATAAGATAATTAAATGGATAATTAAAAAATGGTCTTTAATAAATTATTATTATATTTATAACATTATCAATATTATTAAATAATAAACTAATCTCTATCTTTATCATGTTCTATGTAAACTAATGTGTCACCGTGCATCCATGGGGACTACCACCTCCGCAAAAATAGTGTATATAATTTTTTGTATATCCTTATATTATCTACAAAAATATATTAAAATATAATTAAACACCTTAAAATCATATAAATAATTTAATTATACTTATTTAATAATGATATTATTCCAAAAATCACTTTCTTAACGATACTCACCCATAGATTATATTTTGTTCATGTTTGGGTCAGTTTAACCATCTACTTGAACAATGCAATAATTTTATATCATGGGTGAATATGGAAACTTCACTAAAGGTGTTATTATAAATTAATGAGAGAATAATTTATTTTTTATTGTTCTAAATATTATAATATTATTAAATGGTTTATTATTATACCACATTTTCATTCATTATAATTTACTGAAACATTCTCTTCACCACCATCATCATCCCAAATCATAAGAGAAATAATTATAAAATGAAATTATAACATTATAAATCATTATAAAACATATATTATAATACAGATAATGAAATTTAAATTTTGAAATTGAAATCTATAAAAAATTATAAAAATTTCCATTACAAAACTAGTACTAAAAAAACAATTGAAGCTAATAACATCTGATGATGAATATAAAATATAATAAAATAATATAGTTGTAAGAAATGATTATAAGTGAAGTTTATAAAATTTTATAGGTATGGATATATCTCCTAAATCAATGATTAGGACAAGTTTTTATATATGAGGTTAGAGAACATTAGAATTTATTGGATTAAAGGTAAGGGTTTTTGGATATCAATTTTACTTCATTGAGATATGGTTTATATTCACCAATTGTGTCTTTTTTTGTTGTGAATGTTTTAGAAATGGATTCATTTTCACATAGTTTTCTTGAAATATAATTTATTTACTAATCCATGTCATACTCTAACATCCATGGGTTTTCAATTTGAAAGATTATGATATTGTAAGGATGTTTCATCTCAATATCCTTTCTCTGAGACATGTTTTGTTTTACTCATATAATTTAATATAATTTTTTTCAATAATAGATATTTGATATATAATATCATGAATTACAATTTATTCATGGTAATTAAAGTTCAATTTAAATTTTTCTCTTTCAAGGGGTTTATATTAAAAAGATTCTTAATATGTAAGGGTTTTTTCTTAACTAAAATTCTTTTATAAAATCAAAATGAATAATTATTTATTATGTGTTTAAAAGGTGGTCCCCTTATGTTATATGATTGTTATTAATTAATTTATTAATTGATTTCTAGTTAATTACAATTATATTTATTTATTTATAGAGTTTTATGAGTTAATAATAATCACAATCCATTCCAAATAATCTCTTTGTCTTCTATATCCATATTTTCTTTTCCTGCCAATGTTATCCTTTTTAAAAACCAAAATATGTATGTAGGGTTCATTGTACGATAGATATGATACTGATTGTATTATTAAACTATGATTAAGACACTCAATATACGAGAGGGGGGGGGGTGAATTGTATACTTTAAAAATCCTTAAGTAAATTGTGCATAAAAAAATTCACAACAACTCTAAATTCTAATAACTTTATTGATTCCAGAAAAGTGATTCTGGAAATGAAACTTAACAAAAGTTTAATACAACTATGATTCCACCTTAAATTGTATATAATCCTATATAATTAGAGTAAAAGTTTAAGGAAGTATAAGAAAGTTATACTTTCCTTAACAACCTAAATTACAGTGGAAAAAAAATGAAAACACTATATGTAACAAGTATTAACTCTTTTAACCCAAAGATAAGGGTATCTAACAACCTTGGATAAAGGTCCCTTGATTTATACTTTCAAGAAAGTCTTTTTTACCCACACCCAGGTAAGCCCTCAATCCGAATATTGGTATCTATCTTTCTATTCCTGTAAGCCCATGATTTGTAATGAAATCGACACTTTTGACTTCACAACCTGAAGACTCTGATTTCAAGGAAATCACACCTCTACACAAATACAATATCCACGAAGCAATGTTTGAACAATCCGTTAAAACTTTTTGCATGAAGCCTGAGGGTTTATAAGATCCTGTCTCCTTAGAAATCACCTCAACACCATGTAAGAACAGTTTTCAAAAGATGTTTTAATTTTATGAGCTCATTTAAATGAGCTCCTCTTTATAGGCATAGCTCCAAAGATCGGCTCCCTCCTCCAACTGTCATATTTTTCCTTGAATTTTAGAGGGACCTGAACACGTTTCACTCAAACAACGGTTTGTTAGTAACTGAAAGAATGACATCATTTTATAATAATAACAAGTGTAAGAAAAAAATATGGTTACATAACCAAAAACAGATATTCAAAATTCATGAAAATAAATGTTTGGAGTCTAACCAAAAACACATTCGATGTCTATAATACCAGGATATTCAGATTCTGTTTTCTAAAGAATTCAAAACCTAAACATTATAGATTTTTAGAGTCTGAATTTCAAAGAAATTAGAAATCTGGATTTACAAAGTTTGGAGTTATAATTCATGAGAATTATGAGTTAGAACTTAGAAGAGTTCAGAGAACTCAGAGTCAAAACTCAGAAGAGTTCGAAGTCTAAATTTAGTGAACTTGGAGTCAGAACTCAGAAGTGTTCAAAGCCTGAATTCAGAGTACTCAGAGTCAGAACTCAGAATAGTTCAGAGTCTGAATTCAGGGAACTCATAGTTAGAACTTAAAAGAGTTTGGAGACTGAATTTGGAGAACTTAGATTCTGAACTCATAAGATTTCAGAGTCTGTATTCAGAGAACTCAGAACCTGAATTCAGATCCGGAAAATAGAATGCCATTTATCTAAGAATTATATGATTCCGAGGTTTTAGATATGAAACCGAATTTTATACTTAGTCAAGATAATGAACAATGAAAAACATGGTAAGAATAAATTTCCTTGGGGAAGGAAATATTTTACTTATAGAAGAAAAACACAGGGTAAAATGAGATTTTTCTTGAGATAAGGTGTTTGTGATTTTCAAAACAAGAATAATTGGTAAAGTCTTAAGAAGACCTTATTGACTCTACAATCTTTCCCAAACATTAAGGAATGGAAAAGTCATAAGGAAAACCCTGTTGACTCAACAATTTATAATATAATGTGGGATTTATTTTTTTCATCTTTTCAAAATGAATTTTTATTAATTTTTTAGTATATTTAATTTAAATAATAGTATTTTAAAATATTAAAAAGGTTTTACTTTCATGATAGTATGTTTTATCTTCAAATCCAATTTCCCTCTAAAAACATATATATGTTTTTCAAGTATATATTGTTAAAAAATATTTAAAAAAATAGTCTAAAAAGTTTTGACTTCACTATTTTGAAAATGACATTTAAATTTGACCTATAACATCATTTTTTTGACTATAAAAGAAATGATTCATAAAAGATAATTTATGGTTCCTCTCACCATTATAATAGTTATTCATAATTAAGATTCATCTACATGTTTTAAAATAGTTTTCCTAATGATTTTAAAACATCATGATTTTTGTAATGACCCGCTAATTATCATTGGCTTGAGAGAACAACAAGTCATTACTTGGATTTATGTGACATCCCCAAGATGCCAAAGGCTGGAAATAAATGATGAAGGGTTTCAAATAAAAGCGGGGGATGATTTACCCTCTTATAAATAAACTAATAATCCAAAAAAATATAACCCAACCATTCACTAAATGATTCATGAACAAAAGAAAGAAAACTAATAAACATTATGTATCTCAAAGCACATCAATGTGTACCACAACGGAAGACCAAACAAGTGTCAAAAAAATAGTGGATAAAAAATATAGACTCTCAAGAGACCATAATATCCCATTCTCCACAAGATCTAACCTCCAAAATCACCAAACAACCCATGTAGGAAAAGGTAGTGCTAAAAACATGGGAAACATTACCTTTTCCCCTATCTCGGAAGATTGCATCTGCAAAAGAACAAAAGTTCCATGAAGGGGTGAGTATAAAACTGAGTTGATTTTCCCCTATGACTTCCCTACATACTCCACTACGATAAAAAAGTTATCCACATCTATATAAAATTGTTTATATAAAATAATTTACCAAAATAGTTTATAACCAAATATAAACAAGTTCAAAAAACCATTTGCGACCATGTACATCGTCCAATTATATTGTGTCCCAGTGACACACACCCTCGATCTAGTGTCACATACCTTATACCCCAATGGTACTCTTCCCTTATTAAGGTCCCATTAACAATGAACTCACACCAACACCATTTATGCCAAATATTTCCATTACCAAAATAACCCACTTCAGTAAAACTGATTTTTTATTGAAAACAAAAGTACAACCAATTTCCCAGAAACATTTAATTTCAATAAAACTTTTATTGAAAAAATATAATTTCATTCATGTTCCAATAATCCAAGAAAATCTCCGTTTTAAAATCCACATTTTAAAACCAAGAACCAAATAACTTATTTAAAATCCCCAATTTTCCAGATTTCACAACCATCACTCAAGAAGGTTATCAACAAGTGTTCAACAAAAAATTCAAAATAAATTCAACACCACAAATTCAATTTGAAATAATTCCAATCAGTTCTATAAAGTGTAGTTGAGAAATAAGCCTCATACCTTGAAGGTTTTGATGAAAACTCTAACAAACAAAGAATTCACAAGAATACCAGATCAATTATCCAAGAACCCACCATAGATCTATTATACTAGTAAGATCAAGACCAAATATCATCATATTTTTTACCCACACACCTAGATATAGCCATAATGGGTGTAGATATAAGAAACCTAGAGAATATGGGAATTATATCTAAGTAGATCTTGGAAACCAATCAAGAATGAAGAACAAAAATCACATACCTCAAGAATACGACTTTGATTCACCAAGGGAAGCCTTTGGATCACCTTTGGACCGATGGGAGAACCTTCTTTGGCCTTAGGAGAAGAAAATTCGCGAGTTAGGATCAGTTTGGTTCAAAAAAATGATGGAGTTATGGAAAAATGAATAAGATTTTATTTTTAAGGATCTCATTTTGACTCAGTGCACGGTTTGAGTAAAAGGTTAGTCAAACCGTGCACTAACCGTGTGGTATCCCATACCCATATAGATTCCACTAGCATAGTCTTTAAATTGTGCTCCAACCATGCTGGATATACTGCCTCTAGAGGACCCCTTTTCATGGTTTGGCAGCATGGTTCGACAAATCGTGTGCCACCTGTGCGACTTCCCTTTATCCCCAAAACACTTCTAAGGGTCTCCCAACTATCACAACTATCACCCTGAAACTTTATAGCCATAAAAATAATCAAGTAAGGGTTATATAACATAAAATGAGGGTACTATATTCTCCCCACTATTGGTCTTTTCATCTTCATAAGGTAGAGAACCCTTACCGATTTGAAAGAGTTCTAGCAATTTCTCTTTCATCTCTTTCTCGCCTTCCCAAGTCTCTTCTTGAATCTAAAAATACTTCCATATAAATCATACTAGACCAATAATTTTTCCACATAATACTTTCTCTTGATTATATACATTCCTCACTACGATATATACCAATGAAACATCAGGCTCTAGGTTGATGTGATCTCATCTGATCACATGTCTCGGATCAGGATGATAGGTTTTCAATAAAGATACATGGAAAGCATTATTCATTAAACCGAAACATGGTGGTAATTCCAACTAATATTCCACCTCTCTAACAAATTCAAGTATCTCAAAAGACCCAATGTATTTATGAGATAACTTACCTTGTTTCCTAAAAAGACGATGTCCAAGACTTAGAGATATCCTCAAAAGACATGATCACCCAAATAATTGAAAATGGTTTTCGATGATGACATTCAAATGATTTTTGATGACTATGAGTCATATCTATCCTCTTTGTAATCAACTAGAGCTTCTCCATTATTTCTTGGAAATGGCTCAGTCAAACTAGTGATGTCTCTCATGTTTCCACCCAGTATAGTGGAGAACGACAAGGACACCCATACAATGCTTCAAATAGATCCATATGTATTGAGGCTTGATAGATTTTATTGTATAATAACTCCACTAAAGGTATATGATCCTCCCATAAGCCACCAAAATCCACTTCCCAATCTAGAAACATGTCTTACAACATTTGTATCATCCACTCTGATTGGCCATCTATCTGAGGATGATATGTCTTGCTTATAGTCATCTGAGTCCTAAGGTCTTACTGTAAGGATTTACCGAAATGAGATGTGAACCATGGATATCTATTCAACATGGCTGAAACTGGTATGCTATGTCTCTTTACCACTTCATAGATATATATTTTTGGACATAGCCTCCATCGTATGAGTTTCACGAATAGGGATGAAATGTTCCAACTTGGTAAGATGACCCACTATCAACCATATAACATTGTGTTTCCAGACCATTCTTGTAAAAACATTAATAAAATTCATTGATATCTACTCCCATTTACACACTAGGATAGGTATATATTGTAACATACCCACCGGTCTCTGATTTTCTGCTTTAACCTGCTGAAATGTTTAACACCACAAGAAAAACTCTACCACCTTCCTTTTCATCCCTCTCCACCAAAATCGGGCCTTCAATGCCTCATACATCTTCTGTGTGCCTGGATGTATGGACCATATCATATGGGGGTAAGCATGATGGAGTTGTTCCTAACATTCCACAGGTAAGACCATATGATCTCTAAAGCATAAAACTGAAATCCCATCATGTTTCCATCCCTAAATGAACTCCCCCATTGAGTTTTGAACTCATAACCAGAAATTCTGCATCAGATGTTTGTGGCTCTTTGACCATATTTACAAAATATAAAACAATCCTACCTGGAAAAAAACCGCAACATCACCTCATTCTTCACATTCTATATGAATTTCAGCTAGGAGTGACATCAACTGCCATTCATCTGAAGCTTATTTTTCCAACTGAGCATATGAATTTTTTCTCAATGCATCAACCACCTAATTCACTTTTCATGGTGTATACATCAATTCAAAGTCAAACATATGGAGGTAATCCATCCATATCATTTTCCTAAGATTAAAATATCACATTATAAAATGTGTTTCATGATTTTTTGGTCTGTAAACACAGTGAATTTCCAAAAAAACTGATAATTTCTCAATGTCTTCAAAGCATGGATGATTGCAGCTAACTCCAAACTATGTGTTGTGTAATTTTTCCCATGAACCCAACACTAACTTGAACCATAAGAAACCACATAGCATCCTTTCATGAGAGCATAGCCCAACCCGGATCCCAAAGCATCACAACACACCACATACCCCTGTCTTGATTCTAGAAAAACCAAGATAAGTGCCGATGTAAGATGAAATTTTATTTCCTAGAAATACTTATGACATTCTTATATCCATTGGAATAGAGAATAATTATTTTTTAGATAATTCATTGGTGAAGCTAGTCATGAACAACACCACAAAAAGCATTAGTAGTAACCTGCTAGACTATGAAAACTTCATATCTAGAATAAATTCTTCAGTGGTTTCCATGATATAATGGATTTTATATTTTCAGGATCAATAGAAAAGACTTTCTCAGAAATGACATGGCCTAGGAAACATATTTCTTGTATCCAAAAAATCACACTTTGATAATTTTGCATAAAAATGCTGATATCTCAAGATTTTTTAACAATGTTTCCAGATGCTCCTCATGGCCATCACTTGTCTTTAAATAAAAAAAGTTTTCATCCAACAACAAAACAACAAATGAATCCAGATATCGTTGAAACATCAGATTCATCAAATCCATGAAGACCACTGGTGCATTTGTTTTAACAAAAGGCATGAATACGTATTCTCAGTGGCCATATCTTCTTCTAAAAGCTGTATTTGGAATATCTTCCTTCTTAACTATAAATTGGTGATTTTATTATCCCAAGTCAATTTAAGAGAACCACTGAGCTTTCCTTAATTGATTGAACAGATCATCAATGCATGGAAGTGGATATCTATTCATTATCGTAACATGGTTAAGCTTACGATAATCAACACATAGCTGAAGAGTTCCATCTTCTTTATTAAAAAATAATACTAGTGCTACCCATGAAGACGTACTTGGAAAAATGAAACCTTTTCTTTCATGATCCTCCAATTTCACTTTCAATTATCGTAACTATGTTGGTAGCATCCTATAAGATGAAATGGAAATAGGACTTGTCCCCGTAAAAAGATCAATCGTAAACTCCACTTCCCTTATAGGTGGAAACCCTATGAAGTTCTCAAGAAATACATATGAAAATTGATCAACAACTGTTAGAAAAATAATTTCTTCGATCTCTTCTAATGATGCCAAATTCAATGCTGCCATCTAATAAGATATCATTCCCGCCTTAAGTGCCAAAATGTTTTTCCCCTTTCCTTACCATCCTCTCTCTTATGATGATATTCTCTATACTGTCCTCAGTCATGATACTCACTGTTCTCCTATAATAGTAGATGTGAGCCTTAAAAATTTTCAACCAATCCACACCTAAGATTACATCATATAAATCCATGTCCAACATTGAGAAGTACCATTTTAGCTCAGCACCATCAATAGTTATAGCACATTCTCAATGCATAGTGCCTTGACATTCTATTTCACTGAGAGAAGATTGGAGTTTTAAAATAGAAGGAATCATTTACAACTTTAAACATAGTAAATCAATAGAATGAGAATCAATTAATGAATGTGATGTGCCAATATCTAATATCACTTTCACAAGGGTAGAATTTAAAATAATTGTACCTCTCATAATAGATTGTCAAACTTGATCATCGAAAATCATTTGCTCGGATCCATGAAATGTCTTTGTTGCTGTATTGTTCTACTTGTTGCCTTGAATATATTTCCCTATTTGAGGAGTCATGGTACTTCTATAATCGCCATGGATATATCTATTATGCTTACAAGACCGGTTCTTCTATCCTCACCTTGTCGAAGCATACGATACTTGCGATGCATGATATGTGTCTTTAGCACCTGAATAGGGAGCACTACGAAAATAGCGTTGAAGATGCCCCATCTTCTTGCAGTTATGGCATGATATGGGTTATGTCGTACACTATCTCTTTATGTGTTCAAGTGAACCACATTGAAGAAAACCTAGGTTTCTCTTGGGTCGTCATAGAAGGTTCACTATTCTAGCCGTTTGATTCTAATTTCCACCTCCACCTTAGAAATAGGTGTCCCTTTTCCGAATGCTTCCAGAGGTTGAGTTCCCAACATTACCTATAGGTATCATCACACATCCTCCCATAGATCTTGAGATGTTAACTTTATCCATCATTTCCTTATTCATCATATCTGTATAATCTGTAATATTGAGCTTCACAATCTTCAATCAAATCTCCAGTCTTAGCCCTGATTAAAAAATGTGTTTTTCAAAGATGCACTTGCTGAAACGTATGTTGAAAAATGCACTAAATTCATTAATGTAGCTGCATAATCTATGACAGAGAGACTCTCTTGTTTTAGGTCGATTAACTCTATTGTTTTATAGATCTTGAACGCGTGAGGATAGAATTTTTAGATGAACAATTTCTCAAAATCCTCCCATGTAAGGTCTTCATCCAATTTATCCAAACCTATAAATCCCACCACTGGAGTGAAAGATCCTAGAGAATATACATCACCATATTGAACATTAGCTCTATCAGTGTGCCAATAAAGTCAATGATATGATTTATCCTACTCAGCCACACCTCCGCGTTCTTGGGTTCGACATCACCCCAGAAGTTAGATGGATTCTACTTCATGAACTGGATGGTACGATCCACATGCCTTGGCTCATTCCTTTGGTTCCCTATATCCACATATTGAAAATCTTGGACAATACTATGTACTAGATCTTTGTTTACCCATGGTTTAGGTGCAACCACATTCTCTATAGCTTCTTTGGGTTGGTTTTTACAGCGCCTACTAGGTGCCATTTTATAAACCAACATCAAACTCCATCAATATCACTCTATAACAACTGATGCATTATCATTTCAAATCCTATCACATCAACTATCAAAACATTTTTTTCCAAAAAAAAACTATTTTCCAAGTTCAATTTTTTTTGAAAAACATCATCATACTTTTTGAAAATTAATCCTTTTTCAAAATAACATAAGAATTTATTTTTTTAAACCATTCATTTGAATACCAATTTCACACTTTTTCAAAAATAAATAGTTTTTTACAACATGAATCATTCTTCGAAATTATATATGCACTCATAGTGGGAATTAATTCATCTAAAATGAATTTCATGCTCATATCATTGGCTAAACACATGATATTGAGATTCATAAATCCTGGAAGTGTCTCTAAACACTTATGTATCCAAATCCCTAGTAACATGAAGTTCGACATAAAAGGGTTTTCTATGTCCTTTTATGATATAAATTTAAAGTTTTGAAAATCATACTCTCGTATAAGATTTCAACACAAAGAATAGACAATAAGGAATTTCAACTCCTAGACCAAGAACATTGATGATATGTTGTTTGTAAAGGACCAAACAAGCAGATAAAATTTGTATTACAAAGGTAGGACCAGCCTGATACCTTTTGTAATGACCTAATAATTCTCATTATCTTGAGAGCACAACGAGTAATCACTTGGCCTTAAGTGACATCCCCAAGACAACAAAGGGTGGAAATAAATACCGAAGGGTTTCAAATACAAGTGGAGGAGAATTTACCCTCCTAGAAATAAACCAATAAACTAACAAACCATAACCCAACCATTCAATAAATGATGAATGAAAAAAATAAAGAAAAGTAAAAAACTTCATGTATCTCCAACCACATCAAAGTGTACCACAATGGAAAACCAAACAAGTGTTAAAGAAAATAGAAGATAAAAAACTAAAAACTCCTAAGAGACCACAATACTCCATTCTTCCCAAGCTCTAAGCTCCAAAAGCACTAAATGACCCAACTATCATGAGGTAGTGATAAAAATTTGGGAAACATCACCCTTTCCACTATCTCAAAAGATAGAATATGCAAAAGAACCAAAGTACCAAAGCAAGGGTGAGTATAAATCTTAGTAGGTTTGACCCAAAAGCTTCCCTACCCACACCACTAGGATAAAAAATTTATCCACATTTATATAAAACATTTAATATAAAATGATTTACCAAAATAGTTTATAACCAAATATAATAAGTCCCAAAAATTGTTTGCATCTATGTGAAAAGAAAATAAATGAAACCAATTTCTAGAAAGATATTTTTCGAGAAAAATAACTAATCAAATAATAAAACCAATTATTATTATAATTTTTCATACCCATTCCATAGTTCAAAACACACCCACACATGCATGCTTAGTTTGATAGTTCCATACTCATGAGCAGTCTCTCTTCTGATTACCTAGGGACTAATGACACACACCCCCTATCTAGGGTCACATAACTTGTACCCCAATGGTAATCATCCCTTATTAAGGGCCTGTTAAGCATGAAATCACACGAACTCCATTTTTTCCAAATATTTCCATTACCAAAATATCTAACTTCAATTAAAATTGAACTTTTATTGAAAACCAAATCATAAATAATTTCAAATAAAAATTTAATTTCAGTAAAAAATTCTATTTTATTGAAAAAATATAATCCCATTCATGTGCCAACAATCCCGAAAAATCCCCTTTTTTAAAATCTATATTTCAAAATGAAGAACCAAAGCACTCATTCATAATCCCCAATTTCACATATTTCACAACCATCACTCAAGATGGTTTTAAAAAGTGTTAAACAACCAAATAAAAATAAATTCAACATGAAACCTCAAATTTTAATGCATTGTAATCAGTTCTAATAAGTGGAGCCATGAAATAAGCCTCCTACCTCTAAGGTTTCAATGAAAACCCCATTGAATAAAGAAAACACAAGAAAACCAGGTCAATTATCTAATAACCCACCTTAGATGTCTTCTACTAGAAAGATAAAGACCAAATATCACAATATTTATAATCCAAACACCTAGATCTATCCATAACAAGAGTATATATATGAAACCAAGAGAAGAGGAGAAGTAAATCTATGTATATCTAAGAAACCAATCACGAATGAAGAAGAACGACCACATAACTTAAGAATCCGACTTAGATTAACCAAGGAAAGCCTTCAGATCACCTTCAGACGGATTGGAGAACCTTATTTGGCATTAGGAGAAGAAAAATCCAAATTTAGGGCCGTTTTGGGTAAAAAACGAGGGAGTTATTGAAAAAACGAGTGAGATCCTATTTTTAAGGATCTAATTCTGGCTCCACGCACGGTTTTACCACAAGGTTAGGAAAACTTTTCACTAACCATGTGATAACCCTAGCTTGAACGACTTCCCCTTGCATAGTATCCCAAACTGTGCTCCAACTGTGCTAGAGATACTGCCTCAAGAGGAACCCTGCACATGGTTTGGCCGCATGGTTAGGAAAACCCAGTGCTACTCATCGGAATTACCTTTAGACCCCAAAACACTTCCAAAGTTCTCCCAACTATCCCAAATATCACCATTACAATTTATAACCATAAAAAAAATCTATTAAGGGTTACATACCAGAAACCGGGGGTGCTACAATTAAAAAAAGGTAATTTTATAAATTTTTTTAAAGTAAAAATTGATTTTAAAAATAAATCATTGAATTTAAAAGGGATTTTTGAAGAATTGTGTTTTTAAAAATGATTTATTCAATGCTTATTAGTATTTTATTGAATGTTTTTTAAATAATATATTTCTTATATTTTTTTTTTCTGAAATCATTTTTGGATTTAAAGTGTACTTTTTATTATACTCAAAGTAATTCATTTTAAAGGAAACATTTTTTAGGAGTTCTCAAATTTTTCAAAAAGGGGTGTCTCCATTCATTTTTAAAATAATTTTTCCAATGATATAAAAAAATTATTTTTCATCTATTTCAATATAATTAATTATCCTTATATTACACTAGATATATTTACCAATTTCTATCTTTGGATGGATTTTTTAATGTTCAATGAATTTATTTCATGAAACCCATCCGTTTTCAATTGGTTAATTTAGTGACGATTGATGTATCAATGTTTTCATTATCTAGTGGAACCCATATGTATGGATGATGATTATTATTATTTTTGGGGACTTATATCACCCTCCATGAAATTTTCGAGGGTTTATATCTCACAAGTTGATGAAATGTTTCATGAACATGATGTAGGTAACTTAGATCACATGTTTTTTTAAGTGAACATGATATATATTTTCATGTTCAATCGTTTGTTGTGTGAATGTGATGATTGTATATTTTTTTCATATATTTTTAGTGTAATCATGATAAAAAAGATTTATTGAGATTTTTTTATATGAATGTGATACATGAATCTTTTTTCAATGGTTTTTTGTGTGAACATTATGTTTGTAGATTTTTCATATATTTTTTTTGCGAATGTGATTTAGGTTTCTTTTGTCAAAAGTTATTGTATGAACTTTGTGTGAGTATCATTGTTTATGTGATTTTTTGTTCTTATGTTTGATCCATAATTCCTTATTATGTTATTTTTCATTAACATTCTACGTTTCTAAATGCCTATTATTATTTACTTTGGCTCATGATTATTGTCTCACACTCTTTAAACATGGTATAGTTTTGTTCATTTGAGACTACATGTCCCTTTTTATTGAATTTTGAATAAAACTTTTTATTCAGTGTTATTTTGATTAATATATTTTCTCCTAATAATGTTTTATCATATGCTTATGATCTAACTGATTTAGGACATGTGGATGAGTTTTTCCCTTAGTGAAAATTTGATATCAACCCTTTATTTTGTTTCATTTCACCCCAAGGAAGATGTATACATGAATATATTTAGAAAAAATTTCTATATAGATATGATCTATGTGAGATATTGAATATATAAAAAGGGAATATTATTATAGTGTAAAAAATATACTTGTTGGATGAAAAAGGCATGGGAGACAATCCTCAAAGACACTAAGCCTTAAAATATTGGGATTATGCATTTATTATGAGATGCACGGTCAAATTAATAATATATATAAGTTTAGTTTTCTACATTTCAATTGGTATCAAATATAGTTGTTGAAGTATATAGTTTTAACATCATACCCAAATGTGCGGGTATGGGGTTCCACCAAATTTATATATTCTATGAATTAAAACCAAATTAACAACTCAGGACATCGATATGTGATTTCTTGGATACATACAATACTAATAGCTAGATCATGATCAAACATAGCTAGACTAATCATATATGGGTGATATTGGAAAAGTGTAATTCAATGTAGGAATGAACAGCACATTGAAACACTAAGGAAGAGCCACCATGTGTGGCTATAAGATGACATGTGGTTAAATAGTACGGAAACTACATGGCATTCCAACGTTTCATCATGGAGTGGATTGAGTAATTAATAAGATTTCATATAAGGTTAAATAAAATGTTGGATTTTCCCCATGTAGATAAATTTTCACTCTTCAAGCATTGGTGCATGCACTTATCAAAATTAAGACATTTGGGTTGTCTTCTCTACGCTTTACATAGGGGTTTTTTGTAGTATGCACCATAAAACAAATTCCCATGAGAGTTCACGATGTATTTTTTTGTTTCATCAAGAACATTTAAGTAGCTTAATGAATCAACATGTGAGATCAAAGGATGATTGAAGTGAAGGAGAAAATCCAAAAAAGGAAGAATGTTTTCACACATAACTTTCAATGGATATTACTTGAGGGTTTTAATAAAGACAATCTGCAATTTTTTTGAAGGATTAGTATGAGAATTAAGTATATAATGAAGATACTATTGGTTGTTTAGTTTGAAAATACTGTACATGATACACAAATTATATTTGAACATATTGTAGGAAATCATTCAATATGAAAAGGTAATTATATAAAGTATTTTATATGAATAAATATACCTTTACAAAGGCAAGATGAAATATGTTTTTTTGGAAACACAATAGGATGAGTAGTTAACTTTGTTTCTAAAAATTTATATAGGGTAAGGTCGATTATTATAACCAATAAATACCATTTGATGTCATTTTTAAGTGGGTGGAATCATTATCTTAGAGGATATTAATAGAGTTAAATATATTCTTCTCCATTCTTTAATAAGTTATATATGAAGCACCGGTTCACTGTGTATTCTTCCATGTGAAGATATATTTAAAAAAGATACTCATACATGCATAGTATTCTTATAATAAATATGAATATTAGTCTGATGTACTGGGTTGTAAAAGTTATTCAGTACGTGAGGCATCAATTTTTGAAACATCAGCTCACTAAGTATAATTACATGATGGATAATTAAAAAAATCATGAATGAAACAATAATTCAAAGCAAGAGTGGGAATAAATTGCAAAAAATTTGATTCATGAATCATAAAATTTAGAATATAATAATATATATAGAAAGGATATTGAATTTAGGATTTTAAAAAAAGGATAAAAATATTTTATTCTCTTAAGAATTTGGTAAATTATTAAATAATATGATCATTGAAGATGAAAAAAATAGATCAATAATCATTTATCAGATTGGTTTATCTGAAAAATGTTATTTAATAGGTGATCTTGTGTTGTTATATTGATCTATAAGGCCCATTGAGGAATATCTATATCAATATTTTCAGAATAATCTTGGAGTAACCAAGTGATCATTATTATTTTGTTTTAAATAATCTATACTATTAGTAATAAGGTTATGTTCACAAAGGATTTTGGAAAATCATAGTGTGCATATATGATAAAATAGATTGTATGAAGGTAATGAGAATATTCTAGGTTTAACCACTTATTATTATTGTGGAAAATATATGGTTAGGGTGTCTAACCAATCAAAATAAGGATTATGATTTCACATTGAGGACGAACATTTTATAATTCTTATTTTTCAGTGATATTTAATTCTTATTGCATTTGGGTGAGGATGGTTAATTACATAAGAGTGAATAAAAACTTAATAGGTTAACATAGGTTGATTTAGAAGAAAATGAAATTGTAAAAGATTACACTGATTTAAACTACACATATCAATTGTGAAACAACTTCCTAACAGTTTCAAGATCTAAATTCTAATGTATTTTATTCTATAATCTCTCACATGATATTGATGATTTTGCTGAGATAAGTCTTTAGTGAACACATCTTCCCTGTTAACTCAATTTTCTATGAACTTACCCCTCTTTGAAAAACCCCTCAAGAGATGATACATTTGAAATATATTATTCATCTGTTGACATAAATTGAGATCACTTTCATGGACCACTACTAAATTATTATCATAATATTGAGTGATAAAATCCTTACTACATGGTACAACATCAATATCTTAGATAAAAATTCATATCTAATCTATATCATTATCTACATGAGAAGCCAAAATATACACTGATTTTTTTTGTAGAATTGATGAAAACTTGATGCTTATAATTATTACAACATATAGATCATCCATTAAGATAGAACACATATCCCTACTATGATTTAAAATCATAATGATCTATATGGAAACTATAATCTATTAATCCCATAATTACTAGCTCCTCATATCTTCCATAAACTTTTTATATATCCTTTTCAATCCTTAGATATTGTAGGATAGTTTTAAAAGCTAACCAATATAGTTTTCTCAGGTCTTCTTCATATCTACCTACCACGCTCAATGCGAAGGCAACATCAATCCCAATTTATAAGGTGACACACATGACATATCTTACCACAATATCATAAGGGTACCTATTCATTCTCTCACTCTTTCTATATCTCTCTCCTATTGTTTCTAAGGATAAATTTTCTTGTAGAGATGTATACCTTGTGAAATTAAAAATTATATTTTCTAGGACTATTATATATTGAATCAAAACAATACCTTATCAATGTATGTTACATGAATTAGTCGAAGTATCTTATTAGATCAATCTTGATCCCCCAATATAGGGCAATTTGTAGAAGTATTTTATGAATAATAATTTTTTTAACCAATTTTCAACTTACTTTAAGACTAATGTCTTGTTTCCCATCAATAATATATCAATAACATATAACAATAGTAAAAAAAATGAACTCCTGCTAAACAACTTGTAGACATATTGATAACATTCATTTTTATGAAACCAAGTTGTCTTTATACTTCATAAAAACCAATTTTCACTGATATTAATGATTTATTTAACCATAAATGAATCTCTATAATTTACACACATTATTTGAATGTTTTTGAGTCATAAAAACTTCTGGTTGGGTCATATAGATATCATCAAAAAAGTTTTAATTGGGTAAATATTTCTTAATATCCAATTTAAAAATCTCATAATCATGGTAATATACCATTTAAAAAATAATCTAATGGATTTCAACCAAAAAAACATTTAAAAAGTATCTTTATAGTCTATGAATTGACACCACTTAAACCCTTTAGAAACTAGTTTCTCCTTATAGGTACTGAAATTAATATCCATTCTCTTGTTATTATTAAATACCCATTTTCACTAAATAGTATTTTCATTAATTATATGATCTATGAAACCAATATTTAGTTTTTTTCATGGAATCCATCTAAGAATTCATGCATTCTTTTCACTTTGCAACTAATGTGCTATTTTATTCTTCCTTATTGAACAAAGGTTATTTATTATCTAGTAATAATATTTCACCATCTTTTGTGACTATAAAACCATATCTCTCTAGTTCTCATACCTTCTGGGGGCTCCTACACAATAATTACGTCTCTAGAAAAACATCTTCCATTGGTTTTTTTTGTAATTTATACATATGTCTGACATTGTGTATCCTGAGCCCCAAATTCATCGAAGAAAATATTTCTCCCACTATCAATTTTTGATATTTTATTATTATCAAAGAATAATGAATTTTTTATCATTATTACCTTTTATTTTTGACAAGTAATATAGACAAAATCCTCTTGTTTATATAATATTTCCAATAAATATATACTTTGTTTCTCTAGGTACATGTTTGTGCCTAAAATTATTCCTAATAAATGCTTCATACCCCCCAAACAAAAACACATAACAATATATATTTCATCCCACACCATAAATCATATGATATTTCACTTTATACTTTTTTGGAACTTGGTTAAGTATATGTGTCACGGTTTATAATGATTATCCCCAAAAAAATAATGGAAGAGTTGCATAACTTATCATTGATCTAAAAATGTCCAAAAATGTGTGGTTACTCATTTCATCAACACTATTAAACTATGGTGTATAAGGAGGAGATATTAGATATAATATCCTAAACTCCATTAGATTATCTATGAACACTTGGTTAAGATATTTTCCCCCATTGTTTGAGTGGAATTTCATTCTCTTCTTACCAAAATGATTCTCTATTTCACTCCCATATTCCTTAACTTTATCAATTTAGAAATACTTATACCAAATTATGTAAATATATCCATATATACTAAAGTCATCATTAAAAGTAATGAAGTAAGAGTATCCTATTCTATCTTCTACTAGAAAAGTTATATAAATTGTTGTGTGAACTACTTCTAGAATCTCTACTTCTCTTTTACACTTTCAAAAACATGTTTTTAAATTATAGTATGTAAAGAGCTTTATTCAATTGTAACATCCTATAATATATTATATAGTTATTAAAGTAGAAACTATTATTATTAAAATTAAAAAAAAAGACATTAATATTTAAACTGTATAGATATATAATGTTCTTGGTTACACGGGGCACATAATAATTATTTTAAACTATAATCAATTCAGTCAGTAATGTGAGTTGGTAGTCTCCAATAACCATTTCATCTAGTCTTTCTCTATTAGAAGCTCAATGATCTACCTCATCCTTTATAATCTTTCAAAATATTCTTAGTTATTATATATTGTTATAAATTTCTGTAAAAAACCATATATAATTCCTAATTTATATAAATCAATAGATTAAATTCAATAAAAAATAAATATGAAACTTTACCTTACCTATTCATTGAAGCATAATTATTATTCCCTTATCATTTCTTGCTATAATAAGAAAAACAATACATACTAGTCATTATCCTATCAATTTATCTTTATTTACTTGAAAGGGATGTGAGAGAGTGTCTTTGGATTGTAGTTAGTCTTCAGTCTTTACACCCAGACTTTCTGCTTATTCACAATAAGTATTGATGGGTTTCAAGATTTATATCCTTATCCACCTATAAAATTTTAGTCAAGGTATTTAATAGAATATTCTCTATATTTTCATATTAAAATTAAAAATAAATATTGATAATATCTATATAATTGAAGAAAACATGAGATTTCTAAAAAATTCATTAGTTTAATGAAATCCCTAAATTTATAAATGTAAAATATGAAAAATCATCTCGAATATATGAGGTCTATCTAGTTCACATTCTCTAACATTTGTTGCAAATAGTTACTTAAAGATCTCATACCTCTATTTTCCTTCCTTCTCTTGATAACATTCATCGAGATGAGAGAACATGGTGTATAAATACATGTATTCTTAATGATTCTAGAGCTCACATATAATAGATCATTACCTAAATAATTGTACATCCAATGAATCATCCACTTGTCTCTAGACTACATGATATTATTATTTACTTTTCTCCTCAGAGACATCAAGGGGAACTGGGGTCTCTAATTTGTAGTACTTGTTTTCCTAGGGAAATATGTTGTAAAAGTACCAACACCACTAAAAGAATTTAACTCTAGCTAGGATATTATCTTTATTTAATATAGATCATATGGAAAATATTGTGATCAAAGTACTTGATATTTTCTATAACAAATATACCAGATTTTAGTACATTATATTGATTACCATATTTGAATTAAGAAAATAATTTTATTAGTCTCTATATATTTTATAAAATACCAATTTCCAAACCCATTGGATTTAGAATATTATATAACGTGGATATTCGTGTTTCAAGGATCCATATTCCAATTATCATAACCCATAGAGGGTCCTAGTTAAATTATTTGAAGGTATTTAGGTTAGTAGTCCTTACAATAACATTAATTCACAGTTAGCTGATTCATTGAGTGGAAAAACCAATCATAAAATCCTAAAATAGGATTTCCTAATAAATTTAAACCATGTTACCCTATGTATTTTAAGAAAAACTAATCTTGATTCAGATATGGTTAATTCAACCCAATACATTTAGTATAACTTCCTGATAAATCGAAGTATCCAAAAAAGGGCTAGACCAATACTTAGATTTATGGTTTCATTTAAGCTCAATTAATGTAAATAAATGTATAACATAATATTTTCCATAAGGTGTTTTTTTATCTTATACATAAATATACTTTATTTTATCAATTTAAATGCTTGTTAGTTTTATGTTTATTTTATATAATTAATTAATAATGTATGATAAAATGATTTATGCATAATAATTTTTTTGCTATTCATCATTCATTATTTTTATTAATTTAAAAATAAACTAAATGTAAATTTAATAAATAAATAAAAAATAATTAACTAATAAAATAAAACAAAAAAGTGAAATGATCAGGATATTTTAACTACTAGTAGTCTTACCGAGTAGATGTTAAACCCACTATTACCATTGGTTGAAAAAAATTATCAAGCCTATACGTAGATCAAGTTTTAGAATTCCAACATTAATATGTGTATACAAATTGTTGGTTCCACCACATATTAGGTACTAAACCATATCATTTTTATCTTGTAACAACCTAAGATTTTATAAATATTTCCTTCGAAATAAACTTGACGTATTCAAAATCATTACTTACATGTGACCCCGAGTCTATATAAACCATGATATATAAAACCATTATTAACAAGATGTAAAATTGCTAGGTATGAATATAAATAACCGAATTATCAAAAATTATTTATAAATTTTTTTAATAGTGAAAATTTATTGATTAATGCATTATAAATAAGTACTAAATTTTATGTAATGTCATTTTATGCTTCAAAATATGTTTTCTTCAAGAATGGGTTTTATAACATTTTAATACGATGACATTATAATTAATTTCTTAAAATTTTATAACATTTATTTGAGAAAATTAATATCAATTTTTATCCTTATTTAAATATTATTTTATACTGATTTTTTATTAAATTTATAAAAATATGTATTTAGCATTGAATAGTGAAAAATACCAATTTTTATAAAAAAATTCATTCAGTTTGAAGTAATAGTCCCCATTATATTTTGAATTATATATTAAAATAACACAATCCTAATTTAATAATAAATAATATAATTAATTATATTATAATCATTATTATGATTTATATTGTTATATGTTCATTTTTGGGGTTAAAAACATATTTTTATAAAAATAGTTTTATGTGCGCTACTTGTTTTTTATTGATAAATTAAATTAATATATATTTTTTAATTGTTTTAATTAACTTTATAGAGTATATAAGTCTAATAATACATTTTAATAATTATTTTATGGTTTTCACTTGGAATTTAATGGATGTAAATTATGTTTTATGCTTAAAAAATCATTTTTATAAAATAAGTTTTCGTTGAGGGCTGTACGCTTATTTATAATAAATTATACCACATATAGAAATTGAATATAGAAAAATTTATTTCATATTTTTAATTAGAATAAATAATATAATTTAATAGTTTCAACTTAATTTTTGGTCATAATGAATAGTAAAAATAGTAAAACTTTATTACCAAATTTAATGTTAAAATGCGTTTACCCAGGGGTGGATTAGACCAAGAGAAAAGGCTAGTATTTCCACCCAAAACATACTAATTTCTATTGGTTAATTATATTTCAACCATATAGTATCACTAATATTAATATCTATCCATTTAGAGAAACTTTCCTATAAAATTGACCTTATATCATTGAAATATTTTAAGAATTTGTACGTGTATCCCTCTTCTATCTTATAAAAAGGAATATATTATCCTCCTCTATTAAAATAATTTGAGCATTATAGATCATAAAATAACTTATCTAAAGACTTGTTATAATCATTCCATTAATTTTGGATCTTCTTGTTTTCTCGTAAGACCAATCCTTCAAGGCCTAAGGTGTAAGCCAAAAGAGATTTCTCAAAGACGAGGTAAAAATCATAACAAAGCTCTTTCAATTTCATTTCTTATTATCCGTTATATAAATGATTTTTATCTATAAAAAATTATGAAAATAGTCTCATAAATATAATTATATATTATTATCTTGATGTGAAAACCCTTTATTACTCCTATCAATCAAATGGGAGATGAAATTATTACACGTGCATATGTGTAGAATATCACTTCCACATAGCAATATAGTTTATTATCCACCGCCATATTTACTATATGGTTATTATGATGGATATAATGTTTATATATTATATTTATGGAATATTTATGAATTTGAAATTATAATATCTTATATACCTTCTTACCTTATGATATACTGGAAAACAAAAACGTCATGTGTGCGTACACATGGACTACCGCCTCCTTGAAGCTATGTGTTTGATTTTTTATTTTTATTTTTCTTAGATTATAATAAGGAACAATTTGATAAATAAATAAATATTTATTTATTATATAATAATAATTTTGTATTTTTAATTTTCTTTTTTCCTTTATTTTTTTATATTCGTCGAAAAGTGAAAAACATCACATGTGTGTATATAGAGACTACTATCTCCACATAGTGATGTAAATACTTTTTTATCACCTATTTATATGAATTATTATATATATATAATTACTATATATTATATTTATACCATGTATAAAAATTTTCTTGTTACGGAACCACGCTCAATGATAAAAGATCATAACTGTTGAAATAAAACATAAATGGAAAATGAAGCTATTAAAACATTAATTGATGATGATAATGAAAGATTAATTTTGAATGATTGATAAAATTTTATAAATAAAACATTTATAATATTATAGTTATGATTATTATTATTTTATATATGAATAAAAAAAATTTAATTTATTATAATTTAGATTAGAGAACTCACGAGGAAAGACAGGCTTAAGGTAAGGGTTTTTCGTCTCAATTTCTCTTCATTAAGACTTTTATTAATGTTTTCACAAATTTAATTTATATGTGTTGTGTCTAATGAAAAATAATTTATCATGAAGTAACTAATTATTTAATTCATAGTATTTAATGATCCATATATATTTTTTCGTTTTCCAATTAATTATAAATCTATAAATACTAAATCTGTGAGGGTTTTATGTTACAATCTCATTTTCACTGGGATTTTTTATGCATTAATTTTAAAATGGTATAATTATAAGATATATATTTCCAAAAATATTATATATTTTATTATACTATGTTTATTTATAGGGATTAAATATTTTACTTTTATTTTTCTTTCTCTAAGTACTTGAAATTCCAAAATAACATTTTTAATGGAACTGACATTATTTTCCGCTTCCTCCAGTCATATTTTCATCCATTTCAAAATTTTATATAAAATATTTAAACAATATATTCAATATTCTTGAAATATTTATTAAATTTATTTTTACCCATGTTTTAATTTATATAAAAAAGTTTTCAATGAATATTCCTATAATTTTTCAAATGAGGTACTTTTGAATATTTACTCAAAATCTGAGAGGAATATTTGTTTTTATATATACTAAATAAAAATATTTTTCTACCATATTTTATTATATTTTATTTAAAATTTCTTGAAAATTTATACATAGTTATTTTCAAATAAACTATTTTATATAATATATCATAAAATTCAAGATTTTATTTAAGTGATTTCAAAATGGAAAGGTATTTTCCTCAAGAAATATTCATATGATATTATAAAAGAATTTTATTCTATAAAAAATCATTTTATATTAATTATGACTTTCTAGGGATATGATCCAATATTACTATATTTATTTTTTCTCTGGTTGGATTATGATTATGATGGTGAAATATTGATGAAACTCATTTTCTTTTATACAGGTTAAGATTGGATGTAAGATAAATGTTTTCATGGTCTTATGGAATATATTTGAATGGATTATGATTATGTGAGGGGTAGTTTAGTTATAAAACAATGATGCATGGTTTTTTGTAAACCAAATATATGTGGTTTTGTTATAAACCATGGTAATGTGGTTACATTATAAACTAAGGATGGGTGTGTTGATTATAGACCTCCATGCAGTGGGTAATGATGATAGAGTTGAGAAACTATAAAGAGGTGATAGAGTTAACAATCTCATGGGATCTGATAAAGTTAAATATATATAAGTTACTTTTAAGATAATGTTATAAAGATAGTTCATACATTTTTATTGTTGGATTTTTCCACAATGATTGTATTAAGAGTGAACATTGACTAAGGAAGTAATTTCTTATACTTATGTGAATTCCAAAAACCTATGACTTATGATTATGATGTGTTATCATAGCTCATGATTGATTATTTATTATTATAAAATCTTATTTCTTATGTATTTTTATTAAAAATAACTTATTCCTGATATATTATTAAAGTCCCTTGACTGATCAGTTATGATTATTATAAGTTTTGATCATGTTTTTATGCTCTTATTATTATCATATGCTCACTTATGATCATTTATTAATATCTTTTATGTTTACACTTAATAAGCATATGATCTCACATTTTCTCATGTTTCATTTCCTAAGTTATGAATAATCATTTTATGTATGATAGTCTAAGAAGGGTGATAGTTGTGAAGAACATAATGGGAAATGATGCAGACATTTTATATACCAGTTGTTTATATATCTATGTTTACAAAGTCACTAAACCTATATAGTTGAAACATGGTTTATATTGATATGAAATAAATATCCCAATAATAAGATTTAGTATTTTTGTATATATATATTGGGTTGCTATATTTGGTATTAGAGTAAGGTTTAATAATTTTTCGAATCTAGGATGAGATAAATTTTTTGAGAACATAGAGGATAAACCTAAGTATAGGAGAACATTCAAAGTTATGGTACTGAAATGAGTGTACTTTTCCTCTAAAATGGATACCCATCTAGATAATACCAAGTGAATAATGCTTTGGAATTGCTACACCTAGGTGTAAGAACTCTAAATTAGAAATATTGGGTATTAACTCAATCATCACCGATTCACGGTGAGTGGGCCTTAAATACACACCTAGTAATAAGTTTAATTCACATTTTCTTTATATTCCATTATGAAGGATTTGATTAGATATTTACCATGGATGACCTGGGTTAAAACTATGGTTTTATAAGATGAAAAATACGGTGACAAGATTTAGACATCATATTTATGACTTTTCATGATTAATCACTCTCATTAATGATTATTGCTGGTCCTACTAACCATGTTGATGTTATTAAGGGATTTAATAAATAACAATAATGTTAATATAGTTATAGTTATGATAAAATATTAAATTTTCATTTATGATCATAGTTATATGAATTCATGTATATATGGAAAAGTCTCAATTAATGTTAATTAATATCCACAAATATTATATGTTGTAATAGAAGTAAAAACATTTGATGATATGATGATCACATATCATGTCAATTATTATTTACCAATTGATTTTTTCTTGGATTTTTATTATGAAAAATCTTATTTTCCTTCCTATAGTGTAAATTTTTGTGATTTTGGGAATGGATTGGATTTCTTTATATAAAGCGTGTATAAATTGTTGAGGAAGAGAAGTCACATTTGATATTCCAAACCAACCGATGACTGTCTATAGATATGAGGATAAATATGAACCTAAAATGTAAATTTAATCCATTTCATGGGTCTTGATTCATATTAAAAGGGGGTAATTTTCTTAAATGTGTGTGGAGAAACTCAACATTGAATAGATTCATATTATTCATGAGTTTGTTAATGGTTTTCTCGTAGATCCTTATAGTCTCCTCTAAATAATGATGTTGAGTTTTTAATAAAACTTCTTCTAAGTGTTACATCCATTTCAAATATTCTGTACATAATGTCCCTGATTTATTTTCATGAATTGATGAATAGAATCCAAGAAAATGTTGATAATAGATTCATTTGGGCAAGTTCTTTACCATGGGGTTCACCTGTTATTTTGATCAAGAAGAACTATTGATCAACGTGACTCTATATTGATTATCAGGATCATAACATTATAATTATTGAGAATAAGTATCCTTTTCCTTATATTGATTATATGTTCAATCAATTATGGGGAGATCAATATTTTTCCAATATTGATCTTTGATCTGGATACTATCAATTGAGAGTTTAAAGTGAATAAACACCCAATAACACATTCATATTGAGGTTTAGACACAATGAATTTATATTAATAGGAAATTTTATTACTAATTATCCTTCTATATTCACAGATTTAATAAATATAATCTTTATAGATTACATTGATAAGTTTTTGGTAGTATTTATAAATCATAATCTTATATATTATAATAGTAAGTAAGAACATTAAGATCTCTTTTGGATTGTGCTAAAGACCCTAAGATAGGATAAATTGTATGAAAAATTTACCAAGGGTTAATTTTAACTACATAAAGTTTTTTTTGGGTAATATAATCTCAAGAGATGTTATATCCGGGGATCCATAAAATAAATAAGTTATTGAAAATTTTCCCATTCCAGCCATTGTGAGTGAGATTTGTAGTTTTCTATGATTGGATGGATATTATCAGTGCTTTTTGAAGAATTTATCTTGACTATCTAATACAATGACCACGTTAACACATAAAAGAGTTATGTTCTATTGGGATGATGAATGTGAATAAGATTTTAAGAAACTAAAGTGAAGGTTTTTCAGTGCACATTTGCTCACACTACCATACAGTGGATAAGGGTTTGAGATTTATAGTGACGCATTGAAAAAATGATATGGCATGTTCTCATTTAGAATGATATAATGATAGACTATACCCCACACAAATTAAGGTTTCTTGAACTAAGTTACCATACTCATGATTTATAGTTATCACTGATAATCTTTGCATTAATGATATAGAAGAATTATCTTTATAATGAAATATATATTACCAATCATAAATGTTTAAAGTAAATATTAACCCAAATAGATTCCAATATCTACAATAAAATATGGTTGGAGTTGATTACCCTAGGAAAGTAAATAATGTTGGTGATGATGTGATTCAAAAGGATCATGTCAACTTATCTACAATGAGGATCAAAAAATCTCCAATATTTATGGATTTTCAAAGAGTATAACTTGAAATATTATATTTTATAAATCATATCATGATCAAAAAATTGTTTAACCATCTATTAATGTGAATATTAAATAGGTGAAAAGGAGGATGTAGAGATGCAGAACAAGGTGAAAAATTTTATCGAATTCATCCTTGATTGTGATGGAATGATAAAGTCAAGAACTGAGTATGTGTTTTGAAAATACCAGACTTGAAGAAAGAGATATTATAATATGATCATAACTCATATTTCTTTAATCATCATGTAAGTATGAATATGTATTAAGATTTGAAAGATTATTTTTTGTGGTATAACCTGAAGAGATATGCTTCAATGTATGTTTCTAAGTGCTTGGTATGTCATCAAGTTATGGAAGAGAGACATAATTATAAGGATGTGTTACATACATTACCCACACTATAATGTAAATGGTAAAATATCACTATAGATTTCGTCAAAAGACTCCCTAAAATGTCCATTTTCCATAACAATTTTTTTGTTATAGTTGATCGCCTTATGAATTAATGACAATTCATTTCTATCTGATAGGATTTCTCTCTTGATCATATTTCTAGTGTATATATTTTCATATTATTAAGGTTTCATTGAGTACCACATTCTATTATATCTGATTGAGATCTAAGGTTTACCTTGAAGTTCGAGATAAGTATTCAAAAAAATATGGATGAATATTTGTGTTTATTTAATTCTTATCATCATTAGATAGATGATAATTATTATAGGACCATTAAAACCCTATAGTATATATTGATATTCCTTTAAATTTATTTCATTTCATCCATTGAAAAGTGGAAAACATCATTCGTTCACACACACTGATTATAGTATCCTTATAATGAAATAATTCATTTTTATCACCTATTTTTATACATGGATATAGATATTTATATAATTAATATAAATATGACATTTTTATTCTAATTAATATTCTTGATATTAAATATCCACAATAAAAGTTTATGGACCATAATTATCAAACCAAAACATACATTCAAAATGAAGTAGTAAACACAAGAAATGATGATGATAATGAAATATTATCAATGAATGAGTGATAATATTTTATAAGTAAAAAAATCATGGTATTATAGTTACAAATATTCTTACATCAAAATATTTTAGAATATATTTCTCTTCAAATTAATTTCATGTTTTTGGCAGTTTTCTTCACATGAGAAACCAAGATTAAAGTGAAACTTGATATATTACGACATAATAGTTAAATTAATGGATTTTAATAGGATTAAAAATATTATAATATATATATATATATATTAATTTATTTAAATTAATTTATTAATTCATAATTAATAAGTACTTAGATTTTTATAAAGTTATTTTATGCTTCAAAAATATACTTTCTTTATAAATTAATTTTATTATTTTTTATGAGTGAATATTAAAATTAATTTCTAATTTTTTTTAAAATTTTAGTTTATTATAAGGATATTATTTTTTGAATCATAATATAAAAATTATATTATTTTGAAACTTAGTAATTTTTCTAAAAATATGGATTTTTTAAAGAATATTAGAAAACAATGATTTTAATTGAAAACATGCTTTTCGTTTTAATATTTTAAAAAGTTTATTTTTTGTTTTAAAATGTTTTAAAATTCATATTAGTTCAATTATTTTAATATTAATTAAATTAAGTTCATTATAATCAATTTTCTTCTTTATCTTGGTATAATAACTTTTTATAGTTAAGAAGAAAACTTATATTTCTGGAAAACCTCTTTTCGTTATGTTTTTTAGGTTTATTTTTAAATTAAATTATAAAGATTAAATGAATTGAAGTTTATAGAATAGATAACATATTTTTAATTAGAATAATCAATATAATTAAATAGGGTTATCTTTTTTTCATTATGAATAGTAGTTATTGTAATGATTTCCCACCAAGGAAAAGGAGGTCAAACTCAGTTAAAACTGTTGGGTAAATCATTAAAATCCCTCAAGAACATTTATATATCCTTGTTTAGGAGTGGTTTTTTACCTAATATATTTTTATGGAGTTAAATAATTTATTTTAAAACATTATTTTGAATTTGGGAATCCAATCATGACTTTTTTATAGATAAGATACATTTTATTGAAAATAAATACTCTATTCCCATATTTGCATTTTTTTGGAATTGTTGGAAGATGAAATTAGATTTTTTATTGATCCAAAAGTATAAAAACATTAATTTTATATTATTTAATCATAAAAATTCAATTAAATCAATTTCTTACTTTCTTTCAAGGTGAAATAATTTTTACACCAAATATGATATTTTTCCTAAAAATTATTTTTCATGCATTTTGTGTCCTTAAAAAAAATAAATTCATTCCACCTATATAAATAGATTATAATATAATGGATTAATTTTTTTGAATCATATTTAATAATTTTTTTATATGGTGTGTTTGATTTTTGGTCATATAATTTCATTATCAAGGAAAAATTATAATTTATCATGGTGAAGGTTAAAATGGGATTAAATTGGTTTAACCATGATATAAGGATTATAATGTATCAAGAAAATTACTAAATGTGATTTTTGAGATTATTTAAACCCTATTATATATTATATGAAAATTTTGGTTAACTTAGTGACACTTGACATGATTATGATATAAATATACATATAATTTAATCTTTTAAGTAATTCAAAGTGTGTCCTTTCCCTCACTTATAAAAGGGAACCTCCTCTTATACCGTCATTAATGAAGTTGAGACTTACAGATCTGACAAGAGTAACCATTATACCATATGAGATTCCATACCAATTCCCTATATACTTGATTTTTATAAGACAATATTTTCAAGGTTTTAAGTGTAAGCCAGTCGAGGTTTCTCACTAAAGAGGTATAACTCATAATCGAGTACATAAAATTATTTATTTTTCTATCTATTACAAATCTATAGTATCAAAAATTAATTAATTTATTAAGTATAATAAATATACATAATTTTTATTATCATGAATTAATAACTATTACAAACCTATTTTTCAACCTATGGAAAAATAAAGCATCGCGCCTGCGTATGTGTAGACTACCACCTCCACAAAGAGATACATTTTTTCATCAATATTTTAAATTTATTATTATAATTATGTATTTAATATATATATATATAATAATTAAATTATTATAGTTCTATAATGGGGAATTATAACTTACTTTTCCTTTGTTACATCTATCGAAACGTTAAAACATCCCTCATGCGTATGTACAAACAACCGTCTCTAAGGAGCAATGTGATTTATTTTTTAAAACCATGTTATTTTAACAGTTATAAAAGTGTATATGATGATTTAATAGGATATAATATATGATTAAAATTTTTTATATGATGGAACCATGATCGATGTACATGTATTGAGACTATTCAACTAAAACATGCATGAAAAAGAAAGCAGTTGTCACCATAAACTGTGATTTTAATAAGGAATTGTTAATAAAAACATGATAATATATAATATGTAAATAATATATGGTGTAATATTTATTAATATGATTTAATTATATATTTATAATAAATATATATTTATTATATTGGAGGGTTGGACATATATGAAGTAGGATGAAACTTTTGGTAAACGATTCTCATCTCATTTTTATTTTGATGAGAGATATTCCATATTCACCACTTGTTTAATTTATGTGGATTATATACTGAATGTGAATTTATTTTATGATTGTTATCATAAAAATAATAGGGATTTAAAAATCAATATAAGGTTCTCTCATTCATGCTCTTTTTATTGAGATATTAACAAAGTGGCTAGGGATTTATATTTCAATGGCATTTTAATCAGTATTTTTTATTTAATTTCTATTGAGGGAATTATATGATACTTATTTGATAAAATAATTTTATTTTCTTATTCGATGATTATTTTTTGATAATAGATGTTTTTTAATTTCCCATCTTAAAGTACTCAAGAGACTGATATAATGTTTTTAAGGAAAATAGTTGTTATTTATCTCATTATCTATAAATACCATTTCTTATAGATCCATGATTTTTGATGTATTGAAGATTTTTTTACTAATATCCATTAAATTTCTAAAACAATTTTTACACAAATTTTAATTTTTATAAAAATGTTTAAAAAAATATTATTCTCAAAGTACTTTTGACTTTTTACAAAAAATATAAGAGAAATATCTGTTTTATCATACACGAAAAAAACATAATTTCTCACTTCCATGACTTCTAAATGATTTAAAGATTCATTTATAGGTTTAAAATTTTATTTTTAATAAAATGATTTCAATAATATTTTTTTATATTTTTATGTCTTAAATAAGTTATTTTAAGATTAAAATGGTATTTTCCTCATGAAATGATTCAGCAAATCTTTAGATACATTTTTCATCCATGATAACATCCTTTATTGTTACATATTTATTACTAATTATATTATCTAATGAGACAAATCATATATTTTATTAAGATGGAATATGATTATGATTATGATATTTTTACCATATTTTTTTATTTTCTGTGGGTATGATCCCAACATTTCATAAATGTACATTATTGTTTAAAGTTTAGTTAAAATTATTGTTTTCGGATAATTAGGTGGTTCTCAGATGTAGGAAGAGTTTTTTTGGGTGAATTAAAGGTTTTGGGACACTAAGGGGTGGTGGGAGAGGCCAAAGAATGTGAAGCACATAGTTAGAACAAACTGTGTGCCTGAACTAAGAAACCGAGTGGCTTGGGGACCCTTTAAAACATTGGCTACCATAGATTTGTCCAAACCATATAGGTGCTACTCGAAAACCACGCGTCATGGACCCTCTTGGGTAGACGAAGTTAGGTAGTTGGTGCATGGTTTGGATGACCAAGAGACCAAACCATGAAGCCTTTTAAAAGTGGGGTTTTACCATTTTACTCTCGTTACTATTTATTTATTTTCAAATTTATCACTCCATTCACCACCTAACTCAAGGGTGATGAAACAGAATCCCCCTCCTCTTTCATGGGTGATTCTCCTTCAATTCTTAAGAATTTGGAGTGTGTTTTATTATGAATTGAAGCTCCGAGTGAGTCTAACTCTCCGCATTTCTCCATTTTCTAGATTAGGGATTGTAGAATCTATGATATCATTCTAAATCCCCCAAAACCCTCAATTTTCTAGAATATCATATGTTTGGTCTTTAAAGGGTGTTTGAGTTTGAATTAAGGGACGAGTTTGGTCTTTTAATCATGTTTGATCATGAGATAGGTTGTCTTACAGATATTTCCCAATGTCACATTATTGTTTCTATTTATACATGGTTCTTCCAATATATTACCCTATTTTCTATGTTTTTGATTATGGAAAATGATTTGGTCTTATATTATGGTGTGAAACCCTTTACAAAACATGTTGGGTCCATTTGTGAGTGATACCGAACATATGGCTACCATGGGGTAAGACATACCCTTCTAAATTGTAACATCCCTGGTAAATAAATAATATTACATTCTAATGTTTATCAATATTTTTGAATAACATGTTAATATTACTTTAAATGGAATTCTATGATCGATGGCATACCCAATAAACAACAACGAGTTTCATTGAAATCTTACGTTGCACACTAATAATATAATAATATCATAATAGTTAACTCCTAGCCATTTTAATGGCGGGAATGAACAGAAATAACTAAAAAATGATTACCTATGTTTGTTAAATATTTTTAAATTTTTCCAATAAATGTTGGAGGCTTAAAATTCAAATGAATCTAATTTTAAGAATAAATACTCTAATATTTTTAAAAGATTGTTTTACCGCCTTTTGATGGTGAACCTTTTTAAAATCTTACTTTAGTAAATTTTATAATCTCTATTTTTCAAAATAAAATTATTCTTTATGATTGGGACATTGAAATTTACTTTGGATAATTTTTTGGTATTTTTCTAACATTGTTCATTTTTAATGAATAGTGAAAAATACTGCATTTTACATCAAAAAAATCTTTTTCATCTAATTTAATTATATAGTTATATTATATTTTTAATTGGTTTTAATGTGTAATTATAATATATTTTTACCATTTAATACAATTGTGGTCATTATAAATAATATCACTTTGGAATTGGTCATAAACAAGTGCCAAACTTTTCATAGATATTGTTTCAAAAAAACCCGCTATCTGTTTTGACAATGGGAACTATTTTTAAATTAATTAATGCAATTTCTATATTTGGAGTTTTGTAAAATGGATTCCATATTTTGAATCATAAGGTCCAAATTATGTAATTAAGACTCTTTTGTTTTCGGACATTATGAATAGTAACGATAGTAATTATCTTTAATTATCTTGATTATTTAGTAATCAGGTATTTAAGGATAATAAAATAATATCATAATAATAACAAATGACCCCAACATGTGTCCTAATGCTATTGGTTGTGTCATGGCCAACCATGGGATGCCTTGTGCCAAACTTTGGGACCCCATGGAATAACTTTTGGGTGAAAGTGACACTTTATCATTTTATTTTTAAAGGATGGAGAATATCACTAAAGAATGTATCACCCAAGTAAATCATTTTTAATTTTGTCTAAATAAATGATCTCTTAGACAATAATTATTAATTGGAAAGATAAAAATATTTACTATATCATAGTATTTTTTTTATAATTTTTAGACATTAAATAAATTAAATTATTTATGACATCATGATGTTGCAGCAATTACCTCATTAATGAACGATTTCAATAAAATGAAAAGATAATGTAAAATATAAGACTTACACTTTTCAAAGACCTATTGGATGAGTATATTTCGAACCCTTATCACCTTATCCTCGAAATATATCAATATGGGACCTTTAAAATCTGAAACTCATTTTAGTATAAAATAACATTTTATAACTTTCCAAGAGTGCCCCTCCTCTCCTCTTATAAAAGGAACCCACCTCTACCTCTTTACACACACCTCCCAAGCCATCGGTGTCACGAACCGACCCTACCTGGGCCCAAGACGTAACTACCCCAAGCCCCCTCCATAGGCCTGGGGCTGGCGACAGTGTCGAAGGCACAATAACTCATGGAGGCCTTTTCCTAAATACCTGCACACACACACACAGCAAACTCAATGCAAAAGTGTAGAGTAAAAAGATAAGACAAGCAGAGTAAAGTAAAACTGCTATATATAAACCACCAAAAGTGCATCGATTTCTAAAAGTACAAATCAAGTGTTGAAAGTGAACTGAAAAAAGGGGCAAAACACGTGCCCATCCAGAAAAGTGCCACAACCTGACAACAGGTAAACAAAAGAAAAAATAGATGGAAGGGTCCCCCACTTGGAACCTGACTACGACCACCACACACTGTCCACGCTCCCGAACTCCTAAGCTCCACTGAAGACACGACCAACCTGTATGTCGTCTGCAAGGTCAAACCAAGTGTGGGAAAACCCTAATCAAGGGTGAGTATAAAAATACAAAGTAGGATACCCCGAAGGCTCGAGGGAGCAGCAAAGGAGGTACATAAGGGTGAGCAGTAGATTGAACAGGAAAAGTAGAGGAGTACAATAGAGAGTGTAGTAAAGTGTACAGTAAAGTGTCCAGCTCAACCCAACAAGAGGAAAGAAGGTAGTCTCATCCAGACACAAGGAGCTGGAAACAGTGAGAAGATGAAATTCCCGTTGAGTCTTCTCTACCTATAGCAGGAGAGTAGACTCATCCAACCACGAGAAGCTAGACACAGAAATCACATGGAATACCCCGCACGTCTTCGCCTCTCCTAGAAGGAGAGTAACCAAACCCAAGAAGTGGGTACTGGAACAAGGTATATACATATCCATATGCTTAATCAAGAAGCCTGAAAAAAATAGTAAGGGGATCTCCATCCCATAGCTCGGCCCAAGAAAGAGAGTAGGAAATAGTCCCAAAAGTAACCACATCTATAACGACCCATACTTTACATACATTGTTAATACTTCGAAATTGAAGCACACTTATTACAACATATGACAAAACCACAAAGGACCGTATAGGTATAGTGTCTTTAGAAACTGGGAAACATAAACAACTGGTTCATAAATCTTCTACAGTGTCTCCCATTTATTTCATCATATCTAGGGTCCCTTTTAGCATATTCTACTTAATATCCATCTTCCTGATCTGGGGAAAAGAAAACATAAAAGGGTGAGCTCAAATGCTCAGCAAGGGCAAATAAAAATCATATCGTATTTTTATGAAAATCAAAACCTGCAAAAGAGATCATAATATCTTAACATGGAATAAATCATAGAAGTGAAAATGAGATCCCCATAATCATAACATAAAACTTGAAACTTTGTGGCATGCACACATAATCATGGAAAATCATTTCTTGTTAGTCATGACTCATCACCAAGACTATCTTAGTGGACAAAGTCCCTTTCTGAACCGAGTTCCCTACTCGTTTCAGTCCTGTATCACTGAACCGAAATAACCTTCCGTTCCAGCCATGTCTATCTCATGAGATATAAAATCTTTACCCAATGCATTGGAGGGAGATATAGGTCCCACCCATCTTATAATGAATCCTTTCTTATGTGTGCCACATAATCATAAAACATACATCATCGCATAACACATATAACAAAAATGGGATTCTTGAAACATCATGACATCATAAATCAATTCATATATGATAAATGAATTCATAAACATAATTCCATCACAACATAGTCAAACCAATGTAAAAATATGGATAGAAACAGAACCCTTTATTATCTTAGATGGAAAATAATTTTGATAAAACACTTGAATTGAATTCTTGAGGAAAATATCCTTTCTTCTTCAAAAACATTTTTCCTTTCATAACATGTCATACAACTTTAAAATAAAAGAAGTTGATTAAAAATAAACTTGAAAACTTGTAAAGGAAGCTTCTTTGAAGTAATGTTTTAAAAATCCATTCATGCCGTATAAGTTAAAAAAACATTCTTCGTACTTTTGTCGGAAAAGTCAAAAAGTACCTCGTACGGAAAAACGACAAAAGATTCCTTTCATATTCTTTACTAAAAACTCACCTAAGGGTAAAATTGGATTTAAACTATTTCAAGTGGATGGAAACAATATTACATATTGAGGGAACATGGATGTGGATGATAAAATACACCCCATTAAATACTTACGAATAAACAATCTCGGATAAAAATGAGATTGTGATATTTCCCTTACCTTAGGTCCGATTTGCTTTGTTCGTGTCCGAAGCTCCTGTATAATGGTTTAAATAATGTTATTGACTTATTCCAGAATCATACATATTGATATGAGATCATATATGGTCATATTATTAGCTTCTTGTTAGTAATATTTCATTGTTACTTGTTACTCGGGTCTTTATAACTTTTTGTTCTTATGCGTGTTTTGTCGAATAAATTCTTATTCTTATCTTTAGGTTATAGATAATTCATTTCCAGAATGGTATTAGTGTAGTATATACCATATTCATTCATTCAATTCATTTATATAATCATTATTAAATGAAGATCATGTAGAACAAGTCGCATCACATCGTGGAGACGGTATTCCGTACGTACGCACGAGTGATGATATCGTTCCTATGATCGTGGAATTGTATTGGAGTATATATATATATTATTTAAGTATCAATATTACTTCATAATAATCATATATAGTTACTCATTACACCATTATACCCATCCTTGTAAGGTGATGGTGGAAAATAGATTACACCACGGCGTGGAGACGGTATTCCGTACGTACGCACGCGCGGTGATTTCATTTTTCCGTAAGATGGATAGAAGGTGAATTAGGGTTGTTTCATATTTATAATAACATATCAGTATGTAAGTAATACTGATGTTATTACTCTATCATGAAACAACTAAAGAAGAAGAAGTTGAAGAAGAAAGAAATTGAAAAGATCGGTAATGGATATTACCTCTTCTTTGGAACGCCTCTTTGAATCCTCCACTTAAGGAACTAAGAGTGGTCTTTGGAGAAGACCAGGACCTCTAGGACTATTCTAGGGAAGTGGAGAGGAGAAAATGGCAGGGGTTGGCCGAGATTGAGTGCTCAATTTGGTGTGAGGAGGAGGGGGAGGAGGTGCCCTTTTATAAGGGAGGAGAGGGGCACCTTAGGAATATCTCAAAATATTATTTTATATTAAAGTCAAAATCGGTTTATAATGGTTCCAAAGGGTCTTATTTCGAAGCTAAAGTGGGGATGGGTCGAAATACTATCAACCAATAGAATTTAGACAAGTTTAGGATATTATTTTAACCTTATCAATTAAATTTAACTCTAAGTTAAATAATTTAACTTTTACCATGTCTTTTTGTTTTCTTTCACTATATGGTTAATACACTTACTATAACATGCCAAACGAACCCCAAATTGTTTATTATTAAAATATATATCCTTATCTAAGTCATTTGGCCGAACCTTAGATTTTTAGGAATAAAATAACAATTAATAATATAATATTTGATTTAAAAACTATTTTGTGTCAATTTTGACACTATTTGATATATGATTTTTGTGAAAGTCATAAAAGAATTATATGTTCGAAACAAGTTGATTAAATCAACATTAATATATCATAGGAACCTATAAAATTAGTTGAATTCATAAAAAGTCTCAAATTACATTTATTTTGGTGTTTATAACATCAATTATGTCAATATTTCATTAATAAGATAATTACTCAATCATCTTTGTGTCATAAATAAATTAAATTATTTGATGTCTAAAAATTACAAATAAAATACCATCATGTAGGAAATCTTTTTAGCTTTCTAATGAATATTTACAATCGAATTTATCTTATGTATAACCCCATATTAAAAATGATTTACTTATTAAACTTTGATTTTAACTATTTTAACCCTTCTTTAAATAAATTAATAATAAATGTCCTATTCTAATCCAAGTGGGCCTAAATGGTCATATTTTATTCCTAAGTTTGTTTTTGGTCGAATTACACTTGTCCAATAGAATTAGGACATGTGTTAGGGTAATATTGATATCATATTTACCCTTAGTTACCCTATTTACTATTAACCGCGGTAAAAATAGTAAAAAGTTACTATTCACCAAAAAATTATTTTCATCTCATTGAACCACATTTTAGTCCTTGATATTAACCGTGTCTCTCGGATTTTTGAAATTCCATTCACAGAAGCGGTAAAAATATGTTTTATGCAAAATTCAGTTTTTAACCTACCACTTAGTGGTTTCACTATTCATCAAAAATTGAAAGTTTTCAGAAAAATACCAAAATTTCACCCTAGGCTAATTTCGATATTCTGAGTCCAAAAATGAAGTCCATTTTGAAAAATTAAATTTATAAAATTTCAAAAAGTGGTTATTACTATTCATAACGGCTAGTTTTAATAGCATATTGTTGTTTAGTGAAACTCGGTATTGCGTACGACACAAGCTATCGAGGAAGGTCGCGATTGCGTGTAAAGCAAGCCAAGCAAGTGTTGTGTAGAAAAAGATTCCTTTGATGATTTATATAACATAAAAGTCTCGGGTGTTACATTCTACCCCCCTTAAAAAGAATTTCGCCCTCGAAATTCGTCACTTTGTAACAAACAAATGAGGATACTTCTCCCTCATCATATCCTCAAGCTCCCATGTAGCTTCTTCAAGTTGGTGGTTCCTCCATAAAACTTTCACCAAGCAAGTGGTCTTGTTTCGTAGGACTTTTTTGCTACGATCCAGAATCTCTATCGGCTGTTCTTCATAAGAAAGATCTTGCTCCAGCGGTACAACTTCTGAGCTGAGCACAAGTGAAGGATCTGGTATGTACTTTCTCAGGAGAGATACATGGAACACATCGTGAACTTGAGAGAGATTCGGTGGAAGCGCCAATCGGTAAGCTACCTTCCCAACACGATCCAATATTTCGAAAGGACCGATATATCTAGGGCTCAACTTCCCCTTCTTTCCAAATCTCATAACCCTCTTCCAGGGAGATATTCGTAAGAACACTTTATCACCCACTTCAAACTCTAGGTCTTTTCTTCGGTTGTCGGCATAGCTTTTCTGTCGACTCTGAGCTGCTCTTATGTGTTGTTGAATAGATCTGACCTTTTCTGCCATTTCATCAACGAGATCAGGTCCTAATAGCTTTCTTTCCCCAACTTCATCCCAGCAAGTTGGAGTCCTGCATTTCTTTCCATAGAGAGCTTCATAAGGAGCCATTTGAATACTGGAGTGAAAGCTATTATTATAAGAAAATTCCACCAAAGGTAGGTGTTGATCCCAACCTCCTTTGAAATCCATAGAGCAAGCTCTCAACATATCTTCTAGGGTTTGAATTTTTCTCTCAGACTGACCGTCTGTCTGGGGATGATAAGCAGTGCTGAAACTCAACTCTGTATCCAGAGTATGCTGAAGACTTCGCCAGAACTTCGAGGTAAATCTCGGATCCCGATCAGATATAATAGAAAGTGGTACTCCATGTAATCTTACCACTTCCTTTACATATATCCTGGCAAGCTGATCTAGAGAGAAATCCTCTCTAATAGGAATGAAGTGTGCAGACTTTGTAAGACGATCAACTATGACCCAAATAGCATTATTGCCTTTGGATGTTTTAGGAAGTCCTATGACAAAGTCCATAGTGATGTTTTCCCATTTCCATTCGGGTATGGGTAATGGTTGTAACATCCCCTTAGACTTCTGTCTCTCAGCTTTAACTTGTTGACAAACCAAGCATCGAGAGACATATTCAGCAACATCTCTTTTCATGCCATCCCACCAGAAGTACTCTTTCAGGTCCCTATACATCTTCGTGCTTCCAGGATGAATAGAGAATGAAGAACTATGAGCCTCATCCAGCAGCTCTTTCTTTAATTCAGGGATGGGAGGAACACAAACCCGATTCCTGAACTTTATTATCCCATCACAATCAAGGTTGAATTCAGGAACATTTCTCACCTTCTTTTGTAACTCGACATCTTCTTTCTGTGCCTCTTTAATCTTCACATGTATAGATGGTTGAACATTCATTTGAGAAAGATAAGATTTTTCCCCTTCCATTATAATTCCAAGATCCATCCTTTGTAAATCCATAAATATTGGATCTTTTGTGATCCTCATCATGGATAAACTAGCATGGTCTTGTCGACTTAATGCATCTACCACCTTGTTTGCTTTCCCAGGGTGGTAATGGATTGAGCAGTCATAATCCTTAATCAGCTCCAACCATCTTCTTTGACGCATATTCAACTCCTTTTGTGTGAAAATATACTTTAAACTTTTATGATCAGTATAAATATCACACCTTTCACCATAAAGGTAATGCCTCCAAATCTTTAATGCAAAGATTACCGCAGCCAACTCCAAATCATGTGTTGGGTAATTTTGTTCATGGATTTTCAACTGTCGTGAGGCATAAGCTATCACCATATCATTTTGAATAAGAACACACCCCAATCCCTTCTTGGATGCATCACTGTAGATCACAAACCTTTCTCCACTACAAGGCAGTGTGAGCACAGGTGCACTGGATAACCTTCTTTTCAACTCCTTGAAATTCTCTTCACATTCCTCTGTCCAGACAAACTTAACTCCTTTCCGAGTCAACTTGGTGAGTGGATTAGATAATCGTGAAAAATCTTTTACAAAACGTCGATAATAACCAGCCAAACCAAGAAAACATCGGATCTCAGTTACTGTTGTTGGTCTTGACCATCTTTCGATAACCTCTGTTTTTGCTGGATCCACAGATATCCCCTCTTTTGAGATTATATGACCCAAAAATGCAACTTTTTGAAGCCAAAATTCACACTTGGTAAATTTGGCATAAAGCTTCTCTTTTCTCAGGGTCTTCAATATAATTCTCAAGTGATCTTCATGCTCTTCCTTGCTCTTTGAATAGACAAGAATATCGTCTATAAAGACTACCACAAATTGATCAAGATAGTCTCTAAAGACTCTATTCATTAGATCCATGAAGATAGCAGGGGCATTAGTAAGACCAAATGGCATCACTATAAATTCATAGTGTCCATACCTTGTACGGAAAGCCGTCTTTGGTATATCCTCCCTTTTGACCCTTAATTGATGATACCCTGAACGAAGATCAATCTTGGAAAAGTATTGAGCTCCGCGTAGTTGGTCAAATAAGTCATCAATGCGTGGGAGAGGATATTTGTTCTTGATAGTGATCTTGTTAAGTTCTCGATAATCAATGCAGAGTCTCATTGATCCATCTTTCTTCTTAACAAATAGAACAGGTGCTCCCCAAGGTGACGCACTAGGGCGTATGAATCCCTTATCAAGATTCTCTGGGAGTTTCTTCTTCAATTCCTGCAACTCAATTGGGGCCATTCTATAAGGTGTCTTTGAAATAGGCAAAGCACCCGGTACGAGTTCTATTGAAAACTCAACTTCACGATTTGGTGGAAGACCCGGCAATTCTTCTAGAAAGACATCATCAAACTCCCGTACAATGGGCATATTCTTAATCGTGAGTTTCTCACCAACCATTTGAGATAAATAACCTTCATTTAGTGGAATCAATACCCATAAGATGGAAGAAATTTCCACTGGAAGGTTATGTTCATCCTTGCATTGGTATACGATCGTAGATTGATCTGGAATATGAAATGTGACTTCCCTTCTTTGGAAATTGATATGAGCTCCATATAGAGAAAGCCAATCCATGCCAAGAATCACATCAAATTCCACTAAAGGAAGGATCACAAGATTTGCAGGAAGCACTTTCCCACAAACTTCGATCGGAGAAGAATTATAAACTTTTGATGCGATTGATGTGCCATTAGGTGTTGTCACAGCTAACTCAACATCTAATTGTTGAGGTAATACGGTGATACCCTTAGAAAATTTTTCAGAAATAAAAGAGTGGGTGGATCCAGAATCAAATAAAACATTTTCTACTTTAGAGTGGATGGTAAGTGTACCTTTCACCACATCGTTATCGTACTCCACCTCGCTGATAGAAATTGCATGTGACTTTCCTTTGTCTTTAGCCTTAAGAGTTTGTTGACGTCGACCATCATCATCAACCCTTGGATTTGGGCATTGATTGGCATAATGCCCCATCTCCTTGCACTTGAAACATTGAAGTGTAGAAGGTTCATTCTGTGTATCCCTTCCTTTGTTTGCATCATTAGACATCTTCTTCCCATTATCACGGCATTCAAATGCCCGATGACCTTCCTTTCCACATTTAAAACATTTACTTGTCCCTTTAAGACAACTCCCTACATGTTTCTTTCCACACATTGAGCATAAGGAAAAGCTCATCTTCTTTTCCGTGTGCTCTTTAGAGTTTGCTTTGAATTCCATCTTCCTCTTCTTATCAAACCCATGTGACTGATGGGTTACTCCAATCTCCATCTCGACTTTGAGAGCACATCGAATGATTTCCTCATAGCTATTGAAGTCCCTTATGGCTAACGCCCTTCGAAGACTTGGTTTTAAGCCACTAAAGAATCGATCGATCTTACTCTCAGGTTGGATAATAATACCAGAAGCGTACCTTGCAAGTCTTGTAAAATTTGCTTCATAGGTACTAACAGATTCATCATCCCTTTGCTTCAGTTCAAGAAACTCTTTCTCCATCTTTGTTCGGAGAATACGAGGGAAGTACTTATTGAAAAATAAGTTCTTGAACTCGTCCCATTCCATAGACTCAATTTCATCCCTTTGCCTCGTATTCTTAACAACATTCCACCATTGATCAGCATCTCCTTCCAAACGATACACTGCTAGGATGACTTTATCATGTTCAGAACATTGATGAACTGAAAATATCTTTTCAGTAGTACTAATCCATTGTTCAGCAACTAATGGATCAGTAGACCCGCTGAAAGAAGGTGGACGCTGCCTCATGAAGGATTCAACAGAATTTTGCTCCCTCCTTTGCTCGTTTGGAAATCCTACATGATTCATAGCTTGAGAAAGTTGTGTGAGCATGGCTACAAGATTTTGCATTCCAGCTCCCATATCGTTTGGTTGCTCAGGGGGACAATCATTGCATTGCCCATCGCATTCTGCATTAACACGGTTCCTTCGGGTTCCAGCCATTGACTAAAACCAAGAAGAATAGTGTGAGCAACACTAATTATAATAGGAAACCACATAATTCAAGAATAAAATTTTCATGCTTATGGTCTTATCCTAGGTTATTCATGGCCATTTCTAAGATTGTGTTCTATGCTTAGACTTATTCTTAGGGTTCTTACTAAGGCTTTCACATCCTAGTTTCCAAAGGTTGACTATACCTTCCTCTGATACCAACTATAATGACCCATACTTTACATACATTGTTAATACTTCGAAATTGAAGCACACTTATTACAACATATGACAAAACCACAAAGGACCGTATAGGTATAGTGTCTTTAGAAACTGGGAAACATAAACAACTGGTTCATAAATCTTCTACAGTGTCTCCCATTTATTTCATCATATCTAGGGTCCCTTTTAGCATATTCTACTTAATATCCATCTTCCTGACCTGGGAAAAAGAAAACATAAAAGGGTGAGCTCAAATGCTCAGCAAGGGCAAATAAAAATCATATCGTATTTTTATGAAAATCAAAACCTGCAAAAGAGATCATAATATCTTAACATGGAATAAATCATAGAAGTGAAAATGAGATCCCCATAATCATAACATAAAACTTGAAACTTTGTGGCATGCACACATAATCATGGAAAATCATTTCTTGTTAGTCATGACTCATCGCCAAGACTATCTTAGTGGACAAAGTCCCTTTCTGAACCGAGTTCACTACTCGTTTCAGTCCTGTATCACTGAACCGAAATAACCTTCCGTTCCAGCCATGTCTATCTCATGAGATATAAAATCTTTACCCAATGCATTGGAGGGAGATATAGGTCCCACCCATCTTATAATGAATCCTTTCTTATGTGTGCCACATAATCATAAAACATACATCATCGCATAACACATATAACAAAAATGGGATTCTTGAAACATCATGACATCATAAATCAATTCATATATGATAAAGGAATTCATAAACATAATTCCATCACAACATAGTCAAACCAATGTAAAAATATGGATAGAAACAGAACCCTTTATTATCTTAGATGGAAAATAATTTTGATAAAACACTTGAATTGAATTCTTGAGGAAAATATCCTTTCTTCTTCAAAAACATTTTTCCTTTCATAACATGTCATACAACTTTAAAATAAAAGAAGTTGATTAAAAATAAACTTGAAAACTTGTAAAGGAAGCTTCTTTGAAGTAATGTTTTAAAAATCCATTCATGCCGTATAAGTTAAAAAAACATTCTTCGTACTTTTGTCGGAAAAGTCAAAAAGTACCTCGTACGGAAAAACGGCAAAAGATTCCTTTCATATTCTTTACTAAAAACTCACCTAAGGGTAAAATTGGATTTAAACTATTTCAAGTGGATGGAAACAATATTACATATTGAGGGAACATGGATGTGGATGATAAAATACACCCCAGTAAATACTTACGAATAAACAATCTCGGATAAAAATGAGATTGTGATATTTCCCTTACCTTAGGTCCGATTTTCTTTGTTCGTGTCCGAAGCTCCTGTATAATGGTTTAAATAATGTTATTGACTTATTCCAGAATCATAAATATTGATATGAGATCATATATGGTCATATTATTAGCTTCTTGTTAGTAATATTTCATTGTTACTTGTTACTCGGGTCTTTATAACTTTTTGTTCTTATGCGTGTTTTGTCGAATAAATTCTTATTCTTATCTTTAGGTTATAGATAATTCATTTCCAGAATGGTATTAGTGTAGTATATACCATATTCATTCATTCAATTCATTTATATAATCATTATTAAATGAAGATCATGTAGAACAAGTCGCATCACATCGTGGAGACGGTATTCCGTACGTACGCACGAGTGATGATATCGTTCCTATGATCGTGGAATTGTATTGGAGTATATATATATATTATTTCAGTATCAATATTACTTCATAATAATCATATATAGTTACTCATTACACCATTATACCCATCCTTGTAAGGTGATGGTGGAAAATAGATTACACCACGGCGTGGAGACGGTATTCCGTACGTACGCACGCGCGGTGATTTCATTTTTCCGTAAGATGGATAGAAGGTGAATTAGGGTTGTTTCATATTTATAATAACATATCAGTATGTAAGTAATACTGATGTTATTACTTTATCATGAAACAACTAAAGAAGAATAAGTTGAAGAAGAAAGAAATTGAAAAGATCGGTAATGGATATTACCTCTTCTTTGGAACGCCTCTTTGAATCCTCCACTTAAGGAACTAAGAGTGGTCTTTGGAGAAGACCAGGACCTCTAGGACTATTCTAGGGAAGTGGAGAGGAGACAATGGCAGGGGTTGGCCGAGATTGAGTGCTCAATTTGGTGTGAGGAGGAGGGGGAGGAGGTGCCCTTTTATAAGGGAGGAGAGGGGCACCTTAGGAATATCTCAAAATATTATTTTATATTAAAGTCAAAATCGGTTTATAATGGTTCCAAAGGGTCTTATTTTGAAGCTAAAGTGGGGATGGGTCGAAATCCTATCAACCAATAGAATTTAGACAAGTTTAGGATATTATTTTAACCTTATCAATTAAATTTAACTCTAAGTTAAATAATTTAACTTTTACCATGTCTTTTTGTGTTCTTTCACTATATGGTTAATACACTTACTATAACATGCCAAACGAACCCCAAATTGTTTATTATTAAAATATATATCCTTATCTAAGTCATTTGGCCGAACCTTAGATTTTTAGGAATAAAATAACAATTAATAATATAATATTTGATTTAAAAACTATTTTGTGTCAACTTTGACACTATTTGATATATGATTTTTGTGAAAGTCATAAAAGAATTATATGTTCGAAACAAGTTGATTAAATCAACATTAATATATCATAGTAACCTATAAAATTAGTTGAATTCATAAAAAGTCTCAAATTACATTTATTTTGGTGTTTATAACATCAATTATGTCAATATTTCATTAATAAGATAATTACTCAATCATCTTTGTGTCATAAATAAATTAAATTATTTGATGTCTAAAAATTACAAATAAAAAACCATCATGTAGGAAATCTTTTTAGCTTTCTAATGAATATTTACAATCGAATTTATCTTATGTATAACCCCATATTAAAAATGATTTACTTATTAAACTTTGATTTTAACTATTTTAACCCTTCTTTAAATAAATTAATAATAAATGTCCTATTCTAATCCAAGTGGGCCTAAATGGTCATATTTTATTCCTAAGTTTGTTTTTGGTCGAATTACACTTGTCCAATAGAATTAGGACATGTGTTAGGGTAATATTGATATCATATTTACCCTTAGTTACCCTATTTACTATTAACCGCGGTAAAAATAGTAAAAAGTTACTATTCACCAAAAAATTATTTTCATCTCATTGAACCACATTTTAGTCCTTGATATTAACCGTGTCTCTCGGATTTTTGAAATTCCATTCACAGAAGCGGTAAAATTATGTTTTATGCAAAATTCAGTTTTTAACCTACCACTTAGTGGTTTCACTATTCATCAAAAATTGAAAGTTTTCAGAAAAATACCAAAATTTCACCCTAGGGTAATTTCGATATTCTGAGTCCAAAAATGAAGTCCATTTTGAAAAATTAAATTTATAAAATTTCAAAAAGTGGTTATTACTATTCATAACGGCTAGTTTTAATAGCATATTGTTGTTTAGTGAAACTCGGTATTGCGTACGACACAAGCTATCGAGGAAGGTCGCGATTGCGTGTAAAGCAAGCCAAGCAAGTGTTGTGTAGAAAAAGATTCCTTTGATGATTTATATAACATAAAAGTCTCGGGTGTTACAACATCGACGCCTAGCATCCCACACATCTGCCCCGAACTGCAATTCAAGTGCTCAAATCACCGCACCTCGAAACTATCCGATTTGGGCAGCACTGACTCACCCGCACTATTTTAGGTCGTGTCAGAAGGACGCGTCTCGGTGGGGAAAGTGCCTATCACACTTGAGAGTTTTGTGGGTATGTCAAACCACACCTCTTCACTGCCCAACAGCCGAGAGGTCTCCTCAAAGTCGACAGGCGACCCCCTGCCCAGCCCCACTGGAGGGTCCCTGGAAGTCGACAGGTTCCCACTATAGGGAGACCCGACAAGAGTCGATGGGTGCCACAATGCCCAGTCCCGTAACAGGGTAATCCATTGGAGGGTGACCCAGATAAGGTCAGTGATGAGACCACTGCCCAGCCCAGATGGAGGTAACCCGACATTGGCGACCACTGCCCAGCCCAGCTAGAGGTAAGCTCGGCATCGAGGACCACTGGCCAGCCCAACTGGAGGTAAGTTCGGCATCAGGGACCACTGCCCAGCCCCGCTAGAGGTAAGCCCGACACCGGGGACCACTGCCCAACCTCGCTGGAGGTAAACCCGTAACTGCTCTGGCCATCCCTACTGGATGGTACTGCTCGGTGAACACCACAGTACTGGCCATCCCTACTGGATGGTAACCCACTGGCCATCCCTACTGGATGGCACAACTGGCGAGCCCTGCTCGAAACAACCTCATCCCAAATGGAAACAACCTCAGACCTGCTGGAAACAACCTCAACCCTGCTGGAAACAACCTCAGCCCTGTTGGAAACACCCTCTGCCCTGTAGGAAATAACATCAGCCGTGCTGGAAACAACCTCAGCCCTTCTAAAAACAACCTCAACCCTACTGGAAACAAACAAGAACAAAGGGACCCTCTAGGTCGCAAGACGGCAAAAGTACGTAAAGCAGAACACGACATGCACATGGGGCCCACATGACGTGTGGCCCCAAGCCAAACCCAACCAAGCGCACACACGTTCTCAGATAAAAACATCCACATGTACCTCCCAGAATTCTCACATACTCCCAGAGTATGCCACGTCTCCATACCAAAGGCTAATGTGCACATGAAACCCAACGTCAACACGAAGGCGTAAACGTAACAACTCCAACTTGCCACCTCAATGGCTGAGGCATGGCCAACCACATCTATTTAAAACACCAACATCACTCTCCCAGGAGTGAACGCAATAACACGTTGAGGGTTCTCTGCAAAAACTGCAGGAAGAACATCCACCGGTACACATTTTGTGCTTCCACATTTAATAAGATCACGTAAGAGGCTCTGCTCGCCTGAACAGATTACCCCGTTGTAATCCTCGTGAAAAAACATGTGAGATCGACTACTTACCTGCCCGAAATGAATATCCGACGGAAAAGTCACCAACACCGCCTTACGCCCGAACGGCGCCCCGTGGTCCTGAGCCTCGACCCTGAAAACAGTCGGGCGCATTGCACCGTTGTGATCCCCTCAGAAAAACACGTCAAAAGGACTGCTCACTTGAGCACAACGGATATCCGGAGAAAAAGATTCAAATCTAGCGCACCACACACGAGCGGTGCTCAGTGGGACCCACATCCCAGTCCCAAAGTGCTGCCAACAGATCACACTGTTGCGATCCTCTCGGAAAAGTACACAAGTTTGACTATTTGTTTTTCCAAAATGGACACCTAGTGATAAAGCTGGAAATCACCATCAACTCCCAAAATGACCCTCGATGGGCCCGCACCACCGTAAAGAATTATAGCGGTCGGATTGCACCATTGAAATCCCCTTAGAAAAACACCTCGAATTGATTGCTCGCATGCCCCAAATGGATGTCAGGTGAAAAAGTTACAGAACGCTGCTCGCAGCTCAAAAGACGGGCCATGGGGCCCACGCCTCGACTCCAGTTTCAATGCCCGAAACCTCAATGGAAAACTCCGACTCAATGCCAGGGTTGCAACGCCAATGACGACACTCAAAATGGACTCCGGATGAGTCCGCACCACCCAAGACAAGAACCCCCAGTGAAAACACCATTCCACTTCAAGGCGTGTCGCGCCACCGGGGCCTCCGTCCTAGGATTCAAAAATCATCAAGACTATCTCAAAAGGTTTGACTTGATGCGAGATCTGTGCTGCCATAGACGGAAAACGAAAAGGACGTCCGTATAGAAATTTACGGGCGTCTAAATAATTTTTTAAGGGGAAAATCTCCTAGGCCAGACCGGCCCGGTCCGGCCGGTCCACGATGCTCGGGCCGGTCCGCGGCCCAGCTACGCGGTGCGGCTGCCTCCACCAACTGGCTGACATGGACGGTCCCCCTTTTTCCACGAAGACCCGCGGGATACGGGTCTCGGGCCACCATCGGGGTCACGCCGCGACCCCGCTTTCCATTCCCTTCCGGCACCCTCGGCCTGCCGCCGCCGATCCGAAGGCCGCCGCCACCTGGAACTGCCAGATGCCAAAAAAAAATCCAAAAACCCGCAGAACATTCGGCAGACGATTGCGATCACCTCGGAGCTCGGAATTAAATTCTGGAAGAAGTATCAGAAAGATCAGAACACATAGTACACATTCATGGACTTTTCTCGATGATTCGACAGATATTTGATGCAAAAACATTTGATCTAAAAGTAGATGCGGTAATAAAAATTGAAACTGCAATGATCCTACCTTGTTGGGCTTCGCCCGACGCTTCGCGGAGGGTCCGCCGCCGAACCGATGCCTTGACGGAGGAGAGGAGGAGAGAAAGGATGAGGAGAAGCTCCTTGGGAGGGATCAGCCAGGGGAGAAAAAGGGAGGGGAGGGGAAGAAGAAGGGTTTAAATAAAATTAAAATATTAGTTAAATTAAACCCATAATTTAACCTGCATCCGAAACTTTTGGCGAGGTCAAGATTAAATCTCTTCTAGGGTAAAAACCACATACCGAGCACAACAGTGATCTCATAATTTTAATCCGAGCCCCCATTCAAAAGTTATTAAACTCTACGCATGAGGCCGCCAATTTTCGAAAACGCCCCTGGTGGCATTTTTCACAAAAGGCCCGGGCTTGCAAAAGTTACACCCCTTCTAGGGTAAACGGCATGCTCTGACATCAACGATGCCCTCAGTTTTCTAATCTGAGCTACCGTTTAAGAGATACCTGAGTTTAACTATTAAACGAATTAATCAATTAATTTAATTATCTGTTTAACGTTCCGATAGTGAGGAAGGGGTCCAAACGCCCTGCACTGACATGTTTTATGCCGTTACTAGGGTAAAAACCCCATTCTGGACCCATCCGCACACTCAGATTTCTAATCTGAAGCACAATTTAGGAGTTATCCCATTTATTTGGCGTTTCCAGTTTGAACACATGGAAAATTTAATTCCGGCCACACCAGGGCTCGTAATCACACGCCGTCTGAAGGCGCTGCTATGGAATAACATAAAGAATATTCCAAAGTCTTTTATAGCCGAAACCGGGTTCTTACATCATTCCATCCTTCATGCTTTTCTTCCCCGAAAAGCAAAACCAGGGAACAAATTAGGGTACTAAGCCCGCACCTGGCTCTCCCGTACCCAGAAGAACTCTTGCACAGTTATGTGCCACCGTACATAGACCAAATGATTTGATCTATTCACGTGAGGTCTGCCCTCACCGATGTTGTGCATAGGATCAAGCACACATCTCCTCGGGTGAATCACATGGGAGACGCTAATCACCCAAACCATACTTTGAGGTTAGGGCAAGGCAGTAGAGAACCTCTCCATCCTTTTGCACGGTCTCAAATGGACTGAAGGCTCTTGTGGGTAGCTCACATCCCCGACTAAACATCTACGTCACATGCTGCGACAGGAATCACCGCCCACACATGGAACAAGGACAGTTTATTCCCTCCTTTAGAATATCCATATGGTGAAACACCCAAGGATATCTGGTCATGCAAGGTTTCACAGTCGATGTCCCACAACCAAGACCCTCTTGCACACTCGAAAGCGAATGAGTCAACACCATCGACTAAAGAGAAGGGTCCCACACCTTTTACCTTAACAACACAGGGTTACACCGACGCCTCGCGCCACCCTGGTAACACCTCAAACAAGGAGGAGGGAGAAAATCATTTAACACAGAGTCTAACAATTCTACTGCAAAAAGTAGAAGAGGTGTAGAGCGTACCTCTTATCACCTCAAGCTCTGCAGGATCATAGACATCCAAAGCTTGCGGCTTTCTGCGGTCTCAAATGTAAGCTCCTGGAGCCTAACGTGAACCACCTAGTGGTGATGGGAAGACCTTGTGAGGTTTTCCTCCACTTCCAGCTCCTCCCACAACTCTGCTAGAACCACCTCTCTGGGTAACACTCTGATCAAGATGTTGCCTCCGTCGTGGTGGTGCACCTGCTGCATGCCCGAAGCTCTCTGCATGCCTGGTCGGGTAGTCCCGTGCCTGGTGACCTCGCCCATCGCAAGCATAGAACCGAATCTCTTCGGGTTACACTGGTGCCCTCCTACTCCACCGTGGTGTATGACCACACCCTTGAGTCCGGCTATCAGAATTCCACCTACGTCGAGGTTCTGCTTGTCGACGCCCGCTAGCTGTGGCAGACGTATCAGGTCTAACGTGCCTTCCACCACCACTAACTCTAGAACGTGAAAAGAATCTCTCTATCACTAGCGTCTGCTCTAACACCCCTAAATATGTGGAAATTTCCAGTGGTACTATGACAGCACAAATCTCTCTGCATAAACCCTCCTCAAACTTTTGTGCTCAGAAGTTATCATCATGGACCATGTCCGGGTAAAAGCGTGCACGGTCTGTGAAACCAGTCGCGTACTCGGCCACCATCATCCCTACCTACTGAAACTCCAGGATCTCCTGAATCCGAACAGAGCACAAGCAGGAGGGGAAAAACTCCTCACGAAACAACAACTGAAAGTCACCCCACAATAGTGACGACTCGTCAAGAAACCGAGTCACCAGACTCCACCAATGCCAAGCTGCTTCACAAAAAACTCTGGCTGCCAAATCCACTCTCTGATCTGCTGGCGTCTGCACAAGACTGAAAAGGTGAACCACTATTTCTAGCCTAACCTCTAATGGCTGAGGGTCTGGCTCACCACTGAACCTCAGTGGTCTCTGCAGCTGGAACTCACAGAGCATGCTCAACCTGCGCTCAAGCTCAGCATGCTCTGCTGAATCTATCAGCTGCTCAACTGGTGTGGGCGCTTCTATCGGGCCACCTGGAGAAATGGTCTCGCATGATGGGCCCTGGACTAAGGCCTCATAGCTCACAGGGTCGTCGTCACGAACCAAAGCTGGTATCTTGGTTGGCTGTATTCGCAGAGACATCCGGAATATTATCAAGTAGTGCCGTAGTCAGATGATCATATATGTATATACCAATATCAATGATGGGGAGATGACTCAAGAAGTATAGTAAAATACTCAATCCTATGTGATGCAAAAACCAATTTTCCCTGCAACAAGTGTCTCAGCATGCCGAGTCGACAAGCGGGTAATCAGGGTCCTGGTGATTGGATACGTCGGCCACCGTACCATCACTGAACCCCCTAGCATGAGAGCCGCTCTCGAGACACGTTAACAATGTTTCCCTAAATCCAAAACAATTCATCTTTTAGGGATATCCACACAACTTCCCAATGAACGAACCACCTCTGATACCACTTTCTCATGACCCCACCCTACCCGGGCCCGAGCCGCAACTACCCCAAGCCCGCCTCGATAGGCCAGGGGCTGGAGACCAACGTCGAAGGCACAATAACTCGGGGAGGCCCTTTCCTAAGTACCTGCACACACACATGTACCACACTCAATGCAAAAGTGAAGAGTAAAAAGAGAAGACAAATAGAGTAAAGCGCAACTTCTATATATAAACCACCAAAAGTGCATCGAATTCTAGAACTACAAATAATGTGCTGAAAGAAAACTGAAAAGAAAAGGGAAAAAACACGCGCCCATCCAGAAAAGTGCCACAACCCAGCAATAGGTAAAAAAAAGAAAAAATAGCTGGAAGGGTCCCCCACCTGGAACCTGACTACGACCACCACACGCGGTCCATGCTCCCGAACTCCTAAGCTCCACTGAAGCCACGACCAACCTATCCGTCTTCTGTAAAGCCACACCAAGTTCGGGCAAAGCCCAAGTAGGGGTGAGTATAAAAATACTCAGTAGGATACCCCAAAGGCTCGAGGGAGAAACAAAGGAGGTACCGAAGGGTGAGCACTAGATAGAACAGGAAAATCAATGGAGTACAACAAAGAGTGCGGTAAAGTGTACAGTAAAGAGTCCAAGTCAACCCAAAAAGAGGAAATAAGGTAGTCTCATCCAGACACAATGAGATGGAAACGGTGAGAAGATGAACTTCCCGTTGAGTCTTCGCTACCTATAGCATGAGAGTAGACTTTTCCAACCACGAGAAGCTAGACACAGAAAGAACATGGCATACCCCGCGTGTCTTTGCCTCTCCTGGAAGGAGAGTAACCAAACCCAAGAAGTGGGTACTAGAACAAGGTATATACATATCCATATGTTCAATCAAGAAGCCCAAAAAAATCATAAGGGGATCTCCATCCCGTAGCTCAGGCTAAGAAATTGAGTAGCCAACAGTCCCAGAAGTAAACCACATCGATGCCTAGCATCCCGCACGTCTTCCCCAAACTGAAAGTCAAGGGATAAAATCACCGCAACTCAAAACTATCCACTTTAGGCGGCAAGGACTCACCCGCATGGTTTTAGGTCGCATCACGAGGACGAGCCTCGGTGGGGAAAGCGCCTCTCGTACATGAGAGTTCTGGGGGTACGTCAAACCACACATCGTCACTGCCCCACAGTCGAGAGGTCTCCTCAAAGTCGACAGGCGACCCCCTGCCCAGCCCCCGCTGGGGGGTCCCTTGAAGTCGATGGGTTACCACTATAGGGAGACCCAAAAAGAGTCGACAAGTGCCACACTACCTAGTCTCGTAACATGGAAATCCACTGGAGGGAGACGTTGATAAAGTCGACGATGTGACCACTGCCCAGCCCACCTGGAGGTAACCTATCATTGGGGACCACTGCCCAACCCAGATGGAGGTATTCCCGACATCGTGGACCACTACCCAGCCTAGTTGGAGGTAAGCCTGGCATCGGGGACCACTGCCCAGCCCAGATTGAGGTAAGCCCGCCATCGAGGACCACTGCCCAGCCCCACTGGAGGTAAACCCTGAACTAATCTGGCCATCCCTGCTAGATGGTACTGCTTAGTGAACACGAATGTACTAGCCATCTCTGTTGGATGGTAACCCACTAGACATCCCTGTTGGATGGTAAAAATGTTGATCCCTACTCGAAACAACCTCAGCCCTACTGGTAACAACCTCAGCCCTGCTGGAAACAACCTCAGCCCTGCTGGAAACAACATCAACCCTGATAGAGACAACCTCAGCCCTGCTAGAAACAAACGAGAGAAAAGGGAACCTCTACATCACGAGAGGTCAAAAGTACAAAAAGAAAAACATGACACACACATGGGGTCCACATGACGTGTGGACCCAATCTAACACCATCCAAGCACACAAACATTCTCAGTTACAAACATCCACATGTACCTCCCATCGTTCTCGCATACTCCCAGAGTATGCCACGTCTTCATCCCAAAAGCTAACGGGCACACGACACCCAATGTCAACGTGAAGGCTAAACGTAAAAACTCCAACTTGCCACCTCAATGACTGAGGCACGACCATCCACATCTCTTTAAAACACCAACATCACTCTCCCAGGAGTGAATGCGATCACACGCCAAGGGTTCTCTGCAAACACTGCAGGAAGAACCTCCACCGGTACACCTTTTGTGGTTCCACATTTAATAAGATCGCGTAAGAGGATCCGTTCACCTGAATAGATTATACCGTTTTAATCCTCACGAAAAGATACGTGAGATCAACTACTTACCCGCCCCAAACTGATATCCGATGGAAAAGTCAACAACACAGCCTTACGTTCGAATGACATCCCATGGTCTCGAGCCTCGGCCTTGAAAACAGTTGGGCGGATTGCACCATTGCTATCCCCTCGGGAAAAAACGTCAAAAGGACTGATCACTTGAGCACAGTGAATATCCGAAGAAAAAGATGCATTCTGGCGTACCGCACATGAGCGGTGCTCCGTGGGACCCACATCCCGGTCCCAAAGCACTACCAACGGATCACACCGTTGCGATCCTCTCGGAAAAGTACACAATTTTGACTATTTTTTTTGTATAAAATGAACACTCGGTGATAAATCTGGAAATCACCGTCAACTCCCAAAATGGCCCTCGCGGGGCCCGCACCATCGTGCAGAATTAGAGAGGGTGGATTGCACCATTGAAATCCCCTCAAAAAAACCCCGAATTGACTGCTCGCACGCCCCAAATGGATGTAGGGTGAAAAAGTTACAGAACAATGCTCGCAGCTCAAAAGACGGGTTGCGGGGCCCACGCCTTGAATCCAATTTCAATGCCCGAAACTTCACTGGAAAACTCCGGCTCAATGGCAGGGTCGCAACGCCACTGGCGGCGCTCAAAACAGACTCTGAATGTGTGTTCGCCGCCCAATACAAGAAGCCATGGAGAAAACGCCATTCCACTTAAAGGCGTGTCGTGCCGCTGGGGCCTCCGTCCTAGGATTCAAAAATCCTCGGGACCATCTCAAAAGGTTTATCTTGATGCGAGGTCTGTGCTTCCACAGATGACACATGAAACAGACGTCCGTAGAAAAAGTTACGGGCGCCCGATATTTTTTTAATGGGGAAAATCCCTTTAGGCCCGACCGGCCCGGTCTGGCCGGTCCACCCCGCTCAGGCCGGCCCGTGGCCCAGTCGCGCGGTGCGGGCTTCCTCCACTGACCGACCGACATGACCGGTCCCCCTCTTTCCACAGATTCCCACGAGACGTGGGTCTCGGTCCGCCGCCGGGGTCGTACAGCGACCCCGCTGGCCGCGCCCTACCGGCACCCTCGGCCTGCCACTGCCGAGATGAAGGCCACTGCCGCCTTCCGAAGCCACCACCAACTCGGAGCCGCTGCCACTGTCTTGAATCCTCCGCTGCTACCTGGAGCTGCTGGAAACCGCCGGATGATGAAAAAAACCCCAAAACCCACAGAACTTCGGTGGACGATTGCGATCACCTCGGAGCTCAGAATTCAATTCCGGAAGAAGCATCAGAAAGAACAGAACACATACTACAAATTCATGGTATTTTCTAGATGATTCAACAGATATTCGATGCAAAAAATTAGAGCTCAATGTAGATTAGGAAATAAAAATTGAAACCGCAACGATCCTACATTGTTGGGCTTCGCACGACGCTTCGCGGAGGGTTCGCCTTCGCGACTCTGCCTTGCCGGAGGAGAGGATGAAAGGAAGGATGAGGAGGAGCTCATTGGGAGGGATCCACCAGGGTATAACAAGGGAGGGGAGGGGAAGAAGAAGGGTTTAAATAAAATTAAAATTTTAATTAAATTAAACCCATAATTTAACCCGCATCCGAAAATTTTGGCGAGGTCAAGATTAAACCTCTTCTAGGGTAAACACCACCTCCCAAGCAGAACAGAGGTCTTGGAATTTTAATCCAATCCCCCATTCAAATGTTATTAAACTCAACACCTGAGGCCGTAAAATTAGGAAAACACCCCTGGAAGCATTTTTAACAGAAGGCCTGTGCCCGCAAAAGTTACACCCCTTCTAGGGTAAACGACATGATCCGAACTCAACGGTGCCCTTGATTTTTCAATCTGAGACACCATTTAAAAGATACCTGAGTTTAAACATTAAATGAATAAATTAATTAATTTAATTATCCATTTAACGTTCTGATAGTGAGCGAGGGGTCCAAATTCCCCGTGCTGACATGTTTTATGTCGTTCCTAGGGTAAAAACCCCATTCTGGACCCATCCGCACACTCAGATTTCTGATATGAAGCATAGTTTAGGAGTTATCCCTTTTATTTAGTGTTTTCATTGTGAACACACTGAAAATTTAATTTCGGACACACCAGGGCTCAGAATCACACGTCGTCTGAAGGCGCTGCTCTAGAATAACATCAATAGTATTACAAAGTCTTTTATAGCCAAAACTAGGCTCTTACAATTGGATCGGCCAAGATCTGCACATTTTATCTCTCCTCATCCATCTATTCATCTTAGAAGCCTTACCTTAGGCATAATGCTCTTCAAGAGACCCTTTTGGTTCAAACCAAGAGGAGTTACCCGATTTAAAGGTAAAGACTTATCTAATGTTGTTTTGTTTTATTTTACTTCTCCAACCCCATAAACTATTTTTATTCCTTTCTTTTGTAAAAAAAATAGTATATAAAATATTCTAGGATGTTGTTATAAGAAGTATTCGAGCTACACTTACACACACATCCGTCTAAGGGTTAAAGAACAAACTGTTTCAGTGGATGACGGATTACTGCCTCACGAAACGATAATTGTTCAATATTCCATTAACACCTTTAAAAGTGGCAAATATGATGTCAATATATTTTATATATGATATATATGGTATTTATGTTTTCTATATGCTTCTGTATTTTATATTTAAAACATACCTTTATTCTTTTTCATGTTGTGCAAATACGATAATTTCATCTGAGTAAGTGTGGACTACCGCCCCCTCAAGTTATGTGACTCGTTCATGAAATACATGGAATGTATAAAGAATGAAATTAATGAACTTATATGACCTATATAAAATATATATTATACTGGAATTATAATATATATATCTCTGAATTATTTTTAATTCCATTAATATGACAAATAAATGAAAGTAGCGTTCATGCGTACGTACGGCCTACCGTCTCTATAAATGGTGTATTTAATTTCTTTTTATCTCCAAATGTTATGGAATAGTATAAAATGAATATTTAATGGATATATATGATATTTAAATTTATAATACTACTCTAGAGATGATGTACTTATAACTACATGGACAATTCTTTTCAAACAAGTTCATTTTTGACTCATGTACCATACATAGACAAAAACATCTGATATGAACTCACATAATTAACAAATTATTATAACATTATAATATGTGATATGAATTGAATATTAAACTTTAAAGGAGTTCCTTATGAAATTATAAATTTAAAAAAGTTAATTATTCAGGAATATAAAGAAACGAACAAGACAAGTCGGAGTTGAGGTAAGGGATCCTACCTCTCTCTTTCTTTTTAAGCACTCTTTTTTATGTAACTTAATTTAAGATCCTATTTATGATGTTGGGGGATGTTATTTTATATTACTATTTCTGTAAATTTAATGTTAATATGATGAGAGTCCCTTTTTGATCTCATCAATCCATTCTTGGAAGTTTTATGTGGCGCCGTTAGGCTGCCAAATTTTAATAAGGGGATTTTCATCTCACTTGTTATTCCCGTGAGATTAATGCTACATATGCCACTATTTCTTTTTGTGTGGTATATGTACTGCCCATTATTTTACTATTTTTATAATATACTCACATTTATGGGTATTTACATCTTCATTTTATGACCCTTCTTTCATGTGGTGTACGTTTTGAAAGTTTCCCAATTCGGTAACGGAACCCTTCACACTACTCTTTTAAAAAAAGTTATTTTGTTATGACTTTTAATTTACATATTTTTATGTTGGGATATGTTATTATATATCCTTATTGATGTAAATTTTATGCCCAAGTGATGAGATACCATTTTCTCTCTCATCATCTAATTTTTTGAATTCTAAAGTGACACCGTTAGGCTGTCGAATTTTACCAAGGGAACTTCTTAACCCAATTTAGATTTCACTGGGTTCAACATGTAGTTATTGAATATGTAATACTTTTCATATGTTTGAATGACCTTTTATTGTTTTAGACTTTATATCCACTTATATTGGGTGTATTTATATTTGTCACACATAATTATGAGATTTATTTATCCTTAATTTAACGATACCTTCTTTATAATGGATTTCATCTCATTTTACATTTCTATTGAGACTTCATTATTGTTATGCACCGGTTCACTCTTATATGGTGTATATACTATCCATCGGAATATTATATCATGAATCTCTTTATTCTCTTGATATTATAATGTTCTGATTAAATGTTATTCCTCAATTAGTGTTTTCAAGTGTCTCTAATTTTTTTAAAAACTGTTTAACTAAAATATCATTTTAAATGTTTTAATGATTTATTATTGTAAATATATCTCATTAATATCCATGTTTTCAAAATGGTTTTAAGGATTTATTTATATGGATATTAATGGTTTAAAATTTTAAAAGCTTCAATGTTGTATGGGACACTTTGACTCAAAAATCTATTTATTAAATGTTTTAAATGGTTTTGAAAATGGTTTTTAGAATGGATTCATTATTTCAATATCTTAAAATGTTATATTGTTATTGCAATGTGGGGATGTTATCTTTCATTTTTTCTTAAGTTATGTGCTATAATTATGTTATGGTTCTTGGGCATTGTTTATGAAGATGGGTGGTTCCGTGATAAAATAATGGCGGGTGATCCCAATATAGCTCTCCAATGCATTGGGTAACACGAAGGGGTTAAACGTTAAGGTTTCATCGAATAGATTTAGGGAATATACTATAATGGGTATTCCAAACATAACCATTAGGGTTACTCTCTACGTAATAATGTTATGAATGCCTCAAGTTACCTTTATGTCTTAATATTTTTATGATTTATTCATGATTTGATGAGGTATGTTAAAATGATTATGTTTTATGAGTAAAGTATGATTTCATACATGGAATAATGTTTTCATTATGAAATTTTATATCCCTTACTGATCTTTTTATGCTCATCCCAAGTTTTTGAAATGTTTTTCACAAGTCAAGGGAAAGGTACATGATGTGATGATAGTGTCAAGGAAGTGTCATGAAATAATCCAGGTTTTATTTTAAATATGTTTCTGTTAATGGGAAAAATGATTACTATCTTTTATATAACCACTTTTTTTAAATGTGGAATGTAATGCATGATTTATGATCTAATTCTATAAAACTCTAAACCTTAAAATATCCTCAACATGTATTTTTGAAATAACTCAAGATTAAGTAACGTTTAAGGCCGGTCCTTATAGTTGGTATCAGAGGTCAGTTTAGATAACTTTCGAGGTTAGAGTGTTGTTTAAGCAAAAGTGAAAAGTTGTGTATAACCACAATGGTTAGTATATTAGACAGAGCCAATTTTTTTTTGAATGTTCGAATGAGTTTGAGATAACTTTGATATGTATATCTTGGTGTTTATCTTCATCTTTATTATATGATGATTTTACTGATATACTCACACTGACCTTTTTGGTTTTAGTAAATGGATGGATCTAGTAGGAACCAATGTAATAGTGGATTTGAAGAAAACTATGACGGTTTTATGAAAGAACAACTGAATGATATGGGATCTGTAATGAGAACTATTATGGTTATCCTCAACCAACTATCTGGAGTCACGATTGACCACCTAAACATTAGTGATTTTTATAAGGCATCGTATATGCGAGAAACAAATCCCTACGGATGTTCAGGTAATAATCATAAAGGTATTTATGTTCAAAAACCTATTTGTCAAAGATGTGGAAATAAACACATAGGATAATGTTTCAAAGGGACAGAAAGATGCTATAGATGTGGAAATGAAGGTCATAAAGCAAGAACCTTCCTTGAAAAAAAGAATCATCTAGTTGACTCTAGGAAAGGGAAAGAAGTTCTTTCTAAAGGATAAATTGAATGTTTCAAATGTGGTGTGAATGGTCATTATGAAATCACATGTCCTACGAAGAAGATTCTAGAATGGGGTCACTAAGATCGTACAAATATTCATATATCAATACCTAATTCCATTCTGATTGAGGATTAAGAAACTGACAATGACCAATGAAAGGTATGGATTATTTCTTAACATATGTTTTCCTATTATTGGAATATTACGATATGATTAATGATTTTTTTTGTAGGAAAGAATTATTTTAGAATAAGTTTAAAATGAATGGTTAATAGATCATGAAGAATGTTGAATGAGTAAGAAGTCAACATATAAGGTATTCAAGAGTTATGGTAGATTTTAGGATGGTGAAATTCTTAAATGTATTAAGTCTCTTTTAATGATGGGGTTACATTAGAATAATTTTTATAGTATATGTAACCTTGTTGTTTGATATATGAAAATTTTATTCAAGGAATAATTATCCTTTCTTTTGTGGATATATTAATAAAGAACCATTTGGGTTTATATGATCCTTGAATTTGAGGCAATTACTGGTTAATACATTTTGGGTTGCAAAATGAAGGTTATTAGATAACCTTTGTGGTTAAAATATGTTATGGTTATTTTTTTGAATATTTTATCTCTTTTTGGGAAATTGTTTTAGAATTATATGGTTTTGGAAAAAGGAAAACATGCAGACCATGTGACAACCCATCGTGTCGGACGAAGCTGCGAGAATCGATCCCACAACCAAAGTGTAACTAGTATTTATCGCCTACCACTGGACTATATGAAGTCCTTGGTTATTTGGAATGATTACTTTTAGTTAAATGATTTTATGAATTTAGAGTAAGTTTTATTTTGGGTTATCTATGGAAATGATTAGCCTATCATGGAGGATATTTGATTAGGTTAATTACTTTTCAGAATGAGACTCTAAGAGTAACTGATGTTATTTTGGAGAAAAATGTTAAGATTTATCTTAGGAGACTATGTGATTAAATCCTTCATATATTTGGGTTTCAATATTAGTTTGGTTTACTTTGAATAATTTTATGGATATATTTTTTTTGAATGGTCTTTGTTAAACTTTGGGTTTTGTTTGACAAATTTTGAAGATTATGAGTAGTTATTATTTTTGTAAAAAAAATTATCCTTTTTGGGTATTATCTGATATCGTACTAAACATTTTTGTTTGGTTTTGGTTAAGGACTAAAGACATTGGAAATATATAGTTCTCTTATGTAGATTAGGTTATTCTCAAGAAGATTATAATAGTACTCTTAATGCGAACAAGTCTTTCTAAATACTCGTCTTTTGGAGAAAATATGAGTTTGAGTAAGGAATATAGTAAAATTTGAAAGTCTACATGACAAGTATGTATGTTTCCTTATGATTTAGTTAAGCTAAAAATGAATTCCTCAATGAAAAGTAACTTAAAACAAAAATGTTGTCTGTTAACTTTTGCTACTGGGGAATCGAATACCGTTTAACCCATCACAAGTTTGTGATTTTCTTATGGTTAACTTTCTCCTAGACATGTTTACTATCAATATCTGTCAGAAAATGACCCTTTGTTTTCTCCTACATATCCATGTTTTCATGGAATCATAGTATGGGTTAACTCGGGTGACCTTTGTACTTATTTTTCTTTCTTTTAAAGTGATAGTTTTACTGACTCTTGTTCCGATGTCGGACTTTCATTGAAGTTTCCAAGGCCAATTTTGAAATTGTGAGGACGCAATCCCCAAAAGGGGGGAGGGATGTAACATCCCAGGTAAATAAATAATATTACATTCTAATGTTTATCAATATTTGTGAATAAAATGTTAATATTACTTTAAAGGGAATGCTATGCTCGATGGCGTACCCAATACGCAACAACGAGTTTCTTTGCAGTCTTACATTGCACACTAATAATATAATAATATAATAATAGTTAACGCCTAGACGTTGTAATGGTGGGAATGAACAGAAATAACTAAAAAATTATTACATATGTTTGTAAAATATTTTTACATTTATCCAATAAATGTTAGAGGCATAAAAATCAAATGAATCCAATTTTAAGAATAAATACTCTAATATTTTTAAAAGACTGTTTTACCGCCTTTTGATGGAAAACATTTTTTTAATCTAACTTTTGACAATTTATAAGCACTATTTTTCAAAATAAACTTATTATTTATGATTGGGATATTGAAATTTACTTTGGATAATTTTTTGGTATTTTTCTGACAATGTTCATTTTTTAATGAATAGTGAAAAATACTGCATTTTACATCAAAACTGCTTTTTCATCTAATTTAATTATATGGATATATTATATTTTTAATTGGTTTTAAAGTGTAATTATAATATATTTTTAAAATTTAATCCAATGGTGGTCATTATAAACAATTTCACTTTGGAATTGGTCATAAACAAGTGCCAAAAGTTTCATAGATATTGTTTCAAAAAAACCCGCTATTTTTTTTGACAACGGGAATTATTTTTAAATTAATTATTGAAATTTTTATATTTGGAATTTGGTAAAATGGATTCTATATTTGGAATCAGATGGTAAAAATTATTTAATTAATACTCTTTTGTTTTTGGACATTATGAATATTAATGATATTAATTATCTTTAATTATCTTGATTATTTAGTAATCAGGTAGTTAAGGATAATAATATAATATCATAATAATAACAAATGACCCAAAAATGTGTCATAATTCTACTTTTTGTGTCATTTATGACCATGGTATTCCTTGTGCCAAACTTTGGGACCCCATTGAATCAATTCTTGGTGAAAGTGACACTTTATCATTTTATTTTTAAAGGAAGGAGAATATCACTAAAGAATGTATCAACCGAGTAAAACATTTTTAATTTTGTCTAAATAAATGTCCTCTTATACTATAAATATTAATTGGAAAGATAAAAATATTTCATACATCATAGTAGTTTTTAATAATTTTTAGACCTTAAATAAATTAAATTATTTATGACATCATGATGATGCAACGATTACCTCATTAATGAACGATTGAAATAAAATGAAAAGATAATGAAAACTCTAAGACTTACACTTAAAAAAGACCTATTTAATGAATATATTTAAAACCCTTATCACCTTATTCTTTAAATATATCAATGTGGGACCTTTAAAATCCGAAAATGATTTTAATATAAAGTATCATTTTATAACCTTCCAAGAGTGCCCCTCATCTCCTCTTATAAAAGGCCCCCACCTATACCTCTTTACACACAACTCCCAAGCCAATGGATCGTCCAATATCTACTAATTTTATCTCTCACCATCCCATTATTCATATTATAAGCCTTACCTTAGGTAGAAAGATTTTCAAGAAACCCTTTTGTTTCAAACCAAGAGGAGTTATCCGATTTAAAGGTAAAGTCTTCTCTAGCGTTCTTTTGATTTATTTTGCTTCTCCAACCCCCTAAACTCTTTTTATTAATTTATTCTGAAACAAAAACAGTATAGTAAATACACTAGGATGTTTTTATAATGAGTATTCTAGATACACTTACACACACATCCGTTTAATGGTTAAAGAACATACTGTTTCTGTGGATAGCGAATTACTGCCTAACGAAACGATGATTGTTCAATATTCTTTTAACACTTTTAAAGGTGGCCATTATGATGTCACTATATTTTATATATGATATATATGGTATATATGTTTTATATATGCTTCTGTATTTTATATTTAAAACATACCTTTAATCATTGCATGTTGTGCAAATGCGATAATTTCATATGAGGAAGTGTGGACTACCGCCCCCTGAAGTGATGTGACTCATTCATGCAATACATGGAATATATAAAGAATGAAATTAATAAACTTATGTGACCTATATAAAATATATATTATACTGTAATTATAATATATATATATCTCTCAATTATTTTTAATTCCATTAATATTACAAATAAATGAAAGTAGCATTCATGCGTACATACGGCCTACCGTCTCCATGAACAGTGCATTTCAATTCTTTTTATCTCCAAATGTTATGTAATAGTATAAAATTAATATTTACTAGATATATATGATATTTAAATCATTAATACTATTTTGGAGATGATGTACTTATAACTACATGGACAATTCTTTTCAAATAAGTACATTTTTGACTCATGTACCAAACATCGACAAAAACATATGTTATGAACTCACATAATTAAATTATTATTATAACATTATAATATGTGATATTAATTGAATAATATACGTTAAAGGAGGTCCTTAAGAAATTATTAACTGAAAAAAGTTTATTTTTCAGGAATATAATGAAATGAACAAGACAAGTCAGACTTAAGGTAAGGGATCCTACCTCTCTCTTTCTTTTTAAGTACTCTTTTTTATGTAACTTACGTTAAGATCCTATTACTTATGTTGGGGGATCTTATTTTATATTAGTCTTTCTGTAAATTTTATGTTAATATGATGATATACCCTATTTTATCTCATCAATCCATTCTTGGAAGTTTTATGTGGCGTTGTTAGGCTGCCAGATTTTAATAAGGGGATTTTCATCCCACTTATTATTCCCGTGATATTCATGCTACATTTGCCACTATTTATTTTTTTGTGGTGTATGTACTTCCCATTATTTTAATATTTTTATAATATACTATCATTTATGGGTATTTACATCTTCATTTTATGACCCTTCTTTAATGTGGTGTACGTTTCGAAAGTTGCCTAAATCGGTAAGGGAACATTTCACACTCATCCTTTTAAAAGACTTATTTTGTTATGTCTTTTAATTTACATCTTTTTATGTTGGGATATGTTATTCTATATCCTTATTGATTTAAATTTTATGTCCAATTGATGAGATACCATTTTCTCTCTCATCAACTAATTTTATTAATTTGAAAGTGACGCCGTTAGGCTGCCGAATTTTACCAAGGGAACTTCTTAACCCAATTTTGATGTCTTTTTGTTCAACATGTAGTTATTGAATATGTCATCTTTCGAATATGTTTTAATTACCTTTGATTGTTTTACACTTAATATCCACTTATATTGGGTGTATTTATATTTGTCACACATAATTATGAGATTGATTTATCCATAATTTAAGGATACCTTCTTTATAATGGATTTTATCTCATTTTACATTTCTATTGAGACTTTATTGTTGTTATGCACCAGTTCACTCTTATATGGTGTATATACTATCCTTTGGTATATTATATCATGAAACTATTTATTCTCATGATATTATAAAGTTCTGATTAAATTTTATTCATCAATTATTGTATTTAAGTGTCTCTCATTTTGTTAAAAACCATTTAACTAAAATATCATTTTAAATGTTTTAATGATTTATTCTTATAAATATTTCTCATTAATATCCATGTTTTCAAAATTGTTTTAAGGATTTATTTATTTGGATATTAACGGTTTAAAATGTTAAAATCTTCAATGTGGTATGGGACACTTTGATTAAAAAATCTCTTTATTAAATATTTTAAATGGTTTTGAAAGTGGTTTTTTATGGATTCATTATTTTAATATCTTAAAATGTTATATTGTTATTTCAATGTGGTAATTTTATCTTTCCTTTATGCTTAAGTTATGTTATATGATTATGTTATGGTTCTTGGTTATTTTTTATGAAGACGGCTAGTTCCGTGATATACTAAGGGTGGGTGAGCCCGATATAGCTCTCCAATGCATTGGGTAACATGAAGGTGTTAAACATTAAGGTGTCTCCGAAGAGATTTAGGGAATATACTGTGATGGGTATTCGAAACATAACCATGAGGGTTACTCCCTATGTAATAATGTAATGAATGCCTCAAGTTACCTTTATGTCTTATGATTTCTATGATTTATTCATGATTTTATGAGGTATGTTAAAATGATTATGTTTTATGAGTAAAGTATGATTTCATACATGGACTAATGTTTTCTTTTTATACTTTTATATCCCTTACTGAGCTTTTTATGCTCATCCCAAGTTTTTGAAATGTTTTTCACAGGTCAAGGGGAAAGTACATGATGTGATGATAGTGTCAAATAAGTGTCATGAAAGAATCCATGTTTCATTTTCAATATGTTTTAGTTAATGGGAAAAATGAGTACTATCTTTTATATAACCAATTTGTTTAAATGTGGAATGTAATGAAAGATTTATGATCTAATTTTCTAAAACTCTAAACCTGAAAAGATCCTCAATGTGTATTCTTGAAATAACTCAAGACGAAGTAATTTTTAAGTCTGGGGCCTTATATAAATGGTGAAAATAATTATTAAACATTGAGATAGGGGAATTATGAAAGTCAATGGGTAGTAAAAGAGAAATTGTTTATGTGAGTAGGGTTAATGGTCTAATCGAAATGATTATAAGCTGGACTTTGTAAATGCCTAGGTGGTTTTGATATGGGTTTAATGGTGTGTTTTTGGATTTATCCTGACTATAGATTTATTAAAGTAAGATGATGGTTTAAAGTTATTAATGTTTTAAAAGGATTAATTGACTTAATAGTGTTTCAAAACAATCTTATCATAGGATATTACAATTGATTTTTGAAATTAGGGAAATGTTCCCTTTTTTTTTAAATGTTTTACGAGGTTTTTTGAATGATGAAAATGGGAAAAAAGACTTAGAAAATGCCTTAGTTTTCAAAGGGGAAGAATAGTGTTTTAAATGATATCATTAAGATGATTTCAAATAAGTTTTTTGAAATTTCTTATACTATGTTGTGGTTTTAATGGTCCGTTGAGACCATAGTCAATGAAAATATCTATGAGATAGTGAGATACGACCCAAGAAAATTATATTGGGATGTTAAAATGGTTATGATATAGACTAAATGATGAATGTGCATAGTTGATGACATAAAATATGGATGTTTTAGGAATACTGATAGATTTGTTTAATAGTTATGGTTTTTATTGGGAAATGTGATTTTTTAGTAAATGAGATTAATGTAAACTGTGTAAAATTTAAAACATGGAATAAGGAAGTGTTTGGTATAAGGTAATTTGTTTAATGGGTTATGAAATGTAAATGGTAATTGTGTTAATCGGTTAAGGCATGAAGATGATTTATGTGTTGGATTAAATATTAAATGTGAATGTTATGTTTATTTTTTGAGAACAGTTTGTGAAATGGTATATTTGGTAAATCGTTCAATGAATCATGTAAAAATGGATTGGTAGAGGGGGTATTGGACTTGAGGATCTACACACATGGGTCGCGGTAGACTGAGGCTCTAAGAAACAACCCTATAATGTATGGGTTAATAATGGGGATTATGGATCTATGCCCATAATATTTAAATTTTATGAGACTACATAGACTTAGGATCCAAGGTAAGTGTGTTGGATTTTCTTGTGAAATGTTTATCCCTAGTGAGTTTGGTAACCTGACCTATTCCCTTATGTATGGTAATTATCTAGCTTAGTCCATAGTGTAAATGATGTAAATTACTAACCTATGGAAAAAATTATATGAATAATCAAGTGAATATTGTTAACTAATGGGTATGTGATAGTTTTTGATTAGTGGACACCCCTTGTGGTTAAATTTATATGTAACCCCTTATTCCATAGCTTAGACTCCCATTGTGTCCTATGTTATTTTTCTGATTGGTTGACTCTAGAGAACTTACTATATAAAATGGATACTTGATAATTACATAAATAATTTCCTTAATTCCTTTTTTATTTATTTCACATGTTCCCTTGCATACACTTTTTAGAATACTGGTTATTACATTAAACACTGTTGGTGGTGGCCTACTGAGTTGTACTTACACCTTTCTCAGGTTGCCATAGAAATTGGGTTCTCATGAAAATACTTCTTTTTTTCTAGTATAGTTTTAAGATATGGACCTAGATTTTGGTTATGCAAGGGATATCAAGTTGGAACACTAGAGGTTAAGACCAGGTTGGGACTTGGGTCTCTCTTCAGGATCTTGTGGTCATTTTGGTTTTAGTTTATATTTTTATAGTTTTTTGATACATAGTGTATTCATCATATTTTTATAGAATGTGCTACTTGGTTACATGTTGTAATTGTCACATTCTATAATTTTATTTTTTTATACTAGTAACTATATCTATTGGTATCATTTCTATTGTGGCATTAATATGATAAGTGGATATATTTTTTGTAACGTTTCTCTATAGAACTATGTTTCTATTCAGTATCCTATAGCATATGGGGAGGTGTTCCTGAGGTCATGTAATGAACTGGATCGGGTAACTGGAGAGTGTCCACTAGGCCAGGGATGTTACAACGTGGCATTATATATTGTATTTTTTCTTAATATTTTATTAATGGTAGATATGAGACTAGTATCTTATTTAGGAAAGGTAATGAGCTCATTATTTAGTGCCTAAAGCCCCATATATAAGAGAAAAATAATGTTTCCAGGGGTGGGAGTTGATGTTTAGTTTTTTTTCTTTTACAATTAGTTTCAATTTCCACCTTGAGTGAAGCACATGGATATGGTGTTATTGATTTAGGAGATTTTATATCATGTCCTGTTGTGGCAAGATGGTTTGTGTGAGTGTATACATCATTCCAGGAATATAGGTCTGGTAGGTCATCTGTATATTTTCTATTATACCTTGAGATTCATATGTTCGTAGTGTACTTTTCTTCTTTTCAAACTTATATATTTTTTATCCATTGAAATTTTTGATAAACGAATGGTTTTTGAAATGTGAATTTATATAAATTTTGTTTTTTTTAAATTTTGTGTTAATAAAAAGGTTTTTGAAAATGAAAATTATTAGGTATTGAAAACAAAATATTTTTAAATTTAGAACCTTGGGTTTTAAATGGTGAAGTTTAATTTATAAGGGATAAGGAAATGATGTAACCTATAGGGATATTGGGAATGGTTATCCTTAGTTTTGTGATCGGATCTTTTGTAAGGGTGGTTTTGATAGTGAGAGTTCCTTATATTGAGACCATTATTTGGGGTCATGACCTTTGTTAGGTTTTGGGTTCATAGTAAAAGATATGTTCTTGTTGTTCCCCTAAAAGAGTTATGACCTTGGGTCACAATATGTTGTGTGATAATGATGATGTGGTAACTCTTAAAGGTTTTGATTATTGAAGTTGTGTTTTAGTCCCTAGGGTGGGGGTGTTTGGATCGTGGTGTCAACTTATGTGTGTGGGTGTTCTTGGTGTGAGGCCTAGAGTAAATGTCTGTTGGGGTGCGTTGGATGTAGTATTTTTTAGAGTGGGGGAAGGAGTGAAACTGTATGTAGTTAGTTGTTTGAGGTTTTATTGGTATTTATTAGAGAGAGAACTACTAATATTTCTTGATGTGAGACATGTTTTGGGACCTGGTACCATTCGGTCTTCAATGATGACCTCAGAGAGAGGTCGGCTGGGTTGTTAGTGCTTTTGGGTGTGAATGAAACATGCGACTGTTTGGGACCTCAGTAGTGGAACATAGAGAGTATATCCTAGTGTTATTTTATCCTATAGGGCTATGTGGGATAATTAATTTTGTTTTGAAATGAGATTTGAGTGGTGGTTATGATTTCATAGTTTTGAGAAATCAAGGGTATCCTCGAGGAAGGTTGGCCCAGTGTTGAAGGTTCCCTAAGATGCAAAGCACATGTGGCTGCTTTAGTGGAAAAATTTATCCATGGATAGTGTGGTAAATGTTTACGGTTTTGCATTGGTTCCATACTTAGGAGTTAACTTATTTCTTGTGGTTGGTTGTAAGGTCAGTTTTGGAAAGATGAATGGTTGTTATGATCCTTTCTTGGGGTCCTTAATAGTGTTTTATGTGGGAACCGATGTTGATTTTGGTCAAGTATGAATGGATTGATCGAAGCATGGATTAGAGATTCTGGTGTGGATGTAAAACCCAAGGGTGGTGGTGGTCCCACAACTAGGATTGTTTGTTCAAATGGTTTTTTGTTGGTTGAGAATATTGGGGATTCCTTGAGTGAAATGAGACTGATGGACTAGGATGCATGGTCAGATGAGTGAGTGGGTGCTGGACCTAGCTCTGGTGATGTATGATCCATGTGACCAAGAGTCAAGTTCATTGTATAGTCATAGAAAAAGTGAAGCTCCTAGAATTCCATGAGGAGGTATAGATGTGGTATTTCTTTGTAAAGATATTTTCATTTGGGATGGATGAATAGGTCACTCGGGATGAACTATTTATATATTTTTTTGGGATCATAGTGGGATGCGATAGTTGTGCATGAGGATGTTAGGTTGTGGTTTGGAGTGGTGGTCAATGTTCTTCTATATAGATCATTGGGGTAATTACTGGATGGCATGACTTTTGAAATGATAGGGATTCCCATGAGAATGTTGGGTTCGGACCACTTGATAGTGGGTTGTGAAGTGGTAGAGATACTTGTTTGGAAAACCCATTTGAGTTATGGTGTTTTTTGTGGATAAAATGTTAGTAGGTATGGAATCCTGAGACTTGTGGTAGGTTAATGCATCCCAAAAATGGGAGGTTACATCAATTATGGATAGTTGTGGTGGTTTTCGTCAATGAATTCTTATCATACTTTTCTCTGGTGATGATCATTTCAAATATCTTGAAAACATCTCAGGTGCACTGAGAAGGATCTGGATTTACACCTAGAATCATGAGTTTTTTGGTTGGATATGGAAAATAATAGAAGTTACACTCTTGGGGAAGCACATGTGGAGTCATGTTGTAGGGATAACACCATCAACCTGTTATTGGAGAGCTCCATGGAAAGGAATGGATGTCGGTGATTTCCATGGGTGTTGTTATCAGAATCTAAGAACAAGAATAGAGTAACAATGGTTTTTTGTTTCGGGAAAGTCTAAATAGATTTGTCCAAGTTTAATGATCAAATTTTTAATCAAATCATGAGCCACAATGGCTTAAATTCCTTGAGGAATATAGTGAGAAAAATAATCTTAAGGTAGATAGTGGTAGGTCAGTCATCGATGAATGATGCATGCCATAGAGTGGATGCAGTGGAATCAAGATGCTAATGAGAAATCTATAACGGTATTTTTTGATTCCTTGGGGACGGAAAGTTGGTCCATGAATGTAGTGGTATATTGGAAAGAGTGAATACTTAAAACATGGGCATGTGTTACCAATGACCTGAGTCTTTGCAAGGAGATTCATTGGCGGGTGTTGTAGAGTGGACATCGGTTCATGAAGAAGTAGATGATATGGTGGTGAAGTTCCATCAAAGGTTTTGAATGAACTCTGGTAGGTGAGAACATATGATGGGATATGCCTTAGGTAATAAGGAATCACATCCATATAGAAAGGTGATACGACAATAGTTATAGTTCTGCATCAATAGAGTGAGTCGGCTTGGAAGGCCCAACCCAGTTTGGTATGGGGTAATATATGTGCTAGGTTGTATTCCAACTTTTGTTAATGTTGTGTTGATAATTTTGTTCCATTAATGGGAATGTTTTTTTATGAAGAACCATGTATCCTTTTTCTGAGATATGGATGATAGTAGAGTAACTTATCCAGGTTATTTCAACAGAAAGGATGAATTCAAAATTCGGGTGGAGTTTTTATTGTATTTTGGATGTGCTGATTCGAGAAACATGCCTGGTATGTTAGGAAGGTTGAGTTGAGGTTCTGTGAGTCTCCTTTTTGATAATGGGAGTGCTCAACACTAAAATAGGGTGATGAAAAGATAATGTGTATGGTGGAAAGAACCATGTCTGAAATTGGTTGGTTAGTTATGTGAGAGGTAGTATGAGTTGGTTGGGATTCGATGAACATTGTGTTGGTGTTTTGGTTTTGGTAATAATCATTGGACCATGCTCTAACAGGTTGAGTACCTTGAGATGAAGGTTTTTCTTGGTTTGGTCCATGAAGATGTTCAGAAATAGACTGGGGCTGTTGGACATTAATTAGTGGACCGAGGTAGGTCACAAGATGTGGTTAGAATCTGGATGTTCCCTTGAGTGATGTGAGTCTTGAGTCACCATTAGATCCGGGAAAATAGGGTGGTATTGCACCAAGCGATTTGGGCTATGATTCGATGATATTATAACACCAAGGGTATTTTGGTTTTCTCTCATAGAGTAATGTAGTTCCTTTTTGGTGTTCATTTTTGGGGGTTTAGTGGTGTTACTTAGACCATCCTCTTGTGTTGATGTTGGTAATGATGATTTTGAGGTAATTGTGTCCTAGAGGAGCGTTAGATCTTGGTGGTAGAGTACGATGAGAGATGATTTATCAGGTATGATTGTTTCATTGGTCCACATGTGGTGATGATGTGGACATTTATGGGAGAAATCGTAGAAAATGAAAGTTATTAAAGGGAACCCATGGCCCAACCTTTTGTCTTAGAGGCCTATAAAGGTTTTTAATTATGGCTCAAGGATTATCCTTTATATGGTGGGTTGGTAGTAAGATTTCTACCTTTATTAAATGTACTTCCTTGTTTAAATTTATATTAAACATGATTTTTATGATAATGAGGTGGTTATTGGGTGTATGAAGAGTTTAGGGGGTGTCATAAGGGGTTCGAGACATGATAGAAGGGAAAAAAGGCTAAATAGTGTGAAGTGCACAGTTGGAACACAATTAGCACAAACTGTGTGCTTGGTCTAGGAAACAATGTGGCTTGTTGACCCTTTTGGACTGAGGGTAGAACATGGTTACCAAACAGTTTTCCAAACTGGGTAGGTTTTCCTAGAAAATTGTGCGATTTGGCCTTTCATGGACAGAGGGAGTTGTATGGTTGGCGAACAGTTTGGTTGACCGTGCAGCCAAACCGTTCATCCTTTAAAAAGTGGGGTTTTAAAATTTTCCCTCAAGATCATAGTTCATTAATCCTTAAATTTTTACCCCATTAAACCCCCTACATCATGGGTGAAGAACCAGAAGCACCCTCCTCCCCCATGGGTGATTCTCAGTCGATTCTAGTGAAATTGGAGCGTCTTTTGGTGAGAATCTATGTTCCATGTGAGTCTAGAAATCATACGTTCTCTATTTTCTATATTAGGTCTTGTATAATCTATTATATTCTTCTAAATCCTTAAAAACCTATATTTTCCATCATATTATAAGTTGGTGGTTTAAAGGGTGTTTGATTTCAAATCAATGGATGTGTTTGGGCTAGTAATTGTTTTCGAGAAAGAGGTAGGTGGTATTAATGATTTTCCCCAAAGCCATGTTGTGGTTTATAAGTTCATGTGGTCATTCCAATATATTAACTTCATGTTTTTTCATGTTTTCAATTAAGTAAAATTATTTGAGTCTTCAATTGAGATTAGAAACCCTTCACGGACCATTTTGGGTATGTGGGGGAGTGACACCAAACCTAGGGCTACTCGTGGGGTAATCTAGACCCTTGTAAATGGTGAAAATAATTTGTAAACATTGGGATAGGGTAATTATGATATAAAATGTATAGTAAAGTGTAATTATTTATGTGGGTAGGGTTAATGGTTTAATTGAAATGATTATAAGATGGATATTTTTATTTCCTAGGAGGTTTTGAAATGGTTTTAATGGTGTGTTTTGGGATTTGGTCCAATTATAGATTTAGTGAGAAAATTAACGTTTTAATGAGAGTAAGGATTTAAAAGGTGTTATTGGACTCATATTGATTCAAAAAGGGGTTTTCTTAAGATATTTAAAATTATGTTTGAAATGAGGAAGATGTTACCTTTTAGTGAAATAGTTTAAGGGGTGTTTTGGATGATTAAAATAGAAACAAAATCCTTGGTCTATGTTTCAGTTTTTAAAGAGGAAGACATGTGTTTTAAACGATGGCTTTAAGATGATTCCAAATAAGTATTTTGATTTTTTATACCACGATGTGGTTTTAATGGTTCATTGGGACCGTGGTCATTTAATTGATATATGGTCTAGTGAGATAGGACCCATGATGATTATGTTGTCATGTTAACATGGTTATGAAATGGACTAAATTATTAATGTGAAAAGTTGATGATAGAGCATAATGGCGTGTTATGAATAATGATAGATGTGTTTACTAGTTATGGTTTGTGTTAGTAAATTTGAAATGGTTTTTAAATAAGAGTAATGTTAACATTTTATAATTCAAATAATAGTATAAGGGAGTGTTTGGTATAAGGAAGGTGGGCTAATGGGTTATGAAATTTAAATGGTAATTTTGATAATTGTTTAAGGCATAGAGATAATTTATATGTTGAAGGAAATATGAAATGTTTATGTTATGTGTATTGTTTGTGAATGGGTTGTGAAATGGTATATGTGGTAAATGGTTCAATAAATCATTTACAAAAGTCTCATTAGTGTGTGGTATTGGACAATAGGATCTATGCCCATAGGTTAGGTTAGAATGAGGGTCTATATAAGGCTCCATCCTTAAATGTCACATAATATTGAGTTTAGTCAAGAATACCCATTTAAAATATTTTTTGGTTTAGAGTTTTTGAGAACTAGGCCATATCTATTACATAATAAAACCATAGAAATAATCATTGGACACCTTGAATAGTATCCATTTCTTTCATAACATAAATACATTTAAAAATAAACACTATTTTTTTCATGTTTAATCATCATATATTTTCCTTGATTCTATCATTGAATCTATTCACCATTAAATCGCATGAAAAACATTTATAAACATGGGATGGACATAAAAATCCCAATAAGGTATTAAAAAAAAGAAAAACTATTTGCCTTGAGAAAACATGTAAACCATGAATATTTTATCATAATGTAATACTTTTCACCTTTAAAAAGTAATGAATACTCTTCACTTTATATAAGCTCAATGATTACCATTTTTTAATCAAAATATTATCATTAAAACCATAGAAATCACATATAACATATAATGGTTACTTGGGAAATAATCATACCTAAATGAAATAACCATATGTTCTACATACACACATATCACTCTTACAAATGGAATATTCATACAGTCGACTTCCATACCCAATGCATTGGAGGTTATAACATAACCACCTGTCCTTGGTTTATCACAAAACCACCTGTCTTTAGTTTATAACATAACCAACCATATTTAGTTAATAATGTAACCACCCATAAAATTTCTTAGATCCATTATATATTTATAACACATAAAAGATTAATATTATCAACATTTCAATCATAAAATTTCGTTTTTAATAACAAGAAATCATTTCAAGATATTGAAATCGTCAATCCAATTTCAAAACCATTTTCAATACCAAAACACCCAAAAAGGAAGAAGGGATTTATTTTACTTTTAAAAAATTTTAGGTTTATAAAGGAATCAAAATATCAAATAATGGTTACATTAGCGAAGAATTATTTTTCACTGTATACGTTAGAAAAACATTCCTTTTGTTGTTTTGTAATGAAAGTAAAACGTTTTTTATACAAACATTCCATTTGAAAACAGCAGAATGAATTAAAAGTAAAAGGGGTTGATTATAAACCTTATAAAATAAGGTGGGGTATAAAATTAAAATATTCCTCAATGAAAGGAGATTAAGTTGATGTCTCTTACCTTGAGTCTGACCCATCACGTATAATCTTTAAATTTCGTTCCTTGAGATGATCACCTTTGTTAACACCTTAACACATCTAATAAGGGTGTTATGACTAATATAAAGCATCATGAAAGTTTGGAGGTATTATATTAAGGATTTTGTGATGATTTTGGGCAAAAAAAATGTCTTTTGACATTTGAGTAATAAAGAGGAATGAGTTCCATTTTATAGGAGAGGAGATGGACACCATTGGAATTATTAAAATATTATATTAATATAAATTTAATTTCCATTCCAAATGGGTCCAAACTCATTAATTTCAAATATTGGATTAGTATAGGTATAAATATAATCATAAAATGAAAATTAGACAAGTTTTAGTATTTTTTTAATCCTAATCTTTTTAGTTTTGACCCATTTTAACAATTACCATTTTATCATGTAATTTACACTTAGAGGGTTAACACAACTACCAAATCAGTCTGAACATCCAATGAATGAGTTATTAAAGAAATTTTTAGAGTCCTATAATATTTTTTTTATGAATATTATATTTTATAAATTTTTTATCATTTAACCAATTATTTTATATTTTAAAATATGAATTATGTCAATTTTGACCCAAATCATTACATGATTTTTTAAAAATATCATAACAACTTGATTATTTTAAAAAACTACACTAACTCAATCATAACATGTCATATTCAACCAAAAAAATTTGTGGATGATATCCAATATTTATAATTATATTTATTTTAATATTATTTATATCTTTTATTTGATTCTTTCTTTAATAAATCTATTACTACATCATCTTTGTGTCATAATTAAATTTAAAATATTTTATTCCTAAAAATAATAAATAAATTATAATGTTATAGGGAATATTTATATATTTTAATGGAATATTCAATGTTAGAGATATCACTTACATAACCCGATATTAATTTTTTTAGTAAGAAGAGACATATTTATGACACATTTCCCTTACTTTAAATTAAAAGTTTTAAATGCCATTATCACGCCCAAGTGGCTTCCAATGGACACAATTTCTTCCCAAGGATAGTCATGATAGATAATAACTCATTAAATAAATTTATAAAAAGTTTTAGGGTAATTTTATAATATTATAATATTAATTTTACATTTAATTACCCTATTTACCATTAACCAAGTTAAATAAAATACCGAAGTCGCTATTCACCAAAAACTATTTTGATCCTATTGGACGAAATTTATTACACTGAGTACGACCATGTATGTATATTTTTGAAAATTAAATTTACAAATATGGTTAAATTAGGTTTAACATTAATACAGTTGATGTATTGAGAAAACTGGTTTTTAATTAAAACATTCAAAAGTTTACATAGAATTTTTATTTTATTTTAATTTAAACAAAATATAATGAAATAAAATAGATTAAATTATAAAAACATAATATAATTATATATTAAATCCATGTAAAAGGTTAATCTAAAAATATAAATAAATTGTATTAAAAGGTAGTTTGAATTAAAATGTAGTATTTTCACTATTCAGTAAAATATGAATTTAATCAAAAAATGCCAAAAATTCAACCAAAATAACTTTTGAAGAACCTATTAAAAATAAGATGTTTTTTTCAAATATATCATATAAAATTTGAAAATAATATATTTAAAAAGGTTTTTCCATCAAAAGGATGAAAAACTGTATTTTTTAGTAAAATACTCATTTTATCTATAAAATGGCATTGCTCATATATAATGTCTATATAAAACATAAAATGAATTTTAAACATTAAATTAAATTAAATTTTCTTTAATATAACTAATTAATATTGATTTTATTATTTTATAAACATAATTATTCTTATTTAGAAATTTCTTCATAAAAATACATCCTTTATATTCAACTTTTTTTCATTTCATTTCCTAATTAATTTTCTTACCAATGAATCATTATATAAACATGTGTAAACCCTATTTTCCTAGGTTATTTAATATCTTTCATTCCCTCCATTATATCAGATATATAATAACTGAAACTGAAAATAATAATAATAATAATATATATTTTTCGATATAACTCAGTCTTGTGTACAATGTATGATTTTAGAGAAACTCATTATTGTGTGTCAGGTATGATATCACACATATCATCATTTTTAAAGTAAAATTACTATATAATTCATAATCACTAATAAATATAAAAATCCCTTGTTTTATAATTACTTGGGATGTTACAAAATTCCCCCTTTTGAAATTTTCATCCTCACAATTTTAAATTTAGGCTCAGTAACTAAGGTATCACTTTTCAACATTACTTCATCGAAATCCCACAATAAAAAAATAGTCAATAAAATGTCCAAATTAAAAGAAGTAAACTGAATTATAAAGGTCACCCAATATAAATCATATTTTTATTCCATGTAGGAAAACATTGATAAGAATGAAAAACTAACCATCATGTTCGGATGGAGAGTGATAAAAAACAAAATTTAGAGAAAGTTAAAAATCAGAAAATCACAAACTAGTGATGTGTTAAATGGTATTTGATGTCATAGTAGGAAAATTAATTGGAAACAGATTCTGTTTTAATATCCTTTTTCATAGATCTATAGAATTATTTTAATAATTCTAATAATAACATAAAAAAATACACTTACTTGACAAGTAATGTTTCATCCATCAATCAAAATCCCACACAAAATAATATTTTTTTCTAAATTATGAGTATTTAAGATGAATTTTTTTCACGCATGAAACACTAGAATCATATTTTAGAGAATCAAATAGTACAAAAAATATTAACTATTTATTCATACTATTTTGAAACATTATCCAAAAAACAAAAGGTTAGTATAAAATAATATAATTCTTAAAATATAATAAACATTAAATGAAGAATGACTACTTTTAATATCCAAAATTCAAAAGTAATACCCAAATTCCAATATAGACCATTCAACAAATAATTTACATTAAAATTCCTCAAATAATCTATGATAATATTGATACCCAAAATTTAGAAGGAATTGTTCACATAGTATTTCGAGAGAAATTTTAACATTTTCCTCTAAATAAAATCAATCACTCCTAATGTATCATACCAAAAAGTAATTACCCTAATCAAATATTCTCCAAGTTAGGTTAATCATATATTTAAATAACTGAATCCCACATAAGTACACAATAAAATCATAGATTCTTCCAAAATATAATACAACCATTACTCCTCCATTAAAATCTCATAGTATTATATTTACCTTAATCATATAATGTTCCTAAAATAGTGAACATATTCCAAAATAGAATTTATCACTTACTCCTCAAATCATTTTCCAATATTATGGATATCTATTTGATAAAACATTGTTTCCCAAAATCAACTTATTATAAATCAATAAAGTCGGTTAAATAAAAAAGAAAACCCATACTAATCCAAGAATTCACATAGGCCAATGGTAGGCAGTGAACCCTTGTCGCCCTTCGGTTATAGGTTCAATTCCCACGACCTTACCGGATGCAATTGGTTGTCACCCATCCTTAGGGTTGTTTTTTATAAAACAATATAATTATTATAATATTCAAAAAAATTAATATAATCATCAAAAATAAGATAACATATTTTATTCTAAACATTTATTTCATGCTTTTCATTTTACATCTCAAAATGTAATATCCCATAATTACCTCAAAATAAAAGATCATATAAAACCTAAAGGTTATTCATGCCTTTATAATTATTTCAATATAAGAAAGGATAATTCTTACTCGAATAACATTTTCACATAACAAACATCATGGTTATACATACTATACAAAGTATTCCAATGTAATCTCATCATTAAAAGAGAATTAAAACTTTTAAACATTTCATCATCCATAGATCTAATATAACTCTTGAATCCCTTATATGTATATTCTCAATCACTCAGTATTCTACATATTCCCCCAATGACAATTTTCAAACTTTTCCCTTAATAGTTTTTTCTTTCAAACAAAAACATTAATCATGTCCTAAGATTAAATAATATCAAAATATGAGTTAAATAATAATCCACACCTTTCATATGTCATTTTCAGTTTCCTCAAATTCAATTGGATTGAAATTATGTGTTTCAAAAAATATATTTGTAATGTCCCACTGATCCCATTTTGGAACCGTCTTTGTAATACATATATTTACTTAATGACCATACTCTCTACATTTAAAATATTCAATTGATAACACAGAAATGACTTCTTTCCATTTTATGGAGTCAACGAAATGATTCAAATTTCTGTGGATGGTTATTACTTTCTGAAATTTATTACCACAACTACAACACCTTACCATCCCTTTAAAAAAATTCCTAGGTGTTTATTTCCACATACATGTAATATATGTTTATTAATATTCTTACTGGTATGATCATTATTACCTGAACTACCACATGGATTTGTTTATCTCATATATGACGCATGAGAAAAATCTATAAGGTTCAAGTGGTTGATCATTACTCCCGATAGTTGGTTTATAATAACAACAAGAGTTCTAATTGTGGAACCCATTTCATTCAATTTCTTATTCACAGAACCTCCACATTTTCCTTCATATCAATTATTATATTGGTGGTGCTGGATCCAGCCATTTACAAAAACAAAAATGATTACTGTGAGTATATCAATAAAATAATCATATACTATCTTATGAGTAAGATAAACACTAAGATATACTTATACATGTTATCTCAAACTCATTCAATTTATCTAAAATAGCTGCGACTATTTATATTATGATAACCATTGTGGTAATATAAACCCTCTAACTTGTACTTAAATATCACACTAACATCTAAAATTATCTAAATCATCTTCTCATACCAATTATAAGGCCTCAACCATTAATGTTACATAATCTTGAGTTTATTAAAGAATTCACAATGAGGATCTTTTCAGGTTTAGAGTTTTTGAAAATTAGCACATAAATATTATATATAAAACATTAGAAATACAAATTGGACACTTAAAATAGTATCCATTTCTTTCGTAACACAAAAAATTCTAAAAATAAACAAGATTTCTTTTCATGTTTAATATTCATAACTTTTCCATGATTCCATCAGTGAATCAATTCTCCCTTAAATCGTTTGAAAAACATTTAAAAATATAGGATGTGCATAAAAATCTCAGTATGGGATACCCCAATATATAAATCTATTATCTTTAAAAAATCATAAAAACAATGAATAATTTACAATAAATTAACACTTTTCACCTTTAAAAAGCAGTAAATACTCTTAACTGAATATAAGCTCATTATATACCATTTTCTGTAATTAAAAGATTACAATAAAACCTATAGGAATCACATATAACGAATAAAGTTAACATGAGACATAATCATTCTTAAATGGAATAAACTTACAGTCTGATTCTCCACATATCGGTCTTACAAATGGAATGGCCATACAACCGACTTCCATACCCAATGCATTGAAGGTTATAACGTAAACACCCATCCTTGGTTTATCATAGAACCAACCATATTTATTTTATCACTTATACACCTATATTAGGATTGTCATGTGACCACCCATAAAATTTATATGTACCATTATATAATCATAACACATAAAAGATTGAATTTATCAACATTTAAATCATAAACTTTCATTTTCAATCAGAAGAAATCAATTTAAGATTTGAAATAGTCAATCCAATTTCAAAACCAATTTCAATAAAAAACCCCCAAAAAGGAAATAAAGGACTTTTTTTATTTTTAAAAAAATTAATTATTAGATAGGAATATACAAATCAAATAACAATTAATGTGCCAGATAAGTCGTTGTTGATGAATATGTTAAAAAAACATTCATTTTGTCATTTTGTAAAGAAAGTAAAACGCTTCATATTAAAATATATCTTCTGAAAATCGTGGAATGAATTAAAAGTAAACGGAGATTATTATACACCTTATAAAATAATGTGGTTTATAACATCAAAACATGAACCAATTAATGGATATTGAAACGAATTCCCTTACCTTGAGTCCGAATCGTCACGTACAATCTTTATATTCATTTCCTTCAGATGATCACCTTTATTAACACCTTAACACCTATAAGATGGGTATTATTCCTAATATAAGGCCTCAAAAATATGGGGAAGGATTATAGGAAATGTTTTGGGAATATATTAGATGAACTAAATGGTTTTTGAAGTGTGAGTAAGAGAAAAGAAGGCGTTCTTTTTTATAGGAGAGTGGAGGGGCACCCTCAAAATTAATAAAAGTATTAAATTAATATAAGTTAAATATTGATTCTAAATGGTTATAAACAATATTTGTTTGAATATAGTATAATTATGGGTATAAATATAATCATAAAATGAAAATTAGACTAGTTTTATTATTTTTTAGTCCATATTTGTTTTTGTTTTAACCCATTTTAACTATTACCATTTTTTCAAATACTTTACAATTAGAGGGTAAAAATAATTACCAAATAATGACAATATTTCAATGAATGATTTATTTTTGAAATTTTTATAGTTATATAAACTTTTTTTTAATTTATATTTGTATAAATTTTATATCACTTAATAAAATATTTTATATTTTAAAATATTAATTATTTCAATTTTGACACAATTCAATACATGATTTTTTACTATACTATAAAAACATGATTAATTTTAAAAAAATAACATTAAATCAATCCTAATATTTCATATTTATCTAAATAATTCATGGATGGAATAAAATATTTAAATATTATTTATTTTAATATTATTAATATCATTTTTTTATTCTTTCTTTAATAAATATATTAATGTATCATCTTTGTGTCATAATAAAATTTAATTATTTAATTCCTTAAAATTATAAATATATTACCATATTGTAGGTAATATTTTTAAATTTAAAAGTAATATTCATTGTTGAATATAACAGTTACATAAACCCATATTAAAATTTTTTTAGTAAAAAGATACATTTTATGACATATTTGCCTTTACTTTAAATTAAATGTCATAAATGTCATAATCACACCCAAGTGGATTATACAGGACAAAATATCAGCCCAAAGATGTTCGGGGTTGATAATAACACATCTAATAAGATTATTAAAAGTGTTAGGGTAATTTTATAATATTATAATATCAATTTGACCTTTAATTATCATATTTACCACTAATTGTGGTAAATAAAATACTGAAGTTATTATTCATCGGAAATTCTTTTGATCCTATTGGACAAGATTTATTATATTGAGTAAAACAATTTATATTCATTTTTGATTATTCAATTCACAAATGTTGTTAATTTAGGTTTAACATTGATCCCATTGACGGATCGAGGAAATAGATTTTTAAGTAAAATATTCAAAAGGTCTCATAATTTTTCTATTTAATTTTAATTTGAAAAAGCATCGAATGTACTATGATGTACTAAATTATAAAAACATAATCTAATTATACATTAAGACCATGTAAAAGGATAATCTAATTATATAAGTAAAATAGATGAAATAGTAGTTTGAATTAAAATTTAGTATTTTTCATTATTCATTAAAATGTGAATTAAATATGAAACATACAAAAACATTATGCAAATTATATTATTATGTCATAATTTCTAAGTAGATGTTTATTTTTTGAAATATAAAATTTAAACGTGACAAAAACTATATTTAGAAAGTGTTCTCCTTTAAAAGGTGACAAAACTGCATTTTTTAGAAAAATACTCATTTTATCGGAAAAATTATATACTCGTATATATTTTCTAGAAAACATATAAAATGAATTATAAACATTATATTGAATCTATATTTCATTAATATAACTAAAATTTTTTGATTTGATTATTTGATAATCACAATTACTCTCATTTAAATTGTTTTTCAAGAAAAACACATCCTTTATATTAAATTGGTTTTATTAAATTTTCTAATTAAATTTATATCCAATGAATCATTAAATAAACATGTGTAGACACGAATTTTATAATTTATCTAATTTTATTCATTCTCATCGTTCTAACGATAACTAAAACATAGAATAATAAAATTAATAACATATTATTTTTCAGTATAACCTAGTCCTGTGTGAAACATAAGATTTTGGAAAAACCCGTTATTGTCTTTTAGGTATGCTATCCGAAATCGTGTGATTTTTAAAAGAAAATTACTATTGAATTTATAATTATTAAAAAATATGAAAAAAATAATATTCTATAATTACTTCGGATGTTACACTCTAAACCCCACTACTATAATTCATGGGTTAGGGAAGGGGACTGAGGCTATATGCCCATAATTGATTCATTTGATGAGACTAATTGGACTAAGTCTCCAACGTAAGTGTGTAGTATTTTCCTGAAATTTTTTTATACCTAGTGATATAAGAAACTTTACCCATTCCCTTATGTATAGAAGTTGACCAGGTTATGTCGTAGCGTAATTGATGTAAATTCCTAACCCATGGGACAAATGATGAGAATAACCAAGTGAATATTTTTATCTTATGGGTACGAGAATGTTTTTTTAGTGAACAACCATTGTGGTTAAAAGTGTGTATAACCCCTTGTTCCATGGATTAGACTCCCGGTCTGACCTAAGTTCGTTTTATTGATTGGTTGACTCTAGATAACTTAATATATAAAATAGATATTAGATAATTACTTAACCGGTTTTCTTGTTTCCTTGTTTATTTGTTTCACTTATTACATTTCATACCCTATATCATAGACTAGTTTTATAATTCAAACCCCATTGGTTATGGACTAATGAGTTGTACTCACACCCTGATTATGAAACCATGACACTTGTGTACCTAAGAAGATGCTACTTGATTTTCTAATACATGTTCAAGATAGGGACCTGGTGTTTGGTTGTTCATGGGATATCGGGTTGGATCATGGGGGTTTTGGATCATAATGTGAATCAAACTTATTATTAGGGTCTTGTGGATGTTTTGGTTTTGTTTTATGTTTGTATGACTACATGACATGTAGTTTTTTCATCATATTGTTATACCATGTTCTACTTGGTTACTTATTAGCATTGTCACATGTTGTCCTTTTATTTGTTTCTACTGGTTACTATATATGTTGGTATACTTTCTGTTGTGGAATTAATCTAATAAGTACATATAATCTCCCAAACATTTTTCCATAGACCCACACTATCATTCGACAACATCGAGCATGCAGGGAGGCATGCCTGAGGTCCTGTAATGAATTTTTTTGGGGCACCTGATAGTGGCCATCGGGTTGAGGACATTACACTTTGGGTGATGATATAATTCTATGATAAATGTTTTATGATATTTTTATATACATATAAATGGATTATGATTATATTATGGGTGGGACTAAAATTATATTACCCTTTATTGTGTTGGGTATATATGGATAACTAATTAAATAATTATGTTATGCCTGAACCAGATTTAATTTTCACTACAACATACACAGACCTAGTTTCATATCCCTAATTTATTTCATGGACCTAGTTTCACGTCCATATGTTTATGCATGAACCTTTTTTCAGGTCCATAAGAATATGTGAGGACCTAATTTCATATTCTCAACTTAATGAGTGAAATTATTTCTATTTGTAAATGGGAACACTGTTATAATATTAGGTTTTTTTTCATCATTACTTTGTTTATATAATTCTCACATGGCTCATGACTAATTATTACTGATTTCACACACTTATAAATATGTTCTTCTATTATGACAATGTTTTATGTCATGAATCATGATTATGATCTATCAAAGATTATGTATGAACTTTCTAAGACGTGATCATGATATTATATGCCTATTCTTATGTTATGCTGACATAGGATCATCAATTGTATCTCCCATGTTTACCCATACCGATCATTTGAACTCATCCTTTCTTATGTTTCATTTTTCCAAGTTATGAAGAAATAATTGGTGTTGGGTATCATAAATAGGTGTAAAATTTGAGAATAAATTTATAGGATATTTTTAATATCATTTATGAATAATATGTTTATTCATCATGTATCTATAGACACTAAACCTTTATAGCTATAACATGGATCGTGATGTTATTTAATAGATATTCATCCAATAAAATGTAATATTTATATATGAAAATAATGGGTAACTATAGTATTTATAATATCATGGTTTATTTAATATTTAGTGATCAAGGATATAAATCTTTGGTGAAAATAATGTGGGTAATTCTATGTGTTTGATACTATCTGAAATGTTTAGAAAAGTAGATTTTTTTTGGTTTTCTGAGAAAAAATTCCCATCTAGACACTAGAAAGTGGATGCTTTTTGGTACATATTAACCTAGGGTTATGAAATTTTAAAGAGGTGGAATGGGTATTAAATCAATCATCATTCAAGTAAAATGTGTAGGCCCAAGATGATACACATGGATAGATGTTGTTGGGGGGGATATTCTTGGGTTAATTCAAATTTTATTTATAAATAATTATAGAGGATTTTAATATATAATTATTAAGGATGACCTAGGTAAATAAAAAGGTGTAATAGAGTAAAAATAAGGTTTCAGGATTTAGACTCCTATGAATTATTTTTCATGATTACTCATTATAATTATTATTTCCTACACTAGGTTTTTTTTATTTTAGTTAATAGATAGATCATAATAATTCATGTTAACACAAAATTTGATGGATAATGGAATTATTATCATAATGTGAAACCAAATTAAATTGGAGGTGGAAAGTGAATTCGTGTGATTATTCCTAATCAGTTATCTCTATATATGATTAAAAACAAAATGTTTTGAGAGTATCTTATCACACATAATAAGAGAAAAATAGAGTTTCATGCGAGTTTAGATGATGATGATGATGAAGGGAATAAGATTCATCTTCTTACATGTTATGAATGTGTAAAGAATAACCAAAAATAATTTATTAAATGAATTTGAATATGTTTTTATATTGAAATAAATAGAATACAATAACAAATTTCCAAATAATTTTATATATTATATTTAGGGAACATAGGAATTATCCATGCTAATTCCATTACTCAAGATCTAACTCATAGACCAAGGATGGTATTATGTTGTTCCAATCATTGAAGTAAAATGATTATTGTTTCTATGTATTGTGATTTGGGAATTATGTTATATAAGTGTTTTATCAATGATATTATGGTTATAAAAATCATGAAGTATATAAGGATTATTATGTAGGTGTTATCCATTAAATATTTTCAAGTATATATTGATAGGTACCGATGACCAAGAAAAGTGATTTTGTGTAAGGTGATATTTTATGGAAGACACATGATTGATAGATTTATAACCATTAATAAATGACTGATGTTCAGATAATAATGCTTAGTTGGGATACAAAGATGATGGACATTGATAAAGTAAATTAGATAGTGTTGATGACCATAGATTTGATTAATGATTTGAGGATACAATTTTTTATATTATATTTAATATTGTTTATTACATTTTTGGATTTATGGAATATATTGCATAACCTTTTATTTCATTTAAAGAATACAAATAGAGTTAATTTTTGGAAGAATTTATGATTCCATTGAGGTTTCATGGTGATTCAAATTATTTTCGGAAATGACTAACATGCCTTAGGAGAATATATGATCACGGTATTCACATGTTTTTATGTGAATTTATGATATAATAAATTTTGTTAGAGGATAAATGAAAAAATATGACCGTGAAAAAAATATATGATCGAATATTTCATATTTGTTTTGGGTTTTGAATTTATTCTGATATATTTTGGAGAAATATTAAGGTTAACTATTTATAGAATAAATTAAGATCAACTTTAGGTGTTATTATTGTGGTTTAAGTAGGAAATATATTATACTTATTGATCTTAGATAACTTTTGATAAACATTTTGGTTATGGTAAGTATTTGAAGATACACTTTGATCTATTAAAAATTAATTTTATTGCTTTAGGAAAGATAAATTCATCTTGAATATTAATTTCTTAGAATAAGAGAAAAGTGTAAATTGATTGAAGTACGACTAATGTTTGAAACAATGATTATGAAATTAAAATAAATAAAGCCCATATATTTTCTTGTGTTCTTAATCTTGATAGTAAAAATAATTCCTTATATTTAGAAAAGGGATCTTGAAATAAAAAATATATTATTTAACCTTCATTTCTGATAGTCTTTTAACCCCTCACAGATTGATGTATTTGTGGTCATTAAATTTATCATGAGAAAGTTCTCAATCAGTCTCTATTAGTCCTTTGATGTTATTTTTCTCCTCCATGTCTATATGTTTACCTTCAATCAATGTTCTCTATAACTGGGAACCCGATTAGGGGTTATTTTTGGAAAACTTTATGTTTCCCACCTCATTTTTAATGGATGTCTTATTATTCCTTTATATGATGTAGGTTTTACAAAAAGTAATTTAAAAATATTTTACCTTTTATTACTATGATAAAAAATGGAGGGAAATATTTTATAATATATTTCTCTTCAAATAAATTATATGTGTTTGGTGGGAAGCTTGACATGTAACCCCAAGCTTAAAATGGATCGTAAAATATTATAAAAACCCATTAAATTTAAATCATGAATACAAATAAAAATAATATGATATATATATATAAATATATATAATCTTTAATTGATTTAATTATATTTATTTATTCATAATAAATAAGTACTCAATTTTTAATCGGCATTTTATGCTTCAAAAATACATTTTCTTAAAAAATGATTTTTATTTCATTTTGTGATAAAATATTATAATTAAATTTCCACATTTTTAGAAATTTTGTTTTATAAATATTTTATCATTTTTAAAATAGTCATATCAAAATTATATTCATTTTATGTTTTGTATTTTTTCTAAAAATATTGATTTTCTGATGAATAGTAGAAAATACTAATTTTTATTAAAAATTGCCTCTCATTACGAGAATTTATAAAGTAAAATTTTATTCTAAATTGGTTTAATATTAAAATTAGTTCATTTTCTATTAATAAAAATACAATTAAATTCATTGGAATCAAATTTTTTCCTGATTTTGGTATAGAAACATTTTATATTTCCAAAGCCATTTTATTTTCTAAACACCTGATTTTCATCATGTTTTTAGGGTTTATTTTTAAAATAAATTCTTAAAATTATATGAATGGAATTTGATAAAATTTATTAAAAATATATAATCATATAAATTAATATAATATAATTAGGTTGAATTAATTTTTTTCATCATTAATAGTAACTATGGTAAATGTTTTCACCTTGGTAAAAGAGGTAAAACTATGAGTTTAAACGTTAAAATTTCACTAAAGCATGATTTTTCCCTATTGGATGAGTATATTTTTTTACGAATGATATTTTTTATGCAGTTAAAAAATGTGTTTTAAAATTTTATTTTGAATTTTGAAACCCAAGATTGGATTTCGTAAACATAAGTTATATTTTATAAAAATTTAAAATTATTTTTGGGTGTTATAAATTAATGGAATAGTTGGAATATTTAATTTAGCTTATGATTCATAAAAATGTCTAAAAAGAATTTATTTATTTATTATTTAAACAAAATACTCCAGGAAACCTATTTATTACTTTATTTCAAGGTGAACTTATTTTTACTCTTAAATATGGTATTATCCTAAAAACTATTTTTCATGCGTTTTGTATTCTTATATTAAATGAAATAAATATGATCTATATGAATTGAATCAGAAAAAATGGATTCAAAATTTTTAATCATCCTGAACACATTTATTTAAAAGGCACCTTTTTTGGTCATAAAATTGTGTTATCATAATTAATGTTAAAATGAGTTTAAAATGTTTTAACTTAGAGATAAGGGTTATAACGTATCCAAGACTTCCCCAAATGTGATTAATTGTGTTTATTTTTAACCTATCACATACTATATAATAATTGGGTTTTTCATGGTTCCACATTACATGATTATTATACATATATATATATTATTTAATCTTTTACGTAATTCCACGTGTGTCTTATCCATCACTTATAAAAGGGAACATCCATTTCTCCCTTATTCATAAATATTGAGCCTTCTATATTGGATAATACCTACCATTATAACTTCCTATATTCCTAAATTACTTATTAGAGATTTTTTTCTTTCCAAAAGACCATACTTTCAAGGATTAAGAAGCAATATAAAAGAGGATTCTCAAGAATAGGTAGAACTTTTAATAGAGAAAATTCAATTTAATTTATTATTCCACCCCATAAAAACATACCATATAAATTATCGAATAATAAATTTATTTAATTAAATATAATAATTTTTATATTATGTAGTAACAACCATTATCTACATCCTTTCCATCATATAGGAAAATAACATTGCTCTGGTGTAAGTGTGAATTTCCATCTTTATGAAGCGAAGTGTTTCATTTTTCATCACCATTTCACATTCACAGGTATAATGAATTTTTTAATATAAATATAAATATTTTATTTATGATATTATTATATTTATTATAATGTGAAAAATAATTGAACTTTCTTTCATTCAATCAATCCAAAATTGAAAACATCACATGTAATCATAATTTTTTCACATTTGTGATGTGAATTTTGAAAATCTAACATACACATTCTCAATCAGTAATTTATTTGGAGACCAATAAGGAAAACATAATTCTTAGTGAAAAGTAACCTACCCTTATGAATAGTAACATACTCTTATGAATAGTGATATACACGAATGAATATTAACCTTACATATGATAGTATATAAATAATATTCAAGTGGAAGTATGATATACCAATGTTTTAGAGTAAGTAAATAAATATTTTAAAATAATATTTTAGTATAAATTAATATTTTAATTAGATATTAAATTAATCATATTTAGAAAATTATTTTTGAAAAATGGAATTTATTTTTTTATTTTAAACATAAAAAAATTGTTATGGTGAATTTTTGGTATTTTTCTAAAATACTCAAATTTTTTATGAATATGAAATACAGTAAAATACCTTATATAAAATTATCAATTAAATGCACTATTTATGACATCATAAATGATGTAAGCCCAATTGGTTCAAAATCACATGAATTTATTACTATTCTTGGTCATATAATTATATCTATTTCTGATCTTGAGGGAAATTAATAAACTAATGATTAAACAATTATGAAAACCCTCCTCTCCTCCACTATAACCCTCCTCACTTCCTCCTCTCTTAACACCTATAAATCTTGAATATCCTAAATTTTATCCACAAATACCATTTTTTAGTAACTCTCCATGTCCAAGAAGCTATTTCTATTTCCAAAAGATCAAAATCCCTTCCCTTAATGAGGTTAATTTGAAGAGGTAAAACACCTTTCTTTTTCATTTAGTTTCATTTCAATTTATATTCTTTTGTTATCCTCTCTTCACCAATTCTATCCAAATGACCATGATAGATCCATTATCATCTATATACTGGGGTTATATCATATGAATGGATGAACCATCATCAATATCCTTACCCTCTCTCTATCTCTCTCTTTTATTATATAAATGAAATCAACGTCCATGTGGTTCCACTTTTTAACCTTCGTGGACAACGAAGTTTCATTATTCAATTTCTCCTTCATTAATGGTCATGAAACCATTTTGATGGTTTGAACAGACTTTAATAAATTTATTATAACCTAATTAATATTCATTAACTAGTACACATACATATTATTAAATCACATGACCAAAGTAGTTCTTAATAATCAAAATACCGCTAAAATAATCTAAGTGAATGTCATAAATATTTCATATAATGATTCAAAATATTTTTAGGTAACAAATTGATAGAAATGACCATTAAAACTTCTGAATGTTAATAAATAATATTTAATTCCAATTATATAGGTTTACATCCATTTCACATGAACTCCATTACTTAAGAACAAGTGAAGTGAATATAAAAATAAAGAGAATGAACACTCTATAACGACGAAATTCAATACAATAACTTATCAATAAGAGAATAAATGAACTAAAAAAATGTTATAATATAAATAAATTTCTAATAGGTTTTGAAATAAGTTATTAATATGTCTAATTTCATATTATAGATCCTCAATTTCAAGAGCGTAACACATTCAGACCTAAGGTAATGGTTTCTTCATCTCACTTCCATTTTTGTGAGATATTCTGTATTAACTAATATTACATGCATATGATGTATGCATACTGAAAATTTATGTTTCTTACCATGAATATATTTTTTTTATGATATTAAATTTATCCTTTTATTATTATTAATTTTAGGGAATATGATTGAATGGATTACAATGTTGTAAGGGTTTTCCACCCAAACCTCTATTTTTATTCGGGTTAGTTTTATTATATAATTACCACAGTGAAATTTTTATGTATTATTATGAACTCCTAATAAATTATGTGTGAGTGTTCTATATATATTTACCAACTAGAGTAATTCTTTATTTTATGGGGAGTTACACATTTTAAAATCAATATTCAAAATTATTTCCGAAATACACCTCGATTCAAGGGATATTTTCAAATTCTTACCCATTTTCAAGTATAAACTAGAATCAGTTTTAATCCACCATTATTTTTATAAAAGCACTAATTTTATATTTAAAAACTATGTTTGATCATTTTTTAGATTTAATATAACAAACATGTCTTTCCACTTTAAAATTCTCATTAATACTTTCCTTAAAATGCTCTAAAATGATTTAGTTCTAATGAATCTTAAGAACTGTTTTTACATGATTTCACATCACTAGGACATAATTTATGCCAAAAATATAATATCAATTTCTAAGTATTTTATTTTCTGGGATATTCATTTTTAGAAATTTATTTCCTGGAAAATAAAAAGTATTTTCAAAAAGAACTCTTCTTTCTAAAGTAAAATGGATTTTTTTCACATCTCACTTTATCTTTTATCAGATATATTCCTTGTTCACCACTTACTTATTACTTTTCATGTATGTAATGCCCTTTGGTATATGATATCAAGATTAACCTTATTCTCATGATATTCTAATGGATTATTAATTTAATTTTTCATGGTGGTATATGACACTTTGGCATATTTAATGATTATTTCCTCAAGGATTTTCAATGGTCTCATTTAAAAGTATACTCATCTATGTCAATTTACATTTTTTAATATTATTAGTGATTGGGTTTAATCTCTTATTATATCATCTACCATATTTAATTTAATTGTTTATGATTATTTTGATGGTGGATGTGCTATCTTAAAACCATTCACCAATTTACTCGGAATGGTTAGTGTTTAAGATTAATGTTCGGGGAAATTTATTTACATTTCATATGTTTGATTCAATATGAATGTATATGTTATTTATGTTTATCCCCACTCATATTAGGAATTAATTGGACATATTATGTGATGTTTGGGGCCCTCTATATCCCCTCTATGCATCAGTAGGTCCCATGAGACAAATATACGCGGAATTGGCTAAGACCTTTCCCAATTCAATATATGGTTTTTATCGAGGCCTTAATCATTTTTAGATGAATTTTCCAAGGCCTTAAAAAAATGTTATAGAATCTCTGGCATATGAACTTCCCTCATTATGAATCTAGTAACTGAATGTTGATGTGGATACTCTACTAGTATAATACCCATGATTATGTTTTATTAAGGCATTATTTTAATCAACTCATATTCACGCCATAATGTGTTCAAGTTTATTATTTGTAAAGGAATGTGTTTTAATTTATTCACCATTCCTAATTTTTATGTTATATTTATATGTATTGATTAATCTTACTGAGCATTTGAGCTCACCCATTTCTTATGTTTCATTTTCCCAGGATTTGAAGAAGTAAATTATTAATGACTTTCAAGTATAATCTAGGAGGCATGACAGTTTCTGATGGAATAAATTAGTGTTGTTTTGTTCAATATGTAATGTTAAAATTATATGTGTATCTTGTTTCCAATAGCTACTAAAATACTTGGTCCTTCAGGATTCATATTCTTTTTATATACCAATGTATTAAAATAAGGCACCGACTCTGGGAAACCAGGGTTGGGTCTTTAAAGTTGGTATAAAATGATGTTTAGTAGAAATCCTAGAAATGAAATTTAGAAAACATAGGTTCGGGAACAAATCCATAAGATAGTCTTTGTGGATAAGCATAAAAGAACATCCTGGTATTTTGGTAAGGAATAGATTATGTGGATATTTCTATAAAATACATCTATATCTAGATACAAATAGGTAGAGGTGGCTCTGGAATAGATGTACCTAAGAGTGAAAGCTCTGAAAAGGAGTTTTGGGATTGACATCGGGTATCCTGGTACATGGAAATGGTACTCGCTGCACTCTTGGTATTGACACTACCAGGGGATATTCTTAGGATAATTCACATTTTCTTTACAAAAAATTATGATGTTTTTGTGCCCCAAAGTAACCAAATTATATGGTTTTAGGATTTATGACTCATAAATTTATGTTATGTGTTATACCATATTTAGAGATATAGAGTGTTAATAATTTAATGAGATAATATATAATATGGATTTGATTATAAATTTCTCCTAGTAGAAAGAATGAGAACTTCACAAACGTACATGATGAGAAGAGTAAAAAGGATCATATCTCTGATAGTCTTATGCTATAATTTAAAAGGAATATTGTCTCCATGTATCCTCATCATATGAGGAAATAATATCATGTGTCAAAAAAGTATGTAAAGACTTTTCTAAGTCCTATGCATTTGAAGGGAAGAAAAAGAATAATAGGATGGCATGATAAAACATGGATAAAGGAATGAAGGGAAAGATGTATTTTTCCACATGGGATAATTTTGGAATGAAACATCTTGGTATATTCTTTTTTGGAAAACGAGTTTGCTTCAAGTGTGGAGAAAAATTCCACCAAGATCATAATTGCAAGACAAGAATTTTTTTATTATATTCAATGCTTCAACTGCGAGGAGATGGGAAACTATTCTAATCAATGCCCCATGTGTCAAAGGAATATACCCCAAATAATGATTTTGGATTATGATCAAGTTATGGTACTACTTCAGATGAAGTAGAATGATTAATATGTCTAGTCAATAATCACGTCATTTGAACTTTTTTTTCAGTATGTATTGGTTGTAATAATAATGACATATATAAGGATTATACTATAGTATTATTTCATTAAGGATATGAGCTTGTATGATGAGTGGTACAATAGAAAAGTGATTCAGTATAAAGATAAAACTTTTAGGAAAAAACATGATTGAGGGAAATACAAACCTTAATATATATCTGATTTTGAGATACAGATGAAGAAATTATTGATTCAGATAAGTACTTACTACCTTGGAACTGATTCTTGACATGTTGAGAAGTGGCCAATTCTACCATTAATGGAGTTTACATTACATTTTTATTTAAGAAATATATCCAGTAAAATGTAACATAATTAAATAATATAGATGAATTCATGTTTTCAATATGGTTTTTATGGTAATTCATGTTATTACCATATTTCAAGAGGATACATGATGAAATTATTCACATGTTTAGAATGTGAAATTTAGAGGTTGTTCATGTTGATTAAGGGTTTATGATAAGTTCATATAGGAAATTTAGTGGCCTTTATTATAATGTGTTGAATCATTATATTTTTTAATTTTTAACCATTTATAAAATAGTTTAAGTTGATCATTGTATGAGATTTTAGAGATTAATGTATTACTTCACCGAATTGTGTAACCCAAGCTAAGTGATGAGGTATAGATAAATCAATTGAAAAAAATATATGTTTGAATGTAGAAATGTATATTTATACTTTTATAGAGTGGAATAATTCCTCAAATCAAGGAAAATAGTCTTTAATAAAATGTTTTCCTATTATCATAATCATTTATAATATCGATGATTTTTTAGTCTATAGATTTGTAGTAATCAAATTAAATCTGAACATGTCCTCAATCATGTTCCATCAGAACTTCATAATTAGATTTTTCTTCGATGTCCAGGTTTTTACTTCCAACTAATGTCACCTCATTCGAAAGAATACTTTTGGGGGTGACCACCTTATCTCCCTTAACCCTTTTTATGAGGGTATTTTATTAACCCTATTTCCGATGTGGGTTTCCATAAAAGAATTTTCAATTATCAACCATTAACTTTTGAAGTTCAATTTCAAATTTCAAGGAAGATATTTTTGTAAGGAGGAGATAATCTAACAACCCAAGAATTGACAAATAGAATTTTTATATAATTCATGGATCCTTGAGCCTATAAGAACACCACTTTTTTATAACATATTGTTGTAAAAATATGTTTGTCACTTCTATGATATGAATTTTGAAAATCTAACATACACGGTTGCGATCAGTAAATTATTTGGAGTCCGATAAGGGAAAAATAATTTTTGGTGAATAGTAACCTACCCTTATGAATAGTAACATACCATTATGAATAATGTTATACCATAATGAATATTAACCTTACCTATGATAATATATAAATAATATTCAAGTGGATGTACGATATACCTATGTTTTGGAATAAGTAAATAAATGTTTTAAAAATATTTTTTCAAAATAAATTATGATTTAAATTAAATATTAAATTAATAATTTTTATAAAATATTTTTTGAAAAATGTTCCTCATTTTTGGATTCAACATGTTGAAAAATTTTTAGGGTGAATTTTTTGTATTTTTCTGAAATACTCAAATTTTTTATGAATAGTGAAATACGGTAAAATACCGTAAAAACAATTATTAGTTAAATACACAATTTATGCCATAATAAGTGATGTAAGACCACTTGTTTATAAATCACATGCATTTTACTATTCTTTGACATGGAATCATCACTATTTCTGGTCTTGAGGTAAATTAATAAACTAATGATTAAAAAATTATGAAAACCCTCCTCTCATCCACTGTAAAAACCCCACCTCACTTCCTCTTCTCTTCAATCCTATAAACCTTGATGCTCATAAAGGATCTTCCCAAATACATTTATTTAGTCACTCTCCATGTCCATGAAGCTATAGGTATTTCCAAAATACCAAAATCTCTTCCCTTAAGGATGTTCTCAAGGAGGTTATTTTAAGAGGTAAAACACCTTTCTTTTTATTTAGTTTCATTTCAATTTATCTTCTTTGGTTATCTTCTCCTCAACTCCTCTGTACAAATGAAAATTATAGATCCAGTATCATCTATATAATTTAATTATGTAATGCTAATTGAAGAACCATCATCAATATCCTTACTCTCTCTCTCTCTCTCTTATTTTATAAACGGAATCAACTTCTACGAGGTTCCAATTTATAACCTTTATGGATGATGTTGTTTCGTTCTTTAATTTCTACTTCATTACTATTCTTGAAACCATTTTTATGGTTGAAAAAAAATTAATATATTTTTTACAACTAATTAATATTCATTTACCATTATAGATACATATTATTAAATCGTATAGTCAAACTAGGTCCTAATAAATACCGCTAAAATAATCTAAGTGAATGTCATAAATATTTCATCTAATGATTCATAATCTTTCCATGTATCAAAATGACAGAAATTACCATTACCCCTTATATATGTTCATAAATAATATTTAATTTCAATTATGGATATTTACATCCATTCCACATGAAATCCATTACTTAAGAACAAGTGAACCAATTATGAAAATAAATAGAACGAACACTCTAGAATAACGAAATTCAATATAATAACTTATAAATAAGGGCATAAATGAACTAAATATAATTATGATAAACTAAAAAAATGTCTAATAGGTTCTGAAATAAGTTATTAATAAGTCTAATTTCATATTCAAGGACTTTAAGTTCAAGAGAGGAACACAACCACACTTAAGGTATGTGTTTCTTCATCTCACTTCCTTTTTGTGAGATATTCCGCATTCACTATAATTACATGCGTATGGTGTATGTATACTGACCATTGATTTTTCATATCATGAATATATTTATTTTTATGGTATTTAATTTATCAATTAATGATTATTAATTATGGGGAATATGATTCAATTGATTACAATGTTGTCAGGCTTTTCCACCCGAACCACCATTTTCATTCGGGTTGATTTTATTGTATAATTACCTCAGTAAAATTATTAAGAATTATTATGTACTCCTAATAAATTATGTGTGAGTTTTTTATATCTATTTATGAACCAGAATTATTCCTTCTTTTATAGGCATATACATGTTTTAAAAGTAACATTAAAAAATTATTTCCGAAATACAATCTCGATTCAAGGGATACTTTCAAATTCATACCTATTTTCAAGTGTACACTATAATCTATTATAAGAAACCATTATTTTAATAAAAAAACTCATTTTATAAGGAAATAATATGTTGGATCATTTCTGGATTTAATATAACAAACATGTCTTTCCACTTTAAAATTTTCTTTAAATTTTTTTTTAAAGTGCTCTAAAATGATTTAGTTATAAAGAATCTTGAGAACTATTTTTTCATGATTTCATATCATTAGAACATCATTTATGCATAAAATATAATTTAAATGTCCAAGTATTTTATTTTCTGGGATATTAATGTTTACAAACTGATTTCATTGAAATTGAAAAGGACTTTTCCAAAATAACTCTTCTTTTCAAGGTAAAAATGATTTTTTTCATCTCACTTTATCTTTTATGAGATATATTACCTGTTCCCCACTAAATTATTCCTTGTGGTGTATGTACTGAACTTTGGTATATCATATCAAGAGTAACCTTATTATCAGGATATTCTAAGGTATTATGATTTGAATGTTTCAAGGTGGTATGGGACAGATAAGAATATTTAAAGATTATTTCCTCAAGGATTTTCCAATGGTATCATTTAAAAGTATATTCATATATGACAATGTCCTTTGTTGAATCATGTTCTTGATTGAGAATTATATCATATGATATCATCTAACATATTTAATTTAATGGTTTATTATTAGATTGATAGTGGATGTGCTATCTTAAAACCATTCACCAATTTACTCAGCATGGTTAGTGTTTAAGCTTAATGTTTGGGGATAATTATTTACAATTCATATGTTAGTTTCAATATTAATGTATATGTTTTTTATGTTCATACCTTCTCATATGAGGAATTCATTGGAATTATTATGTTATAGGTGGGTCCCACAATATCCCCTATATGCATCGATATTTCTCATGAGACAAATAGATGTGGAATTGGCCAAGGCCCTTCCCAATTTAATATATGGTTTTGGCCGAGGCCTTAATCAATTTTAGTCGTCTTGGACAAGGCCTTGAAAACATGTTTCAGAATTTCTGACATATGCACTTCCCTCATTATGAAGCTATCAATTTAATGTTTTTTTTGTTATTAGACTAGTAGAATATCCATGATTATGTTTTATTATGGTATTATTTTACTCATCTCATATTCATGACATAATATGTTCATTTTTATTATTTGTAAAGGCATGTGTTTTAATTTATTCACCATGCCTAATTTTTATGTTTATGTTATATTTCGGTTTATTTATTACTCTTACAGAGCGTTTGAGCTCACCCATTTATTATGTTTCATTTTCCCATGACATGAAGAAGTGAATTATGAATGACTTGCGAGAATAGTCTAGGATGCATGGATGTTTCTACTGGAATAAATTAGTGTTGTTTTCCTTTCAAGATGTAATTTGAAATTATATGTGTATCATGTTTCCAAAATCTACTAAACTAATTTTTCTTATGTGATGCATATTCATTGTTAATATTACAATGTATTAAAATAAGGCACTGGATCTGGGAAACTAGGGTTGGGTCCTTAAATCACACATGCGTATGTACGGGCAACCGTTTCCACAAAGTTATGTAGACCATTTTTCACCATGAATTTATTTGAATAGTTATAAGGGTATATTTATTTATTAGATATTATACTCATAAAAAGTATTAAAATTATGTATATTAGGGAATAAATATAAGAGTACAAGGACTGGGATTACCGAACTACATGCATGAAAAATGAAGTTGTTATCACCAGGAATAATTATTTTAATAAAGAATTATTAATAATTGGGTGATAAGATGTTATAGGTAAATCATATATAGTATTATATGATTTAATATGGTATTTAATAGAATATATTAAATAAATATTTATTATATATGATGTATGAACACATACAAATAAGGATGAAACTTAAGGTAACGGTTTCTCATCTTTCTTTTATTTCGGTGAGACATATTCCATATTCCTAAATTATTTATTTTTGTAGTGTATATACTTACCTTTAATATCTTTTATTATGTTTCCCATCAAAATTATTGGTATTTAAAAATCCATATAAGGTTATCCCATTTATTAGGATTTTAGTTAGATATTACTAATTCAGTAAGATATTTATGTTTTAATGTCATTTTAATTAGGATTGCTTATACTTGAATTTACATTAAGGAAATTATATAATAATTATCTGATATATCCCTTTAATTTCATTATCCTCTATTTTTTTCTCTATAACAAATTTATCCATTAATTTTCCTCTCTTTGAGTACTCAATAGACCATAATATATTTTTTATTTAAAACTGCATTTATTTCTCTATTCTATAGGGAATAATTTTCATTCAATATATATGTTTTCTAAAATGTTTTCATGAATATTTTTACTAATAAAAATTATTTCATAAAGTTATTTTTAATTTTTTTTTAATTTTTTGAAAAATGTTTTTAAAAAATTCTTCTTCTTTTTTCCAAATGAGTTACTTTGTAATTTTTCACCAAAAATGTCAAGGGAATATTTGGTTTCAAATATATGACATTAACATAATTTAACACCATCATGATCAGTAAATTTTTTTTAAAGATTTATTTACATGTTTTTAAGGATATTTTTAAAGAATATGTTTTCTTAATTTTTATAAATTTTTTATTTTAGGTTTCTGATTTCATCATGAAAAGAGTATTTTTACTCTAGAAATGTTCTAGTGATATTTTAAATAATTTTTCTATCTAGGATAGAATACCTTGATGTTACTGTTGATTTACTGGGAATATGATCCAATTATACCATCCTTATTATATCATTATATCTTTTATGATTATGATGATTATATGTATATATAAAATTTATTTTATATGTGTTATGCTATGATGATATGTTGATTGTTTATTATCTTTCAGAATATGTATGAATATATTTTGATTATGTGATGGGTGGTGTTGAAATTACATTTACCTCTAATGAATTCAGTGAATATGGATAACTCATGTGATAATTATGTTATATAAGACCTTGATTTCATGTTCACAACAGGATAAGTGGACCTATTTTCATGTCCATAATTTTTTGTTTAGATCCTGTTTCATGTGCACATATTTATACAGAAACCATGTTTGATGTCCATAATATTATGTGAGGACCTGATTTCATTTAATCAACTTAAAGAGTGATATTATTTCTATTTATACATGTTGAAAATATTATAACATTTTTTTCCAAATACTATTGTTTATGTTATAATCTCATGGCTAATGATTGATTATTGATGATTTAACACTCTTATGAATATTATATTTTGTTATGATTTTTTAATCTCATTACTCATATTTATGATCTATGACAGATTGGGTATGAACATTCTATGGTGTATATAGTGAACATGATGTTATTTTGGCATAATCCTTGATTAAATGCATGGGATTTCAATATCCATATAATTTTCTAGCTTTTAATGTATTTTGATGTTAAGATTACCAAAGTCAAATTGGTTTTATATTACAATCTCATTTTTACAGGGAATATCTATGATTAAATATTCCAATGATGAAATTATATGATTAATGTCACCAAAATATTATAAATTTTATTATCCTCTATTTATTTCTGGATATTACATGTTTTAATTTCATTTTACTCTCTCTAGGTACTCAAAATTCAGAAAGAAATATTTTGAGGAAAGTGACCTTATTTTTATCTTTATTCGGGAACATTTTCTTATATATTCATATTTTTCTTAAAATTTATTAAATAATATTTTGACTATTATCCAAATTTCTATTAAATTAATTTTTTAAATTTTTTTTTAATTTCAATAAAAAAGTTTTATAGGAATATTATTTTCATTTTTCAAACAAGGCAATTTTTAATTTGTAACAAAAATGTGAATGGAATATTTTCTTTTACATACACTTCATGAATATATTTTCCCACCATTATGTATTTTATTTACACTGAAGATTCCTTAACAAGTTTCCATGGTTATTTCTAATGAAAATGTTTTCCATTTTATTTTAAATTTTATTAAATTTAAATAAGTAATTTTAAAATGAAAAGGGTGTTTTCTATAAGAAATGTTTTTAGGATATTTTAAAGTTATTTCTATCTATTACACCAACCTTTGATATTTAGAATGATTTACTAGTGTTTTTATTCAACATTACTTTATTTATTGTTTCACTAGTTGGTTTATGATTATGATGGTAAAGTATTAAAGAAACCAATTTTCTTTCACACTGGTAAAGCTTTGATGTAATTATATATGTTTTCATAATCATATGGAATACATATGAATGGATTATAACTATGTGATCATTGGTTCCATTATAAAACAAGGATGGGTGGTTATGTTAAAAAATAAGGATTGGTGGTTACATTATAAACCAAGGATGGGTGGTTACTTTATTTCCCTCTAATGAACTGGGTAATGATGATAGAGTTGAAAAACTCTTAATATAATACATAATTATGTTGATGAAACCACTCCTAATAGATAGTTAGAAATGATTGGGTAATAACTTTTTACGTGAAATTTTCCACAATGATAGTCTAATTAGTGAACCTTGACTAAGAAAGTGTTTTTCTAGGATTATTTGAATTTTAAAAACTTATTCCTTATAATTATGATATGTTATCCTAGATCATGATTGACTATTGTTGATTCTACACTGTAATTTATTATGTATTTTGATGTAAAATACCATATTCGATGATTCATGATTAGGGATCTTTCAATGATTGGGTATGATTATTGCATGATTTGATCAAGTTCTCAAACCCTTATGATTATCTTATGTCCACTTATGATCCTTTTTTGGTATAAATTATGTTTACATTTACAGATAATTTGATCTCACTATTTATTATGTTTCCATTCCCCATGTTATAATTTTTTTATGTATGATATGTCTAAGAAGGGTGATAGTTTTCATGATCATAATGAAAAATAATGCAGATCTTTTATGTACAAGTTATTTATGTATTCATGTTTCTAAAGTCACTAGACCTCTTTGGTTCTAGGGAATATCATATTGATATGTATCAAATATTACTCTAAAAATATATAATACTTATATATGTAATGTTTTATTATATATAGAGATTTATCCTTTAAAAATGATTACTCACTCATAGTTCATAGGAAAAAGGGTTTAGGGTTACCTAAATAATCCTTGGATACGTAACGTTTTAAATAATATAGGTGGAAAGGATGAATAAAATTCCATCATATTTAATTTAATAATAATTTTTTCATAAACCCCATGAAATAAATAATTAAATTAAATATATTACCAACACATAAATAGTTCGGTCAAGATCACAATCACTCAGAACACACAATGTCTACATTCTACCATTCGTTTCAATTAATTATTTTTAATATAAATATCTCGAATTAATAAATTTACCACATAATAATTAATTAATTATTTATCAAAATTATATTTACAAATAGTACATGATATTAAAATTCTCTTTAATTTTTCATAAAATAATTTTAATTTAAAATAAATTAAGTACTGAATGTGTACGAGAGTGTATTTGTTGTGTCCTATTTTGTTTATAATTAAACTCATTTCTAGAGTTCAATACTTACATGGCATGTTTTATCACTCAATATGATATGTGAATTATGATGTGTATGGTCCTTGTCATGTAATATTTATTTACATAGTGTGTATACCTATATAGTGTGTATCTACAATTTTTTATTCCATGGGTCAAGTTGTACAGTATGCTCAACATATACGACCACACGATATTCCATGAAAATACATGAAATAGATCACCGATGAATATTTTGAATTAAATTATGTGTAAAAAGATAAAAAATATCATGTATATATATAATTACATGGAAATAGTTATTAAATAATTATATTCCATATAAGACATGGAAAATCACTAAGCGTGTGCATGATCCATAAAAACCATAACACATGGAATATACAAACAACAACATGATATGTAGCTTTTTTTATTTAACTAATTATATTTTTTCAAAAGTTTGGCTCGCACAACATAAAAGTTCTGGCATGTACATTACATGTGTTTAAATAACTTACATGGCATGTAAAACCAACTATACACCGTGTAATTCATTTCTAGACACCCCCAGTACATGCCTAGGGACTAAATATATATTTTGTGTGGGTTATATTGTGTTACATGGTGTGTAAATATAGCTACATTTTAATCAATTTACATAATTCCAAATCACTCGGATGGAAGTAAATACAGGGCATGTAATGATATCATATAATTTGACCATATATTTTGTATGATTTATGTGGATTCCAAAATTTTTTTGGTTACATGATGTGTGTACCAGCTACACAATGTGTGCTCTTTGTCCAACCATTTTTATCTAATGGTTAATATATAGTGTGGGATGATACCACATACCAACCACCACATTATTTTCTATGATCTTTGTTGCTCTCACTTCTCTGGTTGACCAAGGATACACAATGTATAATATCGGTTACAAACCATGTAATTTGTAGGAAATATCCATAGAACCATTGGATAAGATATTCGAACATTATTAATTTTTTCTTAGATTATTATTGGTTATATTCATATGACTAAAATTCATTATATCATATTTTTTATTTAAAAAATAAAGAACTAGAAATTAAAAACAAAATTACAAAACCAAAACTTGATCATCCAAACAAAAAATAATTATAAATTATAATGTAACTATTATAATACCACATGAATGTTCTAGGGGATAACAGAAGTGGTTATACCAGTTCCAAAACATAATTTTCTTTGATTTAAATGGATAAATATAAAGAAATTTAGGAAAATACTTCATAATATCTATAAAGAGGTTATTTTGATATTTAGATTATAATTAATTTAAAATAATAATTAACTCAAAATTGATAATTATTTCGTTTTTATGGTTTAATTTTGTAGATACAGTTGTGTTATAATTACAATGAATAATACAAATTAGAATTCATCTAGTGGTATCCATAAATTCCCTATGAATCTAAAAAAACCAACATTAGTATTCAGAGTGTTAGAACAGAGGAACCAAGAACCGTGCATCATTCAATACTGATCACAAAAAGTAACCTTCTAGTATTTGAAGAATAATTATATTGATCTCTCATTCATTAGATGGAGGAGAAGGATTTACACCCTAGGTTATTGAGATAGTTATTCAGAGTTTCTCTCGGTATTGGGAGAATTCATTGTGCAAAAAAATATCATACATTCTAAAATTATATAAATAAGATTATATATTTAAGGTTAAAAAGTTAATAATTTCACAGAGGAAATTAGTTAATTTCTTATTCTAGGTAACCCACATGTAAAATAATAATAATAATAATATTATTATTAAATTACATGACATGGATTAACTAAATTAAATTAAATACCATTTATTCAATAATTAAATCAATACTTATTTTAATGATATTAAATAAAATATATAATTTCTATCATGCCCTTACCTCATCCTACCAACCCACCTGAATATTTATCGAACGTTGAATAATGAGAATTTATTTAAATAAATAAATATCAAAATATTACTCATTAATTCAATAAGTAAATTCTATATTCAGTAACTTATGAATAAATATTTATTTTATATTCGACTAATATATATTCCATACATGAATAACTGGTTATTTAATTTTTCTGATCAACTAAAATTGATTAATTATTATTCAAAAAACTGAGTTTAATATTCTTTTTTATAATAAATGTAAATATATATGTTAACTATGATTTTGGATACACTTAGTGTATTACCCTCTATGCCTATTTTTCAATAGTACTAGGAAACAATTACCTAAAGTAAAATATTATCATTCAAAAACATGTTAATGAACTCATAGATAAATAATTTAATGTTGAATAAACAACTAATTCATGTAGATAATTACTATATATTATAATACCATATTCTAAATATCCATTAAATAAGCTTTCGTCATTGTGTCACCAAACTATATTCTTGATTAATATTATTTTTATATTTAAAATGAACTTGTTGATGAGATACCATTACCATAGAATTAATTAGATAGTTGCATTTCAATTAAATGGGAAAATAAGACTTATTATATTAACTCAAAAAGAAAAAATTATATTTTGACTTATTCAATTAATATCATATCACTTATCATGCACCCAATTCATTCTACCTTACTACAATCATATGTCTCCATGATTTTTATCAATACATAATGGTATGGAATTTATGATAAATTTTAATAGTAATCAAAATTCTGAGGAATAATACAAAAATACGTATACAAGAATATCCAATGGAATACATAAAAAAGGGAATTCATATTGAGGGTTATATCATCATAATCTTATTTCTCATATATTACCAACTATGAACATCATGAAGTTATGTCTCACATACTTACCCACATCATGTAACCGATAACAAAAAATCATCCATATCATTCCAAAAAGATGTCATCTAGACTATATGATACATGTACAATAATAATATCATATAACTTCAAGGTTATTGTTATATTCTGTTAATAAAATAAACATTTAATGATAAAATAATCCAATGAAATTATCACATTAATGTTATAGAGAATAAAACTCATCTAGGATAAGATATTTATAAATACTCTGGTAATTGAATGAATAAATATAGATTCTTCTAGGGAACCAAATCTAATAATATAAAAGGTTGTTTCTACTCTATCATTAATTAATTTTTTCTGAATATATCCTTGAATATAAATAATAATTACTCCAAATGTATTTCATTGTGTTATACCATACCAATGTTCATTATAGAGTTTTTTAAGTTGTGATAAAATTTTTAGGTTAGTGTGGGGTATGATTTTTTATAGATACACAATATAATCATGAGGAAATCAATAAGTGTTAAATTATAAATTAACTATGAATTATATCCCATAGAGTGTCATACATTATTATTTTGGTATTCTGTAAGTGGATGTTTCATTTTCGAATCCACATATCTACGGCAACACAAAATACCTATCTTGAAAACCGTCGTACTCCGGTAACATTATTATACAATATTTTAGAATTAACTAATAAAATGGTGGTTGGGTACATTTCTAATCATGTCATCAGTTGAGTTTAATCAATATGGTATATTTCCTCCCATTTTATGATTATAAAATTTGTTCCCTTGACAATGATATCTTAAAGTAGTGTAAAAAATTAACTAGATAAGTAACATGTGAGGTTTTCATCTATTGTATTAGGGAGAGTGTGGTGTAATATTCTATTATAGAAAATGACATGTGATCTATTTATATATCTAGTTAGTTTACAATTGGATAATCAAGAATGTATGAATAACCATATGAGATTTACATAATTCATTCCATGTGGTTACTTGATTCCTTTGAAAAAGGGGTCATTAATAAACCATAATTTTAATGATTATTTTATTCATAATAATTGATATAATTTTCCCAAAATGTGTTAAATATGTAAATTTGTGGTTAAATTTGAATTATAGTATATATTTTATTGTACAAAAAATGTGTCTTAACCCTTTTTAACTATACTGATGTATTTCTTATAGAAATATTATAATGATAATTTTTTGGAATTTAAATTTCATGAAATTATTACACACTTTTTGGGATACAATGTTTTTTGGGACTCTTATTAATAGATCTTACATTTTTTGTGACAAAATAGTCAATAAATTCCAATATATATATTGGATTAATCAAAATAGAAACCATCTTATCATTTGGGCCATAAATTCAAAACATTGGATTGGATTGGTCTCAAATATAGATATAATATAATAGAATAAAATTTGGAAAAAATCACTTTTTAGTGACAACAGCTTGTTTATGTGTGTTTAGAGTAAACAAGCCACCTCAATTTTGAGTAAAATATTTGGCCGAATTGTACCATTCACACTTGTACACTCTTATAACCCTAGCTGCGACTCTAATATATAAATGTGTATTTTTATTATTTATAGGTATTAAATAATTTTTAGAAAAGGAGAAGTAGCAATTTTCATTTTATCTTCACAATTGAAGGAAATTCTCTCACTTTTTTGTTCCATATTGTAATAGTTTTTTTCCTTATATTTTACACATTTCTATAACTTTTTCTTGTATTGTTCACTTATTTTTTCTTTAAATCAAGAGAAAAAAAGTGATAGGGTATACCCTTTATATACCCTTTCTTAATCAAAATTCATTTCTATTATGACTACTCTAGTCATAGAAGAGTAATTCATTAGTAATATATCTAATTACTAAAACATTACTCATTTATTTTTAACTCATTAGAAAACTATAATTCATATTAATATAGTTTATGAATTAATTTTCTATTTTCTAATTGTAATTCCCCATGGTTTTACAATATATTTTTTCCTTTAAAACTTAATGTGTTAAATTGATTGTTTTACACGCAAAACATACAAAAAAACTACGACAATTTAACATAAAATTATTTAATTTTACCATAAAAAATATTATTGATAAATTATTAGGTATAAAAGTAAGTAACCATATTAGGAAATCTATAAATAAATAAAATTAAATGGTATTGAGTTGTGGAAGTCTCCTTTGTAATGCTCATTTGTCTGATCTGGAAAAGGTGGTAGCTTCATTAGTGTTTTACCTAGACCAATTCCAATTTGAACTATAATAATTATAAAATTAGTAAAATTGTTTGTTAGAGAATTTCAAGGTTGTGAAAATTCATACTTGATTCATTATAGCACAATCATCACCCATGAATGCCACCCATGTTAAAATTTGGATTAAATTTTTTGTGGATATCTAGAGGGGTTATTATAAGGCCACAACCATAAATAATAATTAATCTTAAGATAATTCAATAATTTCACTTTAATTTACATTGAAGATATTTTTATATTTTGAGATTTAATGAATTGCGTCATAACTCATACATAAAAACTTAAATATTAAAAAGTATACACTTTTACTTATTTTACATTTTTTCCTAAAAAAAATACTTTAAAAAAACATGATTTTGTTTCATGTTTAAACAAAATAACGTTTCCTTGATCCCATACTTGAATTTATTCTTATTTGAATCCTATGAAGATTATCTCAAAACATGGTATGAGCATAAAAATATCACTTAGGTATACACAAATAAGTAAAACAATTAGTCTTGCGAAAACATTAAAACCATAAAGACTTTGTCATAAAGTAATACATTTTACCTTTAAGAACTATTAAATACACTTCAATGAATATATGTTCATTTATTACCATTTTTTTATTAAAAATATTACCTTAAATATTATAGAAAGCAACATATAACATATAAATGAAACTTAGGGAAAAATAATACAAAAATTGAATAACCATATGGTCGACTTCCACACGTATCACTAAATAGAATATCCGTACAACCGACTTACACACCCAATGCATTGGAGGTTATAACGTAACCAACCATCCTTGGTTTATCATGGAGCCGCCCATTATTATTTTATAATTTAACCCCCATCTTTAGTTTATCACATAACCACCCATCAAATTTCCATGTTTCATTATATAATAATATCACATATAAGATCACAATTATCAAAATTTTACTCATAAAATTTCATTTGCAATCACAAGAAATAATTTCAAGATATTAAAATAGTTAATCCACTTTTAAAACCATATTCAATACCAAAATACCCAAAAAGGGAATAAGGAATTTTTTTCCTTTTAAAAACATTAAAGCTTGTAGAGGAAACAAAATATTAAATAATTATCACAGAGGAAGAGAAGTCGTTGTCGCTGCATATGTTAAAAAATATTATTTTTTTCATTTTATAAAGAAAGTAAAATGAATCGTTTAAAAATATTTATTTTGATATTATTTTAATGGATTAAAATTAAAAGGAGTTGATTATAAACCTTATAAAATAAGGTGGTGTATAAAAAAATATGCCTCAATGAAAGGAGATTGAGACGAAGCCCTTTACCGTATGTCTGAATCATCCTGAAAACCTTTTATATTATGGAATAATAAACATAGGTTAATTTATAATTTTTGGAGAACCTTTTTTCATGTTTATTATTTCTTTTTTATCACTTATTACCATGTTATAAAAAATTAATTATTATTTATGTTGATATGGCACAAATTGTTGTTATTCAGTACTTGAGTTGAAAATGAATATTGTTTAATGTCATTGGTCATATGGTCATAATAACTTCATATCCAAAAAAATATTCATGAAATTATTTTCAATTATATATATAAATTATACCTTTATATGAAACCATGATGTTTCTTAATAAAAATTAACAATGTTATATTCATAGAGATGGTAAGTCGTACGTACGCATGAGTAATATTTTCCATTTTTCATTGATCATTTTGGAAAGAAGTTGAGTATTATTTTATCATTCCAGAATTATCATAACATCATTAATATCATATTAATTATTTTAATATATTATTATATATTTCATATAAGTGATATAATGATTAAAAACACGCCACATCGTTTCGTGGAGGTGATAGTTTACTCATACTCACGAACGTCGTCATCATTTTTATGCACATGGAATGTAAGAAAGTAATTGATTTATTATTATTATCATGTAATGATTAATATTTAATGAATATAAAATAAGAACATTAATTCCATTATTATTACCAATCATGGGAGACACTTATGAAAAACTAATTAGATCGATTCTTAGGGGTGATAGTCCACACGTACGCACGAATGATTCATTTCATTCCCATTTAATAGAAGTGGAGATGGATTTAAGTGATGATAATAACATCTCAGTATATTTTGGATATAATATTTTTTAGTTCCTCATGTATGTAGTTTATTTATTGTAGGTGGAAGAAGAAATAAAATAGAAATACTTAAGGAAAACGATACATCTTCTTCAGTTGACCACCTTTGAAGAACATATTAACACATCTAAGGAATGTTTTTTACCTAAAATAAGACCTAAATAATGTAGGGAGGGATTCTAGAATGGGGTTTGGTAAGATTTTTTCTGAACCAAATGGTTTTGCAAATGTGAGTAATAGAGAGGAATGTGTGCATTTTTATAGGAGAGGGGAGGGGCACAATTGAAATTATCAACAACATCAAATTAATATAAATTCAATTTCGACTCAAAATGATACAAAACCCATTTAGTTAGAATATAGGATGATTATATGTTGAAATATAATTATCTAATAACAATTAGACATGTTTTCTATAGTTTTTAATCCTCATATTGTTGTTTGAACCCCTTTTAACTCTTACACTTTTATCAAGTAATTTACACTTTGAGAGTTAAAATAATTACCAAATCATGTCAAACATCAAGTTAAAGAGTCATTAATGACATTTTTAGAGCTATATAAACTTATTTTTTGAGGTTTTTATTTATATAAATTTTATATCATTTAATTAAATATTTTATATTTTAAAATATGATTATGTCAATTTTGACACTATTTATTACATTACTTTTTTAAAAACTCTTAAAAAAATAATTCCTTAAAAATATATAAATTAACTAAATCCAAATATTTCGTAATAATCTAAAAAATTCGCGAATGGTATCAAATAGTTAAAATTATATTTATTTGAATATTATTAATATCATTTATTTTATTCTTTTATTAATAAAGCAATCAGTACATCATCTTTGTGTCATATTTAAATTTAATTATTTTATGAATCGAAATTTTAAATAAAATAAAATTATGCTAGAAAATTTATTATATTTCAAATGAATATTTATAGTTTAAGATATCACTTATATAACCCCATATAAAAATTGGTTTAGTAATAAGATAAATGTTTATGATATTTTTTTACTTTTACTTTAAATTAAATGTTATAAATTTCTTAATCACATCCAAGTGGCATAAAAAGATAAAAAAAGTTTGGCCTAGGGTTTTTCATGGTTGTCCATAACTCTTCCAATAAGTTTAGGAGAAGTGTTAGGGTAATTGTTTTATTATAATATTATTTTAACCATTATTTACCTGATTTACCCTATGATCATGGTAAAAAAATAAAGTTATTGTTCACCAAAAATTATTTTGATCCTATTAGATCAAAATTTTCATCTTTATTCAAACCATATATGTCAATTTTGAAAATTCAAACCAAAAAATCATTTAAAATTAATTTAATGTTAACCCTATTGATGGATTGAGGAAACATGTTAAAAAAGTAAAAACAATCACAGGATTGACAAGTGTTTATATCCCATTTAAATCTGAAATAAATTACAGTGGAAAAAATTGGATTAAATGACAGAAAATCATCTAATTATCACTTAAAACTATTTTAAAGGATACTCTTACAACATAAATAAATTAGATAAAAATGCAGTTTTGAATTAAAATGCAGTATTTTTCACTATTCATTAATAAATAAAAATTATTAGAGAAATACAAAAAAATTAACCCAACGTAAATTTTGATGTCCTGATTCAAAAAAAGAATTTTATATTTACAAGTAGAATATATTAAAGTGACAAAAATATATATAAAATGGGTTCTCCATCAAAATTTAGTGAAACTGCCTTTAAAAAATATTATAGTATTTTATGCTTAAAAATGGATTTATTCTTATTTTATGAATCTACAAAGAAGGTAAAAATATTTAATAAAAATGTGTAACATAATATAGTTAGTTCTGTTCATTATTTTCAATAAAACAACTTAGCGACTACTAATGTTTAAAATAATAATAATATATTATTTTTTTCGTCTAATTGAGTTTTGTAAGCAATATAATATTTCAGAGAAACCCAATGTTGTGTGTCATGTAAGATATCTGACATAACATCCTCATTTAAGAAAAATAATGTCTAATTCATAAATATAAATATATTTTAAAAGTATTATTCTATAATTACCTGGGAAGTTGCATCCTTCCCCACTTTTGGAAATTCCATCCTTGCTATTTTATTTAATTATTAAATAAGTGGGGTTATTTATATCACATAACATTTTTAGATTCCCATGTTTCTCCTTAAACCAAATGGGCTTTACATAAAACCACAACCTCATGAATCCCCTTTTTTTGCAACACTATCTCTCTGTCATCAGAAATCTAGAATGGTTGTTTGTCATAACAAAATATTCTCTTCCAACTGAACTACTTCTAGACTCAAAACGTGAGATGGATCAGGAATATACTTTCTTAACATTAAAACCAAAAAAATGTGTATATGGGATATACTTAGAGGTAAATACACTCGGTAGGAAAATAATCCAACTTTTCTTAGATTTATTATGTTTTAATCAATCGTGGGCTCAACTTCCATTTCCTACCAAAAAACATCACACTTTTCCATGGGGAATCATTGAAAAAGACATAATCACCTACCTCAAATGAAACATCCTTCATTTGGTTATCTACGTAACTCTTCTAGCTACTCTATGCTATCCTCATGTGTTTTTGAATCAATAAACATTTTCTTTAATTTCTTCTACCAATTATGGACCCGTCAATTTTCACCCACTTCATCCCAAAAAGTTGTAGTTTGACACTACTTTCCATAAAATGCCTCAAATGGTGTCATCTGTATACTAAATCAAAAACTGTTATTATATGAAAACTAAACCTATAAAATATGTTGTTCTTATATTTCATGGTAATCCAATGAACATGCATGTATAATATCCTTTAAGTTCTGAATTGTTCATTTGGACTACCCATATGATTGAGGATGAAAAGTTGTAGTGATATTTAATTTAGTACCCAACGACTTCTATAGACATTTCCAAAAGTTAAAAGTGATCCTGGGATCATGATCAGATATACTAGAGTGAGGAACTCCATGTAACCTGACTATCTCTTTATTATTCCACCGAGATAGATGATCTAGAGATAGTGTATCTTAAATAAGAAGAAAATGATAAGATTTAGTCAATCTATCAACAATAACCTAGATCACATTGATACCTTGAGAATTATTTGGTAATACAACTAATAAATCCATAAACATATTTTCCCATTTCCACTCTATCATTGGAAAAGGTTCAAGAATCCTGTTTGGTAACTATCTCTCTGCATTAAATTTTCTAAAAATCAAACATCTTAGGGTAAAGTCAACAATATCATTTTTTAATCCATTCCACCAATAATACTTTGGAAGGTCTCTATACATCTTAGTGCTACCCAGATAAACTGAAAATGGATAACGATGAGATTCACATAATAAATCATTCTTTAATGGTGAATCAAAAGGCACACATAATCTATATCAAAACCTAAAAACACAATATTTATCAAGGTGAAATTTTGGAAACTTACCATTCTGAACCAATTCTACCTTTTTCTACAAGTCAATGTTTTCCTTCTACACTTGCATAATTCTCTCAAATAAGGATGATTTTAGTAGCACCGGAAAAAAACTGAGGAATTTCTTGAACCAACAAATTTCAAGACAAAATTCATCAAATCATCAACCAAATGATATCGTTCCAAACCTAGAATGGTTAATTTTGAATTACTTTTTGAACTCAAAGCATCAGCCACATTATTTGATTTTCCTAGATGGTAATGAATCATGAAATCATAATGTTTTATTAATTACATACATATCCTTTGTATCATGTTTAATTATTTATAAGTGAATATATACATTAAACTTTTATGATAAGTATATAGTATACACTTTATACAATACAAATGACGCTTCCAAATTTTTAATACAAAAAAATGAATATAATTCTAAATCATGTGAAGTGTAATTTAACTCCAGAGGTTACAAATTATGTGAAGCATATGAAATTACATAATCATTCTTCATTAAGACACAACCATGTCCTTTCATTAAAGAATCATTGTATATAACATATTCAAAATTCCTAGAAGGTAGTATAAAAAATGCAGAATTTACCAATCTTTTTTGCAAACCCAGAAAACAATCATCCCATTATTTTTTTCCATATGAACATAAATACATTAAGTGTTATCATAGTTAGTGGGTTAGATAACAACAAAGAGTTTTCAGAAAAAATTCAGTAATAACCCAATAATCCATGAAAACTATGAATCATGTGATATTGGTAGGTGTTTTCAACTCTTTAATAACTTTTTTAGAAGCGTAAACAGTTATTCCATATTTAGAAATAATATGACCAAGGAATGCATAACCAAAATTCATTCTTAATAAACTATCCACATAGTTCCTTTTCTTTTAAGGGTTGAAAAAACCTTTAATTGAATTTCATATTCCTCATGAGTTTAAGAATATACCAAATTATCATTTATAAACACAACTACAAATTGATACAAAAAAAGATGAAAGACTCTATTCATGAGATTGATAAATAAAAAAGGGGAATTAGATAACCCAAAGGGAATAACTAAAAACTTGTAATTCCCATATCTCATTCGGATTGTTATCTTTGGAATTTCATCCTCTTTCACCATTAGCCGATGATACTCAATCCTCAAATAAATCTATGAAAAATATTGAGCTCCATGGAGACGATAAAAAATCATCGATATGAAAAAATATATACTTTTTATTAATAGTGATGTTATTCAAGGCTCTACAATCAATAAAAAGTCTCATATAACCATCTTTATTTTGGAAAAATAAAATAGGAGCACCCCACATTGATTTTATTATTAGAATGAAACCTTTATCAATAAATTATTTCAACTAGTATTTCAATTCCCAAAATTCTACATGAACCATTCAATAAAAATTTTAGAAATAGAATTATCATCAGACACTAAATCAATAGGAAATTCAACATTCTAATTAAAAAACAAGGAAAGTAAATTCATTAGAAAAAAACATCTATTAAGTCATCCACTACTGTATTATCAATAATCAAAATTGTTTCTTTCTATTTCACAACATGAGATAGATAACATTCACTACCAACTTTAATCAATATCTCAAAATCTTGGTATGTTATCATAAGTATGTAATAATTGAATAATACTTTCCTTGATTTACAATCTATTTTATCAAGATAAAATGGAATTCAATCCATACCCAAAATGATATCAAATTCCACTATGGGATATTCAACATGATTTATAGGAAATACCATCCCACTAGTGATAATTAGAAGATTCTTATAAATCTTGGTTGCTTTAATACTTCCACACTGATTTTTTTACCAAAAGTTTTATATCACATTCAAGCAACAATATTTCTAATTTACTTGTAATTCTATCTAAAATGAATGAATGTGAAGATCTAGAGTTAAATATTTTTTCGATATATTTTGAAAAAACTAGGAACACACCTGTCATCTCTTTATTGGATTTTCCCACATCAACTATATTAATAGAGAATAATTTATCCATTCCCTTATGTTTTTGATGACGCTGGTTTCCACCTTGGGTAATCAATTTTCGACACACATTGGCATAATTCCTTAACTCATTGAAAATAAAATATCTTAATACCAACTTTTCAATACTTTTCTGATAATATACATTATATTCATGAGAAATATGACCAGTATATCTCCATTAAAAGCACTTCTAGGACTTTGAGAGGCATTCTCTAGGATTCTTTTTACCACACTTCTCACAAGATGGAAATTTAGTTTTATTACCCCCAAAAATCTTTAATGAATTCATTCCCATTTCCATCCAACGGGATCACTTATTTTTCTTACTCTCATGAAATACATGATCATCAAGAAACTCCATTTCTACATTCTCATAACATCAGAAACATTTCTCATAGCTTTTGATCTCAAGATAAGCTAATGCCCTTCGATATTTAAACTTCAACCCTAAGTAAAAATGATTTATCTTACTATCAATATCCCAGATAAAATTAGGAATATACATTAATAAAGAGGTGTAAGTTACTTCATATGTAGTTATGGAATCTTCCTACCTTTCTCTAAATTCAAAAAAAATTTTTACATACTAAATTGAACAGACTTAGGAAAATATTTCTCATGGAAGATATTCTTAAATTCTTCCCATTTTATGGCGTCAATCTCTTTACCTCCTTGGATATTTTTAATCATTGGCCACCACTAATTGACTTGAGCTTCAAAAGGATAAATCTAAAGACTAAATTTTTGATTATTTAAAAACCCCATTACTTCAAAAATATTTTATTGTTCTTTAATTCACCCTTCATCGTTCACAACATCATATGATCCTCTAAATTATGGGTGATTTTCGTCATGAAATGATCCACTACCGACATATTTTTCTGTGACTGATCTGGTTGATCTTGTGCATAGACACCACCACCATTTATCACCTGATTCAACTAATTAATCACAAAAAAACTATTTAGTTCATATTCTGACCATATTGAGATGATTATTTGGAAGGTTTTTTTTCCTCTGTTGCCTTTCCTGCACTACTGCCATATTTCCTCTACGAATAACCATTAGGAATAGTCCTATCTTAGATGGATCAACAAGGTAATATTAAAAATATATATCATTTCAAATTGATGATAAAGTAAAAATCGTTTATTGATATTTTATTAACAATATTCTAACTCCTAAATTTATCTAAATTGACCTCTGATGCCAACTATAAGTCCCCAACCTGAAAAATCACATAATCTTGAGATAAGTTAATAATTTTAATTTAATTCACATTGAGGAGATTTTTAGGTTTAGAGATTTTAAGAATTAGTTTATAAATCATACATAAAAAATTAAATATTACAAATTAAGAACTTCTACTAACCATCCATTTTTTCATAACTCAAAAAAATTTAAAAAGAAATATGGTTTCGTTTCATGTTCAAACAACATAACTTTTCCTTTATCATATCCTTGACTTTATTCTGCTTAAAATATGATGAATTTTTTTTAAAACTTGGGATGAGCATAAAAATATTAGTAAGGGATACACAATGAAAGATAATTATTACTTTTGTGAAAACATGTAAACCATGAATACATTATCATAAATTTATTATTTTTACATTTAAGAAGTTGTAAATACACTTCACTGAATAAAAGCTCATTGATTACCATTTTTTAATTAAAATATTACCTTAAAACCCATAGAAATAAATATGTAACATATAATGTCAACTTGGGACATAATAATACATAAATGGAATAACCATTCGGTCTATTTCACACATATCACTAAATGGAATGGACATATGACCGACTTCCATACCTAATGCTTTGACGGTTATTATGTGACCACCCATCCTTGGTTTATTACGAAACTACCCATCTTTAGTTTATCCCATAAACAACCATATTTAGTTTATCATGTAACAACCCATACAATGTCTAAGTACCATTATATAATCATACCACATAAAACATTTCAATTATCAATATTTCAGTCATAAAATTTCATTTTTAATAACAAGAAATCATTTTAAGATATGGAATAGTAAATCCACTTTACAAACCATTTTCAATAAAAAATACCCAAAAATAGACTAATGGATTTGTTTTTTTCTTTCAAAAACATAAAGTATTGTAGAGGAAGAAAAATATTAAATAATATTCATGGTATTAAAAAATTCATTGATGCCACTTATGTTAAAAAACTTGCATTTTTTATTTCACAGAGAAAGTAAAAATATTCATATAAAATGATTTAATTTAAAAACCATTTAATGAATTAAAATTAGAAGTGTGTTACGCATAAACTAAGGACTCAAAAAATACGGGGAGATATTATAGTAAAGGGTTTTGGTAGATATTTTCTAAACTAAAAGGTTTTGTAAGAGTGAGTAATAGAGAAGAATGGGTTCATTTTTATAGTAGAGGAGAGGGACACCTTTGGAATTATTAGATGTATTTAATTAATATAAATTCAATTTAAAATCCAAATGGGTCCAAACTCATTTATTTATAATATATGATGATTTTACGTCTAAATATAATTTTCAATAAGAATTAGACATGGTTTGGATATTTTTTAATCCTTATCATTTTGTTTTAACCCTTTTTAACTCTTACTGTTTTATCAAGTAATACACACTTTAAAAGTTAAAATAATAAACAAATCATTAAAAAAGACGAATTAATGAGTAATTAATGAAATTATTAGAGTTATTTCAACTTTTTGGTCATTTCTTGTGCCTTTATATATTTTATATAATTTAATTAACTATTTTATATTTTAAAATATGAAATATGTCAATTTCGACTCTATTCATTACAAGAATTTTTTTAAAACTCGTAAAAACTTTATTCCATAGAAAAAACTAAATTTAATAAATCCTAACATGTCTTATCAATATAGAAAATTTGAGTATGGCATCGAATAGTTAAAATTATATTTATTTATTTTATTATTAATAACATTTATTTTATTCTTTCTTTAATATAGCCATGTCTACATCATCATTGGGTCATAATTAAATTTAATTATTTAATATATAAAATTTATAAATAAAATACCATGATTTAGGTAATAATTTTATATTTCTAATGAATATTTATAGTCGAATATATAACTTATATAACCCCATATTAGAAATATATTATCACTAAGAGTCAGGTTTATGATAGTTTTTCCTTTTCTTTAAATAAAATGCTATATATGTCTTAATCACAACAAAGTGGCTTCAATAGGACAAAAGTTCGGATTAAGAATTTTTTTGGTCATACATAACTCTTCAAATAAGGTTGGGAAATGTTATAGGTTGTTTTTTATTATTTTAATATTATTTTAACCCTTATTTACCTTATTTATCCTTTAACCATGGTAAAAAAGGTTTCTATTCACCAAAACTTATTTTGATCCTATTTGATCAAATTTTTCATACATATTAAAACCATGTATATCCATTTTTGAAAATAAATTTCACAAAAGTTACTAAAATTAATTCAATGTTAATCTCTTCGACGGATTGGGGATAATGTTTTTTTAAAGTAAAAATCATCAAAATATTGACATGTGTTTATATCCAATTTAAATGTGAAATTACTTCAAATGAACAACATTGGATTAAAAGATAAAAACATAATATAATTATACCTTAAAACCATATTAAAGGATAATCTAACAATATAAATAAATTACATGAAAATGTAGTTATGAATTAAAAATACAGTATTTTTCACTATTCATTAGAAAATGAAAATTATTAGAAAAATACATAAATTTCAACCAAAGTAAAATTTATGTCCCACTTCCATTGAAGAAGTTTATTTCATCAAATATAACATATAAAAGTGAAATAGCTATATTTAAAAAGTTTTCTCCATCAAAAGGAAGTAAAACTACATTTTAAAAATATTAGAGTATTTTATACTTAAAATTGAATTTATTCTTATTTAAAGAATCTAAAATTTATTGTAATGAAGTAAAAATATGTAGTAAACATGTATAAACATAATATAGTCAGTTTTGTTCATCACCACCAATACAAAGTCTAAGCGATAACTACCATTTAAAATAATAATAATAATATATTATTTTTTAGTATAACTCAGTCTTGTGTGCAATATAAGATTTCAAAGAAACCCATTGTTGCATGTGAAGTACGTTATTGGATATAACATCCAATTTAAAGTAAAATTAATATCTAATTCATAAATATTTATAGATTTTAAAAGTCTTATTCTATAATTTCCAAGGATGTTATAGTTATATAACTAGAAATTACGATGATAGACACATATAATTATTAATTTAATAATTTATTTATCACATATATTATAAAAATGTAATATTTTTTACTTTTAAAGACATGTAATTTTTATTTAGAAATGCGTCGATAAAATTAATGAGATAATTTTATTCATAAAATGCATTCTTTTATAAAATTCGTTTTTATGTGAATTATATAAATAAAATAAATATATTATACAAAGTTTTTATATGAAAAATATAACATGAATATAATAATTAATTTACCTAAAATATGAGTTGGAACAATGTATATTTTTTAAAAAAGTTATTTTCTTTTGAAAATAATATTCCATATATTTTTTTGTTTTAATTTAAAACATAAATTTTAGATTTTTAATTTTACCAAATTAACTTCATTTTTTTATTTACAATAATAAAAATTCTACGATAGAATTAAAATTTGTCATTTTTCTAAAATTATTTATTTTTAGGTGAATAGTGAAGAGTGTGGTTTTTACTAAAATCATAGCGTTTATAACTATACCAAAAATTTAATTATAAAATAAAAAATAGATAAAACATTATGATGATAAAAAATGTATTTATGAAGTTAAATGATTCACTTAATAAACTTTACTGAATTTATAAAACACATATTTTTTTTTAAATTAAATAATATTTTTCTAATAAATTTTTTTAGTCTTTTGTTTTTAATTATGTTTTATCTAGGTGAAATTAGTTTTTTTTCTTTTAAAGTCACATAATAATAATTTTGATGATAATGAATTAAAAAATTGATTTAAAACAAAAAACATTGATATAATTTCCCTAAACACGACATTTATGAATAAAAATATAATTATTTGAAAGAAACGTTTTTACATGTTACATGTGCTAATTTTTTTAAAAAACTTATTTAACATTGAAATTTTGTTTGATAAATTATATTTAGTGTTTTTAATATTTAGGTCCAAATTATTTAATAAGTAAAATTTTTTAATCATTAAAATTAAATTACTTAGGTAAATTCTTATTACAATGATAAATAACCAAAATGGTAGAAGTGAAAAATCTATGAGTAAAAGACTTAAAATAATTTTTAAAACCTATTTAAAGATGGATTTTGGGGGTATTATCAAGATTAAATTATCCCAAACTCTATTATTTTACACATTTACTCTATTTCCAATGTGAAACATGTTTTCTATTTATATTAATAAGTTATATTTTAAAAAAATCATTTCCTTTCACCCATAAAATCAGTGCATATAAACCAAAATTATACACTCATTATAGAAAATTATCTAGACCAAAACTCAACTGTAATATCTCTTTATTCCAATCCTCATGTCCAAGAATCCTTTTTCTTTTCAATAGTCATAGTTAAGGAGTCTTAAAGTGTTTCCCAAGAGAGAACATCCAAAGGGACTAGTAATATTCACAACTGACCCCTCTTAATTATATTTTTATTCTACCCCACAAAAACTATTATATCCATGTAATTATGATAATTTCAATATAAAAAATATTATAATTTTTTATTATAATAATGGAATATCCTTTTTTATCTTCCTATAAAACCATTAGAAAAATGAATACATCATCATGCGTATATAGAGACTATCACCTATATGAACGACGTTCTTGGTATTTCATCACAACCATAAATGTATTGTTGTAAAAGTATATTTAAAGGATTAATGTTATATTTAGAACTTTATTTGGAGTTTTCAATTATAAACTGTTCCCAATATTTCTCCATGTCTATAGATAATTAATATGCCACTCGTGTGTATGTACGAAATACCACCTCCATGAAAGTGACATGTTTTATTTTTTATCTTTCATTTTATTCTTTATAAAACTCTCTTAAAATATGATTCAACTCCTTAAGATATATAAAAATATCATTTTTCATTTTAATAATGATATTATTTCAAAATAATAAATTCTTAAACATACTCACTTATATATTATAGTTTTTTTTTCATATTTGGGTCGGTTTAATCACCAACATGAACAATATCATCAATTTCTATCATGGATGATTGTGGAAAAAATAAATAATGATGTTATTAGAAATTAATGATTAAATAAATGTTGTTATATGCTTATGGAAATTTTATATTAATATTTATCTTATTTTAAATGTACCCTACTTTTCTTTGTTAAATATTATCGAAACAAGCTCATCACCAAAGTCATCATAATAAGTCACAGATAAAATAATTATGAAATAAAATAAATAAATTATTAACTATTCTAAAATATGTGTTAAGAAATATAATGATCTCATAATGATGAAATTTTAATCTATAAATAACAATTGATATAACCATTACGAAAACAGTACTAAACAAATATTTAAATTTAATAACATATGATGATGAAAATAAAATAAATCTAATTGATATATTTGTAATAAATGATTATAAATTAAGTTTATAAAATTATATAGTTATAAGTAAGGTTATTAAAAAAGTTATTAAGATAATTATTTTGTTATATAGGTGGTTAGAGAACGTTTAATTAAGAGGGATTAAAGCTACGTGTTTTTGTATCTCACTTTTTCATCACATAGATATGATTTTAATTCAACACTTTTTCTTTTTTGTGATATAAATATTTTTCTATTATCTATTTTTAGCACAATTTTCTTTCAATTTATGATTTTACACATCAATGTCATGTTATACCTTTATGGAGTTTTTACTTTAAATATCAGAAATTCACAAGTGGTTTGTTAACATAATTTTATTTTCAAATAGGTTTTGATATATCTTTCTTTAATATTGTTTTATAAGTTATCTTATTATTCCATTTATATATTATATATGGTATGTACTCTTTTTATATATGGAAAAAGTACTTATTTAAATAAAAACTTCTTTAATGGTTGATTTCAACAAAAAAAATTACAACATTGTTAGTATTAATACTCTTCCTTTCTAATGTATTATTATATCCTTTCTGTCCATATTTTACCTTTCCACCAATTTCCACCATTCCTATTAGGGAACTCAATCATTTTTTTCTCATGTGATCATAATATTTATTCTTACCCATTTTCAATATAAATTTTTATTAACATTTATATTATACGGGTTTCAAAAAATAAATTTTGATATATAAATTGGGAATTTTATTTACACTCATATTTTTCTCTTATACTTCACAATTATTGAATTAATAATAATTTATTTTAAAGGTCTTATCATTTGTATTTACTATAATGTATTATTTTAATAATTTTTCTACTCATGTTCTTAAATTTTTTTTTGAAAATAGACTTTAAAATCATGCCTTTTAAAATGATGTTTGGATATGTTTTCTAAAAAAGCCATTTTTATGATTTCACATCTATTTTCTTCTATATAAGAAAAGTAATACATCACCACTTTTTTCATACCTATAATACACTATTTATTAACATGTTTTTCTTAAAATTAATTCCTTTTATATATGTACTATTTTTCATTTCTTTGATTGAATGGTTTTAACTAAGATACTCATACATTAATTGATTAGGGAAATTATTGGCCAAATCACATACCATTTATCTATATGGTGTAAATACCATATACTTATCCATATTAATTTAGGGTAATTTACCTAATAGGTCACCTAATATCATTAGATACACATAAAATTCACACAAGTTATCTATTTTTTATTATTAGGGAATTTATGCATGATTCCTTATAGGATACCATTTTAAAAAGATATAAACACCATTTTTATTATAAGGGGTTTGAAAAATATAACAAAAGAAATATTTTAAAAAACATATGCATCATATTCATTATGTAATGAATAATACTAGAAGTATATGTCTCTAAAATATATCATGTAATGTTTTATTCTATTTAGATACCATGTACGGCGCACAAGTAGTCAACCCACACACAATATTAAGGTTTCACGGTATTGATATTTGACTTATGCTTTTGAGGTCATGATTTATATTTTTTACGCATATTTATGATTTCATAAAATTATAATATCATTCTCCCATTCCATCTTTCCTTTATTATCTCACAATGATATGTCATGGTATATAATTGTTCATTTGGGATTACATATTCTACTATCATAACCTATGAAGAACTATTATTTTTCATGTTATTTTTAATAAAATATTTATCCCATGATTATGTTTTATCATATTATTTTTCTTTGACCCTTAATGACATGTTGATGAGATTTACCTTTAATGAGAATTTTAGATCACCTCATTCTTATGTTTCCATTCCCCAGGTCATGATGATGAGTATAACTTATGAGAAGTATAAAAGAGATTTTAGTATGAAAACATTATAAATAAATGTTCACAAATGCTGTAAAATAAGTTTCTTATGTAGTTGGTCCTCAAAGTCACTAAACCGATTTTTTAGATTCATAGATTATTGTGAGATATGAGGTTTAATTTATAAAAATGATGTGATATATATATATATATATATATTGTGGGTAATCTCACTTTGCCTTATATAATATATTTAATGTATGATTTTTAGCACCAGACCTGGAAGTGTGTGTATGGGGTGTGTCAGTTGGTATTAGAGAATTGTTTAGTTATTTTAAAATATTAGTTTAGTTATTTTTCAAGGATTATTATTAGTGGAGTTCAGTAAAAACCCTAGTTTTATATCTAATTTTAAGATAATATAATGAAATTTGGGTGAATTTTTTAGTTTGTGGTTTTCCACAGAATTATATCCCCAGTATTATACTGGAAAGTGGATCCGTTCTTTTATTAATTGAACTTATAAGAAATCATCATAAAAATGGTTGGTTGAATATTAACTCAATATTCACTCAATGTGTGATGAGTGGTCCCAATGAATACACACCCAAGTAGACACTCTCACAGAATATCCTTTTGTTAATGAAATTCTATTTTTAATCCATTATAAAGGAATATAATGTTAAATTGTTAGGATATGACATATTTAAAAAACAAACTTTAAGAAACATAGATTAAACAGATTGTGATTTAGGTTGAACTAAAAGATAATGTAGTCGTTTCTAAGTGTAATACATTTTCAAGTCTAGTTTTTCATGATATTAATTATGATAATTCTATTATGATATTAATTACTTAGGTTTACAACTTTTTAGTTTTATAAATGGATGAATACTGATGGAACTAAGTTAAAGATGGTTTCTATATATAATGTGGATATTTTCCCAATGAGAAACCTAATGTGATAAGAGATGGAGTGAGAAATATTGTGGGAATTCCTCATAATCTATCATGAATTATGATTAAAAACATGAACATATTTGATTTTCAATGACAACAAATCAGAGAGGGATGTAGTCTCATGAAAGTTCAGTTAATGAAGATGATGAAGGAAAGGATTTTCAATTTCTTACTAGTAAAAATGGTGGAATAATCACTTAGAAAAATTTATTAAAGGAATTGAGATATGTTTTATGTGTGAAAAAAGAGGGAACGAAGTAATTAATTGATGAATAACAAATAAGAGTTTAGTGGAAAAAGTGGAAGAAAAAAGACTTTATCACAAGTTACCAATATCATTTCAGTGTAATAAATTTGGGAAACTATTAAATTACTCTTATTAATGAAATTATTCAAGGGATAACAAGGATTATAGTCCTTATTAGCTTCAAAGTCCATGGAACAAATAAAATCCTATGTAATCAGAACTACTAATGTGAGCTTCAAAAATGACGTTGACTGAGGAACTCATTTGTAGGTCTATACTCCTGCTCTAAATAAGGATTCAACTCCATTTCATATGTGCTAGCCCCTAGGTTATTTTTATTCCTTATATGTCACTATGAGGTCATACTGGGTGACCTCAAGAATGCTCGGGGAATGCGATAGTTCCTTATTCGATTACTTATTATTGTTTGGTGCAACTTGTTTTTCCGTAGTCATATTTGGAAGGGTTTTGTCCTATTTCCATGATAATATGTGGTTGTAGGAGGTGGCCGCATGAAACCATGGAGACTGATACATCCCCTAACCAGTCCACTTGGTTAATCTGCACTTGTAGTGTGCTGCCGATGAAGATCTCCCCATCGGTCTTCCTCCACCGTAGATCTGGTGTGGGTTTGTGATTTTTTTCCAGTATGGATCTATTGTGGATTATTCTAGTTCACTGGATTCGGTCTCAGTGGATGATGAAGATAATGGGGGAATGATGGGGTTGTGGATAAAGTTGGCATTGAGGTGATCTGTAGGATTCTTCTGGTGGTGACAGTGGTGGTTCCAGAAGAAAGTTGGTGTAGTGGTGTTGGCCCCTGGTGTTAGTCTCTTCGTGAAGTTGTGTGTGTGGTTTTGTTTTCAGTGTTTTAGTCTTAGACTAGGTTCCATGACCAGGCAATTTATGGTTTCTACATTTGGGTGTGTTGTATCAGTGTCTGGGTGGGTCTGGATCAAGATAGGGTTCCTTGGTTGGCCTGCTTATGGCTCTTCACAAGCGGTGTTTGTTTATTCTCACTCTTCCTTAAAGTGTTTTTTATAAAAAAACAAATGTTATTTGGATTAATTTATTTTTGTTTTACATAATCCTTTATACATAGTATGATTTTTCAGTATATAAAATCACCATTTCAATGACTAGATGTTGAATTATTAATAAAAACATCTGTTATTATGATTATTATGCCCCAAGTCTAATTTTTTTTCCTAATAGTTGATTACATGTTTGTTCTCCCTATAAAATATATTTATCCTTCCTTTAGTCTAATTTGATGTGGCTGGCCATTGATTGGATCCCATTACAGAGAGACCATGATAATTTCAAAGTTAATACAATAACATTTAAAATACTAAATAGACCCATGATCACCAATTTGAATAAGGTTGATTATTAAATTCATATAAAAAATACCCCCAATATGTAGGTCTGAACACTGAATCATGAGGGGTACTTATCTGAAACCATTAGAGAAAAACTCAATTGCAGTGATATTAAAATTATAAGTAAAAAAGTGTGTTCATTAGTCTTACAAAATTTAGTAAATATCAAAACTCACTAGAAATAAAATCTTGAGTCATGAACATCCTTAACTATTTTACTAGTTAGTAGCATTGCGAATTGTGTGGTGCAATTTATTTAAGGGTGGAAAATAACCAACTTATATTTTAAAATACATATTTTCCTTTATAAATCTAATGTTTTAAATAACTTGTTTCATAGGAAACATTGAAATAAAAATAAATCATGACATTTTTAAATAAAATTATTAAAATTTTCCATTATAATATTGACCATAAATTAGTAGGTAAAGAAGAAGTATCCACATTACAAAATATATGAAGAAAAAAGAAAGAAATGGAAAAAGGTAGTTTAAGTCTCCCACATGAATCTAATTTATATGATCTTTGAAATTAAAAATATTCACTGGGGTTTTACCTATACCAATACCAATATAAACTTTAAAAATTATGGTATGAGTAAAATTGTATAAGATAGAAGTCCAAACTCATTGAAATTCCCCCAAGAACCATGATAGTGGAATCACCACCCATGGTTGCCACAAAAGCCTACATTTTGACTAGATATTTCATGAAGATATTGAGTTGTTAGATTACTAGAAATGATTATGATATAAAAATGTAATTATTAATTTAATATTTCATTTATCACATACATTTTCCACATTTCATAATTTCACTTTTAAAGAACTTGAATGTTTATCCACCATTCCATTAATAAAATTAACATGATAATTTTATCCCTAAAAATTTATTTTTTCAAAAAATGTTTTCTTGATTTATCTAAAGAAAATAAATATATTAAATATATTATTGATATTAATTATATGTAACCAATCTAATTAGTTAGTCATATTAAATAAGAGAAAGAACAATTTATATTAAAAAATTTATTTTCCTATGAAAATATTTTTTAGTTTAGAATTTTAATTTTAATGTTTTAATTTACCAAATTATTATTTTTATTTATAACAAAAATATTATCCGAGGATTAATATTTTATAATTTTCTAAAATAATTGATTATTATATAAATAGTGAAAAAATTGTTTTATAAAAAACTGTAGCAAGAAAGTATAAATTATAAAAATTATAAATCATTTTTTATGATAAAAAATATATTTATGATATGAAGTGATGTATTTAAAAATACAATGTTGAATTTATAAAACCTATGTTTAACATTTTGGAAATGAAGCAATATTGTTTTAATAAAAATTATTTTTTATCTTTTTCTTTTGTTGAATATTTTTTTAGAAGAAACTTGGTCATGGATTTATTTTAAAATAAAATAAATCTTTTTTGTGTAATAATAAACATATTTATTTCATTAAAATCAACAACATTGATAATTTTTTCATAAAAAACATTTATTCTTAAAAACACACTTTCACTAAAAACATGGTTTTTACTAGTTACATGCGCTAAGGTTAAAATTAATTTCTACCATTCATATAAATTTAATTTTATGAAATGGATTTCTTATTTTTAATTAGAAGCAAAAATTTATTTAATAAGACACATTTTATTTATATTTATTAAAAATAAATTAATTAAGTTAAAAATTAATGACCATAGTAAAAACGAAAAATGATAAAATTGAGAAATATCAGAGTGGATGACTTAAAAACATGATTAAAACATGTGTTCAAATTAATGGTTGTATTATTATTTACCTTGTCCCATTTATGACTCTATAATTTTACACTATGGTACTACATTACATGTGAAAAATGTGTTCTCTTTACATTAGGAATTTATATTTTAAATTATTCTATTTCCTTCACCATTAATGTGACCTCACCTCCACCCCATCAATCCACTCATTATAAAAAATTAATACAACAACCCTGCTTTTCATTACAAAATTAAACATAATTTATTTCATAAACATCACTTGATACAGCATATAATATTAAGAGTTCGAGTGTCTTTGGGGCTTAGGATCATTACATAACAACTTGAAACATGAAATACAACATCTTTATTGAAAACTTCCTTTACATGACCACTACATTTCCTTGTACTTAGCATTGCATGAGATAACATGAGGACATGTATAAGAAAAGGGTGAACTATAATGTCCAGTAAGGGAATAATCATGGAATAACATGATTAATACAATACATGTAAGACAATAGGCATATAAATAGAGTAAAAGAGATTAATAAACATAAAGGCATGATAAATCATGATAATCATAACATGGAAATGTGGCAACAACACTTAACATGGAATTTGCATGAGCCAAGGCTCATAACACATGGAGCATGAGTAAAACCTTGTTGCACATGAAGCATGAGTAAAACCTAACTTTACTTGAATTACAATGAGTAAACACCCATTTCAAATGACGTATCATGATACTATACTTTACCCAATGCATTGGAGTTCTATTAGGGCACACCCTTCTAAAACATTTCACTTCATGCATAAGTGTGCCACATTGATCATAAAACATTGAATCATTCAACATAATCATTAATTACATGGTAAAAGAATGTGTAATACATACTTGGAACTCTTTAAACAATAAGTAAATTTTCATAAAGGTGAATACCCTTGATATAGAAATGGGCATGTTATTCACTACATAACGACTTTGGGTTGGAAAAACGCGATGCAATTTTGGCAGCATAACGACATGACATAAGAACTCAAAAAAGGGTTTTAAGAGATAAATAGGTGTATCAGAATATTTAAATGACATTTATAGTAAGGGGGTCATATATATTCATGTCCCAACAAATGTTATTCAATTTAGAATCAAGATACAAAAGAATTTCTTGAACGTAAATGAGGAGAGAGAGATTCCTTTCGGAATTTCAACACAGTAACAAGTGCACATGGGAGGCATTTAATGAGATTGAAAGGAATATCCCATAATTAAAACATAAAAATGAAATTATGGGGGAGGTGTTTAACCATAACCCAACATTTATAATTTAATGTAAAGGTCATAACAACTTAAATAATATTGGACAAAAATGAGAAATGAAGAAAAACCCTTACGTGGAAGTGTTCATCCAAAGTCTTGAGAGAGGCTTAAGAGAGGATTATTGGGATCTTGGGGAACCTTGGGAGTATTTTAAAGAGATTAGGGTAGAGGTTTTATGATCTATGAAGGATTTTAGTGAGGAGGACGTGGGATCTTGTGTGGGATTATATAGGAAAGGAGAGGGAATAGTTTATTATTTAGGTTTCAGACACCTCAAATTAAACTAATCAAAACCACAAACCAGTACATGTTTTATGACCATGTTTTTTTCCAAAGGGAAGTGTAAAAAAATATTTTATATGTCCAAATTCATAACTTCTTAAAATAATGGGGTTGCTTATGTGGAGGTGAGTTACACTCCCAAGGAAAACAATTTAAAATGAAAAAATGATTAATAAGTCTTGAAGTGTCCACTAAAGGTTTGTAAGATAAAGCAAAAAAACCCAAAATCACATTATTTTAATGGAAAAACATATATTGTCCGAAGATAAGGTTTAAATTATTTTATTACATCACTATTGGGTCATTATGTTGTCATAAAACACATTATATATTTAAACGGTATTTAATTTTTACCCAACAATTTGACTGTCTCAAAAAATTATCAAAAATTAACTATTGGATAACTTCGAAGTCCTAATTCCAGAAATAATATTAATTTTATCTAAATAATTTTCGAAATATGTTAATTTTTACTTTTAAAATGAAAACCGACATTTATCGAAAAATCACAGGTTTTGACAAAAATGGCATTCAAGCCTTAAAAAAATTATAATTGCAGTCATAAAATTATATGATCATTTAATTTTTATAAAAATTAATTTAATAACAATAATAATATTTTATTAAAATATAATTTAAATCAAAAATCCATTAATTAATCAAAATAGATTTCTTAGTTGAACATTAACTAAAAAATACTATTTGTGCTTTAAAAACTACTTAAAAGTTAACATTAATAAAATGAATGTATATTCATTGTTATATACAAAAATAATGTACATAACCATAGTTATAAGTTCTTGTTACATAACCCATTATAACACCCATTTAAGACCGAAGAGTAAGGTGTGCGGTCGTGAAAAACTCTTGGGTGGCTCGGACAACATTGATCGGGTGGTAATCTCTATCAACTTATACCTCTATCATAAGAAGTCCCACACGATCTTAACATATTCAAGATCATCTTGGGCTTGGTCAAGAGCAAAATCCAATGGCCCAACCTTTTTTTCAAGCTCTGAAAAATGGGATTTGTATGGGGTGCTTCTACTGGATGAGGCCATCACTTCCTTTGTCTGAGTAAATTGGATTTGTTAAAGCCCTATATCCATACTAATCATGTGATCACTATTCAATAGAAAGTATTAGAAATGGTCAAAATTCTTAATAGTATTTTAAAATCCAAAAACATAAAAATAAAGAAGTTGAAATTTTATATAAACATTTGACATAAAGAGACATTTGATTAGATTAATATGGATTTCCATTAATGAAAGTTTGGGTCGTTATAATCATCCCCCCTTAAGAAATTTTTCCCTAAAAAATTTATTTTCCCACACTAAAATATATTTGGGTAACTCTGGTTTATCATTTCCTCCGATTCCCATGCCGCTTCTTCAAACTAGTGGTTTCAGCACAACACCTTGATGAGGGACATTGTCTTATTTCATAGAACTTTTCCTCTATGATCTAAGATCATCACTGGTTTCTCCTCCTAAGAAAGATCATCCTATAACTTTAACACCTCTGAAGAGAGTACATGTAAAGGGTCTGGTATGTACTTTCTTAAGAGGGATACATGAACCACATCATGTACTTTTTCTATGGTAGGTGGGAGTGCTAGTCAATAGGCCACATCCCAGACACGAGCAAAAATCTCGAAGGGGTTGATGTACCTTGGAATTTACTTCCCTTTGTTTACAAACCTAATGACCTTATTCGATGAAGATATGCATAGAAATATCATGTCTCCATCTTTAAACTCAAGGTCTTGTCAATGGTTATCAGCATAACTCTTCTGTGAACTCTGTGCTACCTTTATATTCCATTGAATGGTTTCCACCTTCTCCACCAATTCATTGTCCATTTCTATTACGAGCAGCTTATGATCACCGGCCGCATCCTAACACACCAGTGTTCTGCATCATTCCCCAAAAAGGGCTTCATATGGAGCCATTTGGATGCTCGAGTGGAAAATGTTATTATAAGAGAACTAAACAAGAAGAATATGTTGATCCCATCCTTCTTTAATGTCCATTGAGCATGATCTCAACATTTCCTCAAGTGTTTGAATAGTCCACTCATATTGGACATCAATTTAAGGATGATAGGCCTTAATGAAGCTCAGTTCAGTACTCAGAGCATGTTGAAAACTCTTCCAAAACATAGAGGTGAATCTTGGATATCGATCTGACACAATAGTTAATGGTACTCCATGCAGCCTTACCACTTCCTTGATATATATCTATGCCAGTTGATCCAATGAGAAATCCTACGGAATAGAAATGAAGTGTGAAACCTTTTTAAGACAATCCACAACAACCCCAGATTTGATTGCTGCCTTTGGATGTATTCGGAAGACTAGTGACAAAGTCCATGGGGATTTTCTACCATTTCCATTCTAGTATAGGTAATGTTTTCATCATCCATTTAGACATCTGCCTCTCTACTTTCACTTGCTGAAACACCATGAAATTTGATGTATATTCAGAAATCTCTTTCTTTATATTATCCCACAAATAAAAAAATTGGATATCTCAATACATCTTTTTGTTTCCTGGGTGAATAGAGAAATTTGAACTATGTGCATCATCCAAAAGTTCCTTCATCAGCTCCGGACATGAATAAACACATAGTATTTTCCCAAATCTCACAATTCCATCTTCATTAACATTAAACTCCGATGATTTACCTTTTCTGATAGATTCCACTTTTTCTTTAATTCTTACATCATCTTTTTGAGCATCCTTTAACTTTTCCAAATGTGATGGTTGAGAAATCATTTGTGAAAGGATTGATGATGTTACCTTTTTTATGATTCCCATGTCCACCTTCATCAAATATAATAAGATTGGATCCTTTTCAATTCTTATCAATGATAGAATTTTTGGTTCTTTTCTACTTAGGGAATCCACCACCTTCTTCTCTTTCCCAGGGTGGAAATGGATTGAGCAGTCATTGTCTTTCATAAACTCTAATCATCTTCATTGGTGCATGTTCAACTCTTTATGTGTGAATATATACTTGAGGCTTTTTGGTCCATATATATTTTCCACTTCTCCCTAAAGAGATAACACTACCAAATTTTCAAAGTGAAGATAACTAAAACCAACTTGAGGTCATGTGTTGGATAGTTTTGTTCATGAAATTTCAATTTCCTTGAAGTATAGGCAATGGATTTGTCTTTTTTCATAAACACACATCCCATGCCCTTCTTTAATGCATCACTGAATACCACAAAAATTTCTCCACTTGTGGGTAAAGTGAACATGATCATAGTGATAAGCCTCCTTTTTAACTCCAAGAATATTTCTTTGCATTCATCACTCCAAGAAAACATTACTCATTTTTGAGCTAGATTGGTAAGAGGGTTAGAAAATCGTGATAACTTTTTCACAAATCATCTATAATATCAAGCTAACCCCAAGAAGCTATGGATACCCATCACCAATGTTGGACCCATCCATCCCTCAATTGAATCTATTTTGGAGGGATCCATAGATATCCCATTGCTTGTGATGATATGGACCAAGAATGAGACCTCCTTTAACCAAAACTGACACTTCCTATAATTTTCATAGAGCTTCTCCTTCATCCAGGTCTCTAGTACAATTCTTAGATTCTCCTCATGATCCTCCTTGGTTTTCGAGTATATCAGAATATCTTCAATAAAGACTACCAAAAATTTGTCAAGTTAATCTATAAATACTCAATTCATCATGTCTATGAATATTTCTGGAGCATTAGTGAGTCCAGAAAGCATTACTATGAATTCATAGTTCCCATATCTTGTACGAAAATCCGTCTTGGGATATCTTCCTTCTTCATCCTTACTTGATAATAGCCTGACTGAAAATCCACCTTAGAGAAGTATTGTGCTCACTACTGGAAATAAATGATTTCCCAATGGTTTAGAACCATTGGGAAAGGCTTCAGAACTGTTGGTGTATGTTATACCAACGGTTTTGCAAACCGTAGGGAAGTAAACCATTGGGAAATATTTTCCCAACGGTTTACAGTGAACCATTGGGATAGGGTAGAGAAAATTACCCTATCCTAACGATTCTTGCAAACCATTGGGAAAGATTTTTCCCAAAGGTTTCCAACCGTTGGGATAATGTGCTGAAAATTACCAGGTTATTCCCAATGGTTTGGAGAAACCGTTGGGAAAAACCCAATATCTCCTCTTTCCCAACGGTTTCTAAACAGTTGGGAAAAGTGTTTTACCAACGGTTCATGGAACCTTTGGTAAAACATAACATAGAATGCTATTCCAATAGTTTAAAACCGTTGGCATAGCCTATGCTGGGAAAATTGCACAACAACTCTGCAATTTTCCCAGCAGCTCTCCCATTTTTCTACCAGGTCTCATTTTGTGGGTTCCACCTCATTTTCAATCCAATTATTATACCTGAAATAAACTAACATACATATACAATTATTGTACCTTCAATAACCAACTAACACATACATATAGAGAACAAATTCATACACATTTAACATATAATGCTGGAACAATACACATCTATAATTAAATTATAATTCATAATGTAATTATAAACATATATAATTAATTTAGAATTCAATTTAAAATTTAATGACAATTATATGTGGAATCCAGAAGTCAATTCATAATTTGATCGGTTATTGTATACCATATATTTTTACCTGAAATGATGTCCATTTTAAACAAAATACATAAACATGGAGTGCTACCGACCACACCACACATCATATTGAGGCAGGGTTGACTCGTACACATCACATATGACCCATGGATCGTTCTCCTAAAGTTTCAATGGAAACCGAATGCATTTGGTCAGTTTTACGTATGTCAGTTCATGTTTTTCAATTAAAATGACATCCTTTTGAAACAAAAGATAGACACTTTGAGTGGTGTCGGCCACACCGCATCTCATATTGAGGTGGGGTTGATTTGTACACGTAACATATGACCCATGAATCGTTCTCCTAAAGTTTCAACGTAAACCGAATGCGTTTGGTCGGTTTTCCATATGTACTTAAAATGTTGTCCATTTTAAACAAAAGAGATCCACTTAGAGTGATTCTGGCCACACCATGCCTCTGATTAAGAAGGGGTTTATTCATACACATCACATTTGACCCATGGATCATTGTGCTAAAGTGTCGACACAATCCGAATGCGTTTGGCCACTTTTCTGTATGCTAGTTGATGTTTTTCAATTAAAATGACATCCTTTTGAAACAAAAGGTAGACACTTTGAGTGGTGGCAGCCACACCACGCCTCAGATTGAGGCAGGGTTGACTCGTACATGTCACATATGACCCATGGATCATTGTTCTAAAGTATAGACACAATATGAATGTGTTTGGTTGGTTTTCCTTATGCCAATTGATGTTTTTAAATTAAAATGATGTCCTTTTGAAACAAAAGGCAGACACTTTGAGTGGTGCCGGTAACACCGTGCCTCGGATTGAGGCGGGGTTGATTCGTACATATCACATATGACCCATGGACCGTTCTCCTAAAGTTTCAATGGATACTGAATGCGTTTGGTCGGTTTTCCTTATGTACTTAAAATGTTTTCCATTTTAAATAAAAGAGAGCCACTTAGAGTGATTATGGCCACACCGTACCTCTAATTAAGGCGAGGTTGACTCGTACACGTCAAATATGACCCATGGATAGTTGTGATATAGTATCAACACAATACAAATGCGTTTGGTCAGTTTTCCGTATTCTAGATGATGTTTTTCAGTTAAAATGACGTCCTTTTGAAACAAAAGACAGACACTTTGAGTGGTGGCGACCACACTGCACCTCGGATTGAGGTAGGGTTGACTTGTACACATCACATATGACCCATGGATCTTTGTTCTAATGTATAGACACAATCCGAATGCGTTGGTCGGTTTTTCGTATGCCAGTTGATGTTTTTCCATTAAAATGGCGTCCTTTTGAATCAAAAGGCAGACACTTTGAGTGGTGGCGTCCACACCGCACCTCAGATGGAGGCGGGGTCGACTCATACATTTCACATATGACCCATGGATCGTTGTGATAAATAATCAACACAATCCGAATGCATTTGGTCGCTTTTCTGTATGCCAGTTGATATTTTTCAATTAATGTGACGTCCTTTTAAAACAAAAGGCATACACTTTGAGTGGTACCAGCAGCATCGCACCTCGGATTGAGCCAGGGTGGATTAATACACGTCACATTTGACCCATGGATTGTTCTCCTAAAGTTTCAACAGAAACCGAATGCGTTTGGTCAGTTTTCCGTATGTACTTAAAATGTTGCCCATTTTAAACAAAAGATAGCCACTTAGAGTGATTCCAGCCACACCGTGCCTCCGATTAAGACGGGGTTGACTCGTACACGTCACATTAGACCCATGGATTGTTGTGAAAAACTATCGACACATTCTGAATGCGTTTGGTCACTTTTCAGTATGTCAGTTGATGTTTTTCAATTAAAATGACGTCCTTTTGAATCAAAAGCCAGACACTTTGAGTGGTGGCGGCCACACCGCACCTCATATTGAGGAAGGGATGACCCGTACACGTCACATATGACCCATGGATCGTTGTTCTAATGTATCGATAGAATATGAATGCTTTTGGTTGGTTTTCTGTATGCCAATTGATGTTTTTCAATTAAAATGACATCCTTTTGAAACAAAGGGCATACACTTTGAGTGGTTCCGGCCACACCGCACCTCGGATTGAGGCGGGCTTGATTCGTACACGTCACATATGACCCATGGATCTTTCTCCTAAAGTTTCAACGGAAACCGAATGCGTTTGGGCGGTTTTCCGTATGTACTTAAAATGTTGTCCATTTTAAACAAAAGATAGACACTTAGAGTGATTCCGGCCACACCGTGCCTCCGATTAAGACGGGGTTGACTCATACACGTCACATTTTACCCATGGATTGTTGTGCTAAAGTATCGACACAATCTGAATGCGTTTGGTTGCTTTTCCATATGGTAGTTGATGTTTTTCAATTAAAATGACGTCCTTTTGAAACAAAAGGTAGACACTTTGAGTGGTGGAGGCCACACCACATCTCTAATTGAGGCAGGGTTGACTTTTACATGTCACATATGACCCATGGATCGTTTTTCTGAAGTATAGACACAGTTTGAATGCATTTGTTCGGTTTTCCGTATTCCAGTTGATGTTTTTCAATTAAAATGACGTCCTTTTGAAACAAAAGGCAGACACTTTGAGTGGTGTCGGCCACACCACGCCTCCAATTGAGGTGGGATTGACTAGTACACATCACATATGACCCATGGATCGTTTTGATAATGTATCTACACAATCCGAATGCGTTTGTTCACTTTTCCGTATGCCAGTTGATGTTTTTCAATTAAAATGACGTCCTTTTGAAACAAAAGGCAGACACTTTGAGTGGTGGCGGCCACACCGCGCCTTGTATTGAGGTGGAGTTGACTCATACATGTCACATATGACCCATGGATCGTTTTTCTAAAGTATCGACACAATCCGAATGCGTTTGGTCACTTTTATGTATGCCAGTTGATGTTTTTCAATTAAAATAATGTTCTTTTTGAAACAAAAGGCAGACACTTTGAGTGGTGACGGCCACAACGCACCTTTGATTAAGGCAGGGTTGTCTCGTACATGTCACATATGACCCATGGATCGTTCTCCTAATGTTTCAATGGAAACCGAATGCGTTTGGTCGGTTTTCCGTATTTACTTAAAATGTTGTCCATTTTAAACAAAAGAGAGCCACTTAGAGTGATTCCGGCCGCACCGTCGCTACGATTAAGACGGATTTGACTCGTACACGTCACATTTTACCCATGGATTGTTGTGCTAAAGTATCGACATAATCTGAATGCGTTTGGTCCCTTTTCCGTATGATAGTTGATATTTTTCACTTAAAATGACGTCCATTTGAAACAAAAGACAGACACTTTGAGTGATGGCGGCCACACTACGCATCGGATTGATGCGGGGTTGACTCGTACGTGTCACATATGCCCCATGAATCATTGTGCTAAAGTATCGACACAATCCGACTGCGTTTGTCGGTTATCCGTATGCCAGTTGATATTTTTCAATTAAAATGACGTCATTTTGAAATAAAAGGCAGACACTTTGAGTGGTGGCGGCCACACTACACCTCAGATTGAGGTGGGGTTGACTCGTACATGTCACATATGACCCATGGATCGTTTTTATAAAGTATCGACACAATCCGAATATGTTAGGTCAGTTTTTCATATTCCAGTTGATGTTTTTCAATTAAAATGACGTCCTTTTGAAATAAAAGGCAGACCATTTTAGTGGTGCCGGCCACACCGCGCCTCGGATTGATGCGGAGTTGATTCGTACACGTCACATATTACCCATGGATCTTTCTCCTAACGCTTCAATGGAAACCCAATGCGTTTGAGTGGTGTCGGCCACACCGCGCCTCAGATTAATGCCCAATGAATACATCTCTTTAATAACATACCAAGAATCTATGAAATTGATTAGATGTGTAAATGTGATTTACATTGATTATAATGATGAAAATAAATAAAATATATATTATATATTTTCAACTATTAAATGAAATCAAGGAGGGTGGGGGGGGGGGGCTGTCCAGTGGGGCTGTCCGATGGGCTGTCTGGTGGGTGTTCGGGGGGCTGTCCGGGGACCAAGGAGGAGGGTGGGGGGGCTGTGATGGGGGTTGTCCGGGGTCCAAGGAAGAGGGTGGGGGGCTGTCTGGGGGGTTGTCCGGGGTCCAGGGAGGAGGGTGGGGGGGCTGTGCGAGGGGATGTCTGGGGGGTGTTGGGGGGGTTGTCCAGGGTCCTAGGAGGAGGGTGGGGGGCAGTCTGGGGGACTGTCCGGGGGGCTGTCTGGGGTCCAGGGAGGAGGGTGGGGGGGGGGGGGGGCTGTCCAGGGGGCTATTCATGGGGCTGTCCGGGGGTGTTCGGGGGGTTGTCTGGGGTCCACGGAAGAGGGTGGGGGGCTGTCCGGGGGGGGGGGGGGGGGGGTTGTCCAAGGTCCAGGGAGAAGGGTGGGGGGCTGTCCGGGGGGCTGTTTGGGGGGCTATCCAGGGGATGTCTGGGGGTGTTCGGGGGGTTTTCTGGGGTCCAAGGAAGAGGGTGGGGGGGGGGGGGTTGTCCGGGGGGCTATTTGGGGGGCTATCCGGGGGGGCGATGTCCGGGGTCTAGGGAGGAGGGTGGGGGGGCTGTCTGGGGGGCTGTTCGGGGGGCTGTCTGAGGGGCTATCCGAGGGGTGTCCGGGGGGTTGTCTGGGGTCCAAGGAAGAGGGTGGGGGGGGGGGGATGTCCGGGGTGCTGTCTGGGGGCTGTCCGTCGGGGCTGTCCGGGGCCAGGGAGTGGGGGGTTTTCCATTGTCCAGGAAGGAGGGGGGTTCCCAAACACAAAACCACTAAAAAAACATCCATAAAAACAGATAATATATAAAAATAATTCAACTGCAATACTATAATACAAGTCTAGATAAAAACAACAACTAGAATAGATTAAATATCAAATTTCAGTAATATCAGTCAAAAATGTAATGGATCAACTTGTCCCACATTACCATAACCATCATCACCATCATCATCACCCTCATCCTCACCCTGCTCCTTGCCCTCGCCACCCGCATCGCCCTCTTTCTCTCCCTCCACTTCCGCATCAGACTCCTCGCCATCATCATCGTCAAGCTGGACATCGTCCTGACCACCACTAGAACTACCACCTGGTGCACCGTATATAGAACATATCAGCGACATATACTCATCAAAAGCTCGGCTGTCCTCTGCTGGAAGTGTAGGACATAGAACTTCAATAAATTTCATAAACACACTGTTTTCCCTAATATACTGTTCTTCCATCTATGTGGCCCTTTTCTCAGCCTGTGCTTCCCATGCCCTAACTTTCTATAGCTCGGTGGCACTACAACTCATACCTGAGGATGGAAAATACCTCGTCGGTGCTATCCTAGGTCGGCAACGTACTATGCCAGAATGCTCCTCTCCCAAGACCTGATGTAAGTGATCTGTTGGCCCAAAATTGTCTGGTTCTTGGGCATCGAGGGCCTCTAATGTAGCCTGTTACAAATATAAATATATCATTAAGTTACAAAATATATATTAAAATATAAATTCAACAGATTAAAACATACAATCTACTGCTGAGTCGCATCATTGACAGCACTTCCATCATTTTTCTGTCTACTCGAGCAAAACATTTTTGCTCGAGGCACACGTCGTTCAATATTTTGTATTTGCCACTACAATGACATTGAAAACTAATGTTATATGAAAACTTTATCAAACTATTAAATAATTGAAGAAACAAAAGAAAGTCTAAGGCATAAAGAAAACTTATAAACAATTGTCGTACCTACTTCCTCTAATGATCTTGCATCGTAGTGTGTCCCAGTGTGTGGAGGTATTTTTTTGCATCAATTTTCTTTTTATTTTTTTCTAGATGATTCCTAAGTAAAATTCGAAAATTCAACAGATAGTATTAATGAAAAACTGGAAGGTTATTATTTAAATACCTTAAATGTTATTAATACCTTAAACTGGGTACTCTTCCAATGAGTAATCATCTGACGATACTACTCTATAAGACAATCATCCCCCACTGGTACCGCCTCAAACTCAGTGCCAACTCTAGAAACCCAGCCAATATACAACTCATGCTTTTAGGATCTCCAAAGATCTCCTAAATCCTTTAGAAGTTCCGGTCGTGCACCCTCACCATTGGGAAAATTAAATCGAAGCTGTAATCAAAATATTAATTCATATAAATACAAAAATAATTCATGGCATTAAATAGAACAGATTTTTTTACCCATATCTCTGCCCAAGATATATCCTTGACGTCATGTGGCAAATGTCTCCACGATAGCGGGTTGACGGGAATGATGTTGGAGTATTTGGAAAGTGTCACAAAAAAACTCCGACATTGCTGCCCTGTTTTCTCAAAAATTTGGTTGTCTTCATTATAATCCACCATAACCTGTGTGCGGCGGTTCGACACCCAACACATGCGTGAATGCCCTCACCCATGCCTCCTGTCAGTAAATGTATCTATCATGAAAGAAAAACAAATATTTTATCAAAACATTTTATAATGAATTTAAATATTGCTATAAAAATTTGTTAGGGTTCTATAAATATACTTGTGTCGGTCTGATCGCTGAGCGCCGCTGGATCCACAGAAACTGATGGAACACCTTGTGGTGGAACAGTAGTCGAAGAATATGGAACATAGAAGCTCGGAGAGACAGAAGTAGAAGGAAAAGAATATGGGACAACTTTCTGACCGGATGCGGACTGGGGAGTGGGAAACATCATGGGATGTGAAAATGATGGGCCAGAAGATGTAGAAGGTAGTGAATACAAGGGAGGCCTAAATAACCCGTGTGTCCCTAACGACACACCGGGATCAGAATTTAGGAAGGATGACATGTCAGTGGGAGGGGCAGGGTCTAATCGGGTACGCGAAGCGGCTCATCCACCTATTGTACGAACCCTCCTCGTACCACCGGCCTGAGTACTAGGACCAGTACTAGGCTCCTCGTCGAATAACTGTCGACGTATAGGTGGATCCAACAAAAAAAATTTTAAAAAAATAATCACATGACATTATTTATTCTTTAAATATATCAATTTGAAATAATGTACTCACTACAGGCACTAATGATGGAACTCCCAACTCCATCATTGGACGATGGTTCTCCATCATTTTTTTCCTTCGTCTCACTTAAATTGGCTTCATTTCCTACATTTGAAAACAAATATGTAATTAATTAGAAAAAGAAAACTAATGTGTAACCCAAAAAACTAAATATATGAGGGAATATGGGGATTCATTGATAATTTAGCTATCAATTGTTTTAGAAGAGCTTGAATGGATTTAATAAATCATACAAGTTGTAATGTTCACCAAGTGAGAAATATTGTTTGACTATGTTTGAATACATTTCAATTCCAAATTAAAAAATGCAATTCAAATAAAACTGCAACCAATAAACATTGAAAATTCACATAATGGTCAATTCATCTATAAATTGTTTTAGAAGAGCTTGAATGGATTTAATAAATCATACAAGTTTTAATGTTCACCAAGTTAGAAATATTGTTTGACTATGTTTGAATACAGTTCAATTCCAAATTAGAAAATGCAATTCAAATAAAACTGAGACCAATAAACATTGAAAATTCACATAACGGTCAAGTCAGCTAAAACATATTTGTGATCAATACTAAATCAATTTGAATATTACCAACCTTAACAACCCAACTCCAGGTATCCCAAAAGAATTGAGAACATGGATGAATGATTCTATATATTTTCAACCACAACTTCAGGTTCACAACAAACTCTGACAATTGAGCTATTTGAGTAATCAAAAGAAATAAATGGATTGGTTCCAATGGCACTAGGGACAGTGTCAATTCCATCATCACCATCATCAAAAATATGTCTTGGAATTACTTTAACTATGACACCAAATTCAGGTCGAAGTTGGTCTTTGACATAAAAAACTTTTTTAGCCATTGATGCCAACACATATGGTTCTTCGGTAGCAAGAGTGTGAGTCATATAAATTACTCAAAATCCACAATCATCAATAAATGTGCCATGTCTCGTCATTGAATAAAACCAATGACATTTCATCATTGTGACTCATCCTTGAGAGTAATAATCCAATATTATTATTTTCTCAACAACTCCATAATAACACACATTTTCAAATCACGGTCTACTATCTGATGCACTGGCATAACAATCTATTGTGGTAGTAACCATAACACTATTATGTTGTGTTCTCATGTTCTTTTCTCATTCGGTGACAATAAATTTGTACCCATTGATAACAATTGATTTACAGTCACGAACCACGGTATTAGGACCAAAATCTAAAGCTCTTATTTCCTCAGAGACAGAGTCAGCAGACAAACTCAATAACTGCAATATAAATGACTATTAAACTTAATTAAATATTGATATAATTTTTTTAAAGATTAATTTTTTTATACCTTCAGTTCTAACCAAGAAGAAAACTCTTTTCTATGGAAAGTCTCTCTCCTTCTCAAAGATAAAGAATGATGCTTCCAATTTATCATTGTTTTATGTTCCCTATAGATAAAAAATATGAATAGTTTAACAGATATATATGTAAGATATACATAATCAATTTAGTTACCTGATATAGTCATCCAACAAATCACAGTTGAACAAAACTGTGCGATGTGCCATCTCCCGCTCTTCATGGCTCAATTACTTCAATGTATATGATCCATGAATTCCTCCTGTTTGAAGAAGTGATGGAAAACTGGGTTCAATTTTCTCATATTGTTCTTCATTTCCCATTGGTCTGTTCAATCTTGTAGTAAGATCAGACATATACATCAAGCAGAAATCCATACATTCTTGAGCCAAGTAACCGTTCACGATAGAACCTTCAGGATGATTTCTGTTTCGGACATAAGACTTTAATGTGAACATATTTCTTTCAGTTGGATACATCCAACTAATAGAAACACGTCCTCTGAGAAGTATTTCATTGGGAATATGGATACTCAGATGTAGCATGCATGTGAAAAATGATGGAGGAAATATTTTCTCCAACTCACACAAAATTAATGGGGCATCTGTCAACATTTTTTTGCAAGAAATACTTGGACAACTTCTTAGCACAAAGATCTCTAAAAAATGGCACAACTGAATGACAACCACCCTTACATTATTGGACAAAATATAATGGATTTCTATTGGAAGTAACTCATGTAGTAGAACGTGATAATCATCAGTCTTCATAGATTTTAGATTCAACTCTCTTCTGTTGACACATTTAGATATGTTGCTTGAATACCCATCCGGAACTCTAATAGTCTCTAATACTTCCAGAAATTGTTTTCTTCTATAGGTGTCATCACTTAAGAAGCACATGGAAGTTTCCATTTATTTTCACTGATACGCACATGATGTAATTCTGGTCTGATGCCCTAATCCACCAAGTCACGCCGATATCGTAAATCTTCTTTTGTCTTCCCCTTGACATTTAGAAGAACAAAAACCAACATTTCGCATATATTCTTTTCAATATGCATTACGTATAAGCAATGATGTAACAAATTGTTTGACCAATAAGGCAAATAAAAAAAGATACTCCTCTTCCTCCAATTGTAATAGGTTTTAGTGGAAACATTATTTCTCTTTCCAGATTTCATTTGACCCTTCCCGAATGAAAAACTGAAATCATTCAATTCATTAAGCACATCAGTTCTAGACATATGCTGAGGTGGATCATCGGTCTCTATGGTATTATCAAATATTTGACGATTCATTCTATATGGATGATCCTTTGTCAAGAATCGACGATGTTCCATAAAACTGAAACTACAATGATGTTTTAGTCTTCTGGATCATGTATTCTTCATACAAACTGGACATGACAATTTTCCCTTTGTGATCCATCCAGAAATCATTGGATAAGCTATAAAATCATTGATCGTCCACATAAGTGCAGCACGCATCTGAAATATGTCTTTCGAACATGAATCGTATGTGCACACACCCACATCCCAAAGAAGATTAAAATATTTTATTAAAGGTTTCATGTAGACATCAATATCAATGCTGGGATCAGAAGGACCAGATATGAGTATACTCATGAAAGTGAAAGGTTTTTTCATACATAAACATGGGGGATGATTATAAATGTGTATAAAAATTGGCCATGTGCTGTGTGATGTAAGCATCTTTCCAAACGGATTAAAACCGTCGCATGAAAGACCCAGCCTCACATTACGCACGTCAGCTGCAAAATCAGGTTGTCGAGCATCAAATCTCTTCGATGCAAATCTATCTGCAGGATGAACCAACTCATCATTTGTCTTCTTTCTCTTGGTATCATGCCATCTCATTTTTATTGATATGTCATCAGAAAAAAAAAGATTATGGAGTCTGGGATCAATGGAAAGTGCCACATTACTTTCTGTGGAACGCGGGATGGTGTTCCATCATATTTTGACTTCCAGCAGGATGTGCCACATTTAATACAATCATTTCGTTCAGTGGTTTCCTCCCAGAATAAACTTCAATCTTTTGGGAAAGCATGAATTTTGTTTCCTGAAAATCCAAGTTCGTCATCTAATTTCCATGCCATATAGTGGTTTGAGGGAATATCTGCATTATCTGGAAGTAAATCCTTCAAGATGGTAAGAATGTAATCGATTTCTGTATTAGAAATCCCAGACATAGTTTTCCCATGAAACAATCGGATTAAAAATTCAATCTTTTCAATTTTATTGCATTGTTGATATACTAGAGTCGTGGCAGCATCATTCAATTTTTTCACCCTATCAATATCATCATATTCACTAGATGCATCAGCTGTGCTCATATCGAAGTCCTCTTGAGTCTAAATCCTTTATTTTTCATGATGACGAATAAATGGAAACCAATCATCTAACAAATTCTCCATTCCAGTATTTTCATTTCAATCATCACCAATTTGAAATTTCATTTTCTCCCCATTGTGATACCAAACAAAGTAGTTTTCTTGAAAACCATTTTTGGTTATGTGGTAGGTGACTTCTTCACGGCTCAACCAAGGTCTACCTACACAATTGGATCATGGGTAGTGTATGCGACCACTATCTAAAGCATTGTGAAATGAAAAATCTATAAATCTCTCCAAATTGTTTTGAAAATCGCTTGATATCTAATCGGTTTCATACATACAACTTCTATCCATTCTATAAAAAGAATATATATAAGTCATTTTGTCATAAACAATTCAATAGTATTGAACTTTAATAGAAAATAAATTTAGGTAAACGATAAAGGAAGAAGTTTCTAGTCGATGTAGTGAAAAGCACCCCACTCTCATAAAAGTGAGTATTGGCCAATAAGGACACATAATATACAAAGTACAATGAAAACCATATTTAGTTGACCCTAAAGTTATATTAGTACAATCATCTTGGGGGAAATGGAATATATGATCTCGGTTAACTGATGAATTCAAAATCTCGTATTCCATATGTTGGACACTATATAAAGTGAGAAATCATGTGAGGATGGGTTTACATCATTCAATTTATTACATGCTAGTGAGAATGAAGAATTAAATTAATGACTTGAGTTCACTGATACCATATCAACTGTTATACACACCATGTGAGCCCTTATACACACCACATGAACCCTTTTACCATATCATCATTATTAAAACCATTAATAACAACTTATTAAATAACATCAATTATTAAAGATAATAAAATTGAACATAATTCAATAATAATATTGGATGTATCAATTAAAATGAAGTCATACTATCTTACATCATAAATGACCACCCACAACCATGATTAATGACCACAATGCTCCCCTTTCGGCCAAATCAAAAGTGAAAAGAAAAACACATAGTTGTAGAAAAAACTTTATTTTTGTGAAGAATAATAATCTCATGGTCCTCATGATATTTGAACCATGCAGTCATGATTTTCAAGATGAACTTGTATCCATGAAACCATATGAGAAACACGATTCAATACATGCATTTTTCTGATTTTCCCACGCATTTTGAGGAACCCCAAATCAGTGAAAATGGTCATTGTGTTTTAAAAAGGTGATTGAATAACACATGTATGATGTCTAAGGTAGAATGATTAATGGTTATATTAGAAAAAATAATATTCACTAATATTTAGAATTTTATATTCTTGTGAATTAGTTTCATGAAGAAGGAATAAGTACTAATTAGGGACCACATAGTATTTGGGAAAGTTCAAGAAGATACTCCATATGTTCTATTATGCAAAGGATAAGTGAACAGTGTGTCATTTTATATATATATAGATTTTGATAGAAACATGATACATACATGTTATGTAATACACATAGTGTACAAAAATTAAGATTAACAAGATCTTCATGTTTGGCATGATCTTAATGAAAGAGTGATTTTCATGAAATAATATCAATAAATATTATAAACAATTTCTTATTAGTTACTATACATGAACCTATAACATTTGAACCAGATTAAAAAAACTATGAATATTCAAAATTAGATTACAATAAAGAGACACCTTGCCCTTATAAATGTAAATGTGTAATGAAAATATTAATTAGACATACACCGATATAGGGATTTGAGTACACAATTCATGGAACAATCGTAAAATTTTACAAAAACCCTAAAAATTGGGAATAAAAAAATCATTGAGGATAAAAGGATATGCTTTATAAGAGGTGGAACTATATCCTTGATAAAATATAGAAGGAGTCTAACCTGGTAGCTGCTGATCTAAAGGAAGATGTGGGGATTGGGAAGTGCTTCTGGAATCGTGGGGAGGACGCTGCCTGCATTTGGGTATTTGGGGATTTTTTTCCCAACGGTTCTTAAAAACCGTTGGGAAATGTCAATTCTTCAAGGTATTTACCAACGGTTTACATAAACCGTTGGGAAAGACAACATATGCCAACAGTTCTTTGAACCGTTGGTATACATGTTTTGGGAAAACTCACCTTTCCAGTAGTGGCTCCATGCAGTTGATCGAACAAGTCATAAATTCATGGGTGAGGATACTTATTCTTTATTGTGATTTTTTTATCTCATGATTATCAATGCAAAGACACATTGACCCATCCTTCTTCTTGATAAAGAGGATTGGTGCACCCCATGGTGAAGAACTTGGGTGTATAAACCCTTTATACAGATTCTCTTATAGATGATTCTTTAGCTCCTCAATCTACACAATAGCCATTCTATATAGTGTCTTGGATATTGGAAACACCCCAAGTATAAGATCAATTGAGAATTCAACATATCTTCCAGAAGGAATTCCAGACAATTCCTCGGGAAACACTTTAGCGAATTCCATCACAATAGGCATGTCTTCAAGGATGGTTATCTCCTAAGACTCAATCATCTGAGCTAGATACGCATGATCATATGGAAGTAATATCCACACTTGAGATGATGGAGCTAAAGAAGATTCGTCTTCCTCCTTTCACTTTTAAAGAATTAGGGATCGATTTTCCACATGGAGAGTGATATCCCTCTCACGACAATTTATGCTGGCTCTATATAAGTAAATCCAATCCTTGCCAAGAATTGAATCAAATTCCACTAGAGGGAGTATGATGAGGTTTACTGGGAAGTTAAATTCCCAGATTATGATAGGGGAGGAGTCATATTCTTGAGATGCAATGATTGACCCATTTTCCGTACTCACCGACATCTTCACTTCCATGATTTGTGGTGGTTCTGGGATTGTTATACTAAACTTTTGACATATAAAAGAATGCATAGAACCTGAATCAAAAAGTATGTTCTCTATTTTTTAATTAATAACAAGCGAACCTGTCACCACTTCATTGTCAGGGTTCACTTCGGTAGTAGTGATGGAAAAAGCTCACCCTTACTTCCTTGGAGGTTGTTGATTGCCTCTTAAAACCCTTGGCTTAGGGAACTGATTAACAATATTTCCTTGTTCTTTTCATTTGTAGTATTAAACTGTCTTTTGAGGTTTGAATTGAGAATTCCCCTCCTCTATTGTATTTGCGGGTCTTTCTTTCCCACAGTTAATAGCCAGGTGCCCTTCTCTCTTACACCTAAAGCATTTCCTCATCCCCTTCTGGCAATTTCTAGGGTTCTTCTTTCAGCGCCTTTGTAAAGTGGGGTGTTGGATCATTTTAGCACCATTGGATTTGTCCATCAGACTGCCAGAATTGAATTCCACCTTACGTTTCTTATCACCATGAATTCCCTGATATTCTTTTATCTCCATTTCCACCTTGAGGTAACATCAGACAATTTGCTCATAGTTGTTGAAGTCACGGATTTCCAGCGCTTTCCGCAGGCTAGTTTTTAGCCCACCAAAGAAGAGGTCAACCTTGAATTCAGGGGTAATGACAAAGATGTAGGAATATCATGCATTCCTTGTGAATTTTTTCTCATACACTCTGATAGATTCGTCGTTTTTTTTGCTTGAGGTTATGGAAGTCCCTTTCCCTTATAAGCTCGAGGGTGTTCAAAAAATATTTATCGAAAAACATCTTTTTGAAATCATTCCATTCCAACGCCTCAATCTCCTTCTAATGCTTCATATTTTTGATCAAAATCCACCATTGATCAACATCACCCTCCAAGGGATAAGCATCTAGGAGAACCTTCTATTGTTCAGAACATTGAAGAATGGAGAAGATATTTTAAATGGAGTTGATCCATTGTTCAGCAATTGAGAGATCAGATGGTCCATTAAAAGTTGGAGGCCTCTGTCTCATAAAGGTCTCGATAGTGACTTGTTCTTTATTATGGGGGTTTGAACATTCCTCTATACCCATGTTTCATTTCAAATTGTGAGTTTACAAAGAGATAAGCATGGAAAAGTTTTTGATTCCCACACCTATTGGATTGGGAATCTCATTAGTATAGTCATCAAATTGATCTTCATATCAGTTGTTAGCCTGAGTCCTCCTATTACCAGCCATTGGCTAGAATAAAAGGAAAGTTAGTGGTAACACATAAAGGGTAATAGAATAACAAAACTGATGACTTATAAATAACTTTTATTTCCTTAACATATGAATCTCTTAGCTTCAGTCTATGTTATCAATGATCTACTTTCTAACATATTTTCCTAAAGAATTTTTTTTGTCCCTTAATAATGGTTCATACTAAGCTTGTGAATTTACCAAAGCATATCCCCTGAGAGTGTCATAACCAAGAGTTCATCAATTTCCATTTTAGTGCACTAGTTCCCCTTCAAGTCTAGCTCAAAGTAGTGTTTTTAGGTTTTACCCCTAGGATACATATGTCCCAGAGCTGCCTCTACCTGCTCGTATCCCAAAAAGGATGTATTTTCTTTATAAACCATTTACTCAATAATCACAAAACCTTAGGGTTGCTTTTATTATACTTAGACTTGTCTTTAAGGATTTAATAGGGTTTTCTAATCATAATCCCAAAAAATAGCTAAATCTATCCTCTGATACCAACTATGACAACCCTGTTTTTATTACACAATTAAACATAATTTATTACATAAACTTCACTTGACACAACATAGAAGATCAGGTGGTCTAGTTTCTTTGGGTATTAGGATCATTAAATAACAACAAAAAACATGAAATACAACATCTTTACTGAAAACATCCTTTACATGACCACTGCATTCCCTCATACATAGCATTACATGGGATAACCTAAGGACATGCATAACAAAAGACTGAGCTACAATGCCAAATAATGGAATAATAATTGAATAAAATGAAGAAAAAAATACATGTTAGACAATAGTAATATCAATAGAGCACAATAGAAACATAAAAATAAAGTCATGAGAATGCATGATAATCATAACTTGGAAATGTGGAACCAACACTTAACATGAAATTAGCATGAGCCAAGGCTCATTGCACATGGAGCATGAGTAAACCCTCATTTCACATGAAGCACGAGTAAACCCTCATTGAACTAGAATTATCATTAGTAAATAACCATTTAACATGACGTATCATGATACCATACTTTACCCAATGCATTGGAGCGCTATTAGGGCTCACCCTTCTTAAAAATTTCACTTCATGCATAAGTCTGCCACGTGGATCATAAAACATTTAATCATTCAACATATTCATTTATTCCACAAAAAAATAATGTGGAATTAATACTTGAAACTCTTTAAACAATAAGTAAATTGGATGAAAGGTGAATACCTTTGATAGAGAAATGTCCATGATATTCACTACACAATGACTTTGGCTTGGAAAAACACAGTGCAATTTCAGCAGCATAACAACGAGACATAAGAACTCATAAAAATGGTAGATGAAATAGAAAGAGGTGTCTCATCATATTTACATGACATGGAAATTAATTGGGTCACATATATACATGTCCCCACAAATTTAATGGAATTTAGATTCAAGATACAAAATAATTTCTTAAATGTAAATAAGAAGAGAGAGATTCCTTTCAGAATATCGGTATATTAACATGTGTACATGGGATGCATTTAATGAGAGGGAAAGGGATATACCATCAATAAAACATAAATAGGGAAGTATTGGGGAGGTTAAAAACAATACCCAAACATTTATAATTGAAATTAAAAGGGCATAACAACTTAAAAAATATTGGAAAAAAAGAGAAAGGAAGAAAAACCCTTATTTGGAAGTGTGCTTCGAAAGGCTTGAGAGACGTTTATTGGGAGCTTCAGGAACCTTGGGAGGATTCAATAGAGAGTAGGGAAAAGGTTGGACGAACTCAAAAGGCTTTTAGTGAGGAGGAAGTGGGATCTATGGTGGGTCTATATAGAAAAGGAGATGGAATTGTTTATTATTTCGGTTTGGGACACCTCACATTAAACTAATCAAAACCACAAACCAGCCCATGGTTTGTGCCCATGGTTTTTGCCAAAGGTGAGTGGAAAAAAATATTTTATAAGGCCAAAGTATGAATATATTAAAATAATGGGGTTTATTATGTGGAGGTGAGTCACACTCCCAAGGAAAATAATTTAAAAAGACAAAATGTTTAATAAGTCTTGAAGGGTCTACTAAAGCTTTGTAAAATAAATCAATGAAACCCAAAATCACATTAATTTAATGGTAAATCATATATTGTCTAAACATAAAGTTTATAGTATTTTATTAAATCACTATTGGGTCATTATGATGTCATAAAACACATTATATATTTAAACAATATTTAATTTTTACCCAAAAATTTGACTGTCTCAGAAAACTATGAAAAATTCACCATTGGATAATTTTGATGTCGTGACTCCTGAAATAATATTTATTTTATCTAAATAATTTTCTAAATATGTTAATTTTTACTTTTAAAATGAAAAATGATATTTATCGAAAATTCATGTGTTTTGCCAAAAATTGCTTTCAAAACATAATAAAATTTACAATTGCATTCATAAAATTATACGATCATTTATATTTAATAAAAATAAAGATAATAAAATTAAAAATATTTTATTAGAATATAATTTAATTATAATTTTTATCAATCCATTAAAACAAATTTCTTAGTTGAACATTAAATAAAAAAATACCATTTGTGCTTTAAAAACTATTTACAAGGTAAAAATATTAAAATGATAGTATATTAATTATTATATAAAAAATAATATACATAACCATAGTTCAAGGGTCTTGTAACATAACCCCTTATAACACCCACATAAGACAGAAGAGTAAGGTGTGCGATGGTGATAGACTCTTGGTGTGGCTCGGATAACATTGCTCAGGTGGCAATCCATATCAACTTCCACTTCTATCAGTGGCAGTCCTACTTGAGCATAACATATTCAAGATTGTCTTGGTCTTGGTCAAGAGTGAAGCACAAAGACACAAACTCCTTTCCGAGCTCTGAAAAATGGGATTTGTATGGGGCACATCTACTGGATGAGGCCATCACTTCCTTTTTCTGAGTTAATTGGATTTGTTAAAGCCCTATATTTATATTGATCATGTGATCACAATTAAATGGATATATTATCAATGGTCACAATTCTTAATAGTATTCTAAAATCAAAAAACATAAAAACAAAGAAATTTACATTTTATATAAACGTTTTACATAAAGATAAATTTAATTAGATCAAGAGGGATTTCCATTAAGGAATGTTCTGGTTGTTAAAATTATCTTGATATAGAATGTTCTATATTCTATCATAAACTCTCCATTTATGTCCTAGATCTATTGGTATTGCAAAAAAAACCATGATAATGAGTGTTAATTTGTTGTACAAAGTAGATCACCTAAAGAGGGAGGTAATGTTCACAACCAATCTCTCTTAATTATGTTTTTTCTACCAACAAAATAATTCTATATAATTTAAATTTTAATGAAATATATATTAATAATATTATTAAATATCATTATACTAGTGGTATGTCGATTTTATACCTTCCCATAAAACTATTCACAAAAAATTGGATATTATCATACGTACGTATGGACTGTCCCCTCCATGAATGACATGTTTGATTTTTCATTTCTTCTTAAAATGTATGGTTCTAAAATTATTTTTAATTATAAATATTATATTTATAATATTACTATTATATTCGAATTATAAACCATTCCCATTATTCCTTTGGATCTATGGTAAACAAATGCTTCGCTTATGCATACATGCATACTACATTCTCTATGAAAGTGGCATGTTTCATTTTTAATCTAGTTTTTTATTATTTATCAAACTCTTTTAAAATACGATTCAACACCTTAAATAATATTAATAATATCATTATGATTATTTAATAATGATATTATTTCCAAATAATAAATTTATCAACCATAATCAGTCATATATTATAGCGTGATCTTGTTTGAGTTTGTTGTATAACCTACTTGAAAAATACTATAAATATATATCTAGGATGTATATAAGAAAATTAACAACTAGTTTTTTTATAAATTTATTATATCAGAATTTTTATTTTATTATTATATAAAGGTTGTATTAATATTTAAATTATCATTAATGGATCACCATTTTTTTATAAAACATTTTCAAAATAAGATCATCAAAATATTTATTTCCAAGAATCATAACTAACATACTTATAAAATTAGATTAGAACATAATAAAAAAATATAAAAGATCTGTTATAGTACCTATAATTATTTTAGAATGATAAACTTTTAATTTATAAAAAATAATCAACACCTCCATTACAAAACTAGTACTAAACAAAAATTTAAGCTAATAAAATATAATGATTAAAATGAAATATAAATAACTAATATATTTTAATTAAATTAATATAAATTAAGTTTATAAAAGTTTATAGGAATTAATAAGGTTATCAAATAGGTGATTAAAGTATTTATTTATTGTATATAGGTTGTTGTATCATGTTCATCTAATTGTGATTAACGTTTAGTGTAACAACCTATTATGTTTCATATGGTACACCTTATCCTTTGGTTTATTTATTCACTTTTTTATTATTGGATTTTTAATAGAATATTATTTTTTCTGTCTACAAGGAAATTAAACACCATGTAATAGGATTTCAAAAAATGTATTTGTTTCCAGTCAGATGGTGTGCGAAATTTACTGGGCATGAATGGTTACATGTCATGTACTTGGAATTCATAGTTTTTAAGGGAAATAATCTTTTAATAAAAGGGAGCACATATTTTAGTGTAACTGAACATTATGGATTACACAATATGAATCGAGGTTACACACCATTCAATTCTGAAGAAAAATTGTTTTAAGTGTATTTCACAAATAATTATCATTTAATTCTTTTTAATGACTCTCCCATATCAACCTCGAGCTATCCTTGGTTGATTTTGGAGATCTTTGATCCTCATCGATCATTTGTTCATCGTTTGATCATTATTGTTATTGCAGTTCATCTTTTTGGTTATGTGAATATTCTCTCAAGTAGTTTCTTCTAGACACTCATTCTATCTTCCTTTGATTTAGATTTATCATCATGTAATTGGTGGATATAAACTATGATTTATTGGAACATGATTCTAGGTTGTATTCCTAGATCTTCCATGACTTCATTCTCTGATTGTGGGTGTCATTGTGGGCATTGATTATTTTATTTCTTGATTTAAAGGTATGTGGTTCCATTTTCGATTTTCCATGAAATTGAAACCATGGTTTTCTTGATTTGTTTAAAATATATTTCAATTTATTTTCAAAACCCCAATTTAGTATGATTAGAAATTGGAATTTGAATTGGCGTGGATTTTGAAAAAAAAAACTCCAAGTTTCAATGGTATTATAATTGTCGGATGTATTTTGAGAATAATGGATTTGATAAAACATATTTTAGATTTATCTTGAGAAAATGGATTAAATTTAAATGATGAAAACCCATTATTGGTTTTGGATTGAAAATGTATTAAATAAGGAAAAGCTTATGTTTTGGTTTTTAAATTGAATTGTAAATGATGATTTATTTGAAATGCTAGGGTTTTCCTATTATTTATTGATTGATTGTGCAAATGAGAATTTGGGTAGTTAGTGGGTTATTTGGGACACACATGCTAGGATATTGATCCCCAAGTAATAGTTTTACTATGACAACACTAATAGAAACCCAGTTCAACATGATTGTCCTTGATGGGATGTTGATGAGCCCTATTTAGCTTCATCTCGAGGGAATGGTGCACACATATTTATTCACGATCCATGATTTGACAAGTGTGAGGATCATATAGCCAGAAAATAATATACTTTAGGGTAGATGACCATGGTAATTTTTTGTTTGTTTTGATTATATATTCAACTAATTATATTACTTTTTTAATCATTCTAGAATATTTATATAAAATTTTTTATATAAATTTTTTATTAAATCCATTTTGGAAATGCTCTCCATCTATTAAAAAGAAAGCATGTTATTTTAATATGAAAAATTATATTTTATCCCATGACCTGTTTTATATAAATGGAAATCTTGATTAGTTTTTTATTTTGGAATATATTATTGAACACATGGTGAGACCCTTTTAGGATTTATATCTCACACCTTACCTTTTCATTTAGGAATTTTAAATCTTTCTTATTCCCAATATGAGAATAGGGAAATCACCAATTGGTGGTTGTGAATATTCTTGATCCTTTAGTCAATAGACAGGTGATAGGGACTAGTGGAGATATTTTCTACTGGTTACATAGGAGTTTTAATACTTTTTTGTCATTGATGTTGTATTTTACATTGTGATGTTTGTATTTCTAATGCATACTTGATGATGTACTGATTTGGGTTTTATTACACCTATTGTTTCTGGTACATTATCCCTTTAGAGTATTGATCATACTAACTTTTATCTTTGTCTCATATTCTTTTTTTAATGGGAAAAAAATTCTCTATTCGTTCTTATATAGTTCCTGGTGCTTGTCTCCCTCTTGTGGGGATCAAAAACCCTCTTCATGCCATGTCAGATCTAGCTTGTTTATCTAGGTATATACACTGGTTCATGAATAATTACTATCAAAGAAGAAGTTTAAACATATTTACTTTATTTTAGTATGTGGTTTGAGATATCATAACAAGAATTAGTAGGTAGTTGTGAATGAGTTTATATCCATCTCGCATCATAATGAATCTTATGTCACTATGAGTGTTGGAAAAATTGTATTAGAGGAATGTTTTGAGCTAATTATAGTCTTCTCGTTACGTTAAATTTGGGTATTGAAATCGAAATCTTGAAATATTATCTGATGGGATTTATATTCCCATTTTTATTTTTTTATTTATTTATTTGTGGATTATTTAATATTTATTAAATGTTTTCTTAATGTTGTATAACATCATTCTCCAAGAAAGACATGTGAATAGGACCCATGAGGAAGCTGTTGGTGAACCACAGTGCGTGAACACTTTAGTTGACTATAATATCATTGAGATTCTGGTGTGTGCTATCAAAACTTTGGGATAAGAAGCCACACCCATTAACATTCATAATTATATTGTGTAACCAGAGAGGAAATACTCTAGAGATCATGGAAAAAAGTTTCTTCACCAAAAGACACCATATTTTTGAGGCTATAATGATTCTGAATTGGCTATGGATTGATTAAAAGGAATCAAGTGGTTTTTGAGTTCTTTGAAATGCCTAATTCAATTAATACTAATTATTATACCTTGAGGATTGAAGGGTCTTCTAGAAGGTGGTGGGATTCATTGGTGGTCATAAGAAATCCTGAACGCATGGAGTGGAAAGAATTTCAGGTTCTTTTTACCAACCAGTTCTATCTAGAGTCTCTAGTTTTGGAAAATTCAATAGAGTTTTTTAAGCTCCAGAAATGTGACAAGACTGTGACTTTGTATAGACACTGATTTATTAATTTTGTATTGTTTTCATCATAGATTTTGACTAATGAGAAGCTAAAGGCATGAATATTTGAGATGAGACTTCGAGATGACATTCAATCCCATGTTTTCATGCTATATATGACTTCCTCTAGATTCTCCAATAATCCCTGGGGTTATCAGTGAGAATTTATATACACTCTTTCCTTATATCAGACTTCCTCTCTTAGTTATCCTATTGTACATGTCCATACATCCACTACACATGTACTATATGAATAGTATTTTCCATAAAATGATTCTCACTATGGTCTATGATATGGATTGGAGGATCCTCAAAGGACTCATAAACATGTAGCTCAATTTCATCAACATATATCGCATAAGAACTATCAAGATGATATCTATGAAGTTAAAATATATGAAATACATCATGTATGGAGTTTTAATGCTATAGAAGGGAAAAACAATGCACCACTTTATTGAACTTATCCACTATCTAAAATATCATGATAAAGCTAGGTTCTAGCTTCCCTTACTTCTTGATATAGTGTTTCCCTATCCTCGGATACAACCTAAGAAAAACCTGATGCCTAAACTCAAACTCCACAGGTCATCTATGATAGTTAACATATGATTTCAACCATCTCTATGTAGTCACCAAACTCTTTCAAATCAAGTGAAACTTCTCAAAAGTATTATGCATGAGACTAATCCAATGATCGCTAACTCAACTTCCTTTAACAAGTAATGAGGATTATGAAATTCCATTCTATACAAAAAATTGAATTGATCCATAATAATTGATGATTGGAAGTTGTTATTATTAAATAATTCTATGAGTTCTATATGTTTCTCAAAAAAACATAGAAATCCAAAAAATAGGTTCCTAACATATCCTCTGAGATAAGGATCATCTGTACAGATTGTTGGTTAGTTGGAGGATGATAAGATGTACTTAGAATAACCCACAATCAAAAATACTTATAAAGGTCTTATAAGAACTATGATTTTAAACAAGGATCTCAATAAAAAATGATTCCCCTTAAAACACCATGAATTAAAACCATCTCATTCAAGTAAATACTAACAAATTCATCAATGGTGAAAGTCTCCCTGATAGGAAAGAAGTGGGCCACCATCATCATTTGATGCACTATCACATAGACTACATCATTCTTGTGAGGTTCCCTAAGTAATATTTTCATGAAATCCATTTTGATGTCATCTCACGTCCATTTTGGAATGTTTAATGGCTATAATAACCCTATAAGACTTTAATTATCAGTCATCACCTACTAACAGATGAAACATCTTTATACAAAATGCATTTTCTCACTTTTTATGAAAGACCACCAATATTGTCTATGGAGGTCAAGATACAGCTTAGTTAGACCCAAATCTACATCACATATAGTTACAAGAAAATATATTAGCAGTTCCCTGAAAATACCTTATGACCCCACACACATCCATGGATAAGAAGATCATCACATCTACTCAGAGATATTTAAAATGGTTCCTCCCCACTACATATTTCTCTATTGGAGAAAAACCCTCCAAATTAGATATCACATTCTTTATCTAGTCAAGGAGAATGGGTATAAAATATGTTGAATTCAAATATACTTATCCCTAAGACTCCTAAACATCAAGATTCAAATATAAGAGTTCCATCAAGTGCCCCTCAACACATGAATCCTATACTTCCTTTGTTTGTGACTTCCAAATCAAGGAATTAAAAATGACACTTCCCTTTCCTTTATTTTATGTGAACTCAATATTTAAAGACAACAGATGCTCGAACAACCAACTTTTTCAATGGTTTATGTATCACTAAAAAAATATGGGCTTAAGGATCCCATTCTCCAAGTAAAACACAAGCCTCTCACCCAAAAGATAATTCCTCTTGCATGTTAGGGACTATACCATTTTATCAATCCCCGTATCATGAGTAGAGTAATTCCTCTCATGAGGTCTTATCTGTGTGGATCAATAAGAAACCACTCAATCCTCTTGCATAAAAACTATTCTGAGTACAACTATGCATACATCACGATACATGGTATATGACTTACCCAACATAGGTAGGGTGATTATCGGTGTTTAGGTAATCCTAAACATCATATTTTAAAAATATTTATCATAAGAATCTGACCAAACATACTTCACCACTTTCTTGGTCATCCCAGACATCAGTGCATCCAAATAAGAGAATTCCTTAGTGAAATAATGATAATAACCTGCTAAACCTTTAAATCTATGAATATTGAATTAATTCATGGTCTTCTCCCTTGATACCATGGATGAAACCTTCTATGGGTTCACTTACACTCCAGAATCTGAGATAACACGGCCAAATAATTTTTCTCTATCAATCTATTAACTACATTTATATTGTTTGGTGTAAATCCAATGCTCTTTCAATGTAATAAAGATGATGTAAATATGTCGGGAATGATAATCAGTATACTAGGATTACACTATGATTATTACAATAAAAACTACCACAAACTAATCATGGAAGGGATGAAAGATCTGATTCTTCAAATCAATGAATATCATTGGTGTTTCCGTCACAACAAAAGGAAAAACCATGATCTCAAATAAGACATACCCACTTATAAATGCTATCTAGGATATGCAAGATGGTCTTACCCTCAACTGATAGGGACTTTACTGCATTTCAATATTATAAAAGATCATGGTACCTCTTAACCGATCAAAAATATATTTAATGCATGGAAGGGGATATCAGATGTTGACTTTCTTCTGGTTTAGTCTCTAATAATCCACACATGATTTCATGGTACCATCATCATTATTGGAGAAAATAATGAGAGAACCCAACAGATACATACTAGTTAATATGAATCCATGTTATTCCAAATATTCCAACCAAACATTAAACTCTTGAAGGTAAACTAGTTCCATTCTATAGCATTTAATAGAAACTAACTCTTCTATAAACACCAACTCAATTATGAACTCTATCTCTGGATCTATCAAAAATTTTGGGAACTCTTCAAGACTTATGTTCATAAAATGGTCTACCATGGAAGGAAAATATTCATGATATATTCCACCATCATCTATAATAATTATTTCACATTAGTCGATTAGAAAATCCAATCATCACTGAATTAGTCATGCATCTCCAACCTGAAGATCCCACTCGCCCTGGTGAGAATAGAAGTCACCTTATGGAGACAGAAAGGTAACTCTTCTAAATTAACAATCAATATCATCTAGATATAGACTAACCAATATATACCAAGGATCAAATAAAATCATGATATTTCTAATAAAAATTGTTCAAAAAATAAGTGGTTTCCACCAATTTCATTATGGAAGTCATTAAAATGTTTTAAACACTATTATTTTACTTCCAATGGTGCATCAATTGTAATAAACCCATTTATTATCTTTATATACAAACCTAAACCAATTTAAAAAAGGGTATAGAGACAAGAATTTGATGTTTTGTATCAAACAAAACACAATACAAGGTAGAAGATATAAGAATCGTACATCATATGGTAGATGTTACTTCATCTAAACATTCTAGAGAGAACATTATAGCAAGAAGATGGATCTCCCCTTTTCCTTGGACTCCAGTTTGACTACTCTATGGTGTTATAACTAGATGGTATGAATTCTCTATCACTACATACTATTTCCCATACCTCATCCTGAATTCCTATTAGAAATGTAGATACCATTTATCTGGGGGAGTATTTAATTCCCTCATAGACTCAGGTGAATTCTTGGATCCCCTTACACTACTATATTGTTGTGGGATCCAATAAAAACCCCAAATAAGGCATTGAATGACACTCTAAAATGGGGTAAGTACACTCATAACACTTGTATACAATCAATCCACGCTGAAATAACTCTCTCAGAATATGATGCTGAGATAACATCCCACTACCTTGAATTATTTTCCCACTAAGGTATTCATTATAAATGTAGTAGATTCACTTCATGATTCAAGAAAAAGAGCTCTTAGATCTCCCTCCTAAAACTGTATAGTCATATATTAGGGCCCTTATCAGATTATCTTCTATGAAGAGATCCTAATTCATAATTTCATAAAATTTACTCATGATAAATATGTTTACCTTTGATCATATCTTATTTATAAACTCATCATGAAAATTACTCAACATAAAGGTCTCAATAGGTAGAAGGACAGATAAAAATTCTACAGGTATATGAAAGCACAAGATCCCAATCCCTATTGGTGGGGACTCATAAAGTGTATTGATAGACCCAAGATCAAATCTGGATGAAGACATATTTATGGGTTACTGTAGTTGTACTATAGCATGTACTGTTCGGTATGGTAGCAGCAAAAACTATTCACCCATTTGGGATTTTGGGTCAGCAGTTTAGTCCTCGGGTCCTTCAAGGCCTTCAGACCACCCAAGGACTTCGAGTAAGTAAGGCTTTCGAGCCAACTCAATGCCTAAAGGCCACATGAAATTTTTCTTGATGGACCAGTCAGACTGTATAAGGAGAATTCTTCATATGAGGATACAAATTGTGTGAAATATCCAGGGAAGAAGCTAACGTATTTAGAAGAATGAGCCGGTACACAACATCCCTTTCAGACTTGCTTGTGATTATACGAGAAACCTATCCAAATATCCAAGCAAAGGTGGGGAGCTGTTATCATAATAAAGATACTAGGGAGGGATAGTTCCAAGTAGTTATAGTCTGGATGGCTTCCTTTAATTCCTTCAGGACTTGTAATGTCACAAAGCCTACAAGTCATGTAAGGGTTCCCCTTCAAACCTTAAAAGGGATATTATAAAAAATGAATGAAAAAGATGGCATTCGGGACATTCGGGGGTCTGTGAAACATCAATCATAGTCTATCACTAAAAACCCCTCATGTTTTAAGAGCACTAAATATTGATCCCTCTCATATGTTAATTTCACTAGATAAATGTGGATCAAAAACTTCCCCTCAATGTTATTCCAGGTTTGATCCTCCAGTTGAGAAGCTTTCTTCCCAAAATCCCACCAACACTTGGCTGACCCTTAAAGCATTTAAGTGAAAATACTCACCCTCATATCCTTGGGTATCTCGAGGTGATTGAAGATCATATAAATTTAATCAATCCAGAACATAGATTCATGGAGTTCTCCCTCTCTACTAAATGTAAGTAGATATTGAATATATATCTCTCCCATCATATTAATCATCAATTTTATAGTGAAAACAGTCTTCCTATCCATGGATTTCAGGGCCCTCATGAATTTTTCATGGATCTAATCATCCATTAGATTCTATGGAGAATCAGGATGTTCCAGAACAACTATTTTAGGAGTGTGTTGATTTCCACTCTCCTGATTCTTGATTTGAAGAAAAAATTGATTCCTTTTCTCTACAAAGACCCATAGACACCTTATCATATAGTATAAAAAACAAGGCTATCCTCAATAGGTGATAACAACAAAGAACCACTCACTCAAGGTTCCTCTAAAAATAAAATAAAAAGATAATTGGAATAACATAACAAATAATTTAACTTCTTTTATTAGTCATATCAAGGGGTTTTATTTCACATATCATATTGGATGATATATCACATGCAGTAGATATGTCCCTATCAAGAACAACACATGTCAATATATATCACTATGTGTCAATCATGATGCATGAAAAATAATCTCATTCTGTATCGGCCCATGAGTAAAATCTCAGTAAATAGAAACACCATAGACAATTGAGTCACCAATAGTGAAGTAACATCAAAACTATAAAAAGATAATAACATTAACAAAAATCCTATCCATGGGAAATTATTTTTCCCCTACACATGGGTTAGTTACTCCCATGGACGAGCTCATTACCAGGACCCAATATATCCTAGTATTATTTCTATCATTAATGAATAGTAAATCAACAAAAAAATATACATGTATACTTTGATAATAATTTGTAACATCCCATCCCAATACTCACCCACATGGTCAATTTAGTTTGTTTATGTGACCTCAATAACACCTCCTTGTATGCTAGGGGATGCCGACTAGTAGTGAGGGTATAGGGAATATAGTGAGGAGACTATAACCTCTGGTACAAATTAGTGGTAATAATGAAATATAATAACATAGTAGAAGTAAAAAAATAAATAATCAAGAATACAATAGAAAAGAAAGATAAATAAAATAATCCAAAAAATATTAGAAGAATGTAAAGTAATGATGAATTTAACAAAATGGAATGATGAAATTCATACAAATAATGTCTCACATAATATATAAAACAATAATCTAAATCCCAATCCATAACTCCATGTTGTTACTGTAATAACTGAGACTTTTATGAGATATATTTTGTTTTTATATAAATCATCAAAGTAATCTTTCACTACACACAACACTAGCTTGGCTTGCTTTACACGCAACCACGACCTTCCTTGATAGCTTGCGTCGTACGCAATACCGAGTCTCACTAAACAACGATATTGTATTAAAATATTATTAAATATAGCGGTTATGAATATTATTATCTGAATTTTGAATTTTATAAAATTTTAATTCAAATTATACATTTTCTAGAATGAGGTATGAAAGCAAAATCAGTTTTTTTGGATAAAAGAAGTATTTTTAAAAAAATGCAGTTTTTCCGCCTTTTGAGGGATCACCCACATTAAATCTAGTCCTTGAAATGTTTATAAGATCAATTTGACAAAAATAAAATTCTTCTTTTGAATTAGGGTATAAAAATTTACTTTGGATAAATTTTTAATACTTTTCTGATAACTTTTATATTTTGATGAATAGTAAAAATAAGCTAATTTTTAATTAAAACAACTTTTTTCATCAAGATAATTTATATGGATAAATTATAATATTGAATGGTTTTAAAGTATAAATAGAATATATTTTTACCATTTAATATAATATATGCCATTAGCATTAATTTCACATTGAATTCATAGGTAAAAACATTTCAATCTTTGGTAATGTTTTAACTTCTAAAACCTGTTTTCTTAACAATGAGATTTATTTTAAATTAATTACTACAACATATATGTTTTGAATTTTGAAAAATGGATTCCATATTCGGAATCAGGGGGTCCAAATTATGTTAATAGGCTACTTTTTATTTTTTGGCATTATGAATAGTAACTATGGTAAATTTGATTTACCATAGTTAAAGGTAAATCAGGTAATTAAGGGTAAATATAAGATTATAAAATTACCCTAACACCTTCCAAAATCCTATTGGATGACTAAAGGTCGACCCATATCACATAAGTTTCGGATTAAATTCATTTAATAGACTTTTTTCCATGAAAAGAATTTAATTATTATTAAAACCAAAGAATGTGACATCATATCACTTTCTTAAATCTTATAAGTATAATAATTTTAATTTGGTGATAAACTTAATGAAACTTCAAACATTAATAGTCTCCAGAAATCTAATACAATTATATACATCATAGGAATTTATTTAGAACTTTTAAGGATTAAATAATTATCATTAATTATGACACAATAGTGATGTTGAATATAATTTTATTAATTCAAAATATTAAATAAATGGTATTAAAAATATTAAAATAAATATTATATGAACTATTTAATGTGATCCACTAATTTTATAGATACATATGATATTTTAGGAATCTATTAAATCTTTTAGTTTGAACATATCTTCTGTATATATTTTCTTTAAATTCAAATAAATGAATAGTGTCAAAATTGACACTATTGTTATTTTATAAAAATAACATATTATAAAGTTGTTTAAAAATCACAATAATATTTAAAATTTATAAATTAAAATTTAAATGGTCTAAAATTTAATGAAGTTTTAAATTATGGAAAATTAACAACACATTTGTAATTATTGATAATACTTTAAAATTTAGAATATTATTACCACAAATAAAATTAAATTGATAAATAAGTATAAATCAAGTTGATAATGTTTAAAATAAATTCCTAACATGTCTAAATTTTATTGTTTCATGATATTACAACCCTATCTCATATAAGATTCGGATATTAGTCATTGTTTAAGTTTTTATGTGGGGTTGAGATTTAATATAAACTAATATTTCTTATATTTCCAAAGGTGCCCCTCTCCTCCCTTATAAAAGGGCACCTCCTCCCTCTCCTCCTGACACCAATTTGAGCCTTAAATATCAGTCAATACCTTCCCATTTCACTTTCCCACTTCCCTATAAACATCCTAGATGTCCTGGTTTTCTTCAAAGACCAATTTTAGTGCCCTAAGAGGAGATCTCAAAGAGGCGCTTCAAAGAAGAGATAATGCCTGTTAACGATTCTTTCTTCTTTATTTCTTCTTCCACTTCTTCTTTAGTTGTTTCATTATAAAGTAATAACATCAGTATCACTCATATAATTATATGTTATTATAAGTATGAAACAACCCTATTTCACCATCTCTCCATCCAACGAAAAATGAAATTACCGTGCATACGTACGTACGGAATACCGTCTCCACGCCGTGGTGTAATCTATTTTCCCCCACCACCTTACTTGGATGGGTATAATGGTGTAAATAATAACTATATATTATTATTGTAAAGTGACATTGATTATGAAATAGTATACATACACTCAAATACAATTCCACGATCATGGGAATGATATCATCGCTCGTGCGTACGTACGGAATACCGTCTCCACGATGTGATGCGACTCGTTCTACAAGATCTTAATTTCATAATGATTATATAAATGAATTGAATGAATAAATATGACATATAGTACACTAATAACATTCTGGAAATGAGGTATCTATAACCTAAAGAGATGAATAAGAATTTATTCGACAAAGCACACATAAGAACAAAAGGTAATAAACACCCGAATAACAAGTAATAATGAAATATTACTAATAAGATGCTAAGAATATGACCATATATGATATCATAACAATAATTATGATTATGGAATAAGTAAATAACATTATTTAAAACATTATACAGGAGGTTCAGACACTTACGAAGCAAATTAGACCTAAGGTAAGGGAAAATATCACAATCTCATTTAATCCGAGATTGTTTATACTTTGGTATTTACTGGGGTGTATTTTATCATCAAAATCCATGTTTCCTCAATTTTTAATATTATTTCCATCCACCTAAAATTTTTTAAATCCAAATTTACCCTTCGGTGAGTTTTTAGTAAAAGATATGAAAGGAATCTTTTGTCGTTTTTTGTACGAGGTACTTTTTGACTTTTCTGACAAAAGTAAGAGAAGAATGTTTTTTTAACTTATACGGAATGAATGGATTTTTAAAACATTATTTCCAAGAATCATCCTTTACAAGTTTTCAAGTTTATTTTTAATCAACTTCTTTTAGTTTAAAATTTTATGACATGTTAAGAAAGGAAAAATGTTTTTGAAGTAGAAAGGATTTTTTCCTCAAGAATGGAGTTCAAGTGTTTTATCAAAATTATTTTCCATCTAAGATAATATAGGGTTCTGTTTCTATCCCTATTATTACATTGATTTGATTATGTTGTGATGGAAATATTGTTATGAATTCCTTTATCTTATATGAATTGTTTTATGATGTCATGAAGTTTAAGATTCCCATTTTTATTACATGGGTTATGCTATGATGTATGGTTTATGATTTTGTGGAACACATAAAAATGGTATAATTATGAGATGGGTGGTATCTATATCTCCCTCCAATGCATTGGGTAATGATTTTATATCTCATGAGATAGACATGGTTGGAGCGACAGGTTAAACCGGTTCAGTGAAACATGACTGAAACGAGGAGTGAACTCGGTTCAGAAATGGACTTTGTCAACTAAGATAGTCTTGGAAATGAGTATTGACTAATAAGAAATGATTCTATATGATTATGTGTGTATGCCACAAAGTTTCATGTTTTATGTTATGATTATTGGGATTACATTTCACTACCATGATTTATCCCATACTATGAAATTATGATCTCTTTTACAGGATAAGATTTTCAAAATGTTATGTTCTTATGAATTTGATGTAATTGATATTTCTTTTGTTTACCCTTACTGAGCATTTGATCTCTATCTTTTGTATGTTTTCTTTCCCAAGGTCAGGAAGAAGGGTATTAAGTAAGATATTCCAAAAAGGGACTATAGATATGATGAAACAAATGGGAGACAGTGTAGATGCTTTATGAACCAATTGTTTATGTTTCCCAGTTTCTAAAGACACTATACCTATACGGTCCTTTCATGGTTTTGTTATATGTTGTAATAAGTATGCTTCAATTTTTATGTATTAACCATGTATGTAAAGAATGGGTCGTTATAGTTGGTATCAGAGGCAAAGGAGGTAGGAATGTATCCGATCCTTGGGAACTCTCACATGTGAGCGTTGGACGAAGCATGGCTCTCCGCTCAAGGGATTCATGAGGAAATGGCTGCCACTGGGGATGGTAGTGTGTCCTGTCCAGGGGGTGTAGCTGCCCATGGATTGCCCTGATAGGTATCAATTATAGTCCACTAGAAGTAATTCCAGACCATTATAGTTGGTATCATTGGAAAGGTATAGTCAACCTTTGGAAACTAGGATGTGAAAGCCTTAGTAAGAATCATAAGGATAAGTCTAAACATAGAACACAATCTTCGTGTTTTAGAAATGACCATGAATAACCTAGGATAAGACATTAAGTGTGAAATTTTATTCTTGATTATGTGGTTTTCCTATTATAATTAGTGTTGCTCACCCTATTCTTCTTGGTTTTAGTCAATGGCTGGAACCCGAAGGAACCGTGTTAATGCAGAATACGACAGGAAATGCAATGATTTTCCCGCTGAGCAACCAAACGTTATGGGAGCTAGAATGCAAAATCTTGTAGCCCTGCTCACACAACTTTCTCAAGATATGAATCATGCAGGACTTCCAAACGAGCAAAGGAAGGAGCAACATTCTGTTGAATCCTTCACGAGGCAGCGTCCACCTTCTTTCAGTGGGTCTACTGATCCATTAGTTACTGAACAATGGATTAGTTGTACTGAAAAGATATTTTTAGTTCTTCAATGTTTTGAACATGATAAAGTCTTCCTAGTAGTGTATTATTTGGAAGGAGATACTGATCAATGGTGGAATATTATTAAGAATATGAGGAAAAGGGATGAAATTGAGTCCATGGAATGGGACGAGTTCAAGAACATATTTTTCAATAAGTAATTCTCTCGTATTATCCGAAAAAAGATGGAGATAGAGTTTCTTGAACTGAAGAAAAAGGATGATGAATCTGTTGGTACCTATGAATTAAATTTTACAAGACTTGCAAGGTACGCTTCTGGTATTAGTATCCAACCTGAGAGTAAGATCGATCGATTCATTAGTGGCTTAAAACCAAGTCTTCGAAGGGCGTTAGCCATAAGGGACTTCAATAGCTAGGAGGAAATTGTTCGATGTGCTCTCAAGGTTGAGATGGAGATTGGAGTAACCCATCAGTCATATGGGTTTGATAAGAAGAGGAAAATGGAATTCAAAGGAAAATCTAAAAAGAACACTGAAAAGAAGATGAGCTTTCCCTTATGATCACAGTGTGGAAAGAAACATGGAGGGAGTTGTCTTAAATGGACAAGTAAATGTTTCAAATGTGGAAAGGAAGGTCATCGGGCATTTGAATGCCGCAATGATGGGAAGAAGATGTCTAAGGATGCAAACAAAGGAAGTGATACACAGAATGAACCTACTACACTTCAATGTTTCAAGTGCAAGGATATGGGGCATTATACCAATCAATGCCCAAATCCAAGGTTTGATGATGATGATCGACGTCAACAAAATCATAATTCCATAGACAAAGGAATGTCACATGCAATTACTATCGGTGATGTGGAGTACGACAACGAAGTGGTGAGAGGTACACTTACCATCCACTCTAAAGTAGAAAATGTTTTATTTGATTCTAGATCCATCCACTCTTTTATTTATGAAGAATTTTCTAAGGGTATCACCATATTACCTCAACAATTATATGTTGAGTTAGCTGTGACAACTCCTAATGGCACAATAGTCGCATCAAAAGTTTACAATTCTTCCCCGATTGAAGTTTGAGGGAAAGTGCTTCCTACAAATTTTGTGATCCTTCCTAAAGTGGAATTTGATGTGATTATTGGAATGGATTGTCTTTCTATATATGGAGATCATATCAATTTCCAAAGATGGGAAGTCACATTTCAAATTCTAGATCAATCTATGATCATCTATCCATGAAAGGATGAACATAACCTTCCAGTGGTAATTTCATCCATATTATGGGTCTTGATTCCACTAAATGAAGGTTATTTATCTCAAATGGTTGGTGAGAAACTCACGATTAATAATATTCCCATTGTACAAGAGTTTGATGATGTCTTTCCAGAGAAATTTCAAGGTCTTCCACCGAATCGTGAAGTTGAGTTTTCAATAGAACTCGTACCTGGTGCTTTGCCTATTTCAAAGACACCTTATAGAATAGCCCCAATTGAGTTGCAGGAATTGAAGAAGCAACTCCAAGAGAATCTTGATAAAGGATTCATACGCCCTAGTGCGTCAACTTGGGGTGCACCTATTCTGTTTGTTAAGAAGAAAGATGGATCAATGAGACTTTGAATTGATTATCGAGAACTTAACAAGATAACTATCAAGAACAAATATCCTCTCCCACGCATTGATGACCTATTTGACCAACTATGTAGAGCTCAATACTTTTCCAAGATTGATCTTTGTTCTGGGTATCATCAATTAAGGGTCAAAAGGTAGGATATACCAAAGACGGCTTTCCGTACAAGGTATGGACACTATGAATTTATAGTGATGCCATTTGGTCTTACTAATGCCCCTACTATCTTCATGAATCTAATGAATAGAATCTTTAGAGACTATCTTGATCAGTTTGTGGTAGTCTTTATAGATGATATTCTTGTCTATTCAAAGATCAAGGAAGAACATGAAGATCACATGAGAATTGTATTAAAGTCCCTAAGAAAGGAGAACCTTTATTACAAATTTACCAAGTGAAAATTTTGGCTTCAAAAAGTTTCATTTTTGGGTCACATAATCTCAAAATAAGTGATATCTGTGGATCCAGCAAAAATAGAGGTTATCGAAAGATGGTCGAGACCGACAACAGTAACCGAGATCCGAAGTTTTCTTGGTTTGGATGGATATTATCGACGTTTTGTGAATGATTTTTCATGATTATATAATCCACTCACCAGGTTGACTCGGAAAGGAGTTAAGTTTGTTTAGATGGAGGAATGTGAAGAGAATTTCAAGGAGTTGAAAAGAAGGTTATCCAGTGCACCTGTGCTCACACTGCCTTGCAGTGGAGAAAGGTTTGTGATCTACAGTGATGCATCCAAGAAGGTATTGGGGTGTGTTCTTATGAAAAATGATATGGTGATAGCTTATGCCTCACAACAGTTGAAAATACATGAGCAGAATTACCCAACACATGATTTGGAGTTATCTGGGGTAATCGTTGCATTAAATATTAGGAGGCATTATCATTATAGTGAAATGTGTGATATTTATACTGATCATAAAAGTTTAAAGTATATTTTCACACAAAAGTAGATGAATATGCGCCAAAGAAGATGGTTGGAGATGATTAAGGATTACGACTGCTAAATTCATTACCATCCTGGGAAAGCAAACTAGGTGGAAGATGCATTAAGTCGACAAGACCATGCTAGCTTATCCATGATGAGGATCACAAAATATCCAATATTTATGCATTTACAAAGGATGGATTTTGGAATTATAATGGAAGGGGAAAATTTGTATCTTTCTCAAATGAATGTTCAACCATCTATAATGTGAAGATTAAAGAGGCACAGAAAGAAGATGTAGAGTTAAAAAAGAAGGTGAGAAATGTACCAGAATTCAACCTTGATTGTGATGGGATAATAATGTTCAAGAATCGAGTTTGTGTTACTCCCATCCCAGAATTAAAGAAGGAGCTGCTGGATGATGCTCATAGTTCTTCATTCTCTATTCATCTGGGAAGCACGAAGATGTATAAGGATCTGAAAGAGTACATCTGGTGGGATGGCATGAAAATAGATGTTGTTGAATATGTCTCTCAATGCTTGGTTTGTCAGCAAGTTAAAGCTGAGAGACAGAAGTCTAAGGGGATGTTACAACCATTACCCATACCTGAATAAAAATGGGAAAACATCACTATGGACTTTGTCACCAGACTTCCTAAAACATCCAAAGGCAATAGTGTTATCTGGGTCATAGTTGATCATCTTACAAATTCCGCACACTTCATTGCTATTAGAGAGGATTTCTCTCTGGATCACCTTGCTAGGATATATGTAATGGAAGTGGTAAGATTGCATGGAGTACCACTTTCTATTATATCTGATCGGGATCCAAGGTTTACCTCAATGTTCTGGAGAAGTCTTCAGCATACTCTGGATACAGAGTTGAGTTTCAGCACTGCTTATCATCCTCAGACAGATGGTCAATCTAAGAGGAAAATTCAAACTCTAGAAGATATGTTGAGAGATTGCTCTATAGATTTCAAAGGTGGTTGGGATCAACACCTACCTTTGGTGGATTTTTTTTATAATAATAGCTTTCAATCCAGCATTCAGATGGCTCCTTATGAAGATATCTATGGAAAGAAATGCTGGAATCCAACTTTCTGGGATGAAGTTGGGGAAAAAATCTATTAGAATATGATCTTGTTGATGAAATGGCAGAAAAGGTCAGATCTATTCAGCAACACATAAGAGCAGCTCAGATTCGACAGAAAAGTTATGCCGACAACCGAAGAAAAGACATAGAGTTTGATGTGGGTGATAATGTGTTCTTATGAATATCTCCCTCGAAGAGGGTAAAGAGATTTGGAAAGAAGGGAAAGTTGAGCCCTAGATATATTGGTCCTTTTAAAATTCTGGATCGCGTTAGGAAGGTAGCTTACCGATTGGCGCTTCCACCGAATCTCTCTCAAGTTCATGATGTGTTCCATGTATCTCTCCTGAGAAAGTACATACCTGATCCTTCACATGTACTCATCTTAGAAGTTGTACCTCTGGAACAAGATCTTTCTTATAAAGAACAACCGATAGAGATTTTGGATCGTAGAGAAAAATTCCTATGGAACAAGACCACTCGCTTGGTGAAAGTTTTATGGAGGAACCACCAATTAGAAGAAGCTACATGGGAGCTTGAGGATATGATGAGGGATAGGTATCCTCATCTTTTTGTTACAAAGTGACGAATTTTGAGGGTGAAATTAATTTTAAGGGGGGTAGAATGTAACACCCGAGACTTCTATGAGAAATATTTTGTTTTTATATAAATCATCAAAGGAATCATTCACTACACACAACACTATCTTGGCTTTCTTTACACGCAACCATGACCTTCCTCGATAGCTTACGTCATACGCAATACCGAGTCTCACTAAACAACGATATGCTATTAAAATATTATTAAAACTAGTCGTTATGAATAGTATTAACTGAATTTTTAATTTTATAACATTTTAATTCAACTAATACATTTTCTAGAATGTGGTATGAAAGAAAAATCAGTTTTTTTTGGATAAAAAAAGTATTTTAAAAAAAATGATGTTTTTCCAACTTTTGATGGAACACCCACATTAAATATATTCTTTGACATGTTTATAATTTCAATTTGACAAAATAAAATTCTTCTTTTGAATCAGGGTATCAAAATTTACTTTGGATTAATTTTTCATATTTTTCTGATAACATATATATTTTGATGAATAGTAAAATACACTAATATTTAACTGAATTTTTTTTCATCAAGATAATTTATATGGATAAATTATAATATTTAATGGTTTTAAAGTATAAATAGAATATATTTTTACCATTTAATATAATGTATTCCATTATAATTAATTTCACATTGAATTCATAGGTAAAAACATTTCAATCTTTGGCAATGTTTTAACTTCTAATACCCGTTTTCTTAACAACGTGATTCATTTTAAATTAATTACTGAAACTTATATGTTTTTAATTTTCAAAAATGGATTCCATATTCGGAATCAGTGGGTCCAAATTATGTTAATAGGCTAATTTTTTTTTGGGCATTATGAATAGTAACTACGGTAAATTTTATTTACCATAGTTAAAGGTAAATCGGGTAATTAAGGGTAAATATAAGATTATAAAATTACCCTAACACTTTCCAAAATCCTATTGGATGACTACACGTCGACCTATATCACCTAAGGGTCGGATTAGATTCATTTAATTGACTTTTTTCCATGAAAATAATTTAATTACTATTAAAATCAAAGAATGAGACAACATGTCACTTTCTTAAATCTTATAAGTATAATAATTTTACATTGGTGATAAAATTAATGAAACTTCGAACATGAATTTTCTTCAGAAAGATAATACAATTATCTACATCATAGGAATTTATTTATAATTTTTAGGGATTAAATAATTATCATTAATTTTGACACAATAGTGATGTTGAAATTATTTTATTAATTAAAATATCAAATAAATGGTTTTAAAAATATTAAAATAAATATTATATTAACTATTTATTATTCTCCACTAATTTTCTACATACATATGACATTTTATGAATCTATTAAAGCTTTTAGTTTGAACATATCTTCTGTATATATTTTATTTAAATTCAAATAAATGAATAGTGTCAAAATTGACACTATTGTTATTTTATAAAAATTACATATTATAAAATTGTTTAAAAATCGCAAAATTATTTAAAATTTATAAATCAAAATTTACATGGTCTACAATTTCATGAAGTTTCAGATTATAGAAAATTCACAACACATATATAATTATTGATAATAAATTAAAATTTAGAATATTATTACCACAAATTAAATTAAATTGATAAATAAGGATAAATCAAGTTGATAATGTTTAAAATAAATTCCTAACATGTCTAAATTTTATTGGCTGATGATATTACAACCCTATATCATCTAATCATTAGATATGAGTCATTTTGGAAGTTTTTATGTGGGGTTGGGATTTAATATAAACTAATATTTCTTATATTTCCAAAGGTGCCCCTCTCCTCCCTTATAAAAGGGAACCTCCTCCCTCTCCTCCACACACCAATTTGAGCCTTCATGATCGACCAATAACTTCGAATTTCACTTCCCCACTTCCATAGAAACATCCTAGAGGTCCTGGTTCTCTTCAAAGACCAATTGTAGTGCCCTAAGAGGAGATATCAAAGAGGCGCTTCAAAGAAGAGGTAATTCCCGTAACCGATTCTTTCATCTTGATTTCTTCTTCCACTTCTTCTTCATTAGTTGTTTCACTATGAAGTAATAACATATGTATCACTCATATACTGATATATTATTATAAGTATTAAACAACCATATTTCACCATCTATCCATCCTACGGAAAATGAAATCACCGCGCCTGCGTACGTACGGAATACCGTCTCCACGCCGTGGTGTAATCTATTTTCCCCCACCACCATACATGGATGGTTATAATGGTGTAAATAATAACTATATAAGATTATTGTAATGTGATATTGATTCTGAAATAGTATACATACACTCCAATATAATTCCACGATCGTGGGAACGATATCATCGCTCATGCGTATGTAGGGGATACCGTCTCCACGATGTGATGCGACTCGTTCTACATGATCTTAATTTCATAATGATTATATAAATTAATTGAATGAATAAATATGAAATATAGTAATCTAATACCATTATGTAAATGAGTTATCTATAACCTAAAGAGATGAATAATAATTTATTCGACAAAGCACGCATAAGAACAAAAGTTAATAAAGACCCGAATAACAAGTAATAATGAAATATTACTAATAAGAAGCTAATAATATGACCATATATGATATAATAAAAATAAGTATGATTCTGTAATAAGTCAATAACATTATTTAAATCAATATACAGGAGGTTCAAACACTTATGAAGCAAATCGGACCTAAGGTAAGGGAAAATATCACAATCTCATTTTATCCGAGATTGTTTATACTTTGGTATTTACTGGGGTGTTTTTTATCATCAACATCCATGTTTCCTCAATATGTAATATTATTTCCATCCACCTACAATTTTTTAAATCCAATTTTACCCTTCGGTGAGTTTTTAGTAAAAGATATGAAAGGAATCGTTTGTCATTTTTTGTACGAGGTACTTTTTGACTTTTCCGACAAAAGAAATAGAAGAATGTTTTTTAACTTATACGGAATGAATGAATTTTTAAAACATTATTTCCAAGAATCATCCTTTAAAAGTTTTCAAGTTTATTTTTGATCAACTTATTTTAGTATAAAATTGTATGACACGTTAAGAAAGGAAAAAAAATTTTGAAGTAGAAAGGATATTTTCCTGAAGAATGGGGTTCAAGTGTTTTATCAAAATTATTTTCCATCTAAGATAATATAGGGTTTTGTTTCTATCCCTATTATTACATTAATTTGATTATGTTGTGATGGAAATATTTTTATGAATTCCTTTATCTTATATGAATTGTTTTATGATGTCATGATGTTTAAGATTCCCATTTTTATTACATGGGTTATGCTATGATGTATGGTTTATGATTTTGTTGAACAAATAAAAATGGTAACATTAGGACATGGGTGGGACCTATATCTCCCTCCAATTCATTGGGTAATGATTCTATATATCATGAGATAGACATGGCTGGAATGGCCGATTAAACCGGTTCAGTGAAACAGTATTGAAACGAGGAGTGAACTCAGTTCAGAAATGGACTTTGTGCACTAAGATAGTCTTGGGAATGAGTCATTACTAATAAGAAATGATTCTCTATGATTGTGTGTTTATGCCACAAAGTTTCGTGTTTTATGTTATGACTATTGGGATTACATTTCACTACCATGATTTATCCCATGTTATGAAATTATGATCTCTTTTGCAGGATAAGATTTTCAAAATGTTATGTTCCTATGAATTTGATGTAATTGATATTGCTTTTGTTTACCCTTACTGAGCATTTGAGCTCACCATTTTGTATGTTTTCTTTCCCCAGGTCATTAAGAAGGGTATTAAGTAAGATATTCCAAAAAGGGACTATAGATATGATGAAATAAATGGGAGACAATGTAGATGCTTTATGAACCAGTTGTTTATGTTTCCCAGTTTCTAAAGACACTATACCTATATGGTCCTTTCATGGTTTTGTTATATGTTGTAATAAGTATTATTCAATTTATAAGTATTAACCATGTATGTAATGTAAGGGTTGTTATAGTTCCCTTCTTAAAGATCCAACCCATACAATAATAATAAACCAAAGCAAGTCCCATTTTCCTTGTCCAAACCAACATCGATGAAATCTTCCTAGGTACAAAACGCAAGCCTGAATACTGTGTGAGTAAAGCATAGTAGGTTGAAACCATTATGAAAAACAAACCCAGTTTTAACTGTAAGTGTATATAATAAAGTAATAAAAAATGGGAATTAATTAATAAATTAATGTGAAAAATAAATATACCTATTGAACGTCATGTTCTGCATGGACACTCTGGGCCAAACAAAACTATTTCAAATACAATTCAAATGATATTCATTTACATAAGTGATCCCCTCTTTTCTTTTTATCAAGAATTTCATTCATGATATGCCTTTTAATTTCCATTTACGTAAGTTTAGATAAATTCTTACCAAACCCCTTACATTAAATTAGATTTTTAAATTATGGGATTCCCTTTCACCATAAATTATCCCTCTTATGAACCCTTATGTACTCCGGTTTCTATTCCAAAATTTTGTAACGGATTTTACACCCTCCTAATTTATCAAGCACTCCTTTAATGTTACATCATTTAATTTACTTTTTGAATCTGTTGGGTTTTGTTCTCAAATATCCCCCTTAATTCCCATTTGATGTATAAATTATGATATTATATTTCAATATCACTTAAACCTCCTAATAACATTTAAATAAACCCATTACCATGATGAAATGTTGTAAGGGTTTTTTCCTTTCTCTTCATTCTCTATGTTTCATATGTTATGTTTTGACTTATATTTCTAATTACTTATATTGGGGAATATCTTTCTTTAACCCTATTACTATCCATTTTATTTATAAAATATGAGATACCTGTTTTTCTTTCATCAACATATTTTATGAAATTCTATATGACTCCATTATGATTTCGAAATTGCACAATGATTTTCCATACCAAAATAGTTATATAGTGAATACCATACCACATTCAAGATCAAGGGTATTCACCTTAATGAAAATATAATTACATATTTGGGAATGAAATTTATGTATTCCACATTCCTTAATCATGTAATAAATCATGATGTTTAGTGAATTCATGTTATATAATCAATATGGCACACATAAACATGATAATGAAATGATTATGAGGGGTGTGCCAAGATAGCGCCCCAATGCATTGGGAAATGGTTAGTATCACGATACTTCATGTTAGGATAAGGGATTTAATTTATTCATTTGTGGGACTTTTTCTACTATGGGGTCTTGTCGGATATAGCCTTGATCTAGTAATGATGAATTGTTTTAAGTTGTTTCTAATTTTTCCATGTTATGATTATCATTTTATATCACACCTATTATTAATGTTCCTTTACACCGGATTAGAATTCCTTGTCTAAAATGTATTATTATTCTCATGTTATTCTATTGTTATCATCTTACTAAGATTTATATCTCTCCCCTTTCTTATTTATGTCCTTAGGGTATCCCATGCAGTGTTAAGTAAGAAGGAATGTTTGGGTCATGTAAAATATGTTTTCATTAAAGATATTGTTTCTCATGTTTTAATTTGTTATGTAATGTACCTAGTTTCCCAAAGACTCTAGACCTATTGATCTTAAAAGTTATTCTAAGAGTGTTTTAATGTAATAAATCATGATAAAAAATTAAATAGAGAATGGATGATATACTAACATCTTCATAGGGAACACAAAATCAAGGGGATAATTATCTAATAAGAAGTTGGATATCTTTTTCTAGGATGATCCATCGTTTCCATATCTCGTGAGACAGTGGTATAAGACCTTAAGAAACCTGTTAACAATATCAAAAAATTGCAATCCATGTATACCAATATCAAAATTAATATCTCCTTTTTATTCGTTAAATTAACTGATTCAATTAACCAGACATACATTCTCAGTTGATAGATTCTCATGAATAAATATGAATTACCAAAGTCACAAAATGAAGGGTTTTTATTTATCTTAATACAAAATCAAATTCACATAATGTCATTTCACTAATTCACATTATTAATCCAACACACAATTATAATAATTTATAGTTCATTGCAACTTCAATGTTTGGATCACCTCATGGGTGGACTCATGCTTATTCTCAACAATGATGGACCAAACATGATCTAATGAGAGTTCTAAGGACGTACATTTGATAAAAAATAGATTTAATCAATTATTCTGGTTGAATGCATGGTGTTTCAGTGTGATCAAAATTATTTAACATAATAAGATAAATTGAAAGGGAATTCAGGGATTTATTCTAGAATAGTAAACTTGAATTTAGATAAGGTGATGAGAAAACATCTCATATGTAATAGTGATCAGATTCCCCCATCCCTTCAAAAAGAACTAGAAAATCCATCAATAATAGATCTAGAAGTAGAAGAATTATATGAAGCCCCATAATAAAATTATATGTCAGAAAATCCTAGATAAAATGTTTTATTACTTAGAGAGAAAATATTTTTTTATACATCATCAGTGGTTGATCTATTTTGGGTAAAGGGTATGCGATTCTCTAATCTCATTACACATAAAGGTTTAAAATAGGACTGGGTGCGACTAATTCATGACGTGGATAGTATATTATCATCGTACAAGTTTATATTCTCTTATATGGTGAAGAAAATATATCATCCAATATTATAAAAAAAACATAAATGTCCATTTCATGCTGTGAAATTGATTGAAGAAGTGATTTCCTTTTAAGGGGGTTCATTCAGGGGGTGAAAAAAATTCACGGTGTTTATTTAGAGGGTGAATTAAATTTAGGCGGGGAATTAAATTCAGGTGGTGAGTTAAATTATTGGGGTCCATTGAGTGCATGAATTAATTAATGGGGTGAATTAAATTCATGTGCTGTGTTCAGGGGTGAATTGAATTCACAGGTTCTTCCTAGAACAATTCACATCGTGAATTTCAAATTTAGGGCATGAATTAGTTTTATATCCAAAAATCTCATTTTATTCCTAATGATCCCCTAAAACACTTAACCAAATAGATAAATAGGATAAAAAATAAGTTTAAAATTAAATACAACTAAAATAAAAGAGTTTTAACAATAAAATAATCGAGTTGATTACCTAAAAAAAGAATATATCTTACACTGATAGGCATTATAGGCACCATAACCTTCACCATTGGTGTGGTCAAGATCATTTTACCTTATCATCATCTATGAAATTATATTACTAGACTAGAACAACCATCATACCTATTTTTGGGTTTATAAATTTTGTATAGGTGAATTAATTATTCACCACTAGGACCACCATAGGGTTGTCCCTATCATGGTTTTCATTTAGTTTTTCCCTCTCACCTTTCCTTATGCTCTAGTCATGGCTTTCTCTGGGATTCTTCTCTTCCTTCACCATAGAAAAATATAGTGTGTAGCCATTATAGAGACCATAGCATTTAAACATATCATTACATGATTTTAGTCATAATTAATCATTAAATTAAAATCCAAGTATTGTAAATCCTAGTGTCTTGGAAGACAAGGTATGTAAAAATAAAAATAGGGGACTAAATAAAACTTTTTTATTAACCATACATTATTTGAACATAACTTCTTTTGAGCCCTCACATCTGCATAAGAGAAATTGGGTATAAAATGAACAATGTTATGACATAAAAATATTAGTAAGGGAATAAAAATTGAAATAAATCATAGAATATGGTTTAGAAGTCATTACATATTCCTATAAACTTGCATGAAATATAAATAAACAAAAGGAATCATAACATGGTATCATGTAATAATGGATTAATATTAATTTAGAAACAGCATAAAACATGAATTTAGCATGATTCAAGAATTCTTTCACATATAAGAGCACAAGTCAATTCTGTTTTCCCATAAAGGAGAATGAGTCTAGGATAACCATCAATAATGTTTCACATAGAGCATGAGTTAAAGATAACCCGCATGTCTATTTATGAGAATAAAATATTACCCAATTAATTTAATTTCTATCTTAGAACACCATCACAACATGTTCATGAATATGATTCCCATATATAGAATCATACAATAGTAATCAAACATAAACATAAGGGGCACCCATGGAGAGAATTGGCCATCATAATCATGTTAAAAGCATAATAAATGGGTCTATCCTAAACGTTTCCATGAAATAAAAGAATTAAATCATAAATGGACACTAAGAAATGAATATAGGTATATATAATGATAATATATGTCAAAATTAGTTGAAAGGAGTGTTTAATAAACATTTTAAATAAAACATTTTATTATGGTTTAATGGAAAACATTCAAGATTCCATAAAAAGGAAAAGGCATAATTGTTTGTATAAAACTAGAATTGAATGAATTGAGTTTTTAATTATAATTTTTTTGATTTTATAAAAATAATTATGGATTAAAATATATTATATAGAATATTAGAAAATGGATAAGAATTTTGGAATTTCCCTTAAATCAGGCTTTCTTATCGGGATGAATTGAGTAGGGAACCTTTTAAAAACATGTATAACCCCAAAAAAAAGAATTAACGGACCTTAATACATGATTTTAAAACATATACATAGAATTTAGATTATTTGAATAAAAATAATGGAGAAGATAATTTGGGATAAAAGAGGGAATGATAACCCGAAGGAATAATAGTGGTTCGGGTAGAATCCCTTACACTATGTTTGAAATGATTTTCACATGATCATAATGTATAGGATAATATAATTATATTCATCAATTAATAATTACAGAACCATTTATACATGTGTGTGATTTTCTATGATTTTATTAAGTTCATTTATGTCCTTTTGATGGGTTAAGTGATTCAATTTCATCGTTTGGGAGTGTTAATTTCCTTGGTTTTCCTCAGTAGTTTACTTGCATATGCGTATGGAAAAATCATATAAAATGATGATAGTCATCCAAAAATGAACTTATATGTTATAAATGAACTTATAGAATATTAAAATACAATTTTTTAGAGGTTATGATGATTCATTAGATAAATCATTAAGGACAATAATTTATATTAATTAATTGTTATTTAATCACAACAAACTCATCTTGTTTTATATATTATTATCATGTGTATAAAATGATTAAAACATTAAATAAGATATTATAAATATATTATAATATTTATAAACCACAAAAATGGTTTTTATGACCATCCTCAAATATATAATTGAATGTTGAAAGCACATCATCCACAAAGGTGGTAAATCAAAACCTCACTAATGATGTTTTCATTCTTAATATAAAAGAGAGAGAAGAAGAGATTTGATGAATAATTATTCGATAGAAATGATAAAATTCTAGTATATATAAAAAACAAGATTTTTCATGCCCTATGGATGAGGGTAGTTTAGGATAGAAAATGGAAATAAAGGAACTTGAAATGAAATTGAAATATAATTGAAGACATTTTTACCTCGTGATTATTTCTTACTGAGAACCTCCTTAAGGGATTGGTTTTTGTATTTTATTAATAAAAAATGCCCTGGTAATGGAGAAGATTACTTTGGATATATTTGAGCATAATTTGTAAAATTATAATGGTTTTATAGGTGTGAAGATAAGAATGGTTGAGGGGTGTTATTTATAGTGGAGGAGAGGGGTATTTTATCATTATTTTACTCAATATTTTATTATTTTTCTCAAAACAATAAATAGTGGTGATTCTTGAAATGGAATAAAATACAATGTGTTTTTCAATTCAACCCAATGGTCACTTACGTCATCCATGAATCTAAAATCACTCAAAAATGCATTTATTCACTTATTTTGTAAATTACTATATTTCACTGTTCACAAAAAACATGTATTTTAGAAAAATCCAAAAAATTAACCCTAAATGTTTTATTTTTGTAAAATTAAAAAAATTACTCCATTTTATGAAATTAATTTTCTAAATATTATTAATTTAATTTTTAATTAAATTCATTATTTACTTGTAAAATGCAGATTTTAAAATTATAACTGATTTTATAGAAATTTGAAAAAGTAGTTAAGGCCTCATAAAATAGTCTTAAAATCATATAAAACAATAAATATCAATTTAGGGATTTATTTTATGAAAATAAATTTTCTTTTAATTTATTAAATTAGTCATAAAACTTGAATTAAATATTTATAACTTACAAAAATACAGAAACTTAATTAATAATTTTTTAAAATATTTTTTTAGTTATACAATGATATAAGTATACCATATTATCAAATTATAAAATTGGAATATTTTATTTATAATTTCATTAGTGAGGTTACTATTCAATTGGATGGTTTAATATTCATAAGGGACAAATTAATATTCCAAAGGTCAAGTTACTATTTTATCGGTATAGGTTCCATAACTAGTAGAAATTCTTCTTATTTCATTCATTCATAATTATTAAAGATTTTATTTTGTTCTCTAATGTGTTTATACCATCTAAAATAATTATAAGTAGGGAATTTCAATTGATAAAACTTTGGGTTGTTTCATTATTCCCCACTTATGAAATTTTAGCCTCAAAATTTAATTTTATATACTAAGTAGAAAATAGCTATGTGTACATGTCCTTCATAACTTCCTCTAGTTCCCATATTTCATTTTTTACTTATAGTTCCAGTATAGTGCTTTGACAAGGTGAGTATTATTGTTGTGTATAACTATATCTCTATGATTGAAGATCTTCCCTCGTTGTTCCTCCTACGAATGATCATTGTCCATCGGTACCACCTATGAAGTCATTACATGTGAAAGATCCCTTGTACTTCCTTTAGAGGGATACAATGAATACATTGTGTAATTGAGACATGGTGGGTCAATGTGCTAGTCGATAGGCCATAGCTCCAACATGGCTAAGGATCTTGAAGGGGCAGATGTACCTAGGAAATAAATTTCCATTGTTATCAAATATTATCATCCTATTCCATGGAAATAAGAGAAGGAATACCATGTCTCTAACCTTAAACTTCAGGTCCCATCGATGATTATATCCGTAACTATTTTGTTGTATTTGGGCTGCTTTGATGTGCTACAGAATGGTTTCGACCTTATCCATCATTTCTTCAACCATTTAAGGTTCTAACATCTTGAGTTCACTAACTTCATCATGGAATACTGGTGTTAGGAACCTTTTCACATAAAGGGATTCATATAGATCCATTTGAATACTTGAGTGGAAACTATTATTGTTAAAGATTTCAACCAGAGGTAGATGTTGGTCACATTCTCCTTTGAAATCTATGGAACACACTCTCAACATGTCTTCTAATGTCTAAATGGTTTCCTCATATCGGCCATCATCTTGAGGATGATAGGCTATACAAAAGTTCATCTCAGTGCTTAAAGCTTATTGGAGACTTTTCTAGAACTTTGAGGTGAATCTAGGATCTTGGTTTGATACAATCGATAGTGGTAATCCTTGAAAACATACTACTTCTTTGATATATATATATATGTATTCAAGTTCATCTAGTGAACATTCCTCTAGAATTGCGATAAAGTTAGTTGTATTTGTGATATGATCAATAATAACCCATATAGAATTGTTTTGTCTAGATGTCTTTGGAAGTCCAATGACAAAGTCCGTGGTGATTTTTCCAATTTCCATATTAGTAAGGGTAATTATTGCATCATCCCTTTATACTTTTTAATTTTAACATTCACTTTATGATATACCAGGCACTTTGATATATATTCAACAATATTCTTTTTCATATTGCGCCACCAAAAGTTTTCATAGATATCTCGACAAATCATTGTTCTCCTTGGGTGAATAGAAAATATTGATCTATTTCCATCATTCCGAAGCTATTTATTTATATCTGGATTGTATGGTACACATAGTCATGATTTGAATCTTACAACTTCATCCTCATCAATCTTGAACTTGAATGATTTACCATTCTTGACACCTTTCTCCCTTTTCTGAATTTCCACATCATTTCTTTGAGAATCCTTAATTTTATACACAAGGGCTGGTTGAGAAATAATTTGTGAAAAGAGTGATGATGTTACTCCCTTAATGATTCCCATTTTCATCCTTTGTAAGTCTAATAATATTAGATCCTTATCAATTTTCATCACTGTAAAAGATGTCGGATCCTCACTACATAGAGAATCTACCACATTATTTTCTATACTAGGATATTAGGGGATTGATATGTTGTAATCCTTGATGAGGTATAACCATAACCACTAGTGAATCTTAATCCCATTCATTGTTAATATATATTTTTGACTGTTGTGATCAATATACATCTCACACTACTCCCCATGCAGATAATTCCACCTTATTTTCAATGCAAAGATCACCACTACCAACTCCAGAGAATGCGTGGTATTTTTTCTCATGTATTTTAAACTACATTGATCCATAGGCTATCAATTTATAATTTTTCATCAGTACATAGCCTATGAGTTTTTTGAAGCATCACTTTGAACCACATAGAGTTCCCCATTTTTCAGGGTTGTGAGTACTAGCATAGTGATAAGCCTCATTTTGAGTTCCTTAAATATTTCCTCACATTCTTATGTCTAGAAAAACTCTACTCCCTTATGCATCATCATGGTTATTGGGTTAAAATATCTTGATAAGTTATTCAAAAATCATTGGTAATACATGGATAGACCAAGAAATATGCGGACCTGCTTCACATATGTTGTCCCGGGACACTCTTTGATTGACTTTGCCTTAGAAGTGTCTACAGATATTCCTTTACCAGTCATAACAATACATATTAATGATAATTCCTCCATCCAGAGCTCAAATTTACTATAATATTTGTAGATCTTATCCCTTCACAAAGTCTTCAATATAATATTCAAATACTCCTCATTTTCCTCCTTACACTTGGAGAATATCATAATATCATCGATATAGACTTCTAATTTTTTCAAGGTAATATCGAAATAAACTATTCATTAAACCCATGAAAATTTATAGAGTATTAGTGATCCAAAGATAATATCTATGAACTCATGGTGTCCATACCTCATTCTAATGATAGTCATGTGGATATGTTCCTTCTTCACCTTTAATTGGTGATATCATGATAGAAGCTCTACCTTAGAGAAATAACTTTCCCACTATAGATAATCAAACAAGTCATCTATCTACGGAATGAGATAGTTTTTCTTTATTGTGATTTTATTGATCTCACAATAAATGATTCATAGGATCATTGACCATCCTTCTTCTTGATTAAGAGTACTGGTGCACCCCATGGTGACACACTCGGATTTATAAAACCCATGTCTAGAATCTCCTAAAACTAATTCTTTAGTTCATAAAGCTCAATGACAGTCATTCTATATGGTTTTATTGATATATTAATCGATCTAAAAATATGTTCAATTGAGAACTCAACTTCTCAGTCAAGAGTGAGGCCATGCAGTTCATTAAGGAATACAGTAGTGTAGTCCCTCACAATGGCCATGTATTTGAGCATGATTATCTATTTTTTTATCAATCATTTGAGTGAGATATACTTGACCATAAGGAATTAATATCCACACTTGATATAATGATTTTGAAGGACCTTCCTCTTTACCCTTGTAATGAATTGGAGGATGCTTCGGGATGTGAAGATTGATCTCCCTTTCTCTACCTTTGATGTCTGATTTGTATAAAGATATCCAATATATGCCTATCATAGTATAAAAATCTATTGAAGGGAGTACGACAAGATTTTCTAGTAGTCTTGGTATATAAACATACACTAGGTATGATTTATGTACTTTGTATGCAATAATTTCCCCATTTTTTGTTATCAAAGATAACTCAACCTCCAAATTTTGTGGTGGTGTTTGAATAGTTATAATAAAGATAAAATATATGAAAAAATTCATAGAACCAGAATCAATTAGTATGTTCACTATTCTTTAATGAATAACTAGCATACCTATCCCCACATCAATGTCCAGATCTACATTAGCAGCAGTGATAGCATAATGCTTTCCTTGATACCTTGGAGGTTGTTGTTGATTACCTATGAAAACCCTAGTCTTATGGAATTGGTTTAAAAATGACCATGTACCTTTTAGTTTAAACACTGCACTACATGATGATTTATGATCTGAATGTTACTTTATAATTCCACATTAGTGAAATTCTTTATATCCCTTCGGTGGTTTTTAGCTAGATGCCCCATTCTTGTACATTTGAATCATTTATTAGTTCCCTTTAGATAGTTCCCATTATACATCTTTACACAACATTCACATGTGGGAAATTTGGAAATCATTATATGAAAATGTTTATTTATAGATCCACCAATAATAGACCCCATTTTCTTATTTTAGTCTCTTGTTCTGTGAGACCATTAAGAGTCTCCGATCTCCATTTCAACCTTGAGGGGACAATGGAAAATCTCTTTATTAAATTCTATATATCGAATCACCATGGGTTTTTATAGACTCATCTTTAGTACACTAAAGAAGAAATCCACCTTACTTTCAGTGTTTATGAAAAATCTGGAGGCAAACCTTTCTTTCTTTAAAAAGTTTTCTTCATATTCCCCGATAGACTCATCTTCCTTCTGCTTAAGTTTGGGGGACTCTCTTTCCATCTTGTTATAGAAGGTTTGGGGAAAGTATTTATTGATTTTTTTTCTTGAATTCCTCTCAATACATGGAATATATTTCCACCTTGGGATCCATATTTTTATCATTTTCCTTCAATGATCAAATTTTTCATCAAAACAATAGACAACTTGTACAAATTTCTCTTTTTCTGAGCACTGGAGGAAAAATAATATCATTTTAATGGAGTTGATCCATTGTTTTAAGAGAAGGGGATCAAAATATCAACTAAACATGGGAGTCCTTTTCTACATGAAGGATTATATGTAAACTTTATATTTCCAAGGATAATTATGGTGTTCCATATGATTCACATTATTATTCATAACTTGAACTAGTTGAGAATTTATTATCATGATGTTTTGAGAAACTGTTTTTGTTATATTTAGCATATAATTAGTATAATCATAGAATTTCCTATAAAAATTATTTTTTACATGTGTTATTATATTTCCCACCATTAACAAATAGAAATGAAGTTCAATTAGTGGTCTTAAATACTTAGCTAATAATAATAAAAAAGAAACATTATACAAAAATGTTAAACTCCTAAAGGAAAATTATATCCTAACTTTTTATTCACTATGTTAAAATCTAGGTTATCCACCATCTATTTCCTAATATATATTATTTTAGGAGTTTTCTCCCATAATAATGGTTCTTAATGAGATTATGAATTTACCAAAGCATATCCCTCAGGAGTGTAAAATGAGGAGCGCTGTAAGGGTCATTGTCATCTACCATGTTACTATGAGTTAGGCTTGGAAAACATTTTCAATGTTTTTTATCATAGGTAAAAACATTCCAAAATCACATGTACTTGTAATATCTAGAGATGGATGTATTTTATTTATAAACCACATAATCTGTATATACTAAAATTTAGGGATGTTTTCTTATACTTAGTCTTATCGTTGGGGTTCTTTCTAAAGTTCTATATTCTTATTCTCCAAAATTACTAAAATTTTCTTCTGATACAAACTATAGATTCCCTATCCTTCTAAAAATATCATGACATGATTTTTAGAATAATTAAACATCAAATTACAATCCAAGGATCGTAATTTATACTTTCTTGGAGGACTAGGTACATAAAACTAAAAAAATCTGACTAAATTAAACATTTCTTTATTTAAAATCCATTATGAGATCATAACTTCCATTTAGAACACATATCTGCATAGTATAACCTAGGTATAACATGAAAAAATGGATAATATAAAAATCTTATGAAGGGGATAATCATTAAATTAAATCTTGGAACATGGGTTAGGAGGAATAAAATAATGATATAAACATACATGAAGCATAATTAAACATAAATAATCATAACATGGTATCATCTAATCATGGAATAATAGTAATGAGGAAGAAATATAAAATATGAATTTGTAACGATATATGTCTTTTTGTAGATAGAGGATCACAATTCAAATCTCATTGCTCATAAAGGAGCATGTGTCAAGGCTGACCACCAAGACCATTGCACAAGGAGCACGAGTCAAGGCTAAGCACCAAGACTGTTGTACATAACATATCATGAGAGTAATACTTTACCCAATGAATTATAGTACTATCTAATAACACCCATTATAACATGTTCATGAATATTCATTCCACATAAATAATCATACAAAATTAATCAAAAATAAACATAAGGGTTACCCATGGAAGGAATTGGGTATCATAATCTTGTCAAAAGCATAATAATGGGTGTATAATAAAATTTTTCATTAAATAAAGTAATTAAATCATACATGTACATTCATAAATAAATATATACATATGTCATTATTGGATATTTTAATATGAAGCGAAAGGAGTGTTTAAGAAACTTCAGAAATAAAACATTTCAATATGGTTTATGGGAAAACATTCAGGATTATTTAGAACAGAAAAGTAAATATTGTTTATATAAAGATAAAATTAAAAAACTGTATATCATCATGATAAAATTATTTATTTTAGAAAAACAATGGTAAATTAAAATATATTACCGAACACACTTGAAAATGGATAATAATTTGGGAGGTTCCCTTAAATTGAGCTTTCTTATTGGGAATAATTGAGTACGAGACCATTTAAAAACATGTATATCCCAAAAAAAGAAAAGGATAAATGGACCATGATACATGATTTTGGAATATATAAACTGTATTTTGAATATTTAAATAAAAATAAAATATAATTTATTTTGGGTAAAAAGGGATAATGAATCACCTGATGGAATAATGGAGGTTTGGGTAGAATCCCTTAGCTTTTGTCTAAAAAGATTCTTCACCTGATCTTAATGTCCGGAATAATAAAATCAGATTTATTAATTAATAATTAAAGAACCATTTAAAAAAGTATTTTATTTATTATAATTATATAAAGTTCATTTATGTCCTTTTTATTTGTTAAGAGATTCAATTTCCTCATTTGGGAGAGTTTATTTTTTTTGGTTTTGATGGTCAGTTTACTTATATATGTGTGTGGAAAAATCATGTAGAATGAAAATAGTTATATAGTACTGAACTTATATGTTATTATAAAACATAAAGAATACTAATTATCTATTTTTTACATTAGTTAGTATGATTCATTAGATAACTCATTAATGATAATCATTTAGATTAATTTAGTATTTTTTGATCACAACGAACTCATCTTATTTTTTAAATTCTTATAATGTGTACAAAATGTTTTCATAACATTAAATAGGTTATAATAAATAATATATAATTTTTTTAACAATAAATATGGTTTCATGAATATCCTTGAAGAATGAATTGAAAGATGAAAGCATGTCATCCAGGAAGGCGGTAAATCGGCACCTCACGGATGATATTTTCAATCTTGAAGTGAATGAGATTTAAGAAGATGTTTGATGAAAAATTATTCTATAAACACGATCAAATTATAGTATATTTAAGATAATATATTTTTCAATCCATATGGACTATGTTAGGTGTGGATAGAAAATTAAAATAAAGGAACTTGAAAAGAAATTGAATGAAAATGGAAGGAAGTTTTACCTCTGGATTCCTTCTTCTTGAGAACCTCCTTAGGGGATTGGTTATGGTATTTTATTAAGATTGAAATATCCTGGTCACATGCAATGGTATTGGGAAAATATCTGAGTATAATTTGGACATGGATAAAGTCTTTAGAGGTGTGAATAGAAGAGGTGGTTAGAGGTGATATTTATAGAGGATCTGATGTGTGTTTTATCATTATTTTACACAATATTTTATTATTTTTCTCATGACAAGAAATAAAGATGATTCTTGAGAAAAAATATAGTAATTTGAGAATATAAATTCTTTACAATTGACACTAACATCATACAAGACTCATGAATGAATCATAAATACATTTATTTACTTATTCTATAAATTAACGTATTTTCCTATTTACAAAAAATTCATGTATTTTAGAAAAATCCCAAAAATTTATTCTAATTTTTTAAATGTGTAGAATTAAAACCATAACTCCATTTTATTAAAATAATATTTTAAATAGGAGAAATTTAATTGTTAATTAAAATCATCATTTAGTTGGAAAATACATATTTTAAAACTATAACTGATTTCATAACACTTTGAGAAACTACTTATGGTATCATAAAATTGTTTTAAAATTGCAAGAAATAATAATATTAATTCATGAATAAATTTAATGAAAATACATTTTCTTTTAATTTATTAAATTTGTCATAAATTTGTAATTAAATATTTATGACATACAAAAAAATACCAACACTAAATTACTCTTTTTTAAAATATATGTTTACTTATACTATTATATAATTATATCTTATAATCACTTATAAGATGTATATATATTATTTATACATTAATTGGTTAGGTTACTATTCAATTGTTTGGTTTACTATTCATAAAGGTCACATTACTATTCCAAAGTTCATGTTACTATTTCATCGATAAAGGTTCCTTAACGTCTAGAAACTGTTATTATTTCATTCCTTCATTATTTATAATGATCTTATTGTGATCTATTATGTGTTTATACCATATGACAGAATTATATGATGAGAATTTCAATTGATAAAACTTTGGGTCATTATAGGTTTGAACATGTTGGGTCATTTCAATACAACATCACTATTGGGATAAACCAATATACCAATCATAACTTCATCACTTTGGTTGTCTAAAATACTATTTTCAAGAAATATAACTTGCTTTATTGGGATCCCAAAACCCATCTTGTCATTAAAATTATATTTTAATTGCTTCAATACTTATTTTAGATAAATCCAATTTAATAATTTTGAATTTATAATAATTAATTGCAATAAAAATAAGTCATAAGGTAGAATGTACCTATATTATTTTAATAATGTTCAAGAAGAATGATCATAACTCAATGAACATTAATTGAGTTAATAAAAATGTTTACCTTAAATATTAACTTCAATGAAATCACCCTTACATAATATAACATAAATAAAAATTATAATAACTTATTTCACAAAATTATTCATATCAATTACCTTTTATACTCTTTAATTATAATCAATTTTTCAAATTTATTAACCCGTTATTGTTTATCTTCATCATTGAGTACTAGTCGCCTTGATGGTTTCTCATAAGTTTTTTAAAATCAATTTCAATAGATTTTCATTAATTATAGTTTCATAATTCCAATAATATGTAAGAAATAATAATATATGTTCCATAGTGATTTAAAATGTTATAATTTCATTCCATGAGAGTTTTAGTTAAGATTCTTAAAGATGGAATCAAAGATGATCTTATGTAGATAATTTCTATGAATGACATATGGTATATTAACAATGAGTTAAATTTTAATATAACCCTTATAAAACCACAAAAAATTTTTTTTTTCATATTAATATATTATTATAAAAATAATTATTCCTCCATAATCATCAATGATAAAAAAATAGAATTATTCATGTACGTGTTTAAACCAGCCCAAACGAGAACATGTTATAACCAATGAATGAGTATGAATGTTATTTTTTATAACATAATAATTAAAGAATAATATTTATATTATATAGATGTTATAAAATATTTAAATTAGAATATATATGAGATTTTTTATTAATTTAAGATAAGAATGAAAAAGTTACAATGACGTAATCATTCTCCCTCTTTGTTTGCTAATTTTAAGCCATTTAATTTATAATGATAACTTATTGTTAATATTAATAATAAAATTCCTAATTTATTGTCAAGTAACATTAATTAGGTCATAAATTTCATATGTATTCATTATTTATAGTTTTATAATCCTCCATCAAAGGCAGTGATGGAATGAAATATTTCGTTTATGGGAACATTAGTCTTCATGTAAACCAAGCACTATTTTTATTTTTTTGAATGAATATAAATAAGGTAAATTTTTTTATTAAATTAATATAAAAACTTTAATTATTATAATTGTAATTATTTTATAATAGTATTGTTAGAAAAGGTTTGGATGAGAATGATATATAATAAAAGGGTGTGGATTGGACTGTTCTCACGTTGAGGACTTTATTTTTCTCATGAAATAATTCTTTAAATGGATGACTTTGGCCACTTTAATGTAAAAAGGGCTTCCAAACATGGAATAATATTATAGGGTTGTAAAATAAATTATAGGTTCAAGGTAATTTGGAAGGAATAGATGGGTTTGAATAGGGTAGAGGTGTACTCCTTTTATAGGTGAAAAGGGAGATGTTTCCATGGAAACTAATGTATGATAATGACAAAAGATGGAATAATATGGGAGTTAAGTATGTTAGGTGAGGAATGGTTAGTGAGAAAAGTGGATATTAGTCTCAAACCTAAAAATGGTCTTCTAAAATGTCTATGTTTCATGTTTAGTAAAATTTGAGCCACTTTAAGTTATTCTTTTTTACCCTTGTTAACCTTGATTAAATATTTACATTGGATATTATTATTTTTAAAAATATAATATGGCACATATAACCTTATTTAATTAAAAATAATCCAAATTTCAAGTCGATTTAATTAAACTAATATTATTAACATGAAAAAATTTACATTTAAATTAAAACAAAAGATACATTGGAAAAAAATTTTGTTGAAAAATATCTTTTTATACTTTAAGTGTAATTATTATTATTTGCTATTTATTAATAATTAAACGAGGGTTAATATAATTTTTATATGTTTAAAAATAATATTATATAGATCATTTAAAAGAAATAAATTTTATTTATTTAGAAAAAAATTATGTTATGTTTATAAAAAAAATCTTTGAATAATTATTTTTTTACCATTATAACTAATATTTACTATGGTAACATATTTTCATGTTAAAAAATAAAATTAACTTATTAATAAAAATGAATATAGTGTTTAAAAATATTTTTTTATCAGAATCAATATCTTAAGGTGATAAAATTTATTTTTAATATAATCATACAAATATTTTTCAGAAAAAAATGTATTTATATGAATAAAAATGAATTTTTTATTATTATTATCATAGTAATAACTATTAGATGATTGTTAATTTTTTCATTTTTTTATTTCATCAAAAAAATTAATTAGTAATTATTAACTTAATAAAAATAGATAACACTTTTTGGAAACTATTTTTTTGGAAAAAACATCCCTTGTATATTAAATAATATTCATCAAATACCACTATAACCAATTTTTTATATTATAAAAATTTAATTATATCAATCCATTGATATTAAAATATATATTTATTTTTATAAATATTCCAAATCAATATATAATAATATTAATATTTAATTCCTAAAAATCATTTTAAATATAAATATTTTTGTTAAATATTATATTTCTTTTATTTATTATTTACGAATTATATTTAAAAATAAACAAGTTTAGTATACCCAATGGATACATGTATATACAACAACCATATTTCCAATGAGTAATTTAAAATGACCATATTCTAAATAACCATATTCCAAACAACTATCTTCCAAATGGCCATATTTCCAATTACATTATTTCCCATTATAACTGATATGTTACCACTATTACTCCCTATAATTTCATTCTGTTATCAAATATTAAATTAAAATTCTAATTCCGCTAATTTTTATCTTGGAATATTTATAATTATTTCTCAATTATTTATGTTATTTCTTATTATAGTGTTTCATCTTCAAATGGTGATTCTCATGTGAAAATATAATCAAAGGGATTTTCTAGTTTTTAATATAATATTATTTTATATTTATTTTCCACAATTAATTTATACGTATTTAAGATATGTAATCATCCCTGATATGTAATAATACATGTTATAAAATACTTCATTTAATTCCATTTTTTGGTAATATTCCACTATGATTGAAGAATTTTTTGTCAGTTTGATTAATATTTTTATGACTTATTTCAGGATAATTCTTAATTATTTTGAAAGAATATAAAACAATTATTTATAATCATAGGCATAAAATTTATGGAAAAAAGAATGTTCCTTAAAACACATGGTGTTATACTCTATCCCCTCTTAAATAAATTATGTCTTCTTAATTTTAATTATTACTCGCCAATGAAAATAGTTAATGGAATCATAAAGATAGATAAGACTCATGATAAAATTTCTTATGAGGTCTCAACCTAATTATAATAGGGATGACTAGAAAAAAACATTTTCCTTTACAAAACACTTATATTGAGATTATTAAACATTTTTTCCAAATATTCCTCATTATATTTCTGTATGTCTTATTAGTTTCAAGATGCACACCTTTCAAAGATTCATTTTCATTATCTTATTTATAAATAAATACTAAAACGAAAATGGTTATGATAATATACAATAAAATCAGAGTAAATGAACATATGAATACGAAAACACAATCATAATATCTCTTCTCCTATAACACCTTCATTTCATCAAATAATATTTTTGGTTTAATTATTTTATATTTAGAAAATCATATAACTCCTTCAATTAAACTAAATTTGTTTATAGTCATTTTACTATTAGGTTCTCTAACCTAACTAGCTATATATTGAATAATAAAATTCCTAAAAATATATTTAAATCATTTCTAATGTTTCATAAAAATCATTTAATCGACCAAATTATATCTCATGAGAGTGCCAAACCAAGTGTGCAGTTATGAAGAACATTTGTACACCAAGTGAAGACCGAGTTAATACCCAACCAACCATTTTCATGTTTATTTCCCCTGGGTTCATATATCCAAGATCCAGTATCAATTTTTTTGTATCCAAATATGGATTCCATTTATTCAAGGGTATACAATATATACTTTACAAAATATTTATGATGTTGTTGATATATTTTGGTATATCCCAAGGGGTTTTACACATGTTCTCTTTTCATAATCCCTAAAAATAACTAAACAGATCCCTAATAAATAAAATACGAATATGATACCAAATAAAATAACCCATAACTACACTCCCATGGCTTGTGATAAAAAAGTACTTTATACAAATAACTTTCATACCATGTGACACAGCCCAATAGAAACGCATATATATTGCACATTAATTAAACAGTACATCTGATAATAATCTCACCATTACAGAACCCAAAATATTAATCTCTTTAGAGATTAGTTACATAAATATATTATTTCACATAATTACTTCAAAATCTCTTAAAAAAATTACTACACAATATTTACTTCCATGCATAATCATAGATATAATTTTTTGGAGGAACAAAGATATATAATAAGAGGTGAGATCAAATGTTGAATAAATAAAACTCTTCAATAAGCCATAAACGGGTTACTTCATAATCATATGAGAAAACATGAGGATGTTATAAATATATTATTAAAATAAAATTGAGTATTTAAATTTTACAATATTTCAAGATATGAGGACATGTTATCTAAAATGAACAAACATGTTCCATGGAATATGAGTGAGAAAACATGTGACAATATTCATTAATCATGGAGAATAATCATAGGAATATAATAAGAAAATTTGGTATAGCATGAAAAATGAAAAATAAAAAATACTATTCATTGTAAAACAATACAATGTGGTTGGGGCATCAAAATACAATAACCCATTATATAGTGGTTCAAGAATCACCTCCGTTGACCTTTTAGTGACTCGATAATCATAACTCATACCCCATTAGTGTATAAATAATAATAACACATAGACCATTTTTATCTCACGATATATAGAACATTAACCAATTAATTGTAAATAGATATAGGACACTACCCGTAAGAAAATATTGATATTTTTTCCATATGAAATCAATCCCATATCACATCATGAAACACCCTTGAATGGAAAATGGGTTCTTGTAGAATTTTTAAATGGTATCTAATAAAATTACCTTATGATTAGATTAGTAGATACTAACAATTCAATCACCTAAAAGGAGTAATTCATAAGAGTACATAGGGGGTGACTCAATAAATATAACTGTATTAAAGATAGATCATTTGGATATATTAGTTAAAATGGATGTAAAATAATAAATGTTATTTAATAAAATATGTTAACATTATCATAAAAAGCTAAGGTTAAGATCCAATTTCAAAATTAATTTTTGAAAATATACCATTAAAAACTAATTTAAAAAATAAAATAAAATAAATACCAATAATAAAGCCGAAAAATCACATAAGGTTTGGGTTAAAAAATGTAGAGTGAAAGATAAAAGTTACACATGTGAAAATAAATGTATTTAATATTTTAAAATATCTCTATTGAAACCGAAATCACAAAAAGGTTAATAAAGAATAATTTTTAAAATTTGTGAGGATAAAAATAATGGTCACATAATATAATAAATTTCTAGGGTTCAATATAATAAGGAAATAAAATTATATGGACATTATATAGAAATATCTTATTAGAAGGGATGACTAATATTCTTAACATGTTATACATTCAAAAAAATAATCCAGTAATTATTTTTGAATTAATAATTTTATTTTCCATATATATTTATAATGTACCATGTGAAAAAATATAGGGGTGCAATAAACCAAAAATATAATAAATAAGTTTAATATGAAATATTATAACTCAATGAAATTAGAAATGAGTTAACTGAATTCATTATGGATTTGGTGTCTTTTAAATCAAATGTTTTTAAAATAGATAAATTGAAATGGATTTGTAAAAAAAATTAAATAAAATGTTTGATAAAAGAAATACATATGGATGTATATATACCCTAAAAAATAAAATAAGTGGTTACAAAGGAATTTGTATGAAATAATGGAAATTAATATCATAAATCTATTACAGAAATCATACGTTTTAAATAAAATTCATTTAAAAAGTATTCTATGTGAAATAATTTCTATTTCCAAAAAAATGAGGTATATTAAAATTAAACCCAAGGTTATAATGTTTTCAACTTATAATAATAATGTCTAGAAGAATGAGTATAACTCAATGAAAGGAAATTGAGTTAACAATTACCCTTACCTTTATTCTCGACTTCCACTTAAATGATTTTATCTCCCATATAAAAAATTTAATTGTCCTAATAACTTATTTAAAAAATTATTAATTTCTATTTACTTTTCTAATGATTTATTATAATCATTAATCAAACAATTATTAGTGAGTCACTGTTTATATTCATCATGGGATGTTAGTAACCTGGATTCTTCCTCAGAGGATTCATAATAAAGATGCATATCCCTATTCTTTGATATAATGTTCATCATTCCTAGATTATTTAAGATACTATAATAGAAATTAAATAAGTATTTATAAGGTTATAATTTTATTCCATGATTGTCTTGGACATTATTAATTAATATGAAATTTTGGATGACACTGTTTCAGAAATTTTTAACATTTTAAATGTTGTATATTTATAATAAGTTAAATTTAAATATTACCATTTCAAAAATGAAAAAATTATTTAAATATTATATCATCAATAAATTCTCCATAATCATCTATAATAAAAATTTATTGCTTGATCATATTAGTGGTTAAGTCATCCCAAACATGAACATGTTATAACCAAGGGATAAGTGGAGTGTACTCATGTTGATGACTTGAATCTTCTCTTGAAATAATTATTATAAATAGAGGAATTGAGACACTTTATTTCATAAAAGGAATTAATAAATGTGGAATATGGATTTATGGTACTGAAAATGAGTATATTTTCAAGAGAATTTATAAGGGATAGATTGGTTTTAAAAGTGCGGAAGTGACCTTCTTTTATAGTTGAAAACGAGGTATTTTTCATTAGAAACTAATATTTTATAAGTGGTAAAGATAGTATCACATGAGAATTAGCTGATTTTCATGGGGAAACTTTTATGAGACATGTGTATATGAATTTAATTTATAAAAACGTAATTTGATGAGGTCATTGTTTCAAATTAATTTACCAATATTTGAGCCACATTAATTTACTTATTTTTAACCTTATTAACACGAATATAGATCTACCAGGGTCATTATTGTTTAAAAATAAAATAAAACATTGTCCTTACTAACTAATTTATATGTGATAAATATAAATTTAGACACCATTTATTTTAATTTAATGAATAAATATAATAAAATTAACATTTAAATTAAAATATAAGAACTATATAAAAAACATTGTAGAATAATGTCTTTTTATACATTAAATTTGTTTTTTATTATTTACTATCAATTAATAATTAAATTAATATTTATATATATTTTAATAATTTTATACACCATATTAGTTTTTTCACTTAAAATATATAAATTAAATTTATTTTGATAAAATCACACAATGTTTATATAAAACCATTATTTTAATAATAACTCTTTTAACTATGGTAGTTGATATTTAATTTGGTAACTTTTTTATATAAAAATGAGAATTAAAAAAATTATAAATTTTGATATGTGGATTAAAATTATAATTTTTTTATTAAATGAAATTTCTAAATAGGATAAAAATAAATTTTTATATGAGGATGTATAAAAATGAATTTTAGAAAAAAATTGTATTTTTAGGTAGAAAATGAATGTATTCTTATTACATGCCTAGTAATAACTATTGGATGGATATTAATTTACTCCATTGTATATTTTATGATTGAATTTAATCAAGAAAATTATTTTTAATGCTTAATTTTATAAAAATACATAAATATTTTATAAAAATAGTTCTTTAAAGAAAAAATATCCTTTTTTATATTTAATAATCTTCACAAAATACCATTAAAATTAATTACTTATATTATAAAAATTTAATTTTTTGAAACCCCTATTATTAAAATATTTATTTTAATTTTATAAATATATAATAACATTCATTAATAATAATATTAGGTAGTAAATAAAAATATTTTTAATTAATTATGTTCATTAAATGTTAAATTTTTGTTTCATTAATTTTTTTGGGATTATATTTAACAATACACAAAATTAGTATAACCATTTGATAAATATATATCCAAAGATCATATTTCCTATAAAAATATATATATAATGACCTTATTCCCAAAAATTATATTTCTAATGACTATAGTCCCCTTTATAACAGCTATATTAGCCCCATTAATCAAAATAAATTCATTCTATTGTTACTTATTAATTTAAACATCCCATTCCCTAACTTTTTATCTTGTATTTTTCATAATTATTGATCCTTTACTAATGTTCTTTATCCTTTTAGGGTTCTCTCTACTAATGGTGATTCTCAATGGAAAATATAATCTAATAGATTTTCTAGTTTTGAAGATAGTATTCTTTTATATTTATATTCATCTTTTAGTTTATTAATGTTTAGTAGATGTAATAATCCATGGTAAGTAATAATATATGATATATGATAATTATTTTCATTTACTTTTTTTAATATTACTCTAAAAATGTTTAAAGTGTTGTAGTTTAAATCATATGTTGTATGATTTTTTCCTAATCAATTTTATTTCTTTTGATAGAATAGAAAACAATTCTTTAGAATTATCTTCATATGATTTAAGGAATGAAAATGGGTCTTAAAACCCATTGTATTACATATAATGTGGAAACAAAATGTTGAAACATAAAGGATATGGATCTTGAATCACTTAATCTACAAAATTTATTGATAAGGTTGGAGATAATTTACGCCATTTCCCCATAATTTACCCTTTTTACCTCAGGTGACCCTTTTACCCTGGTGACTAACTTTTACCTTAATAACTTATCTTTATACCTACAAATTATATTGATTGTATTTCCTAATTTAAAAGTGTTGATTCCAAATTTGGACTCAATTTAATTTAATTTAATTTCTAAATATGATAAATTTAATTCATAAATTAAAATATATAATATAAAAAATGATTTTATTGGAAAATAGCTTTTTAAAAATTAAGTGTTCTTAATAATATTTAATATAAATTAAAAATTAAATGAGTTTTAATATATTTTTTATACATAAAAACATTAAATATTGTTATTATCATTCTTCAAATTTGTTCATTTTAATTTATTATAACAAGAATAAGAAACAGTTAGAAAAAAAATTCTTTAAAAAAATATCCATTTCTAAAATTCTACAATTTTAATCATATACCATTAAAATTATTTATCTTATAACTATTCAATTTTATAAATGCATAAATATTTCAGGATTTTTTTTAATTTTTATACACACATTAATCTATTTTTTAAAAATAATAATCGTAAATATTTTTATAATAAATAATTTAAATTAATTATTAACTTTTTATATAATTATAGAATTATTTATAAATGTGAATTGTATTATTCTTATTTTGTTTCTAATAATTAAACAACTTCAATGTACCTATTGGATAGAAGTGTATCCAATGAATTTTTGTTAAAAAGTCATTTATCCAAGGACTATATATTCAATAGCCAAATTTCAAATGACCATATATATAATAGTAATGTCATATTCTTATGTGTATCCTTTCATACATCTCTTACTTCAGTCATCTTATTCTATAATTTCTTCACTAATATATTTATTATATTTCTAACATGTTATTTATTTCTATTGTTATCATCTGTTGTATAATCTTCATAGAATATTGTGATGATTATAATTTGTACCTTGAAGTAGTTTTATTTTATTTTTGTTTTTATTCAGTTAGTAATCTTACTAATTTTTTTTTATTTAGTTATCTTATAATGTATTATATTTTTTATTTTAATATTCGATCATAATGAAATAAGGACTTGATCATTTTAGTTTGTTGATGTTGAAAATATATCAAAACCTTAATATTTATTTAAATATAAATAAAAACTAAAATCATGGGGTGTTACATTATACAACCTTTAAATAATTTCACCCTTGAAACTCTAATGAAAAATCAATTTACATTTTTCTCATTATATATTTAGGTTCATTCATTGCTTCTTCAATCTTATTATTAGTTTTGAAAATTTTAACCAAGTCTGTTTTCTAGTTTCCATTAATTTATATATATGATCCAATATTTCTATAATTTTTATTTCATAAGAGAGATCATGTCATAATTGTACTTTTTCAGAGTTTATTATATGTGATGGGTCAAGTATATAAATCTTCAAAATTGATACATAGAACATATCATGAGCTTTGGAGAGGTTTAGTGGATGTGTAATAAGGTAAACTATCATCATCATATGTTTGAGGACTTTGAAGGGGTCAATGTATCTAGGACTCAACCTTCCATTATTATTGAATTTGATAACCCGATTATATGATGATATTATCAAGAATACCTTGTCTCTAACATCAATTTGCAAATCTCACCAATGATTACCAAAATAGATCTTTTTTAACTATATTCAGTTTTAATTTGTCACTGAATGGTTTGAATCTTCAATATCATATTTTCAGAAAGATCTAGTCCTAGAAGCTTATGCTCTATAAATTGATCACATTATGTTATAGTTCTATATCATTTCCCAAAACAATATTCATATGGTTCCATTTCAAATCAATAATGGAAAATTTTATTATAAGTGAACTCTATAAGGTGAAGGTATTTATCCCAAAATCATTTTAATTCCATTGAATATGTACTCTATATATATTCATGGGTTTCAATGGTCCATTAATATTGATTATTAGTTTTAGTATAATAATTTGTACAAAAGTTCATTTATCTATAAAAATATCGTTGATTATGAGTAAGACATTTTATAATATTTAAAATTTAAGAAAATTTACTACTATTCCACTCCCCTAACTTATAAAAAGGTACATCCTCTCCTCTCTTACTTGCACATTTTGAGCATTATAGTTCAACCAAGACCCTATCAATTACCACCTTAATAAATCTCCCAAATTTATAGAAGTATTTTTCTTACCAAAATACAAAACCTATAAGGATTAAGCTATAATCCAAAGAATGTTTTCCAAAGAAGATGTATAACTCTTAACTGAGTGTTTTCATGTTTATTTATTCTTCAACATCCTTCTATTATTATTTAACCATTTTTATATAATTACATAATTATACTATGTATATTTAAATTTTATTATTTTTATGGTAAAACCCTTATTCATATTAGTTTCCATAAAATATAAAATGAAATCATTTCTCCTGCGTATGTATAGACTACAGTCTTCATGTAGTGATGTGTTTCATTTTTCATCACTACCAAATATGTATAGTTAAAATGATTGATAAAATGAAGTCATATAATATATTTTTGATTTAATTATTATTCTAAAATTATAATATATTATTCACTTTCACACTCTTCCGTCTACTTCAATACAATAACATCGCTCATGTGTACGTGTAGACAACCAATTTCATGAACAAATGTGATTCACTTTACAATAATACCTCACATGAATTATCTTAATGATGGAACTGATGAATAAATATAACATTTATTAGTTTAATAATATTATTTTAAAGTAAAATATTTTCATCTTTATTGATTCACCATCCAATAGAAAAGTAAAAACATCGCTCACATGTACATATAGACTGCTGCCTCCATGATATGATGTATTTAATTTTTCATGTCAAAATTTCATGGATGGTTATAATTTTTTTTTAATTTATAGACATGATAATTATTCCATTATTAATATTTCCATAATTTTGGGATCAACTATTTTTGGACTAGGTTGGAATATCGAAAAGAAATTTTAAATTTTCATTCGATGGACAAGTTAATCCTTAAACCAATATTCAGAATGAAATTCCAAGAGTTTGAATTATTGAATATTTTTGTATAGGCTTTATATACTGAAAGCTAGATTGGGTGTTCAAATGAGTTTTAGGAGTGTTGGAATTTGATATCTCAATTCCGAAAGATACAGTGTTAGGCACTGAAGTTCCCAGTCAGGATCCATGTATCACTGAGAGGGGGAGGGGGTGAATCAGTGATATCAAATTTCTTTTTATGTTTCATTATTTTTGAAACAACATTCACCTCCTTTTAAACAGTTTCTTCCCAACTGGACACACAAAACCACATAAAAACAAGATTTACAAGGTTCACTACTCAACAGAAGTATCTATATCCTTGGTATGGTAAAGAAACAATCTAGTATTACACAATCTACTAGAAAATAATCCTTTTATGTGGACTAAAATGATTAGGATATGCCCTTACACTCTTATATCACATTGAAAGTAATACAATACTTCATGTACTCCCTCTTATAACAAATAGGGTAAAAAATGTTTCTGTGCTTCCTCATGAACTGTCACAAAGAAAATTTTTCAAAACAATTATTCACTTTCTTACCTAGAATCTAGTAAGAACCTCATAGTGCAAAACAATTGAGTGCCACTCCCAGCTTTTGCTCCACTCTACTTGCATGCCTCCCATATTGTGAACCTCTCAGCTTACGCACCGCCCTGCTTACCCGCAGTCCTACTTGTGCGCCACCCTCCAGGCACGCCACCCTACTTGCACCCCTTCCTACTTGTGTTCCAAAAACTACATGCACACCAATGTTGTGAAAAACTCACAATTTGTGCACAACTTCGAGCATATATAGAAAAATATTCTTTCACAAAACTCCCTACTTGCGCGCCACTTCTACATGCACGCCACTTTTGTGCATAACAGACAACTTGCACAGTACATCAGCGTGTGTTCCATATTATACCACTCACATGATCAAAGATCAAATTTTCTCTTAAGTGTTGAGAATTAAAAAATGACGTGGGTAACCATATATTTATGAGAATTTTGGGTAATTTTGAACCACATACACTTGAAAACCATTCCTACTTGCGTGCTGCTCAAATACTTGCGTGTTTTTATATTACTTGCGTGCTGATCCATCACATGCGCATCACTCCATAACTTTCCACAACATTATTTCCTTTGTCATATTTTGATGTGATGATGTTGAAAAATGAATTTTGCATGACATACACTAGCGTGCCCCTGATACTTCTACGACACTTCCTACTTGCATACCACTCTTGAACATGCACACCACTTTCTTTCTGTTGTCATATTTTGATGTGTTGATGTTGAAATATGGCTTGCGTGTAACATACACTTGTGCGCATCTTATAATAGTTCACCATTTTTTGACTTGCGCACCACTTTTGACTTGCTTGATGCTTTATTTACATTTCCAAAATACACATCTTTACTCCCTTTATCATTCATAAGGCTTGTATCCCAGGTTCTCCAAACATATGATATTTGTGAAATAAAAATTAGAAAATCATCATCATAGTTACCATGAGAAGGATTGTAACATACCTATCTTCCATCAACCACTTATACAAAGTTAAGTGATTTCTTTTATCCTCAAACTTCCTTGACAAAAAAAGGAAATAACTTCAAGGATATTATTCATAATCACCTTGGTCCTAAGAATATCCCCTTTGGATTTTGTTGTCAACCATGACTCATAAATCACTGAAATTTATAATCTCAAGAAATGGATTACTCATCAAAAAAGTTTAAGCCTACATGAGCTAACTCATCGTAGGAAACAAGAAATATTGACAATAAAACCATGTTGTCCAAAAGTAGTGAATATTAATAATCAATAGTATTCTTCTCCAGCTTTCTCCAAAACAAACTGATCTTTTTTTTCATTCGAACCTTCGTTCACAACTTTCACTCCAGGTAGAAAAAACAATTTGTTTCTTACAACCACTCCAACAAACTATTAGAATAGTTCACATAGTTCCATGCTGAATTCTTAGCTAACCCACAAATCCCCCTTTATGCTTGCAACCATAAGGATAGATTTATGAAATAATTCCCTCAATTGATAACACTATCCAAAGGTACGATGATATAGAGGGAAGACACACATACCTCAACATTGATGAGACAATAGTTGGACACCCATGTTCAGCCTCAATTTAGAAATTGGTTCCTTAGGTAATGGTTTTATGAATATGTCAACAACTTTTTCCAATGTAGTAACATACTCCATCTTCAATCCATTCTTCTCCACCTACTCTTTTATGAAGTGGTACTTTATGTCAATGTGTTTTGAATGATAATTTTTTACCCGATTCCCTGTAATATTGATTTCACTCTGATTATCACATCCCATGAGTAATGGTAACATCCCTTTAACAAGTAGATCTTCCAAATGAGTCTTCATCCACATAAGTTGGATATTAGCTTGAGTGGATGAAACATACTCATCTTTATCCTTACATAGAGGTACTGATTTCTGTTTCTTTATATTCCTACTAACACAACTATTCAACAGAAGGAAAACTCCACTAGATATGGATCTTATATCATGAACATTTCCTACCCAATAAGCATATGAATAGCCAAAAAAATAAATATTTTCTATTCCATCATACCTGATTCAAATTGTTTTGTGCCATTGATATATCTGAGAATCCACTTTCTAGTAATTAAATGTGATTCTTTAAAAGGACTCTAAATCATTTCACACAAGGTAACAACACAGACAATTTTGGGTCTTAAGGCAGTCAAATATTATAAACTTCCAATCAGCTTTTGAAACACTTTATGATCAACTTCCAAACCTTCTATATTTTAGACAATTTGGATCATACTAAAATTGGTGTGGAAACTGGTTTTGAATTTTCCATTCCAACCTTCTTTAAAATTTATTTATAATACTTCTCTTGATAAAGAAACATTTGGTTATTCTTTAATAAGATTTGTAACCCAAGAAAGTATTTCATTTCTCCCAGCATGGACATCTCAAAAAACTTCTTCATATATTCATAAAATTATTCACAAGATCTTTCATCATTTACAGAAAGGATAATGTCACCAACATAAAAAATTACAATGAGAGAAGACTCTTTACATTCCTTGATGTAAATATTTCTTTAAACTCTTCCTTTCTGGAAACTCATCTTCCTTAAGAAAGTATCCAGTTTGGAATACGATTCCCTTGGAGCTTGTTTTAGCCCATACAAGAATTTCTTCATCTTACACACATAACTTTCATCTTTCCCAAAAAAATTCGACAAGGTAGTTCAATGTAAACTTCTTCATCAAGACTTATATTAAGAAATGAGGACTTCACATCCGTTTGAAAAATTTTGTAACCCCGTTGTGAAAAAATAGTAACAAATATCAGGATTGTTTCTAATCAGTCCATTGTAGAAAAAGTCTCTCCAAATCAACACCTTCAATTTTCGAGTAAACTATTCACACCAATCTTGCCATGATCCATATCACTTATCCGTCTTCATTTACCTTGTTCCAAAAAACCAATTTTGTACAAATAACATTTATTTTTCATCGGGCATGGGTAGATGTTCTAAAGTATCAATATTTTCTATTTGATCAAGTATAAGAACCCGGTTCTTGTCCATAATGGACTTTGGAATATTCTTGATGTTATTCCAGAGCAGCACCTTCAGACGGCGTGTGATTTCGAGCCCCGGTGTGGCGGCGATTAAATTTTTTCAGTGTGTTCACACTGGGAACACCATATAAATTGGATAACTCCTAAATGGTGATTTGGATTAGAAGTCTGAGTGTAAGGATGGGTCTGGAATGGGGTTTTTACCCTAGGGACGACATAAAGCATGTCGTCGCGGGACGTTTGGACCCCTCGCTCACTTATGGAATGTTAAAAGGGTAAATTAATTAATTATTTAATTTGTTTAATGGACGAACTCAAGTATATTTTAAATGGTGGCTCAGATTGGAAAACCTAGGGCACCGTTGAGTCTGGAACATGTCATTTACCCTAGGAGGTGTGTAATCTTCATGGGCGCGTGCCGTCTGTGAAAAATGGACCCAGGGGCGTTTTCGTAATTTGGAGGCCTTGAGCGTTGAGTTTAATAACATTCAAATGGAGCCTCAGATTAAAATTCTTAGACCTCTATTTCACTCATAATGTGTCATTTACCCCAGGGGAGGCTTAATCTCGACCCCGCCGGAAGTTCATGTTTGGGCCGAAAGGGCGGGTGGTTAAGTGTTTTCTATTTAAACACTTCACCCACCCCTCTCCTCTCCCCCTTCTTCCGTGGCACAAATAGCTCCCAACGACAAAGTAAGAAGATCCTCCTCTCCTCCTCCCTACCGGCAAGGAAGTGGTGCAGCCGCAGACCCCCCGTGAAGCTCCGGGCAACCCCCAAGTGGTAGGATTTGTCATTTTGGATTTCTTTTCCCACATATACTTTGAGCTCATTTATTGGCATAAACTTTTTTCTATTTCTTCAAAAAAATCCCATAATCGTGTATTATATTTTATGATATTTCCATCTCACTCTTCAGAATTGAAATAGGAGTTCGGTGGCGATCACCGTCGTCCATCGAAGTCTGTGGGTTTTGGAGGTCGTTTGGGGATTCCGACGGGTTTCTGGCGGTCCCGGGTGGCGATAGGTGGTGGAGGAGTGCGCTACGGTGGCCACGGCGTGAGGCCAGGCAGAGGAGGTTGGCCAAGCAGCTTGGCAGTAGGGCAGGCCGGTCGAGGCCACCAGTGCGAGGCGCTACTGGCCAGGCGAGCGACGGCTCAAGGCGGCGAGGCCGATCCGCCGGGGGCGCGCGACCGCGGGGTCGCGACGGAAGACAAGACCCACCGAAGGTGGGTCTTTACAGGGCAGGTGTGACCGGTCCTCATGGCTGGTCTGTGTGTGGACCGCATGTCCATAGCTGTCCCATGCGGCAATGCTGCGGGCTGACGCTGGGAGCCGGGCCGGCCCAGGCTGGGTGGACCGGCCGGTCCAGCCCAAGGGGGAATTCATCCCCTCTTCAGACGCCCGTAATTTTCATTACGGATGTCTTTTTTGCTTTCCGTATGTGTAAGTGAAATCCAGACGTGAATGAAAACTTTTTGAGACGGTTTCGGCAATTTTTAATTCCTGAAACGAGGGGCCTCAGAGGTGCGACGCGTCCTGAAGTGAATTGTCGTTTTTCTAGGGGATCTTATTTTGGACGGCTCGGACACGTCCGACGTCCATTTTGAATGTTGTCAGTGGTGTTGGGACCCCGGTGCCGAGACAAATATTTCTAGTATTGTTTCAGGCATTGAGGCTAGAGTTGAGTCGTGGGCCCTACAACCCGTCTTTCGAGATGCGTGCAGCACTTTACACGTTTTTCATCAGATGACTGTTCGGGGCGTGCAAGAAGTCAATTCTTGGTGTTCTTCCAAGGGCATTGCAATGGCGCAATCCATCCACTTTAATACCGCATGATGGTGCGGGCCCCATGGGGGCAGTTTGGGCGTTGATGGTGAATTTCTATCTCCTTCACCCGGTGTCCGTTTCTGACAAGTGAATAGTCGAACTTGTGTACTTCTTCGAGAGGATCGCAACAGTTCGATCCGTTCGTAGCACATTCGGACCGTGGTTCGGGTCCCACCTAAAACCTCTCATGCGCGGTTTGATGAAGTGAATCTTTTTCTCTGGATATCTGTTGCGCTCAAGTGAGCAGTTCTTTTGATGAGTTTTCTCGAGGGGATCACAATGGTGTGATGTGCCCGACAGTTTTCAGGGCCGAGGCTCAGGACCATGGGACGTCGTTTGGGAGTAAGGCGGGGTTGGTGACTTTTCCATCGGATATCCATTTGAGGCGATTAGGTAGTCTATCTCGGATGTTTTTTCGCGAGGATTACAACGGTGTAATCTATTCAGGTGAGCGGAGCCTCTTATGAGATCTTTTTAAATGTGGAAATATGAAGGTGTACATGTGAAGGTTCTTCTTGCGGTGTTTACAGAGAGCCCTTGTTGTGTGATCGTGTTCACTCTTGGGAGAGTGAATTGAATGCCTGAAGAGATGTAGCTGGCCATGCCTGGGCTGATGAGGTGAAAAGTTGGAGTTGTTACATTACACCTTCGCATTGACATCTGGTGCCGTGTGCACGATAGCCTTTGGGCTGGAACGTGGTATACTTTGGGAGTATACGAGAATGCTTGGAGGTACATGTGGTTGTTTGTAACTGAGAAAATTTGTGCGCTTGGTTGGGGTTGATATGGGGCCACACGTCGTGTGGACCCCATGTGTGTGTCGTGTTCTTATTTACGTCATTTTGACCTCTCGCGATATAGAGGGTTCCTCTGTTCTCGTTTTTTGACCAGCAGGGTTGAGTTTTCCCCTGGTTATGTTCTCGTTTGCGGACCAGTAGGGTTGAGTTTTCCCCTAGTTCGGTTCTCGTTTGCTGACCAGTAGGGTTGAGTTTTCCCTTGGTTCAATTCTCATTTGGACAACAGAGATGGGTTGGTTCGTCTTTTTCTTTAGCTGTGAGGGGTTTCAGTACCGTACCCTTTCACCGGACATTGGCACCGTATATGACTACATGTGCTCATATAGCGTGGGTGTTTTCCCGCTTTTGGGATGATTTTTCTCGGTCCACATTGACAGTGACTCAGTGGATTGGAGCGGGATCTCCCTGAGAGGCATGAGGAGTTTCTCCAATCCCTTCGTGTTCCCTAGTAGAGTTCATGTAAATTCGGTGTGACTAACACATTACACGGGCACCGATCCTTTACCCAAGAGGTTGTTTCCAGCAGGGCTGGCCAAGAGGTTGCACCATCCAGAAGGGATGGCCAGAGCAGTACCATTCCGTGGGGATGGCCAGTGGGTTACCATCCAGTAGGGATGGACAGTACAACGGTGTTCACCGAGTTGTACCATCCAGCTGGGATGGCCAGAGTAGTTTCGGGCTTACCCTCTAGCAGGGCTGGGTAGTGGGTTGCTCATTGACATCTTTGGGTTTACCCTCTAGTGGGGCTGGGCAGTGGGTTTCTCATTGACTTATTCCTGGTCTACCCTCCAACAGGGCTGGGCAGTGGGTCACCTGTCGACTTGTTCCAGGTCTACCCTCCAGTAGGGCTGGGTAGTGGGTCACCTGATGATGTATTTGGGATTACCCTCCAGCAGGACTGGGCATTGGGTCACCTGTCGACTTGTTCAGGGTTTACCCTCCAGTAGGGCTGGGTAGTGGGTCACCTAATGATGTATTAGGGTTTACCCTCCAGCAGGGATAGGTAGTGGGTCACCCGATATCTTATTATGAATTACCCTCCAACAGGGCTAGGCAGTGGGTCACACATTGGCATTTCAGACTATGTCCTTTCTACTAGGCTAGTCTGTGGCTTTCCTCCGTGACTACCAGAGCAGAACCCTTAGATTGTACGGGTTAATGATGTGACAACTTTGACTTTGAGGACATCTCGGTTGTGTGGCAGTGATGAGGTGTGGTTTGACTTTCCCCCCATAACTCTCAAGTACGAGGGACACTTTCCCCATCAAGACACGTCCTTGTGACGTGATCTAAAACCGTGTGGGTGAGTCAGTGCAACCCAATGTGCACAGTGTCAAGGTGCGATGATTTGAGTCCCTTGACTTTCAGTTCAGAGAAGACATGTGGGATGTTGGGCATCGATGATGGTTACTTCTGGGACTGTTGGCTACTCACATTCTTGGGTTGAGCTACAGGATGGAGATCCCGTAACGATCTTGTTCGGGTTTCTTGACAGAGCATATATATATGTATCCCTTGTTTTAGTACCCACTTCTTGGGGTTTGGTTACTCCCCTTTCAGGAGAGGAAAAGACGCCCGGAGTATGCCTTGTGCTTTCTGTGTCTAGCTTCTCATGGTTGGAAGAGTCTACTCTCCTACTATATGCAGTGAAGACTCGATGATAAGGTCATATTATCACCAATTCTAGCTCCATGTGTATGGACAAGTCTACTTTATTCCTCTTGTTGGGTTGAGCTGTACTCTTTACTGCACATTCGGTTGTACTCCTTTACTTTTCCCTATTTGATCTACTGCTCCCCTCTTCAGTACCTCCTTTGTTTCTCCCTCAATCCTTCAGGGCATCCTAATGAGTATTTTTATACTCACCCCTACTTGGAGATTTCCCACACTAGGTGTGCCATTGCAGACAATGGACAAGTTGGTCGTGACTTCAGCAGAGCTTAGGAGTTCGGGATCTTGGACCGCATACGATGGTCGTAGTTGGGTTCCAGGTGGGGGACCCTTCCAGCTATTTTTATTTTGATTAATTTTTGTCGGGTTCTGGCACTTTTCTGTTTGGGCATATGTTTTTCCTCTTTTCTTTTCAGTTTACCTCATCACTTGCTTGTACTGTTTATAGGTCGATGCACTTTCGTGGTTTATTTATAGCAGTTAGTACTTTACATTTATTGTTTACTCTGCACTTTTGCATTGAGTGGGCTGCATGTGTGTCTACAGGTACTTAGGAAATGGCCTCCCTGAGTTGTTGTGCCTTCTGTGCTGGTCTCCAGCCCCTGGCCTACGGAGGCGGGCTTGGGGTAGTTGTGTCCCGAGCACGAGTAGGGTCAGGCCGTGACAACAAGCTCTTCATTCATATCCTGAATCCATTCTGGATGGTCAAAATCTTCATTCACATTATTTGTATCAACTATTGAATACAATGAATTATGTGTAATATCATTTTCTGGTCTTCTTATTTGAAACCTCTGATCTTGATCACCAATAATGTTATGATCCTCCACTTTCTTCCACAGCCTAGGATGATCTGTTCTAATTTCATCTTCATCACTTGAATTTTCTGAGTCTTATTATTCTTCTTATGTAGTATTACCACTATCAGTACAATTATTAGAATAGTTAAGAAGACTTCCATATCCTTATCATCTTCAATAGTAGAAAAATTTTTCTTTTCTCTCTCAATATTTTAACAAACATTAACATTAGCAGAATCGATGATTCTTCCCATTTCCTTTTGGAAACATCTATATCCTATTCCTTCTCGATCATTTCCAATAAAAATTACATCATCTCTTATTTGTTCAAATATTACAAGGTTTACACCCTTTTTCTTTATGATGCATGGACTCCCAAAAACTCTTAATTGTTTTTAACTTTGTGTTTTTTCAAAAAACCTTTTATATAGAGTCATATTTGAATGTGGCCCGCAGAAACATCGGTTCTAAATATACACTGTAGTACACATGGCATGCCTCCAATAATAATGAGAGAGATAATGCTCAAGTAGTTTAATTCACCCCATTTCAACCAGACCGATATTGTTCCTTTTAGCAACCCCATTTTGTTGAGGTGTGCATGGTGAACTAAAACCATGATGAATTCCATGTTTCTCAAGGTAACTTTCAAAATCATCGTACTTATACTCTCCACCATTATTAGTTCTCAGATACTTCACTAAATACACACATTATTTTTCTAATTTCCTCTTAAAACTCATAAACATTTTCAGAGAATCTAACTTATGTCTCATGTACATAACACAGGTAATGTGAGTAAAGTCATCAATGAAAGTAATGAAGAACCTAACTACATTTTATTATTTCATGCTCATTGGTCCAGATATATCATAATATATAAGTTCAAAGGGTCGTTTTGAATGAATGACTACTATATTATGCATAGAGTTTTTAATAATCTTATTCTCACAAATATTGCAACTCCAATCTCATCTTATTGATAAATTAGGCATATCTCAGACACTATCTCCCATTGATAACTTACAAATGTTGTTTTGACACATATATCCTAGTATATTTTGTCATAACTGATTTTCATCCACTATACCCAAGTAACTAGTGTTCTGTACTTCAAAAACATGGAATAAGTTCCCTTTTGTACGTTGGCGTCTTTTAACTACCTTTGCATTATTTTCATTTTACACAAAAAACCCATATTTCCGGAAGATAAATTTGATTCCCTCATTATGTATTTGTGAAAAACTCAACAGATTGTGTTTCATCCCATCAAAATACAACTTTTTCTTGGATTTCATTTTTTCTTTCCGAATGATGGCTGATCCAACACTTTTAATCCTCAGAGATTCATCATTTCCAAATGTAATTGTTCCTTATTTGTAGTATTTCACATCATTTAAAAACATTAATTCTCTTATAATATGAGAATAAAACCCACTATCAAGAATCTATGAATGTTCTTCTTTGGTTTCTTTCAAGGTGGTATTAACAAGAAGATATTTTTGTTCTTCCTTTTTATTCATCAACTCCAGCTTCTAAAATTTTTTAAGAACCTTTTGTTGTGATAGAAAAAAACAAGACATTCCTTAGAAGGGTGTTCAAGATATTCAAGTCATTAAAAAATATTTTCCAATGGTTGGAACATATTTTCAATCTTCATGCTAGACTTCTCAGATTTATTCTTAAATTCTGTCTTATACTTCCTTTTTGGAGATGATTGAATCCCCCTCAAACCTTAACTTTCATAACTTGTGGAAAATAATTAATTTTATTTATTAAACTAACACATGTTTACAATGTTTAAGAATCCATCACAATACCAACAATAACCATAAAATGAATATTTACCTCTAAAACTTATGTATTTACTGGATTTGTGAACATGATTCTCAATAAACTTGTTGTTTTTTAATCAAAACTTTCTTCTTCAACATAGATTTCTGTTCAGACTTACTTATACCAGAAGTAGTAGAAATCATTTTGGAATTATAATTTTTATATACTTCTGATTTTTTGGCATTGCTGACTTTGGCCCCATAAATAGCCTTTACAACTTTGTTCTTATAAGAACCGGTTAATTTCTTCTTCTCAAACTTTGAAGGTAAATCTTCTGGATCCTTATTTGTTTAATTCTTACTAGAACATTCACTAATTCCTGATATAGATTGTTTGAAATTGATATTAATTTCTTTAGAATTATAAATTTTCTGTTGGAAAAGTTTCATCTCTTATTATTTTTCCTTCATCTTTACATCAAGATGATCATTATGATTATTTTCATTGTTAAGAGAATTATTCCAATCATCAATCTCCTTTTCCATATTATATTATCATCAGTTAAAACATGCTAATTGTTTAATGTATAATTTTCACTTATAATCTTCTTTATTTACTTTTTAATACTTCTGATCTTCCTCAAACATTCTTTCAACTCTACTTTCAGATGATATTTATGTTGAATTTATTCTTCTTCAGAACAGTTTCTCCCGTAATATTTATTATTCACTAATGTAATAAATGTACTTTTTCTAGATTTATCAGCAAATGATTTCTGAGATGCAGCTTCCATATCTTTTTCATATTCATATTTAGATAAAAATATTATTCTTTTTGATTTAGATAACTTTATATGTTTCCTATTTGAAAAATATTTTTCTTTGTCTACTTTTTTCATCCATGACTTTCTTGGACTTCTTTCATCATCATCACAGTCTTCTTCTTTATTATTTTGAGGACAATTAGATGCAAAGTGGTCAACTTATTCACACTCCAAAAAATTCAAGGGAAGTTTCTCCTTTTATGTCTGTGTACCTTTTTCACATTATTTGAAAACAAGGAGTAAATTTCATCAAAATTGTTATATACCTCATATTTAGAATCAGATTCACCAACATCATATTCAATAAGATTCTTCTTTGAATTCTCTCTCTCTTTTCAACCTTGAATGAAATTTATCTATCAACTTTTATTTTTATCTTAATATTCTTCTCCCTTATATTTCGATAAGAAATGACAGTGCTATGAAAATCATCCAGAGATAATGTTTTAGGGTCTCATTATTCTAATGAACACACTTTAGAATCAAAATTTTCAAGAAGATTTCTCATGTTATTTTCAACAACTATAAAATCATCTAACTTTTCACAAAGGCATATGATTGTATTAAAAAGGCCATTTACCTTGGTAAAAAAGTCACCAATAGATTCAGACTCTCTCATTTTAAATTATTCATACTTCAGCCTCCAAATTTGTAGTTTTTCCTTCTTCACTTTTTTATTTCTTTCATATATGTTCTTATACTTATCCTGGATTCCTTTAATTGTAGAGACACCTTTCACTCTTAAAAAATCACTCTGAGAAAGAGATGATAGTACTTCATTTTTATCTATTCCATCATTCTCAAGATTCTTCTTATCGGAAGGTGTAAGAGGAACCTTGTCATTAATATAAGGAAATCCTTCAGTTGTAGTTTCGAGACCATAATACCCAAGAGACATAAGATAAGGCATCATTATATATTTATAGATATTATATTTTTTCCATTAAATATCAATGTCCCATTACAGTCCATGCAATTCAGTTTTTCCATCACAACTTCTCTTCAAAACTTCAGCAAAGAACAATCGAAGGGAACCTTTTCTCTAATACCAATTAAAGTTCCTAGTCAGGATCCAAGTATGACTGAGAAGGAGAGGGGGTGAATCTGTCATATCAAATTTATTTTAATGTTTTGTTCCTTTTGAAACAACTTTCACCTCTTATAAAGAGTTTCTTCCCTTATGAACATACACAACTACCTGAACACAATATTTACAAGGTTCACTGCTCAACAAGGGTAGCTACATCCTTTGTACTGTATGGAAACAATCCAATACCACACAATCCACTATAAAACAATCCTTTGATGTGGAATACAATGAGTAGGATATTCCCTTACACTCATGTAGCACTTTGAAAATAATCCCATAGTGCATGTGATATCTTATATCAAAAATAGGGTAAAATATGGTTTCTGTGCTTCTTGATGAACTGTCACAAATCAAATCATTCAATAATATTCTTCACTTTCCAATCCAAAAGCTGGTACGAACCTCCTGGTGAAAAAATCTTGCGTTCTATTCCCTAACTGTGTGCCTCCCGGCTTGTACGCCACTCTAACTGCATGCCTCCCTACTTGCACTCCTATCAGCTTGCGTGCCGCCCTACTTGCATGCCACCTTGATTGCACACCTTCCTACTTGCACACCAAAAACAACTTGAACTCCACTCTTTTACACAACCCCAATTTGTGCACAACTTATTTCTTATACACAAAACACTTCTTGCACGCAACTCCCTACATGCTCATAACTTATAATTTGCATTCCACTTTTAATTGTGTTCCACTTTTGTGCATAACACACAAATTTCGTGACAATTCATCTTGCAAACCAATTTTTACCACTTGTGAGATCAGAGCTCAAATATTCTATTAAGTGTTGATCATTCAAAAAAGAGGAGGGTAACCATCTATTTATAGGTATTTTGGTGACATTTACAATAAATAAACTTTCATGCCATTCCTATTTTTGTTCCTCTCCATTACTTCTGTGCCACTCTGTCACTTGTGCGTTGCTCCATCACATACATGAAACTTTCTTTCCATTGAAATATTTTGATGTGTTGATGTTGAAATATGAATTGCACGCAACATACAATTACATAACACTGATACTTTCATACCACTTCTTACTTGTGTTCCACTCTTTAATATGCACACCACTTTCTTTCCATTATCATATTTTGATGTTTTGATGTTGAAATATTACTTGCATGCAACATACACTTGTGAGCCACTTATAATTACGTGCCACTTTTTGACTTTTAAACCACTTTTGACTTGCACGCTACTTTCTTTCCTTTAACAAAAAACACTTATTTAGTCACCCTATCCTTTATAAGGGTTGCATCACAAGTTCTCAAAACATAGGATATTTGGGTAATAAAAATCAGCAAATCATCGTCACAGTTACGATGAGAAGTATAGTAAATTCACTATCTTCCATCAACCACTTATACAAAGTAAAGTGATTTAATTTCATATCAAACATCCTTGAAAACAAAAGTCTATACCTGCAAAGGATATTGTTCATAATCATCATGGTCCTACCAGGTTCATGGTAGGTGTTCGATTAGTACTATACAAGGCTTAGAGGATATCAAACTATTTTTTAATCAATACATTAGAGGCCACACGTATGTGTGAAATGTTTTCAATTAATTGAAAAGGGAGATGCATGGGCTTCAAATGATTTTTCTAACTGTGCACCTAGATTTATGGAGGGGGGGATCCACTTGTACAATAACATTCCACAAGATGTATACAATTAGAAAAATTGTACGCCTAATCATTAAAGATCTGGTGCCTTTGGAAAGTGATACCTCATAGTTGGAGCTCTATTTTTAAACCATGTGGTGTGACATACTAACTCATGTTACACATATCAGTGACCCAAACTTATTGGTTACATGTCTTTAAAAATTTCTACCCATACACTAAAGGATTCCAACTAGAATCAAGGGTCTAATATTGATATTTCACGGGGAGACTATACCCTATTTATCAAAGTATCACAATAGTATAAATAAATAACCAATGGAAAAATGAAAATTAACAATAAACAGAATAATTGCATAACCAATATAGAATAATATGACATGATAAGACAAAACATGAAAAAATATATTCAAAACCGAAGAAGTAGATATGGCTGCCATATATATATGTCAAGTGTCTAATGAAAAACCAAAATAAAATAGTGAAAACTCCCAACAGGGTCCCAAAATCTTTTCGGGTTCCCTCATCAATGATCTATCCTAACTAAACCATTTGACATAGGGCTCATTACCTTATCCTGTCTTGTAAACATAAAGTCTATTCAGGTACCGATCTGGCATCCCAAAATGAATAAGAGTACAACTCGGTAGTCCACCCCAGAAAGTATCAAAAACAATATCTAGTCTACATCAGTGTATGCAGTTGAATAAAAAATAAAGTACAATAAATAATGTTAAAAAAATTAACATTTAATTCTTCCTTAATTAACAACATAACTCCCCATGTTCATGTTGACACCCAAATCATCAATACCTTCTTCGGCCCATGCTAAGGTCGAAACCATGTCATGGGAAATCAAAAACCATTATTTCATTGCTTTCATTACATATTTAATTCCATTTTCATATCAAGGACACTTGAAACCACAACCCAATTAAAAAATCATGGGGCCTAAAACAACATGTTTTTCACTCCATGGGTCTTTGGAGGATCATTCCTTGTCCTATACTCCATGGTTCATAAGGGTATTTGGGGCATCAATCATTGTACCACATTCATTATCACATATGGGTATTCAGATAATCAGTCCATGTCCCACACTCATAATCACATATATCATAATAGATATAAACCATTGTTAAAACATCATTAGACTTCTTATCAAATATTCTCATCGTGGTGTACCATTACAGTCATCAATTAAAATCATGGTTGTTATCATTAATCACATAGAATAATATGAAAAATTCACCACTAAATCATTTATCACAATTTATTATATATTCCATTAAACCATCAAGGATAGTCCAACAAACCCTTTAATTCTCATTGATACCAAATTCCATAATCCTATTAATTAATCAATTTCGTAATCCCAATATTACACCAATTTTGTAATCCTATTAATTAATTCAATACAAGATGTAATTTACAAACATGGAAATTGACCTTCCACAATTACATACATGAAATTATAATAAAGTCTATATAAATTTAAAAATAAACCACCTACCTGAAGATGTTGATGAGAATTCACCAAACCAAAAATACCCAAATTGAAGTAGAGTGATCAAGATCATAGTTGTCAAGAAGATATATGGCCAAATTCTAATATAGATATAAAATGGATTAAGATATATCAAAGACTAGACCTATACCATCACCAATAGAGGAAATCATCTTTCAAATAGATGATAAAAATAAGGGAGAGATATGGGAACCCAAATGGGGAAGGAGTTACTTACCAAGGATCAGGTGATCCTTTGAATGGATCTCAGATTTGTCAAGGAAGGGGTTAAAGGAGACTTTTAATCCCCCTCGGAGCCTCCAAATTAAAGGAAGTAGGATAGGTACAAGATGGGTTGAATAGGGGTCAATACTAGGTAGTTTGGGTTTTTTTATAATTTTTTACGGAAATAAAAACTCATGAGCTCAATTTCCTAGGTAGGTGCACACAAGTTTTCGAACCGTGTGCATCTTATTAGGGGGTGTATATTTTTTACTAAGTAGAACACAGTTTAAAAAACCATTCACCAGCTGTGAAAATAACCTATGCCTAGATTTTCACTGTTTGTTGGGGTGGGTGCATGGTTTGGGAAAACTGTGTGCCAACTGTGCAAAGTTTCAATTTCCCCTGGACAATACCTAAATTAAAACCAAAACAAGAAATATTAAAACAAGGGTAATAGAGTACCTATAAATGTGCATGATACATCTCTAGAAAGGTTCAGTATCTTAAAATCTCCCTACCTTATAACAACTCATCCTTGAGCTGTACTCCAATGCATCTCTATGATTCTATGGTAAAAATATCGGGGCATTGAGAAAACATATCTTCTTCTTTTTATCATGTTCCCCCCATAACACGTCCATGTTTCTAAAATACTCTAACTATCAGTATGGTACTTTTATATAACACTTTATGACTGTGATCTATAACACATATTGTATTCTCTGTAAAGGATACATTAGTCTCATAATCATAATCATCAACATAAATCAAATGAGATGGATGGAGTGATACAGCTGAAGCTATGACACAAGAAACAATTTGTGTATAGAATAATAACTCGGTGAAATGTTCAATCAGTATGCCAACCACCTTATTCTATCCACAATCTCAAAAGTTATAACAAACCTAGCTACTAAATTTATAGGTCTATAAATCCTTTTTTGACCCAATCTTTGTGACACCTGATGGAATACACGATCACCCACTATAAACTCAAGCGATCATCAACATTGATCAACATATGAATTCTGTCTACTTTGAGCCATATCAATACAATTCTGAATCTACTGAACATAATATGATGTATCCTACATGATAATTGTTCCAAACAACTATGAATCACCGACCTCCATCCAATGTATAAGTAATTTTAATATCTTGACATAAATTTCTTCATATGGTATTATTTGAATAGTCTCCAAATAATTATTGTTATAGGAAAACTAAATGAGAACTAAGTGATTCTCCCAAGAGACACTAAATTCAATATCACACACTCATAGCATATCCTATAAAATTCTAATAGTATATCATCACTTCCCATCTATTTGTGGGTGGAAATCCTTAATCAGTAATACCATTGTACCAAGTGCCTTCAGAAATCCTTTCCAGAAGTTCGAAGTGAACCATAGATCATTGTGAAAAACAATAAATAATGGTACTCTATGTAGATGGACTATAATTAAAACATTCAAGTGTCCAAAATTCTCCATAAATAAAGTATATAAAATAGAAAATAAATTTTCTCCTTTCTTCATCAAATATATTATCACTAGTAGAGAATCATTTGTCTGAGGAATCCTTAGAATACACACTAAAAAATCCATGGAAAGGTCATCCCACTTCCATTTTGGAATAGGAAATGGTTGTAGTAAACCACCAGTTTATTAATGCTTGGCCTTCACCTGTTGACAGGTGGAGAATCATCTCACAAACCATGAAATTTCCTTATTCATGAACATCCACAAATACTATAGATGTCGGTTACAATACATTTGTTTCAAACCAATATGTGCTGCCCATTCAAGGAATCAAACGCGCACATAATCTCCTCTTGCATACATATAGGTACAAAAAGACAACCAGAGAAATAGATTTTCTCATCCTCACCTAATGTCTAATTAGAATATGACTTCCCACCTTTAATACAATACCTCAAGCATAAACATTATGGATCCTCATATTTCCATTACTATAAAAACACCCTATACACACGATTTAGAACCTTGGGAATAGCCCCAAAATCCGTGGATACAACCTATACCCATGGTTTTAGGAACCATGGACTTGGGAACCATTTGGATAGACCTATACCCACACTTATTAAACTGTTGGTGTAGGTAATTTCAATGTAAATACCTTTACCCATGGTTTGGTCAAACTGTGGGTATATGTCCTTATTAAAAAAATCATCCACTAGGATTTGATCCCAGCACCTTCTGCCTAAACGACAATGACTTTACCACTATATTATAACATGTTTCTTGTTCTTATATTCAAAAATAATATATGTTTATATATATAAATTTATTTATATTAAATTATGTATTATTATTATTATTATTGAAACATAATGGGCCAAACTATATACACAGTTTGCTCAATCATTGGGTATAGATCCTAATTAAAAAAATATTCCACTGGGATTTAATCCTACCACCTTCTCCCTATACTCCAATGACTATACCAGTATACTACAACACATTTTTTTATATTCAAAAAAAATATGTATAAATTAAAAAATATTTATATTAAAATATTTATTATTATTATTATTATTATTATTATGAAAAAATAATGGGCCAACCTATACCCATGGGTTGGTCAAACCATGGGTATAGGTTTTCCTACAAAAAAATATTTTCCCTCATAAACTATTTCCATGATATACAAAGACCATTGGTATTGTGGTGACCTATAACCAAGGTTTTTAGATAACCATGGGTATAAGTTGTTCTCGTGATATTTTTCTCATGAAAACTATTCTCATGGTTTACAAAAACTGTGGCTATAGGGGTGACCTATACCCGTAGTTTTTGGAGAATTTTGGGTATAGGTCCTTACTATAAAAAAATCTCTTGGAACCTATTCCCATATTTTAAAAAACCGTTTGGTATATAGGTGGGATATACCAATGATTTTTTGAAGAACATTGGGTATAGAATTGTTTTATAGTAGTGTGACTCTCACTTATCGTGCTCAGAAATATAGAATTTAATAATATAGATACGATTGTATTATACTCTTAGCCTTCTGGAACCACAATATTCATCTCTACAAGTAAGGTAATCATCTTCCACGTAGAACTAGACTCATGAATAGTCTAAGTCTGAGTTTTATTAATCAAAGTATAAACAACAATATTTCCATTTTTGGGTGTATATTCCAACTCAAAATCAAAAGATTCCATATAATAAACCCATATTCACTTCCAGATATTCAAATATCTTTTTGAAAATATATACTTTATGATTTTTTGTTCAGTATACACTGTAATATTTTTAACCAAAATATAATATTTACAATAGTTTAAGGCATAAACCACTAATGATAACTCAAGGCTATACATAGGTTAAATTAATTCATGTATCCTCAAATATTGTGACCCATATGACACACCTCGATCGAACTACATTAACACTACTCCATATTCATTCCTGGATGCATTACAAAACACCACATACTCCCCACCCAGCTCGAGTGGAATCAAAATTGGTTCATTATTAAAACTATCCTTCAACTCATGTAAATAAATATTACATGCTCCATACCATTTAAACATTACTACCTTCTTGGTAAATCCATAAATTGGTATTAATAAGAAGGAAAAGTCATGGATGAACCTTAAATATTAACTTTCCATCCCCGTAAAGCTATATATATCAAAAAAAATATTAGGCTACTCCCAAGAAATCACTGCATAAACTTTCTATGTGTCCACGAACACCCCTTCCTCTGAGATGATGTGTCCCAAGAAATGTACCCAATAAATCCAAAACTAACAGTTAGATATCTTGGTGTATCACTAGTTCTCTCTTAGTGTACTTTGGATGATTTTCAGATTCTGGGCATTATCATCATGAGTCTTAGAGTACACTAAGATGTCATTTACAAAAAAACCACAAATTAATCTAGGTACATGTGGATTATTTATTTCATCATGGAAAAAAACACAATTGGGGAATTCATTAGCCCAAATGGAATCACAAAAAACTCATATGGTCCATGCCCTCTTAAGAATCAAGTTTGTGGTATATCTGAAGGTCAAACTATCAACTGATGACACATCAATCTCTATTCAATATTGGATAACACTCAAAGCCCTCTAAACTAGTCAAATATATCATGGATACAAAAAAGATGATACCATTTCTTCACTATCATCTTGTTAAACTTATAGTAATCAACATTTAAGTGTAAAATCCCATCATCCTTATTAGCGAAAAACCTAGAGAACCTTGAGGAGACATACTCATACAGATAAAACCTATATCCATCAAATAATCTAGTTGAGTCCTAAGAACTAAAATCTATATTATTTCAATTATCTAAGGTGGAATAGAAATTGTCTCATCTTCATCAATGAGATCAATGGTAAAATCCACATATCTCTTAGGTGTAATCCATGAAAATTCTTCTGGAAACATGCCCTCGAATAGTTTTTTAATGGGTGAAAAAACAGCATGATCTATACCCCTATCATCAAGAAAAATTAAATAAAACATGGGAAGTGAGCTCCGCTAATTGCTGATAAACTGGACCTGCATGGCCTTCCTAGATATCCTAGTATTCACGATGAACATAATTGTCACCCATAGGAGAAATAAAAGTCACGCTCTTTTGGTAAAAATCTATGCGGGTTTGGTACTCTAACAACCGTCCCATACCCAAAATCAATTCAATGCATGACATGTAATGTATTTAAATATCCCACCAAAAATAGTACACCCCAACCTCAAGAGAACAACAAATGTATAAACAGATGTCCCACAACGTTACTCCCAAAGGCGTATACATCATCAAGACCCTACTAACAAACTCCACTAACAAACTCAAACTATTCACATGTTGTGCAGATATAAAAGAATGAGAGACTCCCATATAAAATAAATAACTAGAAAGTGTAGAAGATATGATAATATTACCTTTAACTTTTTTTGGTCGATCCTCTATATCCACAAGTGTAAGATAAACTGCCTGAAACTTTCCATCTCCCTTCCCTGTGCTACAATCTTATTTCCCTGAGCTGCATAACTCAGTTGATACATATTCCCTTTTTAGAAGTACAATGTTCACAACCAAAAATTCCTCAACTAATATAACTCTATCTTTTAGAAAGATATGGGGTATAAGAACACCTCCTAATATTCTAACTCTATCAGGATCCTTTGTTATTACCCATTTTCATGTGTTCCTATAGAAAATTTATAAATGTCACATCCAGACGCATGCTCAGCACTCTACTGATGGTCAGGGGAATTGTATAAAAAAGTCACCCATCCTACCACACTTGTGGAATATCACCCGAGTAATGTCTTGATTAACTTATTCGTCCTAAAAGAAACTCCACTTTCTATCTCTCTGGATGATCTTCTCAATGTGACACATCATATTCATTGAAGATAAACCACCTGGTCATCCAATAGAAACCACTTTTCCTCTACTGGAAGCATCCTTCATGATCCACTTAAATATTAGAGCTTTATTTTCCACTTTAGAAAAAAAAAATAAGTAGAAATATATTAACCTAAAAATTAATCTCACATTTATTCCCATATTGAAAAAGTTTCACTATAGTAGCCTCATCTCCTACCAACACTAGAAAAAAATAATTTCAAATCAATAAAATTAGTAGCCTAGTCCATCAAAGACATAATCCCCTAAGTAAAACTCATAAAATATTCCTCTCTCTCATACCTGAGCATCTCATTGAAAAATTGATCCAAGAACATCTCCTAAAATTTCTTCCATAACATATTCTCAAATTGTCCATCCAGAGTCAGGATATCCCAGGAATGCTTCACTTTTCCATGTAACATGTAAGAAACTAGTTTGACCCACTTCTCTATAATATTCTTCATGTGGTCAATGATTGTTTGGATAGATTCATTCCAGAACTCAACTTCCTCATGTCCACCCTCTATAGTGAATGTTTGAGGGTGCTTCAACTGGGACTCCAGCGTCAAGTCAGACATAATCTTCACAATTCAGTATTTGTATTATTACATAAATTGTATAAAATGAGAAAATTTATCAGAGAAGTACACTCCATTATCTTATCCAAGAAATATCAAGGCCTCATATTTCACTATAATAAGATCATTTCCATCGATGTAATCATATCATCCAATCAACAAGCATCATCATGGATGTGTATCTATACAATTCCAAACACATTCCCTAAGACACATATCACAAAATAATCGTATTTTAACATGATGGATTCACATAAATCAAAAATAATTCATCCTATATACCCCAACACACTTTTTAAACTAAGGCACTATCACTACCCTCAACCATCCATCATCTTGGTCATGGATAAAATTGGGTAAAACATTTTTTCATTTCAAGGTTTCCCATTATAAACCCATTTATCCTTTTAAATTTAACACATTTTCATTATTTTTTTATTTTCATATTAGGAACGTTTTCCATTTAAAATAAAAAAATAAAAAAAGTACATTAATTTAAAAAAATCGCCCAAAAACTTCATTTTTCTGTATTCCTAAAATGATACATGTCATAATAATACATGAGTACCTAGAATAATGCATGTATAATAAACTAACATGTAATAACAATACCTGAGTAAAATCTCATAAAATAATAATATCCACTACTGGAAATGCTGTTTTTCCCAATGGGTTTTTACCAATGGTTTTCTAAAACCGTTGGCCTTGAAGGACTAATAAAGCCTTTCCCAACAGTTCATTGAAACCGTTGGGAAAAGCAACCCCTTTTCCAACGGTTTCTTCAAACCATTGGTAAAGGGGTGTGTTAATCACCTTTTGCCAACGGTTCAAGAGAACCGTTGGGAATGGGTCACCCCTTTGCCAACGGTTTGAGGAAACCATTGGCAAAGGGGTCCTTAACATCTCTTTCCCAACAGTTCTTTAAAACCGTTGGGAATTATTTCCCCCAAATCCTGCTCTCCCCCATTCGCACAGAACCTAATTTCATCCGCTCCACCACTCTCCTCTGGCGAAATCCCCGATCCGAAGAGGTGAAATCAGGTATCTTTTCATTTATACACATATACTTCCTTATTTTTATTGTTATTGCTTTAGTATTTTAGTTTTAAGTTATCAATCCACCTCCACCTCTCTGCTTCTCTCCAAATCCCCCATCCGAATAGGTGAAAACCCATTTGAATCATCTCAAATCATGTAATTGTTTCTTTATTCACATATGGTACCTTGTTTTTATTGTTATTGATCTAATATTTTAGTTTTAAGTTTGGATTTTGATTTGATTTCACCGTGTAAAATAGGGAAATGAATAAATATTTTGTTAATTAATTAGTTTCCCCTGGAATATCAGTTGTGTTATAATGTCCACGCTAAATAAAGGGGTAATGTAATAAAAGACCTTGAATAAATAAATTGTGGATGTTGGGGTATGTTTCCTCTATGAGAGGTTTTTTGTTGTGTTTCATTGTATGTTGTAGGCCGTTTTATGGGGATTGAGGTGACCAGTTGGGCTTTGTGATATGTGGGGTTGTAATGTGATGATTAGTGGGCATGGATGTTTCATGTGAAGTTGTATGATAGTGATGATGTGTGGTGGTGTTGTGTCGTGTGGAGGTGTTGTGTGATGAAGTTGTGGTGTATAATGTGGTGAGGTGGTTTTGGTTGTGCGGTGGTTTGTGATGTGAAATATTTTTATTGTGATATGTGGTTGTTTTGGTGAGAAGGTTGGTCGATGTAACATGGTGTCGATGGTTATTGTGAGATGGTGAGTTGTTGTGTGGTGGTTTTATTAGTTTCCTGGTTATCTATGGAATAAATTATGCTGTTAAAACAAAAAAACAAGATATTAAATAAATGAGATGGAATAGAAATGGATGTGTGGTAAATGGATTTAATTAATTTAACATTAAATGAATAGACAATGTAAGTGTGAATGAAGTGGCTTATAAATGAATGTGAGAAATGATATGCGTCTTGTGTGGTGGTGGTGTGGTTTATGTGTTTTATGGTAGTAGTGAAGTGTGTGATTATGTAGTTAATGTGAACCCATAGGTTGAGTATTTTTTGCTATCTATATATCATGTATTTTTATGTTATTTCTACACATTCCAGGGGGGTGGTATGTCTAGGTGGTGGTGGTGGGGTTGCAGGGGAGGGGGTGTGGGCTGTTTGGGAGGGTGGGCGGGGCTATCTAGGGGGGGTACGGGGTGTCCAGGGGGTACGGGGGTGGGCGGGCTGTCCACAAGGGTGGACGGGCTGTCCACGGGGGTGGTCGGGCTGTCAAGGAGGGGTGGGCGGGCTGTCCAGGGGGGTGGGTGGGCTGATGGAGAGGGAGATCAAGCTTCAAGGATGGCAATGGATCACAAGAGGCCTTGGAGATTTGTCGTTAGAGCGTCAAGACATCAAAATATCATTAGGTTATGTTCCCAGCATCCATGGTTTCTTATTTATAGGAGAAATACCCATAAACACTTCAATATGGCCGTTGGAGGGCTTCCGGAGCCGTTGGGGGTCAAAAGTACAAGTATGGTCAAAGCCCAACGGTAGTTTGACTGGGCACACCGGCTGGCCGGTGGTGTCTCACCAGCGGGCCGGTGGTACACCGGCTGGCCGGTGTAGAGCTCCTGGCGGGCCGGTGGTCCAGACAGAGAAGGCTTTCTGTCTGGGTTCCACCGGCTGGCCAGTGGTCATCCACCGGTTGGCCGGTGGCACCAGGCAGTGGGCAAGCCTACTGCCTGGGTCCTCCGGCTGGCCGGTGGGCAAGAACCGGTTGGCCGGTGCCCATACCGGCTGGCCGTTGCGCTAACACCGGCTGACCGGTGGATCTGGAAGAATGCAATGCTTCTGCCAGAGACCACCGGCTGGCCGGTGGACTCAGAGAGTCCACTATCAGCCTTCCTGGGCCAACTCCTGGGAAACCTTTTTCCTAGCATCAAAACACTTGAAAACAATTTATAACACGATGAGAGTGATTGTGATCATTAAAATCCAAGAGAGAGGGGTACAACAATGGAGGGGTGGGCGGGCTGTCCAGGGGGGGGTGGGTGGGCTGACCACAGGGGGTAGGGGTGTCCAGGGTTTTGGGCGTGCTATCCAAGGGGGTGGGGGGCTGTCCATAGGGAGAAGGGGTGTCAAGGGGGGTGGGTGGGCTGTCCACGGGGTTGGTTGGGCTGTCTAGGGGGTAGGGGGTGTCCACGGGGGTGGGTGGGTTGTCCATGGGGGTGGGCGGGGCTGTCCACGGGGGTGGGCGGGGCTGTCCACGAGGGTACCCTACTAATATGGGTATGGGATGCGGCATGCTCTGATGTGATAACACATTAAGTTCTTGTTGGTTTTACATTTTTTCAATAACACATTAGTATGTTTTTTTCACATGTCTAGTTGATACCATGATTATTTTCTTCCTTTATCGTTTACTTAAATGTATTTTCTATTAAAGTTGAATCTTATTGAATTGTTTATGACAAAATGACTTATATGAATTTTTTACAGAATGGACATAAGTTGGATGTATGAAACCGATCGTATCTCAAGCGATTTTCAAAACAATTTGGAGAGATTTATAGATTTTTCATTTCACAATGCTTCAGATAGTGGTCGCATACACTGCCCATGTTCCAATTGTGTTGGTAGACCTTGGTTGAGTCGTGAAGATGTCAGCTACCACATAACCAAAAATGGTTTTCAAGAAAACTACTTTGTGGGGTATCACAAAGGAGAGAAAATGAAATCTCAAATTGGTGATGATCGAAATGAAAGGACTAGAATGGAGAATTTGTTAGATGATCGGTTTCCGTTTATTCGTCATCATGAAAAAGAAAGGATTTCGACTCAAGAAGACGTCGATATGAGGACAACTGATGCATCTAGTGAAAATGATGATATTGATAGGGTGAAAAAATTGAATGATGCTGCCACGACTCCAGTATATCGACAATGCGATAAAATGAAAAAGCTGGAATTTATAATATGATTGTTTCATGGAAAAACTATGTATGGGATTTCTAATACAGCAATCGATTACATTCTTACCCTCATGAAGGATTTACTTCCAGATGATGCAGATATTCCTTCAAACCACTATATGGCATGGAAGTTAGTTGAAGAACTTGGATTTTCCAGAAACAAAATTCATGCTTGCCTGAAAGATTGCAGTTTATTCTGGGAAGAAACCGCTGAACGAAATGAATGTATAAAATGTGGCACATCCCGCTGGAAGTCAAAATCTGATGGAACACCATCCCGCGTTCCACAGAAAGTAATGTGGCACTTTCCATTGATCCCCAGACTCTAGAATCTTATTATGTATGATGACATATCAATAAAAATGAGATGGCATGATACTGAGAGAAAGAAGACTAATGATGAGTTGGTTCATCCTGCAGATGGATTTGCATGGCAGAGATTTGATGCTCGACATCCTGATTTTGCAGCTGACGTGCGTAATGTGAGGCTGGGTCTTTCATGTGATGGTTTTAATCTGTTTGGGCAGATGCTTACTTCGCATATCACATGGCCAGTTTTTATACACATTTATAATCTTCCCCCATGGTTGTGTATGAAAAAATCTTTCACTTTCATGAGTATACTCATATCTGGTCCTTATGATCCCGACATTGATATTGATGTATACATGCAACCTTTAATAAATGATTTGAAACTTCTTTGGGATGTGGGTGTGCGCACATACGATGCATGTTCGAAATACATATTTCAGATGCGTGCTGCGCTTATGTGGACGATCAATGATTTTCCGGCTTATGCAATGATGTCTGGATGGAGCACGAAGGGAAAACTATAATGTCCAGTTTGTATGAAGAATACACGATCCAGAAGACTGAAACATCGTTGTAGATTCAGTTTTATGGGACATCGACGATTTTTTCCAAAGGATCATCCATATAGAATGAATCGTCAAAGATTTGATAATACTATAGAGACCGATGATCCACCTCAGCATATGTCTGGAACTGATGTGCTTAATGAATTGAAAGATTTCAGTTTTTCGTTCGGGAAGGGTCAAATGAAATCTGGAAAGAGAAAGAATGGTTCCACAGAAACCTTTTATAATTGGAGGAAGAGGAGTATCTTTTTTGATTTGCCTTATTGGTCAACCAATTTGCTACGTCATTGCTTAGACGTAATGCATATTGAAAAGAATATATGTGAAATGTTGCTTTCAGTTCTTCTAAATGTCAAGGGAAAGACAAAAGATGATTTACGATCTCGACGTGACTTGGTGGATTGGGGCATCAGACCAGAATTGCATCCTGTGCGTATCAGTGAAAATAAATGGCAACTTCCATGTGCTTCTTATGTGATGACACCTACTGAAAAAAAACAAATTTTGGAAGTATTAGAGACTATTAGAGTTCCTGATGGCTATTCAAGCAACATATCTAAACGGGTCAACAGAAGAGAGTTGAAGCTAAAATCTTTGAAGACTCATGATTATCACGTTCTACTGCATGAGTTGCTTCCAATAGCAATCCGTCATCATTTGTCCAATAATTTAAGGGTGGGTTTTATTCGGTTGTGCCATTTGTTTAGAGATCTTTGTGCTAAGAAGTTGTCCAAGTCTTTCTTGAAAAAAATGTTGACAGATGCCGCATTAATTTTGTGTGAGTTGGAGAAAATATTTCTCCAATCATTTTTCACATGCATGCTGCATCTGACTGTCCATATTCCAACAGAAATACATCTCGGAGGACCTGTTTCTTTTCGTTGGATGTATCCAACTGAAAGAAATATGTTCACATTAAAGTCTTATGTTCGAAACAAGAATCATCCCGAATGTTCTATCGTGAACGGTTACTTAGCTCAAGAATGTATGGTTTTATGTTCAATGTATTTGTCTGATCTTACTACAAGAATGAACTGACCAATGAGAAATGAAGAAGAACAATATGAGCAAATTGAACCCAGTTTTCCATCACTTCCTCAAACAGGAGGAATTCCTGGATCATATACATTGAGGACATTAAGCCATGAAGAGCGGGAGATGGCACATCGCACAATTTTGTTCAACTGTGATTTGTTCGATGACTATATCAGGTAACAAAATTGAATATGTATATCTTACATATATATCTGTTAAAATATTCATATATTTTTATCTATAGGGAACATAAAACAATGATAAATAGGAAGCATCGTTCTTTATCTTTGAGAAGGAGAGAGACTTTTCATAGCAAAGAGTTTTCTGCTTGGTTAAAATTTAAGGTAAAAATATTACTGTTTAAATTAATTATTTCAATATTTACTTAAGTTTAACTGTCATTTATATTGCAGGTATTGAGTTTGTCTACTGACTCTATCTCTGAGGAAATAAGAGCTTTGGCTTTTGGTCCTAATACCGTGGTTCGTGACTGTAAATCAATTGTTATCAATGGGTACAAATTTATTGTCACTGAACGAGCCAAAAACATGAGAACACAACATGATGGTATTATGGTTACTGCCACAACAGATTGTTATGCCAGTGCATCAGATAGTAGACCGCGACTTGAAAATGTGGGTTATTATGGAGTCGTTGAGAAAATAATAATATTGGATTATTACTCTCATGGACGAGTCACAATGATGAAATGCCATTGGTTTGATTTGATGACGAGACATGGCACATTTATTGATGATTGTGGATTTCGAGAAATTAATATGACCCGCACTCTTGCAACCGAAGAACCATATGTGTTGGAATCAATGGCTAAACATGTTTTTTATGTCAAAGATCAACTTCAACCTGAATATGGTGTCATAGTTGAAGTAATTCCAAGACATATTTTTGATGATGCTGATGATGGAATTGACACTGTCCCTATTGCCATTGGAACCAATCCATTTATTTCTTTTGATGACTCCAATAGCTCAATTGTCAGAGTTGATTGTGAACCTGAAGTTGTGGTTGGAAATATATAGAATCATTCATCCTTGTTCTCAATTCTTTTGGTTTACCTCGAGTTGGGTTGTTAAGGTTGGTAATATTCATATTTATTTAGTATTGATCACAAATATGTTTTAGATGACTTGACCGTTATTTGAATTTTCAATGTTTATTGGTTTCTGTTTTATTTGAATTGCATTTTATAATTTGGAATTGAACTGTATTCAAACCAAATCAAAAAATATTTCTAACTTGGTGAACATTACAACTTGTATGTTTTATTAAATTCATTCAAGCTCTTCTAAAACAATTGATAGCTAAATTACCAATGAATCCCCTCATTCCCTCATATATTTAGTTTTTTGGTTTACACATTAATTTTCTTTTTCTAATTAATTACATATTTGTTTTCCAATGTAGGAAATGCAGCCAATTGAAGAGAGACGAAGAAAAAAATGGTGGAGAACAATCGTCGGATGGAGGAGATGGGCATTCCACCATTAGTGCCTATAGTGAGTACTTTATTTCAAATATATATATATATATATATATTTACAGAATATATAATGTCACGTGATTAATTTTTTTTGTAAACGTTTTTGTAGGATCCACCATTACGTCGACAGTTATTCGACGAGGAGCCTAGTACTGGTCCTAGTACTCAGGCCGGTGGTACGAGGAAGGTTCGTACCAGAGGTGGACATAGAGCTGCGCGTGCCCGACTAGACCTTGCCCCTCCCACTGACATTTCATCCTTCCCACATTCTGATCCTGGTGTGTCGTTAGGGACACACGGGATATTTAGACCTCCCATGTTTTCGCTACCTTCTTCATCTTCTGCCCCATCATTTTCACAACCCATGATGATTCCCACTCCCCAGTCAGCATCAGGTCATACAGCTGTTCCATCTTCATTTCCTTCTACTTCTGTCTCTCCGAGCTTTTATATTCCATCGCCTTCGACTCCTGTTCCACCAGAGGGTGTTCCATCAGGTTCTGTGGATCCAGCGCCACTCATTGATCAGACTAGCGCAGGTATATTTATAAAACCCTAAAAATTTTTATAGCAATATTTATTTTCATTATAACATGTTTTGATAAAATATTTGTTTTTCTTTCATGACAGATAAATCTACTGACAGGAGGCGGGGGCGGGGCCATACACGCATTCGTTCGGTGTGGAACCGTCGCACACAAGTTATGGTGTAATATAATGAAGACAATCGGATGGTTGAGAAAAGAGGGCAGTAATGTCGGAGTTTTATGGCGACGCTTGCCAAATACTCCGACATCATTCCCGTCAGCCCGCTGTCGTGGAGACATTTGCCACATGAGGTCAAAGATAGAGCTTGGGCAGAGATATGGGTAAAAAAATCTGTTGTATTTAATTCCATGAATTTGTTTTGTATTTATATGAATTAATATTTTCATTTCAGCTTCGATTTAATTTTCCTGATGGTGAGGGTGCACGACTGGAACGTCTAAAGGATTTAGGCGAGCTTTGGAGAGCCTACAAGCATGATCTGTATATTGGCTGGCGTGCTAGAGTTGGCACTGAGTTAGAGGTGGTACCAGTCGTGGATGATTGTCCTATAGAGCAGTATTGTCAGATGATTACTCATTGGATGAGTACCCAGTTTAAGGTATGAATTACATTTGAGGTATTTAAATAATAACTTTCAAGTTTTGCATTAATATTATCCTTTGCATTATCAAATTTTATTTAGGAATCATCTAGAAAAAATAAAAAAAACATTGATGCAAAAAAATACCTCCATACACTAGGACGCACGACGATGCCAGATCATGAGAGGCAGCAGGTATGACAATTGTTCATAAGTTTTCTTTACGACTTACATTTTTTTTTGTTTCCACAATTATTTAATTATTTACTGAAGTCTTTATATAACTTTTGTTTTCAATGTCATTGTAGAGGCAAGTACAAAATATTGAAGGACGTGTGCCTCGAGCAAAACTGTTTTGCTGGAGTAGACGAAAAAAGGATGGAAGTGCTGTCAACGAAGCGACTCAGCAGTAGATTGTAAGTTTTAATCTGTTGATTTTATATTTTAATATCTATTTCGTAACTTAATAATATATTTATATTTGTAACAGGATGCTTTAGAGGCCCTCGATGCCCAAGAAGCAGACAATTTTGGGCCATCTGATCACTTACATCAGGTGTTGGGAGAGGATCATTCTGGCAGAGTACGCTGCCGACCTAGGATAGCCCCGAAGAGGTATTGGCCTGCCTCATGTACGAGTTGTAGTGCCACCGAGCTGAAACAAGTTAGGGCACATGCAGAACAGGCTGAGAAAAGGTCCACAGAGACGGCAGAACAGTCTGTTAGGGCAAACAGTGCATTTATGAAATTTATTGAAATTCTACGTCCAACACTTCCAGCAGAGGCCAGCCCAGCGATTGATGAATACATGTCGTCGATAAATTATATATATGGTGCACCAGGTGGCAGTTCCAGTGGTGGTTAGACCAATGTCTAGCTTGAAGATGATGATGGAGAGCAGTCTGATGCGGAAGAGGAGGGAGATGAGGAGGGCAAGGAGGAGGGCGAAGGCGAGGAGGAAGGCACTGTGGAGGGTGAGGACGACGAGGAGGACGATGACGAGGGCGATGATGATGATGATGATGGTGATGCTGATGCTGATGTGGGACATATTGATCCGTTACATTTTTGACTTATATTACTAATATTTGATGTTTAATATATTCTAGTTGTTGGTTTTATCTAGACTCGTAGTATAGTATTGGAGTTGAGTTATTTTTATATATTGTCTATTTTTATGGATGTTGTTGTCTTTTAGTGGTTGTGTGTTTGTGAACTCCCTGGACAACCCCCCTCATTCTTGGACCCTGGACAACCCCCCCTCCCCCTTGGACCCCGAACACCCCCCACCCTCCTCCTTGGTCCCCGGACAGCCCCCCGGACACCCACCGGACAGCCCCCCCGGACAGCCCCTCCACCTTCCTTAATTTCATTAGCTCTGAAATGTTTCATAGCACGATCAACTAAAATATAATCCATACTAAATATGATATAAAAATATTCTATATGAATTTCCATAAGATTTTAAGTGAAAACAAAAGTGACATACAAAAAACTGACCAAACGCATTCGAAATGTGTTGATGCTTTAGGACAACGATCCATGGGTCATATGTGACGTGTACGAATCAACCCCGCCTCAATCCGAGGCGTGGTGCGGTCGGAACAACTCAAAGTGTATGTCTTTTGTTTCAAAAGGACATAATTTTAAGTGAAAAAACATCAACTGGCATACGGAAAACCGGCCAAATGCATTCAGATTGTGTTGATACTTTAAGACAACGATCCATGGGTCATTTGAGAAGTGTACGAGTCAACCCCGCCTAAATCCGAGATGCGGTGTGGTCGGGACCACTCTAAGTGACTTTCTTTTGTTTAAAATGGACAGTATTTTATGTACATACGGAAAACCGACCAAACGCATTCGGTTTATGTTGAAACTTTAGGAGAACGATCCATGGATCATATGTGACGTGTACGAGTCAACGCCACCTCAATCCGAGGCGAGGTCGTCCGCTATGAATTTGATCTTTTGACGCCCGTTTTGACATGTCGTCTACTCGACCACTTCAGAAATCACTCACCCGTATTTGTCTTCAGATTTCAGGTCATTCCGACTTCGTTCGGCCCGTTTGGACCCCCCTCACGCGTGTTTACAAAGCGCGTGCATCACTTAAAATACGAATATTGAGCCGTACCATGCAAACCGCACGTCCGATTGATGTGCCGTCTGCTCGTACACATCACGAATAATAATTAGAATGTTTCACGGTGGTTTCAGCTCAATTTGAGGTCGTCCGCTATGAATTTGATCGTTGGACGCCCGTTTTGGCCGTTTAGGACACCAGGACTGCGTTGTCGGTCAGCGCGGGTACACGGCACGTCCGATTGACGTGCCGTCTGCTCGACCACTTCATAAATCACTCACCCGTATCTGTCATCTTATTTCAGGCCATTCCGAATTCGTTCAGCCCGTTTGGACCCCCCTCATGCGCGTTTACGAAGCGCGCACATCACTTAAAACACAAATATTTAGCCGTACCGCGCAAACCGCACGTCCGATTGGCGTGCCGTCTACGTGTACACATCCCAAATAATAATTAGAATGTTTCACGGTGTTTTCAGGTCAATCCGAGGTTGTCCGCTATGAATTTGACCGTTTGACGCCCGTTTTGGCCGTTTATGACACCAGAACTGCGTTGTCGGTCACCACGGGCACAAGGCACGTCCGATTGACGTGCCGTCTGCTCGACCACTTCATAAATCACTCACCTGTATTTGTCGTCTAATTTCATGCCATTCCGATATCGTTCGGCCCATTTGGAACCCCCTCATGCGCGTTTACGAAGCACGCACATCACTTAAAATACGAATATTGAGCCATACCGCGCAAACCGCACGTCCGATTGACGTGTCGTCTGTGCATACACGTCACGAATAATAATTAGAATGTTGCAAGTTTTGTACCCCTCTCTCTTGGATTTTAATGATCACAATCAATCTCATCATGTTCTAACATGTTTTCAAGTGTTTTTGATATTAGGAAAAAGGTTGCCCAGGAGTTGGCCCAAGAATGATGAAAGTGGACTCTCTGAGTCCACCGGCCAACCGGTGGATTCCCACCGGCCAGCCGGTGGTCTCTGGCAGAAGCATTGCTTTCTTCCAGAGACACCGGTCCGCCGGTGTGATACCACCGGCCAGCCGGTGGAACCCAGACAGAAAGCTTGCTCTGTCTGGAACACCGGCCAGCCGGGAGCTCAGCACCGGCCAGCCGGTGTGACCAGTCAAACTAACCGTTGGGCTTTGACCAGACTTGTACTTTTGACCCCCAACGGCTCCGGAAGCCCTCCAACGGCCATATTGAAGTGTTTAAGGGTATTTCTCCTATAAATAAGAGACCATGGATGCCGGGAACACAACCGAATGATATTTTGATGTCTTGATGCTCTAACGACTAATCTCCAAGGCCTCTTGTGATCCATTGCCATCCTTGAAGTTTGAGCTCCCTCTCCATCAGCTGCTCTCACACTTTTGGTGCTCAAGGCTTCCGTGTGTTTGTATTATTTCATTTGTTTAGTTATTCATTGGGTTTGTATTAAAACAATCCTATCCTTTCCATTATTTCTTTCAATTGGGTTTCTTGCTACAACCATAATAAAAAAGCAAGCTGTACGAAGGTGTTCTATCCTACCTTAAAACGGCTAGTGGGTTTCTTGCTACAACCATTAAAAAGAAAGATGACGTATATATCTCTCAACGGTTCTTGTTGGGAGCGGAGACGTAGGCTTGGGAATTAAGCCGAACTCCGTTATCAAATTGTGTCCTGCCTTTTTTTATTTCCGCTGCATTGATAATTGTTTTAAATTGTTAATTATTTTTGAAAAGGCAATTCGGAATCTGTTGAAAATGGACAAGATTATAAGTGAAATAAACAACTGACATATGAAAAACTGACCAAACGCATTCGGAATCTGTTGAAAATTTAGGACAACGATTCATGGGTCATATGTTACCTGTACGAGTCTACCACGCCTCAATCCGAGTCACGGTTTGGCCGAGACCACTCTAAGTGTATCTCTTTTCTTTAAAATGGACTACATTTTAAATTCATACGGAAAACCAACCAAACGCATTCTGATTGTGTTTATATTTTAGCACAACAATCCATGGGTCATTTGTGATGTGTACGAGTTAACCCCGCCTCAATACGAGACGCGGTGTGGCCGACACCATTCAAAGTGTCTCTCTTTTATTTAAAAAACACTTCATTTTAAGTGAAAACAACAACTGACATAAGGAAAACCGACCAAACGATTTCGGAATATGTTGATACTTTAGGAAAACGATCAATGATTCATTTCTGACGTGTACGAGTTAACCTCGCCTCAATCCGAGGCACGGTGTGACCGGTATCATTCCAGATGTATGTATTTTGTTTAAAATGGATATCATTTATATTAAAAATATATGGTATATGAAAAACCAATCAAATTATGAATTGAATTCCGGATTCCACATATGATTGTCATATAAATTTTAAAATGAATTCTAAATGAATTATGTATGTTTATAATTATGTTATGAATTATACTTTAATTATGGATGAGTATATTTTCAGGATGCATTATATGTGTTGGTTGGTTGGTTTTCATTATTTGTATGTGTTGGTTTGTTCTCTATATATATGCATTATATGTGTTACAGGTATAATAATTGGATTGAAAAATGAATTGAAAACGAGGGAATAATTGGATTGAAAATTGAATTGAAACTGAGGGTGAATGCCCAAAAACCAGACCTGCTCTGCAAATTGCAGGCTGCTGTGTAATTTGCACAGCAAAGCCTATGCCAACGGTTTGAAAACCGTTGGCATAGGCTCTAAGTAGCTGTTTTTACCAACGGTTCAAGGAACCGTTGGTAAAAACACCCTATCCCAACGGTTTGAAACTGTTGGGATACCCTGTTGCCTGGCTGTTTTTACCAATGGTTCATGGAACCATTGGTAAAAACCTTTCCCAACGGTTTGTAAACCGTTGGGAAAGAAAATTATCCTTTGATTTCCCAACGGGCCAAACCGTTGGGATAGGTTGATTTTTTCTAACCTATCCCAACGGGCCAAACCGTTGGGATAGGTTGATTTTTTCTAACCTATCCCAACGGTTATGTGTAAACCGTTGGGAAAAGCCTTTCCCAACGGATTACTTCCCCACGGTTTGTAGAACCGTTGGTATAACATCTACCAACGGTTCTGCAGCCTTTCCCAACGGTTCTAAACCGTTGGGAAATGCTGGATTTCCAGTAGTGATCATACATCAAGTGAATCACCCATGGTGAAATAACATCCAATTGTGACAATAACCATCAGTAACAATAATCACATCTTGGGTAATTGGTTTCCACCTTGCACGGGGTAGCTACTCCCAGGAACGAATCAGGACAAAGAACCGACTCATCCTAATACGCCGTCTAAATTTCCCAAATAATAAGACAAAAGAGAAGAAAAATAATACCCTTTAATACCGATTTGAAATATCCAGACTCAGGTGACACATAATGGTTCCCAAGACGGTTGGTTATATGGTCTAAAGTGTGTATCCTCATACGCTAGAGGATACTGACTTGCAATTATTTTATAATATAGATATGTCATGGGGAGGTTATAACCTCTTTAACCAAGCATAACAAAAGTGGAAATAAATAGTCAATGGAAAATGACAATAAATAATAACTATAATAAGTCCATAACTAATACAGACCAATATCACATGATAAACCAAGAAAGTAAAACAATACACAAAAATAATGTAGTAGATATTTCATCCAATATATGTGTCAAGCATATTTTGAAAAAAAAATACATACACTAAAATCTCCCAGGAAAGTCCCAAAATCATGTATATTTCCCTAATCTATGTTCAATCCCAACTCATCCATAAAACATATATCTCTCACCCTTATCCTGTCCAATAAAAATGATGTCAATTTAAGTACCGACCATGTATCCCATGTTGGGTGTGAGTACAACTCAGTAGGACACCACCATCAGTGTCTAAAATATTATCCAATCGATAACATTGTGTGAAGTTTTATAAAAAATAAATTACAATACATAAAATAAATTGTTTTCACATTTCATTATTCTTTAATTAACTACATAATTCCCTGGGTTCACATTAATACAAAAATCATCAATACCATGTTAGGACCATACTGATTTCTAAACCATATCATAGGGAATCAAAAAACATTATTTCATGGTTTTTATTACACATTTATTTACACTTATATATCATGCCCACTTATATCCATATCCCAATGCTAATATCATCGGTCCTAAAATCACACGTCTAGCACCCCATGGGTATTTGGAGCATCAGTCCTTGTCCCGCACTTCCGGGTTCAAATAGGTATCTAGAGCATCATTATTATTCCATAATCATTATAAAATAACGTTATTTGGAGCATTAGTTCCTATCTCAAACTCGTTATCACATACATCACAATATATATAATCCAATGTAAAAAACGTTCACCTTTTTATCAATAATTTTCATTACAATGTACCATTGAAATTATAAATTGAAATCATAGTTCATCACTTTAATCACATGGAATAATATGAAAAATTAACCAATAAACCATTTATCATATTTTATTATGTAATCCATTAACCCATCAAGGTTAGTCCAATAAAACCTTTAATTCCAAATAACATCCAATTCCAAAATCCCATTAATTAATAAATTTCATAATACCAATATCCATATAATTATGAAATCCCATAACATAATAAACTAATTATTTAATCCAATTAAAGAAGCAATTTAGAAATGTGGAAACTTAAATTACATAATTACATACACACAATTAAAACCAAGTTAGGTGGAATTAACAAATAGACCATGTACCTCAAGGTCACAAACAGATGTTCACCAAACCAAAATTACCCAAATTAAAGTGGAACTATCAAGATCATAATGGTATATAAGATATAGAGAAAAAACCTAATATTGAGATAAAAAGGATTATGATCTATAAAAACCAATATCTATAAAATAACCAATGGAGGAAATCATCATTCCAAAAGTCCATAAAAATATGGGAGAGATATGGGAAATGAAATGAGGAAGTAATTAATTACCACTGAATAGGCGATCCTTCAAGCGAATAATTGATTCATCAAAAATGGGGTTCAGGTAGCCTTAAAATCATTATAAGATCCTGCAAATTTGATGAAATATGTTACGTCTAATCTACGATGAATAGGGATGAATAACATGTCGTTTGGTATTTTATTTAATAATTTTTAGAGAAATAAAAATTGACGTTCATAGTTTCCTAGGAAGGGGCATATGGTTTTTTTCAATCATGAACCTCTTCCAATGGGGGGAACAATTTCTCCTAATTGGTGCATTATTTGAAAAAATATGCACCAACCATGAAAATTCAATGTACATTGGTTTTCAGGGTTTTATAGGGTGGTCGTATGGTTTAATAATACCTTTAACCAACAATGCACTACCCAAAATCCCTGAAAAACATCTAAAATTCCCCAATTTAACTTAAAACATATCCAAAGTAAAAGCCAAAAAATATATACCCAACCAAGGGTAAAATAGTACCTATAAATTATCATGACACTTCTCTAGAAAAGGTTGGTGTTTACATGCGACATAATCCTACACCTCTTTAAAAGGGAGGAATTTTTAAATTTTCCCATCTAAGCTTAAATGGGGTTTACCACATTTTATTCCTCCATTTTTTAGCAGCTCCCCCTCATGAACCTCCCCTTCCACTCCTACACCATGGTATATGTCCCCAATTTTAGCTAAGAATCAAGCTCCATTAATTTATTTGCATGTATATATGTGATTTCATGAATCATCTTCCTTTATTTATTCATTTATCTTGATATCTTCAGTGCTATCTTCCTGAAATCTAATTTACCCTATTTTAAAATTGCTCTTATAATATTAAAATTTCCCACATTTGGGCCCAAATTAAAGCCCAAGAATAATCCATTAAATAATTATTGGTACATGTTATGTTCTATTAATATTTCCCCTTGAATCCTTATTGATTTATAAATTATGTCATTGTGTCACTCAGTGTACTATCCATACGTTGCTTCCAAAAATGTGAAATTAATTAATCTAATGCCAAAATCCTAAAATATTTGAGCATTTTCAAGCTATTTAATTCATTAGAGGTCATATTCATCATCTCAAAACATCACATTTGGGGTTAATTTTTTAAATTAATTGACCCCATGCCTTGACTATTTTATTTAAACACCTTCAACGGTTATTTATTATAAATTCTTTTGAACACAATTCCTTGCATAATATTTCATCACCTTTGAGGTATATTTAATTTTCCCTCATGAAAGAAATATTTAAATTTAATTAAACAATGTAGTATAATAGCCATGACCCACTTGTAAAAACACCACCTATAAGGTGAACTATCATATTTAATAAGAAGGGGTAATAAAATATAGTTATCTAAAATTATAAATGGAATTGACCTTCCCATGTCCTTTTTAATTACTTATTAATGTAATTTTCTTATTTACATACAAATATTGTGATTTTTCATGTTTACGAACATATAATTACATATTATTTCTGCTTCAATTAAATTAAACGATCATGATGATTCATAATTTTGGTATGAGTGTTTCAAAAGTCTTAGGATTAATCATTAACCCCAAGGGGCTATTTATATTATTTCTCATTATACTCATGGGGATGGTGTCTCTTATTATTGTGATATATATGGGCATTGAATACTTCATTATTTTTGAGAATGAAGTCCCTAACTATTACGTGCATGTTATTTACGGACAAGAAGTCCCTCATGGTTTATGGGTGTGGCGTCCCTTATTATTATGATCATGGAATACATTAATATTTATAGGTATAAAATCCCTTATTATTTATGAATTGGGAATCCCTCATTATGATACTCAGTCATGGAATCCCTATTGACTTATGATACTTGGTCATGCTGCCCCTCATGATTTATGACATTCGGGCATGACATCCCTTGTCACTCTATGAGACTCCTATAACTATGCATGGATGCCTGAGTTATGCCTTGGGTCCTATATAGTTATTTTTGTATATATATATGGAGACATATGCCATTAAATATCTAGTATATATACATACATACATATCTATATACACATATATATACATATATTGTAACAACCCGATATTTTATGATAAGTATTCTTTTTAATTTATTTGATTTCAAGTGTTTTATGCTACAACAAGATTATCTTATGCAATACACAAAACCGTATTAGCTTGCAGTATATGCAACACTATTCTTAGATTGTGTTACACACAATTTAAAGTTCGTTTGATAATAGTCATTCTACACAACATTGAGTGTGTGTATATATATATTCAATATATAAATGAAATATGGTTGGATTCTGTTATATGAAACAACAAAGGAGTCTTTTACAACACGCAACCCAAACTTGTCTTTCATTACACGCAATCGCGACCTTCCTCGATAGTGTGTGTTGTACGGAATACAGGGTTTTACTAAACAACGGTATATTATTATAATATTATTATGAACTAGCTATTATGAATAGTATTAACTAAATTTTGAATTTTATAAAATTATTATTCATCTTCCACATTTTACAGAACATGGTATAAGAACAAAATAAATTTTTCGGGTAAAATAAGTATTTTTCAAAAAATGCAGTTTTGCCACCTTTTGATGCTGCACCCACTTTAAATCTAGTTGTTGACTTGTTTATAAGATTAATTTGAAAAAATAAAATTCTTCCTTTGAATCAGGATATAAAAATTTACATTGGATAAAGTTTTGATATTTTTCTGATAACTTTCATATTTTAATGAATAGTAAAAACACGCTATATTTTAATTAAAAACAACTTTTTTCATCATAATAACTTTTTTGGTTAAATTATAATATTGAATGGTTTTAAAGTATAAATAGAATATATTTTTACCATTTAATATAATTTATGCCATTAGCATTGATTTTACATTGAATTCGTATGTTAAATCAATTCAATCTTTTGCAATGTTTTAATCAAAAACCCGTTTTCATTTGACAACGGGATTAATTTTAATTAAATTTCTGAAACTTATGTGTATTGAATTTGAAAAAATCTATTCCATATTTGGAATCAGTGGGTCCAAATTATGTTAATAGGCTATTTTTTATTTTTAGGAATTATGAATAGTAACTACGGTAAATTTTATTTACCATAGTTAAAGGTAAATCATGTAATTAAGGGTAAATATAATATTATAAAATTACCCTAACACATGAAAAAATTCTATTGTATGGATAAAAGTATACCCATATCACCTAAGGGTCTGATTAGATTCATTTTATGTAACGCCCTGACCCTAGTGACCGAGAGTCGGTGCATTATTTTAATACATTGGTATGATTACAAGGAATCAAGTCCCAAAGAACCGACCAGTTTAGTAGTCTTGGAAAATAGATTACATACATTAATGTTACATTACACTTCATAACATACAAAAGAACCTAAATAATCCTTTATGAATGCCATTATTTCCTTGTCTTAACCCTGTAAATCAATCACAATACACTTCTTGGAATCCTGGGAAAAATAAAACATAGAAAGGGGTGAGCTCAAATGCTCAATAAGGGTAAGCAATACAGCAGAATCTTTCAGAAATAAGCATAAACATTTGAGGTAATGTATAACTAACACAAAATCCTTTAAAACATGAACTTCAAAATAATATGGCAATGATAAAATGAAATAATGCCTTTTTCTTATTCACATGGATATTATACTAGTCGAATAATCACATGCAATATCAATAACCACTTTCATAATGATGGAATTCATAATGCCAGACTATCATAACCACATAGCCAAGGCCTCGTGCCAAGACTACAAATATGATTTTGTCAAGGCCTTGTGCCAAGAAACTAGTTTGTCTTATGAGACCTACTGATGCATCGAGGAGTTATAGAGGGCTCCACCCGCCACTTACTAAGTCCAATGCATTCCCATATGAAAAGGTTTAAACATAACATAAACATTTTTATTAAAAATATCATACTAAATATGAAAACTTTCTCCATAAACCATGAATGGTATAAAAATAACACATCCATAGTAAAACATATCACAAAACCTTAAATATAATAAAAAAGTTTTGTATAATAAATCAACTTCAAATAAGATAAAAATCCATCAAAGGATGTTGACATAGATGAAATCAAAACTATTTGAGAGAAATATCTCTTTTCTCAAAATCATTGAAAAGTCACACATTTATAAAGGCAATAATTTAAAAGTGATTTTTGAATCAAAGTGTCCCATACAAATTTGATGCTTTTGAAAATAAATATTATTTCAAAACATTCATGTCCATATAAATAAATCCTTAAAATAATTTTGAAAACATGTACATTAATTAAAATATTTAGAAAGATAAATCTTTAAAACATTTAAAATTGTGATCTCGATAAAGAGTACCTTTCACAAATTCTTAAAATATTCATTTTGAAATCTTTTAAATTCAAATAATTATAAAATAAAACATTTAAATTGAAAATATTCTTATAATATTGTAAGGGAAGCTTCAATAATTTTATAATGGTGGAGAATAGCCGCACCCGCCGTATAAGTTAAAAAAACATTCTTACATTAATTTTGTCGAAAAGGTTAAAAGCACCTTGTTTGGAAAATGACGGAAAGATTACTTTATAACCCTCTTAAAAAAAGTCAAACAAGGTTATAAAAGAATTTAACCCTTATTCTTTGTAAATAGTAATTTTTTTTGAAATACATTTCGATGAAATGTGGATGTGGATGATAAAGAAATCCCAGTATATTATTACGTGTAAACAACCTCCGATAATGAAAAGATTGAAAAATAAACCCTTCCCTTGTACTTTTCCTTGGTTGGGGGTAGGTTAAACGCCTGTATAATGGGGAAATACATGTTATTAAATTATACCAGAATCATATACATTCATATGATATCATATATGATCTTTTAACATTGCTTTGTTAATAATATGTTAGAATTATCGTTATTTCGGGTGTAAACTTACTCATTTTCTTTTATATGTTTTGTTTTTTAAGCCATGGTTTTCATGGATAGGTTGTATCTTACTCATATCCATAATTATATCAAGTCCATAAACATTATTTTTAAATCATCAAATTATAATTATACTTGAATGGATACGATAATGAATGAATCTTATCGCGTTCGTGGAGACGGTAGTCCGTACGTACGCACGAGCAATAATATCATTCTTTTGATATTAAAATAATATATAATTGGATGGTATATAATATATAGAGAATCATTATCATGTTATATTTATTATTTACATGAATTACACATCATTATTATACCCATCCAAATAATAATGTTTTGAATAATAATTACACCACGACGTGGAGACGGTAAGCTGTACGTACGCACGTATGGTGACATGTCATTAAAAGGATGGATAGAATACTGAAATATGGTTGTACCATGTTTATAATAACATCACAGTATATATAATATACTGGAGTTATTATTTTAGAATGGTAATAACATAGAAAGAAGAAGTGGAAGAAGAAAGGAACTTGAAAAAGGGTGGTGAAATCATTACCTCTTCTTCGGGTTCTTCCTTTTGATTTGATCAAAATGCCTCCTTATGTTGGCTTTCTGACTAAATTAAGGCATATAGGATGAAGTGAGGGATGTTGAGAGAGTATTTGGGTAGGGGTTGGCCGAACCAAAAGGCTTTGAATGTGTGAATTAGTGAGAAGGGGGAGTGCCCTTTTATAAGAGGGTGAGGGGCACCTTTGGAAAAGCTAGAAATATTATTTTTATAATAAATTCATATTCGTTTTATAATGGCTACTAACTAGATTATTTAAATTTTAAGGAGGTTATGGTTCTAAAATAACTCAACCAATATAATTTAGACAGGTTTGGGTCACTATATTAACCTTATCTTTAAGTATTAACTCTTAGTTAATTAGTTTCACTTTTACAATGTCTCTTTGTATTTTTATATTATATGGTTAAAAAACTTACTATATACATCCAATATCCCCCCAAGTGGTCCATTAATGATACACCTATCATGATATAAGTATCTCGGACTAACCTTAGATTTTTATGAATTTAATATCAATTAATAATATAATATTTGTTTTAAAAACTCTTTTATGTCAATTTTGACACTATTCAATAATTGATTTTTGTAAAATTCATAACAGAATTATTACTTAGAAAAAAGTTACTTAAGTAAATACTAACATGTAATATTAACCTATAAAATTAGTTTAATTCATAAAAAGTCTCAAATTATATTTATTTGGGTATTTATAATATTAATTATTTTAATTTTTTCACTATTATGGTAATTACTGCATCATCATTGTGTCATAAATAAATTAACTTATTTAATGTATAAGTATTATAAATAAAATATCATTATGTTGGAAATGTTTTTATCTTTCTAATGAATATTTATAGTAGAACATCCATCATATATAACCCTATGTAAAAATTGTTTTTCTAAAAGATATATGCTTATGTCATTTTTGTATTTATTTTAACTTAATTAATATAAAGTGTCATTATCAATTACAAGTGGTTCCATGGGGTCCAAAAATCGACCCAAAGATGCCCATGGTCGGACATGTATCAACCAATAAGGTTAGGACACTATTTAGGGTAATTTGTTATTATTATAATATTATTTTTTATCCCTTATTTACCGGATTTACCCTTTAACCATGGTAAATAAAATATTTACCGAAGTAATTATTCAAAATGTCTAAAAATAAAAGTTACCTATTTAAAAAATTTGAACATCCTGATTCCAAATATGGAATCCATTATTCCAAATTCAAAACACAGAAGTGGCAGAAATTAATTTAAAATTAATTCCTGTTGTTAAAATAAAAATCCTGTTTTAAGAGATAATAATTATCAAAAGATTGGAAGTTGTTTATGTCTGGTTTAATTATGAAATTATGTCCAATTAAAAACATTTAATTTAATGGTAAAAATATATTTTAAATATAATTTAAAAATACTCAAATTCATTATTTATCAATATTACTTATTTCGATTAAAAAGTAGTTTTTAATTAAAATTTATTAATTTTCACTATTCATCAAAATATGAATGTTATCCGAAAAGTACCAAAATTTCACCCTAGGATAATTTCGATATTAAGAATCCAAAAATGAAATCAATTCTGAGAAATAGAATTTATAAAATTTCAAAAAGTAGGTATTACTATTCATAACTGCTATTTTGATTGGTTGTGGTGTGTTAGAACTCGATGTTGCGTACAACACACGCTATCACATTATTCAAAGAGAAGCGTACCGTAGAAGCTTGGGATGTTACATGGGAAATTTGTTTATGTCCCCATTTTAAAGAATAAAATTTTTTAGTCAAATTGATTATATAAATGTTTAAAATATTGGATTAAAAAAAATCACTATTAAAGTTGGTAAAAGTGCATTTTTGAAAAATACTTCTTTTATCTGAAAAAAAGGAATTTGTTCTTACATTATGTCTAAGAAACTCATAATATTGATTCTGAAATTATAAGGATTATATAAAGTTTAAAATTTAGTTAATATTATTCATATCCTCTTTTGAACGACTTGTTTGGTAAGTCATGGTGCACTTTAACTCTGTGTTGCGTGTAGTGAATGTTATTGAATTATTTTGAAGAAATAACACACTATGAAATATTGGGGTGTTACATTCTCCCCTCTTTCAATAAATTGCGTCCTCGAAATTTGAAAATGTTCTTCGAAAATAAAAGGATGAAAATAGAAAATATTTTTGTGGGAAAACCCACATCAGAAATTGGGTTACTAAAATTTAGTCTTAATATGAGGAAAAGAGAAATGAAAGGGTCACCACCAAATTATGATCTCGATTAGGAGAACATTGGTGGAAATTGGAGACATATAATTGGAGGAAAAACGTAAATATTTATAGGTAGTGATTGCAGTCATCAATCACAAACAAGTGTAAAAATGAGGTCCTTAAATTCATCAATCTATGATGATTTGAAATACCATCGGTTCAACAAAACATAGGGTATTAGGATAACACATTTTTGTTTTTGGGATTCCATAAATAAAGTATATGAATTAATTTCGTCATAGAATAAGAGAAGAAGAAAAATGTATTCTTGACAAGTAGTGTTCAATCCTTTAACTAATTTCTACCACAAACTCATCTTTCACTATAAAAGATAATGGAACGTAAAAAAATATTCTATTTGTCATATTTGTATAGGGTTCCAAAAAAACGAATTTATAATTCATCTACAAGATCATTTAAAAAAAACATTATTTAATCCCGGACATTACGTGGGCCAATGGTAGGTGATACACCCTTGTCGCCCTTCAGTTGTGGGTTCAAGTCTCGCGGCCTTGCTGGACGCGACGAGTTGCCGCCCTACCTTCGGGTTGTCCGTTTATGGAAATCCAAAAATAATCCAAACTAGAACAATCCAAATTGCATTAGTCCAAAAAATTAAGATCCTTTTTGCTGCATAATAACATGTGAACACCTTCATCATGTATTATTTTAAAACACTACAACATCCTGAATTACCATAAAACGTTATTTATTACATTCATGATCCCTAATTCCTTTAATAATAATGGATATACTCCTTCAATACAAAAATTTTGTAAACCCCAACAATGATGGAATATACAAATCATTAATCATTTTCAAGGTAGTCAAGAATATCCAATATAATTAATCCAAATCAATCATGTATTATTCCAAAATCACTACCTCGGTATCAGAACTATATTATGGTTTATCATTCTCTCAACCATATATTTTCCAAAAATTTATCCTGCTATTGAGTCACTTTTCTTTTTTCCACACAATCTCAACTCATTAATGAAATAGTACTACAGTACAATCTTTATATATTCCATAATTATTATAACAAGTACATTGTTGATACAACAGTCAAATGACATAGTCAACATAAGAACTCTATTCATTCCTCTTCATCTGTGGTAGTATCATAACTTGATTATTATCCAATAGCATCATTTGCGGCATAGTCTGATGACTGGTACATAGGTTCACGTAGTGTCCAAACTCCTTTAAAATGAAGCATTGTACATTTTAAACCATTTTCTTACCCTTGCAGTCACATACTTTGGGCCCCTTTTTTCCACACTTATAACAAACTCTTATTCCTTTCAGAAAAGTTTCAGGGTGTTTCTTCCCACAATTATCACATATAGGGAGATTCTTCTTTTCCCTCTTCCCTTTATCCATATTTCTCTCTTCCATCCTTTTCTTCTCTTTCCTCACTGCAAATACATAGGACTCCGGGAATTATTTACTCATCTTATCAACGCATTATACTATTTCTTCATATGATGATAATATGTGGGAAATTATTTCCCTTCTAAATTCTGGCTTAGGACCATGAAATATATGATCCTTCTTACTCTTTGGATCATACATATTACAGAAGTTCACATTCCTTCTACTGGGCGCCATTTCTATACAATAGAATAAACTAGTTCAGTTTATGAATTGCAATGAATAACTACCAAACTTGTAAAATACCTAACAAAAATTGAACAATTTATGGATATAATCCATAATCATAAAAATGTTTTCATTGTGTAAGTATATACTCATAATCCCTTAATAATGGTTTGTAAAGAAAATGAGAATTATCCTAAGCATATCCCCTGGGAGTGTCATAACCAAGAGTGCAGCAAGACACGTTGTCATGCACCAGTTCCCGTTCGAGTCTAGCTCAAAGTGGTGTTTTGGGGTATTACCCCTAGGTACATTTGTTCCAGAGCCTCCTCTACCTGCTCATATCCAGGCAGAGATGTATTGCTCAGAAAACTCACAAAATCTATACAATACCAAAATTATAGGACGTTCTTCTATACTAATCCTCAAAGTCTATCTTAGGGATATGTTCTCTAATCAGAGTTTATCTAAATCTATTTTCCAAGGTTATTGCCAAACTTCCTCTGATACCAACTGTAATGCCCTGACCCTAGTGACCCAGAGTCAGTGCATTATTTTAATACATTGGCATGATTACAAGGAATCTAGTCCCGAAGAACCGATCAGTTTAGCAATCTTGAAAAATAGATTACATACATGAATGTTACATTACACTTCATAACATACAAAACAACATAAATAATCCTTTATTAATGCCATTATTCCCTTGTCTTAACCCTGCATATCAATCACAATACACTTCTTGGAATCTTGGGAAAAATAAAACATAGAAAGGGGTGAGCTCAAACGCTCACTAAGGGTAAGCAATACAGCATAAACTTTCATAAATAAGCATAAACATTTGAGGCAATGTATAACTAACACAAAATCCTTTAAAACTTGAAATTCAGCATAATATAGCAAAGATAAAATTAAATATTTCCTTTTTCTTACTCAGGTGGATATTTTACTAGTCGAATAATCACATGAAATATCAATAACCACTTTCATAATGATGTAATGCATAATGCCAGACTATCATAACCACATAGCCAAGACCTCGTGCCAAGACTATAAATAAGATGTTGTCAAAGCCTTGTTCCAATAAACTAGTTTGTCTCATGAGACCTACCGATGCATCGAGGATCTAGAGTGGGCTCCACCCATCACTTAATAGGTGCAATGAATTCCCATATGAAAAGGTTTAAACATATCATAATCATTCTTATTAAAACTAGCATACGAAATGTCAATACTTTCTCCATAAACCATGAATGGTATAAAAATAACACATCCACAGTAAAACATATCACAAAACCATCAATATAATACAAAAGTTTTGTATAATAAACCAACTTCAAATAATATTAAAATCCATCAAAGTATGTTGACATAGATGAAATCAAAACTATTTGAGAGAAATATCTCTTTTCTCGAAATCATTGAAAATACACACATTTATAAAGGAAGTAATTTAAAAGATATTTTTGAATCAAAGTGTCCCAGACCAATTTGAAACATTTGAAAAGAAATATTATTTCAAAACATTCATGTCCATATAAATAAATCCTTAAAATCATTTTGAAAACATGGACATTAATTAAAATATTTAGAAAGATAAATATTTAAAACATTTAAAATTATGATCTTGATAAAGAGTACATTTCAAAAATTCTTAAAATATTCATTTTGAAATCATTTAAAATAAAATAATTATAAAATAAAACATTTACTTTGAAAATATTCTTATAATATTGTAATGGAATCTTCAACGATTTTATAATGGCAGAGAATAGCCTCACCCGCCGTATAAGTTAAAAAACACATTCTTACCTTAATTTTGTCGAAATGGTTAAAAGCATCTTTTTTGGAAAACAACGGAAAGATTACTTTATAATTTTTTTTAAAAAATTCAAACAAGGGTATAAATGACTTTAACCCATATTCTTTGTAAATAGTAAAAAAAATTGAAATACATTTCGAAGAAACATGGATTTGGGTGATAAAGAAATTCCAGTAGATTATTACGTATAAACAACCTCGAATAATGAAGAGATTGTGACATAAACCCTTACCTTGTAATTTTCCTTCGTTGGGGGTAGTTTTAACTCTTGTATAATGGTGAAATAATTGTTATTAAATTATACAAGAATCATATACATTCATATGATATCATATATGATCTTTTAACATTGCTTTGTTAATAATATCTTAGAATTATCGTTGTTTCAGGTGTTAACTTACTCGTTTTCTTTTATATGTTTTGTTACATAAGACGTGGTTGTCATAGATAGGTTGTATCTTATTCATATCCAGAATGATATCAAGTCCTTAAAAATTATTTTTAAATTATAAAATGATAATTATACTTGAATGGATACGATAGAGAATGAATCTCATCGCGTTTGTGGAAAAGGTAGTCCGTACGTACGCATGAGCGACAATATCATTCTTTTGATATTAAAATAATATATAATTGGATGGTATATCATATATAAAAAATAATTATCATTTTATATTTATTATTTACATGAATTATACATCATGATTATACCCATCCAAATAATATTGTTTTGAATATCAATTACACCACGACATGGAGACGGTAAGCCGTACGTACGCACGTATGGTGAAATGTCATTAAAAGGATGGATAGAATACTGAAATATGGTTGTAACATGTTTATAATAACATAAAATTATATATAATATACTGGAGTTATTATTTTATAATGTTAATAACATAGAAAGAAGAAGTGGAAGAAGAAAGGAACTTGAAAAAGGGTGGTGAAATCATTACCTCTTCTTCGGGTTCTTCCTTTTGATTTGATCAAAAGGCCTCCTTAGGTTGGCATTATGACTAAAGTAAGGCCTCTAGAATGAAGTGAGGGAAGTTTAGAGAGTATTTGGGAAGGGGTTGGACGAACCAAAAGGATTTGAATGTGTGAATTAGTGAGAAGGGGGAGTGCCCTTTTATAAGAGGGGTGAGGGGCACCTTTGGAAAAGCTAGAAATATTATTTTATAATAAATTTATATTCTGTTTATAATGGATCCAAAGTGGATTTTTCAAAGGTTAAGGTGGGAATTGGTCTAAAATAACTCAACCAATATAATTTATACAGGTTTGGGTCACTATATTAACCTTATCATTAAGTATTAACTCTTAGTTAATTAGTTTCACTTTTACTATGTCTCTTTGTATTTTTATATTATATGGTTAATATACATACTATATACAACCAAGAGGCCCCCAAGTGGTAAATTAATGATAAAAATCTAATGATATAAGTTTCTTGGCCGAAGCGTAGATTTTTAGGAATTTAATATCAATTAATAATATAATATTGTTTTAAAAAACTCTTTTATGTGAATTTTGACACTATTCGATTATTGATTTTTGTAAAAATCATAAGAGAATGATTACTTCCAAAAAAGTTTATTAAGCCAATCCTAACATGTCATATTAACCTATAAAATTAGTTTAATTCATAAAAATTCTCACATTATATTTATTTGAGTATTTATAATTTCAAATATTTTAATTGTTTCACTATTATGGTAATTGCTACATAATCATTGTGTCAAACATAAATTAAATTATTTAATGTCTAAAAATTATAAATAAAATATAATTATGTAGGAAATCTTTTTATCTTTCTATGTAATATTTATAGTCGAAAATACAACATATATAACCCTATGTAAAAATCGTTTTTCTAAAAGATATTTGCTTATGTCATTTATGTATTTATTTTAACTTAATTAATATAAAGTTTCATTATCACTTACAAGTGGCTCCATGGGGTCCACAAATCGACCCAAAGATTCCCATGGTCGGAAATGTTTCAACCAATAAGGTTAGAACACGTTTTAGGGTAATTTTTTATTATTATAATATTATTTTTTAACCCTTATTTACCGGATTTACCTTTTAACCATGGTAAATAAAATATTTACCGAAGTAATTATTCAAAATGTCTAAAAATAAAAGATAACTATTTACACAATTTGAACATACTGATTTAAAATATGGAATCCATTTCTAAAAATTCAAAACACAAAAGTGGCAGAAATTAATTTAAAATTAATTCCCGTTGTTAAAACAAAAAGCGTGTTTTTAAGAGATAATAACTATCAAAAGATTAACACTTGTTTATGTCTGGTTTAATTGTGAAATTATGTCCCATGAAAAACATTGAAATTAATGGTAAAAATATATTCTAAATATACTTTAAAAGCACTCAAATTCATAATTTATCAATATTAATTATTTCGATTAAAAAGTAGTTTTTAATTAAAATTTATTAATTTTCACTATTCATCAAAATATGAAAGTTACCCGAAAAGTACCAAAATTTCACCCTAGTATAATTTCGATATTCCAAATACAAAAATGAAGTCCATTTTAAGAGATAGAATTTATAAAATTTCAAAAAGTAGGTATTACTATTAATAACGGCTAGTTTGATTGGTTGTGGTGTGTTAGAACTCGATGTTGCGTACAACACACACTATCACATTATTCAAAGAGAAGCATACTGTAGATGTTTGGGGTGTTACATTGTAATTTTTTTATGTCCCCATTATAAAGAATAAATTTATTTATTCAAATTGAATATATAAAAGTTTAAAATATTGGATTTAAAAAAAATCACTATTAAAGTTGGTAAAAGGGAATTTTTGAAAAATACTTCTTTTATCTGCAAAAAATGAATTTTTTATTACATTATGTCTACGAAACTCATAATATGGATTCTAAAATTATAAGGATTATATAAAGTTTAAAATTTAGTTAATACTATTCATAACCTCTTTTGAACGACTTGTTTGGTAAGTCAAGGTGCACTTTAACTCGGTGTTGCGTGTAGTGCAATTTATGGAATTATTTTAAAGAAATAACACACTGCGAAATCTCGGGGTGTTACATTTTAGGGACTCTTGACCATGAAAATAATTTAATTATTATTAAAACCAAAGAAAGTGACAACATGTCACTCTCTTAAATCTTATAAGTTTAATAATTTTAATTTACTGATAAACATCATAAAACATTGAACATAAATAGTCTCCAGAAAGCTAATACAATTATCTAAATCATGAAAATTTATTTAGAATTTTTAGGGATTAAATAATTGTCATTAATGGTGATACATTAATGATGCATAAATTATTTATTAAGTGAAAAATCAGTAATATAGTTATTATTGAAATAATAATACCCATTAAAAGGCCCACAAACCTGACCAAAACTTATTTTTAGTGTATATATACACCTTAAGCATCCAATGAACTAATATATAACCGTTTGGAGTCTTATAAAAGTTATTATGACACTTATATTATTTTATATTAAATGATGCCAAAGTTGTCACCTTCATAATTTAATAAATATAACAATTTAAATATTGTTATTTTAAGATGATAAATTCGAGTAAAAGTATTATTATGAAATTTAATATATTTATCTTCATAATAGAATTTTAGTTTTAATTTTTATTCAACAAATAAGTATATTAAATAATTATACAAAAATGTTGTAGTAATTATTTTATTAAGAGATAAACCAAATAAATGGTTTTAAAAATAATAAAATAAATATTATATGAACTATTTAATGTTATCAACTACTTTTCTAGATACATATGACCTTTTATGAATATATTAAAGCTTTTATTTCGAACATATCTTCTGTATATATTTTATTTAAATTAAAATAAACGAATAGTGTCAAAATTGACACTATTGTTATTTTATAAAAATAACATATTATAAAATTGTTTAAAAATCAAAAAAATATAAAAAGAATTTAAATTAAAATTTATTTGGTCTAAAATGTTATAAAGTATCCAATTATGTAAAATTCACTACAAATAAGTAATTATCTGTTATAATTTATAATTTTTAATGTTATTAGAACAAATAAAATAAAATTGAATAAGTAAGGATAAATCAAGTTGATAATGTATAAAATAATTTTCTAACATGTCTAAATTGTATTGGATGATGATATTACAACCTTATATCATATAATATTTGAATATGAGTCATTTCTTGAAGTTTTTATGTGGGGTTATATTTATTATAAATTAATATTGTTAAGATTTCCAAAGGTGCCCCTCCCCTCCCTTATAAAAGGGCACCTCCTCCCTCTCTTACCCACACCAATTTGAGCCTTTCAGATTGGCCAAACCCTACCAAATTCTCTTCTACACTTCCCTAGAAACATCCTAGAGGTCCTTCTCTTCTTCAAAGACCAATTTTAGTTCCCTAATAGGAGGTCTCAAAGAGGCGCTTCAAAGAAGAGGTAAAGTTCGTTACCGATTCTTTCAACTTTATTTTTTCTTCCACTTATTCTTCTTTAGTTGTTTAATTATTAAGTAATAACATAAGTATCACTAATATACTTATATTTTATTATAAGTATGAAACAACCCTATTTCACAATTTATCTATCCTACGGAAAATGAAATCACCGCGCGTGCGTACGTACGGAATACCGTCTCCACGGCGTGGTGTAATATATTTTCCACCACCACCTTACTTGGATGATTAAAATGGTGTAAATAATGACTATATATGATTATTTTAAAGTGATATTGATTCTTAAATATTAAACATACACTTCAATAAAATTACACGATCATGGGAATGATATCATCGCTCGTGCGTACGTACGGACTACGGTCTCCACGACACGATGAGATTCATTATCAATGATTAACCATTCATGAATGATTATAACGTATATATAATAAGTAAATATGAAATATATGACATAATAATGATAATGGATTTATTTATATATATATTTATTTCATCTACTTAATTCCATTCAATTCAATAATGAATCGAAAACAGCGTTCATGCGTACGTACGGCCTACTGTCTCCATGAGCGGTGTATTTATTTCCATTTATCGATCTATTATATATATGTATATTATGAATATATATTATATATAAATCATGTTTTACATTCTGAATGTAAGTAACCATGATATAAGTAATCATATGAATAATTAAAAGCTAAAACACGAACGACAAATGAAACGATTTTACCCAAAACGCTACTTTAACATTAATATACAAAAGAATGAGTAATATAAAGAAATAAGTGGACCATATATGATATCATAACAATGAATATGATTCTGTAATAATTCAATGACATTATTTAAATCATTATACAGGAGTTTCGGATCTATACGAAGCATATCAGACCTAAGGTAAGGGATAATTATTCCAATCTCATTCTTATCCGAGATTGGTTACTCGTAAGTATTTACTGGGGGTTATGTTTATTATCCATGTTCATATGCTCTCAAAATGTTTTCATAAATTTTTTACATTAATTCCATGTATTTTTAAGACATTTATACCCTTTTCTTAATATTACCACATCGTATGGAAGGAATCTTTCTTTTGTTTACCATACGAGGTACTTTTTGATTTTTCGACAAAAGTACGAGGAAATTTTTTTTTATTTTACTTATACAGCGTTAATGGATTTTTACGGTTTCATAACACCTCATTTTCATGAAGCTTAATCTACATTATTTTTTTAATTTTCAACAAAATCCTTTCCTTTTAAAATTTAATGGCATTTTGTGAAAAGAAAATGATTTTAAAGAAGAAAGGATATTTTCCTCAAGAATTCATTTCAAGTGTTTTATCAAAACCATTTTCCCTCTAAGATGAAATTATTTCATATGTTTATATTTCAAGTATAATGTCTCTATGATTTACATGCTTTAACTTTTCTTATGATGAAATATCCTTTTGTTTTATATGGATTGTGTGATGATGATATGATGTTTATGAAACCCATTTTATTCTTTGGGTTATGATGAATGTTTTAAGTTTATGTTGTGGCACAAGTAAGAATGATTTAATTATGAGATGGGTGGGACCTATATCTCCCTCCAATGCATTGGGTAATGATTTATATCTCATGAGATAGACATGTCTAGAATGGTAAGTTAATCCGGTTCAATGTTACAGGACTGAATCGAGGAGTGAACTCGATTCAGAAATGGACCTTGTCCACTAAGATGGTCATGGCAGTAATGCCTTGGCTACTATGAAAATCATTACATGTGCTTAATGGATGCCACAATTACATGCTTTATTCCTATGCTATTTTATTATTATTGATGATCCATTATGATCTATGCCTTATGTACTGCCATGTTTTATGTCATTGCTCAAGATTTTGATGTTTAAATATTATGTTCATGTTTTTATGTTCAAATATATATGGTTTGTTTTATTTTCACCATGCTTACCCTTACTGAGGATTTGAGCTCACCCTTTTTATGTTTCTTTTCCCCCAGGATTAAAATAATGGATTTTGGTAAGGAAACAAAAAGGGGAGGATCGTTGTGGGAGATGTTAAAGATCTTTCCACATGATTAGAAGTTTATATTCCATGTTTCCAAAGACACTAAACTATTACGGTCCTTGTGTGTCTGTTTTTGTTATGTATTATATATTCTGAAAAAGTAATGAAATGTACATGAATTTCAAGCTTTGGGCCTATACAGTTGGTATCAGAGGAAAGGTTTAGACAACCTTTGGAAACTAGGATGTGAAAACATTAGTTAGATCCCTGGAGATATTTATAAGGTATGTCTAGGGATATAGCTAAGGATAAGTATACGTATAGGATATAGTCCTAGAACTACGGTAACGATAATAGAATTTAACCTAAGATGTTAGATATTGAGGGTACTCCCGCTTTACTATGTTGTTTTCCCTAGCATGATTTTTGCCTCTCACACTATTCTTTTTGGGTTTTAGAAAATGGATGGAAACAGGACGATTCACGATAATGGAGGATATAACGGACAAAGGAATGATATTCTTCATGAGAAACCAAATGATACGGGATTTGGAAGTCCAAAAATAGTTATTATTCCTAATCAGAAATCTCATAATATGATCAATAATCTCAACTTTGGTAAGTTTCCCGACTTAGATAATAAGAGAAAGATGGAGATTCATGATGATCATAGAGGAAAGAAAGTTCAATTCCCATCATGTAAATCATGTGGGAAGAGGCATCAGGGAGATTGTTTCAAAGGAACTCGAAGATTATTTAGGTTTGGAAAAGAAGGACACAAATCCAGTAAGTGCAAAGGAAAAGGTTCAGTTAACACCATGGACAAGGATAATGGTATTGCTATGACATCAACAATGATTAGATGTTTTAAACGTGGAATGTATGGGAATTATGCAAACCAATGCCCTAAGGGAAAATCTCATGAAGAGAATCAGCATGGTCATACGGGTAGTATTTATATGGATGATGATGAAGAGACTACAAATGAAATATGAGATGAAATAAATGATGAAGCTCAACTAGTGGTTTCAGAAGTTAGTGGAATGATTGTATGTTTATAAAGAATAATGTATGGTACTATGGAATAAAGAATCATCTAAGGATTGTTACACTATTGTTTTTTCTAAAGTATATGAAAGTATATATTGAATGGTACCAGTAACTATGGAAGGTTTTTCAGATATTTTTGGAAAGTAGATGATATGCACATAATGAAGGGATAAGAAGATAATGAGATGTTTGATTGTATTCATGAGCTCATGATTGATATAAGGACTAAGTGATATTATGGTTTGATTATATATATTTTTTGGGATTTTGGTATGTGGAAAGAGTTACCTTTTGATAGTATTCATGTTTTCACTAAGGTTCTATGGTAATTTATGTTTCAAGAGAATATATTACTAAGGTATTCATGTGTTTGGAATGAAACCAATAAGATATATCTTATGATATATGTGGGATAAATGCTTGTATTCACATTCTTGGTAGATAACCTTTCTATTAATTGTTTTCTTTATACTATGAGCTTGGACCGAAGTATTTTAGATAAGCCTAAAGATTGTAATGGATTATGTTGGACATAAGTTAGTATTGTTTAAGGATAGAACTTTTTTTCGATATTATTAATGGGATGTTATAGTAATGTAGTTTTAGAAAAAGGACAACCTGCAGGATGGGCCACAGCCCATCGCGTCGGACAAGTATGTGGTAATCAAACCTACAACCGAAGTGCGACAGGCCTTTATCGCCTACCACTATCCTACAGGAAGTACCTGGTTAGTAGAAACCAGTTTTATTTTATTAAGCGGTATGATATATGAAGTATAAGTTCATTTATGGAACCATATACAATTAATCTAACCATAAGATGGACTTATAAATATTGCTAACCTTTTGTTTGAAACAGATGGAATGACCCATCATTATATCACATGATCTTCTAACACTTCACGAATAACAAATTCATCTTCATTTATTTAAGATATGATGTGGAAATTGTTCAAAGAATGAACAACAGTGAGATTGTACCAAAATCAAGAAAGTATTTCTTCTAATTCAAATTCTTCAACTTTTGGGAAATGATCTTGAAAACCAAAAATGTTGTCCTAGTGCCCTTATATCCGATGAATCATATGGTACCTTAGATCATCACAAATATATGGCTTTGTGATTGTTGGATTTTTCATAGCCATGTTCTCTACCGCTCTCCATTAGAACATGATGGTTAGATTTCTCTTCCATATCCATATTTTCACCTATGTTCTCCTACGTGGAAACCCAGTGATGAGTTAATTTGGGTAACCGTTATGTTTCATACTTTAGTTTTGAAAGTTCGGTTTTGGTATTTCATTTTATGATGTGGGTTTTAATTAAAGAAACATTCATGTAGAAAACCATGCATAACCCCGACGAATTTCGAGGGCGAAATTCATTTTAAGGGGGGTAGAATGTAACAACTAGATATTTTATGATAAGTATTATTTTAATTTATTTGATGTCATGTGTTTTATTCTACAACAAGATTATCTTGTGCTATAAGCAACACCGTTTTAGCTTGCAGTATACGCAACACTATTCTTAGATTGTGTTACACACAATTTCAAGTTCATTTGATAATAGTCATTCTACGCAACATTGAGTGTGTATATATATATATATATATATTCAATGTATAAATTAAATATGGCTGGATTCTGTAATATGAAACAAAAAAGGAGTCTTGCACAACACGCAACCCTAATGTGGCTTTTATTACACGCAATCGCGACATTCCTCGATAGCGTGTGTTGTACGCAATACCGGGATTTACTAAACAATGGTATATTATTATAATATTATTATGAACTAGCCGTTATGAATAGTATTAACTAAATTTTGAATTTTATAACATTATTATTCATCTTACACATTTTCTAGAACATGGTATAAGAAGAAAATAATTGTTTTGGGTAAAATAAGTAATTTTAAAAAAATGCAGTTTTACCGCCTTTTGATGGCGCACCAACTTTAAATCTAGTTGTTGACATGTTTATAAGTTCAATTTGAAAAAATAAAATTATTTTTTTGAATCAGGATATAAAAATTTACATTGGATAAAGTTTTGATATTTTTCTGATAACTTTCATATTTTAATGAATAGTAAAAACACGGTATTTTTTAATTAAAAAAACTTTTTTTCATCGTAATAACTTTTGTGGTTAAATTATAATATTGAATGGTTTTAAAGTATAAATAGAATATATTTTTACCATTTAATATAATTTTTGTTATTAGAATTGATTTTACATTGAATTCGTAGGTTAAATCAATTCAATCTTCTGAAATGTTTTAATCAAAAACCCGTTTTCATTCTAAAACGGGATTAATTTCAATTCAATTTACAAACCTTCTGTGAATTGAATTTGAAAAAATTGATTCCATATTTGGAATCAGTGGGTCCAAAATATGTTAATAGGATAGTTTTTATTTTTGGGAATTATGAATAGTAACTACGGTAAATTTTATTTACCATAGTTAAAGGTAAATCGGGTAATTAAGGTTAATATAATATTATAAAATTACCCTAACACATGAAAAAATTCTATTGGATGGCTAAAGGTATAACCATATCACCTAAGGGTCGGATTAGATTCATTTTATGGACTTTTGATGATGAAAATAATTTAATTATTATTAAAACGAAAGAATGTGACAACATGTCACTCCTTTAAATATTATAAGTATAATAATTTTAATTTAGTGATAAAAATAATAAATATTCGAAGATGAATAGTCTCTAGAAATATAATAAAGTTATATACATCATGATAATTTATTTAGAATTTTTAGGGATTAAATAATTATCATTAATGGTGATACATTAATGATGCAGAAATTATTTATTAAGTGATAAATCAGTAATATAGTTTTTATTGAAACAATAATACCCATTAAAAGTCCCAAAAACCTGATAAAAACATATTGGTAGTGTATATATACACCTTAGTCATCCAATTACCTAATATATAACCGTTTGGAGTCTTATAAAAGTGATTATGACACTTATATTATTTTATTTTAAATGATTCTAAAGTTGTCACCTTCATAATTTAATAAATATAAAAATTTAAATATTGTGATTTTAAGATGATAAATTCAAGTAAAAGTTTTATTTTTAAAGGTAATATATTTATCTTCATCATAGGATTTTAGTTTTAATTTTTATGGAACAAATAAGTATATTAAATAATTATACAAAAATGTTGTAGTAATTATTTTATTAAGAGATAAACCAAATAAATGGTTTTAAAAATAATAAAATAAATATTATATGAACTATTTGATGTTCTCCACTAATTTTCTAGATACATATTTCTTTTTACAAATCTATTAATGTTTTTAGTTTGAACATATCTTCTTTATATATTTTATTTAAATTCAAATAAATGAATAGTGTCAAAATTTACACTATCGTTATTTTATAAAAATAACATATTATAAAATTGTTCAAAAATCAAAAAAAAAATATAAAAAAATATAAATATAAATTTATATTGTCTAAAATTTTATAAAGTATCTAATTATGGAAAATTCACAACAAACAAGTAATTAGTTATTATAATTTAAAATTTATAATGTTATTACCACAAATAAAATTAAATTCATTAAGTAAGGATAAATCAAGTTGATAATGTTAAACATAATTTCCTAACATGTCTAAATATTATTGGTTGATGAGATTAAAATCCTATCTCATCTAAGTTTCTAATATGAGTCATTTTTGGATGTTTTTAAGTGGGGTTAGATTTATTATAAATAAATATTTTTAAGATTTCCAAAGGTGCCCCTCCCCTCCCTTATAAAAGGGCACCTCATACCTCTCTTCCTCACACCAATTTGAGCCTTAAATCTTGGAAAAACCCTGCCTAATTATCTTCTCCAATTACATAGAAACATCCTACAGGTCTTGGTCTTCTTCAATGACCAATTGTAGTGCCCTAAGAGGAGGTCTCAAAGAGGCGCTTCAAAGAAGAGGTAATGTTCGTTACCGATTCTTTCTACTTTATTTCTTCTTCCACTTCTTTTTCTTTAGTTTTTTCGTTATGAATTAATAACATCAGTATCACTCATATACTAATAAGTTATTATAAGTATGAAACAACTATATTTCACCATTTATCCATCATACGGAAAATGAAATCACCGCGCGTGCGTACGTACGGAATACCGTCTCCACGCCGTGGTGTAATCTATTTTCCACCCCCACCTTACATGGATGGGTATAATGGTGTAAATAATAACTATATATTATTATTGTAAAGTGATATTGATTCTTAAATATTAAACATACACTTCAATAAAATTTCACGATCATGGGAATGATATCATCACTCGTGCGTACGTACGGACTACCGTCTCCACGACGCGATGAGATTCATTCTCAATGATTAACCATTCATGAATGATTATAAAGTATATATAATAAGTAATCATGAAATAAATGAAATAATAATGATACTGGATTTATGTATATATATATGTATGTCATTTACTTTATTTCATTCAATTCAATAAGGAATCGAAAACAACGTTCATGCGTACGTACGGCCTACCGTCTCCATGAACGGTGTATTTATTTCCATTTATCGATCTATTATATATATGTATATTCTGAATATATATTATATATAAATCATGTTTTAGATTCTAGATGTAAGTAACCATGATCTAAGTAATTATATGAATAATTAAAAGTTAAAACACGAACGACAAATGAAACGATTTTACCCAAAACGCTACTTTAACATTAATTTGCAAAAGAATATGTAATATAAAGTCATTAGTGAACCATATATGATATCATAACAATGAATACAATTCTTTAATAAGTAAATGAAATTATTTAAATCGTTATACAGGAGGATCGGATCCATACGAAGCATATCAGACCTAAGGTAAGGGATAATTATTCCAATCTCATTCTTATCCGAGATTGTTTACTCGTAAGTATTTACCGGGGGTTATGTTTATTATCCATGTCTATATGCTCTCAAAATGTTTTCATAAAATGTTTACATTACTTCCATGTATGTTTAAGACATTTTTACCCTTTTATTACTTTTACCACATCGTATGGAAGGAATCTTTCTTTTGGTTACCATACGAGCTACTTTTTGACTTTTCCGACAAAAGTACGACGAAATTTTAATTTTTTTTACTTATCCAGTGTGAACGGATTTTTACAGTTTCATAACGCCTCATTTTCATGAAGATTTCTCTAAAATATTTTATGATTATTTTCAACAAAATCCTTTCCTTTTATAGTTGAATATCATTTTGTGAAAAGAAAATGATTTTGAAGAAGAAAGGATATTTTCCTCATGAGTTCATTTCAAGTGTTTTATCAAAACTATTTTCCATATAAGATGAAATTATTTCATATGTGTCTGTTTTAAGTATAATTTCTCTATGATTTACATTCTTTCATTTTTATTATGATGAAATATCCATTTGTTTTATATGGATTGTGTGATGATGATATGATGTTTATGAAACCCGTTTTATTGTTTGAGTTTTGATGAATGTTTTAATTTTATGTTGTGGCATAAGTAAGAATGATTTAACTATGAGATGGGTGGGACCTATATCTCCCTCCAATTCATTGGGTAATGATTTATATCTCATGAGATAGACATGGCTGGAATGGTAAGTTAATCCGGTTCAGTGTTACAGGACTGAAATGAGGAGTGAACTCGATTCAGAAAGGGACCTTGTCCACTAAGATGGTCATGGAAGTAATGCCTTTGCTACTATGGAAATCATTACATGTGCTTAATGGATGCCAAAATTACATGCTTTATTCCTATGATATTTTATCATGATTGATGATCCATTATGATCTATGCCTTACGTACTGCCATGTTTTATGTCATTGATCAAGATTTTGATGTTTAAATATTATGTTCATGTTTTTAAGTTAAAATGTATATGGTTTGTTTTATTTTCTGCATTCATACCCATACTGAGCATTTGAGCTCACCCTTTTTATGTTTCTTTTCCCCTAGGATTAAAATAAAGGTTTTAGGTAAGGAAACAAAAAAGGGGGATCGTTATGGGAGATGTTGAAGATATTTCAACATGATTAGAAGTTTATATTCCAAGTTTCCAAAGACACTAAACTATTACAGTCCTTGTGTGTCTGTTTTTTTATGTATTAGATATTACGAAAAAGTAATGTAATGTCCATGAACGTCAAGCTTTGGGTCTCTATATATATGGTGATCCATCCTCAGAGATGTTTTGAATTTGGATGAAGTAGGTATTGTCGGTCTGGTGTACCATGGGGAACTTGAGTTCAACTTGTTATTATTTCATTATTTACAATCCTATTGATATATCTTTACATTTTTATAATTTATATTCATGAAATAGATATGTATTAGACACCATTGGTGGTGGCCTACTGAGTATATCTCATACCATATTCCGTTAATTGTTCGGTACCCAAACAGACATCACAATTACATGTTCGAGATCTTGGATTATTATTGCATATAGTTATCCTTATAGAATAAGATAAAGTATGGGATTATAGAACCAATATAGTGATTTTTATGATATTATAGATAGTTTCTGGTTCTTTTATTTACTTATTTACTTCCCTTATGAGTCTTTCCCTATGTATTGTATTATAAGTCTTTTTTCATGGGTTCTTATTGAATATATGTCACTTGCATTTTGTTGTATGTCATACATGGTTATTTATTAATTTATTATTGATAATAAATTATTATTATATTCCAATACCTTTATTTATATTTTCTTACGATATATTTATTTCTGATCCACAGGATATAGTCTTCCCACAGTACCACATTTAAGCCCTCGATACTAGTCAGTAGCCTCTGGCATTTTGGGTGGCTTGCATGATGCCATGTTGCTAACCAACTCGAGGCACCGATATTGTGGATCCTTAATTGGGATATCACAAAGTGAAATAAATGGTTATTTTTCCTTTTTCTTACTATTTTGTGATGGTAAAATGGAGAATAGAAATGTGCCAATACTTGTTAAATTGTTCATGTCAGGGTCCAGCCAGCCCATGCATGAGGAAAGATCGTGTTTCCTTGGATGGGATTATATATATTGATCATTAGTAGTGTTAATTGGTATTTTACCTTGAGTGATTGATATATTTACACTATTTTTATATTTTTATAGATTTATGTATATTTACCCTTGGCTGTTATGAGAATGATGTATTGTTATATGTGTCATTATAGGCACATGGAGATTTATATTCCATGCATATTCCATGCCTTGTAGATTTCACTATAGATTACCTGATGCATAATTATTTTTATACCATGATCATGATATTATTTTTGATTCCTAGATGTATACCATGATTCTTTTATTAATTATTGTTTCTTGTTATTCTTGTGTGTTAGAATGGTTTGTGAAAATTATGATAAATGATTGGTTATTAAAGAGTATGCATCAGCCTAAATTGGGTTTTCCCATATATCTAGATGGTGTGACATTAATTAACAAATTGTGACATGGTATATCCATGGACCATTGGTTTCATGGGATGAAACATTTATGGTTATGATTATTTGGGTCTCACTAACATTTTATAAAGTGTACGGAACTTCATAAATTAGGAGGGGCAACCCATAAAATCAAACCAAAATATATGAACTTGAAATTTTTATGAATGAAAATAAAAACCCAGTTATAGTTATATGAATTACAATTATATCTTATAGAGGGAAAATGCCTTTATTGGTCGGGAATAGTAATTCATCTAACTAAGCCATGATATATGAAAAATTTTAATTCTTATAAGAAATGGTTTCCTTTATAAAGTCTTTTACCTATATCACTTGGGAATGCCAACTCATATGCCTGAATCCTTAAATGCCCAACAATACCTAAGTAGGTAAGTTGGGTAATGATTCATATGGTATAAACTCATTGAGTTTATTTGGGATTTTAATAATTTAACTATTATGGGTTTCAGTTAACCGAACCCACATTATCTTGAAAATAACTTAGTTGGTCACCTTTATTCATTATATTCCATGATGCATAACCCCATGGGGGTATATTATAGAAAAATTAGATGGTTATTTAAAGTGTCAACAAAAACTTATACATGTTATGTATAAATGTTTAGTGACATATTACTGAACCTATTCCCCTGAAATTATAAAATACCTTTTATTATTCTTTTGATCTTTATTACTACAAGACAATCATTAGTTAAAAGGACAATTAGAAACTAATGTGTGTTTTTCTTTATAAAAAGGAATTGAAATTTTCATTAGCAAGTATTATTATAATGATTTCATGGTTAATTATATAATGGCCAAATTTTTGTAAGGATTTTTTGATATGATTGTCCTATTATTGCATGGAATCTGCTAAATAAATTGGTAAGTACCATTTTACCCTATAACTAGTAATTGATATACTGGGTATAGGAAAAATTTAAAATATTGATGTGTTTGAGCCTCAATTAAATGTCTTAAAATTAACCCTTTAGAGTTTTATTATAGTTTGAACCCTGTTTATGGGTCAAATTTATTATAAATGAGATTTTCCTTGCGATTGGAGTGAGGACATTACCCATGGGTCCCTTTGAAATCTTTCTAAGGGATGTGGGACCTAGATTATATGTTTTAAGGCCTAGTGTCCTTTTATGGTGTGATACTTTTTTTAGAATTGATACCCAATTGTATGAAAAGGAGTTATTTTAGTTTCATAGAATCCATAGAACATTAATCATTACTAAATTATCATGATGATTTTTTTGATAAGAATTTTCGTTTAGGTTCTATTTTTCCCAGGTAGTACTCTTAGTGATGAAATTAAATCCTAGGTAGTTGGGTGTTCATTTGGTATGTTAATACTTTTTAATGTCATGATCATTATTTAATAATTCATTTTAGTAGATTAGACATGTTTAGGGAATGGTCGTCCACCTTGATGATTGTGTGATATTTCACTTATCTTTTCTGATAAACAAATATGATGGTATTTATGTGATAACCAAGGCTATTCATTGATATTAATGGTGTTTAGATTGTGTTTGTTGTCAATATGCACATATATTATTAGAGAGTTAACAAATAATAGGGTTATATGTTTGAGACTGAAAGCATTATTGATGGTGGCACAACTTCCAAGTGTTTTCCAAAATTTTGGGCCTCAAAATCGAGAGTTTGGTGTTGGTTTGTAGCCACATACGGAATAGTATGTGGAGCGGTATGCAGAATGGTACACGGTGAAGGCTCACGGTATGTATAATGGTATGCGGTAAAGTCATGTTGTACACAGAATGTTGTCGAAAATGGTTCACAACAATGGTATGTGGTGAAGGCATGGGGTATGCGGAATAGTACGCGGTGAAGGCATGCAGTACATGGAATGCCTTCGAAAAAAGTTTGCAACGATGGTACACGATGAAGGCATGTGGTATAAGGAATTCCAAGGGTTGGAAGGATAGATGCGTTTCGAGAAACATGAGCGGTACATGGTCGAGGCTAATAGTATGTGGTGGTGGAGGCTAACAGTGCATGGATGGAGTTCAGTTTACCGTTAAGATTTTCCCACATTTCAAATTTTGGTAAATATAAATAGAAAAATTTTAATAGTTATGTGCCTATTTATGGAGCAGTAATAGCTTTTGTTAAGTGACGAGATTGAAGATTACAATTACAGGTGGAAATTTGGTGAAGATCGAAGTGGTTCATGATGGAAAAGACAGTACACAGGGAATATCATCCATGTAAGGAAAACATTCCGCGGAAGAGAGTGTGGTTCATATAGGAAGCTCTCGCTATACACGATGAAGAAAGGAAGAATGCAGTATAGGATAATATGTAGAGAAGTGGAGTATTATGTGGATTAGGGAAGTACATAAAAAAGTATAGTTCATGGAGGAGATGAATGGTACACAAAAATAACAGTGGTACATGAAAACACCAATAGTACACACAATAACCAAGGAATCTGTAAAATTGAAAAAATCAGCTTGTGAAATTATTTTCTATAAAATATTTGTGTATGAGAAAATAAATTACATATTTGGGTGTTTATGGGACTTCAACAGAGCCCCATTTATAGTTTAGGATGCATGATTTCATGCTAAACCATTGAACCGACCTTCAAGTTGATAAACTGGGTGAATATTCTTCCAACGTAGTGAGCAAGGTGGAGTCAGCGGAAGTGATCGGTGAGACGTAGTCTGAGGTCCCTGAATACATATAACGGATGTGTTCCTAGAACCTAGTGAATGTGATAATTTCTTTTAATCCAAATTTTTTTAATATTAGTTGTTTTTGGTACGAAAGACACACTATTGGTGTATGCTCCTTGGACGCAGCCCTTAGTGTGGAGCCAAGTAAAATTGTTGTGTCATTGCATTCCATGTGATTTTTTCCCAGAACATCCTCTTCAAAATGGATTAATAGGTTCCTACCAATGTGGTGACTAGATCCATAATTTTAACAGAAAAATTTGACACCCTGATTCACCCCTCCCCTCTCAGGGTGTTCGAGGCTCCTCTTCTTTAGTCTATTTAGAATTGCATGTGGTAATATGAATTAAGATACATAGTGTTGTTGGGCCTTCAAATAAAAATAAATGTTATCCCATTATGTTCTATTGTGGTAATGTAGTAGCACATGTTGTTACTTGGGATAAACATTAATTTAAGAAATGATGTGTTGAGATGTATTCATTTAAGTGACAAGGACATGTTATAACATAAACATTGTTGTTTCATGATTTCTTGGAAAGATTAATGAGTACATAACTAAAATATTCACTTGACCTATACAAAGTAAATTGACATGGATGTTTAGATCTTATTATGAGAATTCTATACATGGGAGTTTAAAAGATGGTTGGGTGGTACTACTAATTTAGTATGATGTTGTAAAAGAATCAGGTTTTGTTACATGGCCGATCCAATTGAGTTTTGGATTTTAGGATCATGAAACATGTTGAATTGACTTGGGAGGAGTTTCATGTGTACATCTAAAGGTGAATTTGACCTAGTGTACTTATAAGTGGTTCTTTTATCATTATTTCTATTTTTAACACTTTCTAAATTAATTTTGGTCATATGCAATAACTGTGTTCAGTGGTGATGGAGTTTGTTTCACTTGATTGGGTTTCATTCATATTTATGCAATTACCAAGACAATTATAATGTAGGGATCATCATATTAGTCATTTAACTGTTTCCTTACAAGTAGAACGAATGTGATTGTAAAGGGCCATTTGAAAATTATTAGACCAGACATCAAAATACCCAAATCTTGCTAAACAATTGAATATTGAAATGATGGCGTGGGGAGAGTGGTTGTTCTATAGTTAGTGAAACCTATGGATGACCATTTTAAAGGTAAGTTACAGGATAGATACTAGGTTAATGAGAGTTACATGATGTGTATAATGGTCATCTTGGATTAAATGATAAAAAACTCATGGAAGTATGAGTTGGATCTGTAACTAGGTAGTTGGAGATGATACACCCATTATGTTGAGTAGGATATGAGTGGTATATTCCATTTAAAAGGGGTAACAAATAAATTATTAGTTGGTGAGTGTTAATGTGCATTCTGAGGATTGACAGTTTCAGTTTCATGATTTTGGGCATAGAAACCTAGATCTTTGGGGAAATTAAAGGTAGTTCCCTTAACGAAGGTTGAACTTGAGTCAAATTAGTCACCATATGAAGGTTGACCCATGTTTGGTCCGGGGCACTCATGATCAAGAGACATGGTGTTAGGAGTTGGTTAAAGTTAGGTATAAGATGTTTTAAATAGATCCTAGATCCAAGTGAGAGATACACACCTATCGATAATATCATGGTGTACTCCTCTTATTGAGGTAATAATGACCCCTATCTTGAATTAATATTGATTTTTACAAATAAGTGTTGGTTATACACTCTACTATGGAACGAAAACAAGATTCATTTCTTGTTTGGTATAGGGTAATCATTGGGAGTGTGCTCAAGGAGTGGTATTAAGAGAGACTTAGGGTGTGGATGACTATATTAGTCAGTTGGACGGTGGCTCTCATGAGTGAAGAGTCATGAAAATTGTGTACCGTTCATTGGATGGTTCATTTGGGAGACATATTATATTAAATAAAAATGGAATTTAGGATGAATAAATGAAAAGAAATAACTATAATTTGGTATATACATCGATGGATGTTTTCTATGTGACTGTGAGGTGCCTTGGGGGAAGGCTTAGTGTTTTTATTTGTGATGTGCTAGCCATTTAAACTGGGAATTTTGAGAACATACAGTCAAGGTATTTTAACCATATTGGTCTCAAAAATAGGTATGTGCTCATTAGGGACCCATTTTTCCCATTTCATTGGTAGAGATATGTGTTGCGTAAGAGTTTTATGTTCCCTTCAATGATATTGAGAGAAACTAATATTTGTTAGGTCAAAAAGAGTTGACCATTGATATCAAAATGAGCACTGGGAGTAATGTCCTCAACCGTTATTGAGAGTATAATTTTGAGAAATATTTCATGAACTTCATTAGAATTATATGGGTGTTATTGGTGGGAATTTTTTGTTGTGGAGGTGTTGTGATGTAGAATTTCCTTATTATAGTTAAGACATATAGGGGGAAGACCATTGTAGATGACACATGATCATGATCTGGGTAAAATAATCTTGGTTACGTGTTGTCTAGATGTCACATAATGGTTATGATCATTGTATTTAGTTTTAATAACATAATTATAATTTTATTAAATCAACTTCTGAAGGCACGTTATGTATTCAGAAATGCAACATGGATGTTTAAGTGGGAAATCAATGATCAAAGTATTTTCAGTGTAGTATTAATTTTTTCCCAAGGCTTATCTAGGATGATAAGTTTTAAGGGGGGTATAATAAAAGATCTAGAGTTTTTTTGGAATGGTTTGGAATTTCTAAAGGAATTTGAAATTTCTATTTTGTGGATGGGTCAATTAATAAATCGATCATCGAAATGAAATTCAGAGAAATGGAAAACAAAAATGTGTTGTTTTTTGGTTGGTTTTAGGGCCTCAAATGTGCCTTAGTTATTCATATGATTATAAGGATAATTGGGATTGGAGTGATTAATTCTAGAAGAGACATCCTTCGGCCCGTAGTGGGTGCACAATTCGTACAAACCATGCATCTCAATCGCGAGGCCCAATTTTTTAAGAAAAATAGTTAGATTAACCACGAAAGGATACCCCATAGAATAATAAAATTCTTAGAGTGTGTCACATGATTTGTTAAACCATGTTTTGGAGGTCAAATTACCATGAAAAATGTCCATGATTAATTTAAAAGGGATACACATGGGTGGTACATGGATTTTCTATCCATAAACATTGTCCTGTGATAGTTTGATCCTATTGTATAGTAGCTCTACATGGGATGTACATGATTAGTCTAATTATGTGCCTATCGATGAAAGGTTAGGTTAATTGGGATAGTTTTTTCTCATGTTTATTATGCTATTTTTTATGTCCTGCGGATAATACTTTCACTTCTTTAAAAGGTGAAAATTTACCAATTTTCTCCTACATCCTTAAATATGTTTTACCCCCGTTGTATTCCTCTAATATTTCCAATAGTTCCCCAGGATTAACCTCTCATTCCTCTCTACTTACATGGTGGATCTCTCATAGTTGATCTTGAAATAAAGCTCAATTGATATCACTTGAACTTCATCAGTGAGTCTACAACTTATATTCCTTATTTTCTTCATTTATCTCACCATATTTGGTGCTATCTTTATGTGAGAATATTTTACTAATTTTATGTTATTTGTATGACCTTCTAATTTATCTCATTCTGGCCAAAATCAAATCCATTAAATGGTCTTGTAAATCATCCATGGTATATGGTAGGTGGTCTATGTTTTTTCCCATAATATGTCATTGATTTATAAAGTACACTGTTGTAACACGCAACATACTTTTTTTGTATCACTTCCAAAATTTTAAATTAATTAATCTCATGAAAACATCCAAAATTAGTTGAACCTTGTGAATCTAATTACATCATCAGATGTTTTCTACCTCATCTTGAACCACCATTTTGGGTGAATTTATTATATTGTTTGAATCCCTTTCCAGGACTATAAAATTAAACAACGTTCATAGGTGAGTTGTTTTAAATATTATCAATGTAATTCCATGATTAAGATTTCACATAATTTTATGTTAATTGAATTATGCCTCATGAAAGATATTTTTAATTTGAATCAAATGACTTAGCATATTAACCATGACCCTCTGTATTAACACCACCTACAAGGTGAACTATCATGTTTAATAAAAAAGGGGAATAAAATGGTGTAATTTAAAATAATAAATGGAATAAAATTCCTCTTCTCCTTATTAATTACTTTTTTATGTAATATCTCTATTTAAATACAAGAAATAATATTTTGTAAATTTATGCACATGCTATTCCTTATAATTTGTTCTTTAATTTAATTTAATTTAATGATCAAGATGACACATATTTTTCATATGAATATATCACAAGTCTTATGATTAATCATTAAATGCACATTCCTATTTATATTAATACTCATGATATTCATGGGCATGGAATCAATTATTATTGTGATACACATGTGAATGGTTTCCCTCATTATTACAATCACAGGATCCCTCATTATTATGGGAATGGTTCCCCTCATTATTAAAATCCTAGAATCTCTCATTATTATGGTCAGGGAGTCTAGAAATATTTATAGGAATGGTATTGCTCATTGTTTATGGTCATGTCATCTTAAAATATTTATGGGCATGGAATCCATTTTTATTTATAGTTAGGGAATCCATTATTGGGATACTCATTAAATGTTTTCCTCTTTAATTTTGACACTAAGGCATGGAGTCCCTCATGATTTATGTTATTCAGTCATGGATTACCTCGTAAATCTATGATACTCATATGACTACGTATGGATTCCTGAGTTATGACATGGGTCCTGGATAGTCTTAGTATAAATATATATGGATACATATGTCACTAAATATGTAGTCCATATATACACATACATATCAATACAATTATATATATATATTGACATATCATCCTAGATATTTCAGATAAGGCCGAAGTGGGTATTTTCGGTCGGGTGTCCCTTGGAGAACCTGAGTTCCAATTGTTATTATTTATTTATGGTCATATTAACATACCATCAGACTATTATAAATTATATTCATGGACATGATATGCATTATACATAATTGGTGGTTTATTATTGATTATATCTCACACCATGTTTGAGCCACAGTTTGGTACCTGGATACACATCATGGTTGTTGGTTCCAGATATTGGACTGTGACTACATTCTATAATCCTTGTGGGCTTGGATAAAGTATGGTATAAATTACAAAATATAGTGATAATTATGATATTGGAGATATATTATGATTCATTTATTTACTTATTTATTTCCCTTGGCTGTCTAGCCCTGTGTATTGTATATGTGCATCCATGGGTTTATGTTGTATGTTTATCACATAAAATTTGTAATATGTAATGCATGGATATTTATTCATTTATTATATATATTTATCTATTATTTTTTCAAATGATTTTTTTTATATATTCTTTCACCATATTTATTATTGATCCATATGGTATAGTCTCCCCATTGCACCTCATTTTGTCCCGTGCAGCTAGTCGGTAACCACTGCCATACTAGGAGGCATGCTTTATGCCATGTGGAGAACCAGCTCAGGGAACCAATATAATGAATACAGGGTTGATACATCATAGTAATGATGGAATAATATCCCCTTTGACCACAATCAACCTACCAAATCTATTTTGGGATTATGAACCAAACTTCTTCAAATCGTTCGAAATGAACTTAACTGAATAAGTAACTAAATAAAACAAGGAAATAAATTAAATAAAATGGATAATGATAATGGAATGAACATGAAAAATAAAATAACAGAGTAAATAAATAATTTAATTTTAATATTTAGGAGCCAATGAATGTGAGAATATTTAATGAATTTTTGGTAAGCGATGTTTTATCTAAAATTACTTTTTTTGAGACTCATATCATTTTTACCGTATGTTTTATTTTATGTGGTGTATATACTGCCACATATATTTCATTTATCATTTATTTAATGAATTTAAATTTGATTAAAAATACTTTTAATACCCCCTCCTACAATGTTATTTTGTTTAAAAATTTACTAAAGTCGTAATGGATTTTTCTTTAAAATCATGTTTTATTGTATTCCATTAAACTATTTTCCCTCCATGTCCATATTTTTTAAAATTTTCAAAGTATATTATTACTTATACGATAAATATTTTTAAATTTATTTTAATTTTTTGTACTTTATTTCTAATGGTTTAAAAAAGGAATGTTTTTAGTGTTTACAATATGGGCCATTTTGATGTTTTGTTTAACTAAGTGGACAGATTTTTTTAACATTTACAACATGAAAAATATTACATTCCATCATGTGATTTCTTAATTATAAATCTTAATCTTAATGTTTTCATGATTTTACAATTTAAATTCAATTTTTATTTTTTAAACTGTTTTTAACTCATTTTTTGAAATATATTTATATATATATCGCTATTTTTATTTGAAAATTAATATATCTTATATTATGGGTTCAAATATTATTTTAAAATATTTTATGATTAAAAATTTTTATATTATAATTTTTTTATTCAAGACATCGTAATTGAGAAATATATATGGTGATTGGTGAGCCTAATATATTCATGATACTGGGTTAGCCTAATATAGCTTCCGAATGTATTAGGTAATAAATATTCATTAATGAAAAAAATAAGGGTGATAACTAGTTAGGTTACTAATATAGAATTAACTTGGATTAAATTATTCTGATATGGGTTATACCCAATTGAAAATGGGTTATAATGTCGCTTAAGGGGTTGGAAAACATTATGAATTAATATTTCATTTTGGGATGATAAGTTAAGAGTATTATATAACATTAAAATTTAGTATGATAAGTTGAATTATGGTTTTTTTGGGATTAGGTTGAGAATTAAAATATAACCAATATTAAGGTAACCTAGGTTTAACCAGTGGTGAATCAAAAATTTCCAAGATGAAATAAAGGGTGTCTTCGTGTAAGAAAATCAGAATATATAAAAACTAAATTCATTTAGATTTTCATTTTTTCTATTATAGAAATTATTGTTAATTTACTCATAAATTTATTTCATTTGGGTAAAAAATCTTATTCAATATGTATGGGAAGAAATCATTCACAAACCACTTTTCTATTTAAAAGAATATTCATTCAATAATAATTGAAAAATATATCTGATGTGATTTAGACACCAACTCTAGTATTCAACAGATATGAAAAACACTTTTTCATTTATCATAATTCTATTTCATAATTTTATATCATTAAGTAACTTGGGATACATTTGAAAATGTTTTGAAATAACAACCATTGCATAAGACTCATTTGGGAAAATACTATAAGGGGATTTATCCAGTTTTTATAATAGATGGCTCAGAAAAAGGACTTCCAAACCTATACATGGAAATATAGGAGGATGACCTTCATGAAGGATATTTATTTATATTGTTATATAGATTTATTGATTTTTATGAACACCAAACCTTATTTTAAAATCCCAAGACAAACCATAACCTAATTTTTTGTGGAAAAAATTTTGAGATGATATCTCAAAGGTATATATTGATAACATGGGATTGTATACAAATTTCAACCTATTTCAACCTAAATTTAAATTAGGGTTTAATAATTTTTCATGGATAAATAACGAATATGAGATTGAAAATGTTTCGATAGATTCTAAAAATGTATGAACTCAACCTGGTAGATTATGGGGCATCATTCTTTGAAATTCATATTATAATATATGGTGATATTTAATTAAAATTTATGTTTAATGTGTGAAATCAAAGTAGTTTGGTATTGATGAATCTTAAGACATGATTCATATTTTTTATTTTTGAAAGTAATTATAATTAAATAATATAATAAATATTGGTTAAAGGATTAAAAATAGTGTTGAATGATTAAGGTTTATACATAAATGATTTGAATATTTTTGATGAAGTAATATTTTATTGTAATGGTTAATTTATTTACGGATGATCAAAAATTTTAACTAATTAATACAATTTTGATGTTTTATTTTGTGGGGAACTTTTGGATACATTTATTGAGTATTAATAGATGTTTATGCTATATGTTACCCTTAATATTAACTTATATATTAATTAAAATGGTGTTTTAGGAGAATCCTTTTATATTTTTCAAACATAATTAGAAAGGTATTGATAACAATTAGAGTTAATATGATCCTTGATATTTATATAGTTATGGTTAATTGGGATAAATGGGTTATTATATTTGGAGAACATTATATGATTATGGTGCACAGAAATATTTTAGGCTAATATGGGAATTTGTTTTGTGGAAAATATTGGAGATATATTTTGGAAGCATATATGATTTTTCTGTTTTTATTCTGGTTCAATTTATTTATGAGAAATATTAGAACATTTGGGAGATTTTATGATTAGTGCATTTAAATTTTTGGAATATGAATTTATGAGTGATTAATTTTGTTTAGAGATAAATATAAAATTTATCTTGGAAGAATATGTCATCAAATCATTCTGATTTTTCGGTTATGAATATGGTTAGGAATATTTTGGAGAATTTTAATGATTATTGTGTATGGAATTATTAATTTTTGAACATTGGGTTTTATTTTCTAGGATTTTATTATTAATGAAGTATATGTTTATATGAAGGTTTATTCATATTGGATGTTATTTTAACTTATTCTAAAAAAATTTGGTTTTGATTAATCGGTGGAACTGAGATAAATATATTTGTAACCCTTTATGGATCGTACGATCTATTAGAAGATGATATTAGTTCATTGAGAATGAGAAATTCATAGTGACTATTCATTTATTGGACTACTATATGAGATCAAAGTGGTAAGACTTCTTGAAGAACACCCAAAGGATGGATTTTCACTTATCGAATGTAAATAAAAAACAATTTATGTTTTCTAGTGTTCACTATCTTTATGGGAAAATAATATGTTAAATATTTAAAAGAATATTTAAAATGAAAATGTTTTCCATTTATGATTATTTTTGTTGAATTTATAGTCTCTTCTATTTTTATAAAATCATAATGTTATCTCTTAAATTGATGTTTTTTTAAGTCCATATTTTCACTTCCTGGAAATGTTCTCTATATTTTTGAACCGAATTAGGTTTTATTCAAGGTGAAATTCATATTTTCCTTATCATATTTTCAAAAGGTTGTTTTATTATCCCCTTTTATGATGTGGGTTTTCAACAAAGGTATTATTAAATATGGAAATGGTTTTCCCTTTCATGATTGTATCTTTTATCTTCTACTCTTTATAATTTTTTAAATGTTTATACCCTTTTTATCAGACTGAAGATAAAATTGTTCAGATGAAATTTTGTTAATTGGTTTAAAATGTAACACCCAAATATTTTATACATTATTTTCTCTATAAATTTTGATTTTACTGTGTAGTAGACTCAATATTGATCTTAAACAAACTACGTTGTTCTGTAAAAAAATTATTTTTTTAATATGACTATTATAGCCTACATATTAGTTTGGAGATTATAAATCGGAATGAAAATATTCTGAAATATATAAAAATATAAATATATATTATTTTTCCTTAAAAAATTTGATAATAAATCATACAATGATTATTAATTTGTTAAAAATAATGATAAAATATATTAAATTTAAAAAAAATAATTTTCATAAAACTATTTTTATGAATGAAATGTATTATTATAATAATATAGTAAAATAATCATTATAAATATATTATTATAATGAAATAATTAGATGTTATATTCAATTTAATTATTTAACATTCATTTAATTATGTTTATTTAGAAAGGAATGAGAATAAATTCATTTTATGCTTCTAAAATATTTTTATTACATTTTTTTAATAGATAATATTATTAATTTTTAAAATTTTAGAAATTGAATTTATAACAATGGTAAAAAATAAAAAACATAATTTCATAATAGTATTTGAAATAATTTTTTTGATTTTCCTGAAAGATTGATTTTTGAGTGAATGGTTAAAAATGCACGTTTATGAAAAAAATTTCATTTCTTTTACTTAAATAATGAAATTTAAAAGTCACACTAATTTTTGGAATTTTTTTAACTTAATATAGGGTCAATTTGATTAATAATAATCTAAAAAATTGCCCATAAATCAAAATTATATATTGTTTTTGTGAATGTTCATTCTTATGCTTAACAATTAAATTTTATAAAAACCGTTTTTTTGCATTTTCCAAACCTATATTAAATTTAATTTTAAAAACTTATAAACATTTAATACTGAAATATTTATTTCATAATTATAATTATGAGGTTCAATTTTAATAGAAAATAAAATTACATTTTTGGTCATTATGAATAGAAACCATGCTATATATTTGTAACCACAATAAATGGTAAATTAAGTTAATTAAGGTAAAAATATTATGATGAGGAAAAAAAATAAATTTTAGATATTATTGGATGATTTATTTTGAACCTTTTCAACTTATATTTTAAATTATATAGTCATTTAGAAGCATTAAAATAAGAAAAACATATATAAAATATAATATTTTATAAATTTATACGTGTTGTGCTCCCCTCACTTATAAAATGAGACCTCATATCCTCTCATTATCACAACTTTTAAGAACTATATCTCAGAAAATACATTCCAAAATATCTCCAAATCATCCCCCCATATTTCATAAAGGTTATTTTCTAACCAACATTCCATTCCTAGAATTCTTAATGTGTAATACAAAGGAGGTTTTCCAAAAAAGAGGTATTACTCTTAACTAAGTGCTTTCATGAATATTTATTATTATAATTATTTAAAATATTTTTTAACCGTGATTATATAATAAAATAGTTACCCTATATGTACATAAATGTAATTATTTTTATTTTATAATCATTTTTCATTATCTTTTACATTCAATAGAAATTGAAATCATCACTCGGGTGTGTGTACGAACAACCATATCTATATGGTGATGTATTTAATTTTTCATCACCACCTCATATAGATGGATAAAATTATATAAAAAATCCACATATATAATATTTATGTTATAATTATTATTTATGAGAGATAATATATTTCTTACCATCTTACCCTTCCACCCCTTGGAATATGATAACATCACTTGTGAGTATATGTGGACTTCTACATACACAAAATAATGTGATTAATGGTTCATTATTTCATCATATGAATGGTCACAAGGATGTAAGTAATGATTATTTATTATATTATTAACATTGTTAATATTATATAAAATTTAAATATTATATACATTATTTATTTTCTACTCTTTAGAAAAATTCAAACAATGGTCATTTGTACATGTAGACAACCACCTCTATAATAAAATATATTTTCAATTTTCATGTATTATTTTAATAGTTTTTTATAGAAATGCATTAAATGTATAAAAATTATAAATATTTTTTGATAAATTATTTTTCGATTGGGTAAAAATGAACCATTTGATTAGGGTCAACCTTCTATATTTTTTTTGGTATTACGAACCATGAATCCTCTAAAATATTGACATAAACATAACTGATTAAGATAATAAATAATACATGGAAATAAATGGAATAATATGTTTAATTATAAAATAAAAAATATGAAAATATGTAAATATGTTAAATAATTTAATTATTCATTAGAAAAAGAATATATGAATATATATGGTATTTAAGGTAAGGGATTTCTCATCTCAAATTCCTTCATTTGAGGCTCAATGAATTTTCACCCCATGTTTTATTTTTTGTGGTATATATACTTCCATATGGGTTCATTTTTTCAACTATTTACTAAAATAAAATTGGTTTTCAAATCCTTTTCATGTTCCATATTTCAATGTTCTTTTGATTAAAATGTCACTAATGGAATAAGGTATTTTTATTTAAAAACTTGTTAAAAAACATTACTTTATAATCTTTTTCCTCCATATTTATGTTCTTTAAAGTATTCCATGGTATTTATTATTTATACATCAAATAAATTTAATTTTAATTTTCAACTAATATTTACTTTATTTAATAATATATTAAAAATTAATTTTTTTAGTGTTTACCATATGGGTATTTTTGTAATTTCTTCCAAAATGTAAATTAATATTTTTTTAACATAAAAAACATGAGGGGGATTTCCCATCATCACATCCTTTATTTATTATAAATATTAGTATCCAAATATTCATGGTTTTAAAAATTATACTTTATTCACATTTTTTAAATGATTTTTCCTTTAAAGAATTTTTAGAATATAGGGATGTTTCTTTTATTTTTATATGAAAATGGAAATTACTTTTGTTATGGGTTAAAATGTGTTTTTAAGAGATTTTTTTTGAAAAGGAAAAATATTATAAACATTCTCTTCATGATATAGTACTTCATAATTATAGAAGATAATGGATAATTATGATATATCTCATGATTATGGGTGAGACAGATATAGTATTCCATTACATTAAGTAATAAATAGTTTTCGAATATAAACAATTATGGATATAAACATGTATGTTACTCCTATATAATTAATTAGGATTCAATTATTTTGAGTTGTGATGGACATGTGTGATCATGGGTTATAAAAACGATTCTCCAAGATACATAATCTATGTTTTCTAAATGTTTTTATGAAAATATTTTCATTTAGTGTTGTAAATAATGTTTATAAAATTTTAAATGTGAAAGTTTTATTTCAAAAAAGTAATACTTTCATTTGTTATCATGTTATTTAGGATTCCTTTATGGATTTCTTATGATTGTTAATGGTTCAAAATTTATTTTTTTAGAAATAGTTGATTTTATAATGTGGATATGTTTTAATTACGTGCCCAATTTTTTTTGTGAAAAAATCAATCATTTTCCAGGATTTTCATGTTTTTAATTGGACCAATGGGTTTATATTATTTTTATATCCCAGACTAAGACTTGTATGATTATCTAATGACTAATTTTTTTTTTCCAGGGACTAAGGATTGGTAAGAAGTTTTATGAAGTATATCGATGAATAAAGGAAATTGACCTTGAATCAAGAAAGTGTGCCATGAAATAAATATGGTTCTAAACATAAGAACTTGGTTTTACAGAAAAAATTTGCAATGTCTCTCAAATTTCCCGATGAAATGTAATAGTTTTCCTAATTATAAAAAATTATAAACCTTAATGATCATCTAATTGTAAAAAAATTAAAATTATTATTATTAAAATAATATATGTAGGTCGTTAATGTAGTGGGGTGTAAAATTATTTTTGGAAATGGAGTTAAAGGAGTAGTAAGATAATAGTGTTACCAAGAGGTATTATACAACCAAAAATTATTTTGATGAGATAAAGTTATTTTGGGGGATTATATTCATGATTTTGATGAGGGGGAGATAATAATATCACAGAAAGGAATTGAATTGATGCAAAGCCCTATGGATTTCTTGTAGGTGTAATCACATATAGTTCGTCAATCATGGGATAATTTATTTAGGGATGCAATAAAGAAAGGTTCATGATATAGTTGGGATCATAATTAATTGGGATACCAAATCTATATAGATTTCTCAAAAAAAACATTATTCAATACATGAAATATATATGATGGTACTCTGGCTGGATGATGGCAGCTCAGGGGAGATATTGGAGCGATTCTGGGTGTTCTGCTCAGGAAATTCTTGAGGATCCCCTGGTTAAGGATCTCGATCTGGTGAATTACTTCAATTGTATAGGGCATAAGGATCTCTTCTCTATTTGTGCCCTGCAAACATCTGCGGAGCCTTCATGTTCAAGGAAAACCTTTGCGGATGTTGTCAAATTTGCAGTAAATCCAACCTTCATGGACATTGTCTCTCTTTCACCTGGTAGGGTGATAAAGAAAGGTAAGGTTATGCATATCTCCGCCAACCAGGAAGCGGTTGAAGAAAGGGTCAGTCTTTGTAAATTCTCCATTATTTCTCATATCATCACCCTAAAAGGTGAGCAAATGTGGCAGTTCGAAGAGATAAATTAGAAAAATGCTACTGCTTGGGGCTTTGAGGATTGGAAAATGACCGTTATGGGGCGGGGTTTCTTTCAATTTGTGTTTCCAAATGATGAGTGTAAAAGAAGGGCTTGAAGATTCAGGTCTATCTCTCTCAAGCCTGGTATCCTACGCATCCAGAAATGGGATCGTAATTTTGATCCATTCAATGTCACCAATACACATTTTCAAGTGTGGGTCCTCATCTATAATCATAGCTGGTTATACTGGCATCCTCAAATTCTTTTGGATATTTCATCGGTTCTGGGCAATCCAATTCGTATGGATTGCCAAACTGAAAATCCAAGATTTGGGCACTTTTCCTGTGTCTTGGTTGAGGTTGACATGGAAAGTACATTTATTGAGGAAGTCATTCTTAATATAAGGGATGTTAGGTTATCTTTGGGAACTTTTTTTGAAAGGAAGCTGAAGTTCTGTAAGTTGTACAACTTCTTGGGTCATCTTCCTAAGGAGTGTAGGAGGGAGAGCACGTGTAATTTCTACATGGGAAAGGGAAATGGTGAAGGTTCTTGTAAGAAGGATGCTGAGAAGAGGCGAGCACAATCATCCACCTCTAATCAGAGGCAAGTGGATGATGGTATAGAGCCACTAAAGTCTGAAATTCTCATGCTTGCTGGAATTGTGGATATTGAGAATGCTTTTAGTGACCTCCTCCCACTAGATGATAGAGTCTTGTTGGTGACAATCACTGATTCATATGATGGGATTTCTACCCCCTATCTCAGTTGTCAGGTTGATCTTGAGAAAGCACTGGAAGTGACTAGGTAGATCTCTGCTAATGCTCTCCACCCACCTGAATTCTTTGATGATGTTCAGCCTGGTGCACACCTTTCTAATACTGTTGTCCATCCACCTGAATTCTCTGATGATGTTCAGCCTATTATGAAAGTGACAGGTACTGCCTCTAATGTGGAGGCCTTGACTGCCCAGCCTATTGGTAATTCCCCTGTTGCATTGCAGAATGTCGTTGTTGCTCCTCAGTCATAACTTTTTAAGGAGCCCTTAAAGACTCATCTTGTTTAGGAGGCTCCTGATGCTTCTCTGAGTGTTTTTTCACCTATTCGGCTACCTATTATTGGAGAGGCCCTAATTTCACAATCCTTGGGAATCTTGTTTATGAGTGAGGTGAATTCTGCTTCACATTCAATTGGAGCTTTTGATTCACCATCTGAGACGACTGTGCACCCAGTAGTGAGTTCATCTCTTAATATGAGTGTGTATCCAGCAATAACTTCATCTCGGGGTGTCACTTCTGAGTTGGGACATGCTATGGATCATGAAAACATTCCTATTGTTAGTGGTGATGCTACTGAATTTTGTGAAGGACCACCTTTGGACAGCACTGTGCCATCTTCAGCTGGCCCAGGTGGGGATACATAGTTCACTCAGGTTCCACCAAGCAGAGCTGCGAGGAAGAAACTGGATGAGGTTACTGATTGGGTAATCCCTCAGTCTTCCAACGAATTTACCTCATTTTATGGGGTGTTTTGGTCGGATGATGCAGGGAATGCACAGCCTGATGATAGTTCAGATGATGAAGTAAAGGGCTCTAAAGCATAAAGCCTAAACAAGGGGGTACACACCTGTACAAAAAAGGGTAAAAAACTAGTGTCATGAAAGAAACTTCTATGGTGGAGGGGGCTCAAACAAGATCCATGACATCCATAAATAAATGAAGATTTTTTACTAGAATTTTCAGGGGCTTGGGAATTCCCCCACAGTCAAGGTCCTTAGACCTAATATCCTGACCAAAAAACCTCTCATTATTGGTTTAGCTAAGCCAAGAATGAATTTTGTTAGCTGGAAAGCCATTAGGTAGAACTCTCTTAGTTACTCTTTGTTGACCAAAATTAAAATGAAGATAATGTGGAGAGCCTTTGGGTCCTAAATCATGATTCTGTCAATATTATTTCTCACTCTAATGCTGGTCAAATGGTCTCTATTGTTGCTGAGATACATGGGATCACCTTTTGTGTTTCTTGTGTTTATGCTTCAAACTCTTATGTAAAATGCAGGGAATTATGGAATGATTTGGTGGCTTTATCTTCTCAATCCCCCCACAACTGGATCATTTTGGGTGATTTCAACACTAATCTAAGACCTGAGGAAAAAAGTAAATCCAACATCAACTGTCCTACTACTAATGAGTTTTCTCATTGCATTGATCACTGAAGTCTTATTGAAGTTTCAATGGTTAGTGCTGATTTCACTTGGGTTAGGTACACCTTGAATGGTAGGCATGCTAGGAAACTTGATAGATGCTTATTCCAGATTGATGATAGGAATGATAGCTTTTCCGCCTTGGTTTTTTTGCTTACAAAAATTAACTATGATCATAATCCATTAGTGGTTGGCATATCCATTGGTGATTTTTGTCTGGATCCTATCCCCTTTAAGTTCAATAATGCTTGGATAGTCATTCCTGGGTGTCGCGTGGCTGTTATTGCTGCTTGGAATTCTGTGATTTTGGGATCTTCTTTCCAAATTGTCTCTTCAAAGATGAAAAATTTCAACATAAGGTTGAAGGAATGGGGCAAGATCTCATTCTATAAGATGGATGAGGACATCAAGGATGCTTAAAATCATCTTTTGGTCTTCCAGAACATCAATCAGTTGAACATCATGCCTTCTATCGATGAGATTCAGGCCCAATCAAAGCTTGATGGGTTGTTGAACATGAATGAAAATTTTTCCAGGACTCGTTATAATGTCAAATGGTTAAAATAAAGGGATACAAATTCTAGCTTCTTTCATAAGCTTCATAAATAAAGGAAGATCAGGAGGGGAGTCACTTCCCTAAACATTGATGGATCTTTGCTCACTTCTAAAAATGAAATCTCTGATGCGGTTATTGGCTACTTTGCTGATCTCTACTCTGATAATGGAGCTGATCGTACACACATGATTGTTAACAATATCACCCCATCTATTGATGATAGGATTAATGCCTCTTTGGATGAGACACCTTGGGGAAAGGAGTTAAATGAAGCTTTGTTCTCCCTAAATATTGATAGTGCGGTTGGGCCAGATGGTTTCACTAACAAGTTTTTCATTTTTAATTGGGAAATTATTCATGATCAGGTTATCAATACAGTGAGATATTGTTTCCTCACAACATTCACGTCTTATGGTGCTAATTCAAACTTCATTGCTCTTATTCCCAAGAAGGACAATGCTGTTGACATTAAGGACTTCAGACCAGTTGCAATTGGAAATACCATTCTCAAGATAATCTGTAAAATTATTGCCACGAGATTGGGCAATGTGGTTAAGTGAATCATCACCCCTAATCAGTTTGGTGAAGGACCATGGGACACCGTGAGAGGGGAGGGGTGAATCTGGGTGACAACTTTTTCTTTAAATGTGATGGATCTTGTTCCCACGTTGGTAGGAACTTGTTGAACCTGTATGATGAATATGATCAGAAAGCAAACATTCATATGCACAGAGAAGACACACCACTTTTTACTTGGTTCACCACTAAGGGATAAGTCCAATGATCATATGCCGACAAGTTTTCGGTCATACCTAATTCCACTAATCTTCACTAGCTGTGGATTACAAAGGTTCGGGCATAGTCACTCTATCCCAGGCTCACTGCCTTTACAAAAGTTTAGGGATGGCTCACTGCGTCCCTCGGGTCACTGTCATTGACTCTCCCTGGCTCACTGCCATTGGTGAAGTCCCACTCAGTTTATATACATGAAGGTCTCTTCAATATAATTTCATTGATGTATTTGTCTCTACGTAGCACGAGAATCTACTTGCATCCAAGTCCGAAATTGATGCACAAGAACGCACAGAACCACTGAAGCGGATAATCAGAACGTACAGACAAGCCTCACTAACAATTGCGCGCAACACTATCCCTTTGCGCACAAAACCTTCAAATTGCGCGCAAGATTTCCTTTTTTCGCGCGGAAAAATATTTCGCGCCACAACGCCCATTTTCGCGCAACTGATTCTTTACGCGCAACCCCAATATTTACGCGTAGCTCTTCCTTTTTCACGCATGTCCGAATTTTCCGCGCAATCCAGAATATTTCGTGCAAGCCCTTTATGCAATTCTTTTTTGTGCATCAGGCCTCAAATCTTCTCTAATTCTTCAATAGTACAAAATGAAGGGGGTCACCTCATATTTATAGGCGTCTGAGATCCCCGCGCACAAAATCCCCTTCGGTGTGAAAACATCTCATCTGGAGCATAATTTCTCGTGTTGGTATCATTTTCCGCGCACCTCTGCAGATATTTCGTGCAGCCCATGACTTTTCCATTTTTCGATGTTTTGATTCCGAAACACTATTTGCATGAACAACTTCGCTCCGCTATTTAGCGCACCACACTGTTTTTCACGCCCATCTCAAGTATTTCACGCACAACCCTTATTTTTTGTGCACCACTTCCTCTTTTTGAGATCCTCCATTTGCAGAACATCCATGTCTTAATTTTCGGATTATGAGGCCCAAAAATTTGGCAAACACTTGGAAACAACACCACCTTCAATACTGTTGTCTACTTGAACTGTATGATCACTTTGCTGGCACACATCTGAACTTCCACTGAGGATTGACAAAAAACACAAACCAAACTCCAATTCCTTCATAGAACAACCATGGTTCCAACAATATCCCCCTTTGGGTTTGTTGGAAACCACCAAATAAATTCAAAAATATCACCATCCCCATGCAATCCAAAAACTCAAGGATCTACTCAGCCAACACTCTAAGTCTACGTGAGCAATGCTCGGTGTAGAAAACAAGAGAGGAAGCTTGAATTGGGTTCCTGTGTTTTGGAACTCTCAATGACGACCAAGAATATTTCTTATAGTGTCACAGAAGCATTATATGTCGAATGAATTCCTTCTCATCCTATCACTGAAAACGAATTCTCATCGTCTTACAGAAGACTTACATATCCACTGACAATCCTGAATTTATTCCTTTCTTCCCCATTGTCAATAAACCCAAAGACTGGTAATTTGTTCATTGTTCAGCTCCAGCCATACTCCCCCAAGATTGTATCTCCCCCAAAAACCTACATCACATCCAGAAATAGATAAAACAGTTATCATAATCAGGGAGAGGGGAATTGCGTAACCTCCTTATGCACTGGGAGGTGGCTGAACACAGAGGATCAACCGATGCTTCTCAAACACATTCACGGACAGTGGATTGGTCAGGATATCAGCCACTTTTTCATCAGTTCCCACATGATCCATTCTAATCAACCCTTGTTCAACATTTTCTTTGATGAAGTGATACCTGATTTCAATATGTTTCCTACGGGAATGATGAACATGATTCATCGTAAGATCAATTGCGCTCTTATTATCATAGTAAATTACCATTGGTTGCTTTACCTAATCACAAATATCTGTTAATTGTTTCTTCATCCATAACAGTTGAATGCATGCCTTTTTGGAATAGATATACTCAGCTTCAGCAGTACTAAGAGAAGTAATTTCTTGTTTCTTTCTCAACCAGCCAACACATTTCTTTCCAATATAGAAGGCTCCACCACTAGTGGACTTTCTGTCTTCTACATCACCAACCAAGTCAGCATCAGAAAACACTGATAATTAACTGTCCCTACTTGTAGCAAAAAATAACCCGAAGTTATGTGTACCTTGAATGTACCTCATGATTCTTTTTAATACCGCCATATGTTCCTCCTTTAGATTACTCTGAAAGCGAGCCGCAAGGTATGTGGCAAAGACAATATCTGGTTGTGTCACTGTCAGGTACAATAATCTCCCAATGATCCTCCTGTACATGGTGGGATCAATAGAGTCCCCATCCTCATGCTTTCCAAGTTTAGTTCCAACTACAATCATAGTTGATATTGGTTTGGAGTCTTGCGTATTAAAGTTCTCCAGCAGCTCTCTTGCATATTTTTTCAGAGAAATGAATGTTTATTCCTTCTTTTGAATCCCTTACAGCCCCAAGAAATATCTGATCTCCCCAATCATAGACATTTCAAATTCTGATTTCATGTGGTTGGCAAATTCGTCCACTGATTTCTGCCCACTGCCACCAAATATGATGTCATCAACATAGACAAGAACCATGAATTGATCTTTTAGAGAATTATTCACATAGAGATTGTGATCTACTCCTCCTCTTTTGAATTCAAGCTTCTTGAGATATGAATCTAGCTGTGAGTTCCATGCCCGTGGTGCCTGCTTCAAACCATATAGAGCTCTCTTCTGTTTGCAGACCTTTGTTTCATCAGTACCCAAAACAATGCCCACTGTTTATTCAATGAAGACTTCTTCTTCGAGTACACCATTCATGAATGTTGTCTTCAAATCCATTTGATATACTTTATATCCTCTTTGGAGTGTCATAGAAAGGAAAATACTGATTGACTCCAGTCTAGCCACTGGAGAAAATGTTTCTTCAACATCAATGCCTTCAATCTGGGAGTATCCTTTATATACCAGTCATGCATTTTTTCTGATGACACTTCCATTCTCAACAAACTTATTTTTGAAGATCCAGTTGGTACCAATCACATTGTGACCTTCAGGTCTCTGGAAAAGATCCCATGTCTGATTCTTGTCAATATGATCTAATTCATCATTCATGGATTTCACCCAAGATTCATCATTTGTAGCTTCTTCGAATGAGGACAGCTCTACAACTGATAGAAATGCAGATTGTGTGTTATTCCTCATCCTTCTTGTTTGAGTAGGTGTACTCCTATCCCCAATTATGTTGGATGGATCCATCTCAGCTCTTCGGTTTCTCCTGCGAGGATCCGTTGCATTCTCTTCATCCACAGTTTCTTCTTCAGATTCTTCTTCTGAGTCAACATCATGATGTAACTGTTGAGTGTTTTGTACAAATTCTTCTATTTATGCATTTGTATTTTCTTCACGTTCACTTTCTTCATGACTTTCTATCACATTATCATATGACATCCTTGAAGCATTTGTTGTTTTCTCTTCAATTATCTTAACATCACTACTTTCCACAATCCTTCTTAAATGCTTGTTGAAACATTTGTAGGATTTTCTGTTCATTGAGTAACTGAGGAAAATTCTTTCATATGGATTGTCGCCATACTTCCCTTGATTTCCTTCTTTGTTCCTGATGAAGAATTTACTTCCAAAGACACAAAAGTATTTTAAAGAGGGATTCCATCCATGCCACAATTCATATGGATTCTTCGTCTCATCCATATAAAGTCATGTTCGATTCTGAATGTACACTGTAGCTTGAATAGCCTCTTTCTAGTAATGTCGGGGAATACGACTCTTAATTAGCATAGTTCGTGCCATGTTGTTCACCTGTCGATTCCAACGTTCAACAACTCCATTTTGTTGTGGAGTTCTCACAGCAGCTACCTCATGCTGTATCCCATGCTTCTCCAGATAATTTTCAAATTAAATGGACGTGTATTCTCCTCCATTGTCAGATTGAAACACTTTGATTGTTCGTCCAGTATCATTCTCGGCGATTCACCAAAATGTTTTAATGCAGTCAAGGACTTGTCGTTTCCTGTGAATGACCATCACACATGCCATTCTACTGTAATCATATATGAAAATGAAAAAGTACATTTCTCCATGAGTTCCAGTAACATGTATCGGCACACATACATCTGTGTGAATCATATCAAGAAGGTGAGATTCCCTTTTCTTCTTTGGCCGATATGAACTACAAACCAGCTTCCCCCGAATGGAAGCTTCTCAATATTTATCACGATCACGCTTCAGGTTGGGAATGTCCCTGGAAATTCTCAATTTTGATATTTTCTCCTTATCTTGTGGATTGATGTGTCCCAGTCTCCGATGCCACAAATTGGTTTCTTCTTCAACAGTCATGTAACATACATTTTTATCACTATCAACCTAATACAATTTGCCTTCTATTATACATCCCTTCATAAGTGGATTGCCTGTCTTTCTATTGATAGTGCAGCCTTTCTTATTAAAAGTAACTATAAATCCCGAGTCACAGAGTTGACTCATGCGGAGGAGATTATGACGTAGTCCATCTACGTAAAGGACTTCAGTCTTCTTTAGTTTTCCATTAGATAATTCGGTACTTCCACTCCCTTTGATTTTCAGAGACCCATCATTACCAAATCGTACTGTACTGTCAACCTTCCTTTTGATATCCGTTAGTAGTCCGAAATTACCTGTCATATGATATGAACAATCACTATCCAGAATCCAGGTACTGTGGTTCATTGTTGCTTCGAGGGACACCTCTGCAAGGTTGGATTTCTCAATATTCTTCATTTCCTTCCATGAGACATTGGATTGAGTATATAGTACTGATGGTCTTTCAATTATCTCATATGCATAACCAAGTTCTTCATAGTCGAAATATTCATTGAGAGGAGAAAACCTGTTTGAAAGAGCAACATTGTATTGCTGACAAGACATGACTTGTCTTGAACTTAGGTATGAGGTTTCAATGTCCCTTCTCTGCCTGCAATTAGCATCCTTATGACCAAAGTTAGAACAACGATAAAAATATACATTTAAATTGTTTCTTCTATAAGAATTAGGATATGAAATTGTCCTATTTTGTTGAACTTCTATATCTTCTAAATTCAGATAGCTTCTTTCCTCTTCGCAACAAGACATGGTATGGCCCAGATAACCACAGAACTGACACTTCATAAGAGGAAATGTCTTCTCACTTGAATTTCTCCTCATACCTTCTTCCTTGGCTGAATAGTTAGACTATCTATCATTTCTAAATGTTTGAGGATAATTTTCAGTTCTCCTTTTAGTTTGGATTGAGGGTTCCTTTTTCAGCACTTTAGGCGACATTTCAACATGTTCAACTTTCATCTTATCTTTCTTTTGGATCTTTTCACTTCCAGTAGTTGATGTCTCAGTCTCACAGCCAATTCCACTCTTTCCCATGCAAGCGGGTCTTTGATCACTCAAGATTTTTCCAACCCCATCTGAACCACAGATGGCTGTTGCTAGTAATTTTGCATATGAGAATCTTCTAAACTGTATTTTTTTCCTAGATTCTTTTGGAATTGATTCAGTATCATGTTTACTCCTTATAGTAACAAATTCCTCTTCACGACCCTCAGCAGTCTTGGATTTTTCATCAAGTATGGAGGTGAGGTCTTTGATGACCTTTACCTGCTCTTCAATTCTCAGCTTCAGATCCACTACATCTTCATTACATTCAATTATTTTAGACATTACCTTCACAAATTTTTCTAGTCATTAAATTTCAAATTCAATTTGATCAACATATTCAGTTGATTCTTCAACAATTGATTTCCAATTATTGCGACTCTTACATTTAGTCTTAATCTTACTAACCGAATCCTTAAGTTTCGTCTCAGGATCTACACATGTTCTCAGTTATTTTTCTCCACCAATATCTTCTGACTTTTCAATAGTGGCCATTATAGAAGCCTGGTTCCCAGTTTTGAATTCTGGTTCTTCTTCATCACAGGATTCATTATCATCTTCTTCCACTTTACAGAAAAAACCCTTCCTTTGCAATTTCTTTCCAGATTTGAAGTCTCCCTTTTTGGAGAACCTTCTCTAAGGCTTCTCGAAGATTTGATCTTCACTACCTTCATCATTGATCTTTCTTAAGCACTGAGAGGCAATGTGACAAACTTTTCCACAATGAAAACTTGCGAGAGGTAACTTCCCTTTGAATTTCCCATTCCCCTTCTCGAACTTCTTTGCAATGAGAGAAATAATTTCTTTTTCTTCGTCATCTTCACCGCTAATATCTTTTGTGTTTTTCAATTTATCCATGGACTTGAATGCCATTTCCTTGGTCACACAAGTCATAGCATCTTTTGGTTTGGCTCTCATTTCATATGATACCAAGTTGCTCAGTAGATCATCTAGAGAAAGTTTTAAAAGATCTCTTTCCTCAAAGGCCTACACATTTTCATTGTACAGAGTTTGAAGTCTTCTTAATATTTTATTTACAATATCAATGTCTTTGATTTCTTCGCCAAGACCCTGAATTGCTCCAACCACTTCAATAATTCGATTGAAGAAGGAGTCTGCATTCTCGTCTGGATGCATCTTCAGATCATCAAACCGATTGTGCAACACTTGTAGTTTCACCTCCTTCACTTTGTTATCTACTTCATAAATATTCTCAAGTTTATCCCACATGGATTTTGCTGAGGTGGAATTCATCACCTTTAGGTAGATCTGATCAGAAAGGGCTGTAGTGAGTGCATTTTGTGCGTTAGCATCTGCATCAAGATTTTTCCTATCTGTTTCATTCATAGCCAGGCCTGTTAGATCAGGGACTTGTATTCCTTACACAGTAAAAAAGAGAACATCCATTCCAATAGATCTTAGATGATATCTCATTCTGTTCTTACAGATATAGAAATTACTTCCATCGAAGTGAGGGACTCCCCTGACATTGACTACATTCTCTATGATGATAAAAGACAGATTCAACACTAGAAACCTTTACACTCTAATACCACTTGAAGGACCCCGAGACACCCTGAGAGTGGAGGAGTGAATCAGGGTGAAAGATTTTTCTTTAAATATGATGGATCTTGTTCCCACATTGGTAGAAACTTGTTGAACCTATATGTTGAATATGATCAGAAATCAAACATTCACATGCACAGAGAAGACACATCACTTTTTACTTGGTTCACCACTAAGGGCTACGTCCAAGGAGCATATGCCGACAAGTTGTAGGTTATACCTAATTCCATTAATCTTCACTAGATGTGGAATACAACGGTTTGAGCACAGTCACTCTGTCCCAGGCTCATTGCCTTTAAAAAAGTTCATGGATGGCTCACTGTGTCCCTTGGGTCACTCTCATTGACTCTCCCTAGCTCACTGCCGTTGGTGAAGTCTCACTCAGTTTATAGACATGAAAGTATTTTCAATAGATTTTCATTGAAGTATTTGTCTCTACTTAGCACGAGACTCTGCTTTCATCCAAATCTGAAATTGATGCACAAGAACGCACAGAACCACTGAATCAGATAACCTGATCGTACAGTCAAGCTTCACTGACAATTGCATGCAACACAAACCCTTTGCGTGCAAAACCTTCCTATTGCGCGCAACACAAACCCTTTGCGCACAAAACCTTCATATTGCGTGAAAGATTCGATTTTTCGTGCGGAAAAATATTTCACGCCACAACACCCATTTTCGCGCAAGTGAGTCTTTACGCGCAACCCCACTATTTACACGCAGCTCTACCTTTTTCGCGCATCCCAGAATTTTCCATGCAATCCAGAATATTTCGCGCAAGCCCTTTACGCGATTTGTTTTTGTGCATCAGACCTCAAATATTCTCTAAGTTCTCAACCGTATGGAATGAAGGGGGTCACCTCATATTTATAGGCCTCCGAGAACCCCACGTGCAAAATCCCCTTCGGCATGAAAACTTCTCATCTGGTGTATAATTTTTTGCATAGGTATCGTTTTCCGTGCACCTCTCCAGACATTTCGCGCAGCCCACGCCTTTGCCATTTTTCGACGTTTTGATTCTGAAACACTATTAGCGCGAACAACTTCGCTCCACTATTTTGCGCACCACGCTGTTTTTCGCGCCCAAATCAAGTATTTCGCGCACAATCCTTATTTTATGCGCACCACTTCCTCTTTCTGCGTTACTCCTTTTGCAGACAATCCATGTCTTCATTTTCTGATTTTAAGGCCCAAAAATTTGGCAAACACTGGGAAACAGTGCCACCTTCAATACTGTTTTCTTCTTGAACTGTATGATTTTCTGGCACACATTCTGAACTTCCACTGAGGATTGACAAAAAACACAAACCAAACTCTAATTCATGCATAGAACAACCATGGTTCCAACATTTGGGTTTGTCCCAGGCAAGAGAATTCAAACTTTCATTTTCACTACCTCAGAATAAATCAATGTCATGAAGAGGAAGGTGAAACATGGGAATTTTATAGTGAAGATTGACATCTCCAAAGCCTTTGACACCATGAAATAGAGCTTTCTGTTGTCTATTCTTGGAATGCATGGCTTTTCCACAAAGGTCATTAGCCTGGTTCATGCCATTCTTCAGAATTCCAGTCTATCAATCTTGGTCAATGGTTCCCCCATGGTCTTTTTTCAGTCCTCTAGAGGTTTTCGGCAAGGGGATCAACTATTTGGATCCTGTTTTCCATTGCTAAGGATTACGTAAGCCTCTGTCTGAATAGTATTGTTCAGGCTAGTCTGTATAGTCAGATTAATGCTGGGAGAGACCTTTTTTCTCCTACTCATCTCTTTTATGCTGATGATATTCTCTTATTTGGTCAGGGAAATTCAAGGACTGTGTCTTCAATAAAGGCCATGTTTAAGAATTATCAAGATGTTGCTGGGCAGGCCATTAGTTGGCAGAAATCTTTTGTGGTCTTTGGAGAGGGTTCATTTCCCTTTAACTATCTTAGAGTTACTCTCTTTTGGGGTAGAGTGAAGAGATGTTACCTTGATTCAATCTTCTCTCACATCATTTCTCAAATAGAAAATTCAAAAGGGAAAGCTATGTCTCAGGCTGGGAGAATCTGCCCTGTTAAGTAGGTGATTACTTCTATGTTTGTTTATGTTTTATATATCTATAAATGGCCTAAGGCTCCGATCAAAGATCTTTAAAGGCTTATCAGGAATTTCATATGGACTAGTTCCATTAATGAAAGGAAGCTGATTGTTGTGTCTTGGAGAGAATGTATTAAGCCAGATGATATTGGGGGATTAGGTATAAAGGATTTGGGTCTCTTCAATGAGGCATTGATCAACAAGTTTTCATGTAATTTGTTCACCCATAATGATAACTAAATAGAGTTCATCTCAGATAGGCTCATCCCCAAGCTTCTTAATGGATACACTTATCATCTTTCCTCCTCTGTCTGGACTACTCTAAAATACACCTTTAATGGGTGTATGCTCTCGACAAGGTGGCTTGTTTGTAGGGATTCCCCTTTTAATTCATGGAGGACTCCCTGGATAAATAGGCATATACAAGAATATGTGGATATCCCACCTTCCTTGAGTCACATTTCAATTACTGACATTCGAGAAACATCTTTGGTCACTTAGGAATTCCTCCTAGGTCAAATTCAAGATGATATCCAGTGCTACATATACATTTATAGAGACACCATCATATGGTATCCGAGTGTCATAGGCTCTCTGACAACTCATTCTCTTTACCTTTACATGTGTGATGGGAAGATTACCACCCCACATTGGCTCTTGGATTTCCTGAATTATTTCATTCAACCCTATGATTTTATACTTATCTGGAAAATATGGAAAGGTAGGGTCCCTGTCTAGGATCTTCTCAAGAAGGATGGAATTAGCCTTGCTTTAGCCTGTCCACTCTATCTCGCGGCTGAGGAATCAATTGAGAACATCTTCCTTTTCTGTGTTTTTTCAGGTAGATTCTGGAGTTATATCCAAGATATTAAACGTTGCCAGCTATAGCTGCAATGCCTGGAGGGATGTTCAGCCTCTGTTGTTGCTGCTCGATGCAGTGTGCATGTTGGGAATATACTTCTGGCTGCAGCATCGGCCATATGCAGCTTCATCTAGAGGGCCCAGAATTCCTTGGTGCTTGAGGATATTAATCCAACATTCCATAATGGTGTGAGGGCTATACACAGGGAAATGTGTAATTCATCTAATGTTCAGGCTGGATGCATGAATAATAACTTTGATGATATTGTTATCCTAAGAAGTTTTGGTGTTTCTTGAAGGATTAAAAAACCATTGGTTTTGAAGTCGGTGAGATAGATAACTCTCATCTCGTCTTGGGTGAAAGTTAATGTTGATGGGGCGACCTCGAGTACACCTAGGCCTTCGGGTTTTGGTGGTGTAACACCCAAGATTTTTATGAGTAATATTTTGTTTTTATATATCATCAAAGGAATCTTTCACTACACACTTACTTGGCTTACTTTACACGCAATCGCGACCTTCCTCGATAGCTTGCGTTGTACGCAATACCGAGTTTTACTAAACAATGATATATTATTATAATATTGTTATGAACTAGCCGTTATGAATAGTGTTAACTAAATTTTGAATTTTATAACATTATTATTCATCATACACATTTCTAGAACATGGTATAAGAACAAAATATTTTTTTCGGGTAAAATAAGTATTTTTAAAAAAATGCAGTTTTTCCGCCTTTTGATGGCGCACCCACATTAAATCTAGTTTTTGACATTTTATATGTTCAATTTTACAAAATAAAATTCTTCATTTGAATCAGGATATAAAAATTTAAATTAGATAATGTTTTGATATTTTTCCGATAACTTTCATATTTTAATGAATAGTAAAAACACGCTATATTTTAATTAAAAACAACTTTTTTCATCGTAATATATTATGTGGTTAAATTATAATATTGAATGGTTTTAAAGTATAAATAGAATATATTTTTACCATTTAATATAATGTATGTCATTAGCATTGATTTTACCTTGAATTCGTAGGTTAAATCAATTCAATCTTTTGCAATGTTTTAAAGAAAAACCCATTTTCTTTCGACAACGAGATTAATTTTAATTTAATTTCTGAATATTTTGTGTATTGAATTTGGAAGAATGTATTCCATATTTGGAATCAGTGGGTCCAAATTATGTTAATAAGCTACTTTTTATTTTTGGGAATTATGAATAGTAACTATGGTAAATTTTATTTACCATAGTTAAAGGTAAATCGGGTAATTAAGGGTAAATATAATATTTTAAAATTACCATAAAAAATGTCAAAATCCTATTGGATGACTAAAAGTCGACCCATATCACCTAAGGGTCGGATTAGATTCATTTAATTAAATTTTGTCAATGAAAATATTTTAATTATTATTAAAACCAAAGAATGTGACAACATGTCACTTTCTTAAATTATATAAGTATAATAATTTTAATCTAGTGATAAACTTCATGAAACATAGAACATGAATAGTCACCAGAAATCTAATACAATTATCTAAATCATAGGAATTTATTTAAAATTTTTAGGTATTAAATAATTATCATTTATTATGATACAAAGATGATGCAGTAATTATCTTATTAATGAAATATTGACATAATTGATGTTATAAATACCCAAATAAATGTAATTTGAGACTTTTAATGAATTCCACTAATTTTCTAGGTTACTATGATATATTATTGTTGATTTAATCAACTTGGTTCGAACATATAATTCTGTTATGACTTTCACAAAAATCATATATCAAATAGTGTCAAAATTGACACAAAATAGTTTTTAAATCAAATATTATATTACTAATTGTAATTTTATTCCTAAAAATATAAAGTTCGGACAAATGACTTAGATAAGGATATATATGTTAATAATAAACAATTTGGGGTTCGTTTGGCATGTTATAGTAAGTGTATTAACCATATAGTGAAAGAAAACAAAAAGACTCGGTAAAAGTTAAATTATTTAACTTATAGTTAAATCTAATTGATAAGGTTAAAATAATACCCTCAACATGTCTAAATCCAATTGGTTGATAGGATTTCGACCCATATCCACTTTAGCTTCGAAATAAGACCCTTTGGAACCATTATAAACCGATTTTGACTTTAATATAAAATAATATTTTGAGATATTCCTAAGGTGCCCCTCTCCTCCCTTATAAAAGGGCACCTCCTCCCCCTCCTCCTCACACCAATTTGAGCACTCAAGCTCGACCAACCCCTGCCATTTTCTCCTCTCCACTTCCCTAGAACAATCCTAGAGGTCCTGGTCTTCTTCAAAGACCAATCTTAGTTCCCAAAGTGGAGGATTCAAAGAGACGTTCCAAAGAAGAGGTAATATCCATTACCGATCTTTTCAATTTCTTTCTTCTTCAACTTCTTCTTCTTTAGTTGTTTCATGGTAAAGTAATAACATCAGTATTACTTACATACTTATATGTTATTATAAATATGAAACAACCCTAATTCACCTTCTATCCATCCTACGGAAAAATGAAATCACCGTGCGTGCGTACGTATGGAATACCGTCGCCACGCCGTGGTGTAATCTATTTTCCACCATCACCTTACAAGGATGGGTATAATGGTGTAATGAGTAACTATTTATGATTATTATAAATAAATATTGATACTGAAATAATATATATATACTCCAATACAGTTCCACGATCATAGGAACGATATCATCACTCGTGCGTACGTACGGAATACCGTCTCCACGATGTGATGCGACTCGTTCTACATGATCATCATTAAATAGTAATTATATAAATGAATTGAATGAATAAATATGATATATGTTACACTGATACCATTCTAGATATATGGTATCTATAACCTTAAAAGAAGAATAAGAATTTATTCGGCAAAACACGCATAAGAACAAAAGGCAATAAGGACCCGAGTAACAAGTAACAATGAAATATTACTAACAAGAAGCTAAGAATATGACCTTATATGATATCATATCAATATGTATGATTCTGGAATAAGTCAATAATATTATTTAAACCATTATACAGGAGCTTCGGACACGTACAAAGCAAATCGGACCTAAGGTAAGGGAAATATCACAATCTCATTTTTATCTGAGATTGTTTATTCGTAAGTATTTATTGGGGTGTATTTTATCATCCACATCCATGTTCCCTCAATATGTAATATTGTTTCCATCCACTTAAAATAGTTTAAATCCAATTTTACCCTTCGTTGAGTTTTTAGTAAAGAATATGAAAGGAATCTTTTGTCGTTTTGTTTTCGTACGAGGTACTTTTTGACTTTTCTGACAAAAGTACGAAGAATGTTTTTTTAACTTATACGGCATGAATGGATTCTTAAAACATTATTTCCAAGAAGATTACTTTAAAAGTATTAAAGATTATTTTTAATCAACTTCTTTTAGTTTAAAATTGTATGACATGTTAAGAAAGGAAAAGTGTTTTTGAAGTAGAAAGGATATTTTCCTCAAGAATGGAGTTCAAGTATTTTATCAAAATTATTTTCCATCTAAGATAATAAAAGGGTTCTGTTTTTATCCCTATTATTACATGGATTTTATTATTTTGTGATGGAAATATTTTTATGAATTCCTTTATCTTATATGAATTGTTTTATGATGTCATGTTGTTTAAGAATCCCATTTTTATTACATGGGTTACGCTATGATGTATGGTTTATGATTATGTGGCACACATAAGAAAGGATTCATTATAAGATGGGTGGGACCTATATCTCCCTCCAATGCATTGGGTAAAGATTTATATCTCATGAGATATACAAGGCTGGAATGGTAGGTTATACCGTTTCAGTGAAACAGGACTGGAACGAGGGTGACTCGGTTCAGAAAGGGACTCTGTCGACTAAGATAGTATTGGAAATGAGTCATGACTAACAAGAAATTATGTTCCATGATTATGTGTGCATGCCACAAAGTTTCAAGTTTCATGTTATGATTATGGGGATCTCATTTTCACTTCTATGATTTGTTCCATGTTAAGATATTATGATCCCTTTTGCAGGTTATGATTTTCAAAAAGATATGATATGATTTCTATTTCCTTTATTTTCCCTTGCTGAGCATTTGAGCTCACCCTTTTATGTTTTCTTTTCCCCAGGTCAGGAAGATAGATATTAAGTAGAATATGCTAAAAGGGACCCTAGATATGATGAAATAAATGGGAGACAATGTAGAAGATTTATGAACCAGTTGTTTATGTTTCTCAGTATCTAAAGACACTATACCTATACGGTACTTTGTGGTTTTGTCATATGTTGTAATAAGTGTGCTTCAATTTTGAAGTATTAACAATGTATGTAAAGTATGGGTCATTATAGTTGGTATCAGAGTAAAGGTATAGTCAACCTTGGGAAACTAGGATGTGAAATCCTTAGTAAGAACCCTAAGGATAAGTCTAAGAATAGAACACAATCTTAGTGTTTTAGAAATGGCCATGAATAACCTAGGATAAGACCTTAAGCATGAAAATTTTATTCTTGAATTATGTGGTTCTCCTATTATAATTAGTGTTGCTCATACTATTCTTCTTGGTTTTAGTCAATGGATGGAACCCAAAGGAACCATGTTAATGCGGAATGCGATGGGCAATGCAATGATTGTCCACATGTGCAACCAAACGATATGGGAGATGGAATGAAAAATCTTGTAGCCATGCTCACACAACTTTCTCAAGCTATGAATCATGCAGGACTTCCAAACGAGCAAAGGAAGGAGCAACATTCTGTTGAATCCTTCATGAGGCAGCGTCCACCTTCTTTCAGCGGGTCTACTGATCCATTAGTTGCTGAACAATGGATTAGTAATACTGAAAAGATATTTTCAGTTCTTCAATGTTCTGAACATGATAAAGTCATCCTAGCAGTGTATCGTTTGGAAGGAGATGCTGATCAATGGTGGAATCTTATTAAGAATACGAGGAAAAGGGATGAAATTGAGTCTATGGAATGGGACGAGTTCAAGAACTTATTTTTCAATAAGTACTTCCCTCGTATTCTCCGAACAAATATGGAGAAAGAGTTTCTTGAACTGAAGCAAAGGGATGATGAATCTGTTGATACCTATGAAGCAAATTTTACAAGACTTGCAAGGTACGCTTCTGGTATTATTATCCAACCTGAGAGTAATATCGATCGATTCTTTAGTGGCTTAAAACCAAGTCTTCGAAGGGCGTTAGCCATAAGGGACTTCAATAGCTACGAGGAAATCGTTCGATGTGCTCTCAAAGTCGAGATGGAGATTTGAGTAACCCATCAGTCACATGGGTTTGATAAGAAGAGGAAGATGGAATTCAAAGGAAAATCTAAAGAGCACACTGAAAAGAAGATGAGCTTTCCCTTATGCTCAAAGTGTGGAAAGAAACATGGAGGTAGTTGTCTAAAAGGGACAAGTAAATGTTTTAAATGTGGAAAGGAAGGTCATCGGGCATTTGAATGTCGTGATAATGGGAAGAAGATGTCTAATGATGCAAACAAAGGAAGGGATACACAGAATGAACCTACTACACTTCAATGTTTCAAGTGCAAGGAGATGGGGCATTATGCCAATCAATGCCCAAATCCAAGGGTTGATGATGATGGTCAACGTCAACAAAATCATAAGGCTAAAGACAAAGGAAAGTCACATGCAATTTCTATCAGCGATGTGGAGTACGATAACGAAGTGGTGAAAGGTACACTTATCATCCACTCTAAAGTAGCAAATGTTTTATTTGATTCTGAATCCACCCACTCTTTTATTTCTGAAAAATTTTCTAAGGGTATCACCGTACTACCTCAACAATTAGATGTTGAGTTATCTGTGACAACACCTAATGGCACAACAGTCGCATCAAAAGTTTATAATTCTTCTCCGATCGAAGTTTGTGGGAAAGTGCTTCCTGCAAATCTTGTGATCCTTCCTTTAGTGGAATTTGATGTGATTCTAGGCATGGATTGGCTTTCTCTACATGGAGCTCATATCAATTGCCAAAGAAGGGATGTCACATTTCATATTCCAGATCAATCTACGATCGTCTATCAATGCAAGGATGAACATAACCTTCCAGTGGAAATTTCTTCCATCTTATGGGTATTGATTCCACTAAATGAAGGTTATTTTTCTCAAATGGTTGGTGAGAAACTCACGATTAAGAATATGCCCATTGTACGGGAGTTTGATGATGTCTTTCCGGAGGAATTACCGGGTCTTCCACCAAATCGTGAAGTTGAGTTTTCAATAGAACTCGTACCGGGCACTTTTCCAATTTCAAAGACACCTTATAGAATGGACCCAATTGAGTTGCAGGAATTGAAGAAGAAACTCCAAGAGAATCTTGATAAGGGATTCATACGCCCTAGTGCGTCACCTTGGGGAGCACCTGTTCTATTTGTTAAGAAGAAAGATGGATCAATGAGACTCTGCATTGATTATCGAGAACTTAACAAGATCACTATCAAGAACAAATATCCTCTCCCATGCATTGATGACTTATTTGACCAACTACGCGGAGCTCAATACTTTTCCAAGATTGATCTTCGTTCAGGGTATCATCAATTAAGGGTCAAAAGGGAGGATATAACAAAGACGGATTTCCGTACAAGGTATGGACACAATGAATTTATAGTGATGCCATTTGGTCTTACTAATGCCCCTGCTATCTTCATGGATCTAATGAATAGAGTCTTTAGAGACTATCTTGATCAATTTGTGGTAGTCTTTATAGAAGATATTATTGTTTATTCAAAGAGAAAGGAAGAGCATGAAGATCACTTGAGAATTATATTGAAGACCCTGAGAAAGGAGAAGCTTTATGCCAAATTTACCAAGTGTGAATTTTGGCTTCAAAAAGTTGCATTTTTGGGTCACATAATCTCAAAAGAGGGGATATCTGTGGATCCAGAAAAAACAGAGGTTCTCGAAAGATGGTCAAGACCAACAACAGTAACTTAGATCCGAAGTTTTCTTGGTTTGTCTGGATATTATCGACGTTTTGTAAATGATTTTTTACGATTATCTAATCCATTCACCAAGTTGACTCGGAAAGGAGTTAAGTTTATTTGGACAGAGGAATGTGAAGTGAATTTCAAGGAGTTGAAAAGAAGGTTATCCAGTGCACCTGTGCTCACACTGCCTTGTAGTGGAGAAAGGTTTGTGATCTACAGTGATGCATCCATGATGGGATTGGGGTGTGATCTTATGCAAAATGATATGGTGATAGCTTATGCCTCACGACAGTTGAAAATCCATGATCAAAATTACCCAACACATGATTTGGAGTTGGCTGCGGTAATCTTTGCATTAAAGGATTGGAGGAATTACCTTTATGGTGAAAGGTGTGATATTTATACTGATCATAAAAGTTTAAAGTATATTTTCACACAAAAGGAGATGAATATGCATCAAAGAAGATGGTTGGAGCTAGTTAAGGATTATGACTGCTCAATCCATTACCACCCTGGGAAAGCAGACAAGGTGGCAGATGCATTAAGTTGACAAGACCATGCTAGTTTATCCATGATGAGGATCACAAAAGATCCAATATTTATGGACTTACAAAGGATGGATCTTGGAATTATAATGGAAGTGGAAAAATCTTATCTTTCTCAAATGAATGTTCAACCATCTATACATGTGAAGATTAAAGAGGCACAGAAAGAAGATGTCGAGTTACAAAAGAAGGTGAGAAATGTTCCTGAATTCAACCTTGATTGTGATGGGATAATAAAGTGCAAGAATCAGGTTTGTGTTCCTCCCATCCCCGAATTAAAGAAGGAGCTGCTGGATGAGGCTCATAGTTCATCATTCTCTATTCATCCTGGAAGCACGAAGATGTATAGGGACCTGAAAGAGTACTTCTAGTGGGATGGCATGAAAAGAGGTGTTGCTGAATATGTCTCTTGATGCTTGGTTTGTCAACAAGTTAATGCTGAGAGACAGAAGTCTAAGGGGATGTTACAACCATTACCCATACCCGAATGGAAATGGGAAAACATCACTATGGACTTTGTCACAGGACTTCCTAAAACATTCAAAGGCAATAATGCTATTTGGGTCATAGTTGATCGTCTTACAAAGTCTGCACAATTAATTTCTATTAGAGAGGATTTCTCTCTAGATCAGCTTGCCAGGATATATGTAAAGGAAGTGGTAAGATTGCATGGAGTAACACTTTCTATTATATCTGATCGGGATCCGAGATTTACCTCGAAGTTCTGGCGAAGTCTTCAGCATACTCTGGATACAGAGTTGAGTTTCAGCACTGCTTATCATCCCCAGACAGACGGTCAGTCTAAGAGAACAATTCAAACCCAAGAAGATATGTTGAGAGCTTGCTCTATGGATTTCAAAGGAGGTTGGGATCAACACCTACCTTTGGTGGAATTTTCTTATAATAATAGCTTTCACTCCAGTATTCAGATGGCTCCTTATGAAGCTCTCTATGGAAAGAAATGCAGGACTCCAACTTGCTGGGATGAAGTTGGGGAAAGAAAGCTATTAGGACCTGATCTCGTTGATGAAATGGCAGAAAAGGTCAGATCTATTCAACAACACATAAGAGCAGCTCAGAGTCGACAGAAAAGTTATGCCGACGACCGAAGAAAATACCTAGAGTTTGAAGTGGGTGATAAAGTGTTCTTACGAATATCTCCCTGGAAGAGGGTTATGAGATTTGGAATGAAGGGGAAGTTGAGCCCTAGATATATCGGTCCTTTCGAAATACTGGATCGTGTTGGGAAGGTAGCTTACCGATTGGCGCTTCCACTGAATCTCTCTCAAGTTCACGATGTGTTCCATGTATCTCTCCTGAGAAAGTACATACCAGATCCTTCACATGTACTCAGCTTAGAAGTTGTACCGCTGGAGCAAGATCTTTCTTATGAAGAACAGCTGATATAGAATCTAGATCGTAGCGAAAAAGTCATACGAAACAAGACCACTCGCTTGGTGAAAGTTTTATCGAGGAACCACCAACTTGAAGAAGCTACATGGGAGCTTGAGGATATGATGAGGGAGAAGTATCCTCATCTGTTTGTTACAAAGTGAAGAATTTCGAGGGAGAAATTCTTTTTAAGGGGGGTAGAATGTAACACCCGAGATTTTTATGAGTAATATTTTGTTTTTATATATCATCAAAGGAATCTTTCACTACACACTTTCTTGGCTTACTTTACACGCAATCGCGACCTTCCTCGATAGCTTGTGTTGTACGCAATACCGAGTTTTACTAAACAACGATATATTATTATAATATTGTTATAAACTAGCCGTTATGAATAGTGTTAACTAAATTTTGAATTTTATAACATTATTATTCATCTTACACATTTCTAGAACATGGTATAAGAACAAAATAATTTTTTCGGGTAAAATAAGTATTTTTAAAAAAATGAAGTTTTGCCGCCTTTTGATGGCGCACCCACATTAAATCTAGTTTTTGACATGTTTATATGTTCAATTTGACAAAATAAAATTCTTCATTTGAATCAGGATATAAAAATTTACATTAGATAAAGTTTTGATATTTTTCCGATAACTTTCATATTTTAATGAATAGTAAAAACACACTGTATTTTAATTAAAAACAACTTTTTTCATCGTAATATCTTATGTGGTTAAATTATAATATTGAATGGTTTTAAAGTATAAATATAATATATTTTTACCATTTAATATAATTTATGTCATTAGCATTGATTTTACCTTGAATTCGTAGGTTAAATCAATTCAATCTTTTGTAATGTTTTAAAGAAAAACCCATTTTCTTTCGACAACGGGATTAATTTTAATTTAATTTCTGCATCTTTTGTGTATTGAATTTGGAAAAATGGATTCCATATTTGGAATCAGTGTTTCCAAATTATGTTAATAAGCTACTTTTTATTTTTGGGAATTATGAATAGTAACTATGGTAAATTTTATTTACCATAGTTAAAGGTAAATCGGGTAATTAAGGGTAAATATAATATTTTAAAATTACCTTAACAAATGTCAAAATCCTATTGGATGACTAAAAGTCTACCCATATCACCTAAGGTTCGGATTAGATTCATTTAAATAAATTTTTTCAATGAAAATAATTTAATTATTATTAAAACCAAAGAATGTGACAACATGTCACTTTCTTAAATTATATAAGTATAATAATTTTAATATAGTGATAAAGTTCATGAAACTTCAAACATGAATAGTCTCCAGAAATCTATTACAATTATCTAAATCATAGGAATTTATTTAGAATTTTTAGGGATTAAATAATTATCATTTATTATGATACAAAGATGATGCAGTAATTATCTTATTAATGAAATGTTGACATAATTGATGTTATAAATACCCAAATAAATGTAATTTGAGCCTTTTAATGAATTCCACTAATTTTATAGGTTACTATGATATATTAGTGTTGATTTAATCAACTTGGTTTGAACATATAATTATGTTATGACTTTCACAAAAATCATATATCAAATAGTGTCAAAATTGACACAAAATAGTTTTTAAATAAAATATTATATTACTAATTGTTATTTTATTCCTAAAAATCTAAGGATCGGCCAAACGAATTAGATAAGGATATATATGTTAATAAAAAACAATTTGGGGTTCGTTTGGCATGTTATAGTAAGTGTATTAACCATATAGTGAAAGAAAACAAAAAGACTCGGTAAAAGTTAAATTATTTAACTTAGAGGTAAATCTAATTGATAAGGTTAAAATAATACCCTCAACATGTCAAAATCCTATTGGTTGATAGGATTTCTACCCATATCCACTTTACCTTCTAAATAAGACCCTTTGGAACCATTATATACTGATTTTGACTTTAATATAAAATAATATTTTGAGATATTCCTAAGGTTCCCCTCTCCTCCCTTATAAAAGGGCACCTCCTCCCCCTCCTCCTCACACCAATTTGAGAACTAAAGCTCGTCCAACCCCTGACATTTCCTCCTCTCCACTTCCCTAGAATTATCCTAGAGTTCCTGGTCTTCTTCAAAGACCAATCTTAGTTCCCTAAGTGGATGATTCAAAGAGACGTTCCAAAGAAGAGGTAATATCCATTACCAATCTTTTCAATTTCTTTCTTCTTCAAATTCTTCTTCTTTAGTTGTTTCATGAGAAAGTAATAACATCAGTATTACATACATACTTATATGTTATTATAAATATGAAACAACCCTAATTCACCTTCTATCCATCCTACGGAAAAATGAAATCACTGCGCCTGCGTACGTACGGAATACGGTCTCCACCCCGTGGTGTAATCTATTTTCCACCATCACCTTACAAGGATGGGTATAATGGTGTGAAGAGTAACTATTTATGATTATTATAAAGTAATATTGATACTTAAATAATATATATATACTCCAATACAGTTCCACGATCATAGGAACGATATCATCACTCGTGCGTACGTACGGAATACCGTCTCCACGATGTGATGCGACTCGTTCTACATGATCATCATTACATAGTAATTATATAAATGAATTGAATGAATAAATATGATATATGTTACACTAATACCATTCTAGATATAAGTAATCTATAACCTTAAAAGAAGAATAAGAATTTATTTGGCAAAACACGCATAAGAACAAAAGGCAATAAGGACCCGAGTAACAAGTAACAATGAAATATTACTAACAAGAAGCTAAGAATATGACCATATATGATATCATATCAATATTTATGATTCTGGAATAAGTCAATTACATTATTTAAACCATTATACAGGAGCTTCGGACACGTACAAAGAAAATCGGACCTAAGGTAAGGGAAATATCACAATCTCATTTTTATCCGAGATTGTTTATTCGTAAGTATTTATTGGGGTGTATTTTATCATCCACATCCATGTTCCCTCAATACGTAATATTGTTTCCATCCACTTACAATAGTTTAAATCCAATTTTACCCTTAGGTGAGTTTTTAGTAAAGAATATGAAAGGAATCTTTTGCCGTTTTTTTTTCGTACGAGGTACTTTTTGACTTTTCTGACAAAAGTACGAAGAATGTTTTTTTAACTTATACGGCATGAATGGATTCTTAAAAAATTATTTCCAAGAAGATTCCTTTACAAGTATTCATGTTTATTTTTAATCAACTTCTTTTAGTTTAAAATTGTATGACATGTTAAGAAAGGAAAAGTTTTTTTGAAGTAGAAAGGATATTTTCTCAAGAATGGAGTTCAAGTATTTTATCAAAATTATTTTCCATCTAAGATAATAAAAGGGTTCTGTTTTTATCCCTATTATTACATGGATTTGATTATGTTGTGATGGAAATATTTTTATGAATTCCTTTATCTTATATGAATTGTTTTATGATGTCATGTTGTTTAAGAATCCCATTTTTATTACATGGGTTACGCTATGATGTATGGTTTATGATTATGTGGCACACATAAGAAAGGATTCATTATAAGATGGGTGGGACCTATATCTCCCTACAATGCATTGGGTAAAGATTTATATCTCATGAGATAGACATGGCTGGAATGGTAGGTTATACCGGTTCAGTGAAACAGGACTGGAATGAGGGTGACTCGGTTCAGAAAGGGACTCTGTCCACTAAGATAGTCTTGGAAATGAGTCATGACTAACAAGAAATGATGTTCCATGATTATGTGTGCATGCCACAAAGTTTCAAGTTTCATGTTATGATTATGGGCATCTCATTTTCACTTCTATGATTTGTTCCATGTTAAGATATTATGATCTCTTTTGCAGGTTATGATTTTCAAAAAGATATGATATGATTTTTATTTCCTTTATTTGCCCTTGCTGAGCATTTGAGCTCACCCTTTTATGTTTTCTTTTCCCTAGGTCAGGAAGATGGATATTAAGTAGAATATGCTAAAATGGACCCTATATATGATGAAATAAATGGGAGACACTTTAGAAGATTTATGAACCAGTTGTTTATGTTTCCCAGTTTCTAAAGACACTATACCTATACGGTCCTTTGTGGTTTTGTCATATGTTGTAATAAGTGTGCTTCAATTTTGAAGTATTAACAATGTATGTAATGTATGGTTCGTTATAGGTGGTGTCTTCCGCACCTATCATGTATTCGTTAAGGTATGCCTTAATCACTAAATTAGACAGGGAAATGCTATTGAAGCAGAGTTATGGGATATGATCAAGGCGATTACTTATGCGGTTCATCATGGTTGGTGTTTCCTTTGGCTGGAAACTGACTCAATGGTGGCTGTTGATTTTCTTAGATGGTGGTCCAGGGATGTTCCATGGGTGATGTTACCTTCTTGGATTGAGTGTTTGCAACTTCTCAGTGGTCTTATTCTTGAAGTGACTCATGTTTACAGGGAGGCTGATCAGGTTTCTGGTGCCTTGTCAAAGAAAGCCATTGTGGACTCTTCTTCGGATTGGTCTTTTCATATTCTTGATTGTTTCACGCATCTGGATGAGGCAGATGTGCGTGGTATGGTTTTTACTAGGTTATGTATACCTCCTTTGTACTGCTGAGTGTCTTTTCCTTTTTTAATAAAATTTTGTAGGAGTGAGCTTCTTGCTCTTGGGCCTTTTGAGTATATGTGATGGTACATTTTCATGGAACGAAATCTTCCATTAACTGGTTTAGAGTAGAGTAAATAATCATAGTTTGGGGTGTTACACATTTTAGATTCATCTAGGTATGAGTGACTGATCCAATTACTCTTTCTTATAGTTGACTTGATATTTAAAATCACCAAATATCCTATTTATTTCTCAAGGATAAGTCATGATATTGTTGTTTTATGAAGTAGAATTCATGTCACTCCAATCATGCATGTGGAATTTATTGGAATATACAAATCCTACACACACAAGGCTATAATGGATGCCTTTTTTGGTGATCATTAAATATTTTTGTTTAATAGTGTTGAAATTTTATGTGCTATGATAGGATAAAAAATGATGGCCTTCATTGCTTCATCCTATCGAAGGGAGACATTCTTTTAGAATTGAGTGGTATAGGGAGGCTCTAAAAAATGTTGAACTAGGTATAGTATGTCATACAATGAAGCTAGTTAACTTGAATATACTGATTTTTCATATGATAGAGAAGGAATATGAGTTTGAAATTTTAGTATCAAACCCTAGTAATGCATCATCTCTCTATATGAATAGCGTTATTATATATAATATCTTGTCTACAATTTTTAAATTATAGGTGTAATTATTGATTTATTTTATGGATTATATTCATTAAAATACTCTTGAATATGATAAAATAGTGGAGGAGTGGTTGGAACAAATTTAAGAATAAAAAATATAGTTAACCGAGTTCCTAAAGACATTATTATCTTGAAATGATTACCAAAACAACGATGTTAAAATTGATATGAAATATTCCTAATTAGATAATATTGCATTATTTTTACCCAAATATTAATATGTAGCTTGTAGAATAGAATAGATCTATATTAGTGATATTAGTGTAAATTTTTTTAATATTGATTATTTTTGTGTAATATTTTTTATGAAAGTCAGATCTGGAGATAAAGTTCTCTAAAACAAAACTACTCAAAAATGAACTTAGACTAAGGCAATTATCATGAGAGAAAAAACGTTTTTAAGTAAGAAGAGTAAATTTTAAATAATGAGTTAAATAATCTCAAATTAATTGTAATGGACAATAAAAAGGTCGATTTAATTAATAAAAGACTTTGAGAATATGGGATTATAATCCAATATCATAATGAATATAGATAAGTAATCCAAGTGATACATGACATTTTGTATACAATAATTGGAAATATAAAAAATTCAATTGAGTATTTCAATTAAAAATTGTTTAAAATTGAAGGGAAGGAAAAAATAGTCAAAGATAAAAGTTTTCAATTTTCTTAATCCACTATAGATCGAAAAGTAGAAAAACAGTTTAGGACCAGTGTAAAATCTCTGGAGTCATTTTTACATCAATCATAAGGGAAAGGAATGAAAACTACCATTTTTATCAATTTTAGAACAAGAATTGTTATATTTTTTTAGTTCCACTATAAAATAAAAGATATAACTTTTATAAGAAGATTTATTCACTAAAGTCAAATCATGATTCATTTTGTGATGAAGATACATGGAATGTGGACTCCTCCTATAACAATCATCTTTATTTCTTCAATATTGAGGGAAAGAAATATTTTAAAGAGGGGTGAGTGATAGAGGCTTGGAAAATATGGATCAAAAACTATATAGAATTTAAGAGAAGAATTTAATTCATATATATAAACATTTATGACACTATAATATAGCCTCACCTTTCCATAGTTAGAATCACATTGTATTCAAGAGAAAAATACTCAAAAAAGGGGAATAATGGTCACTATATAGATGGGAAAGCTGGTAGGTATTTTATAAGTTGTAAAAAATATTGGTTAGTAGAACTATGTAGAAAATAACATAGAGGAGTGTTTTTAAAGGGATGTATCTAGAGAGAGAGGGAGGTATGAAGGAATACATTTGTTTGAAATTTGTCATCTTACTTTTTTGAGAAGGGAAAGTCTTATCATATAATTAATGTTCTCTTTACTTTTTCTTATTCCTCTTCCATCTAGGATTTTGGAACTAGTATTGAAGCCATACATTGTATCCTACATACCGCCTCCCAATTGTAATTCACTTCATTACCACTTGAATAGAAAAGAAGTATTCTACGGGTTCTCTCCTCAACACATTGTATGACCTTCTAGATATATTAACCCATATGATAGGAAACACACTACCGGGATATAGTTATTTTAGCTTAGTAAGGGATTTGTTTTAATAGGATATCCTAGATGGATAATAGAAATATATTGGGTGTCTTGAGTTAGTGCTCTATGATTTATCCATATCAGCGCTACACAAGAAATAAATTCAATAGAAGAATACCTAGGAGATAACCAAGATCAAGGGATCATTGTGTCACCTGGATAAGACACCACTACAAGAAGAGGAACATTCTACAATACAGAAAGATTGTTTTATCTCACATTAAATGGAACTAGGAGACATAGATAATCCATCGATTAACTTTTCATATTTTGGATCAATTGGTACTTGAATGTATGATGGGTTGAAATACCTTATTTTGAAATCCAGTACCCAAGATGCTGGACTGCATGAGGTGAATTATTTTTTGAATTAACCAAATTCCAATGAATGTGATGGTGACACTCAATCATGTAAGAATAATGGGAACAATATTCCACCGGTATACTATATTTCTTCTAATCCCTTAGTATGTAACCTGATTAGAGTTTGAAAAAGATAAAATTATGTTATTCAATATATAAGATTACAAAAGATGATCTATTGTTTTAGACTCACCAAACATTGAAGGAATTGAAGGTTCCCCTTGCTCAGTGTTCATGTATTAATTCATGGAACTATTTGTAAAATTGGTAGATCAGACCCTAAATTCATAGTTGATACATACTAGAGAAGTCGTATAAGAGAAAACCGATAGATCAATTCCTATAATTTTAGAATATGGGAAGCAATAATATTCAAAGATAGTTTTTCATCCCTCAGTACATTAGATTATTCGGGGAAAGTAGTGTGATTGAAATACAAAGAAGTTGGTTTATGGTTTCGACAAGATATAGAGGTTAATTGAAGGTTTTAGAAAGGTTTTAACTTGAGGGAGTTCATTAATACTAATTCTTTTGATCCAATGAGAGTCATTATGGGGAATAAATTACATGTGTTTGATGGGAGAGACCTATAAAGATCGATCATTGGAATAAAAGTCATGGAAACCCCCTTTCATTTCAAAAGGTGTTTTCCAATGAAGTTAATCATTCTTGGGATACAATTTTTTGGGATGTTATAAAGGAGGGGTCAAGATATAGTGTGCACACAAATTTGACTAGTATACCGAAGCTATATAGATTACCCATAAGATCAGTGTTTAATATATATATATATATATATATCTGATGGGATGGGTCTACACTCATGGTAGAAACACCTTTGAGAAACCATTTAAGATTAGGAAATTATGATAGTTCTGCAGCTACATATTTTACATTCATCCGGGTATGAGTGCCTTATCATTGGAGTTTGTTAAATAGTTGACTCAATTCGTCCAAATACCAAGTGTAATCTCACATTGGGATAGATAGGTCATGTAATTATTGTTTCTAAAACTCTCATTCATTTATATCCATCCCTTCATGAGGAAGATATGATAATTTAATGAGTTTTCCAACAAAATTATGGAATGAATGTCTTTTCTAGTGGTCATTAAATAATTTTGGTTGATGGTTTCAAAACATTAATTCCTAATATATAATTCTATAATTATGGCCTTATAGAATTCATCTTATATAAGCGATATGTTTTCATGAATCTGGTGGTTCTAATTAAGCTCATATAAATTTTAAAGAACATATAAAATGTGTCATAAATAATTTTTTAAACATGAATTTACTAACGTTCCACATGAAAAAGAAGGAATGTGTGTGTGAAACATTAGTTTCAGATCTTGTTCATGAAATCTCTATCTCTATGAAGAGAACAATTAAATATAATCTCTTATTAGGAATAATATATTCATTTATGAGATAATTGGACTACTTTATGTCTAGTATTTAGTGAATTATTCTTGACTATGATGAATTAGTAGAGCAGTGGATAAAACAATTATAGAAATGATAATGTAGTCATCATATTTTCTAATGTAATTGTAATCTTATGATGATGAAAAAAACATGGATACCAAAAAATATGTTTTTGTTTTCCATGTGGAAAATCTTGACATATAACAAAAAAATTAATATTCAGTATGTATAATAGTATAGATGTATATTGAGGATGTTGGTGAAATATATAGCATATATGTTGGAAATTGGGAAAAATTTATTTGATTCAAGAGTACATGAAAATGAATAGATGCACTGGCCTCGAACTTTAGAACATGTAATTTTTTTGGGTGAATAAAGGTAATTTTTCAATAAGAGTTAAATATTTTCAAAGGAAGTAGTATGAACTATAAATAGGGTGATTTACATGAGGTGCATCTATAGGAATATGAAATTCATCTCTTACTTCTTAAGGAATCTCTAGAAGCAAGACAAATTTTTTAAGGCGTATTATATACCACAATTAGAGATATGGAAAACTAAATTATGAATTTTTAGTCAAATGTTTTTAAAAATGTAGGGAAGGACAACAAGTTATGATTTGAATGTTATGAATTTTATAAATCTACAATACATTTAAATGAGGAGATTTTTTTAGCATAGTGGTGAACTATTTGGACGGGAATTTTCTTCAATAAGTAGGCAAAGGAAGGGTATAATTTAAGGGAATCAATATTAAATCCAAAATAGTTACATGTTTTTTAGTGTTTATATAAAATAAAAAAGAGTTTATTTATAAAAAAATTAATTCACTAATTTCAAATTATGATTCATTATGAAATGAAACTATATAGAAAGATGATTTCTTTAATATGAATCATATTTTTATTCTTCAGTATTTGTAAAAATACTGATTTTAAGGAGGGGTGAGTGAAAGAGAGTTAGAGTATATGGATCACGTTGTAGTAAGAAAGTTTGAGAAGCATTCAAGCCAAACTTGGACACCTAAAGGACGCTAAAGAACAAACTCACCTAGAAATACTTGGAATCACATTATATAATAAAAAGAAGACTATAGAAAGGGGAATAAGGGTAACTCCATAACAATAATATTTGGTTGGGTTGTTATATGTTTTAATAAATGTTAGTTAAGGGAACTATGTGGAAAATATGGGATAAGACTGTTGTTAAAAGATGGAGTATAGAGAGAGGGATAAAGGAAATAATATTTATATTTGTAATCATTTATCTAGATTGGGTGGGAGGGGGAATTCCTCTTGTGTAATTTCATTATTCTTTAATTATTTTTGTTCTATTGTCATCAATGATACTAGACGTAGTACAATCGTCATCTGCTATAGTCTCAGTCTCCCCTCCCTATTATAATCTATATTCTATCTATTTGAATATGAAATAAGTATTCTATAGGAAATGTTTATTAGAAGAAAAATTGAATTATTTTTACATGGATAACATCAAAATGATACAAGAAATATTCATTATATTCATATATGTACTATTTCATTTTAGATAAAGGTATTTATTGCTCTAATTCACACTAAGTAGTTATTATTTTACATCATCGAGGTAGTTTGTGTTTTATTCTTCATCATTTAATAGTAATAGGCATCACACCTAACCAAAGAGTGATAAACAAGATAATTTGTAAAATATTTTTGAATAATTTTAAAAAATTCATCAATATATAAAAATCTATCAATTATGTGAAAAGGGTAATTTTGATGCTTGAATTTTAAAAAGTAAAGGGGTTTTCTTGTTCATAAATTATGTTCTATGTGCCTTTTTTAGGTTCAGGGAATAATTTAAAAGATTTAAAATCCCTATGTGAATTATTGTGGGATGAAACTATTTCTAATGTGCAAAATATTATAAATATTACGATGAGAAACCTATCATCTTGAGGATAAGTAAAGTATTGAAATAATTTAAAGGAGTTTATGTGAGTGTGAATATGTTTAATTTCATGATTCATATTGAGAAAAAAATTGGTGCAGAAACATATTTTTAAAACATTTTCTGTTCTACTATAAAAAACATGTTTCATTATTTATTAAATTAATTATAATATTAACTAAATAGATTATATTGAATTTCATTTTCTTCACATTTATCTAAAACACCATTACTTAATCAGATTAATAAAATGTCCTCTACTAATAGTAAATTACTTTTTTGAAATATTTATTAATTTAATTCAATAAAATGAATAATAAAATATATGATTATTATTTTCAAGATAAATCTGAAACCTTAAATATTTAATATTTAATGTAATCTACATATTGTGAAGGTATTTATACATTTATTAAATGTTACAAATGTGACTATAATTGATTTTTTATGTTTCTACTTATTATTTAAAAATAAATTGATTCATCAATCTCTATTATATATAGTATATAGACCCTGATATCCCTTTCCACTTATACAGATATCATAGTGCATAATTATGTTTTGATGAAAGTATATGAGGTTGATTTCATTTATTTTGATGATATAATTCACAATAATGTTACTGAAGAATATATAATAGGTTAGTTATAGTTCAAAACTATCATTAAATTTCATATACCCTTCTATATAGATTGATCAAACACTATAAGTCTGTACATTGAGTCAATGCATATAATATATTTGTAATCTAAATTATTCATAAATTCTAGATCATATTTGTGATTGGATTAACCTTTGTAACCTATAATAACTGTTTAATATATATAGAACTCTATTTTTGAAATATATAAATGATTTGTGAAATATATAATCTTTGTAAAATCAAATATGAATAATTTAAAATATGTACATTTTATATGTGTAGTATCTATAAAATATTATTATCTATTATGTAATAAGTTTGTAGTATATCAACATGTGTATCAATAATTAAAATTTGAAAATAATTTATCTTTTTAATCTTTGAAACTTATTATTTTCATAACTTTTGTAATATATTATCTATGTATTATTCATTATAATTCATTAACTGTTTATCTATGTAATCAAAATAACATATTTCCTATTTAATCTCCATAATAAATTTTATATGTTATATGTATATGTGTAACATATCAATATGTTTAATCTATATGTAATATTTGTAACATATTATATATGTAACCTCTATAATAGATTAATTTCCCAATCTCTATAATATATAATATGTGTTTCATTCATTACATTTATTAACAAATGAAAACATTTTAATATTATTTAATAGATTATCTGTATGTGTTATCTATGTAACATCTATACAAAATTATTATATATTATGTAATATGTCTATAATATGTGTAATATATCAACATGTGTATCATTAAATATTTGTGTAATATATTACTATGTGTAATATGTGTTATCTGCGTAATATATGCGTGGGTTATTTATGAAACATGTATGCATTATATGTATATTCTTTGTAACTGATTATTTATTATTATGTAATACATTTAGAACATATTATAATATATTTATAATTAATTATGTTTTTTTTCAATTTTATAATTTGTTTCATTATTTAAGTGTATGAATTATTTCTCATTATATATGATGAAAATTCTATATTTTTATTTTTTGGCATATGGTCCTAGTTTTGTGATTAATCATATATTATGGTTTAGAATATGGTGGGTTTTTATTGTTTTCTAGTTCATCTGATTCATATGTGTGTCTTTGTACAAGTAAAGTCTCCCCATTATTGGCTCTATCATTTGTGCCACCAATTTTTATGGCTTAAATTTTCACAATTGAATTGGAACCTTAATTTCATCAAGCACTCAAGCCAATTAGGTTGTATGGAGTGACCCACCTTTATTTATTTTATAGATGTTTTGTTGGACTATCCTTTTAATTTATTTTGAAAACATTTTTGGATTAAATTATTGATAACATTTAATTATATTTATGTTCTTTTTATATGGTATTGGAATCAATGAGTTATTCCATTAATAGTTGACCCATAACTCAACCAGTCAAAAAGTATAATATTTTTTGGGTTTTACTTTAAATACAGTTGAAAAATGTATTCAAGTTATTGGAATATATGATATTAAAGAAATGAAAAAGGATTATGGTTACTTTATTAGGTAATTATATGAGGTGTTTCATGAGTGAATTAAAGATAAAATCATTTTATGATTTGATATATTTGGAAAAATATATGAACTCAAATGAACTCAAAGCCTTGGTTCAGTTCCACCAAATATGTTGACTATTTTATTAGCTTAATTATAGAAGATATTTGGATTTCATAAATCATTCAATTAAAGAGAAATATAAGAATGATATTTTTTATGGATAATGGATGTGTTAAAATAAAAACATCCTCTAACCACATAATTTAATAATCTAACAATGATGGTTTATAAAAATTCTAATATTTCTTCAAATTCCTCTCAACCTTCATACCCTATTAAGAATACGTTTCTCAAAGTTAAGTATATTTATAAGGAAACATTGAAATATTCTAATAGAAATTGAATAATACTAAAAAACTAATTTAAGTCCATCTATTGAACTAGTGGGTATTATATTTTAGAAGAGAAATATGCATCTTTTTTTAGCACTATTACGTTTTCCAAACCCACAACACTTAATTTTTAGTAACATCATCAAATGATAACAAATCCAAAATAATATGATCCTACCATACTATATCCAATTGAAAGATGTTTTTTTATTTTTCCCATATTGATAATTTAAAACTTGAATGTAATTCAATTATTCAGGTTCAATACAATTCAATGTTAAATTATTTTTCATTTTAATAACTATTTCATACTATTTTTGTATTTTTACAAATTTAAATTTCTTATAATTTCCTTTTTGATATATTTAAATTGGAGAATAATTATAAAAACAATTAATTTTACATAATTTTACATGAGTCTTACTGTTAAATAATCTATTAGTATTTATGTTTTCATAATCAGTAAAAATTTTTATTTTTAATGTTTTATAGGTTTTGTGAACATCAAATATGGGAGATTATTTTACAGTTTGTGTGATCCAACATACCCATATATATACTATGTTTTATTTCTCATAAAACACTTTTTTATTTATGATATTAATTTTAGTAAATCTAGTTTAATTTAATTATTTATTACAGTTTTTCAATCTAAATTTATATTATATGTATTTTATAATCATTTTTACCAAGTAAAAAATATTATTTATAGGGAACTTATTCTTTTATAACTAGTGAGAGATTAAAATTAATCTTACATTTGAAATAATTGTTATGTATTTTATATTAAGTATTTAGTTTAAAATGACAATTACCCTTTCACATCAATAATTCATTAAATTTTTATACATATATAGTGTAAAAAAGATATTCTTATGTATTCTGATTTTTCTATAATAAACTAAATAATGTATAAATTCATATTTTGATATATACTAATTAAAATAAAAGTGGATGAACCTCATTACATCTGTCTCCACATAATACATCAACTTCAATCTAAAAATTTTACCATATAGTCTCTCATCTATGACCAACCTACTCCTCACACATCTCCCTCCTCTCACGATTTTTATTCTTGGGTTCCCTATCATTTATATCTTCAATTATTTTCTCATTAGATAACCAAGGAATCATATTCTACCACTACTTCATACCTCACACCTCATTATTGTTCATCCTTTCCATACAATTTTCTTTCTTCATTGACATAATTTCTACATCATTTAGCCCAATCATAAACCCCTGTATATTCATCTTTCTTAAATAACTCCATGAAAACTAAATTGAATTGTATATTGTTAATTGGTATTATCCCATAAATATTCATATTTTACCTCATATAACTATTAAAAATTCATCGAACCACTTCTCGTGTTTCTGAGTCCAATCAGTAACCTTCATATTTTTATCTACATCCACAAAAATTTTGGATGCCTCCACACTGGTTCATTCTACATCATACCTAATATACAAATTTCACCTATGTTCCCATTTTTTCTAACTTTTATCACTTAATACTAAATATTTAATCTTATTATAATTTTTTTATCAAGCTACAATGTTATATTTTCATTATATAGAAAATGTGTTGTTATTTTCTTCATTCTCCATTTACAATATCTACTATGATCGGTAAGTCAGAGGTTTAATTAACTATTGGTTTTTGAGGGAAAATGATTTTATTGTTATAGAATACTAGAAATCATTGATATTTAGAAAACACTTATTAAAATTAATGACTAATTCCTTTGTTAAAAACAATATTTTTATTTAAGTCTATTTTTTAGTCTTCTATTAGTGAAACTTGAATTTATATTTGTTTAGTTAGTTTTTTCACTTAAATTAATTTACCTTTACAAATAATTATGTAGTATTTATTAATGATTCATATCAAGTTGTTAAAGTACATGTATATTGTAATTTCTATCCTCAATTAAAAATTATATGAAATATAGTTTTCCCATAATAATGTTTATAATTATTTTTTTTGAACTCTTTGAAATTTCATTACAAAGATGTCATTCATAATTACATAATTGACATCAAGATCTATGGATGAAAGGTTCTATAGAAATTTAATAAGGAAAAAAATAAAATAATTATCAAATCAGTACTTATACTCACCTGAAATTATTTTGTAAATTGTAATTCATTCCTTATATATATTCATTTTATTTTGATAAATATAGGTTCAACCAATCTAAAAAATTATTTGATTGTATATAATATAATTTCACCAAATTTATACTTTAAAAAATTTCATTGAATGAAAACATAAAAAAGAAATGCTCCAACCATTATCAACTATACCAGTCAATGGATTTTTTAATTTAATTTTATTATGAAAATATTTTTTTCATTTTTAAAGTAATCATAATGAACTTAAAGTGATAAAATTAAACTTCCATTTTATTTTCAATGAGTTAATAATAAGATAATTTTTCAATATTACTTATTGGATCGAATAAGAAAAAACAGAGGAGATATACCACATTATAATATGTTTCCGCAAATTGTATGTATATTGTTTCAGTATTAAGTTGAATTCTTTGGGGTATATATTAGACTTGTATGTATGCACTAATTGAATGTTTTCTTCTTAAACACACTAGCTTCAAAGAATGTTGCATATATTTTTAACGCATCAAAACATCATTCTAAGACATAGTATGTAAAATTCATTCTAGTAAACTATGTTGTGGCCATTCTATTCATTAATAATAAATATTTTTTCCTCTTTTAATAGGAATCATTTAACTAATAATTTAATGTAGGATCCTATGTTTTGAACAGGGTTAAAATATATGAATGTTTCTAAAATTATTTTTTGGTTTATCAATGGGTTGTTATTTTTAAACCAAGATCTGGAATTTTATTCTGAGTGTTGGAACACCTAAACTTGTTATTTTTTGAACACTAAATGTTGTTTTGAGGAACTGGGGAAGTCATACGGGTGGTGCACGGTTTTTCTAACCATGTGACCAAACTGTGTGTAGTTGAAGTTTTGAGGCAGTAGCTCCTGCATGATTGGCACATGGTTAAGAAGTATTGTGCGATGAGGTCATGTGAGAGGGGTGGCTGAGGTAGTAGCTAATGCACAGTTGGCACAATGTTTTTCTAAATGTGAAAGCAAACCATGAGTGCACTTATGTGAGATCCTAACAAAGTGTATCTCACATGTTTAAGACTCTAGATGGCTCGTTTTTTCTCCTAAGCAGCCATAACTTGGGATCACCATTCCATGAAGGTAGGAGAACCTCTCCAAAGAATTTTAGAGGTGATCTGAAGGCTTCTCTTGGAGAATAAAAGAAGAATTCTTGAGGTAGGTAGATGTTATTCTTAGTTCTTGTTCATTTTATTAGATATACTTAGATCTACAACTCCTCTTCTCATAGTTCCTTAGATATACACCTGTTATGAAAAATATTAGTTTGTGGATGACAAGTATTGTAACACCCCGAGATTTTATGAAAAATATTCTTTTTAATTTCAATAATGTCTTGTGTTGTACGCTACACCAAAAAGAGTTTGCACAACACACATCCTTGACTTGCCTTTCATTACACGCAATCGTGACCTTCCTCGATAGCGTGTGTAGTACGGAATACCGAGTTTCACTAAACAACGATATGCTATTAAAATATTATTAAAACTAGCCATTATGAATATTAATAACCACTTTTTGAAATTTTTGTAACTTTTATTTTCAAAATGGACTTCATTTTTGGATTCGGAATATCGAAATTAGCTTAGGGTGAAATTTTGGTACTTTTCGGATAACTTTCATTTTCTGATGAATAGTAAAAATTACTAAATTTTAATTAAAAACAAAATTTTTAATAGAAATAATTAACAGTGATAAATTATTAATTTAAGTGGGTTTAAAGTATATTTAGAATATATTTTTACAATTTAATACAATGTTGGTTATTGGATATAATTTTACATTTAAAACAGATATAAACAACTGTCAATCTTTTCATAGTTATTATCTCTTAAGAACACGCTATTTGTTTTGACGACGGGAATTAATTTTTAAATTAATTAATGCAAATGATATGTTTTGAATTTTGTAAAATAGACAGCATTTTTGAATTCATAATATCAAATATATCTTAGGACTAATTTTCGGTATTTTTCTGGAAACTTTCATTTTTTGATGAATAGTGAAACCACTAAGTGGTAGTTAAAAAATGATTTTTTTCATAAAACAAAATTTTACGGCTTCTGTGAGTGGAATTTCAAAAATCTGAGAGACATTGTTGATGCCAGTAAGTAAAATTTGGTTCAATGAGATGAAAATAATTTTTGTGAATAGTAACTTTTTACTTTTTTTTACCACGGTTAAAAGTAAATAGGGTTATTAAGGGTAAAAATGATATTTCTATTACCCTAACACATGTCCTATTTCTATTGGATAACTGTAATTCTACCAAAAACGACGTTAGGAATAAAATATGGCCATTTAGGCCCACTTGGATTAGATTAGGACATTTATTATTGATTTATTTAAAGAAGGGTTAAAATAGTTAAAATCAATGTTTAATAAGTATATCATTTTTACTATAGGGTTATACAAAAGATACATTAGTCTATAAATATTCATTAGAAAGATAAATATATTTCCTACATAATGGTATTTTATTTGTAATTTTTAGACATTCAATAATTTAATTTATTTATGACACAAAGATGATGCAATAATTATCATATTAATGAAATATTGACATAAGTGATGTTATAAATACCAAAATAAATGTAATTTGCGACTTTTTATGAATTACACTAATTTTCTAGGTTAATATGACATGTTATTATTGATTTAATTAACGTTTTTAGAACTAATCATTCTGTTATGATTTTTACAAAAATCCATTACTAAATAGTGTCAAAATTGACATAAAATAGATTTTTTTAAAAATCAGTATATTATTAATTGTTATTTTATTCCTAAAACCTAAGGTTCTGTAAAATTACTTATATAAGGTTATATATATTAATAATAAACAACTTGGGGATCTTTTGGCATGTTATTGTATGTTTATTAACCTTATAGTGTAAGAACACAAAAAGACACGGTAAAAGTAAAATTATCTAACTTAAAGTTAAATATAAATTATAAGGTTAAAATAGGAACCTAAACATGTCTAAATTATATTGGATGAGTGGTTTTCTACCCATAACCACCTTAGCTTCGAAATAAATCAATTTGGAGCTATTTAAAACCGAATTTGGCTTTATAATAAGATAATATTTTTAGTTATTCCAAAGGTGCCCCTCTCAACCCTTATAAAAGGTCACCTCCTCCCTCTCTTCCTAACACCACATTGAGACTTCAAGCTCGGCCAACCCCTGACAAATTATCTTCTCCACTTCCCAAGAAACATCCTAGAGGTTCTGGTCTTCTTTAAAGACCAATTTTAGTGCCCTAAAAGGAGATCTCAAAGAGGCGCTTGAAAGAAGAGGTAATGTCCGTTACCGATTCTTTCAACTTTATTTCTTCTTCCGCTTCTTATTGTTAGGTCGTTTCATTATGAAGTAATAAAATCAGTATCACTAATATACTGATATGTTATTATATGTATTAAACAACCCTATTTCACCATCTATCCATCCTATGCAAAATGAAATCACTGCGCGTGCGTATGTACGAAATACCGTCTCCACGCCGTGGTGTAATCTATTTTCCACCACCACCTTACTTGGATGGGTATAATGGTGTACATAATAACTATATATGATTATTGTAAAGTGATATTGATTCTGAAATAGTATACATACACTCCAATACAATTCCACGATAATGAGAACGATATCATCACTCGTGCGTACGTACGGACTACCGTCTCCACGACGCGATGGGATTTATTCTCCACGTTAACCATTAATGAATGATTATAATGTATATATAATAAGTAGTCATGAAATATATGACTTAATAATGATACTAGATTTATGTGTATATATATGTATGTCATCTACTTAATTCCATTCAACTCAATAAGGAAAAGAAAACAGCATTCATGCGTACGTACGGTCTACCGTCTCCATGAACGGTGTATTTATTTCCATTTACTGATCTATTATATATATATATATTCTGAATATATATTATATACAAATCATGTTTTATATTCTGTAATTAAGTAATCATGATCTAAGTAATCATATTAATAATTACAAGTCAAAACACGTACGACAAATGAAACAATTTTACACAAAACGCTCTTTAACATGGAATTTACAAAAGAACGGGTAAAATAAAGTCATAAGTGAACCATATATGATATCATAACAATGATTATAATTCTGGAATAAGTCAATGACATTATTTAAATCATTATACAGGAGGTTCGGACACTTACGAAGCAAATCGGACCTAAGGTATGGGAAAATATCACAATCTCACTTTTATCCGAGATTGTTTATACTTTGGTATTTACTGGGGCGTATTTTATCATCCACATCCATGTTACCTCAATATGTAATATTATTCCCATCCACCTACAATTTTTTAAATCCAATTTTACCCTTCGGTGAGTTTTTAGTAAAAGATATGAAAGGAATCTTTTGTCGTTTTTCGTACGAGGTACTTTTTGACTTTTCTGAAAAAAGTACGAGAAGAATGTTTTTTTAACTTATACGGAATGAATGGATTTTTAAAACATTATTTCCAAGAAGCTACCATTACAGGTTTTCATGTTTATTTTTAATCAACTTCTTTTAGTTTAGAATTGTATGACATGTTAAGAAAGGAAAAGTGTTTTTGAAGTAGAAAGGATATTTTCCTCAAGAATGGAGTTCAAGTGTTTTATCAAAATTATATTCCATCTACGATAATATAGGGTTATGTTTCTATCCATATTATTTCATGGATTTGATTATGTTGTGATGGAAATATTTGTATAAATTCCTTTATCTTATATGAATTGATTTATAATGTCATGGTGTTTAAGATTCCCATTTTTATTACATGGGTTATGCTATGATGTATGGTTTATGATTTTGTGGCACACATAAGAATGGTATCATTATACGATGGGTGGGACCTATATCTCCCTCCAATGAATTGGGTAAATATTTTATATCTCATGAGATAGACATGGCAGGAACGACATGTTAAACCGGTTCAGTAAAACAGGACTGAAACGAGTAGTGAACTCAGTTCAGAAATAAACTATGTCCACTAAGATAGTCATGGCAATGAGTCTTCACTAATAAGAAATTATTCTCTATGATTATGTGTGTATGCCAAAAAGTTTCATGTTTTATGTTATGATTATTGGGATTACATTTCACTACTATGATTTATCCCATGTTATGATATTATGATCTGTTTTGCAGGATAAGATTTCCAAAATGTTATGTTCTTATGAATATGATGTGATTGATATTTCTTTTTTTACCCTTACTGATCATTTGAGCTAACCCTTTATGTTTTCTTTTCCCCAGGATATAAAGAAAGGTTTTAGGTAAGAAAAAAAGTGAAGATCTTTATGGGAGATGTTGAAGATATTTCACCATGATTAAAAGATTATATTCTGAGTTTCCAAAGACACTAAACTATTACGGTCCTTGTGTGTGTGTTTTTGTAATGTACTAAGTATTCCACAAAAGTAATGCAATGTCCATGTATGTCAAGCTTTGGGTCCCAACAGTTGGTATCAGAGGAAAAGTTTAGTCAACCTTTGGAAACTAGGATGTGAGAACATTAGTGAGATCCCTAGAGATATTTCTAAGGTATGTCTAGGGATGTCCCTAAGGTTAAGTATAAGTATAGGTTATAGTACTAGAATTACGGTAACCCAAGATGTTATATATTGAAGTTAATCCCCCTTTATTATATTGTTTTCCCTAGCGTGATTTTTGCCTCTCACATTATTCTTTTTGGGTTTTAGACGATGGCTGGAACCCGAAGGAACCGTGTTGACCAATGTAATGGACAATGCAATGATTGTCCTCCTGAACAAACAAATGTTATGGGAGATGGAGTGAAAAATCGTATTTCTATACATAGACAAGCTATGAATCATTATGGACTTCCAAATGAGCAGAGAAGTGAACAATATTCTATTGAGTCCTTCGGGAGGCAACGTCCTCCTTCTTTCAGTGGGTCTTCTGATCCACTTGTTGCTGAACAATGGATCAGTACTACTGAAAAGATATCTTCAGTTCTTCAATGTTATGAACATGATAATGTCATCTTAGTAGTGTATCATTTGGAAGGTGATGCTGATAAATGGTGGAATCTTATCAAGAATATGAGGCCAAGAGATGAAATTGATTCCATGGAATGGGACGAGTTCAAGAACTTATTTTTGAATAAGTACTTCCCTCGTATTCTTAGAACAAAGATGGAGAATGAGTTTCTTGAAATAAAGAAAAAGGATGATGAATCTGTAGGTATATACGAAGCGAATTTTACAAGGCTTCCAAGGTATGCATCTGGATTTATCATCCAACCTGAAAGTAAAGTTGATCGATTCTTCAGTGGCTTAAAACCAAATCTTTGAAGGGAATTAGCTATAAGAGACTTCAGTGGCTATGAAGAAATTTTACGTTGTGCTATCAAGGTAGAAATGGAAGTTGGTGTTACTTATCCATCTCATAGTTTTGACAAGAAACGAAAGATGGAGTTCAAGGAGAAATCTCAGAATAATGGTGAAAAGAAGATGAATGTTTCCTTATGCTCAAAGTGTGGAAAGAAGCATGGTGGAGATTGTCTTAAAGGGGATAGAAAATGTTTTAAGTGTGGAAAAGAAGGTCATCGATCAGCTGAGTATCGAAGTAATGTAAAAAGGGTTTCTAATGATGTGAATAAAGAAATTACTGCAGAGAATGCACCACCAACACTTCAATGCTTCAAGTGCAAGAAAATGGGGAATTATGCTAATAAATGCCCTAATCCAAGGGTTAGTGTTGATCGACATAAGCAACCACTTAAGGCAAAGGACAAAGGGAAGTCACATGCGATCACTATTGGCGATGTTGAATATGAAAACAATGTGGTGGAATGATTACGTTTTTATGTAATGGGATTCCAAAATAATGTTGTATATAGTATCGTGGAATATTAGAATATTTATGAATTAGTCTATTGTGGTTTTTAATGGTACCGGTAACCATAGAATGTGATTGAGATATTTTTGGAAAAAAAGATGATATGCGCATAATGAAAGGAAAACAAGAAAATGAAATGTTTGACCGTACTCAGGAGCTCATGACTGGTATAAGGAGAAGGTTATATCATGGTTTGGGGATATAGAATTTTTGGATTTTGGTATTTGGAAAGAGTTAACTTGTGACTGCATTCATGTTTTCACTAAGGATCAATGGGTATTCATTCTTCAAGAGAATACATGATTATGGTATTCACATGTTTGTAATTTGACCAACAAGATATATTATATGATATATGGGGGATAAATGATGGAATTCGCGTGATTGTTATGTGACATTTCAAGTAATCATTTTCTTTATACTATGAGCTTGGACCAAAGTATTTTAGATAAGCCTAAATATTGGAATGGATTATGTTGGACATAAGTTAGGATGAACTTTTTTCGATATTATTGATGGGATGTTATAGTAGTTTAGCTTTAGGAAAAGGACAACCTGCAGGATGGGTGACAGCCCATCGCGTCGGACAAGGCTGTGGGAATCGAACCCACAACCAAAGTGTGACTGGCCTTTTTCGCCTACCACTGGCCTACAAGAAGTCCCTGTTTAGTAGAAACTAGTTTTATTATATTAAGCAGTATGATATAATAAGTATAATTCCATTTTAGGAACCACATATGATTAATCTCACTATAGATGGACTTATGTATTTTTTTTGATAACTTTTCTAACATTTTTTTTGAGACAGATGGAATGACCCATCATTCTATCACATGATCTGATAACACATCACGAATGAAAAATTCAACTTCATTTCATTAAGAGATGAAGTGGACATTGTCCAAAGAACGACCAACGATGAGACTATACCAATATCATGAAAGTATTTCTTCAAATTCCAATTTCATCAACTTTAGAGAAATGATCTTGAAAAACAAAAATGTTGTCCCATTTCTCTTATATCTGATGAATCAGATGATACCTTAGATCGTCAAAAATTTATGGCTTTGTGATTTTTGGATTTTCTATAGCCATGTTCTCTACCACTCTCCAACAGAACATGATGATTAGATTTCTCTTCCATATCCATATTTTCACCTATGTGGAAACCCAGTGATTAGTTTATTTGGGTAACCGTTACGTTTCATACTTTTGTTTTTAAATATTTGTTTTGGTATTCCTTTTTACAATGTGGGTTTCTATTAACTAAACTTTCTAATAGTAAACCATTTATAACCCCGACGAATTTCGAGGGAGAAATTCATTTTAAGGGGGGTAGAATGTAACACCCCGAGATTTTATAAAAAATATTATTTTTAATTTCATTAATGCCTTGTGTTGTACGCTACACCAAAAGGATCTTTCACAACACTCATCCTTGACTTGCCTTGCATTACACACAATCACGACCTTTCTCGATAGCGTGTGTAGTATGCAATACCGAGTTTCACTAAACAACGATATGCTATTAAAATATTATAAAAAATAGTAGTTATGAATAGTAATAACCTCTTTTTGAAATTTTGTAAATTTTATTTTCAAAATGGACTTCATTTTTGGATTCGGAATATCAAAATTAGCTTAGGTTGAAATTTTGGTACTTTTCGGATAACTTTCATTTTCTGATGAATAGTGAAAATTACTAAATTTTAATTAAAAACAACCATTTTAATAGAAATAATTAATAGTGATAAATTATTAATTTGAGTGGTTTAAAATTATATTTATAATATATTTTTACAATTTAATACAATGTTGGTTATTGGATGTAATTTCACATTTTAAACAGACATAAACAACTATCAATCTTTTGATAGTTATTATCTCTTAAGAACACGCTATTTGATTTGACGACGAGAATTAATTTCTAAATTAATTAATGCAACTGATATGTTTTGAATTTGGTAAAATAGAAATCATTTTTGAATTCATATTATCAAATATATCTTAGGCCTAATTTTTGGTATTTTTCTAGAAACTTTCATTTTTTGATGAATAGTGAAACCACTAAGTGGTAGTTAAAAAAATAAATTTTTCATAAAACATAATTTTACCGCTTCTGTGAGTGGAATTTAAAAAAGCCGAGAGACACGGTTGATGTCAGTAAGTAAAATGTGGTTCAATGAGATGAAAATAATTTTTGGTGAATATTAAGTTTTTTCTTTTTTTTTCACGGTTAAAAGTAAATAGTGTAATCAAGGGTAAAAATGATATTATTATTACCCTAAAACATGTCTCAATTCTATTGGATAAGTGTAATTCGACCAAAAACAACCATAGGAATAAAATATGACCATTTAGGCCCACTTGGATTAGATTTGGACATTTACTATTAATTTATTTAAAGAAGGGTAAAAATAGTTAAAATCAAAGTTTAATAAGTATATTATTTTTAATATAGGGTTATACATAAGATAAATTCCACTATAAATATTAATTATAAATCTATGACTATTTCAAACATAATGGTATTTTATTTTTAATTGTTAGACAATAAATAATTTAATTTATTTATGACACAAAGATGATGCAGTAATTATCTTATTAATGAAATATTGACTTAAGTGATGTTATAAATACCAAAATAAATGTAATTTTAGACTTTTTCTGAATTCCTATAATTTTATATGTTAATATGACATGTTATTATTGATTTAATTTACTTTTTTAGAACTAATCATTCTGTTATGATTTTTACAAAAATCCATTACTAAATATTGTCAAAATTGACATAAAATAGTTTATAAAACAATTATTATATTATTAATTGTTATTTTATTCTCAACAACCCAATTTTCGGCCAAATGACTTAGATAAGGTTATAGATATTAATAATAAACAACTTGGGGTTCGTTTGGCTTGTTATAGTAAGTTTATTAACCTTATAGTGTAAGAACACAAAAAGACACTGTAAAAGTAAAATTTTCTAACTTAAAGTTAAATATAAATGATAAGGTTAAAATAGGAACCTAAACTTTTCTAAATTATATTGGATGAGAGTATTTTGACCCATCCCCACCTTAGCTTTTAATGAAATCAATTTTGATCTATTTAAAACCGAATTTGGATTTATAATAAAATAATATTTTTTGTTATTCCAAGGGTGCCCCTCTCCTCCCTTATAAAAGGGAACCTCCTCCCTCTTTTCCTCACACCACATTGAGCCTTCAATCTAGGACAACCCCTGCCAAATTCTTTTATCCACTTCCCTAGAAACATCCTAGAGGTTCTGGTATTCCTCAAAGACCAATTTTAGTTCCCTAAAAGGAGATCTCAAAGAGATGCTTCAAAGAAGAGGCAATGTCTGTTACTGATTCTTTCAACTTTATTTCTTCTTCCACTTCTTCTTCTTAGGTTGTTTCATTATAAAGTAATAAAATCAATATCAATAATATACTGATATGTTATTATAGGTATTAAACAACCCTATTTCACCATCTATCCATCCAAAGAAAAACGAAATCACCGTGTGTGCGTACGTACGGAATACCGTCTCCACGCCGTGGTGTAATCTATTTTCCACCACCACCTTACTTGGATGGGTATAATGGTCTACATAATAACTATATATTATTATTGTAAAGTGATATTTATTATGAAATATTATACATACACTTCAATAAAATTCCACGATCATGAGAACGATATCATCGCTCGTGCATACGTATGGACTACCGTCTCCACGACGCGATGAGATTCATTCTCCACGTTAACCATTCATGAATGATTATAAAGTATATATAATAAGTAATCATGAAATATATGACATAATAATGATACTGGATTTATGTGTATATATATGTATGTCATCTACTTAATTCCATTCAAATCAATAAAGAAAAGAAAACAACGTTCATGCATACGTACGGTCTACCGTCTCCATGAACGGTGTATTTCTTTCCATTTACTGATCTATTATATATATATATATTCTGAATATATATTATATATAAATCATGTTTTATATTCTGTAATTAAGTAATCATGATCTATGTAATCATATGAATAATTATAAGTCAAAACCCGGACGACAAATGAAACGATTTTACCCAAAACGCTCTTTAACATGGAATTTACAAAAGAATAGGTAAAATAAAGTCATAAGTGAAGCATATATGATATCATAACAATGATTATGATTCTGGAATAAGTCAATGACATTATTTAAATCATTATACAGGAGGTTAGGACACTTACGTAGGAAATCGGACCTAAGGTAAGGGAAAAATATCACAATCTCACTTTTATCCGAGATTGATTATACATTGGTTTTTACTAGGGTGTATTTTATCATCCACATACATGTTCCCCCAATATGTAATATTATTCCCATCCACCTACAATTGTTTAAATCCAATTTTACCCTTCAGTGAGTTTTTAGTAAATGATATGAAAGGAATATTTTGTCGTTTTTTGTACTAGGTACTTTTTGAATTTTTCGAAAAAAGTACGAGAAGAATGTTTTTTTAACTTATACGGCATGAATGTATTTTTAAAACATTATTTCCAAGAATATTCCTTTACAAGTTTTCATGTTTATTATTAATCAACTTCTTTTAGTTTAGAATTGTCTGACATGTTAAGAAAGGAAAAGTGTTTCTGAAGTAGAAACGATATTTTCCTCAAAAATGGAGTTCATGTGTTTTATCAAAATTATTTTCCATCTAAGATAATATAGGGTTCTGTTTCTATCCCTATTATTACATGGATTTGATTATGTTGTGATGGAAATATTTTTATGAATTCCTTTATCTTATATGAATTGTTTTATGATTTCATGATGTTTAAGATTCCCATTTTTATTACATGGGTTATGCTATGATGTATGGTTTATGATTTTGTGGCACACATAAGAATGGTATAATTTTGAAATGGGTGGGACCTATATCTCCCTCAAATTCATTGGGTAAATATTTTATACCTCATGAGATAGACATGGCTAGAACGGCAGGTTAAACCGGTTCAGTGAAACAGGACTGAAATGAGGAGTGAACTCGGTTCAGAAATGGACTTTGTCCACTAAGATAGTCTTGGCAATGAGTCTTGAATAATAAGAAATGATTCTCTATGATTATGTGTGTATGCCACAAAGTTTCATGTTTTAAGTTATGATTATTGGGATTACATTTCACTACTATGATTTTTCCCATGTTATGATATTATGATCTGTTTTTCTGGTTAAGATTTCCAAAATGTTATGTTCTTATGAATATGATGTGACTGATATTTCTTTTGGTTACCCTTAAAGATCATTTGAGCTCACCCTTTTATGTTTTCTTTTCCCCAGGATATAAAGAAAGGTTTTAGGTAAGAAAAAAATGGAAGATCTTTATGGTAGATGTTGATGATCTTTCACCATGATTAGAAGAATATATTCCGAGTTTCCAAAGAAACTAAACTATTACGGTCCATGTGTGTGTGTTTTTGTAATGTACTAAGTATTCCGAAAAAGTAATGAAAAGTCCATGTACTTCAAGCTTTGGTTCCCTACAAGTATGATGAGTTTTGGTCTTGGTCTAGCAAGGATTAGTGATCTAAGGCGGGTTCTGGAAGAATTAACCCGTTTCTCTTGAGAATTCTTCATTCGTTGTGGTTTTCGTCAAAACCCCGAGATAGGTTCAAAAATCCTTAAATATTTATAAGATAATTTGAGATCCTTTTGATAAACTGATAATGTGAGTTTCCTTGATTATGATATGTTGATGCATGAGACTTTTGATGTTATTAAATAATTCTGCCCACATAAGATAAATGGGGAATTGATCATGTGTTAATTTTAAGCATGGGTTTCTAATTTAGTAAAGTGATATGATTAAACAGTTAAATGTTTTGAATGGGAAGAACGAGAAATAGGGTAATTAATGGTAGGATTAATTATCAAGGCATGAGTTATAATAATATTCTAGCTTTTAGAGATTATCAGGAATTTCGAATATTTGACATGTTTGGAAGATAATTGGAAACTTGTAACAATTAATGGAGGGATTAATTATTTCAAGTAAAATGGTAAATGGTTAACTAATTGATGATTCGTTAAAGAGATAATGTTTTATTAATTAATTGTTAAATTAATTAATTTCCAAGAATTAAATTAAGATTGTGAATTGATTGTTTTTTACGATTATTACCAAGGAATACTTATGATGCATATTAGTTTTCAATGCCTTAAGATGTATTGGATAGAGTTGTTTGAAAATATGATATGTTTTCTGAGATGGTTGCTAAATTTCTTGGCATTGTTCAGCATGTTTTGTGATGATTATGGGGTTCTTGTAGATTGTTAAAGTCCTGGATGAATCACTATTTGAGTGGATGGGTTTAGGCTTGTTAATGAATTTGGTTAATTATGTGTTGACTTATCTAAAGAGTGTTTTCTGTTGTTAATTAGTTTTTGAAATAATTAATGGATTGGTTTTGTGGTGTTAGTCATGGTATTCTACACCAATGATAAATATATATGTATTATTGATGAATGGGTTGTGAGATAAGGATTGAGGCTCTAAATACTCACAGGGTGTTAGAAATTATGTTCAAAACCAATGATAGATTCATATGGATGATTTATAGATGGGTTGTGAGACAGGAAATGATGCTCCAAATACTCACAGGGTGCTAGACATAGCATTCAACACCCAACTTGCAAGAAAATATTCTTTTATGGGACATGGATTGATGCTCCAAATACCCATGGGTTGTGAGACATGGACCGATGCTCCGAATAATCACGAGGGTTCTAGACATGATGTTCTACACCCATTAATTAACATTGTACTGTGGGTCCAATTTTTCATGCATGAAATGAGTTAATGGTTAATGAAGGCTCTTGTGACATGATGATTTGTGAATTAATTATGAGAAAGGGTTTAGACTTATTAATGAATTGGGGGAACCATTTTTATTGGACAGACCTAGGTGTGAATCACTATTTTAGTGGATTGTCTTAGACAAAATATATGTATGATTAAATTGAATAAATTATGATGCATTATCCAAGCCAAATCACAGGCTTGGATTGAGTCTTCACATTTAATACTTAGATGGTATTTAGAGACATCTATGGTGAGTGACTTATACAGGGGATGTCAGGCATAGGCTGAGTCTGAATACATTCATAATATGATTTGAGTAATTGATAAATGAAAAATTATTATGTAATAATTGTTGAGTATGCATGACAAATGAATAGTGCAGGATCAGATACCAGCTGAGGGCTGAAGCCGGTACTTGATCATATAGTTACTTTGTATTGCTTACTTTATTTTATGCATGCCTTCATGTGTTTTAAATTATTTATTAAATGTTTGGATTTGGGGTAGACATCGGTGGTCCCAGCCTACTGGGATTATATCTCACACCCTACTCGGGGTGCCATTGAAATGGGTACATGAGTAGATTCTTTTTGGATGCCGGAATGTGATAGTTGCATTTACTTAGGAGATAGGAGTAGAAGACCAAGTGGTTGATCACTATTCTTGAGGAGATCTCCCTTGGTTATATGAGTCAATATTTATTAATTTTTGTATTGGAATATAAATCATGATTTTCAAGTTCACTGTTTTCTACTTTTGTATCATTATCATGTCATGCATGCATCTTCTATAAAATTTGGTGTTGCCCACTTTATAAAATGTGTATTATTTTTTTCGCTGTTTATCATTTACGAGTTACTCCATCCACTATTGTTTGTTATCGACACTGATATACCATTTTTCAACTCTGATAAGAGGGTATAGTCTCCACACTGATTATCCTTAGACCCTCACTGCTAGTCGGCAGCCTCTCGCATATAGGGAGATGCACTTAAGGTCATTTGGGGACTGGTCCGACCACAGGTTTAGTGGTGATTGGTTAAAGAGATAAGGTTTGATTAATTAATTTTTTATTTAATTAATTTTCATGAATTAAATTAAGATTGTGAATTGATTGTATTTACGTTTGTTAGCCAGGATTACTTTTGATGTGTATTAGTTTCCAATGCCTTAAGTTGTCTTGGATGGATTATTTTGAAAATATTATATGTTTTGTGAGATGGTTGCTGAATATCTTGGCATTGTTCAGCATGTTTTGTGATGATTATGGGTTTCTTGTAGATTTTTAATGTCCTGGATGAATCACAGTTTGAGTGGAAGAGTTCATGCTTATTATGAAATATTGTTAATTAAGTGCTGTCTTATCTGAAGAGTGTTTTGTGTTGTTAATTAGTTGTTGAATTAAATAACCGATTGGTTTTTTGGTGTTAGACATGGTATTTTACACCAATGATAAATATATATGTATGATTGGTGAATTGTTGTGAGACAAGTACTGAGGCTCCAAATACTCATAGGGTGTTAGAAATGATGTTAGAAACCAAGGATAGATTGATATGTATGATTGATAGATGGGTTGTGAGGTAGGGATTGATGCCCCAAATACTCACAGTGTGCTAGAGATGGCATTCTACACCCAGCTTGCAAGAAAATATTCTTTTATGGTATAGGGACTGATGCTCCAAATTCCCATGGGTTGTGAGACATGGTTTGATTCTCCAAATACTCACGAGGGTGATAGAAATGATGTTCTACACCAATTAATTAACATTGGGCTGTGGGTCCAATTATTCATGCATGATATGAGTTAATGGTTAATGAAGGATATTGAAACATGATGATTTTTGAATTGATTATACGAAAGGGTTTACGATTATTAATGAATTGGGTAAACCACTGTTAGTGGATGGACCCAATAGCGAATCACTATTTTAGTGGACGTGATTAGACATAATATATGAATGATTAAATTGAATAACATATGATGTGTTATCCAAGCCAAATCACAAATTTGGATTCAGTCTTTACATTGATTACTTAGATGGTCTTTAGAGACATATGTGGTGAGTGACTTACACGGGGGATGTCGGGCGTAGGATGAGTCAAAATACTTTAGTAATATGATTTGAGTAATTGAAAAATGAAAATTGATAATATAATGATTTTTGAGTATGCTTGAAAAATGAATAGTGCAGGATCAGACACCTGTTGAAGGCTGAAGCAGGTACTTGAGTATATAGTTACATTGTACTTCGTACTTTATTTTATGCATGCCTAAACACGTTTGAAATTATTTATTAAATGTCTTGATTTGGGGTAGACACCGGTGGTCCTAGCCTACTAAGATTTATATCTCACACCCTACTCGGGCCTCCATTGCACTGGGTACCCGAGTAGATTCTTTTTGGTTGCAGGACTGTGCTATTTACATTTACTTGGGAGATATGAGTAGTTGACCAAGCGGATTCTAAAGGAGATATCCCTTGGGGCATGAGTCATTATTTATTTATTTTTGTATTGGAATGTAAAGAATGCTATTTTGGTTTACTGTTTTCTACTTTTGTATCATTATCATGTCATGCATGCATCTACTGTATAATTTTGAATTGGCCACTTTTATAAAATTAGTTTTATTTTTCTTCCACTATTTATCATTTATGAGTTACTAATTCTAGTATAGTTTGTTATCCACACTGATATACCACTGTGCAACTCTGATAAGAGGGTATAGTCTCCCCAATGACTATCCTTAGACCCTCGCGACTAGTTGACATCCTCTAGAATACGGGGAGATGCACTAGAGGTCATGTGGCGACCGGCCCAGCCACCGGTTTAGTTGTGAGTCAGGTCGGGATGTTACAAAGTGGTATCAGAGGTTTAGGTTTCCTTTCTTTTCCTTTGTATTACTGTTTTGGTGTTTTTAGAAAGGAGACTAGGAATGTATTGAAGCTTGGGTTAATAGCCGTGCTTGGGATTGATCACCTCATGTATGGGAAATGACCAAGTGGCCAGGAATGGGAATTGATGTTTGTACTATTAGAGGTTACAGTTGATATGGTTTCACCTTGAGTGGCTGGTGTATTTTACATTGTTTATTGATATTGAGAATTTTTAAATGAGTAATTTTCTTGGCCTGATATGACAAAGAAGTTTCATAAATGCATCATCTTAGGCCCTTAGAGATTCACATGTCATGCATATAACATTCCATGTATTTTCATTAGTAGGATGCCTGCTAATTTCGATTTTGTTCCTTGGGTGCAATGCCATGTTTGATTTGCTTTAGCATGCCTCTCTAGATAGCATATTTTGGTGATAGATTTAAAATTCTTGAATGATTATATTCCATACTACCTTAGTTATTAGCATGTTTTATTGTTGTTCCATGCTTTTGTGTTGTATAATGTTGTTGTGTTATTGATTATGTTAACATGTTAGAGATGTTTTGGATAGGTGAAAGGAGTGGTAAAAAAATGATAAAAAATGATGAATGTGTTAAATGGGAGCCAAAATCTAGCAATAAGGTGTATGGACAACATATCGATTGGTAGGTGGCCACCCATATAATTTAGACCATTTGGTTGACCATGTTAATTTTTGAACTGACATTTGTATCGATTAATGAGATCCAAATTTCAATCCATGGAGTGTATGGGTGCTTCATGAATTGGGAAATGACGACTCATATTAAATGTGATGACTTAATGCCAGGTTAAATGCTTATAAATGTGAAAGATGATTAATATTTATCTAAAATCAAATGGCTAGCTTCCAAAATTCAACTGGACCCAAGTTGGTCAGTTGGGGAGTTTTTTATGAGATAACCTGTTTGGGTGATTAAAATATTAACACATGTGCCTTTGCTATTGGGCTACTTTATAAAGAAACCAGGATGGTTAAAATGAGATCCTCATAGGTCACCATATCTTCTTAAAAGAAATTTATATTGATAAACTTTCTGAAAATGATGGGCTATCAAATAACATAAATGTTTTAAAAGGGGAGTTTTATGAAACATGACTATTTTCCCTTGGGGAATTTTGAAAATGGTACTTTGATGTTTTGATTAAATCTTTGATTATTAAAGATTAAAAGTGATTAAATATAAGAGGTTGGAAATGGAACCAATTGTGGTGTCCACTATTTAAAACCCTCATGTAAAGGGTACATCAGACTTCTCTTGAGTTTCCTTAGAACGGAAGTGTGAGTAATTTACATAGGTGTTATTCTCTTAATCAATGGCCTTATGTTTGGTTTTTGATCATAGTGACTTTTTTGACATGACCTGGTTTAGGGTTGACACGTTTTCTTCATAAGGGGATAACATGTGGTCGGTAATGCCCTCAAAACTAAAATTCCTTGCTAGCACTATGGATTTTCTCACTCTTTTGGTGTTTTTTGGGTGCCATTGTCCCAGGAAAAACTTCCAGTTTCTAATGAAACCTTTTTTTGAATGAGTGGTGATGTTTTTCTTGACCTTGTTAATAGCTTGATCATCAAGTAATTCTCTTTGTTATATAGTTAGACATTCCTCAGGCATGGTCAGCAGGTTACACATTCCTCGGGTATGGTCATCTACTTTGTTGGTCGTTTGAGCTTTTCTTCATAGTAATGGATGGCTGGTTATGGTTTCTTCCAAGAAAATAGTCGTATGAGGAAATATAACTCCATAATAAATCTTTTTGTACTTTTGAGTATGGTCTCGGGTCAACTCTAGGTAGTGAGACTTGAGTGTTAAAGAATCAGTTTCATTTCAAAACATGGAATGGTTTTTGAAACACCCAGGTGTTTTTACATGCCGATCTTGTTGTTAATCTAGAACACTGGTGAGCGGATGATCTTTTCTTGAGATGTCATTGGAAATCCTAATGTTTGTATTGCCACTTTTTTCACGATGAATGTGTTGGCAGGTGATGTCGAGCTTTTAGAATAGTGTTCTCCTGTCATGGTTTGGCTAATCTTCTTCAGGACATCGGTTTTCTCTTAGTGCACTATTCTGGACACGACGATCATGTCCATTATATTGACCTCATTATTGAGTCACTAAGATAGCTTCGGTCTTGTGCCACACTATAGTTAAATATTTTGGGGCTTGATGAGTAGTTGTTATCTGGGTAGTACGTGGGATGTGTTGATTTTTTGGGCTACATCCTTTTTCATGTTTAGGCACAGTTGTTTTTCAAATACCCTTGTGATGGATTGATATAGAAACTCACCAGATGTTGGGTAAGAACTTAGTTATACTGGCGGATGGTTTTGGAATAGTTTTAAAGGAACGTCGTCAGATAAACGGAGAATGTGGCTTTTGGTTCTGTGATATATTTTGAGGGAAGCATGTGAAACATGCTCTATTGATTTATTGAGATTAAAACTTTTATTTTGAAAAGGCCCCTCTAATGACCTTAGATATAAGATCTGTTTCAATGTTTAATCTTTATAGTAATCTTTAGATCTAGTTAAAAAGGATTATCCATTAGGTTTGAGAAGGGTTAAAGGTTTGTTAGGCATTGGGAATGCAACACGTCACATATAAAGAGATTAAATGACCTTAGTAGGTTGGTTGTTTTAGTAGTGGTTTCAGATGTCTTCTCGGGTACGAGAAGTTTTTAAGGCGGGTATAATGTAAAATCCTGTGTTTTGAACCGAGTTAAAATTTAATAATGTTTCTGAAATTCTTTTCCGATTTATCAAAATGCCATTATGTTTAAACCGAGCTCTAGAATATTATTCCGAGTGTTGGAACACCTATATTTGTCATTTTTTAAACTTTGATTGATGTTTTGAGGCATAGGGGAAGTCACAATGGCGTGGCACGGTTTGTCTAACTTTGCAGCCAAACCGGGAAAAGTTAAAGTTTTGAGGTAGTAGCTCCCGTACTGTTGGCGCACAGTTATGAAAGACTATGCGATGAGGTCATGTGAGAGGGGTGGCTGAGGCAGTAGATAAAGCACGTTTAGTGCACGGTTTGTCTAAACGTGAGAGCAAACTGTGTAGGCACTTTTGTGAGATCATAAAAAAAGTGGATCTCACACATTTAAGCCTCTATATGGCTTTTTTCGCACCTAAGCGGCCATAACTCATGATCACCCTTCCTTGAAGGTAGGAGAACCTCTCCCAAGAATTTTGGATGCAATCCGAAGGCTTCTCTTGGTGAATTGAAGCCGAATTCTTGAGGTAGGTAGATGTTCTTCTTCATTCATGGTCAGTTTCTTATATCTAATTAGATCAACATATACTCTTCTCATGGTGTCATAGATCTATGCCTATTGTGGGTAAATCTATGTGTGTGGATGACATGTAAGATGTTTTTTGGTCTTGGTCTTCCTAGGATAAGTGATCTAAGTAGGGTTCTTGAAGAATCAACCTGTTTCTCTTGAGGATTCTTCTTTAGTTGTGGTTTTCGTCAAAACCCCAAGGTAGGGTCCCAAATGTTTAACAATTTATATGATAATTTGAGCTGTTTTTGATAAATTGAGAATGTGAGTTTCCTTGATTATGATATTTCAATGCATGGAACTTTTCATGTTATTAAATAATGTCGCCCACATGAGATAATTGAGGACTTGATTATGTGTTGATTTTAAGAATGGGTTTCTAATTTAGTAAAGTGATATTATTAAACAATTAAATGATTTGAATGGGAAGAATGAGTAATAGGGTAATTAATGGTTGGATTAATTATCAAGTCCTTACTTGGAATAAGATTGTGGATTTTACAAATTATTGGGAATATCTAATATTTGACATGTTTGGAAGATAATTGGAAACTGGTAATAATTAATGGAAGGATTAATTATTTAATGTTAAATGGTAAATTGTTAACTAATTGGTGATTGGTTAAATAGATAAGGTTTGATTAATTAATTTTTAAAATAAATAATTTGCATTAATTAAATTAAAATTGTGAATTGATTGTTTGTTACGATTGTTAGCTAGGAGTATTTTATATGCGTATTAGTTTTCCATGACTTACATTCTCTTGGATGCAGTTGTTGGAAAATATGATATGTTGTGTGAGATGGTTTCTAAATATCTTGGCTTTCATTAGCATGTTTTGTGATGACTATGGGGTGCTTGTAGATTGTTAAAGTTCTGGACGAATCACTGTTTGAGTGGACGGGTTCCGTCTTGTCAAATAATTTGGATAATTAAGTGTTGACTTATCTGAAGAGTGTTTTGTGTTGTTAATTAGTTGTTGAATTATTTAACGGATTGGTGTTGTGGTGTTAGACATGGTATTATACACCAATGATAAATATATATGAATGATTGATGAATGGGTAGTGAGACAAGTACTGAGGCTCCAAATACTCACAGGGTGTTAGAAATGATGTTAGACACCAATGATATATGTATATGTAATATAGATAGATGGGTTGTGAGACATGGAATGATGCTCCAAATACTCATGGGGTGCTAGACATAGCGTTCTACAACCAGCTTGCAAGAAAATATTCTTTTATGGGATATGGACTGATGCTCCAAATACCCATTGGTTGTGATGCATGGAATGATGCTCCGAATACTCACGAGGGTTCTAGAAATGATGTTATACACCCATTAATTAACATTGTACTATGGGTCCAATTGTTCATGCAAGAAATGGGTTGATGGATAATGAAGGTTGTTGTGACATGGTGATTTGTGAATTGATTAGGAGAAAAGAATTAGAATTATTAATGTATTCAGTGATCCACTGTTACTGGAAAAACCCAGAGGCGAATCACTATTTTAGTGGACGATCTTAGACATAATATATTAATGATTAAATTGAATTACTTATGATGTGTTATCCATTGAAAAGAACAACCATGGATTCAGTCTTTACTTTGATTACATAGATGGTCTTTAGAGACATCTGGGGTGAGTGACTTATACAGGGGATGTCGGGTGTAGGTTGATTCTCAAGACTTCCACAATAAGATTTGAGTAATTGATAAATGAATAATGATTTTGTAATGATTGCTGAGTATGCATGACAAATTAATAGTACAGGATCAGACACCAGCTGTGGGCTGAAGCAGGTACTTGAGTATATAGTTACTTTGTACTTCTTACATTATTTTATGCATTCATTCACGTGTTTTAAATTAATTATTAAATGCCTTTATTTGGTCTAGACACTGGTGTTTCTAGCCTACTGATATTTATATCTCACACCCAACTTGGGTCTCCATTGAACTGGATACCCAAGTAGATTATTTTTGGTTTCAGTATTGTTCTCTTTGCATTTACTTTAGAGATAGGAGTAGAGGACCTAGCAGATGTTTGGGATGCCCGAGGCGATCGACCTTGGGGCTTTGAGTCATTATTTATTTATTTTTATATTAGAATGTAAATCATGATATTTTGGTTCACTATTTTCAACTTTTGTATCACTAGCATGTCATGTATGCATCTGCTGTGCAATTTGGCATTGGCCAGTTTTATAAAATGAGTATTTTTTGTCTTCTTCTATTTATCATTTATGAGTTACTTCTTATGCTATTGTTTGTTATCTAAATTGATATACCACTGCAAAACTCTGATAAGAGGGTATAGTCTCCCCGATGACTATTCTTAGACCCTCGCTGCTAGTCGACGACCTCTAGGGTATGGGGAGACGTGCTTGAGGTCATGTGGTGACTGGTCTAGCCCCCAGTTATTTGGTGAGTCAGGTCGGGATGTTACATGTAAATAGAATATTCAATTATTTTATAGAATCTATTATGTAATGAATTGTGATTTAATTGAAAAAGTTTACTTATATATATATAATGTATAAACTAATATATTATGTATTTAAGATGATCTTCTACTACATATGCAGGTTCTAGAGAATTTTCACATGTAATAACAAATGGTATGATACAGGTTTTTCCAGTATATATAGTTATGTCCACATAAAAGTTTTTGTGTGTGAATTTTAACTATTAAATTTTTTTAGAATATTACCAAATACATAGGACAGTAAATTTTGTTACCATTTTATGCTATTCAAAATTTATTGTTACTTAAAAATTCAAAATTCACAAGTTAGTTTAACAGTTTAATTTGGATGAATAAGAAAATAAATGATACATTTGGATCCGATGTTATTATTTCTTCTTAGTTAATGTGTTAATATATAGTTAATTATACATTTCGTATATTTAAATATTGGTGATCCATTGTATGCCTTAAAAAATTGTGGTTCACAATTTTTATTTGATGGGAGAAATAAAAAATGTGGTACCAAGAAAAAACTAAATTTATATTTATATTTCTTTCTAAGAAATATAATGTTGGACTTAATTCATTATTATCAAGTATACCTTATTTTATTCAATTATACTTTTACCCGGGAAAAAATATTCCAATAGCACATCCACATTTACAATGAAATGTTTTTATTCACATCAATGGGTGGGAAAGTCAGTGGATTGATAAACAATGGTGGGTGTCGAGACATATTTAGATGAAATTTTCAAAACTACTATTGTTATGGTATTTTAGTTACTCTTAATGGAAAACCACTACATCTTTCATATTTATAAATATACAAAACTATAAATGAGGCTAATAACAAAATTAGAGGAGTTAGATAACTGTAAAATTCATTATGAAAATAATTTTTAATTTTATTTATAGATTAATGTATCATATGTTTTAAATAAAACATTGATTAAAGAATGTTAAATCATATATGAATTCATATATTATTTAGAAACTAGAAAAAATTATTGATGATAATAATGATTTAGCGCATTATTTTATAATTAAGATTATGTTACTCAATCACAATAAATTCCAAATTTAATGATATGACTTCTTAAATAGCATGGAATTGATGAATAATCATATAAAATATAAAAAAATTATAAAATATAAATACTTGTAGTTATAGAAATTAAATATAATAATCAAGGAATGGTTATAATTATAAATATAAAGAGTGGTGACCTTTAATACATAGAGGAACTTCACCTTTTGTACCTTCCATTATATTATCCTCCTATTTTTAAAAATAGCCAGAATAGATATGATGAAAATATCTATCACTGTGTTACATACTTAAATATAAGTACTACTATCTAGAAAGTTACTGTGATATTATACTTTCTTTATCACTTGAAATTTCATTTCATTGATGCATCAAGGCAACTACATTTTGGATGATTATTTCAATAGTTCTTGTAGATACATAAACAATGATTAAGTCTCAAATAATTTAATTTATTCACTTTAATAAAAATATATTGAGTGTTTTTCTTTATAATAGCTTTAACGATGCATACATTAGAGGTGATCATAATGGATCATCATATGGAAAGTTTATTATTATACCTTCAAGCATTACTGGTGGTCCTTGGCATATGATTCAAAATTACCAAGTCCCGAAGATGATATATAATTCGGTGGGATACCCATATTTATTTTTAAAAATAACTTGTAATCCAATATGGAATAATATTTTAGATCAACTAAAAATAACAGTTTTTACTTCTTTACTATCCTCAAACACAATCAAGGGTAATCAATGTGAAGGTTGACCATCTAATGAATGATTTACATGAAGGATGTTTCCTTTAAAGTTATAAATAAACTAATTTAATTTAAAGTTAAAAATATTATAATCTTTAAAATATACAATTTATGTATTATATTATATGTTATTTCACTATTCTTAATATTTTACATAATGTTGTTCATATAGTGGAATTCAAAAAATGGTGTTTACCTCATGTGCACATTATTTTATTATTATTCGTTAAAATAACAGATTTAATCAAATAGATATAAATCAAATTCTCTATATAAAATCTAAATAATGGTACCTTACCAATAATACATGAAGTTATTAAAAATTATATAATTCATGGACTATGAGATGATGTTAATCATCAATATTGTTACATAAAAAAATGAAAAAAATTCTATGTCTTACACAAATGAATTTGTTACGAATACAAAATTTTTTAATTATTGTTATAAGATTTATTGAAGAAGGATTGGTTCAAGTATTGTTCTCATGAATGGTGTTCATTTGGATAACTGGTTAGTTATGCCGTATAATATTATTTTTCTATTAAATTATCAAGATCATCTAAATATTAATATTTTAAAGCATTCATACTCAATCAATTACCTATTTAAATATATCAACAAGGTTCGTGATCATATGAGAAAGAAACTTTATGAGCCCAATAATAGTCACTTGTTAGAAAAAAAAATATAGCTATGATTATAATATATAAGGATGTATCTAATATTATCTACTTTACTTTAACTTCATATCCATTATACTGAAATGTATTTTTAAATTACTCAGTTAATCACTATAATTGTGTATATATTATGATAAAATGTGAATTATTGGCATGTTCTTGAATACTATGTAAAATATTCTCAACATTATTAGTATAGATTATTGAAATTTATACATTTTTTTATTAATGTGCCATTGTCCAATGAAAAAGGTATGTGATTTCAATGGTTACTAGGAAGATGTATTTTTGTGGTAATATTTAGATAGACTATGTTTAATATGAATAGATCACAAACTATTTTCATTTTCTCTTAATTATTTGTTAATATTAATATTTTGGATTCTGATATTTTAGTTAATATTAATATTTATTATTTAAACTTTAAACAAGATTTACATTACATTAATACATCTTGTAAAAATTTTATGGTGCATCTATTGTAAAATGTGACATTGTAATGTGTGTACACTCTGGATATTTAACTGAATGTGGCAATGAACCACAACCAATTACAAAAACAATCTACAAAGGGAAGGATGGAAAACATTTTTGACATTTTATCATCTAGTTTTATAGTTTTCTCTTTTATCATTGTACTCATTGAATATCCAAAATGATTACATGTTATTAGTTGTATAGAACATTCACTCTAATTTAATATAACCTATTCTATTCTCTAAAAAACATTAAATTTTCCTATTTTATGAAACATAATGGTGAACATGCCCGTGTATTTTCATGGGTAATGTACTAGTTACTTATTAAAAACCAGGTATGTCGTAAATCTAGAATATAAAAAAATTCATAATTATTCTTGCATATTCAAGTATTTCTTATTAAGTACTATCAAATTTATTTATTATATAATATTTTATTCTTAAATAAGTTTCATAAATATGAGTTAATTGTTAATTCATAAATGTTTTCAAAAAATATTTTATATATAAAAAAGGATTATAATTACAATTTCATGAGTTATTTATGAATTAGTTTCAACTAAAAAACTAAGTGCTAAATATTAATCAAATTTGAAATGGTCTTCTAAGAAAGGTATGATTTTTAGAAGATATTGACTAATATTATTTCAAAAATTTACTTATAGAATATTGAAGTTTATCTATTAGCTATGAATAAATCTACATTCAAGGAAAAGATCAATAAAATACTCTTACAAAATTGAATTTTAGTTATTATTCATGAATTATGTCAACATTGATAAAAAAAGTGTGGGTGATAAATCCTTCACATGACTTAAAAGAACATAATTAATAACCATTCAATAACTATTATTATTTCTTGATTATTATACAAGTGTAGGTATTCATATTCAATTTAATAAGTACTTTAAAGACTAAAATAATAATCATAAAATCCTACCACAGTTGTGTGTTATTAAATAATTAAAATATCATTTTTAATCATTTTAGACCTATAATTTGGAGATAATTTTCAATAAATAACAGTTTTTATCTGTTAGTTCTGTTTATTTAAAATTTATATGATTTCAAATACAACTCAAATCTTTTATTTTTTAATTTTAAGTGTCCACACTTCTTGTTCTTAGTATGGTGAGGCTTAGTCAAATCCTTATTTTTATATATTAATGACACAAATATTTGTAAATTAAATATACTTTTTAAATAAATAATTTTATTACTATATAACGTAGTTATAGAAAATACATGCACTTATTTGGTTATTTTAGACCATTATATGTAATATTCATTCAAATTAAACACCATTAAGCATCATAACTATTGAAATAATATACATTATATAGTTATTTTGTAATTAGTATATATTAATGGTTATGATAAAGTTCAATTGACATAGATGGATGGAGAGATGGACTTGACCTGTAGGATCATACACTATGAAGGACATTTATTGAAGATTCTTAGAGACATAACATCACTAGGATTATTCCACGACTAATATCAATCCAAGATTCAACAACTAAAGAACAAGTGAAACCATTTGTATAAGAGTATTAATCTCATTGAGATAATGGCTGAAACCATGTTCACTGAACCACCCCAATAAAATATCACAATCAGGCAGCTCACCCTAAGGGAATTCACTAGTGTAAAAAAGGTTTGTGTATCAAGATCACAATAGCAAGAATTTGTATATTTGTTATTTTAATAAAATAATGATTATATTTATATTTTATTATTATTTATAATGATAAAATAATAGGGTTGAACAAAATTTTATTTTGATAGGATGAAACATAAATTGTATTGTTGGGAAACATATATTTTCAATCAAGACACTTTTTAGGATCCATTGAATAATTTTTTTAAGAAATGATATATTAGTAAAATATTATTATTAAATAATACATATTCAATATAAATGATAATATAATTTTATGAAGTTGAATTTTATTTTTATAAGGGAAAGAAAAAATGTAATTATAAAAAAAGATAGTAATTTTTAATAAATAGTGATTTTTATTTAAAAGTGCAAATTATAATATTTGGAGACATTTTTTGATAATTTTTTGAAACTAGCTTGTCAAAATAATCCAACTGTGAATTTTTCATAATTTTTCAAGATGGTCGAACTTTTCAGTAAAAAATAAATACTAAATAAATTTACGGTACGTATTATGAAATTATACTAACAAAAGTAATGATATATATTCCATAAAATATATCTAGGACCTAAATAATGTTTCCCCTTTAAAATAATTTATTTATAAATTTATTTTATTAATTTTATAAATACTTAATGAATCCTCCAAAAACTATATTATATTTTATGGTTTTAAAATAAATTATTTATAATCATGACTCAATTACACAAAACCAAAGGTATAATATTATGTATTTTAGTTCATAGACATATTAAATAATCAAATACACTTCTGTTTTGAAGAAATCATCAGCAAAAACAAAGTTATGGTTTTTTGTTTTGATAACATTATCCTATAGATTCTGAACCCTAAGTTTGGAAATTAATAATGAATTCCCCAATCATTTTCTACAAAAACCCACCAAACCACCCATTTATTTTGTAACACCCCGAACCCTCTAGGATAGATCCGGTGCATAAATTATGATATTAGCATGGTTATAAGGAATGAAAATCTCAAATGAACAATCAGTTTAGTAGTATTGAAGAAACTAGATACATAGATGTTGCTCAAATTACATTGGAAAAGTTTACAAAAATACAATACATAAGGAATCTAAAAAATAAATACACAAGAACTCAATAAATGATCTCCCTTTTTTCACCCGTTGAAAGTAAACAATAAAAGGGTTGATTTCAAACACCCAGTAAGGGTTGAAATTAGCAGAAACATGAGTACAATAACAAGAGAATCACAATCAATCTGACATAATCAATATGGCATAGTGAATAAATGAATAACCAATGCCATTAATAAACAGATAATGAAACAAATCCATAGATTTTGTCATAGTGAAAACCTCATGTAAAATAATAATAACTAATAATGAATAAAGATAATTATTATTAATTGGATGTCATGTATCTGGCACATTAAACTATAATACTGTAAAGCCAGTTTAGTTCTTTGGGTAGAAACCTGTCTGATTTTTTGGAAACTAACTCGAAGGGTTTGTCGCCAACTGATTTGCCTCATGAGACCTACTGATGCATCAAGGGGATATAGAAGGCCCCACCCACCACTAAATGTCCAAATAATTATTCATACATTGATTTAATACAATAGCAATATTCCTTTTCAATATCCGTATAAATTAGAGTATACAGATTCATCCATATTTCAATAATTAAAATAACATTCGAAAAAAACATCATCTGTAAACTAGTATATGGTTTAGACAACAGTAATATCCATGACATGAGATTATGGATATTTAATATAAATACAATATCAAATTTTTGGTGATCTCAAATGGGAAGTAGGTAAACCACATAAGGATTATTAGGAGCGCAATACAAAGTTAGTCACAATGAAAAGGTAGTTGAGAAATAGTCCCTTACCATAATGTAATCAGTCAAATCATATGACTAAGAACATAATGAACATAAATTGAATCATTGAATAACATGAATATAAATATAATCAGGTTATTGTATATAAAATTGAGGTACACATATACCACATAGAAGATATAAGTGGAAAATAATGAAAATCTCATAAAAATGAAAGTGAGATGAGAAACCCCTTACCTTTTGATCGAGTGTGTTATTAATTTGTTTTAATGACCTGAATAATCAAATTTGGATTCATTAGTTGATAATTACAAAACCTCCTTTACATTTAATTGATATATTATAACCGTAGTAGGTTTATTCATGGCCCTTTTAAGGGGTTTAAGTGGTTCAATTTTATTGTTTTGGAAGCATTTTCTTCCTTGGTTTTCATTATTCATTTACTTACATTCATGAATGGAAGTTCATTTGAAATGTGGATAAATATACAGGGTTGTTAATATATATTATTAGAAACATTAAATAGATATAAACGATATTATAATGTTTATTGGTTATATACTTGAGGATGAATCATTAGTTAAAAGTTTTTGATAAACGCTTGGATTTAGCTTGGTGGTTTTGTATAAAATGAATTTGTTTAGTATTATTATTCCATATAATGAGTGTGTAAAAATTCCAAAATATTAATGAGATGAAATAAATATATTCTAATTTGGTTCAACCATTAAAATGGTTTCATTGAAATTAATGAAGGAGAAAGTGTAGAACAAAACTCCGTTTTCCATAAAGGTTATAAATTGGAATATCATGGACGTTGATTTCACTTATAAAAATAAAAAGAGGGAGTAAGAATATTGATGATGGATATTGCATTATTATTATATAATTACATTATATAGATTATACTGGAGTTTATCATGGCCATTTGGATAGAGGAGATGTGAAGAGAAAAAGAAAAGAGATGATCTTGAAAATAAAAGAAAATTTGAGAGATCCCTTACGAAAATTCGCCAGACTAACAGTGTCGCTTAAAATTTCATAAAATATAACGATGAAAACAAAAAGGTATCTCATAATATAAAAATAAAAAGTACAGTAAGAAGAATAAATAAACACAAACTCTGACAAATGAGAATGTAATTTCAAATAGCTAACATAAAAGAAGTGTCGACTTAAAGAAGAGAATGAAGGATTCCCTTACCTTGTAGAATAACTCTTAAATCTTGAAGGATGGGACCTTGTGGGATTAGGGACACCTTGGGAGGACTCCTAGAGAGGAAAAACCACCAAATATTCTATTATGAGGGATTTTTAATGAAGGAAAGCGAATGGATGAGTGGTTATTTGTAGAAAAAGAGAGGTAATTTTTAATAACTTCAAAGGGACACCTCATTAGTGGTTTTTTCCAAACCATGGGATTTCCCATGGTATTTTCCCATGGTTTTAGACACTTGAGACACCTCATATCATAATTAATTGTACAAAAGTCCCCCATAATTTTATATTTAATTATTACATCACTATGATGTCATTAAACTACCGAAAACTCATAACTGTATTTTTACTATTCATGAAAAATTCATGTATTTTAGAAAAATCTCAAAAATTTACCCTAAATTTTTTTCTACATGTAGATTTCAAAAATGAACTCCATGTTTTGAAAATTATTTTCTAATTTTTTTAAATTAAATTTCTAAATAAATTCACTGTTAATTCGTAAAATAATAATCTTAAAGGTGATATTAGTTTTATTTCTCATGGAAAAACTAATTAATATATCATTATCTTATTGACATATAAAAATTAAATAAAATTATTATTTACTATTCATAAGGGTCATATTACTATTCATATTACTATTAATTAGTGTATCTTACTATTCACCAAAAGTCAAGTTTATTCTATCAGACTCCAAATGACTTACTGATCACAACTCTAGATGACCATTTTTTGAAATTAAAAACATATAAGAGGAAAATTTATATTTAATGGCTAGGTTTTAACAATCTCCTAAATAACCTAGTGTTGTTTCAAAGAAACACATTGATTAATAGAATGTATTTAAAAGAGTCATACCATAAAATGTTTGGGGGTGATCTATTATTCCCTCCTTTAGAAATTTCATCCTCGAAATTTTATGTATAACCACCAAAAAGATGTGGGTGGTTCTTCTTCATGAAATCCTATGGTTCATAGGTTGCTTCCTCCATATTATTATTTCTACAAAGAATCTTTACAAGTAGAGTTGTTAGATTTCTCAATACCTTCTCCCTTATGTCAAGAATCCTAATTGGCTTTCAACAGTTTAAAAAATCAGGTTCCAGTTCTATTTCATCATATGTGAGTACAGGCATTGGGTCTGGCATGTACTTCTTTAACAATGATTCGTGGAACACATCATGAACTCTGGAGAGATTTGGTGGCATCCCTAAATGGTAATCTAGAGATCCAATTCTTCCCAAAATTTTAAATGGTCCGATGTACCTGGAGCTTAGTTTTTCTTTCTTACCGAACCTTATGATTCCCTTCCATAGAGATACTTTCAGAAATACATGATCTCACATTTGAAATTCCAAGTCCTTTCTCTAGTTATCAGCATAACTCTTCTTCCTACTTTGGGATGCTTTAATATGGGATTGTATTTTATTCACCATTTTCGTGGTCTCTTCAATAAGTTCTAGGAATATAAGTTTCCTCTCACCAACTCCATCACAACAAGTTGATGTTCGACATCTCTTTCCACACAATACTTCATATAGAACCATTTGAATACTAGAATGGAAACTATTGTTGTATGAAAATTCCACCAAAGGAAATTATTGATCCAACATACCTTGGAAGTCAATAGAAATGACTTCAGAATATCTTCTAGAGTTTGAATAGTCCTTTCAGATTGTCCATCAGTTTGGGGGTGATATGCAGTACTCATATGAATCTCTGTATTCAAAGCCTTCTAGAGACTTTTCCAGAATTTTGACGTAAACTGGGGATCTTAATTAGAGAAAATTGATAGAGGTGCACCATGAAGTCTCAAAACATCATTAATATAATGTCTTGCTAGCTGCTCAAGTGTCAAATCCTCTTTTATTGGAAGGAAATGTGTTGTTTTAGTGAGACGATAAACAATTACCCATATTGCATCATTCCTTCTATGTGTCCTTGGTAGTCTGGTAAAATAATCCATCTTAATGTTATCCCACTTCCACATAGGAATAGGTAGAGGTTGCATCAATCCTTTGGGATGTTTTCTCTCCGCATTCACTTGTTGATAAACTAGACACCTTGACACATAGTTAGTAATTTATCATTTCATATTATCCCACAAAAAATATTCCTTCAGATCATTATACATCTTGGTGCTACTCGGGTGTATAGAGAAATTTTAGCTATGATCATCGTCTAATAGTTCCATTTTTAGCAATGGTACTGATGGAACACATAACCTCTTCCCAAACATCAAAACTCTTTCTTCATACATGAAGTCATCCAGTCTCCCATCCTTAACTGTATTAATATTTTTGTTCATATTCTCATCATCAAATTGAGAAATTTTTATCTTCTCTAGTAAAGATGGTTTAGCAATCATTTTAAAGAAGTGTGATGTTCCCCCTTCCTTAACAATTCCCATATTCATCTTTAGTAGATCTATGAATATAGGATCTCTTTCAATCCTAATTTGTGTCAGAAGGACATGATCTTTCCTGCTTAATTCAGTTTCCACGATATTCACCTTTCTTGGGTGGTAGTGTACTGAACAATCATAATCTTTGAGTAACTAAAGCCATCTTCTTTGCCTCATGTTGAGTTCTTTTTGTGTGAAAATATATTTTAAACTCTTGTGGTCTGTATAAATATCACATATCTCTCCGTAGATATAATTCCACCATATTTTCAGAGAAAATATTACAGCTACTAACTCAAGATCATGAGTAGGATAATTTTTCTCATGAGTCTTCAACTGTTTTGATGCATGATAAATAACATTATCATTTTTCATAAGGAAGAAACCCAATCCATTCTTTGATGCATAGATGTATATTACAAATCCATCACTTCCAGATGGAAGAGTGAAAATAGGAGCATTGACCAATATTTTTTTCTATTCATCGAAGCATTCTGTACATTCTTTTTTCCTCACAAACTTAACTCTTTTACGTGTGATCTTGGATAGCGGATTAGCCAGTCGAGAAAAATTCTGAACGAAATGTCGATAATAACCTTCTAAGACAATAAAACTGCTTACCTAAGTTATGTTTATTAGCGTGGGCCAATATGGGATTTCCTTTGTCTTCACAGGATCAACTATGATTCCATCCTTAAAGACAATATGGCCCAAAATAGAAATGGACTGAAGCCAGAATTATCACTTGCTAAACTTCCCATATAATTTATTTTTTCTAATATTTCTCAAAATAAACCATAAGTGATTCTCATGGTCTTCATAGCCTTTTGATTATATTAGGATATCATTGATGAATACCACAAAAACTTATCAAGATATTCCTTGAAAACCCTATTCATTACATCCATAAAAACGAAGGGTTCATTTATCAGTCCAAAAGGCATCACTGTAATCTCATAATGCCCATACCTAGTTCGAAATGATTCCCTAGGAATATATTCCTTCCCCAAACACAACTGATGATATCCAGATCAAAGGTCAATCTTCGAAAAGTATTGAGCTCTATGAGGTTGGTCAAATAAATCATCAATGAGGGGAAGAGGATACTTGTTCTTTATTGTAATAGCATGGATTTATCTATAATCAATGCAAAGCCTCATGGATCCATCTTTCTTCTTGACAAAGAGGTCATGGGCTCCCTATGTAGAAACACCAGGTCGAATAAATACTTTTTCACTCAAATCGTCTAGTTATTTCTTTCGATCTACTAATTCCATAGTGGCCATTATAAAGGGAGTCTTTAATATAGGTCATGCATCAAGAATTAAATCAATAGAGAACTCAACTTCCCACTCTGGAGGATGTCTAGGTAAATCCTTTGGAAATACATCAATTTACTCTTTCACTATTTTCACATATTTAATTTTAATATTTCTTTCCTCTCCCATAGATATTGTTTTATCTCAATCTCAAAGTGTTTCATTCATTAGAGCTACTGGGGGTGGTTCTAGATAAGAATCAGGTGGCGATGTTTCTTCCCTAAAGACTAGGGATTATAAACCATTTTAAAAAATTTTAATTCCCATATTCTTACAACAAATCTTCGCATCATAATTTGACATCCAATACATACCGAGAATTATATCAAATTCAATGATTGGTATGATGATAAGGTTAGAAACTAGAGCACATTTTGGTGTCTGGAGAGGGACTAGTCGATATTCTTTTGTTGCAATGATACATCCCATCAGAGTTTTGACTGACAACTCCTTTATTAAATCAAATTGGACATATCTAATTTTCTTGGGAAACTGAGATGATATAAATGAATGCAATGATCCAGAATCAAATAAAGTGTTGGATATGTTTGAGGAAACTATTAAAGTACCTGACACCACATCAATAATAACTTCAAAATTCATGGTTGTAATCTCATAGTCTCTCCCTTACCCTCTTGGATTTTTTTGAGTCATGTTTCCTTGTCTCTTAGGACACTCATTTGCATAGTGTCCCATCTCTCTGCAATTGTAGGATTTAATATCATTGAATTGTTTATTCCCCTTTCATTCACCATATTGATGAACCTTTTCTCCACAGTTTTATCAGACTCCCATGCCTTTCAAGCAATTCCAGAGATGATTCATTCCACATTTCACACATTATGGGAAACTATTAATTACCTTTATCTTCTTTGGTTCTTCTATTTTTCCTTTGTTATCAGACTACTGCTTCTTATATTAGTTTCCTTTGAAAAAAATTTGATCTAGGAAATTACTTCTCTGTTTTGATGGCACTTGATACAATTTCATCATATGATGAAAAATATTTAGAAGCTAGATCCATTTGAAGACATGGATTAAGGCCTTCAAATAAATGATCAACCTTATTTTCCAAGTCATGTACATAATCTACGGTATACCTAGCCTGCCTTGTGAAGGTAGCCTTATACTTTGCAACACTATCTTCTTCACTTTTTTTAATCCAAGGAACATACTCTTCATTTCGGTTCGTTGCTCACAAGGGAAATATTTTTTGAAGAATATTTCTTTAAAAGTACTCCATTCAATATCTTCTATATCTTCTTCCTCCATGGAATTTTGAATCAGGGACCACCATTGATTAGCATCTCCCTTGAGACAATATATTTCCAGTACTACCTTTTCATTTACATTGCATATTAACACCATGAATATCTTTTCAAGGGACTTGATCCATTGCTCATAAACCATTGTATTAGTAGTACCACTGAAATATGGGGGCTTATTCTGCATGAAACGATCTAACACAGGTGTGGAATGGTAATTCGTTACAAATTGAGTAAGTTTACCCAATATGGCCATGATCTGATCTGCTCGAATGTTGTCAATGTTGAATTTATTAGTAGGGAGATTCCTACCCTGACCACAAGTATTTATTCCCATTCTTCCATTAGATGCCATTTAAAAATAATGGGAAACACTTTATTAGTATATGAATCTCAAATATAAAAGCACTCAACATAGATTGAAATTGATTGCAAAGCTAATCTTATAAATGGGTTCCTCTGAGGAAACATTTAAATTAACTCCTTCATAATGTATTTTAAAGAAAATATGAATTAGCCTAAGAATATCCCCCAGGAGTTTCATAACCAAGAGTGCAGCAAGGCCCATTGTCGTGCACCAGTTCCCGTTCGAGTCTAGCTCCAAGCGGTGTTTTCAGGTTTTACCCATTGATACGTCTATGTCAGAGCTTCCTCTACCTGCTCATATCCAGACAGAGACGTATTGTAAAAATATCTATATAATACATTCCTTCCCAAAATACAAGGATGTTATTGTATTTTTATCTTCAAATATTACCTTAGGTCTTTGTTCCCTACTATACATTTCTTACTCTAGTTTCCAAGTTTTCTACTAAACTTCCTCTAATACCAACTATAACACCCCGAACCCTCTAGGATGGAGTCAGTGTATTACTTGTGATATTGGAATGGTTAGAAGGAATGAAAATCCTAAAGGAATGATATGTTTAGTTGTCTTGAAAAAACTTGATACATAGTTGTTACTCAAATTACATTGGAAAAGTTTACATAAATTCAAGACATAACAAAACTGAAAACTACATTCACAAGAACTCAATAAATGATCTCTTATTTGTCACCTGTTGAAAGTAAACAATAAAATTGGTGAGCTCAAAAACTCAGTAAGGTTTATAATTAGCGGAATCATGCATAAAATAATAAGTTAATCACAATAAATATGACATAATCAATATGGGATAGTGAATAAATGAATAACTAATGCAATTAATAAACTGAGAATGAAATTCCATCCATATATTTTGTCATAGTGAAAACCTCATGGACAATAATAATAACTGATAATCAATAAAGATAATTCTTATTAATTTTATGTCATTTATTTGGGACATGAAACAATAGTACCATAAAAACGTTTCAGTTCTATGGGTAGAAAGCTGTCTGATTTGTTGGAAACAAACTCGAAGGGTTTGTCACCAACTGATTGCCTCGTGAGACCAACCGATGCATCAAGGGGGTATAGAATTCCCCACCAACCACTTCATGTCCAAATAATTATTAATAAATTGATTCAATACAAGATCAATATGATTTTTCAATATCCGTATAGATTAGAGTATACAGATTCATTAATATTTCCATAATTGAAATAACTTTCCAAATAAACACCGTATGTAAAATAGTATACGGTTTAGACAACAGACATATCTGTGTAATGAGATTATGGATATTTAATATAAATACAATTTAAAATTAAAATTGATCTGAAATGGGAAGTAGGTACACCACATAAGGATTATTAGTTTCACAATACAAAGTTATTCACAACAAAAAGGTAGTTGAGACAAAGTCCCTTACAACAATGTCATTAGTCGAATCATATGACCAGAACTTATTGAACACAAAATGAATCCTTGAATAAAATTAATATAAATAGAGTATTGTTATTATATATAAAATGGTGGTAAAAATATACCAAATACAATAAATAAGTGGCGAATAATGAAAATCTCACAGAAATGAAAATGAGATGAGAAACCCCAGACCTTTTTCTCGAGTGTGTTCATCGTTTGTTTTAATGACCGGAATAATATAATTTATATTCATTAATTAATAATTAAAGAAACTTCTATACATGTAATTTATTTATTATAACCTTATTATGTTCATTCCTGGCCCTTTTAATGTGTTTAAGAGGTTCAATTTTGTTGTTTTAAATGTATTTTCTTCCTTGGTTTTCATGATTTGTTTACTTGCTTTCATGAATGGATGTTCATTTGAAATGTGGATAAATATCTAGATTTGTTAATATATGTTATTAGTGAAATTACATATATATAAATTATCCAATAATGATTATAGGTTATATACTTGAGGATGAATCAGTAGTTAAATGTTCTTGATAAATGCTTGGATTTTGCTTGGCAGTTTTGTATACAATGAACTCGTTATGTATTATTATTCCATTTAATGAGTGTGTAAACATTCCAGAAAATTAATGAGATTAAATACATATATTTTGATTTGGTTAAACCATTAAAATGGTTTCATGAACAGTAATTAAGGGGAAAATGTAAAACAAAACTCCGTCGTCAACAAAGGTTGAAAATTGGAACCTCATGGACGTTGATTTCGCTTATAAAAATAAAAAGGGGGAGTAAGAATATTGATGATGGTTATTCAATTATCATGATTTAATTCCAGTATATTGATTATACTAGAATTTACCATGATAATTTTCACAGAGGAGGTGTGAAGAGAAAAATAATAGAGATGATCTTGAAAATAAAAGAAAAGTTGAGAGATCCCTTATGAAAATTTGGCAGCCTAACGACGTCTCTTAAAATTTCATAAAATCAAATGATGAGAAAAAAAGGTTATATCATAATATTAAAATAAAAAGTAAAGTAATATGAATAAATCAAATAAAATCCCAATATAAGGGGATGGAATTCCAAATAGATAACATAAAAGAAGTGTCAACTTAAAGAAGAGAATGAAGGATTCCCTTACCTTGTAGAATAACTCCTAGATCTTGAAGGATGGGACCATGGGGGATTACGGACACCTTGAGAGGACTCTAAGAGAGGTAAAACCACCCGATCACAGAGGATGAGGGATTTGTAATTGAATAAAACAAATGGATGAGTGGGTATTTATTGAAAAAGAGAGATTATTTTTATTAATTTCAAAGGGACACCTCATTAGTGGTTTTTCCCAAACCATGGGCTTGCCCATTGTAATTTTCCCATGGTTTTAGCCACTTGGGACACCTCATGTCATAAGTTTTGTACACAAGTATACAATACTTTATATTTAATTATTACATCATTATGATGTCCTTAAACTACCGAAAACTAAAAACTATATTTTTACTATTCAGGAAGAGTTCATGTATTTTAGAAAAATCCAAAAAATTTACCCAAACCATTTTCACTGCGTAGAATTCAAAAATGAACTCCATATTTTTAAAATAATTTTTTATGTAATTTTAATTTAATTTTTAAATAAATTCATAGTTAATTCAAAAAATAAAAATCATAAAGGTGCATTAGTTTTATTTCTCATTGGAAAACTAATTAAGATCACATTATCTTATTTACTTAAGAAAATAAAATAAAATAATTATTTACTATTCATAACAGTCATATTACTATTCATAAGGGTATGATACTATTCACTAAAAATCATGTTTGTTCTATCAGACTCCAAATAACATACTGATCACAACTATAGATGACCATTTTTCGAAATTCAAAACATATAAGTGGAAGATTTATATTTAATGGATAGGTTTTGACTATCTCCTAAATAACCTAGTTTTGTTTTAAAGGAACACAGTAATGAATAGAATGTATTTAATAGAAGCATACCATATTATGTTTGGGGTGTTATACATATTGACTAAGAATTCTTTTAAATCTAATTTACTCTATAATTTCGTTTTTTATATCCCTCCTAATGTGTCCCCAATATATTATTAAGCTCCTCTCAGTCTTTAAGAAGCACCCTCACAAGGTAAGGAATCTTATCCTTATCCCCAGTAATCAAAACCATATTTATATTATGCATTTTAATTTCCAATTGTTTATGATTTTATATGTTCTTAATGACATATATTAATTTCCTTATTATTTTAAATTGATGATATACACATTTCACTATCATTATGTCCTACTATTAATCTGTATGTACCGTTGTTATGCTGCTGAAATTATCTGGTAATTTTTCATGCCAAACAATTTTATAGTGAATACCCATCCCCATTTCCACTCAGGGGTATTAAAATATATGAAAATATCATTAATTTATTATAAAATTCTATATATTAATCTACTACTTCATAAAAATAGGATTAAAATTTAAGAAATACATTCTAATGTTGTATAATCTATGGGGCACACATATTCATGTACAAGATTTGAATGTGATGGGTGAGCCTAGAATTATATAGCCCTCCAATACATTAGGTAATGTTTTTATCTCATGAGATTTCATGTATGGTTAAATAGAGGATATATTAAGAACTCTATGTTATGATGTATTGGTTTTTATCCTTGATATATGATTAGGATGTCAAGTTTAACGTTAAAACCACATTCCCATGTTTCATTATGTTGTCATATTATACCATGCCTTGTTATTCAAGACTATAATAAACACCACCATTATATTACATTTATATGACTATTATATCACATATAATGATTTAAATTGTTATATACTTTTTTATTCACCTACTAGGCTTTATATCTCACCCCTTTCTTATGTAAATACCCATGTTATCCCATACCGTTTTAAAAGATCCATGTAATATAGGTGTGTGTTAAGAAGTTTTTAAATATTTTTATTATATTTAATTTCCAATTTTTTATGTTATGTACCAAATTACCAAAATACACAAGTCCTTAGGATCTTCTGGTGTTTTATTAAGTGTATCCTTATATAATAAATTCTGAATTAAGGTGTTTTATGATAAGGTTCATCATAGTTGGTATTTGAACAATGTCTAGTTATTTTTGGGATTAAGATTATAAAAATTTAGTGAAAGCCTTAGGGATAAGACTAAAAATGGAAAACATCCCTAAATTTTGGTAATGTATAAATTAAATGGTTTGAAAAAAAAATAAATCCCTATCAGAATAATATAAGTGGATGTGGCTCTAGAATTGTTTTAACTAGTGTTAATAACCCTAAAAAGAGCATATTGAGATGGACTTGATCGTCACCCCATACATGAAAATGGGCCTTGATGCACACCAAGTATAGAAATATGAGGGTGTATTATTTGGTAAATTATCAAGATCATTATAGAAAAATATTAAGAGGACATAAATTAATATAATACCTTATGTTAAAAAATATACCATTGATAAATTTGATTGAAACCTATAAATACATAAGCTATGGAACATATGTCATTTATGATTATTCCATTCAATGTTCATACCTAAGTCTATTTCAGTCAAAGTAAATTATTGAAAATAGAATCTAATAGTGAATGATAGACATATTTCCCTTTAATGAACTTAAAATTTCCTAAGTGTATATGGTTATATTCAGTCTTTCATATCATGCAAGTTTATTAAAAATATTAATACACCACCCCAAAACATAGAAGTAGAGATATCATAGAAAATAGATAATAGTAAAATGATTGCATCCCAAGTATATAAATCATCCCCGTTCATATTTTGTTGGATTAATTTCCTAGTAAACCATATTATATACTATTTAGTTAAATTTGATACAATTTCTACCATAGATTTTATTTCCTTTAATAGAGCCAACATAAATTTCCACGAGAAGGGAATAATCATCGGTATCGCTAATCATCCACTAATTTTATCCAATTACATAGAGGTGGATGAATATTATTTGGTATCATCATCTCAAGTATTGATATTATGTCCTTTCAAGAAAACATATCTATGTTAAATGACTGAGATTAAGTAAAAGTTCATCCTTGACAGCATGCTAATTATATGGGAATTATCTGATGTGTAACCCAAATAATTTTCTGGTCTTCCTCCTAGATGAGAGGCTGACTTCTTGGTCTAACATATACCATAACATTTTCTAGTATCGGTGAAAAAATATTGAATATCAATTATTGAACATGAGGAGATGAATAGGAAACTACAGGAGAATCTGGATAAAGGGTTTATACAACCAATTGCATCACCCTTGGGTGGACTGGTCCTCTTCTATAAATAGAAGGATGGGTAAAGCCACCTCAAAATTGATTATCTTATGATTAATAAGATCATGATTAAGAAAACGTATCGTATTCCATGTGTTGATAACTTGTATGATAAGATACCTGGATCCCAGCACCACTTAATAGTGGATCTTTGGTTATGTTATTATCATGTGAAGGTGAATAAAGAGGATATCCCCTAGAAAACTTTTCATACAAGGTATGGGAAATATGATTTAATAGCGATTCCATTTGGACTCAGTAATTCTCTAGTAATCTTTATAGACTTAATAAATAAAGTATTTTTTAGATTAAATTATCAAATATTTTGTAGTATTTATAGAGGATATTTTTATATAATCCAAAATCAAGAAGGAACCTAAAGATCATTTGGATATTATGATGAATACCTCAAGGAAATAAAATATGTATGTAAATTGAAGTAAATATAACTTTTGGATTGTTAAAGTAAAATTCATGAGGAATTTTATCACAAAAAAAAGATATATGCATGTCATTCAAAAACTATGGTAATTGAAGTATGAACCAGACCAACCTATGTGAAGGAAATATCTAGATTTCTTTAAATTTTTAGGTAATATCATAAATTTATGACAAATCTATCATTATTTTCAATCCCACTAACCAATATAACATGAAAGGGGTGAAGTTTATTTTCAATGATGATTTTATTAACATTTTTAAAGATCTAAAGAAGAGTCTAATCACTTCAGCAGTGCTCACATTACCCACCAGTGTTATAGTATTTTTTTTCTAAAGTGATGCATCCAAAAAAGGATAGGGTTGTGTAGTCATTCAAGTTAAAAAATTTGTAGTATATTACTACCACCAATTATAGATATATGTTTAAAAATACCCGATACATGATCTAGAATTTTCTATTGTGATCATCACATAGAATATTTGGTTACATTATCTCTATGAGGAGAAGCGTGAAATATTTACAGATTATAAAATCATCATGTTTGTATTAACACAAAATGACCTCAATATATTCCAATAAAGGTAGTTATAGTTGATCAAGTATTATTCTTGTTCAATCCATTACCATCATGGGAATTTGTATAAATTAGAATGTTTTATGAGTAGAAATCATCGTGAAACCTAATCCATGATGATGATTGCAAGTGATCAATTATTATTAGATATTATAATTTTAGAGATAGAAATAATAAAAGGATATTAATCTTGAATTCCATAAATAAAAACATACCCATACATTTGTGAGAGGATCAATGAGGCCCAAAAAGATGATCATTTTACATAGAAAAAGGTTGAAAATTTTATAACATTTAACTCTACTAAATATAGAATTATAAGGTTTGGAACCTGGATATACATCCCAGAAGAACAATACCTAAAGAGGTTACTTTGTGAAGATGTACATAACTCATTGTAGGGTCCTGAAAAAAAAATCCGCAACAGATAATGATGATCCCCTTTAACTCAAGGGACATTCTTCCGAATTTCCCCTAAAAAGATTAGTCAAACATTGAAAATAATCAAGGATGGTGAAGGATGAACCAGTCCGCATGCCAGTTCAATTTTAGGGACACACGACCGGTTCCGCGAAGCGTCCCTCCTCCGCGGACCGTCGTCGTTCGCGAGATGGAGACAGAGTTCCTCCGCAGTCGCGAGGAGGGACAAGCGCCAACCCGGTTCACCATTCTGGACCACCCTAGCTGTGAGATGTGTCAGCTAGCCCAAATCGCCTCCGTTGTCGTTTGTGAAATGGAGGTGGAACCCTCCACGGCCACGAAGCACTCCCTGAGTTTGGTTTGCGGAGGGGTGTTTAATACCCTGCAAATTACGGATTGACCAAGTCATCCGTGAACTGGTTTTTCGGTCATGGGACTCCGCAAAAGGCGCCGCATGACCATAGATACATCCTTTTCCCCGCTCTATAAAAGGTGATTGAAGAAGAAGGGAAAGGAGAGGATGGAGAGGAGATCAGTCAGATTCGGGTGGAAGGATTTCGAAAGAAGGCTTAAGATTTACGATGTTCTAGTTCGCGAACCAGAGAAGGTATGAACCTGGGAATGAACTAATAAGGAACCAAAAAAATGCATAATAACATGGTGAACCGCGAACATAAAATAAAAAAGAAGAGAAAACTGTGAACCAGGGTCCCTCCACAGATATACTCCCCACGGACCAGGGAGTTTATGCCTCTTTTTCGATCTGCCGCACCGCGTAGCACCCTCCAATGTGGGCGAATCCCCGAAGGATGGGACTCTGGCCGGCGCCGCCCTTGGCCACTGCTACCTGCATGGAACCCTCTGTGGACCACCCTAGTTCTCGGATCGAACCTGAAGTCGTGAACCACCTTGGTTCGCGGGATGCCCATCAGTTCGCGGACCACCCTGGTTCACAGACAGCCTCTCCAGTCACGTAGAACTTCCCTACGTGAAGGGTGTCACCAACCATACCCCTGTGTGGCCTTCCAAAACCTTCAGAATTCCCATTCCCCGAGCCAGATAAAATCCTTCCAATTTTAATCCGGCTTGATCCTTCGTAACCTTATCATTGGCCTACTCATCGGCCCCGAGCTGTGGCATCCACCAGAGCCACCAGATCCGTGTGGTGTAACCCTCAGGCGCATTAGCGCGCCGTTTTGAGTTCACATTCCGATGGTAAACATGGGAAAAGGGGTTTCCCCGACCCTTGGGAGGAATCTCGAAGCATGCCTGGGTTCAAATTCCCATGGTAATGCGGGGTCTGAGCCCGAGAGCCCCCTTTCTACCTCTACTCACCAGGATGAGGGACTGCACACTTCGGTTGTCAGGAACTTCTCCCCTCCCCAGAGAGGGGGAGGCATACCCATCTGAAGGCAGCCATCCACATGCACCTTGGTACTTCCCCTGGTACTTCCCCGAGGAACAAGAGAGGTGACAGGAACAGGAGCACCCCTTTCCCTCTCCCGCTGCCCTTTTCCGCCATGTGCGTCCATCCTGAAGTAAGCCCCGACATTATGGGCTTCCCTCATGCGTAATCCCCACTCCACTTCCCACAGATGAACCTTTCGCGACGTGATCCTCTTGTCCCTACTGCCTCTTGTTTCACACACCGAGCATGACTCACGTGGGCTTAGAGTAAGAATCCAGCATGAAATCCTCTTATGGGCCTCCTTAGAGTGTAAGCCCCAATCCCTTATTCTGGTCTGCCTTAGAGCATAAGTCCCAAGCCAATGCGAACTATGAGGAGTTTGATTCCCTACCACAGGGATACGTAGGAAGCCTCCATGAGGTTCAAGCCTGATCACCAACGGTCCCCCGGGTTCCGGTGCTCCCATTTGAACAAGGTGGACTTTGATCCCTTTCCCCTAGGAAGGGTACTTAGGAAGCCTCTATGAGGTTCAATCCCAATAACCGGCCGATCTGACTATCTTCACATCGGTTCACCGTGCCACTTATAATGTTGCCTCAATGAGTTCCAACTCCTTGGGGTCATTAATCCAATGAGGGATGGTAATCCTCGGGCATAAATGATTCTGAACCCCTGCGTTCGGCTGACCATTTCCAACCAAGAGACATTCGTGGACACTATGATTGGGTATAAATCAAAGATTCAAGAAACATATGAATACATCCTAAATCTATAATAGAGTCTCGGAACATGCAATAATTCCCCCCAAAAGGGTGCGATGAGCCCGAATTCTCATCCTCTCAACCAATGTGAGTTCTTAAGCATCATTGGTCAGACCATCCAGAGAATGTCGGCCATTGGAATCTAGGTCCATGTGTCATCAGATACGGAACCGTTGGGCGTTTCGAGACTGAAAACCGAAACAAAAATGGTGAACCCGATGTGAATATTTAACCAAGAATTACGGATTTAACTTAATCCCACCTTGTGCCCCCTTTTACTCACAAGGAGGGCCAAGCAAGGTCATTACTTACGCATGGGATCATGAGATGCTGCTTTGGCGGGTTTGCTTCTTGTATTTTCTAAAATGTTTTGCAGGTACTACCTTCAGAACTCCCTTTGATCCAATGGCGTCCTGAAGGAACTCACAAGCGCGTGCTTCCAAAAACGCAATGACAGGTCTTCCTCACCTATGGAGAACCCCATCACCCACCCAGCGTCTTCAACGCTGGGTCTCAGATGTGCTGATCCGAGATTACTACATGAATGGTACTCTCCCAATGGTGGAGGTGGCCATGTACGCCCTCCAATCCGCCATAACTCACCGGTCGCCTTCCCAACAGCTGTCATAAATGCAGATCCAGACAGCCCCTGTTTCTATCTCCAACAATTTTTGGAGTCTATCCCTAGAATTGTGCAATGGGTACCTCCCTTATCTTGGGGAGGCATATGAGGTCGACGTTGAGGACTTCATCCCGACCAAACGGGGGTTTTTCTCCAAGACCCCAGCTGGTAGATGTCAACGCGGTCATGCCACGATTCAACATCCTCGCACCGAGGAGGATGTCTCCTAGAGGATTTAGGACAACGCTCCACAAGCTCCGGACCCTCAGATTGCTCGATGAGGATGACAGACATACAATCATGGACCGGTCATCACCCTGGTCCCTGAGGAGGAGCTCCGCTACCCAGCCACGGAGACATACCATGAACAGGCACCTACACCTGTTCACTCCTCCCGATCCCGCCATCCAGACTTGGCGGCATCATACAAGCCGGTGTGCATCCCCGCCGAGCTCCATCAAGCCCGTCGCTCACATAGGACGACACTTACTAGGTAGGCACCTCTCCATACCCAGGGTCGTGAAGCCCACCAACCTGACGTGGTGGTGACTCAGCGCCTACAAGACCAGCTCCTAGTAGTTTCTTCTGACTCCCACCATCCTGATATGGTGGCGATCAACAATGCCCGCCACACAAATATGGTGGCAAATCATAGGTGGCCACGTCTCCCCACCAACAAAGGCCACTGACTCAATACGGTGGGAAACCAATATATGCAGGACCAGCTCCCTGTGAATGCAAGTAAATCCCGCCATCCCGATGTGGCAGCCAACAGAGAGATATACCGGCATATCCCGGTACTGGGGAAGATTCTTTCACCTGCCCCGACACAAGATAATTTTCCGTACACACTGACCACCAGAGAAACGGAGCAGGATATTCCTACTATGATAATGGAATGGGCCTTCATACCCGTTCCAGCCAAAGATGTATCTCTATATATCTTGGAAATGATAGAGGAGGAGGTATCAATCCCATATCATATCATCCAGACTTTCCAGAATATAATTGCATCTGTGGAAACAGCAAGGACTCAGGCCGGTGAGCCCGTCTCCCCAATTGAGGCGACTCATCTGAGAATGAGATAGCCGCCTCGGAGTAGATCTTCATCCCTGCTTTTTCCAAAGAGGGTTGTTGGCCATATTCTGTGACGCAAGGGCAACCAGATCAAGCAGCTTCACTAGTTCCAACTGGGGGACACCCGTCCATCAAGGTGGATGCTTCAGAGCAAGCATATATCTCTGCTAAAAGTCAAGATGTTCATTGGCATATACCGACAGCTTCACGGGACCCAATTAGATAGGGACCCAAAGGTGAAGGTCACTGTCAATAGCAGACGGTCCCCGCTGCCCGCAAAAGAGCGTCCCGAACGCGCCAAAGGTAGCCGAAAAATAAAGAGGGTGTTCATGAATCCGCTCTGCTGGATGCTGGGGTTCCCAACGCTGCTAAGCATACATCAAAGACTTAGAACCCTGACCATCCATTACAATATTATGGGAGTGGAAGTAGTAGTTGTGAAGGTCATCCTCGCAATGTTGCTACCAGCAACTTTGAAGGTCCTCCCTAGAGCACCTCTGGGGGCCTCCCCCGCGGGCATATAACGATCGATCATGAGAGCTCCTCTTTTTATGCGAGTCACAGAAACCCTCCACGTGGCCTGAAGATAAAGGAGAAAAAAGGTCCTCCACTTGTTGTTGTCCACCCTGAAGGTCCTCCCCAGGGTATACGCTGCAAACACTCTCCATGAAGTGGGAACACAGATTATGATAGTAGTCCTCGCTATCATAGTCAAAACTGTAGAGGCCCTTTCTACAGTGACGTATCATCATGACAAGAAGGTCCTCCCCATATCGTAGGCTACCCTGAAGGTCCTCCCCAGGGGTTACGCTATAACAGAACTCCATGCATCCAAGCATCAGATCATGGTGGTAGTCCTCTCCACCCTGATAATGGAGGTCATCCCCGTAGAGACGTCCAGCAATGAGAAGGTCCTCCCCTCATTGCGGTACATTCTGGAGGCCCTCCCCAGGATGTATCCCCCAGATATTCTTCATGTGGTAGCAGTAATGGTAGTCCTCACCATTGCTACAACTTAAGTGGTAGTCCTCGCCACCACGAACACCATTGTGAATGTCCTCCCCTAATTGGCCCCAAGAAACTAGAAGGTCCTCCCCTTTTCGATGTTTGTCCTGAAGGTCCTCCCCAGGATGCACGTCGAACGTCAAGCCCTGATGGTAATCCTTACCATGATGGTAGTTGTTGCGATGGTCCTCCCCGTAACGACACTGCACAGCCAGAAGGTCCTCCTCTTGCTGCGACACGCCTTGGAGGTCCTCCCCAGGGTGTGCACTGCAAAAGTCCTCTATGCAGTGAAGAATCAAGTAGAAATTGCAGTTCTCTCCATTACAGCCGCCATTGTGGAGGTCCTCCCCACGATGACATATCATATCAATAGGAAGGTCCTCCTCCTACTGAATCAAGCACCGAAAAGCCCTCCCATGTCGAGGCACTCAGAAGGACGGGATCAAGCATGTCAGATTCCCAGTTAGTCACCGACGACATCCTTCTTCAATCCGGAGATGGTCTAGGGCCACGTTCATCCTCTGAACCACCTAGTAATCGCCCACATAATGATTCAGCACCTACCGGTCCCACTGCCTCCGACCACATTGGCAGCAAGAATCTCAGTTGGGCTGGCTAGGTAGAGGAGTCACTAACAGAGGAGTATTCCGATATGCTGCACCTGAGGAAACGACTGTCAAGGGATGATATACCAGTTAGGTTTTGGCCTACGACCACCTCTCAGTTCGACATACCCAGAGATTTGTTGGATGAATGCATTCACGGAATCCGCCATAATATATTGACAACCCTCCACCAACTGAAATCAAGCTTCCTTCCCTGTGATGGGTATGTAGACCACGTCAAGATTATAGGGGACCTCTTGCATCACATAGACCTAGAAGCTCTTCCTTTGGCACGGAAACAGCGACCCAAGAGGCGTAAAGGAAACATGGAGATAGCCTACCTCCGTGCGCTGCACCACCTGCACCACCTCATCGGTGACACTCTGACGAGAGCCCATATCAGTGGATGGGGAGAACATGGAGCTCTGCATTTCACTCCACTCCCCACCAAGAAGAACCCATTCGGCGTGGTGTCTTGAAACGTCATCTTGTCAATATGTCAATTGAGTGGTCTCTCTATTCAGGAAAGGCAACACACCCAGCAGAGTCAGGCCTTGAGTAAGTCCCAGAAGCGTGAGGCCCGATGGGATCAATCCATTCAAGAACTCCTTAATCAGGCCACCGAGAGCATACAACAAGCCTCACGCCTAGGAGAGGCCAATCGATGATCTTTTCCTACCTTCCCAGAAGGGATTGATTCACAGAAGAACTCAGCACCAAACCCAGTTTACCCCTGAATGGGAGCACACACGATCAGGCAGGTTGCGATAGCCATAGTCACTACTGCAATTCAAGGTCAACCCCAGCCTACATGTCTAGGGGGATTTTTAACAACAAATGCCCCCGTAAGACCAATAAAACCAGGAAGAGACTCGATGTCCATGGAATAGAGCCAACCCCAGCCCTCAGGGCTGGGGGCGTTATTACTCCCTCAACAACAACCTCCCCCACCAGATTCAGTATTCTCTCTTCTAGGGAGGAAAATCAGAAGAGGAGGTTCATGTCCTATCCCTTCATTTGAATCATCATCCCCTCCGAGCGGAAGGCGAACTGTAAGGTTGCACCAATGAACCCTCCGCGTCACCCTTCATCAAGAAGTCCGAAGGAAATCCCAGGTCACAAAAGGGAAGGCTAGAAGAAGACGCGGGAGATCCTCTTCCCATTTGGAAGATGACATCTTCTCCGCCCCACGATATGCATCTATCAACATCATAGAGGTAAACCCCATGGGTGACACCAGAGATACTGAAAATTAGGAGGGATCAAGAGACGATAGTTCTAGTCAGGTTATGACTCACAATGAACCACCAGGTGTGCACACCCAAAATAAGAGGGACTCCCTAAATATGGGCGTCCTTCCAGCCAAACCTCCTCTGCCTACCCTGCGAGCTTGCAACAAGGATAAGAACAAAGGACCGGTTACCCTTAACCCACCTCCTTCTCTTGAAAAAGATTAGCCACTCATGCTTTAAGAGAGATTTGATCGACAAGAAGAGGAGATGAAATAACTTATTTGTCTTAACGCCGAACTACTTCAGAGGAACCACCTTATTGAATGTGTATCCCAGGAGGATCCACATCATGAACTCCCAACAAGTGAACCTACAAAACTAGGGTTTGCCCCGACAAATGAAACATGGTTAGTTCTCCCGTCCAATGAGGCGACTGACCCGTCCGACTACCTAAATGTAGATTCGGATGAATACCAAGACTTCCCTCCACTATGGAAGCAACCAGAGCGAGTACGCCTAAACCCTCTGAAGGTGCCACAAATGTCACATGCACCCCTGGTGCCGGCCAATCCAGATAATCAGGAAATGTCTCATGCTATGCCTTCCCAGGACCGGGCCCAACAAGATGTAAACCAGGGTCTCACCAACTCCATCGAGGCACTAACTGCTCGATTGGAAGCGATGGAAGGTTGAAGTGCTCTAATACAGCCAGAGAGAAAACCCTAACCGGATTGGGTGAGCAACAGAATTCCTCCACCCAATTTTGGGATCCATGTATTCCCTATATTCAATGGATTAGGCGATCCAGAATAGCATTTGATGCACTACGCATCCTATTGCGACCCTATGATGGGAACTACAGAGCATCCATAAGTAGTAAAACTCAGATGATTCGTACGGACCATGAAAGGATATGCCTTTTTCTAGTATATGAGTCTACTAGCCCAGTCAATAAAGAGTTGGGAGGACCTTCGGTAGCAGTTCCTATTCCACTTCAGCTCAACGTTGCCTAAAACAACGGTCATCGATATCATGAACTGCAAGTAGGGGGGGAACGAGAGGGTCTCAGATTTCATCACCAGATGGAATGGTCTGACCTAGTCCCTGAATAGGCTGATGCCTCAAGTTGAGATGATATCCATATGCATCGATAATCTTCGAGATGAGCTGCAAACACCGCTCCTACCAGTGGAGTGCACCACTGGCTTCCGCCATCTCTCGACCATTGCCCAGAGAATTGAGGACTCCCTACAGCAAACTAATTCGAACTCACAAATAGCCTCGCAGGCTCTTACGAAAAGAGGCCCTAGAGCTGAAGCATCCGTTATCGCACTCAAGCCGGCCCCTGTGCCCGCTCCACTGCTCAGGCCTCCACCAAATCATCAAGGGCCTTCTGCATATCAGCGGACGCCTCCGCCTAAATGAGACGATAACCGAGGACCGAAGTGGAACTAGTTTGAGGAACAATGAAAACATGTATACATGTTCTGAGATGATCAAGTCCTTGTCCACTTCATTGCCACCATGAACTGCATCATTCTCCGCCTCCCGGAGCCGAGGAAACCTAAAGAGGATGTCCGTGATGATAGGCCGGATTACTGCCCCTACCATCAGATGTTCGGGCACAATTCCGGAGAATGATTCGTCTTCAAATACCTCCTGTAGAGGATGGTAGAATCCAGACAGGTGGAGCTGGGACCACCCCCATCACATGTGTCATGTATCTCTACCACTGACTCAGACAATGAGGAGGGGTGTCAGAAAGTCACCAGCAAGAAGGGGCAAAAAATTGACAACATGATGACTCAAAAGACTATCAACCGAGCCCAGAGCATACATCGAGCTCAACTACAGCAGCCGGTGTTGCCACCAACAGCCCATGAAGCTGCAGAGCTAACAGTATTGACCTCACAACCCTCCACGAGCTGGTTATCCAAGCGTAATCGATGGAGGAAACAATCGCAAGAGGAGCAGTCCGCGATGGGGCCAAAGTTAGTCCCGACCCTGGCAGATTATATGCCCTTGAATTTGGCTCCACGGGCACCGACCCACCAAAAGGCACCATCAGGGACAACCGACCAGGTTGACCTGTTAGATGATGAAGAGACAATATTTGGTTCTATTAATGTCATCCATTTTATGGAATCATTACCTGATGAAGGGTATGGTTACAAACCCGATATCCCTACATGAGGAGCCGGGAGGAGGAACCGTAGAGGTATTGGATAGCAGGGGAGGCGCAGCCACGACTAAAACCAACCCTACGGTTGGACCCTAACCTAAAACTTTAGTATCACAGAGACCCATTGGAGAGCCCTTCAATGGAATCAGTAGGAGAAAAAATTCTCCTCCACCTTCACAAGCAGCCACTCTGGCCCTGTTGTTCTTTGATACCCACCAGAGTAGGAACAAGTGTCTGGCCGCCTAGTGTGCACAAAAAGACTGGTCGGTCTAAGTGCTAAAAAAAAGAATGCCACCGATATATGACCTTGCGGCCAGTCCCTCCTCGTCAAATTCTCCAGCCCCTAAAGCACCCGCTAAGACTCTCCCGCCAATGGAGAAGCATCAGCCGTTGGAGCAAAAATACGATATCTTTAAGAAGATGGCATCGGTACAAGCCACGACGTCAATCCTCGATGCCCTAAGTCTGTCATCAGACCTAAGTGAGGCACTTATAGAAGCTTTGATCATCCCCCAGGAGTTTCAAGCTGAGTAGCTGCCACCAAAATTTATTGAATAGAGACTTACCCGTCAGAATGCAATGTGGTGATTTCCTTCACCGATCAGGATGGATATGTCATCATTTAAGGACACATCAGACCACTATATGTGTCCGACAAACTGAATGGTATTGAGATCTGGAAATTCTTTATAGAAAATGTCTATGGAGTTAACCTACTTCCCCTACGGACACTCCGTAAGTTGGGCTTCAGTGAGGATGACCTAATTCCCTCGGCCACAACTCTGTTGGGTTACGACAAGACTGAGAAGAAAAAAATGGGACAAATTAAGCTAAAGTCTCATTTTGGTATCCTGGTAGCCTACAGAGAATTCCTGGAGGTCCAGCAGAGCACAGCATTCAATACCCTACTGGGAAGGTCGTGGCTCCATAAGCACATGGTCATTCCTTCATCCTACCACCAATGTATCATGTACTGCTTCAATGGACAAAGTGGAAAATTTCACACCGACAAGGCCCCTTTGAAGCTCTCCAAGTCACATTACATTGATGCCAGGATCTATGAGAAAAAGAAAAAGAATCTTTTGGTTGATGGTGTTGACTGGATCCCCTCTCTAAATGGCCTAGAAATGGTTCCTGATGACTCCCTCAGGAAGCTTGGAAGAGATTATGACATGCCCATCAACCATGTTCAGCGTAGGAGTTCAAGTACGAACACACACTCGGATGTCCTCATGACTTCAGCCACGGAGGCCAAGAACGACAATGCAGGAACGTCTACCAACCCTCGATCTGGGGATGAATACTCAAGTGGGGATGCCCATGATGCCTCTCCCTGAAACCATCGAAGGCTCAGACAGGAAACTCCCCCCCCCCTCGTTGGATCAAGAAGATGAGGACTTGGGAGAAGATGAGGAGGAAGATCTCCGGGATATACCTCCTTCATTTGAGGAGGGTATCTCCACCATGGTGGATGATCTCAGGGAAATAAACCTGGGTACTGAGGATGATCTGTGGCCTACTCTCATTAGTGAAGCCATATCCCCCGAGGAGCACGAGGTATATACCTCTTCCCTGGGGCAACATCATTATTTTTTCCTATAATTACACAAAAATTCCAAGACTTGATCCCGAAGTGGTGACACATCACCTGTGTCTTCCAGAAGACCACTGGGGCTATAAACAGGCCGCCAGAAGGACGCATCCGTCACATGCCGCCAAAATAGAGGCTAAAGTCGATAAGATCATTAAAGAAGGCATCATTCAGGGGGTCCAGTACCCCATTTGGTTGGCCAACATCATCCCCATCAAGAAAAAGAACGAGAAAATCCACATCTACATATAATTCAAAGATCTCAATCTGTATTGTCCGAAAGATGATTTCCCAGTCCCGATCACCGAATTATTAATCGATGCGATGATCGGGTATACAGATCTATCCATCATGGATGACTATTATGGATATAATCAAATTAGGATGGCCCAAGAAGACAAATAAGCCACTTCCTTTAGGTCCCCTCAATGGGTATTCTGTTACAAGATCATGCCCTTTGGTCTCATGAATGCTGGTGCCACATATCAGTGTTCCATGAATAAGATATTTAAACCGTTCTAGGGGAAATTCGTTGAATGTTACGTGGATGACCTGGTGGTCAAGTCTAGACAGCGCTCAGATCACCTGTCAGACCATGATACCGTATTCAAAAAACTCTAACATCATAGCTTGAAGATGAACCCCTTGAAATGCGCCCTTGGGGTTACCTTAGGGAAATTCCTTGGATTCGTCATATACCATCATGGCATCGAAGTTGACCCTAAGAAGACAAATGCTATCCTTGGATTACTACCTCCCCAAAATCTCACTGATTTGAGGGGATTCCAAGGACACCTATCCTATATTAGGCGGTTCATAGCCAACCTGGAAGGAAAATGTTTTCCCTTCACCAGGTTAATGAAGAAGGGGGTCACGTACCAATGGATGGATGACTACCAAGAGGCGTTTGACAACTTGAAGAAGTGACTCTTAATCCCACCGGTTCTCATGCCCCGGGTTGAAGGAAGACCTCTCATCTTGTACGTGATAGCCTTAGAGTGATCATTGGGAGCCTTCCTCACACAAAAGAATGACATGGGCAGTGAAAACAATCTCTATTAACTCAGCCGAACAATGCTTGATACTGAGACTCAATATTAAAACATTGAGAAGAGCTATTTGGCCTTGGTCTTCGCAGTTCAAAAGTTGCGACATTATCTGCAGCATCATGAAGTCCATTTGATCTTGCAGAGTAACCCGCTCATGTAAATCCTCAGCCGCCCGATGCTAACCGGATGCATAACCTGATGGGCGGTCATCCTGCAATAGTTTGAAATCCGGTTTGGGCCTCAGAAATCCATCAAGGGTCAGGCATTAGCAAACTTTCTGGCAGATAACCCTTTGACAGGGAGCACTGCACTAGACTCCAAGCTATCTGATGAAGACATCTTCTCGATTAGAGAGGAGTTTCCAGCATGGGAACCTTCGACGACACATCTCGAAGCCCAAACGGGAAGAGGATGAATGATCCCAGATTCAACAAAGTGGGTTTGGGAATAATACTTGTGTGCCCAAAAAAGTCAGTCTTTCTATATTCCTTCCTCCTATCAGAAGGATGTATCAACAGTGAAGCAGACTATCCATCACTCATTGTAGGCCTGGAACTCGCACTCCAGGCACAAGTACATCACCCTAAGGTAAAAGGTGACTCGAGACTGGTCATCAAGCAAGTCAATGGTGACTATGCTATTAAAATGAAAAAACTGATCCCACTATTTGACCATGTCCAAGGGTTAATGGAGGAATTCCCCAAGGAACCAACATTGAACTATATTCCCCGGTCTTAGAACGCTCAGGCTGACGCATTAGCCAACGTGCCCACAGCCCTAGCTGACCCTGGCTGGGATGAAACTGTTATCAGTATTGCTCACCTTCGAATGGTACTGCCATTTTTTAGACCAAGATAGAAGAAATCCACAAATACAGTCCTTTCCCTGAGCCATATACTCCTTCCACCGGCTGGATGACCCCCATTGCAATCTACCTTCAATGGGGATAACTTCAATCAGACAGGGATGGACGAGAGCAAATACAGAGAAGGGAAATCAACTTTGTCCTATATGGTGGCGCAGGTCAACAAGAAGTCCTATACAAACGAGGACTTGATGGAGTGCTCCTTAGATGCATTTATGGAGAAGATACCACTGTCGTAATGAATGAAGTACATGCCGGAGCATGTGGAGCACAACAATCGAGGACCAAGCTTTCCCATCATGTTCGAAGGCTTGGGTACTACTGGCCCACAATGGCACGAGACTGCGAGCGTTTTACCACAAAATTCTACTCATGCCAGATTCATTCAAACTTCATTCACCAACCCCCAGAGTTACTTCATCAAGACAAGTACTTTTGGACATTTTCCATCTGGGGGATGGACATCGTGGGACCATATCATCCTGCCATGACCAAACAACTGAAATATATCCTCACAACAAATGACTTCTTTTCCAAATGGGCAGAAGCCATACCCCTCAAGGAAGTCGGGCCCAGAAATATTGTCAGCTTTGTGAAGACCCATATCATCTATAGATTTGGTGTCCCTCATACCATATTGACGGACAACGGCTCCAACATCTGCTCTACTAAATTGGAAAATCTATACCACGAGTATGGTATCAAGGATAACAACTCTTCCCGCTACCATGCAGTGGCCACCGAATAGATAAAGTCTTTCAACAAGACCTTTCCAATATTCTCCAAAAAATGGTGGACAAAGACAAGAATTCATGGCTGGATAACCTTCTACAGGCGTTGTGGCCATATCGAACCATAATCTACACCGCTACTCGGGCCACCCCATACTCATTGGTGTATGACACAGAGGTGGTCCTACCCATTGAAATCCAACTTCCCTCACTCCGTGTTTCCATATATAATCAATTATCTGATGATGACCAGTAAAAAAGTGGCTAGGTGAATTTTAATAGCTAGATGAGAAGCGGTTTCATGCTTTGCACCATCTGGAGGTATACCAGAACCGGATCGCATGAGCCTTCAACAAAAAGGTTCGTCTTCAGTCTTTCATAGAAGGATAATAACTGTTGGTCCTCCAGACCCCAATGATACCCGACAGGAAGCCTCCAAAGATGGAGCCCAAGTGGGAGGGAACATATGTTGTACACAAAGTCTACTCCAATAGAGCATATACCCTGACCTCCATTGATAGACAAATTACAACCGCTCCTACAAATGCGAGATTCAAAATGAAGTATTTCGGATAATAAATAAAGGTGTACTATTCTTCGTCTGAGATGGATGACGTTAAACTATCAAGAACCCAATATTCCAAACTATGTGACCTTAAACTAAGAGCATTCCGTCCTCACCGCACGACATTATACTGCATGGGGTTCATCCTTACCGCACGACATTAAACTACACGGAATCTAATAATACCCCTCATCCTAACCACGCGACATTAAACTGTATGGATATTTTCCTTACCCCATGATGTGAAATTATATGGATAATAATGGATAATGAGAGTTATTAAATCTCTCTTCCCCCCGTGTATGGACCAGAGCTGCACGGGGTGTACTCCTCGTCCTCACCGCATGATGTTAAACTACACGGATTTTAGAGAACTATGTATGGCTTGATTCATGCCCCTGCCGAATACGTAGTGACGCCAGGGTTCCCCATCTTGGCCCAACCACCCCCAAATAAAGATAAAAATGCCTTCTACCCCCATGTACGAACTGGACCTGCATTGGGTGTATACCTCATCCTCACCGCACGATGTTAAACTGCACAGACAAGATTTTTTAAAATGCCCTCTTCCCCCTATGTATGGACCAGACCTGCACATGGTGTATTCATCGTCCTCACTGCACGACGTTAAAATACATGGACAAGATGTTTTAAAAATTCCCCCCCCCCGTGTATGGAAAAGACCTGCACGGGGTGTATTCATCATCCTTACCGCACAACATTAAACTGCAAGGAAAAGAGGTTAAAAATGTCCCTTCATCCCGTGTATGGACCAGAACTACATGGGTGTATTTCCTTTCAGAGAACTACGTACGGCTTGATTACTGTACTCACATGATACATAACGACGCCAGGATCCCATCCTAGCCCAACCACTCCCAAATGAAATAAAATAAAAGTTAAGCAATTTCCCTTCCCCCTGTATACAGACCAATTCTACACGGGGTGTACTTCTTCCAGAGAACTATGTATGACTTTATTCTTGCCCTCGTAGGATACATAGTGACGCCAGGGTTCCCCGTCCTGGCCCATCCCCCTAAATAAAAGATAAAAATGCCCTTTCCCCTATGTATGGACCAGACCGGCACAGGGTGTACTCTTCATCCTTACCGCACGACGTAAAACTGAACGGATAGCAAGATTTAAAAAATGCCCCATTTCCCCCATGTATGGGATAGAACTGCATGGGGTGTATTCTTAAGTCCTCTCCTCACGTAATTAAACTACATGGATAATGAAAGATAAAAGTGCCCCTTTCCCCCGTGTATGTACCAGACCTACATGGGGTGTATTTATAGTCCTCACCACATGACGTTAAACTACACGGAATACGTCCTCACCGCATGACATTAAACTACATGAAGTTCATCGAGAATCACCTAAAATATATAGTGAAATGAGGTGGAAATACGCCTTGCACAAATTGGATGCATCCTCCCAATACATCAGACTCCACAACCCGGATAATTATGGATCTTCATAACCATTCATAGCCATCGGAAGTGGAAGGTCATCGACCTGTGGACACATTTTCATGACTATGCACACCATGCCCTCAGCGGCTCTTCATAAGGATATCCCCTGTCTTGTCTACCAAAGGCATGATTTCCTCGGGTGACACTCTTCCAAGCTCCGTACACCTACCAGCCTCAGATCCCCCATATCACATCTCCCGATCCAAACATATATGGATTAGTGGTTTACAAGTACATTCCCCTTTTCACATCCAAATTTTTCCAGGGTATCCCTACCCGGTTAGCCTATGTCACTACCGGTGGTTCACATAGCGACCTGCATCAACGAACATCAAGCCTATACTAGGATACTTTGACTCAATAGAAAATTACAGTGAAGATGTCTCTTGTATGCTCAGACACCATTATCCCCACATATCGAACTCTGTACCATGAGCAATCTCAGATTCTCGTAATCATTCATTTCCATCGAAAGTGGAAAGTTATCGAACCGGGGACACCGTTGTATGACTATTCATACCATTCCCTCAGCGGCTCTACATAATGATAGCCCCAAGCTAGTCCATCAAAGGAAAGATTTCCATGGCCGGTACTCTTCCCAGCTTCGTACGCTTACCAGCCTCAAAGCCCCCACACCACACCTCCTAATCCAGGAAAACTCAAAGTTGGAGTTTATGACCTTCATCCCCCACCTTGTTCCATGTATATCAGATCATGTTGACCTATTTATTCTTTGAGTGACTGCAGCAACAGTCACCCAATGGTTCGATCTCTTCGACCGCTAAACTAGGAGTACCTCATCCTTACCACATGATGTTAAATTGCATGGAGTAAAGGTACACCACCATGCACAAAATAAATCAACGCGGGGAGATCTCTTAGAATTAACAGCAACTAAGGCCGAGTATGCCTGACATGTTCAGACATTTCCTTCCCTGATGAAAGGCTTCATGGCCCAGTTAATTGCAGATATTCATAACCATTCATAGCCATCGAAAGTGGAATGTCATCGACCCGGAGACACCTTTGTATGACTATGCATACCATGCCCTCAGTGGCTTAACATATTGATAGACCCTGGCCCGTCTACCAAAGGAAAGATTTCATTGGGCGATACTCTTCCTAGCTCCATACGCTTACCGGCCCCAGAGCCTCCATGTCATCTCTCTTGATCCAAGAAGCCCCGGAACCATGATTTACACCATTAATCCCCTTCCATGTCTTGGACATGCCAGTATACCCGGTCCCAGTTACATTATAATCAAGAGTGGCCTTTTTAACTACGTCCATGTCGCATGACCTCAAACGGCCTGGAGCACATCCTGGCCACCTGACGTAGGGCTGTAAAGACCAAGAATTAAACATCCAAGGGAATGCCTCCAACAACAAGCATTTTCACTAGTTTAATAATTCACCTCATCCTTACCGCACGACGTTAAATTTCATGGGAAATAGTCCTTGCTGAATAACATTAAACTATACAGCATTGGAAAAGTAAAGAAAAATGCCCCCATCCTCGATGCAAGGCGTTAAACTACACAACATCCTTTAATAATGCTCTTCGTCTTTACCGCATGACATTATACTGCACGGTCAAACCCATCACGGGTTCAGTAAGGAATAGAGGCTTTTATCTATCCTTTAGTGCATGGTTTAGACCTGCAAAAGCCACCGTCTCACACTCGTGTGAGAAGGGAATACTTTACCCATTCTCGGGAAGTTCAGTCTAGATGTTTCCCCCGTATCTGGTCACCCTTTCATCATAAACCATACTCTGTAATCAGAAAAAGCCAAACTCTCATAAGCCACTTCTGGTGGTCCCAAATCTCAACATCCCTGAAGTTGCTTGGATATCGGGGGAATACAATCATTGACCTAAGGAAACATTTGCATGAATATGCATACCATGCCCTCAGTGGATCTTCATATTGATCACCCCTGGCCCACCTACCAAAGACAGGATTTCTTTAGGAAATTCTTCTCTCCGAACGCCTCTTGGCCTCTGAGCCCCCACATATATCTCGGGATTCGGAAACCCTCTAAGTTACATTTTACCAACCTCTTTCACGACCCTACCTAAATATGGTGGAACGTCCCTGACAAGATTACTGAGGACTAGGAGAAGTCGTTTCATTCTAGATGATGTCCCAGCTGCATGACTTTAAAATGCGCCAAGCCCCAACCGTCCTTTATTCTCGATAAATGCGTAGGATAAGAACCTTTCTTCCACACTCCTGATTGATATAGATGTTATCAAAACCTTTCAGACATTACATACCATTTCTAAGCCATCCCCGGTAGTTTTCATAGTTCTCCAAGCCACCCATGGTGGTTTCCATAAACTGGACTTTCATGAAGTCCTATGGCCATTATAAATGGAGAGTCATTGACTTAAGGACTCCTTTGCACGACTATGCATACCATGCCCTCAGCGGCTCTGCATATTGATCACCCCTGGCTTGTCTACTAAAGGCATGATTTCCTTAGGAAATTCTCCTCCCACCTCTGCACACCGACGCGGCTCCCATGCCTTGAGACATGCCATCTATGTCGTTCAAATTTAAACACACTCCCTTTAAATGAATCTGAAGGACACCGAGACATCTTTTGATCAACCAAACCCCATTGGGGCCCTTTCCCCACCATATTTGGTCAAATCTATTCGACCTAAAACATCAGTAATGATAGTCTTAATGGCAAGACATTAAACCGCCCAAGAAAAGAGGCACAAATCCTATTAGGCTGAAAACACCAAAAGGGAAATCTAAGAAAAATTCAGGCCATACCCGTAGGGTTGACACTATATGAGCCCAGTAAAAATTAGGGCCTTAAAATAAAAGACAAAAAAAGTTTGTAGTGATTTTCTACAAATCCCTAGCAATAGTCAAACTATGCTCAATGGACCCCATGGTCTAAGAAAAAGTTAGAGTTTTTTTCTTGAGTTATGATTAATTCTGATTCAGTGAGTTGTTATTTACACAACAATTGTTCTAGTAACAATCAAATTTTACAGTGACAAGTGATTGAAAGAGACTGTATTTCATTCGAACAAAAAGGGAGGATGTCCACAAGCTGGGGTCTCTCCCTCACAAAAAAAGGGACAGGGGTATGTAAAACCGAGAGTACAACAATGGCTCTAATATTCATAAATGAGCCTGACTCGCTCTCTCCACCAGATCAGCGACCGTGCGGCGGAGGTCATTGCAAGAATATTGCAACACGACCTTCTCCCTGGCTTCAACCTTAGACACCGAATGAGTATGATCAACTGTTGTTTGGAGATCATTGATACCATTTACGATGGATTCAAGATGACCAGTCACAGCCGACAACTGATTCATCAGCATCACTTCCCATTATTCACATTCATGTAACTAGGAGGATAGGACGACCGCCTGATCTCGATAGATCGCCTCCTGTGCTATCAGCTGATGGAGGTGTATGATGGATTCCTCTAGTTCTTAGGTCCTTCAATGAGCGGAAAAAAAGTGATCAAGTTTGCGTTCACTAGTGGAAGCTTCTTCACGGTCCATGACAACTTGGAAAGCTAGAGAATGGAACTGCCGATAGTCAAACCCACCCGACCCCAAACCTAGGAAGTGCTGTCGAAGATCTTTAGTCTTAGTTTCCATCTCAGCTAGAGGAGTTTCGGCAATGATCTCGAAAATCTGAGGCCAATCCCACCTGTGCACTGCCCAGTGGTCTACCATGACACAAGGATCTTTGGTCTCCTCGCCAGATAACACAGGAACAAAATCTGGCAATGCAACTAGTGCAGGCATGTGCTCGCTAGAAGTTGGTTCTGAAGCAGGAATGTATGGATCCTCTAACCCCGGTTCAGGCTTGGGGATCAAGTTTCTAAGACCTGTATCAATTGAAAAAACATCCAAGATTGTCTCTTTGGGACCCGGAACCACAAGGTCATCCTCATCCACATCCAAGAAGGATGAACCCATCTGAACTTCGTCCACTGCAGGGCTGGGAGAGGAAAATCCCCTGAGTCGTTTTGATTGACGAGCCATCAGTCGATCCACCCTTAGAGCTAATGAGGAATGTGTGGTGGATGCAATAGGCGCAGTACCTACTGAATTGGGAACCTGTTGGATGACCTTCCCAAGGATCCCATCGGGATAGTGTTTTTCCCACACTTTTTCATACTCCATGGAAAGGCCGGCGGCCGCCACCACGACTGGCAGGGGAATGCTCTTGTTAGATACCTCCCGTGTCAGCATCAACCACCATTGACGAAGTATGGCTGGGTGAAGTCCTCGATCATGAGGAGGGGTAAGGGAAACTTGGACTTGCATGCACCAAAACTGGTGAGAAAAATGACACGGGACATACAACTCACACAGAGATACCCCATCGATCCGCGCAAACAGAAATCCATCCCACAGATAGATCATGTAAGAACGCTCCTCCAGGATCACCCGGCGGTTGCCAACTAAGACCCCAGAAGGGGTGGGGGTAGGGAATGAAAGAAAACTGGGAGAAGTCACTCAAAAGCTCAAGGACATCACCAGAGCTGAGGGATTTCAAGAGAACTCTGAGTATATCAACTAGGGTAGGCCGAAAATTAGGAAGCGGGATGAACGTGTTGTGAAGATACTCATAACAACAACAATGAACCGCTACCCAGCCATAAACAAATTGAAATGGCCCACTCAGATGGGAGGGTGACCAGCCCTTCTGCATGTGACCTAGCAGTTCATAAATACCAGCAAATGTGGGCATGACCAAATTCACCAGGTGGGCCTCTTCCAGCTCAACTTCCATCATCAAGGTGAAAGCCCTGATTCCAGGATTAATATCCCGAGAAGGGAATAACCACCCGCCCAGGAACATAGAAAACAAACCTGCCAGCCGGAGCAAAGGCGGCACACTGAGGCGCACCTCGTAACCCCGTGAAAGGTAGTCACCTGCCTCCAGAACCGCCCAATAGGAACCTGGGGAGGTTCGTAACTGTTGAGAAGGATGAGTCCTGGGGTGCTTGATCTTTGGCACAAGACTAGTGGTGTTCAAGAAATAACACTATCTAGGTACTATAAGGAATAATAGAGCGGGAATGCAAGGCCTGACCTAGTGATTACTCCACCATAACCAGAAGATCCCTCACCAATAAAGTCCCTTGTTCGACGTCGTCCCATGCAGAAAGGGTAGGCGAAAATTCTTCATACATTTCACTAATAACCGGGAGCCCTCCCAATTATTGGATATCCCACAGACTAATGCCAACGTCGCCATGGGAAAGGTGGAAAGTATTAGTTTTTGAACACCAGTGACTGAGTAGGTCTGGCAGGACCAAGGATGGTGTGTAAATAGAAAATTGCAAACCCCACACTGTGGAGTATAAATTGACTGCTTCCAGTGATTCAGGAGACTCCTAACATTGATGATGGTCCCAGAAAGCCAAGGAACAATCATTTGAGAAGAGCTTACCAGACCGAAGATCCCACCTAGGAATCCACCCCACATCAGGATATACTTGAGAAAGGTTGATAATAGAATGGTAACTCATGAAGATAGCTTCCTGAGAAAAGTTTCGAGCATGATGATCACCTTAGGTCCAAATAGAGCCTCTCAAAATGAAGGCATCTTTCTGGTCAGAGTCAGAAACCATCTCCCCCGATTGGGTACGGTTTTCCAAAATACACTTGGAAGACGCTTCCAAGAAAGGAGAAGGAAGACCTAAGAAAGTGGGGGGAATAGGGACATTGTCTTGAAGACTAAATCCATGATGTGGAAGTTGATTTGATAGTGGATAATCTAGGAGCTCAGGATGGAGAAAGTATTTCAAGACGCCATCGTCAAAAATGATGGAATGACAAGGGTCCTCTTAGATGTTCTCTGCTCTACGAAACATAGATAAACGTCTCCCGGAATCAATTGGGACAGGCTCTATAGCGGGCCTCGGTGCAAAATGACGGGGAACCATATTTTCTCCCTGCACGACGAAATCCAAAAAGTGGTTAGTCCGGAATAAAACTTTTTTGGATGAAAATACCAAATATATGGCTGAGGATCATTTGAGTATCCTTCATAGAGAAGTCCGCGATGAGGCCTCGAAGGATGGTTCGTGATGATATCATCCCACGAACCAGCCCTTCACGAAAGTAGTCCGCAAAACCCTAGAGTATGGAGAGTTGGCCAGGAAACCGCGAACCAGGTTGCTCCGCATAATTTCAATCCTGAATTAAAGTGGTTATGTTCGGAAGAATTAGAAAATTTTAAAGTTCATATGATTTTAGTTCGCGGAGCATCGAAACTGCGGAGCACCAAAACTGCGAAGTGAGTTCCTATGTGGCCCGTAGTGACATTATTTTTAATTAATTAGAAGTGTTAATTCACGGATGGGATGTTGTTCCATGGAAGAATAATGGAGCTAATGAGAAATGTTTCGTGGAAGTAGCAGTCGGTTCGCGGACGAAGCCTTTCGCGAATGAATCAGAACTCACATGCAAAAAAGCTCTGGTTTTGCAAAGAATCTGGTAAAGGAAAAAATGAAGGGCCCACCGTATTTATAGGCGTGTTCCCCTACCGGGTCCACCTCTCTCCTGTGAACTACCCAAGTTTCAGGACCACTCTGCATCGGAATAGCCTCCTCTTGGTTCCGATTGGACCCCATTCCGATGGGGGGCATTTGTAGGGTCCTGAAAAAAAATCTGCAAAGGATAATGATGATCCACTTTAACTCAAGGGAGATTCTTCCAAATTTACACTCAAAAGGATTAGGCAAATGTGGAAAATACTCAAGGATGGCGAAGGAAAAACCAGACCATGGAATAGTTTAATTTTAGCGACGCACTGCCGGTTTCGTGAAGTGTCCCTCCTCTACAGACCATCATCGTACGCGAGATGGGGGTGGAGATCCTCCACGGTCATGAGGCGGGACATGCACTAACCTGTTTCACCATTCTGGACCGCCCCAGCTGTGAGCTACGTCAGCTGGCCCGAACCGCCTCCACTATCATTCTCAAAATGGAGGTGGAACCCTCCGCGGCCGCGAAGCACTCCCCGAGTTTGGTTCACGGAGGAGTGTTTAATACCCCGTGAATTTCGGATTGACCAAGTCATCCCTGAACCAGGTTTTTGGTCATGGGATTCTGAAAAAGGTGCTGCATGACCATAGAAACATCATTTTCCCCGCACTATAAAATGTGATTGAAGAAGAAGGAAAAGGAGAGGATGAAGTGGAGATCGGTCAAATTCGAGTGGAAGTATTTTGAAGGAAGGCCTAGGATTTCGGAAGTTCCAGTTCACGAACCAGAGAAGGTATGAACCTGGGAACGAACTAATAAGGAACCAAAAACTATTAATAATAACTTGGTGAACCGTGAACTTAAAATAACAAAGAAGAGAAAACTGCAATCCAGGGTCCCTCCAAAGATGTACTCCCCATGGACCAGGGAGTTTATCCCTCTTTTCTGATCCGCCGCACCACGTAGAACCCTCCTACACGGGTGAAGCACCAATGGATGGGCCTCTTGCCGGTGCTGCCCTTGGTCGTTGCTGCCTTCATGGAACACTCCACTGACCACCCTGGTTCACGGATCGAACCCAAATATGTGAACCACCTTGGTTCGCAGGATTCCCATCAGTCTGTGGACCTCTCTGGTTCGCGGACGGCTTCTCTAGCCATGTAGAACATCCCTACACGAAGGGATCCACCACCCATACCCCTATGTGGCATGCCAAAGCCTTCAGAGTTCCTATTCCCCAAGCCAGATAACCTAATTTTAATTTTAATCCGGCCTGATCCTTCACAACCTCCTCATTGGTCTACTCATCAGCCCCAAGCCGAGGCCTCCACCAGAGCCACCGAATCCATGTGGTGTAACCCTCAGACACATTAGTGTGCTGTTTTGAGTTTACATACCCATGGTAAATAGGGGTTAAGGGGTTTCCCTGACACTTGGGCGGAATCCCGAAGCATGACAGGGTTCAAATTTCTATGGTAATGTGGGGTCTAAGCCTGAGAGCCCCCTTTCTGCCTTTACTCACCAGGATGGGGGACTACACACTTTGGCAGTCGGGCACTTCTCCCCTCCCTAGATAGGGGGTAACATACCCATCCGAAGGCACCCATCCCCATGCACCTCTGTACTTCCCTGGGTACTTCCCCGGGTAACAGGAGAGGTGATGGGCACAGGAGCACCCCTTTCCCTCTCCCGATGCGCTTTGTCGCCATGGGCATCCATCTCGGTGTATGCCCCGACATTATAGGCTGCCCTCATGTGTAAGCCCCACTACACTTCTCAAAGACACACCTTTCACGACGTGATCCTCTAATGCTGCCTCTTGATTCTCACACCGAGAATGACTCACGTGGTATTAGAGTAAGCATCGACCATGACATCCTCTTATGGTCCTCCTTAAAGTGTAATCCCCAATCCATTATTCTGGGCTACCTCAGAGCATAATTCTCAAGCCAAAGAAAACTACGAGGACTTTGATTCCCTAACATATTGATACGTAGGAAACCTCCATGAGGTTCAAGCCTGATCACCAACGGACCCCCGGGTTCCGACACTCCCATTCGAACTACATTGACTTTGATCCCTGTCCCTTATACATGGTACATAGAAAGCCTCTATGAGGATCAAGCCCAACAATTGATCAATCCGAATATCTTCACATCGGTTCATCGCGCCTCTCCTAGTGCTACCACATTGAGTTCCGACTCCTCAGGGTCATTAATCCAACGAGGGATGGTAAAACTCGGGCATAAATGATTTTGAATCCCTGCGTTCGGCTGACAATTTCCAACCAAGAGAAATTCATGGATACTATGCTTGGGTATAAACCAAAGATTCATGAACATATGAATTTGTCTTAAATCAATAAGAGTGTCCCAGAATAGGCAATAATTCCCCCCAAAAGGGTGAGATGAGCCCAAATTCCCGTCCTCTCGACCAATGGGAGTTCTTAAGCTTCGCTGGTCAGACCATCCGATGAACGCCTACCTTTAGAAAGCAGGTCCACGTGTCATCGGATACAGAACCGTTAGGCATTTCGCGAATGAAACCCGAAACAATCATCCTTATATATTCATCAAGGAATCACTAATATATTCATATATTTAAATCAAAACATGTGGTGGGATAAAATTAAGAGAGTGATTATGGGGTTTGTACCCTAATTCTTGGTATGTCAACAAGTCAAGGAAAAATGAAACAAATTAAGGGTATGATGAAACCATTTCATATACCAATATGGAAATGGGAAAACATAACCATTAATTTCATTGTAGGACTCCGCAGGATACCAAAAGGTAATGATTTCATCTAGGCTATAGTTGATCACCTTACCAATTTACTTCATTTAGTTTATATAAAGGATTATTCCTTAGTTGAATAAATCTCTAATATATAAATAAGGTAAGTGGTAAGACTAGATGGAGTTCAACTCTCTATTATATCTAATTGATATCTGAGGTATACCTAGATGTTTTGTAGACGCCTTCAGTAGGCGTTGGATACAAAATTGAGCTTCGACACTACTTATCACCCTCACATGGTTTTTCAATTTGAGAGGAAAATTCAACCTCTAAAGGATATGTTGAAGTCATGTTTAACGGATTTCCAAGGATATTGGGATCAACTATTCCTCCAATTGGATCTCTCATATAAAAATAGTTTCTATTATAACATTCAAATGGAACCTTATGAATATCTATTTGGGAAGTTGTTTTAGAATCCAACATGATAAGATTAATTTGGATTGTGGATGTTGACGGGACATGATCAAAACCAATAGATGATATATAAGGTTTAGACCTTATAGGGAAATCTGAAATCTATATAAAATTGATAGAAATTTTATGCATGAAATATTTTATGAAATTTAGAGTTTAATGTTTGATGTATTATGTTTCTTCATATATCATCATGTAATAAATTCTTGTGGTCTTGGTATAATGGAAATTTTAGTACAAGATACATAAATCCCTTGGAGATCCTTGGTAGCATCAGAGTTGTGGCCTATTGACTATCACTCCCACCTAACCTATATCAAGTACAATATGTGTTCCATGTGCTCTACCTATGTAAGTGCATACTAGACCCCTCACATGTACTCAATCCATAGGTAGTATCATTAAATAATGATATTTCATATTATGAGAGGTTGGTGATGTTCTTAGACCATACAGACAATGTTCTATGAAACAAGAATAGTCACATGGTAAATGTGTTGCGGTGGAACCATAAGTTTTAGGAATCAACATATGAATGAAAAGAGGTGATGAAATGTCCGTTTCATCCTCTATTTTAGTATATGAAATTAAAATTTTGAGGAAAAAATTCATGTATTGGGGAAGAATGCAATGACCTCAACTTTTATAAATGACATTCTATTTTTAATGAATTAGTAAATTATTAAGTAATATTTTTATAGATAACACAAGAACTACTTTGATTATTGTGAAACATTATAAGTTTTATCATATCAAATTTAAAACACCTTTATGATACAATAAAACATATAGTATATCCATTGATTATATGATTATAGAATATTAAGGGATATGATAAATTACAACTGATATAGGCAGAAGGGGAGACATCGTTGACAAATAAGATCATATTCTATGGATCCCATTTATAGGAGATTATAAGGGAGATATAATCCCTAGAATTTTCCCTTGACCAATCACAATCTGGGATTCAATAACTAGAGCATGAGAGAAAACATTTATAGGAGAAGTTTAAGCTCATCAAGATCAGAAAACAATCACTGTTTTCCAAACCACCCTAAGAAAATATCACGAACATCCACTTTATCCTTGGAGAATTCGCTGGTATAATAAAGGGTTATGTAATATTACACTATCAATATGAATTGGTAAATTTCTTATTTCGAATAAAATAATTATTATATCTATCTTTCATTATTAATTTATAATGATTAAATTAGATGTTTAATAATAAATATATTTTGAAACGTTGACACACAAATTATATTTTTGGGAAATATATGGCTTCAATAAAGAAACTCTATTTTATCAATTCAATAATTTTTAAAAAAATATATATATTAATAAAATATTATTATTAAATAATATTTATTCAATACAGATGATAATATAATTTTATAACTTTAAATGTATTTTTTATAAAGGATGGACGTACTTTTATTTCCAAAATCAAATATTTTTCAATAAAAGAGGATTTTGGTTTAAATGAATAAATTAATATATTTATAAAATTATTTTAATTAAATAATAATTATTTTTTAAATCAACACATTAAAATTATCCAATAGTGATTTTTTCATAATTTTCAAAGAAAGTAGAATTTCTAGGTTAAAATTTAATATGGTATAAATATATTTTATGTATTAAGACATCATAATAACCCAAAATTGATGAAATATATTACATAAAATTTATTCATGACCAAAATCTTGTATCCCCTTTGAAATAATTTTTTAAGTGATTTGATTGAATTTAAAAATCCTTAATGAATCTTCCAAAACCTATAATATATTCTAAGGTTTTAAAATCAATTATTTATAAACATGACTCACATACACATCATTAAGGGTATTATTTTAAGTATTATGGTCCTTATACTTATAAAATAGTGAAATCGACTCATCTTTTGTAGAAACCATGCAAAACAAACCATTGTGTTGTTTCTTTTTTTATTACTTTATCTTATGGTGTCAAATGACTATGTTTGGAAATTAAAAAATAATTCCCCTCCATTTTCAATAAAAACACACCCAAAGTCCTATTAATATTCATTAAAAACTCTTAAACAATGAATTTACTCTTTCCTTTCCTCCATTGATCCCTCCTAAAGTTCCCCCAGGTTCTTAATAAGCTCCTCCCAATATTTAATAAGAACCTCTAAAATAAGGGATCCTCTCCTTATCCTCTTGAATCAAGAAACTTCATAATATTATTCATTTTAATTTACAATTTCTCATATTGTGATATTTTGTTGCACATATTTAGGTCTTTAGTTATGATTTACATGTTATTAGATACCCATTTCACTCTCATTAACCCCTTTTATGAATCATTATGTATGGTTGTTATGTTGTCAAAATTATCCATTGATTCTTTATGACAAACAGTTGTGTACTGAATACTCATCCACATTTCCACTCAATGGTATTAACATATATTCACCTATAATCATTTATTGGGTAATTCAATATATGTATCAATCACTCCTTCGGCATAGGATTAGATGTGTTGAAAGATATCCTTATGTTTTATGATCTATATGGAAGACTTATGCATGCACATGTTATGAATTTGACATGTGGGATCAAAATTATATATCCCTCCAATGCATTGGTTAATGTTTTTATCTCATGATATTTTATATATGGTGAAAGCAAGTTTATCCTAAGAAACAAATGTTAGGATATCATCTGGTTATCCCTGGATTATGCTTATGATGTAATGTTTTATATTGTTTCACATTCACATGTTTCATTTAGGTTATAATCTTATATCATGTCTCATTATTAAATATTATGATTTTAAAACCTCTTATATTACAATTATGTACCTCTTTTATCACTTTTAGTACTTTTCCTTATATGGTCCTTTTTTATTCCCTTACTAGTCTTTATATCTCACCCCTTTATTATACACATCCCTAGATTTTCCCATATAGTTTCAAAATATCCATGGAATATAATCCCATGTTGTATATTTTTTAAATAATTTTTTTGTATTAATTTTTCAATTTTTTATTTTATGTAGTCAATTACCCAAATACACCAGGCTTTACTGTCTTTTGGGTTTTTATTAAGTGTATCTTTATGTAATAATGAATTAATTTGTATTAACATATGGGTTTTCATCGAGTTCCTAATTGAAATCTCTTTTATTTTTTAAACCGATTAAGTGTCACATGTTTATAATAAAATGTGAGATCCCTAAAAAATGATGTGAATAAAACCTTGATAAATGAATTGCATGTTAATGGTGTAGATTGTGATACTTTTCTTGAAAACCCCAAACCACTATAAAAATGTATACCATTTTTTGTTTTATTCTTTACAATATACAAATAAATATCTAATTAAATATGATTTTATATTTAGATGAATTTTTTTGATGTATGTTAAAAAAAGAAAGGTGAAATTCACGAACTAAATCAACCCCACTCTTGATCTATTATAATCCACAAAATTTGGAAGAAAAATAATTTCCCATGTAATACTAATAGAGACATGGTTCTTTTCTCCATCCTTTAGTGATCTGGGAGTGCTCATGAGGTCAAGTAGTATTTCATCTTTCCATTATGGTTGTACCGAGGAAGAGAATTAAAAACATTTATTAGAGATATATTATTTTATTTGATTTTTATACTTTGGTAAATAATAAAAATGTTTCTAGAGTTTGAGAAATGGTATGAAAGTTGTATGTGTATGCATCATCAAGACAACAATAGTGGAAGTCTATGTCATTATGGAAGAAAATTATTAGATTTATTTTATTAAATAATTACCTTTTGGTATATTAGACTTGGCGGGATTGATGGTGAGTAGTGGGTTACTCTTGTATCAATTTTTTACACAACAAAATTACATATGTGTGAATGTATGTGAATGTGATTTATTTGTGATTTGATTTTAGTTAAATAATTGAAACATTTATAAACTAATAGGTTTTTAATATATTTTTTAATAATAAATGAGATAACTAAAATTAATGTACAATGTTTGATTTTTTATAGTAATTTATTTAGGTTGACTATTATTGGTTCAAATAATTTAAAGTGGAATTTAATACAGTTTATTTTTATTTTGGTTTTACATGGTTTTAAATGGAGTTTAATAATTTCATTTTCTTTATATGGAATGTTTTATATAAGGAATTATAGAATATATGATATGTTACTAATGTGGTAGATTAATGGGGTATATTTTTTATTTACTCTACAGTGATTGGTTGATTATTTTTTTGTTATGATTTATTTAATAATGTTTAAATGGAAGAAAGCTTTATAAATTATTGATTTATTTTCAATAATAATGGGTATATTTAATTTTTATATATATAGTATATTTTGGGTCTAAATTAAAATGTTTTGTTACTCATTTGTCGTTTTAATTTAATATCATGTAAAATGGGTAGTTTTAATTCTTAAGTGATTATTAAATACTTTTGAACAGATTTAATTTGCAATGATTTTCATATGATTAGGGATAGTTTAATCGGAAGAATTTGGTTATATGGTGTACTTTATAAAATAATGTAGTTTTTTATGGAATTAGAATCAATTTTAGGATTATTTGGTTGTTTGAATTGAGTTGATACTTTAAAGTGTTTGGTTTATTTTCATTTAAACATTTTAAGTAAAAAAAATAAATTGGAAAATGTATTTAAAAATTATGTATGATTGGGTTTGTGAACTATATTAAATTTTATTATACACAGTTTATTTTGAAATGTTTGTGGAAATGTTAAAGATTATTTAAAAAAATTATAGTCTATAAAACCATTAATATAGTGAATCAAAATTTTTTTTGACTGTATAAAATTTTATATTGATAAATTGTAGAGTTAATTTCAGTAATTAATAAAATTTATGTGATTTATTTAATGTGATTCAATCATGTTTTGAATGTTTATTTATAAATATTTATTTAGGCCATTTTAAAATGTTCATGAAAATAGTTTGAAATTTCCTTTATAAAATAGATATGAAAATTTTTAATAAATTTTAAGGGGTTATTTTGAAATCATTTATTTTGATTTGTAATCTAAAAGATTCTTTAAGAAAGATAATATGAGTGTTATGATTAATTTTAACGTGTTTCAGTAGATTTAAATTATAATAAATCATGCATGAAAATTTGGAATTCGGTAAAATTATATTTTAATAGATTGAATGATATTTCTTAGAATGTATTATTGAATTAAAATTGAAGATGAATATGGGACATAATGAAATGTAATTGGATGTTATTAAAATCTGTCTTCCAGGGTTAAATGTTCATTTATTATAAATATATTGATGAAAAAATTGAGTGTTTAATTTTTATGAAATAAAGATTAAGTGGACATTATGTTCATTGGGTTAATGCATGTTAGTTTTTCACTTATATATTAGTAAGATGATTTGAAATCCTTTATCCTTGATTTTTTTTGTTTTGGGTTATTATTTAGTAAATATTTTAATATCATGAAATAGGTTGTATAAATCTTTCTACATGGTCCTATTTTTCTTCTTCAGTGTATTTTAAAAATCTATTTATTGTAATATTGTTGTATATTCTTGGCATGTAGGTGAATATTAATTCCATAATGAATTAATAAAATTATTTATAGTGTATTGATTGATGGAATTAAAGGTAATTTTATGATGTGTTTATATGGTTTATATTGAATAATAACCACACAATAATTTAAATAAGATTATATGAGTGAGAAATATTTTTAATTTAAGATAATATTAATCCTTGAATTAATTTGTTTAAAATTTAGCTAGGTTTGGTGAATTGGATTATGAAATGATTTTTTCAGTGATAACTAGCCATTAATGGTGTTTGGAGTTTATTAAAAGGATAAAGTATTCCCATATGAAATTTTATATTATAAATTCTATTAGTTAACGGGATAATTTCTGATTGTTTTGCAAAAATTTTATAAAAAATATTTATTAAATTAGTTTTAAATAGATAAATAATTTATGTAAGTAAATCACAATGTAATAAATAATATGTTGATAAATTTGGGATATACCCATGATTTTTACAATATTTTTTTAACTGTTGGTACCAAGAACATGAAGGAAGCATGAAATAAGGTAATTTCAAAATTTTATCACTAAAATGATATAATAACAAAATCTCTAGTGAGGGAGAATCTATTTTCAACATGAGAATCTCATGTAGATGTAATTAGGCCTAAAACAAAAATTGAATCATTACCTCATTTGATTTTCAATATGTAGTCATGTTCTTCTAATTATCAGTGATTTTTATCGAAGGCAACTGATGTGAGATCCCTTTAGATCATCCATAATAACACTAATTATTTTAATTCATTTTCCCATGATTTTAGTGTCCTAGCATAGAGAATCAATGAAATCATTGACATCATGATGATAACAGGAGTATTGTTGCTTCAATATAGAAAAGACAGTTGGATTTGGGTGTTCAAATCACACATTTGTCTCCTTAGGAATCATTAGATACATGATAATAGTACTAAGAAATCATGGGGGAATAATTCTTGTGCGTAATTTATTTAATCTCCTTTCATAGGTGGGTTTCATTAATGAAATTATCAATTTCTCCCTTTAATAAATATGATCTTCTAACTTTAAAAATATGTGTTTCATATGACTTTGATATCTTCTCATAGGCATTATAAATATGTATCACATACTTGAAACATTTAAACTATTTCATGTGATAATATTTCACCCATTAATCTTGAATCGTCTCTCAAATAAGTATTTAATAAAATTTTAAGAAAACTATTCATTAATAAAATATTTTTCCTTGTATTTACCTAAATTTTTGAATAAATTAATAAAATATAGTCAACTATTATAATCCTAAATATTAATAATACTTAATTTATTTATTTCATATGATAATTCAAACTTGGACATATCTTTCCCCCTTATATGGGGCCCACCATTTCTTAAACTCCAATTCACTAGAATTGGTCAAGTATCTAAATACGCTTTGTGTGTGATACTCTGGCCCCTTATCTCAATAGAGGTGACTACTACTCTTATTTGGAGACTAGTTTTTATTAACACATCAATCCCCCTATGGAGATAATATTTAGTTATATCTGACAACCTCTCCCATAAACAAATTTTTTGTAACATAATCCATTTTTTGTGAAAGTATGATGCATAAATTGTTCCATCCTTTATTTATTCTTTTTATGATCTTTCTGGATGGACTAACCATTTTCTACCATTGATATAGATTATGTACTGGAACTACCATCCTAATTAACTAGGCATGATAAATCTATTAATTAACTCCAAAACGATAAATATTATCAGTATCATTCAACCAATTCCATATGACAAATGACATACATGACACATGATACCTCACCAAAAACAAAAATTTAATGGTTTTAATATTGATTTAAAATACAAAATTGTACACTTAGATAATGATCTCAATTAATGAGACTAATATGCATGCTCATAGAAAATAACATCCAATGACACCCAATATAAGTGGTGTTCCTATTAGTGGGTTAGTCCTCATGATCTCATGTACTCAATATCAATATGTTTTACTTTTATTAGAATAATCCTAAATGTTTATTAACCTCTACACCTAATCATCAAACATAATTTTTTTCCTAACAGTATGATGTACCAAGACCATATGAAATATATCTAATTTTTATATCATTGTATCTCAAGGTTCTCATTATAACTAGTACCTACCACAACCATTTTGTATAAAATGTAATCTAAGTTCATTACCATATGTATATCATAATCAAAATAAATTTTACTAAAATGGTAATAAAAAATATATATATATCATACTATATACATATATTTGTAGTCAAAGCACATATAAAAGTTGGGGTTAGGGTAGCCACCCAAAAAACTCCCACATTCACTAGATCCAACTCCTTACAACTATATACTCACCAGTTCTCACAAGAGAGTCGTGCTTATACTAAGATATTGATTTAGTTAGGTGGTTTACCAGGTTTCCTCTGTGGAATCTTAGTTAACTATGGCTTCACTGATCTGAGTAAAATCTCTCAGGTGATAAAAATTCCAAAGTATTTGCTTTGTCCTCTGGTGTTACATGGTCTCATTTTTATATACCACTACAATAGTATTATCATAGTATACTATATCTAGATTTGTACTTATAGGTAAAACATCAATATTTTATACAAAAATACGAAATATAATTCTTCCGTATATGCATCGAAATATAATATATATTAGTAATTCATTTTATAATTGGTGGCCACAAACTGGTTTACGATTCTTCAACTCACTCCACTACCGTTTTGGAAAAATACATACCCTAAATGTTATTTTAGATTATATTAAACTATATAGAAGTTGGCTTCAGTGTATACCCACACTATACGATCCTCATATACTACATAAACTTGGTACATATCCCTTATAATTCTCAAATACTTTATAATTGTTTTTATTTCATCCCAATATAGCTCTCTTAGATTGTCATAATATCTTCCCAATATCCTTAAAGCTGAGGAAACGTCAAATCTAGTTCAGAGCATGACATATATGACAGATGCAACTATAGAATATAATGGACTCTACCATCCAATCTCCTCTTATATTTTATGACATGTTTTCTTATAGATATTTACACAATGTCACATTGGGAGCAACTGTCTCTTGGATTTTTCTATATTGTAACATTTGAGTACATTCAAAATATATGTACATTGACATATCCCAATAAACCTTTGAGATCTATCTCAATATATCATGATCCATAGAATATAGGTTTCTTTACCTATTTTATATCATGGAGAAGTATTCAATTAATCATGTCTTTTAAAAAATCAAGACCTGCCAATTATTTATCCTAAAAAATATATCATCGATATATATTACTAGGGAAATGATATAATTACAACTAATATTTATTTAAATACATGGATAAATTGTGTTCATGAATAAAAAAATTTTATTATTGCCTCATAAAAATGAATTTTCTTGGATTTTAATTCCCACATAAATCCATAAATGTATATCTACAGCCTACATACTTTATTTTCACTCTTTGACATAATAATCCCTTCGGGTTACATCATATAGATGTCTTCAACAAACATACTATTAAAAAAGTATGTTTTCACATACATTTTTCAAATCTCACAACCATGAACGGTTTTTATTACAATTAATATTCTGATGGGTTTAAGCATCACAAATCATGAGATTATTTCGTCACATTCTATGTCTTGTTGTTTAAAAAAACCCATCATAACCAACAATGATTTATAGGTAATAATTTTACCATCTAACTCCAATTAATTATTGAACACTAATTTAAAACTAATAGTTTTTACAACATCTTAATGTTCTACCAAAATAAATACTTGATTTTTGTACATAGACATCATCTCATAATGTATGGATTCCTTTCATTTAGCAATATCTTTTCCATTTACTACGTTCTTATAGGTTAGAAGATCATTATTCTCAAAGAGTAATATGTCATGTAACATAGTGACAAGAAAACCATGTCTCTTTGGTTATCTAGCCTATCTAGTTGACATATGTATAACTTGTGTCCCAAGAACTTTCTCATCTCCCACTGTCTCCTATAGAGATTATTCTTGCACCAAATATTGTGAATTTAGATCATCAACTTCATAAAATCCAATATTTATGTCACAACATTCATTAGAAAAGTGATCAATTTAAATAAATATAGCATGTATTTCCACAATAACATTTTTTATCTAATGTGTTATATATGTAATATCATTTATATTCCTTAGGATAACCTTTTAATATTTGTTTCCTTCTCTAAAATGATATTTTGTCACTGGGTGTTTCCTTTAATAATTCCTCATATCCACATACACATAAATATGATATACTAGGTTTCTTTATATACCATATCATGTATGAAATCCCAACTACTGCCTTAGTTGGTACTTGATTAAGGGAGTATGTCACTATTTGGAATTAATATCCTCAAAAGAATAATGGTACAGTTTCAAGATTTATCTATAATATTATCATGTCAATAAAGGTATGATTTAACCTATCACTCACACCTTTCCACTAAGGTGTATAATTAGTGAGTTGGGAGACTACCCAAAATCCTTTAATTGATCGATGAATGTTTAGATTTGATATTATTGTCCATATATTTAGAAGAGTTTCATTATCATCTTTCCAATGTGGTTTTCTACTCCTTTCAGATATTTCTTTAAACATCCTAAAATAATATAACTTATGACTCATTCAGTAAATATAATTTCTGAGTGGATACTTTCCAATTTATCTTGTTTTTATAATTTCACATATTCCTTTATTTATTTGATTTTCAATAAATTATAAAATTTCCATTTTATTCCAAAAAAACACGACTTAAAAATTATTAAATAGTTTATTTCATTTAGATGATATGAATTGATTAGTTTTATATTTTTTATTTATATTTGTATTTATTATGTATTTTGTGAACTAATTTTTATGAAAAAACCAATCACTATATAAATTATGTTATAAATTATTTACTAAAATTTTCTTAGTGATAAATGAATAGTATTACAATACATATGATTGATATGAAATGTTATATGACACATACACTGGACTATATTAAAATTACATAGAAAACATGACACATAAGTAATGACTCTCATATAATAAAAATAAATCTTATGAAATAATAATGACTCATAAGTTGACACATAAAAGGTATATAAGATGTATCATGCACAAAGTAAAATACTTGAGATTTATGTAATAAATAATATGAAAACAAGGAATGAATCTCACACAGCTTAAGGGAAAAAATATATGAATATATGAAATGTCTCTTATCCACTCAATTTTGGTTTTCCAAAATAACTAAATAGAATTTGTTTTAAATATCTTCTCATATTTTTATTTTATGTATGTTTATGATGATTATTTTTACTGATTTAATTATTCCATAATTATTTCATAACTATTTTAATGAAAATTAAAATTATTTGGGAATATTTTATGCATAATTAAATAATCACCATGTGGGTTAAAAATCACACTAAATTCTTATAAAATTATGATTTTTAAATTTTATTTGTTTGAAATATATTAATTTTAACTCACATCATTTAGGGGGTATTTAATGAAATTTAATATTAATTATTATGAAATATATTCTATTTTTTTAAATTTTCTAATGAGTCTTTGCATATAAGTTTTTTATGTTTTACAGAGTTTCAAATCCTCTCATAACTCTGAATGGGTTTCTATCTTTGATAGAGAGAGAATATTTTTGTTATAAGAGAATAGATAAATTACATTGATTATGCATACATGTTCCAATTTTGGAAGATTTTGTGTATGAAGAAACTATATATATAGAGTTTGATATATCTAGTTTAAGAATTGTAGAGGTTAGGGATTTTATATCAAATTATACAATGCTCCATTATTTTTCCATCACTATTACACACATGACTGAACTACATTATTCTGAATATTTGCTGCTAGATTAATCATTATTGCACCAATATGTCCTTCCCTATAATTTTGTATTGTTTATATGGTTCTTAAATTTTTATACCTTTTATGTGAGTTTTATTTTTTGTTCATGATTTTTTTACCAAAAGTAGGACCTTAGGGTCATGATTATACTAACCTAATAAAATTTACATCTGGCATTGTTCATTCATGTGAAAAATTAAATTTATAGGTTGTGTAATAATTTATTAAATTGTTGAAGATTCAATTTTTTTATTGGTTTGGATAATGGAAAGGTTGGTTCTTCCTCCACCTTAAATTTTATGTTCTAGGTTGTTTATCTAGGTGAGAAAATGGTTCGATAGGGTCTATCCCACCATGGATTTAAAATTCATTAATGTTTTATGACTACCATCAAATTTTATGTCACATCATTATTGGGTACCATACTCTCACATTTATAGTGTAAATAGTAGATATATAAGATAAATTTTATAAAATTATAATAATTGTGTTTTCAATTAAACCACACTTGAATATTCTCTCATTCTCATTTTGGGACCAAATAATTGGTATAAAATCTTAATCCATATATTTTTCTATATATTTATTTTTTATAATCATATCATAACTCAAACATAAATCGAGAAGTATTACTTTTCATATTATAAGTATATGTTTTAATAAAATATTTATTCATCAAAAAATTATATTCCTTCATGGAATATATTATAGATTTTAGTATCCATGCATAGAATCATACCTGAAGAATCTATGAATTGGTAGTTGGAATATCACATTTATGAACTAAAATGTACCTGAAGATGACTATGATGCATTAAGTGGTGATGATTCTATTATATATGTTATGTACTATAAGGTAATGAATATTTTGTATTGTATTATTAGTAAAATCGTTTATATCCATATGTCTACATGAAAAAAATACATTATATTTGAAAAATATTTTATGTTAATAATCATGGTTTGGATAAGCTAATAAAAGATAATATGGGTTTATTAAGGAATGAATATCATGAATTTAAAATGGGATAATAAAAATTGTCTATAAATTTTTTTTGTATAATTTTTACTATAGTAAAAGGTATGAGTAATTTAGGTGAAACTCTAGATAATATGATTTTAGATAAAAAAAATTATGTGAATTACCGAAAATATTCACTATAAATAATGTTAAAATTGATCAAAGTAAAAAAATTTAAGTAATATACTCTTGAATGGTTAGTCAAGGATATTTAAAAGTGATTACCCTAAAGATGATCATAAATGAAGTAGTTAAGGAAATGATAGCTCTAATGATGCTCATTAAATTATTTTTTATCACTATAGAAAGAATGGTCCCATAATACCTAAATGTCCAAGATTAATGAAACAAAAAAATATAACATATTACAAGAAGGAAAATAAATAAATATAATTCGGTTTTAGTGATACAAAAGATTTGGATTAAATATCAGACTTTGGTTCATAGAAGTAAGTTTCAATCATATTTTTAATTGATTAACCAATCCAAGTATGTGAATCTAAATATTATTATTTGGAATATAATTTTCACAATTCAACTATTGATTAACTATTTAAAGATATTATTAGATTAAATCATGATATAGAAAAATATCTTTTATGAACAACGATCATAATGGTGAACATAAGAAACTTATTAAAGAAAATGAATGTTAAAATAAATCTATTTCCAATGAAAAATCATGTGACTCTTTGGAATCTACAGAAATAGATTTAAAATATTCAATACTAAAATTGAAAAACATTAAGATAAAAAATGAAATACACATTGATTTTATGTTTAATAATAACTTTACTGAAGAAAGGAAGTTAAATAGTATTTTTGAAGAAAATGAACAGATAAAAAGTTGAAGATTAATGTTTGAAAATACATATATTCATAATCAGAAAATGAAAAATATGTTAAAATTGAAAGGATAAAGAAACAAAATAAAAATAAGACTAGTATGGGTTATGAAAAAAAATTAGCATAAATTTATAATACTTTTATTTTTAAAAATTCAACTGGAAATATTTAAAGGGTAACATGTTTTAGATGTAGGATGAAAGTTCATTATACAAATGAATTTTCACTTAGATTCCCCAAATGTAATGGAAATAAAATATATTTTATTTTTAAATCATTGTCTTCATGATTACTGTACAATACAAGTTTAGAATCAATATGTATTATTTATAATTCTTATACTAATCCCATTGAACCCAAATTTTCATGGGTTCCTTGATTTTATTAAATATTTTTTTATAGGAAGGTTTTCATAGGGTTGTCTAAAAGAACATATACTATATGGATAGTTGATGCTCATGACATAAGGCTCGTTATATCCCAAATTATTTATCTTTTATTTAATTTAATGGTGGAAATGTTACATTTGGTGATAATTTTATAAGAAAAGTAAAAGGTGTAAGATAATTTAAAATTTTAAATTCTATCATTATTTAAAAAGTTTAATTATTGTTGTTATTTTAATGTTGCTGTGGAATCCGTTTTTACTGAAAAAAAGGACTTACTGTTTTCGTATTGGATACCCATTACATTTCATGTAGTCCTAGTGGACATTAAACACCAATACATGGACCTGAAGGCCCTTATTTATAGCCCAAAGTCCCTTCCGTAAATATTAATGCAACAATTCTTATCCAATTATAAAGTCTATTTTAGTGTTTTCACTGCTATTGTGCCTGCTACCATGATAGTTTCACTGGTACTATAGTTCTACTACATTATTGCTATAGTGCTTCTATAGTAACCTATGCCCAATGGGTTTTAAACCCCCATGCTTGATTTAGTATTACGAGGTGCTAATAACTAATACAAAACCCAAATACATTTTTTATTTATGGTTTAAATAATAATTTAATAATAATTTATCTTTAATATGATGATGCAATGTTTGTTAAATTTCTATAAAATATGTGTTTTATGGCGAAAATTTCTTATTCACTTCTAAAATAAGAAAAATATTTATCTAAATAATTTTTAAAAATAAACATACAAGATTTTTAATTGTTTAAAAATTATCTAATATGATAATAGTAAATTGAATAGGACGTCCGGCCATGTGAAATTTAGGTTTCTATACAATCATTCCAAACAACCACAAATTATTCATTTACCTAGTTTAAATACAGATAACCCAAATTTATGCGAGTCATGTATGGTTGTAAAATATTGAAAAGAATATTTTAAAATATATTAATGTTGTAAAAAAATAATCCCCCTTTAACACTTACATTCAGATTTATTTAGCCTAGATAAACATGTCATTATAACTGGATAGAGGAATATTTTATTAAATTTTGATGATTTTGGTAGATAAATGGGTTTTTTTATTTTAAATTAATTTTAACCTAATCTAAATTTTTTTATTATTGTAAATTAATAGAAAAGGATGTTTAAATATATCAATTACTAGTTATAGAGGTAGAGAGTTAGTAATTTTTTATTTTACCCAGTGTAATTATGAAAATAGATATTCTCATAAAATATCAATACCTAGAACACCCCAAAAAATGTTGTAATTGAAATTGAAATTAAAAAAATTCAAGAAATGAGTAGAAAAAACATTAATTAATTAATTCTTACTAAATTGGGCATAAGAACTAAATATAATATTCTAGGTATGTAATATAATTATTTATGGATATATATTCAAAAAACATGTTATGAATGTTAGAAAGAAAGAAAACATTAAATTTATTTTTTATTAGTTTTTATTTCAAATGATTTATTTTGAATACCAATGATTTTTTAGATAAATATGATTCAAAATCTGATGAATGTATTTTATTATTATACTCAAATGTTAGTAAATGATATAGAATATATAATAAAAGAACTATGATTTTTGAAGAATCTATTAATATTCAATTTGATAAGAAATGTTTGAATTATAAATCAATTGATGAATATTAGATTGAAGAGGGGTTTTAACTTTGGGGAGAATGAAAAATATGATTTGTGTGCACCTGTTGATTTGTAGGTACATGATTCGGAAAGAAAATTGAGAATTCCTTAAGGTCATCTTATGGAAAAGGCTATTAGAAATATTAATTAAAATTTTTAAACAAGAAATTATAAGTTTATTTTTTTTCTTATCATGAATTTTTCATAATTATTTTCCATAAATATATTGATAAATATCTAACTGATTATAACTGGATATTTTCATTGGAATAAGAGATAAATCATTATTCTAGGAATAATGTTTGTACATTGATTGATGTACTTAAAAATTGTTATGTTATTGGAAGTAAATGGTTATTTTAAAAAACATGATGAATCTATAAATATTTCAATAAATAAAGCTACATTTGTTTCCCATGGATATTTTCAAGAAGAAGGAATAGGATTCAATGAATATTTTCACCTGTTTATAGATTAAAATTTATTTGAATGATATTTTTATATGAATATTTTCATGATTTAAAATTTTATGACCCCCCTATATTGGTTCCCCTCTTATGTTTGTAATAAAGAGGAGTCAAACTTGAATCTTACATCCAATGGGCCATGGGTAGGAGACTAGTATAGAGGGTATAAAAGAAAAAATGGGAGGAATTACCCAAAATATATGAAGTTAATGAAAATAAATAAGTTATGAACCCCCAATAAAAAACCATATCGTATAAAATAAACCAATATATCATGATAATAAAATCCTAAAATAAGTGAAATGAAATAATAGTAGTATACTAAATAATAAAGAGCCAAAAAATTCTGAGATATTAGCAAAAATAGTATCAATTCACTCTATCGTAATATGGTCCAACTCAATCACCAAATCCCTCTATGTTACCAAAAAAATAGTTTATATATATCAATCTGAGGAAAACACATATACTCAGAAGGATCCTCATAAAGGCTACTTGTTAAAATATTAGAAGTGTAACAATGATCCAATGAGAAATTAATAGAGTCAATAAGAACCTATAAGGTTAACTACTCATTCATAACATCACTAGGTCTCACTCACCATGTATTATACCAATGTAAGAATGTAATATCATTATAATGTAATCATAGGCTCCCTAAAACCACTTCCCAATTGATTTTATACAATCATTCCCCAATGTCAAACATATTTTTCTCTTATCCCTTATATATCATCATACTCATCATAATGGGGAAACCCATATCTCAACCCACAACAATCATACAAACCACACATGCCAATCTCAACACATCTATATCCCTCTCATCATATGTTTAGAGAAGTAGAGTGACATAAACATGATATCCATTAACCTCATTCCCTCATCCTACCATGAAAAACCCCAACTAAATAACACCATCACTTGATATCTTCATCAACTGTGCCATATAATATTGTTTATAGAATATTGGGTAAGAGGGGTAGCCATCTATCCACTTTCACCATCATATATGTTGAGGTAAACACCTGGAATGAAAAACCTTTGGGAATCGATAAGGTTATCTAACACGGGTGGGGTGAATATTGAAATCACAATAAAATACAAGGATAGATAATCACACACAACTCTTACCCTTGTGGTTAATGAGACATACCTTCAACAACTCACTTACTCGTCTATTACATCACCACAACCCATTAACAAACGTCACCACTACAACAATACTGACTATAAATTTAATACCTCAATCCTTTTGAGTAAATGTGCGTAAATAGTCTATTTAAAACAATAAAAAAATTAAAATTATCCATGAAATGACCATTGAAACATAAATTATTATTTCAATTGTATATAGTGTTCATACTATATATAAAATAGCTGTTTTAATAGAGAAATAAGTAATATGAAAATTATGATGAATCATATTATAGATATATAGTAACGGAAACAAACAATTCAGTGGGAAATAAAACAAATAACACATGATATTTTATTGTAGCACAGATCACCAAGATCGCACATCTACTTTTCAATCTTTTTGTACCCGGTGGGAAACAATTGTGCTCACTAAGAAACTAAATTTTTAAGGGTGTGATAACGTTTTACCAGAACCTCCTTTTACGTATCTGGAGGTAAAACAAAAAAATCTACCTTTTACATACCCAAAGGCATAGAAAAATTAGTTTCCTTTTCAATGGAGTCAAACCTAGATGACCTACCCTTTGGATTTAGAATCACAACCCAGAAAAACTACGTTTTTAAAAGGTATTATCAAATCACATGACTTTTTTAGGATACACAACCTGGAAGTATTGATTTCTTATCCAGGAGTCACAACAAAAAAATGTTTATAAAAAATAGAAATAAATATAGAAAATAATAATTTAGATTTATCTTGATCAATTCAATAAGAATAAATTCACACAGTAGTTTATTGATAGTGATTTCACCAATAGTGGAATAGAAGATGCAATAGAATATTATTTAACTTTGATCACTTCAAGAGAAATAGATCAATTAGTTTATTCGCTTTTTGTGATAAAAAAATAAGAGAAGAAGTTGTGGATTCAAAGCTTCAAAAATGTTCTGTCACTCGAATAATATATGTCATGATATTTAAATAGGATTTAAAAAATCATGTTTGAATAACAAATTTCATAGATAAATGTGTCAAAACATGACCCAATAAAGATCACATGGACAATGGTAAACTAAGTATAACAACCCTAATCCAACCTCCAATATTCTAGAGTATAGAGACTATCACCGAGTAGGAATATCACTCAATTGGGAGGCCATAGACTAAAGTACCTATATAAAAGAACACTTTTAAAAATATCATTAAAATGATTAAAGGTAAATACAATTGATACAGTTTTGCATCCATATCATCTATCCCACATAAGAGTATGAAAAAGTACTATAGAGAAATAAATGGCCCAAATATGATCCCACCATAACTGATACATGAGTCAAACCTACGTAGTAGGTAGGGACAACTGTCAAATGATTCTCCTAGTATGAAACTCAATTTTTCTAGATTACTATGCACCACCTTCTCGTAGTCCTCTTAGAACACAAGAAAAATGGCATGTTATCTACATAATACATGACATGTAAGGAAGATCCCATACATGGCTAAGTATTACAATAATCAATAGGACACCCCAAAATTCCCAAACATAATGAATCAATAGATTAATCATATCATCATAATAAAGGAATTTCAATAAGAATACGATATATAAACCATAAGAATAACCCACATATTCTCAAAAATAAACTCAAAAAAAAAAGATAAAGGGGATCTCCATATACACAACCCAGATATGAATGATGAGTTAGCCTATAGATCCAAAGGTGGAAACTAATTCTCAATGTAACAACCAAACGGGAAGCCCGAGATTCTTCTAGATCCTTCATGGTAACAGTCATCTAGTATATCTTACTCTATAATTAACTCTATCATAAATAGTTATCATGTGAGAGTTTATAGTCGTCATGAATATCCAAATAAGTACTCATCGAAACTCCTAAGAACATGATACATGGATAGGGTATCAAACCCAGTGATCATGGGTGACACCAAAAACACTAACTAAAATAACTCACTAAATAATAAAAGAACACTAATATATAGAGAGGTGATCACAACTATGGTTCATGGGGGACACAAAAAACCCAATCTTAAATAACCCACTATGTTGCTGATTTTACTCCCATGTAATTTAGTCATAAAATTCCAAAAATCCCACCTAGGGAAATACATAGGGCATACGATACTAAAAAGATCATTGTGGAGGATTTCCAAAAAACACTAACTGATACTAATCCCATAGATACTATCCAAATCAAATGTTAAAGATGTAATGTCACAATGTAAAAATATAGGGATGGACCAAGGAAACACACTCAACTGATACTAGCCGACATCAAACTGGTCTAAAGAAAAATAACCCAAGCTCATACCAGAGTAGAACTGAAAATATCAAGGGCTCCAACCAACCCTTCATGGAGTACATGAAATTTTATTTAGGGGTAAATATAGTGTCTCAATAATATTGTCACTACCCATGTCTCACCCACACATGAAATGTATTTCTCTAAAATATACAGTGTGTCCCATAAGGGTTCACAATATATATATAACCATCTGGAACATGGTGTACAGTCTAACCTAGACTGTGTACCTTTTAATGTAAAAGGCATGTTCCCCTCCACACATGGCATATGGGATCACAAGGTATCCTAGGCATGACTTCCTATACATGTTTATCCATCTACCAAGGTGTCCATAGTGTGTGATCTATTTTACATGACATGTATCTCCGCATGGATACTAGGATGTGTAATCCTTGAACCTAGTAAGTTGGATTGATAAGGGTTACATGGTGTGTTTTTACCACAATACAACATTTGATACTTATCTCCCCATGAAAATCCAATCCATCACACATTGGGGACTACACGAGGTCAGTCCCTAAACTATGTGTCTTGTAGTAAGGATGTATACAAAACACCTAGTTCCTTAAGTGGATCCACTAATGGCAATACCTATACCTTTTACACCCTGATTATTACCTAAAATTATGGATATAGGTTGACCAAAACATGTTCAGCACTGATGGTGAAATTCTAGGGAAATCCACTGTGTGTTAAACATCCACCATCACAACTCTTCGTTGTTGCGTGAAAAAAAGTGTACCATGGGTATTCAATACAAAACCAGATCTCTTTTATTCATTTGCATTCCTAATCAGTCATCAATCCAAAATATGAACCCACTTTGACAATCACTTGAGTCCATATTCGATTTAACAATGATTTCCCACTAGGTTTTTTTCAAAATTTAAATCAAATGAAATATATATGATGATTGTAAATTGAAAAGGGATATAAAATCATAAAAAATAAACATGGGGAATGAATATCAAAAAATATTTATGTTATCCTCAATTATTTTTCATACAAATTTAAAATCAATAGGAATAATTGGGGAATATTGAATTCATATTTCTAAAAATATAAATTCATAATGTACAAATTAATGAATCCGCAAATCAAATAGTTAAAATAATTGATTCTTGTACATCACTGGATAAACAAACAGGTATACATCCATAAAAACAACATCCTAATATTGGTTAGGATTGATCATTGATGAATAATGAATTTTCATTGTTTTCATTGGTGAGATTCATGAACTATATTGGTGTTGGAGATCAAGGATGTATTCCAATCATCCTTCCACAATCCCATCATTCACCATGGTTCATTCACATTCTCATCTCTTATCCCCAAGGTTATGGGCCAACCCTAGTATATTCTGATACTAGGGTTTAAATATAAGAGGTTTAGGTCATGGAAAATAAATAATTTCAATAATTGAATAATTTTACATTTTTCCTGTGACTACTTGTAACATCCAAGGAAAATAAAAAATATGAAATTTTCATATTTATTAATATTTGTGAATTAAATATTAATTTTACTGTAAAGTGATTTCTATGTTTGATAGCGTAAACGATACACAACAACATGTTTCTTTGTAATCTTACATTGCACACTAATAATTTAATGTTATTATGGTAGTTAACTCCTAGTCGTTGTAATGGTGGGAATGAAAAAAACTAACTAAAATATGATTATAACTGTTTTTTAAATGTATTTACATTTATCCAATAATATTTAGAGGCTTAAAATGTGAATGAATCTAATTTTAAGCATGAATACTCTAATATGCAGTAAAAGGTCGATTGACCGCCTTTTATGGATAACCCTTTTTAAATATAGTTTTTTTCACTTTTTATATGTACTATTTGACAAAATAAAATTATTCTTTAGAATCAGGACATCAAAGTCTACTTTGGGTAAATTGTTGGTATTTTTCGGATAAAGTTCCTTTTTTAATGAATAGTGAAAGATACTGTATTTTAATTTAATATTTGTTTCTAATATTATTTATTTATATGGTTAGATTATACTTTTAATTGTTTTTAAATTTTAAATAGATTATATTTTTACCATTTAATCTAATGTAGCTCTTTTAAATCAATTTCACTTTGAAATTGGACATAATCAACTTTTAATATTTTGATAGTTATTGTTTCTTAAAAACAAGCAATTTGTTTTGACAATAGAAGTTAATTTTAAATTAATTAATAAAACTAATATTTTTTTAATTTGGTAAAATTGACAACATATTTGAATTCAGAATATCAAACAATTCTTAGGCTGAATTTTTGCTATTTTTCTGAAAAACATCAATTTTTGATGAATAGTGAAACCACATAGTATTAGTTAAAAAAAATTTCGTTTAAATAAAATTTTACCTCTTGTGTAAATTTAATTTAAAAAATCAAACATACATGGTTGTTATTAATATGTAAAAGGTGGTTCAATAAGATGGAAATATTTTTTTGGTGAATAGTAACTGTTTACTTTTTTAACCGAACCTAAAGGTAAATAGGGTAATTTTAGTTAAAAAGAATATTATAATAATTCAAAATTATCTTAACACATGAAATAATATTATTGGATGAGTAATGAATGACCATGGGAATATTTGGGTCTATTTTGGGACCCCATGGAGGCACTTATGAAAGATAATGACAATGTAGATTAATTAATTTAATGTAAATGAAAAAATGACATAAAAAATATTTTAGTAATTTAATATTTATATGGTTTTAAATAAATTATATTTTGGACAATAAATATTATTTGAAAATCTATAACTATTTCCTACATCATGGTATTTTTTTTAATTTTTCGACATCACATGAATTTAATTAATTATGACACAATAATGATGTAGTATTTACCTCATTAATAAAAGTTATAAATAAATAAGATTATAAATATTAAAATGACATCCAAAACCAAAACAATTCCTATTGGATTACATTATTTCGACTATGAGTCATATTATCTTTGACTATAATTATTTTGGGACCTTTAGAAACAGAATATCATTATTTAATAAAAAAATATTATCACACTTTCCTAAAGAGCCAATCCACTCCCTTATAAAAAGAGACCACTTATAACCTATTCCTCACACCTCTAAAGCCTTTTTTCTTATAAAATCTGCCCAATTAATCTCCCTACATCTTTCTCATTCTCCTATAAGCCTTACCTTAGGTAGAAGTCACTTCAAGAAGTCCTTTGGTTCAAACCAAAGGGAGTTACCCAAATTAAAGGTAACAGTTTCTCTTAAATTTTTTTCTTTCATTTGAATTCTACAACCCCTAAACTCTTTTTATTACATTATATTGTAACAACACCAGTATCCTAAATATACTAGTAATTTTTTAAGATAAGTATTCTAACTACAATTACACACACCTCCGTCTAATGGATGAAGAACATAATCTTTCTGTGGATGGCAAACTAACGCCTCAGGAAACGATTATTGTTCAAATATCTCCAACAACCTCTCATGGTGGCCATTATGATGGAACTATATTTAAATATGATATATATTATTCTTATATTTTTTTATGATTCTGTAATTTCCATTTATATCAAGCCTTTATGGTTTCCATTATGGGTAAGCGCAATAATTTAATTTGAGGAAGTGCGGACTACCGCCCCCTCAAAGTGAGATGACTCGTTAATACCATATGTGGGATGTATAAAGGATTGGGTTAATGATATTATATATTATATTATACTGTAATTATAATATAACTATGTATCATTGTGTTTTAGTTCCATTAAAATAATAAATAGAAATGAAAGTAGTGTTCATACATACGTACGGGTTACCGTCTCCATGAACGGTGCATTTAATTTCTTATCTCCAAATGATATGTACTATTATAAATAAATAATATATATATATATACTGGATATATATGATACATATGATATCTAAATCATTAATATAATTCTTGATATAATGAACGTTTGACTATGCGAACAACTTGTAATTTTAAGAAGTCAATTTTTGACTCAAGTACCAATTATCGTCAAAACGATCGTTATTAACTTAAAAGATGACATAATGTCTATAACAGGGTAATAAGTGATATAAAAGGAATAATAAACATTAAAAAGGTTCTTAATAAATTATAAATTAACTTTAGTTTATTATTCAAGAATAACAAAGAACAAATGAGTCATGTCAGACACGAGGTAAGGGATTTTCTTATCTCACTTTTAATTCTGTGAGATTTCCATTGTTCACCACTTATTCATTGCATGTGGTGTATTGTGTACTGACATTTGATATATATTATCATTATTCTCATTATATTCATGGTATTGAGCGGTTCATTTTGTGGATATTAAATTTTTGTCATACGACTCAATTGATTACAATGTGGTAAAGGGTTTAATCTCATTTTTTATTCCCATGAGATTCATCCAATATTTTCCACTATTTCCTTTTTTGTGGTGTATGTATTGCCCATGATGGTACTCTTTCTATAATATACTTTAATTTATGAGTATTTACATTTTCATTGTATGAACCTTCTTTCATGTGGTGTATGTTTTGTAAGCTACCAAATCGGTAAGAGATCATTTCACCCTCCTCTTTTTAAAAGACTTCTTTTTGTTATGTATTTTCATTTAAATATTATTATGTTGGGATACATTATTCTATATACTTATTGATTTAAAATTTATTTCCAAGTTATGAGATACCCTATTTATCCCATCAACTATTTTTATAAATTTTAAACTGACATCATTAGGCTGTCTAATTTTTACAAGGGAACTTCATATCCCAATTTCAATTCTTTGGGTTCAACTTGTAATTTTTGAATATGTCATCCTATGAATATGTGTGAATGACCTATGATTATTTTATTATTAATATCCACTTATATTGGGTGTATTTATATTTTTTAAACATAATTATGTGATTGATTTATCTTTTATTTAAGGATACCGTCTTTATAAGGGATTTCATCTCAACTTACATTTCCATTGAGACTTCATTGTTGTTATGCACCAATTCACTCATATATGGTGTATATACTATCCTTGGTCATATTATATCATGAATACCATTATTCTCATGATATTATAGAGTTCAGATTAAATTTTATTCCTCAATTATGTGTTTTGAAGAGTCTCTCATTTTGTTAAAAACTCTTTAACTAAAATATCATCAAAAAATCTTTAAAGATTTATTCTTTTAAATATTTCTCATTATTTTCTATGTTTTAAAAATGGGGTTTAGGATTTATTTATATAGACATTAATGTTTTCAAATGATAATTAATTTAAAATCTTTAAAGTGGTATGGGACACTTTGATTCAAAAATATCTTTTTAAATGGTTTTGAAAATGATTTGATAAAACATTGTTTATTTCAATACCTTGATTTGATATAATGGAATATTGAAATGTTATCTTTCCTTTACACATGTGTTATATGTTGTGATTATTTTATGGTTATTTGGAATTTTTTACGTATACGGGTGGTCCTGTAATAAACCTATGATGGGTGAGCCTGAGATAGCTCTTAAATGAATTGGGTAACGTTACATAGGTAAATGTGATGTTTCCCCTAAGAGATTCAGGGAATATACTATTTTGTTATTCTAAGTGTAACTCTCTATGTAGCTATGATAACTACGATGGATGTTTGATATGGATTCCATAAGTAACCTTTATGATTTATGATTTGTGTGCGTTATTCATAAATCTTCTAATTTCGTAAGGTATGTTATGATTGAAAATTATGGTTTAATTGATTTGTATTTATTTATGGGATAATTTTTTCCTTCTTTATTTTATTACCCTTTATGATCTTTTTATGCTCATCCCAAATTTTTGAAATGTTTTCCATAGGACTTAAAGATGAATAGGGTCAAGGATGGGATCAAGGAAAAGTCATGTTGTCTAGAAAATGGAACTAGACATGTTTTTTAAGAGTTTTTATTTTATGAATAAATGGTTACTATGTAGTACTGTCTACATGTAATATTAAAGTTGGTATGTAATTTTTATGTCCTAATTCTCTAAAACTCTAATCCTGAAAAGATCCTCAATGTGAATTTTGTATTTAATTAAATATTATGTAATGTTGTAAGGACGGGTCCTTATAGTTGGTATCAGAGGTTGGTTTAGATAACTTTAGAGGTTAGGGTGTTATTTAATCATATGTGACATAAGAATAATGGTTGGAATATTGGAAAGAGTCATAGTTTTTTTTTTGATAAATTCAATGAGTTTAAGATATCATGAATATGTCTATCGTAGTTTTTACCCTCCTCATATGATATTATATGATGATTTTACTGATATAATCACACTTACCTTTTTGTTTTAGTAAATGGTTGGATCTAGCAGGCATCAACGTAACAATGGATGTGAAGAAACTGTGACAGTTTTCTGAATGAGAAATTGAATGAAATGAAAGATTCAATGAGAACTTTTGTGGTTATTCTAAACCAACTATCTAGACTCATGATTGACCACCTCAACCTTAGTGATTCTTATAAGGAAAAATTTATGAGAGAAACAAATCCCTACGGATGTTCAAGTAGTAATCATAAAGGTAAGTATGTTCAAAAACTTATGTGTCATGTATGTAGAAATAAACACCTAGGAAAATATTTCAAAGGGACAGGAAGATGCTATAGATGTGGAAATGAAGGTCATAAAGCAAGAACCTTCCATGGAAAAAGGAAGCTTCTAGTTGACTCTATGAAAGGGAAAAAAGCTCTTTTTGAGGGATCAATTGAATGTTTTAAATGTGGTGTGCATGTTCATTATATAAACACATGTCTTACAAAGATGTTTCCGGAATGGGATCACCAGTATCGAACAAATATTTATTTACCAATACATAATTCCATTCCGATTGAGGATGAAGAAACTAACAATGACCAGTGAAAGGTATGGATTATTTCTTTACATATGTTTTGATATTATTGAATCTTAGGATATGATTCATGATTTTGTTTGTAGGAAAGGATTATTTTAGAATAAGTTTGAAAGGAATGGTTAATGTATCCTGAAGAATTTTGACTGAGTAAGAAGTCAACATATATGGGATTCAAGTGTTATGGTAGATATGAGGATGCTAAAATGCTTAAAAGTATTGAGGATCTTTTTGTGATGGGATTAAATTATAAGAATTTTTATAGTATGTGTAACCCTGAAGTTTGATATATGAAAATTTTATTCAAGTAATAATTATCTTTTCTTTTGTGGATATAGTTATAAAGAACAATTTGGGTTTATATGATCCTTGAATTTGAGGCAATTACAGGTTAATACATTTTGCGATGTAAAATGAAAGTTATTAGACAAACATTATGGTTAAAATATGTTATGGTTATTTTGATGAATTTATATCTTTTTGGGAATGTCATAAAATTATATAGTTTTTGAAAAAGGACGACACACATACCATTTGACAACCCGTCAAGTCAGACAAAGCTGTGGGAATCGAACCCACAACCAAAGAGCGTTTGGGATTTATCACCTACTATTGGACTACATGAAGTCTCTGGTTAGTATGACTAATTATTTTTATTTAGATGATTTTATGAATCAATAATAAGTTTATTTTGGGTTATCTATGGAAATGATTACCCTATCATAGAGAATATGTGATTCGGTTAATTACTTTTCAATATAAGACTTTAAGAGTAACTGATATTACTTGGAGATAAATGTTAAGATTTATCTCGAAAGACTATGTGATTAAATCCTTATGACATTTAGGTTTCAATCTTATTTTGGATTACTTTGAAGAATTTTCTGGACATATTTATATTGAATGGTATTTGTTGAACTTTTGGTATTGTTAATTTTTTTGAGATTTAGAGTATTTTTTATTTTTGTAAAAGTTTATCCTTTTGGGGATTATCTAATATTATACTAAAACATTTGGTTTTGGTTGATGTATAAAGACAGGGGGAATATATAGTTCATATTTTGTGGATTTTGTGATACTATAGAAGTTGATTTTAGTAATTTTAATGTGACCAAGTCAGTTTGAATACTCATCGTTTGGAGAACAGATGAGTTTGTGGTAGGAATTTAGTAAAGGATGAAAGTCTAAATGATGAGTAAATATGTTTCCTTATGTTTTTAGTTAAGCTCAAAAAATAAACTCCTCAACTTTATAAAAATTAACTTAATCCAAAAACTTTTTTTGTTAAATTTTACCACAGGGGAATCAAGGACCGTTGAACCCATCACATGTTTGTGATTTTCTGGTGGTTAACTTTCTCCTAATCTTGTTTTCTATCACTCTCTATCAGAACTTTACCATTTTTCTTCTCTTCTATATCCATGTTTTCCTACATGGGATCTTAGTTTGGGTTATCTTCGGTGACCTTTGTACTTATCTTATTTTATATTAAATTGATAGTTTTATTGACTTTTTTTTGATGTGGGACATTCAATGATGTTACCGAGCCCAATTTTAAATTTGTGAAGACGCAATTACCAAAAGGGGGGAATGATGTGACATCCTAGGAAAATAAAGAATATGAAATTTTAATATTTATTAATACTTGTGAATTAAATATTAATTTTACATTAAATGGGTTTCTATTTTCGATAACATACCCGATACACAACAACAAGTTTCTTTGAAATATTATGTTGCAAACTAATAATTTAATAATATTATGGTAGTTAACTCCTAGCCATTGTATTGGTGGGAATGAACAAAACTAACTATAATATTATTAAACATGTTTGTTAAATGTATTTACATTTATCCAATAAAAGTTAGAGACCTAAAATGTGAATAAATCTAATTTTAAGCATTAATACTCTAATATTCAGTAAAAGGTCGATCTACAGCCCTTTTATGGAGAACCCTTTTTATATCTATTTTTTGTAACTTTTATATGTTATATTTGAGAAAATAATATTCTTCTTTTTAACCAGGACATCAAAATTTACTTTGGGTAAATTTTTGGTATTTTTCTAATAAAGTTCATTTTATAATGAATAGTGAAAACTACTGTATTTTAATTCAAAATTTCCTTTTAATCTAATTTATTTATATGGTCAGATTATACTTTTAATTGTTTATAAAGTTTAAATATATTATATTTTTACTATTTAATATATTTTTCGTGTTTTGAAGCAATTTCACTTTGAAATTGGACATAATCAACTGTCAATCTTTTAATGGTTATTGTTTTCTTAAAAACACGCTTTTTATTTTAACAACCAGAATTAATTTTAAATTAATTAATATAACTACTATGTTTTGAATTTGGTAAAATGGTCATCATATTTTAATTCAAAATATAAAATAATGCTTCGGATGAATTTTTGGTATTTTTCTAAAAAACGTCAATTTTTGATGAATAGTGAAACCACATAGTAGTTGTTAAAAAAACTGACTTTTTCATTTAAATAAAATTAAACATCTTTTGTTAATTGAATATCAAAAATCCTACATACATGGTTGTTATTAATTAGTAATATTGGGTTAAATAATATGAAAATAATTTTTGTTGAATAGCATCTTTTTACTTTTTTTACCACGGTTAAAGGTAAATAGGGTAATTCAAGGAAAAAAGAATATTATAATAATTCATAATTACATTAACACATTTTTTAAACTTATTTTATGAGTAATGGACTACCATGGGCATATTTGGGTCTATTTTGGGACCTCATGGATCCACTTATGAAAGATAATGACACTTTGGATTAATTAATTTAATATAAAGGAAAAAATGACAAAAACTAAAATATTTAAGTAAATTAATTTTTATATGGTGTTATATAAATTATAATTTTGACTATAAATATTCATTGTAAAGATAAAATGATTTCCTAAATCATGGTATTTTTTTTATAAATTTTAGACATCACATAAATTAAATTAATTATGACACAATAATAAAGTAGTATTTACCTTGTTAATAAAATATTTAAATAAATAGGATTATAAATATTACAATAACATCCAAAGCCTATAAGATTATTATTGAATGATATTATTTCAACAATGATTAATAGTATCTTCGAATTTAATGATTTTGAACCTTTAGAAACCCAATATAATTATATAATAATATAATATTATCACACATTCCAGAAGAGCCCCTCCTCTCCCTTATAATAGGAGACCACTTATAACTGATTCCTCACACCTCTCAAGTATTTATGGTTGTCCAAACTCTGCCCAATTAAGCTTCTTACATCCCTCTCCTCCTCCTATAATCCTTACCTTAGGCATAAGGCACTTCAAGAAGTCCTTTGGCTCTAACCAAAGGGAGTTACCCAAATTAAAGGTAAGAGTTTCTCTTAAATTGTTTTCTTTTATTTTACTTCTCCAACCCTTAATCTCTTTTTATTCCTTTATTTTGTAACACCAGTATCCTAAATATACTAGGATGTTTTTATGATAATTTCTTGAACTACACTTACACACACCTCCATCTAATGGATGATGAACATAATGTTTCTGTGTATGACAAACTAACTCCTCACGAAACGATGATTGTTCAAACATATCCAACCGCCTCTCATGGTGGACATTATGATGGAATTGTATTTATATATGATATGTATTAGGTTTATAATTTATTTATACTTCTTTAATTTCTATTTATATCATGCCTTTATGGATTCCATTATGGGTAAGTGCGATAATTTCATTTGAGGAAGTGCGGACTACCGCCCCCTCAAAGTGACATGACACGTTAATACCATATGTGGGATGTATAAAGGATGAATTTAATGATATTATATATGATATTATACTGTAATTATAATATATCTATGTATAATTATTTTTTAATTCCAATAAAATAAGAAAGAGAAATTAAAGTAGCATTCATGCGTACGTATGGCTTACCATCTCCATGAACGGTGCATTTAATTTCTTACCTCCAAATGATATGTATTGTTATAAATAAATAAATATATATATATATATATATATGATATATGTGATATAGATGATATCTAAATCATAAATATCATTCTGTATATAATTAACTTTTGACTATGCGAACAACTTGTAATTGCAAGAAGTCCATTTTTGACTCAAGTACCAATTATCGACAAAACAAATGTTATTAACTTAAAAGATTACATAATGTTAATAACACAGTAATAATTGATATAAAAGGAATAATAAACATGAAAAAGGTTTTTAATCGAGTATAAATTAACCTTAGTTCGTTATTCAGGAATAACAAGGAACAAATGAGTCATGTCGGACACGAGGTAAGGGAATTTCTTATCTGACTTTTAATTCTGTGATATTTCCATTGTTTGCCAATTATTCATTGCTTATGGTGTATTGTGTACTACCATTTGATATATATTATCATTATTCTGATTATATTCATGTTATTCTGTGATTCTTTTGGCGGATATTAACTTTTGTTCATACGACTCAGTTGATTACAATGTGGTAAAGGGTTTAATCTCACTTTTTATTCCCGTGAGATTCATGCTATATTTTCCACTATTTCATTTTGTATGGTGTATGTACTGACCATGATGGTACTCTTTGTGTAATATAATTTCATTTATAATTATTTAAATAATCATTTTATGAACCTTATTTCATGTGGCGTATGTTTTGTAAGATACCAAATTGGTAAGGGAACCTTTCACCCTCCTCTTTTTAAAAGACTTCTTTTTGTTATGTCTTTTAATTTACATATTTTTATGTTGGGATATATTATTCCATATCCTTTTTTATTTAAACATTATTTCCAAGTGATGAGATACCCTTTTTATCCCATCAAATAACTTTTTGAATTATAAACTGACACTGTTAGGCTGTCGATTTTTTACAAGGGAGCTTCATAACCCAATTTCAATACTTTGGGTTCAACTTGTACTTATTGAATATGTCATCCGATGAATATGTGTGAATGACCTTTGACTGTTTAACACTTAATATCTATATATATTTGTTGTATTTATATTTTTTACACATAATTATGTGATTTAATTATCCTTAATTTAAGGATACCGTCTTTATAAGGGATTTCATCTCAATTTACATTTCCATTGAGACTTCATTGTTGTTATGCACCAATTCACTCTTATATGGTGTATATAATGTCCTTTTTCATACTATATCATGAATCCATTTAGTCTCTTGATATTATAGAGTTTAGATTAAATGTTATTATTTAATTATTTCTATCCATGAGTCTCTCATTTTGTTAAAAACTCTTTAACTAAAATATCTTTTTAAATGCATTAAAGATTTATTATTTAAAATAATTCTCATTAAAATCCTTTTTTAAAAATGGGTTATAGGATTAAGTTATACAGACATTAATGTTTTCAAAAGATAATTCATTTAAAATCTTCAAAGTGTTATGGGACACTTTGATTCAAAAATCCCTTTTTAAATGGATTTGAAAATGATTTGATAAAACATTGTTTATTTCAATACCTTGATTTGATATATTGGAATATGTAAATGTTATATTTCCTTTACACATGTGTTATATGTTATTATTATGTTATGGTTATTCGGAATTGTTTAGGTATATGGGTGGTTCCGTGATAAACCTAGGTTGGGTAAGTCCGAGATAGCTCTCCAATGCATTAGGTAACGTGACAGAGGTAATTGTTATTTTTCTCCTAAGAGATTTAGGGAATATACTGTGATTGGTATTCCAAGTGTAACACCCTATGTAGCTATGATATATAAAATGTAACTTTGATATGGATGCCATAAGTAACCATTATGTTTTATTATTTGTGTGTGTTATTCATAAATCTTATGATTTCATAATTTATGTAATGATTGAAAAGTATGGTTTCATTGATTTGTATTTATTGATGGGATAATGTTTTCCTTCCTAATTTTATAACCCTTTCTATGCTTTTTATGGTCATCCAAAGTTTTTGAAATGTTTTCTATAGGACTTAAAGATAAATAGGGTCAAGGATGGGATCATGGAAATGTCATTATATCTAGAACATGGAACTAGACATGTTTCTTTTTAAGAGTTTTTATTTTATGAAAAAAAATATTTTCTGAGTTATAGTGTCTACATGTAATATTCAAGTTGTTATGTAAAAGTTATGGCCTAATTCTCTAAAACAATAAACCTGAAAATATCCTCAATGTGAATTATTCATTTAATTCAATATTTTGTAATTTTTTAACATAGGATCCTTATACTACATCTTTATCAAACACCTGATGCTAAAAAAGATTATATCATGCCTATGGTAAAACCCCCAGAAAAGAATAAATGGAGGAATTGAATTTCCCATATGAGTCTTCATATGGGAGTTATGCCATTATTTAAAGAAAAATATCTATGCACGATATATTATATTTAATATTTTTTTTTATCGACACCAAGGCTGACCATGCCTAATAATAATTGTTTGTATCCATATTTAACACATAAAATATTCTATAAAATATTTCAATGTACTAAATGAAAAAAATATAATGAACTAAAAGTTCCAATAACATCAAGTATTTTCACCCCAAAAAGAAAAAACATACTCACAATTGAGGATATTGAGCACTCATCTAGATCTTCCACTTCCATGATTCCTCTTGGAGGTTTCTGTCCTTCCAAAAAACATATACCCAAGGGAAACATTTCCATTTAAGGGTCCTAACTTGTTGTTCTCGAAAAATATTGGGAAACTCAAAATGGTAACTCCATCCTCAATGTACAACTCATCCATGTTTTTTCATAAAACAAAACATGTATAGGTATGCATAGATTGGATACATGGGAAACATAAAAAACGTAGTCCAACTATGGAAAGAGGATCAAGCGGTCTGCTAACTCACTTCTATGAATCTCTGAGAGAGTCCTTCACTCTAGAAAAACCTACAAAATTCAAATTGATGTTAGAGATATCTAAATTCAATATATCATTTTCAAACTCCAAATGCCGCCATTATTGGACAAAAAGTGACCCCACACATTTTTGGGAAGTTATCATCCACCCCTAGATATACTATACCTTTCACAATCATCACTATCACTGACTATAGTACCACAAGAATTGTCTCCTACTAGCTCTGACCAGTACAATGGTGACCTACAAGTTCTACCTTATAAGGCCTTATATGATGTTACACCAATGGAGGTGTGGTATCTGTAGTGATATATAGAATATACTGATGGTAAATAATACTCCTAGATATGGACCATAAAACACATGAAAACATCAAACAAGCTCACCATAACCTAAATGGTCCTCATTGACTTTCCATCTTCTTGGGGCAAAGACACTGTGCAATTGATACCAAGTTCCAAGGGCCCCTACATTCTCTCACAAATCATTATGTGATGTGATCATCATGATCTAAGATTAAATTCATAGAGATTTAATTAATTCAAACAACATCCTACGCACATATGTGTAACAACATCTATGATAATATTTTCTCTTAGATTATTATAGTGTTGGGCCAATAGAGTTTTTTTTTTCAAAAACCACTCAAATAGAATCTTGACCTTAGAATGATCATGGATTCCTTGAAATTAGAACCACAATAAAACTATCCTATTTCAACTTCTATCTATGCAGCTTGTCTTTCACCAACTTATTGGTGAGACATAAAGAGTTTATCTCAGTAACATGTAACTGCATCCTTGACCAAAAACTAAGATTCCAAATTATCTTGGTACATAAAAACATCTACTAGTTTACTACTATGTGACATATACCTCCTCATAACTAACTTTTAATGAATTACCAATGTCATCAGCCATCCCTTAACAAGGATTATATACTCACCACCTTTAGGAAATCCATATAGAATATGTTCTATTGATATCTATCCATGCGAGATATCGAAATAAATATCCCCATGTTATGCCCCCTAGAATCTTTGACGAAGTAGACGGGATGTAATCCTCAATTAGGGGAATACTGCACCATCCTCACCCTCAAAGGTAAACTGGTTAGAAGATAACAATTTTTTCACCTCTCTCAATAAAAATGTATAGAATACCTCATTATTAGTATTATCTATCACCAAAAACTCTTAGGTGGCTCTCAATCTCACACTACATCAACCTCTATTGGGTCCACTATCACTCTCATGTTTGAGAAGACATATCCCAATATGTGGACCTCCTGAATCCAAAACAGATACATTGGTAGAATCCTATAAATATGGTACTCATAAAGCATGTCTAGTAATGTCCTCATGTGTCTCATGTTCTCCTCCTCAGACTATGATTAAACCAGTATTCTATTTATAAATAATACCACAAATAAAACAAAAAGGTTTGAAGGAACTAGTTCATAATTTTCACAACATGATGGGGAATCCAATATTTCCAAAAGGTACCACCATAAAACTGAAGCATCCTTATTATTTTTAGAAACCCATCTATTGTATATCCCCTAATTAACATAGAGAGTGTGATAACCAATGCCGAGGTTAGAAATTGAGAACCACTTCTCCCCTAACAATTGAATTAATAATTCATCAATCCATGGAGGTTGATAATACTCCATGATAGTCACCTATTTCAGGTGATGTCAATAAAAACCTAACTTGAAGCTCTCATCAGCCTCTTAGGTGAACATCACTGGGTTTTATAGAAAAAAAAACTTGGTATTATGAATCTCTACCTCATTAGATCCTCCAACTGCACCTTCATCTCTCACATCTCTATGGGGACATAAATATATTAACCCAATTATCATGCCATCCCTGGTAAAATCCTATATAGATAAAAATAATTATGGGGAGGTGATCATGGAAGATCCTCAGGTAAGGCCTCCACATACTCCTCCAACTCTATAAGGAATTGAGAGATCATAGCATCTGCTACTCCAAGGGTTATAAAATCATAATGATTAGAAATTGGTTGTATTCTCCAATACATGATGGAATCCTGATCAATCTAGGATTCATTCTCATCAAATAAGGAAAAAATCATCCCAATAACTTGGAAACACTACAACCCTCACTGGTAGTAGTCAAATAGCCATAAACTATAATACTCTAGTAAATACTAAGGAAAATATTTTTGGGACTCACTACTTCAATTAAAAGATTCCACATGAGGCTCTCTCACATCGTAGAAAAATGTAACTCTATTAGTAGAATTTTTTGAAAACTAATCATATTATCATAATCATATAACACAAGGGTTGAGATAAAATTATCCAATAGTTTCATTAGGTCTAAAAAAATGCGATTTTTTCACATGGGAATCTAGAATGTGACTCATCATTAAAACAATAGTTGAATAAATGAAGATGCATGTCATACCTTAAACCACACTCTAAGAAATCATGCCTTAATATATAACCATATGAAGTTATTCTTAGCTTTCCCAACTATTCACCATAACCAAGGCTCCCTCTAACAAATTATCAAACCAAAAAAACATGAATACATATGTTAATAGAACTCAACCACCGCACCCCAACACTATCCACTTTGGGTAGAATTGGCTCGCCTGTATGGTTTTTGATTGCATCAAAAGAATTTGTATCGTTGGAGGATGTCTATCTCTTCATTTAATTCCTTATGTTATATTGAAAACTACTAGTATAGGTCTTTACCAACTCCCCACATCACCCTAGAAAATTATTTTTGTCTGTTCCACCATCAACGGTTGTCCTATTAAGTGGTGCTTTCCCACCATAGGTTTATGCTTGTCCTATAAAACATGAGAGAGGGTTATGATTCACCATAAAACCTAGGAAATATCCTACTTCTAAACCCATAATTCACACTATATACAAGTGTGTCATATTATGGTAACACCACAACCAACTATTTCTCTATAAGAAGGCTGGTTGTGAGTACAACCGTCTAATCTATTAGGGGTCTACACAACCCAAAAAACATAGAATGCCACCATGAACCAATACCCTATAGTTTGGGGGGTCTATCTCATGGTAAAACATGAAAATTCTTGGACACTATAAATTGTGAAATTTGTTATTATTACATGTAATATTGTTCTATCTTGTTAGAGCCATCAACCAATTAATATATCGATAATAATATTCCTGGACCACAGTGGGTTGATCAATGTGTTACTCAATAGGTATTATCAGTAATGTTTACCTACCTAGGGGAAATAACTCACGGATAGGTACCTAAAATAAGGCCCCATCACTCAAATAGTCATTTTCATAACAATATTCCAAAATCAAAGCTCGTTTTCATCATGGAGACTTCTTGAAAATTAACAATACATAACACAGTCAAAGAGAATATATAGGGAGATGACTTAAGAAATACATAGAATACACAACCAATTCCTATATGATACATATAGAGATAATTTAATATAATGCAGTGCCTACATGTTCTAACTCAACAAATGGGAAGTCAGAGTCCTAATTAATCAACTCGTAGGTCGTCACACCAATACTGGGGTCAATGACTTGAGATTCAAACTTGAAACACTTTAACATTATTTCCAACAATCCAAACCTAACATCACATCTAGGAAAAATCTACCCTATGATCCTATTATGAACCACTACGATATTGATCTATCATGACCCATCCCACAAGGGTCCACCTATCCAACAATAAAAAAAGTGTGACTAACCCATACCCACCTTCAATAGTCTTAGTTATGGCTACCAATATCGAGTAGCCATATCACACACATCAGAGGCCTTAGGCTAAGGTAATTGTACACATGCACATATATCTAAATACCCATTCATTACTAAAAGGTTTATATGACTGATTCCATATTTCATAAATAACATCAACCCCCCATCTGAGTATAAAAAAGTACTAGAAATCAATAAAATGGACAAATACTATCCCACCACAACCGATACATGAGTCCAAACTACCAAGTAGTAAGGGACTACTGTCTAATGAAACACCTAAAAAAAACCATGGTCTTTAAATGTCTATATACTAAACCATCAACTAGTCCTCCTAGGAATACAAAAAATGTCATTACATCTTCATGGGAAATTACATGTTTAGGAAGATCCCACACAAGGGTGAGTATAATAATACCTATTTGGAAACCCCAAAATTACCCATCATAAAACAACAAAATAGTAGTCAGGTTATCTTCAAAAAGGAATGTTAATCATAATATGGGACATTAACCATAAAAATAACACATATAAGCTCAACAAGAATCCCAAAATAAGAGAGAATAGGGGGTATCCATACCCATAGTCTATCTAAGAATGATGATTCAACATAAATCTATAAGGTATACAACATGTATCATGGTCACAACCATACCTACAACCTAGGATCCTACTTGTGTCTTTAAGGTAACACACTCTAATGAGATATCAATCCATGAGCCATTCTATCATAGATTGAGCTCATCCAAGAGGCCTTGTTTGTCAGGCCTCAAAATATAATTACTTTCAAATTTTAGAATATCATGATTAACAGATATAATATCACACCCTATGATCATGAGGGACACTAAAAACAATATCTGGAATAACCGACTAAAAACTTAACGAAGACTAATACACATACAGGGGATGACACCTGAGGCTAACATGGGACACAACAAACCCAATTTGGAATAACTTGATCTGTGGGGGATTATACGCCCACATATGTTTGTCAAAAAAATTCCACAAACCCTGTTAGGTAAAGACATGTGATAGAGGATCCCTGCCCAAGAATTGTGGAGGGATTCATGAAAAATATATTTATGACTAAACCAATAGAGGGGATCAAAATCCTATTCTAGGGACATTACTCCATATTATACCCTTATAAGGACATAAAAGAAGAAAAAACTCAACTGATACTAGTTTACACCAAAATGGTTCGAGGGAAATTCAAAAAAAATCACTCCATATATAAAAAGAGAAGAATGGGGGATCTAAAATACCCTTTAACTAGTGCACAGTGTGTCTCCTACGGTTCCACTTCATGTCTCACTAATCCTAGATATTCCCATTTTTCTTCAACACATGGAATTTGTTTTCTAAAATATATGGCGTTTCATATAAGGGTACACATCTTGTAGATGTCTATCTGCCTCTCGACATGTTTCCCTTCCTATCCCATGTAACTTCCGATGTACAC